>OZ022506.1:68009235-70409235 GCA_963989385.1 Ctena decussata | reverse complement strand
CTGAGATCAGTGGTACAGATTTTAAACCCAGATGAGACAATCTGGCTCTACACTATTTTCTCAGACAATTGTCAGTCATAAAGTGCAGATTTTAACTCTTTAAGTACCAAAAAGCAGACGACAAAATTTACATCTGCAAAAATTAAAACAAGTTAACAAGAACAAGACAGTTAACGAGTTTCTAAGGGAATGTATAGAAAGAAACATCACACTATCTGGCCTTACGATCAACGGCCTATTCGTGCCAAAGACGACACCGACTTTACCAAAGCTTGGTATGACATACTCTCAGATTCTTCGAGAAAACTCACTCAAAAACACGCGGGCAAAAACGGCCTGACGCAAAAACAAGTACAAGATTGTACTACGATAAATTGTAAATACTGCACATGATAGAAACAAATCTAATGTGTTCACTAATTCGTGCACATAGTACAATTATAAATTCCCTCTGAGAGGACATTGCACAACAAGAAATGTTGTCTATTTAATAACATGCAAACTTTGCAAACAACAAGACGTCGGCGAAACTAATAGAAAGACAAAGGTCAGAATGATAGAGCACCAACGTGACACCCGCAATAAAAGGGACACGCTAATCATTTTAACCTAACAACTACTCCCTACAACATATGAAATTTCAGATTGTTGAAACTTTAGCATCAGACCCTGACAGTGAAAAAAGCACTGCCGTCCGTCGGAGAAAGGAGCTCCACTGGGTCTATCAGCTCCACACACTACGAATGTCCGAATAGGATCAATGTTCAAGGGTAAAGCCGGAGTTTTCCAGTCACTCCGAATTCAAAAATTAAAAAAATGTCTTGTCCATGACATTTCACATTGAGAATTCAAAGACTAGAGGGCAAACAGTGTAGATCCACATGAGGCAGTTCATTATGAGCCACCTCATCAGGCTCTATTCTGTTTGCAAATTTAGCTATTTTCGTGTCTCGATTACAGTTAAGATGTATGTGCAGTAGAATTTCAATGGCTCGATTTGGTTTGGTTTATTTGATGCTTAAACCCTAATGGGTAGAGAACCATGCTTGCTTGGATAGAACTCGTTCTTGAGTCCCTAGAGTTCAGTTTATATAGAATCTAACCCTGGATGACTGGAACTACTTTTGGCTGGAACTACTTTTCATGGCCCCAAGCCTGTCTTGGAGCCATTTAAGTTCTGTATTTCTGCCATTTATACAAGGGAACAACTTTTGTGACTTCCTGTTTGCTTCCCTGGACAACGAGGCCTTTCAGAAAGGGGTCTATTCTTAAAGGACAGAATTTGCTCCTAGGGGAGAAAAATTCTTTCTTTTAAGGGTTGATCCCCATCAAGAAGGTAGGCAGAAGTGTTGCCTCTGAGATATTTCCTAAGACCTACTGAAGGCAAGTTTTGCTGATTCAAGGTTCGAACTTAACAGTTCTAAGCAAGTAGCAAATTTGCCACCTAAAAATCCCATTTGCCACCTGAAGAAAAAGTGGGTAGCAAAAAGTTGCTTCCTCGGCAGAATTCTTTAGAAAAAGTTGATTTCTTGGAAGTACTAGCCAATTTTCATTAAAATACTGATTCTATGTGCAAGACAAAACACAAGTCCATAAGGTCAAAGGCATTATCAATGCCTTTGACCTTATGGAATTTTGTTTGGTCATAAATCTGAGGACTGTTTAGTGGCAAGAAGACTGTTTTTGCTACCAGATATGCAAGTTTTGCTACTAGCTTTTATACCAGGTAGCAAATACCTGCTACCTGCAACGCGAAAAAAGTTAATTTCTGACACTGTGATTTGACACTGTTGTAAGGTGTACTTTCACTGTTTGCTGTCTCTTATGTCAACAGTGGTATTTGCTTGCCCAGTGGCTATCATGATAATATAGCTTCAGTGTGCAGAAAAAGATGCCTTTATCATCAACTGGACATATCAGATTCTCTGCAATATAATAAACCTGAAGTTGGGTTTCATTTCTACCATGTTTGTGTTTGAGGGATGCCTTTTATGACTTTGTGGAGCAACTGATGTCTAAAACCAGATAGGCTAATGCACAAGTCATTGGCAGTCAAAGCTATTCTGATAGCTACTTTCAGGGCAAAAGCAGGGACATGGGCACCAGCCTTGGCAGTCATGGCTATTCTCATGGCTACTCTTTCGGTAATAGTAGGGACATGGGCACCAGTTATTGGCAGTCATGGCTAGTCTCATGGCTACTCTCAGGGCAATAGCAGGGACATGGGCACCAGTCATTGGCAGTCATGGCTTCTCATGGCTACTCGCAGAGCAATAGCCTGGACATGGGCACCAGTTATTGGCAGTAATGGCTAGTCTCATGGCTACTCTTTGGGCAATAGCAGGGACATGGGCATCAGTCATGGCTAGTCTCATGGCTGATCTCAGGGCAAGAGCATGGACAGTGGCATCAGTCATTGGAGGTCATGACCATTCTCATGGCTACTCTCAGGGCAAGAGCATGGACAGTGGCATTAGTCATTGGCAGTCATGACTATTCTCATGGCTACTCTCAGGGCAAGAGCATGGACAGTGGCTTTAGTCATTGGCAGGCATGACTATTCTCATGACTACTCTCAGGGCAAGAGCATGGACAGTGGCATCAGTCATTGGAAGTCATGACTATTCTCATGGCTACTCTCAGGGCAAGAGCATGGACAGTGGCATCAGTCATTGGCAGTCATGACTATTCTCGTGGCTACTCTCAGGGAAAGAGCATGGACAGTGGCATCAGTCATTGGCAGTCATGACTATTCTCATGGCTACTCTCAGGGCAATAGCATGGACAGTGGCATCAGTCATTGGCAGTCATGACTATTCTCATGGCTACTCTCAGGGCAATAGCATGGACAGTGGCATCAGTCATTGGCAGTCATGACTATTCTCATGGCTACTCTCAGGGAAAGAGCATGGACAGTGGCATCAGTCATTGGAAGTCATGACTATTCTCATGGCTGCTCTCAGGGCAATAGCATGGACAGTGGCATCAGTCATTGGAAGTCATGACTATTCTCATGGCTACTCCCAGGGCAATAGCATGGACAGTGGCTTTAGTCATTGGCAGTCATGACTATTCTCATGGCTGCTCTCAGGGCAAGAGCATGGACAGTGGCATCAGTCATTGGCAGTCATGACTATTCTCATGACTACTCTCAGGGCAAGATCATGGACAGTGGCATCAGTCCTTGGCAGTCATGACTATTCTCATGACTGCTCTCAGGGCAAGAGCATGGACAGTGGCATCAGTCATTGGAAGTCATGACTATTCTCATGACTACTCTCAGGGCAAGAGCATGGACAGTGGCATCAGTCATTTGAAGTCATGACTATTCCCATGGCTGCTCTCAGGGCAAAAGCAGGGACAGTGGCATCAGTCATTGGCAGTCATGACTATTCTCATGGCTACTCTCAGGGCAAGAGCATGGACAGTGGCTTTAGTCATTGGCAGTCATGACTATTCTCATGGCTACTCTCAGGGAAAGAGCATGGACAGGGGCATCAGTCATTGGAAGTCATGACTATTCTCATGGCTACTCTCAGGTAAGAGCATGGACAGTGGCATCAGTCATTGGCAGTCATGACTATTCTCATGGCTACTCTCAGGGCAAGAACATGGACAGTGGCTTTAGTCATTGGCAGGCATGACTATTCTCATGGCTACTCTCAGGGCAAGAACATGGACAGTGGCTTTAGTCATTGGCAGGCATGACCGATCCCACCTTCAGTCTATTTCTGCAGGGGCATCTTGCATTATTCCAGACATACAGTGTTCCACTCTTGCTTTTGTAGCGATGTAATTACATGTAAAATTCTCTTTTTCCTTCATTATGGTGAGTTTTGCATCATAGCTGAATGGCCAGTATACAGAATGTATGTATATCGCTATAAATACACCGCTACAAATCGCATAATACGATTTTTCTCATTTTGGCAGCCATTTGCAATTTCAAATTCGAACTGGGGCCGTGAAACGGCCGCCTTGTAGCAATTTTGCTTTGTTAAACGACCTTTTTTCAATTTCTTTGGTCGTTTAATGTGAATTTGAATAGTAAATTGAGAAACGTTTTCATGATTATTTTGTTTTTTCTTGATTTACCTGTAGAAATGTTGAAATTTTGATTTTTTTCTTGTACCTGTAAACTCTGAAGAAGGCGAAAGCCGAAAGCGCTCAGTAAATATTGTTTTGCACTGTTGATGATTTAATCCTACCATATATATATATATATATATATATATATATATATATATATATATATATATATATATATATATATATATATATATATATAAAAAAGATATACAAAAAAACCCTAAAAGGATTGGTTATCGTAAACAAGGGAGTATACTATAAAGTCAAAACTAACAACTAAATGAATTATCAAAAATGTGACGAGATAGTCAAACAATAATGCAGCCATTGTTTTCCCTTTCAGTATATTTGGTGCATGCTTCCGTAAAATGTTTAACGAAATAGATTTTTCAATTTAATGTATAAAAATGTTAGCAATTAATTTTCTCATGATGCTGTTGTGTCATCCCAGTCATGTGACATCAGCTGTAGGTCTTTTTAACCCTTTAAGCGCCAAATAGCAGACGACAAAATTAACGTCTACAAAATTTTAAACAATGATTTATCCAGTTTAAAAATGAAAACATAGAGGACAAACAGTGTAGACTCAGATGAGGCAGCTCATAATGAGCTGCCTCATCTTGATCTACGCTTTTTGCAAATTCAACTGATTCTTTACAAAGAGGGGGTGGTCGGGTGGTGCGATGGTGCTGTGTTGTATACTTCCAGTGCCGGGGCGTCCTACTGATTCGGAACATTGTAGGGCAAGGGCCTACTGTGGTTGCAATAGGTGCGGGTGGGGGTTGTTTGGACATTTTTTCTCTCGTCTATCATTTCTTTTTTCTCCCTCTCTCTGGGAGACGGCCTGATATAGACTGAATTACTGTCTCAAAGGGCCGTTAAATCCAAAACAATTAATCAGTCAATGAATCTTTGCAAAGGGAAACAATTTTAGAGACTGTTTTCTTTCCTAGATTGCTTCTTTAAATATCAATGTCCTTCCCAGATTGGTAAACAATCTTGAGGAAAAGAACTTGTTCCCCTAGGGAGCAAATTCTTCCTTGGATAGAAGCATCCACTGAAATGGGAGACAAATAACAAATTGTTCTTTAAGAATTATCTCCCTTAGAAGTTCTCTTTCACCTTAAGTGACAAAAGTTTTATGTCAGGTATGAAGTGTAAATTCATTTTCCTGTCCCTCATTACACCATTTAGCCTTCAGACTGACATCTTTTTGTATTTATTTGACAATGATGCAAGATATAAGGCAGACAAATTACTTTGCCCTAAATACTGCATTTTTGAATTTATATCTGAGGCCTTTAAAAAATGCCTCACCCAAAATAGTTAATGTTTTGATGATATCATAAAGCAACTTAATAAATTTATGTGTTTCATAATAGAAATCATAAAAGCAACTATATGCATCAGAGCTATAGATAAGAGGGAGTATTTAGTGATAATTAGGGATAATTTTTGCGAATTCTGCATGAAAACATATATTGTGACCCCTCATCTGAACCGTCTCGACGAGACGGTTCAGATGAGGGGTCACAACATATGTTTTCAATGAGAAATAAGAAAAATTATCCCTAATTATCATCAAATACTCCCTCTTATCTAGAGCTCTGAGCATAACCTTTCTAATCTTTCCACTTCACCTTCATTGTTACATAATTTTTATTTTCATGTATCTTATGAGCTGATCTTTTTATTTTCATGTATCTTTATTTAAGCTGATCTGTAATAATTGACATAGCATTGCAATGTCATGTATGATAATCCTGTCACAAAATCACAAGATCTAATTTAGCATGACTTACATGATGGGACATTGTAAGGAGGAAGCTACATGGATCATAGCGGCCAACAAGCCACAAAGCTAGGTGTGATCTTCTTGGTGGCTGCAATAAGTGACATCGTAAGTGACATCGGTTAAGTTATGACTACGTTTGAAGAATACACCACAAAAGACATTTGTAATGATTGATCATTTTCAGAGCTCCAGATAAGGTTTGTTTTCAAAATTTTAACTCTGAAAATTTTCCTGAACTCCCCTACTCCGTAAGTCATATATTGTGGCTGTCAGTAGAGCTGCTTTGCTAAGTCGGTCATAATGGTCACAGCATACAGTAATGACGCTAAATATTCAGACAGACTGGGCTTAGCAAACATTGTAGACCCAGATCCAACTGCTTTGATCAGGGTCTACAACCTTTGCCAGTCACTAAGCATCATTAATTTTGGATCCATTAATGTGTGTAAAATCCACTTTATTAGAATTTTCGAACAATAATTGTCCAACTTATTGGTGTCCGAAATTTTAGGGTGGTTACGGAATTTACGGTACATTTTATGGAGTCTGACGAGAATTTATCACAGAATGAATATTAGGGCCAACCCATATCTGGAGCTCTGTAATATTTGTAACCATGTGTTTCATGTTGCTTTAACTGTCATCGTTACGTAGTTTTAAAAGTAATATTGAGCAGTTACAATTCCTTAAAAACCTGTCTTGATTGACACTTTACTGTCGGGAATGTTGAAACAATTAGCAACGCTTTCAAGTCGTAGGAAATTCTCTCCACGGATTAAATTCCGTGATTGTTGTAGTCTGACAAAATTGTGAATTTATTAGTCGATTATTCTTACACATCTCATATTTGCATATATTATAACAGTATTTTGTCTCGTAATTGTCATTCAGCGTGGTCTGACATTTTAATTTAAGGTTTACACAGGTGATAAAAAAGGTATTTTTATTACCCACAAGTATATACAAAAGAAATAATTAAGCTCTTACCTGAACCTGCCTTTTAAATAAAATTAACATTTTGCACTCATTGCCCATTAGGCTTGAAGGAGAAACAAGTATCATGTCATATGATACCCGGATTGTTTCCACATGTACACAGGAGCTCTAGAATTATAAACTAATCGGTTCTTAAAATGGTAATATATTTTGTGGCACCTCTGTAGTTTGATTGATTGGATTGATTGATTTGTTCGGGTTTGAATGCTTGGGAACTTGACCAGGACAGGACCATGCAAATGAGGCCAGGCCATGTTTCATTGTATGCCATAAAAATCTGTCCATAATAGAACCATCTTGCTGAGATGTTTTGAGCTGTCGCGTGCCCCCATCCATTTGCCATTAAGCTTCAGAATTGCAGATGACAGACTGGATGCCTGAAAAATGTAAAAAAAAAATTACATATATATTTTGTCCCAGCTGTTTTATATTGAGAATTAAAAGATAAGGGGGGCAAACAATGTAGATCCAGATGAAGCAACTCATTATAAGCCCCCTCGTCTGGATCCACACTGTTTTCAAATTCAGCTTTTTTTTTCCTTGGCATTTTAAGCTTTAATAGGCATAGTGTATGGGCATTTGAGAATGGGCATATGCAGACATGTCCTCAGAGAGGTAACAGGGATAACTCGAAGATAATTTTTCTTATTTCTCAATGAAAACATACATTGTGACCCCTCATTAGAACAGTCTCTCCGAGACCATTCTAATGAAGGGTCACAACATGTTTTTATGGAAAAAAAATGGAAAATTATCCCAAAATTATTCCTGCTACCCCTTCTTATCTGGAGCTCTGGTCCTTACTCTGATATAATGGATACACTTGCAGGGGACTGTTTGCCTCGATCCTTCTCCACACCAGTAGGCGGCTATCGAAAAGTCTCATGCAATTGAGGAACATATGGATCAAAATCCGTTAGAAACAGCGTTTTAGATTGCAAATTGTCGCCAATTTGCAATCGAAAATGCTGTTTGTGATGCCTTTTTGATTCCCCTTAATCGATAGTTAAGAGCGTTTTCGATTGCCGCCTACCCGGTGTGTTCTCAGTGGGTGCCAACTCTTTAAAGAATTTGTTCCCATAGGAGCGCATGAGGATCCCTGGTAGTTTGGCAGGTTCAGCTCTGGCCTGCTGATCTAGCGGTCCTGCATGTGGGTATTATTAAGACTAGAGGGGGAAGTCTGCTCCATTGCTTACAGCCTCTATTATCACCTCTCACACTCTCAGCCTTGTCCTGATATGACTTAAATACTGTTAAAAAGGACATAAAATTGTAAGTATTCCGTCCATCTCCACGGCCCGATATAGACTGAAATACTGTCTCAAAGGGCCGTTAAACCCTAACTAACCATCCAACAAAAGGAGAAAATGCCTGGTAATGCGGGTTTTCCCAAGCTAAGGCTGTGATGATAAATGCATACCTTGAAGGCTTTTCCGTGTTTCTGATCATAATTAGTCGCCATAATAATTGTTTCCTCCACTTATTGATCATATTGACTACTGTATGCACTTTTGCCACCTGACAAAAGCTTGCAATGAATTGTAATTAAGGTAAAAGTTATAAATATGGGACACCAAAATAGTCACCATGACTGTCCTAAAAATTGGACTGTTTGGGTTACAAAGCAGTACATCCAAAAGATGCAGCTAGAATGGCAAATAGTGTAGGTCCAGGTCAGACTGCTCCCTGAGCAGTCTGATCTGGATCTACACTGTTTGCTCAAACCTATCTGTCCATTACTTAGAATTTATGGTAATACTACTTCTCTGTTTGTAGAGTTAGCGCCAACTATCTCAAGCACCGGAAGAGCATAATTGTTGTCTACTTCGGCATTGGTGCCAGCATTTAGATGTTTAGGTGTGACGTGTGACCAGTATTACTTGTTCAGGGGTAGATTTACCTGATGCCATGACTGATGTTACTGTTCCTAAGTTTTAGACAAGTCATACCACCCCAAACTTGCTTGAGATTGGGATGAAGGTCAAATGAAGGTCAAGTGATTAGAAATTATATTTTAGCTTTCTGGGGGCTTTTGAATTGTGATATCCTTGACTTGGATGAACAATTGTGTTGATATGCATGTGACGTGTAATAATAAAAAGTTTCAGCTGATTAGATCAGGTTTTTAAAACTCCTCGGTGAATCAGTCTGGAACTGGTCTAGAATCATTCTAAAATTGCTATGGAATATATTCTGAAGTGGTCTTGAACTTGCTTCATGTATTCTACAGGTTGTGTGAATATACCTTAAGTTGTCTAAAGCATGATGCTGCATTGGTTCTTGACAACTGATCACAATTCTTGTTTCTAGGATCTGATCTGAGTACCTTACGAATTCAGATGTGACAGTTGATTTTCAAAATCCCCTTCTTTCTGCTTTTATCATTTAGGTTTGGGTAAAGGAATGAAATATTTTTGTAAATGGCTAAGTCAATAAATGATAGAAACAGGTGCCTTAAGCGGATTAAGGGAGCTTATAAAGTTCACCACACCCATTGAAGAACCACAACATTAAACGGTTATGGTAATGATCCAGGACTTTGAGACACCGTCACACATGAAGGGCCAGCAATGAAAATAGTTGAATTTACAAACAGTGTAGATCCAGATGAGGTGGCTCATAATGAGCCACCTCATCTGGAGCTACACTGTTTGCCCTGAAGTTGTTGATTTCTCAATATGAGAAAGCTTGGAAGAAATGTTTTTGAAATTTTGCTGATGTAAATTTTGTTGTCAGCTATTTTGTGCTTTAGGTTATAATCAGTTGTTGTTGTTGTCATGAATATTTGATAATTTACTTTTACTCTGTGGCGATGCATCAAAAATGTGTTGATGTGTCAAAACCTGATGGCAGAATGGCAAACAGAGCATACAGGTACCCGTATAAGAAGGCTTCTAGGTTTACACAGTTGTCTCAATCAGGCTCTTTGAATACTGAGGGTAAATATAACTTTGTTTCTCCAGGATTCCATACCCCGGGTCCGGCCACTTACTTTCATGGAGATTGATTCTTCCCCTTCCACTGTCTTAAAAATGGCAGTTGTCAATTACTGACGAAGTTACATAATGTGCACTAGGTACTGGTTAACCGCTTAGGAGGTCTACGTAAGCCTGTGTAGGAATAGTGTGGTTAGGTTTACTGACCGTCCCAACATTACCATAGCTGTTTACCATGGACGTAAAGCAACAAAACAACAACAACTTTGTTTCTGTCTTGCCTGAAACAAGGCGAGACATAGATTATAATAACTTGTCCAAATATTGATGCATGATCTGGAGAGATTCATCATTTCGGAAGCAAGTCTAGAGTCTATTTGATTATCCCATAGTTAAAAGACTTAAAAAATGGCAGAATAAAAGTTGACGCTCTTGTCTTGAAACTTTCTATGAATTTTAAGTGGCTGGAAAACAGATTCTGAGCCAACCATTAATAGTTTGTGTTTTTGTTCCATCAATCCATGTAATGATTTGGAGAGATAACAACATATCTCTTGGATCAAAGGTGAAACTTATGCGCTCCCTTGTCATTTCCATATTTCTGTATGCCTGTGAATCGTGGACCTTGACAGCAGAGTTAGAGAAAAGAACACAGGCCTTTGAGATGAGATGCTACCGAAGGTTACTGAACATTTCCTACAAGGACCATATAACCAATGAAGAGGTTCGCAGGAAGATCCAAGCAGCCATTGGAGAATATGTTGAACTCCTGACGCTGGTCAAGAAATGGAAACTAAGGTGGTTTGGCCACGTCTCAAGGTCTTCTGGTTTAGCAAAGACAATTCTTCAGGGCACAGTGAAAGGAAAAAGAAGAGGTAGACAGAAGAAGAGGTGGGAAGACAATATCAAGGAGTGGACAGGAATGGATTTTGCCAGCTCAACTAGGGCAGCTGAAGACAGGACAAGGTGGAAAGTGGTTGTTTCGAAGTCATCTGTGATGCCCCAACAACTTAGTAAGGTTATGGGATAGAATAGAATAGAAAAAAGAATCCATTTGACATCCTCTGTCAATCTATCTACCCATCGATCCATCCATTTAAATATTTAGTGGGGGTCAGTATTTCAAACAAGTAACTTCTCTATTACAACTGTCTTTTATCAAATTTTATCACTAATGTTTTGACGTGTATGACCTGATGTGGACAACTGTCACCTGCGATAACTGCCCACAAAAGAATGCGGACAAATTACTATCGTTAGCGATTAACTTTCGTACTTGAATTTCTCTTCATTTAATATTTACCGGTTAGCTGTGGATGTATAATTAGACTGTAATTACCAACAAAAGAATGTAAGGAAATTTTGTTTGCGAGCAACATTAGCGTACTAGATTTGTCTAGCCTTACATGACATTTGAATTACCTTGTGTCTGTAATTAGTGTTGTAATTGTGCGATAACTGACCGGTTAAGAATTTGTTGGGTTACCTGATTTTAACGACTGGTCGTATGGATTACCTTAAAAGATATAATTAGATGCGGTAAGAGCCGTAATGATGTGGTTGAATGTGGTGATTATTTTGTGGACTAGATTTTGGTTTGTTTACAGAGTATGAAAAAGTAATTAAGTGCGTAGTGTAATGTATTTTAGCATAAGAAAAATAGGATATGACGGGGTAGAAACTACAAAATAATAACTGCAAGACAAAACAATGCACTTTAGCAGCTGGGTGATCGATACTTGGTGCACATGTTTAAAGCAGTAAAGTATTTCCACATGTATGGGAGGTACCTAAAGATGGGTTATAACACACAGTGACATGTTATGTGACACATGTCATACAACCAGTTAGGTTATGTTGGGATGATTTAAACTGGTTGCATGCAACACAACAGATTTATATCATGAATCGTATGTTTTTGAGCTGTTTACACGGCAACACATGTTGCATGACTATGTATCATGCAGTGTGTAGCTGTGTCAAATCCACCTTAAAGCAAGAGACATGCATACTTAACTCTTTCACTACCAAAAAGCAGACGACAAAATTTACATCTGCAAAAATTAAAAAAATGCCTTATCCAAGACTTTTTATATTGAGAATTCAAAGACTAGAGGGCAAACAGTGTAGATCTAGATGAGGCGGCTCATTATGAGCCGCCTCATCAGGATCTACGCTGTTTGCAAATTTTGCTAATTGCGTCACTGGGCCTTAAAGAGTTAAACAAGTGTTAAGTAGCTACTCAAGGTAACAGTCATACCATGGTTTCCCTGACTGTGCATAGAGATAATCCATGAACTTTAGGGAATGGGTTATCTCGATCTCTTGCATGCAGGAAAAAACATGGTATACCTATTATAGACCACCATCATTGATACAGTCTAGGTTTTCTAAGCGGGGAACAAGACTGCTCCATATAGACTGAAATACTTTAGCAAGCTTGGCGTAAAAACCTAGAACAACTAAATAGCCATGTTAATGTTCCTGGGAGCAGTATTATGTGTGCTTATTGTCACTAGTGTCACCAGCTGGCTTGATAAGAAGAGGTAACAAGGGTAAATTGGGGATAACGTACCCTGTCTCTCCTCAAAAATCCATTATCGGGACATTTGACTTGTCTTGTTGAGATGGTTCTTAAACCATATGTTGTGACCCCCTCATTAGAACCGACTCGAGGAATAAGAAAAAGTTAGCTGAGCTGTTATCCTCAAAACTCCATCTTTGGTGAAGTGTTGCTATTACAATGATAGACGCTGAAAATTGTTGAAAAGGTTTATTATGGTATGTGCGAAAGAATGTTGTTTCAAGCAATTTGTTGCATACTGCTTCAAGGCCTTGTAATTGACAGCTTGGCATTTCCCTACATTGAAATACTTGGTAACAGCTTTCGAGAAGTGCATGTAAACAAGTGGTGTCATCTTTTGTGAAGTTAAGGTAACTTTCATGTAGTTGGAAAACAAAGGGCAATGCATATCCAGTTAGTCTAATCAAGGTCTTCCCTGTCCTGGTTGGTTGGACTTGTCACCCTTCTCTGGCATACTGTATCTGACCATTTCTTGACCCATTGATTTTTTTTTGGTTGATTTGATGCTTAACGTCTACGGTAAACAACTAAGGTCATGTCGGGACGGTCAGTTAACCTAACCACACTATTCCTGGGCAGGCTTAGACCTCCTAAGCGGTTAACCAGTACTAAGTGCACATACTTTCGCCAGTAACTGACAACTGCCCTTCTTGAATCAGCGGAAGGAGAAACGAAAGTATGTGGCCAGACTGGGATTCGAACCCAGGACCTCTGACTTACGAGTCAGGTGCCCTACCGATTGCGCCACCCGGCCCGGCTTGACCCATTGATGTCAAATGGATTCTTCAGATTCATTTCTTTGATGAAACTTTATGAGGGTGAAGGTTTGGGCCCAGTAAAACCAGTTTAAACCCCCCAGTAGTTATTACTGACCGTCCCAAGGCGGTACTTTTGTTGCGGTTACATTTGTTTTATGTTCGGTGCTGTTTAATTTATTGTGTTCATTTTAACCCTTCTATAATAAAAATAGAAAATAGGTAAAAATACCGGTAGTTGTTAAATGTTCTTTGTATAATTTGCTTAGTCTGTTGTAACCCTTCTGTTGGTCTAAATTATTTAGTTCAGTAAAGATAGCTGAGTTGCCACATATTTGGGAAAGAGCTGCTGACTCGGCTTATCACATGTAATTTATTAGCTCGCCTGAACGAAAGTTCAGGAAGAGCTATTGTTGTCACCCTGGCGTCCACGTCAGCATCCGAACTGGATGTTTTGGTAAAAGTTTTTTAAAGACCTATATTTTAACCCATGGACTGCAGGCGAGCTATCCTGTACGCGGACAGGTCTTGTTGTTTGTTGTGATGTCTTTTTCAGTCTTTCCCTTTGATGTTGGGGATAGGGTTTGGGATCTGATTCAGTCAGTTCCTGAAGTGTAGTTACTCTTTAAATTTATTTTTACTATAATTCATCTTCAATAAATCCAGTATTTAAGCAAACAGTGCAGACCCTGATCAGATGACATTGATGGCATCTGATCTGGGGCTACAGACTGTTTGCCAATTTCCCTTTTAATGGTCTCCAGACATGAACTGGTTAAGATGTGGATCATATTGTGTGTGGTGTATGTTGTGTGCATGTGGAGTGAAAATGGGTTGTGGGTGAGGGGGGTGGGGGAAGGGTTGCATACTGGTGATGGTCCTGATCAGACTGCTCTCAGCTATAAAATAGGGTTTACTGTTCCAAAACAATCCCAGAGATCTAGATCCATCTCACAAGATGCTAGTTAACTTGTTCACATTTTGTTATAAATTCAAATATTTCATTTAGGTGTTTTAGTATATAGCGCAAATGTGTTATGCACTGACAACAAAGTGTACAGATATGTTTCCTAGTAGCTGGGACTCAGAAATGTCCTCGGGATGATGAATTTTATGCTTCATATCCACTCTGATTTATTGCATCATAGCTTTATTTTATGTTGCGATGATGCTAATGCGACATTTTTATTTATTATTTGTAGACTTCCACGGTCTCCTGAGTACGGTAATGGATAAAAATTTTATCGCTCAATAGGAATCTATTTTGTCAAAAAAGGCCACATTTTAGGATGAAAAGGTTTTATATATATTTATTATCAAGTGATTACAACTGAATCAGTATATGGTATAAACACACACTAATAATACTATTTACAAGGACAGCTTCCATGCTTTCCTAACATTTTTTCAAAGGGAAACAACATTTGTGACCAGTTTGCTTTCCTCACAGGACAATGCATGACAGCTTTTCAGAAGGGGTCTGCTCATAATTTTAAGGAAAGAACTTGCCGGTAGATTCCTTTCTTTAAGAGTTGACCCTTATTGTGAAGGGAAGCGAAAATAAAAAGTCAAAGTTGTTTCCCCTAAAAATGTTTCTGGTCACCTTGGACATAACCCTTCTAATTCTGAACTGCCATCCAGAATTTGGAGTATCATGTAAAAATAGTTTTCCCATAGCCTAGTGACTGTAGTGGCAGTGGGGTTAAATAAAAGCCCACTGTATCTTGGGCACAGCATGTGAAAGACAGAGCCCATCCCTCTCCTTTCCCTGCCTTATTCTTCCCTGATTTGAAACAGGTACCCAGCTTTTAGAACTTTAAGACATGAGTACTGAAACAAAAGGGGAGAATATAAATTTGCCACTGGACTAAAATTATTTAAAGGATACAGTGGAAGTATGCACTAGAAGAAATTTTCATAGTAGTACATGTGACGGCCAAAAACTGTTGTATAAAGAACTGGCAGAGACAAATATGAAATATACTTCTAAGGGTTTCAAATTTCTCTTAATGAGTACCTGCATCAGTTTCTGAAAGGATGCGAGAAGTTTGAAATTTATTAAGGAGACACTGCGACATATAGGATGTCATTTTAATGGCTTGTCTAATCTGCATTACGTTAAACTTAAGTTTACATACAAACAGTGCAGTGTACAAACAGTTGTATGAATTTTCTACATATCCCTTTTCCATTGCGTCTAAAGAATTTGCTATTTATGCCAGTAGCCTCTGTATCCGTTTTCCAGTAGGGCCTACTAAAGAATTTGCTCGCTGTGTCAGTAGCCCCCTAGGTAAAAAGGGAGACAAAATATCTCTTAAATCAGTGATCTCTCCATATGCCATAGGAAGCATTACCCCATACACAAAGGGTCTATATGTTAGGAGAGCAAATTCTTTCCTTATAGGTGTATGGTGACCCCACCCTGGTTTTCTGCCTTTTTTCAAAGGGAAACAACTTGCATGATTTTCTGTTTGCTTTTCTTTGAGAAACCCTTTCAAATGGGGGTCAACTCTTTAAAGAAAGAATTTGCCCTTAGAAGAGCAAATTCTTTCCTTTAAGAGTTAACCCCCACTGAAAAGAGAGGGAAAAAATGAAAACAGCAGTGTTGCTTCCCCTGAAAGTGTTTAATTCACCTTAAGCGGAAAGGAGACAATAATAGAAATAGCAGTGTTGCCTCCCTTGAAACTGTATTGGTTCACCTGTAATCATTTGTATCTTTATTATGTCCGTGTCAGCGGAGAATCTTTCTTATCGGAAAGCCACATTGTATCAAAGCAAATACTCGATAACAATTAATAATCGATACAAGGATACAAGCTTGCAAAGAAATGATATTAAAAATGCATAATCATTCAAACATTCGTACAATTTCAGACGTAGGCAAGAATGTAATCATTTATTTGTCTGTATCAAATAAATCGGAGACATTAAAATCCTGCAGGCGCTTTTTTGAGAGCGAATTTGTTTGTATTTGAGGCGTGATTAGCTTTTAATAGGAAGTGATATGGCCGATATGTCGCGTCATGCAGTTGGTATTTACACTGTTTCAAATTTTACCTTTGTTTATTAAGGCAGTTAAGTACCGAATATATCAATTATTTACTTAATCCAGTAGGGCACTATATTTTATCTCCCAGTTGAAATACCTGTGGGATTATTAGGTCATATTGTTTAATGCCGCATTAAAGCATATTGTTGTGCTCGCTGAGCTGCTTAATTGTGTCTGATCAGACTTTTGCCTTTTATTTGTATATTTTACTTTATGGATTATTATTTTTACGGATATTGTAATTATCTCGGGTATTTCCAACAAGTCAAGTTTTGTGGTTAATGAAGTGGGATGAGACGTGGGACGTCGTGGATTTTGTGTCGTATTTTCAGGGAATATCTGTATTAGGACTGGAAATTAGTGTTCAATTTGTGTTTGAGACTTCAGGATATTAGGAATTTAATACCAACTTATCTAATGTTGATTTCAACATTTTATAAACATTGCTGTCGTTGGGTGTGAATGTGCGTGACATGAAAGGTAACAGTTTGGCATAAGGAAGGATTATCATACATCTCAAGGTAATCAGAGCTCCAGATAAGAAGGGGTAACAGGGATAATTTAGGGATAATTTTCTTTCTTGCGCACCGGATAAGGATATCCGAGTGCTTCCCCTGTACCTACAAATCTTATCTCACCCATGTTATCTCACCCAGGACCGGATAAAAATCATGAGCATTCAATGCATTGGTTGTAATGGAGGTCAGGTATCTGCGTCGTCAAGTGACGTTGGCGTTTTAGACGATTACGTCACGAAGACGTCAAAATGACGTCAGTTTATGCATGCCAGACGTTGACGGAAAGAACCGAATGGCGATCGTTGAAAGTGGCGCCTTCCTTTAAAATCAAATAGAAACCTCTGAGGCACTAAAATTACGCATTTTAACAAGTTTTAAAGATAATACAAAATGTGGTGTGCAAGAAAAAGTATCTATCATGGGTGTGAGGTGCGGATTGAAAAATCCCTCACTCGGGATCACTGTTCGGCATCACTCAGCAAGCCTCGTGATGCCGAACAGTGACCCTCATGACGGATTTTTCTATCCACACCTCATACCCATGAAAGATACTTATAATATTACTCCATATAAACATAAGTTGTGACCCCTCATTAGAACCGTCTCGCCGAGACGGTTCTAATGAGGGGTCACAACATATGTTTTCGTTGAGAAATAAGAAAAATTATCTTTGAATTATCTCTGTTACCCCTTCTTAGCTGGAGCTCTGGTAATAGCATTTCGAGATAGCAAGGTTTTTTTTTATTTGTCATGATTGGTTACAAAATTTATATATGGTACAAAAACGTTTCACCAAGAACCTCATTCAGTTGTGGTATGAAGTGTCAGAAATGCATGTCTTTGTTATGTAAATTGAAATGTCTGTAAAAATTCAAACAAACAATTTGTGCACACAGATGAGGGTGTTCCTAGGGCAGCAATTTGATTTGGCCAACAGCCTAGAGGACCAAGTTGGATTTTGACAGTCCGGATTCCAAGGAGGAAGGGTCCACTGCAAAAATATTTGTGATGTCCAAATATTCAGAATATGTAGAGTGAAGTCGGGTAATATCGGACAGCGGGTAAATTCAGACATACCATTGCAAACAGTGAAAATCCAGATGAGACGGCTCATAATGAGCTGTCTCATCAGGATTTTCACTAAAATTCAGATAATGAGCCGTCTCATCAGGATTTTCACTGTTTGCCCAGTTAAGTTTGTTTTATTTCCGAACAACTGACATATAAGGGAAATAATGTCACTGTCCGAATTTACCCGCTGTCCGAATTTACCCGACTTTCCTATACAGTGTGGTATTGATCAAAGAAAAGGTTGAATTGAAAAATTTACAAATGAGCTCATTTTGATACGAAACACAACACCTGGTTATATGCATTGAAAATGTTTGTATGAGTTGGGTCACAAGATAACATGCCTTTATTCCAAAAAATAATTCCCGAAAATAATAAATTATTGGGCTACCTTAATAAGGTGAATGGGTACACTTTCATGGGAAGCAACTCAGTCATTAGCTCGCCTGAACGAAAGTTCAGGAAGAGCTATTGTTGTCACCACGGCGTCCGCGTCCGCGTCCGCGTCAGCGTCCGCGTCGGCGTTCGAATTGGATGTTTTGGTTAAAGTTTTTTAAAGACCTATATCTCCTTAACCCATGGATGGATTCTTTTGATACTTGCACTGTAGTTAGATATTGGTCTAAAGTTTAACAGGGTACCACCCCCACCCCACTCCGTGACCTTGATGTCAAGGTCATAGACTTAGAAAATTTGTAGTTTTTTTGGACTGGATGTTTTGGTTAAAGTTTTATAAAGCCCAATATCTCCTTAACCCATAGATGGATTCCTTTGATACTTACACTAAAGTTAGATATTGGTCTAAAGTTTTCAGAGGTACTACCCCCACCCCCCTCTGTGACCTTGATGTCAAGGTCATGGACTTAGAATATTGTCTTTTTATTGATTGGATGTTTTGGTTAAAGTTTTTTAAAGACACATATCTCCTGAACCCATAGATGAATTCTTTTTATATTTGCACTGTAGTAAGATCTACAGAGTACTCCCCCAACCCCGCTCAGTGATCTTGAGTCAAGGTCAGGGACTTAGGAAATTTTTGTCGCTTTTAAAGTTTTGTAATTGCAAACTGATTCATAATGCTTTGCAGAGATTTAGTTTATACTTGAACTGATGTTAGACTCTTTTTTGAGTTTTTACAAAACACCTTATACTTACCCCACTGGATGACCTTGAAGTCAAGGTCATCGACGTAGAATTTTGTCTTAAAGATTTTGGTTAAAGTTTTATATTTATGAAGACATAATTTCACAGTGCCACGATGATGGACTCAGTTGATACTAATACTTGGACTGATGTTAGATAATGGTTTAGGGTTTTGATATAACCTAGCACCCCCCCCCCCCCCTCCCTCCCCCCCCCCCCCACCCCACCCCACCCGTCAGTTTTTTTATCTCAAGCTCATGGACTTTGAAATTTCATTTCATTTTTTTTATTTTAATTTTATTTTAAGACTTATTTCTGAGATAGCTTTTGTTTATAAATGTGTTTTCATTATGGACATGCTTGCATGAAGTTTTATGCATAGCAGTCCACATAGCCCCCCCATCCCCACCCCCACCCCCACCTACCCAACCCCACCCCCACCACCTCCCCTCCTGTCAGTTTTTTTACCTCAAGCTCATGGACTTTGAAATTTCATTTCATTTTTTTATTTTGATTTTATTTTAAGACATATTTCTGAGATCGCTTTTGTTTATAAATGTGTTTTCATTATGGACATGCTTGCATGAAGTTTTATGCATAGCAGTCCACACCACCATAGCGGCTGTGTGATGAGCAAGGACCAATTCAGGCGAGCTATGCTGTCAGGCGACAGCTCTTGTTTTCATATGGCCTCCTTTCTCAATGGTGGTTCTTAAAGGAAAGAATTTGCTCCCCTTGGACTGAAATTTGGGTGTTGTTGTTTATGGGAGCAGACAGGAAATCTCAAAAGTTGTCCCCCTTTGTGAAAGTAAAAGAAAGAAATGGAGGTGTAATTACTAAGAGTATTAATTGCCTGGCCAGTCAAAAGCAAAGATAGTGTAGTGGCTTGGGCACTACACTACTAATCCAAGGATCACAGGCTTGATCCAAGGCTTCTAAAGTCTTTCAGATGAGACTTTAAACCTAGGTCCCTTCTCAGTATGACCCCCTTCTCAGTATGTCTTTTGTGGTGGTTGAACATTAAACCCAAGTTCACTCACTCGGTGTCTTAAACCAGTCTGCTCATTATCTAACTAGACTGCAAATTATATGCCCCCAGCTCATAGCAAGCACAGCATGTTGTCTTAAGACTAGTTTTCTCATGAGGAGGATTATACTTGAGCTGCGACATGACAAAACCAACAAAGTGGAGTGTGCACACAGCAAAGACTCAGATCAGCCTGGGCATCCGCCCAGTCTGATCAGAGTCTTCGCTGTGCACATGGAGGTAGCTTAGACTCTCAGCTACCCTTAAAGGCTTAGCGAAGAGTCTGATTAGGCTGGGTGGATGCCCAGGCTGATCTGAGTCTATGCAGGGTGCACAACCACCTTGTTGGTTTTCTCGTGTTGTGACTCATATATGGTTTAAACTTCTATTTCTTTCAGATTGAAAGAAAAGGATATCATATTGCCAATACATTGTGATATTATGGTGTTAATTTCTTGGTTTATAAACAAGATTAATGATTTAACACATGTGTGTAAATGTCTTTGATCTGACGACAGAAGTGCTTGTTTGGACAAAATATACTTCTGGTCGATAAGAATTTATGTTTTATCTGTACAAGACTTTAGTGTTTGCTCATACTTAAGTTTTCAAATGTGGTGATCAGGTATAAATTTGTAGTTTAGATGATATCTAACTGCTTTAGTAAATACAATTTACTCCCCAGTACTCGCATGATATTGATTATTTAACTCATTCAATAAACTGAATTTGAAATAATTACATGTACTTGTAAAATCCTCAGCAATGTACATGTATGTTTTCAGCAGTTATAAACAATAAATCTTGGTGTTGATTACTGTTTTCTACGCATGTGACAAAATATTTGCGTAATTACGCTTCATGTGTGACATTGAAAAAAAGTCAGTATTTTATCAGAAATCTGTAGAGACTGGTTTACAAGTTCGTATGAGCTACATCAAAGGGAAAAACAATTTGTGAAGCAGTCATGGTAATCGTAACATCGCGTGTAAAGCAGTCTAGCGAATCATTTGATAGTTATCGTTGTCAATCAGCCTGCTTGTTATTACACCTGGAAACAATGCGGAGAACATCTTTAGGACGATCTTTGAGTTTATGACATGTTTTACCATAAATAATCAAATATTCGGACAACTCGAGCTATGACTGTAGTTGTGGTAAAACGTGTGCAGGGTGAGTTTAATATCCATCAATGTGTCAAGACTTTGGGCGGATGAGCAAACAGTGTGGAAACTGATCAGACTGCTCCTTGAGCAGTCTGATCAGGTTCTGCACTGTTTGCGCGGGCTTTTCTGTCCAATTATGTAGGGTCATTGTGACATTTGAAAATTTAATCTGGGTCGGATATTGAAAAATACTATCTTTATTGCATTCTCACCTGAGTGATTTCAAAACATGTAATATGTGTCATAAGAAAACATAAACATATTAGCGATGACTTGATTGTACTGATATTCATGAGAAGCCCAGTACATGGTAATGATGGTACGATTTAAGGGTGCATTGAATTAAGGCATAGCTATACACCTGAATAGCCCTCGCATATTCAGAAGGACGAGGGGTATATATTTATTGAGACTTTCTATCCATTCATCTGTTGCCCTTCTTTTCGTTCTACTGTCCTGGACTGTTCTTCCAGACTTTCCCTTAATTATGCCCCCAACTTCGGAGAAGTTGAGGGGGCATATTGGTTTGGGCCTGTCCGTCTGTCTGTCCGTCTGTCCGTCCGTCTGTCCGTCTGTCCGTAACGCTTTTTGGCAGCTAGGAAACTCAGGAAAGGCTTATGCTAGGATCTTGAAATTTTTTAGGTGGCATGTACATGAAAAATAAGTGGACCCGTATTTTTTCTTTTTCTCGTCGGTCAGGTATTTCCAGAGTTATGCCCCTTTTTGGACTTAGTCTATGGAACCTTGTGAACAAAATATCTCAAGAACCCCTGATGCTAGGATCATGAATTTTTGCAGGATAACATTGCCCAAGATGTAGATGACCTGATTAACTTTTGAAGAAAATTCGTGAATTTTTGACCAAGTTATGCCCCTTTTTCAACTTAGTGCATTGTAAGCCTATGGAACCTTGTGAACAAAATATCTCAAGAATCCCTGACGCTAGGATCATGATTTTTTGCAGGATATCACTGCTTAAGGTGTAGATGACCTGATTTACGTTTGAAAAATATTGGTGAAGTTTTGACCGAGTTATGCCCCTTTTTCGACTTAGTGCATTATAAGCCCATAGAACCTTGTGAACAAAATATCTCAAGAACCCCTGATGCTAGGATCATGTTTTTTTGCAGTAAGATATTGCCTAACATGTTGATGACCTGATTAACTTTTGAAAATCATTGGTGAATTTTTGACCGAGTTATGCCCCTTTTCAACTTAGTGCATTGTAAGCCTATTGAACCTTGTCAACAAAATATCTCAAGAACCCCTGATGCTAGGATCCTGTTTTTTTGCAGGAAGACATTGCCTAAGGTGTAGATGACCTGATAAACTTTTGAAATACATTGGTGAATTTTTAGCTCACCAGAGCCGAAGGCTCCGGGGGAGCTTATAGGATAGGCAGTTGTCCGTCGTCGTCGTCGTATGTCGTCTGTCGTATGTCGTATGTCGTCGTCGTCGTCCGTCAACACTTTTAAACAACATCTCCTCTGAAACCACTGGGCCGATTTGGCCCAAATTTTATCTGTAGCATCTTTGGGCTGGGGGATTGAAAGTTTGTGTTTTTTATGAAAATCTGCCTTTTAGTTTGGTTGCTATGGCAACTTAGAGTTCCCATAGACTTATAATGGGGAAAATTGAAAAATTGCATTTTCTGCCAAGCAATTGCAGATATGTTGACAAAACTTTTATAGAAATGTTCCTTGAGAAGTCTTCTATCAGCTATATGTTTTTTGGCCCACTGCCTCTTTTATTGGTTGCCATGGAAACCAAAATGCAATCAAAAAGTAAAAAAAAATACTTAAAAATTATCTCCTCTGAAACCACTTGGCCAATAAGGCCCAGATTTCATCTGTAGTATCCTTAGGCTGGGGAATTGAAAGTTTGTGTTTTTTATGAAAATCTGCCCTTTAGTTTGGTTGCTATGGCAACTTAAGAGTTCCCATAGACTTATAATGGGGAAAATTGAAAAATAGCATTTACTGCCAAGCCATTGCAGATATGCTTACAAGAATTTTATAGAAATTTTCCTTAAGAAGTCTTCATTTAGTATTGATGTTTTTGGGCCCACTGCTCCTTTTATTGGTTGCCATGGAAACCAAAATGCAAAAATAATGGAAAAAATACTTACAAAATTATCTCCTCAGAAGCCACTAGACCGATAAGGCCCAGATTTCATCTGTAGTATCCTTAGGCTGGGGGATTGAAAGTTTGTGTTTTTATGAAAATCTGTCCTTTCATTTGGTTGCTATGGCAACTTAGAGTTGCAGTGACTTACAATGGGGAAAATTGAAAAATGGCATTTACTGCCAAGCCATTGCAGATATGTTGACAAAACTTTTATACAAATGTTCCTTGAGAAGTCTTTTATCAGCTATATGTTTTTGGTCCACTTCACTTTATATTAGCCGGGCCGCGTAGCGCAATCGGTAGGGCACCTGACTCATAAGTCAGAGGTCCTGGGTTCGAAACCCGGTCTGGCCACATACTTTCGTTTCTCCTTCCGCTGATTCAAGAAGGGCAGTTGTCAGTTACTGGCGAAAGTATGTGCACTTAGTACTGGTTAACCGCTTAGGAGGTATAAGCCTGTCCAGGAATAGTGTGGTTAGGTTAACTGACCGTCCCGACATGACCATAGTTGTTTACCGTGGACGTTAAGCATCAAATCAATCAATCAATCAATCACTTTATATTATTGGTTGTCATGGAAGCCATAAAGCAAAAGAAGGAAAAAAATCCCTTAAAAAATGACCTCTTCTGAAGCCACTAGTCCGATTGGGCTCAAAGTTTATATTTAGTATCCTTGGGCTGGGGAAGTGAAAATTTGTGTTTTTCTTTTATATAAATCAGCTCTTCCGTTTTGTTGCTATGGCAAATTAGAGTTGCATTGACTGACGATGGGGAAAATTAAAAAAATGGCATTTACTGCAATCAAAATATGGAAAATAGTTATATATTTTGTTATAAACTCAACAGACTCTCAGACTGAGACTTTGTAGTAGTATATTTTGTATTAGCCTGTACAAATATGACAGCACTTTTGAAAGCAATTTTGAGCTAGAGATCTGGTGAGCTTTGTGGCCCGTGGGCCTCTTGTTTTACTGAGTTACGTCCCTTATTTGTCTTCGTGCATTTTAAGCCTATGGTACAAAGGTACCGTTACAGTCAAGAACCATAAGATATAGGAACATACAGTTATAGGCTAAGATGTAGATGAATGGATTAAAACCCCTTTCTGACCTAAACATTATGGGATGAACCTTCCTTAGAGGCAAGGATACAGTTGGGGGCATAGTGTTTCATAAACACATTTTCTAGTTTAATATCTATTTCATCAGAGTTTTACATTAAGTTTGTATTCTTTTGCTTGTATTTGAAAAATGCCTAAATGAAATCGTATGACATGTGACTAAAGTTTAATCCTATGTTGGTAGAGAATAATGAGTATCAACTGGATGCTGCTTCAGACCATGCAAAAGTCAAGGTCACAGACCTAGAAATTCAGAATGGATAGATGGATGACTTGTTGGTTTTACTTCTTTTCAAAAGTATTTCAGCCATGTCAGGATCATGGGAGTGTGAGTTTTGAAAGGCTCTGTGCATCTGTGCAGGAAGTGCCATTTAGGTTTGCACAGTAATCTCGCCTCCTCCTTCAGGACTCAAACCCATGACCATGTAATTTGGCATGTGGAGCACTAACCACTGAACCATGCAGATCCTTCAAATTAGAACTGAGGAGCGGCTGTAGTGTAGTGGATAACACTCCGAACTACCAATCCAGGGATCGCAAGTTCGAACCCCGCTTCTCCGGTCTTTCGGATGATACTTTAAACCGAGGTCCCGTCTCCATATGACCATGTTGTTGGTGAGACGTTAAACCCGAGTTCACTCACTCAAATTAGAACTGGAACTTGCAACCCAGTTGGAACTTACGTCCCAATCTAAAGGATCATTAGACTATTATTTAACCCCACTAGCATCCCAAAAATAGGACATACGCAAATAGTGTAGACCCAGATCAGACGCCGCAAAATGCGGCGTCTGATCAGGGTCTTCACTCATAGCATATGATAAATTGGTAGTTTCTCCTTAACATGAGATAAAATTGATAAAAATATACTAAACCAGACACCCCTTAAATGTCAAATGGACTCATCCATTTGATAGGGATAGAAGAGTCCACTGGGCATAAATGGGTTAAGCAGCATTTATGCATAACACTTCTAATTTTGTTTTTCTGTCATTTCAGGTGGCCATTACAATCTACTGGCTTGGAAGACAAGTTGAAGGAACCTTTAAGGGAGCCACATTAGACACAAGTGCATTTGCCGCATTAGTACATCACCACGGTAACAAAAACATTATTTCTGATGAGTGCTTCAAAAATGAGAACTGGCAAACAACACAAACATCAAAGGAGAATTTTAAGGACGTGAAACGAAGCAGCCATCATGGACATGCAAGAGATAGTTCTTATGATTCCTTAGGGTCATACGAAAAAGAGTCTGAATCAAGTTTTGATGAATTAGATCCAAATATGCCTGTGAGAGACTTACGGCGCTATGGTAGCGCATCTAGTCTAGGAAAAGAAAATAACCGCTATTCTGTAGCGAATGATTCTGCTTTTTCTGATCGGCATGACAGTTTGTATCAAAGTTCTCCCGACCTTTCTCAGGGATCACATGCTCACACAAGGTCATCTTCAACTGACAGCATGGATGGTAGTTACTATGGTAACAATCACTCAAGACAGTCGTCAGGTAGTGCAGACAATTATTCAACAACAAGATTGTCATCCAGTAGCAGTGGAAGACGTACAAGTACATCAACAGCAGATCCTCTGCAGTTTGTGAAAACCAAAGGTGCTGATGAGCTTGCAAAAACTGCGGTAAAACAGATTGAAGCTGCCAAGGAAACGACCTTGATGAGGCCAGTCTTGAGAGGTGATGAAGGGGAACCAGACTGGCAGTCGGTAAGTATCAGAGGATTCACACCTGTTCAATAAAAAAGTCAGAATTTTTCAGCCATTTAGAGTTACTGAAAAACTGAGTAGTTAAGGTGAAGGGAGCAACTCCACTATTTTTTGCCTTCCTCCTTAATGGCCTACTCTAAAAGGGGAAAAATTGTTCCACTTGGAGCAAATTATTTAAGAGTGGACCCCGTTGTTGTTTTGAAAAGCAAACAGGAAGTCCTAAAAACTGTTACCCATGTAAAAAGCAAGAAAACATGGAGTTGTTCACCCATTTACCATCACACATACAAACTTTCCCTATCACCCTTGGTAAAAAGTCAATATGTCAGAAACCAACCAAACTAGGACGGTAACCAGTTGCCGATTATGCGCAGTAAGCGATCTCACCACTTAAGTTGCTAAGGAAGCGTATATAGGCTACATTCGCCCAAAACGATTTCGGCCGAGAGTATTGACTTTAATGTCAATCTCTGTGATTTGAGTGTTTGTTAATTGGCCTAAGGACAACCAAACCCATTTCCTAGTCAGATATGACATTTATCCAGTTTCCCCTTTGTTACCATAGTTTAATGGGGTATGAACAACGAAACAGTACAGCGAAATGACATATATAAGCGTCATGCTGACTGTCAGATCCTTATTACTCCGCTTTGTTATTTTATATATGTATGTAAAAGTTCTGCAAACCAAAGGATACAGCGATTTGAATGAAATAACCTGCCGCCGTTAACTTAAATGCTATCAGGATGATCAACAGGCTTTGAGATGGTAAATCCATGATTGGACTGGACATCCAGAAAGTTTAATTCGTCATATCGATAACTAGTGCCCTACGGGCATTTGTGCATTTGTCCTTTTATATAGATTCATGAATATCAAAACTAGGACCGATAAAGCAGCTAAATACCATTTATTTATTTATGGCATGCTTTTCTCAGGTCAAAATAAAGAAGACAATTTAAATATCTTTTATCACAAAGCTGACAGGTTGAAATTTAAACATCACAGTGGAAGCGCGTGGCAGTTTAGCCCCTGCTGTGACTTCAGAGCTAATGTTTACCTTTAAAACTAGTATGTTTACCATAGCAACAATATATTTCTATATTGTATATTCATCGGAGAAATAGGGAAAAATATTTGTGAACCAGGGAAAATTCGGAAAAGTCTTATTTTTTCACTAAACCAAGTAGATGTTGTTTTGTGGATAATGCAGCAGACAGATATAAATTTGCATTTTAAGGTAAACTTTTACCGAAAATGTATCTTTTCTTTGTTTAAAATGTAATATATTATGTACCCGAAAGGTGTTTGGCAAGTGCGCACATGTAGATAATGTCTAAGATTTTTAGGATGCAATGCGCATACACTACCCGCAAAATGTCAAGGGAGGCAACACGAGCTGATTGCGCAACAAAATGGCAGATCTAAATTACCCAAGGAAGTTTGTATGTGCATCAGAGCTTCAGATAAGAGGGGTAGTTGAGGATACTTTACAGATAATTTTTCTTATTTCTCAGTGAAAAATATTTTGTGACCCCTCATTAGAACCATCTTGGTGAGAGGATTCTAATGAGGGGTCATAACATATGTTTATATGGAGAAATATAAAAAAATTATCCATAAATCATCCCTATCATGCTTTCTTATCGGGAGCAGTGTATGAAAAAGGCGGAAATGAATTCAGCATTCCCATTTTGATTCTTTGAGTAAGGATTATGCTTAGTTTTGACAGTTAGGAGCCTGGTAACTCAGTAGGTTAGCCGGGCCACATAGCGCAGTCGGTAAGGCGTCTGACTTACAAGCCAAAGGTGGGTTTGATACCCGGTCTGGCCACTTGATTTCGTTTCCCCTTCCGCTGATTTAAAAAGGGCAGTTACTGGTGAAAGTAAGTGCACGTAGTACTGGTTAACTGCTTAGGAGGTCTAAGCCTGCCCAGGAATAGTGTGGTTAGGTTAACTGTCAGTCCAGACATGATCATAGCTGTTTACTGTGGACGTTAAACAATAACACACACACAACTCAGTAGGTTAAGTGCTGGCCTGATGATCTTAGTGGTTCTAGGTTCAAGACCTGATGGAGGTGGAAATGTTTCCAACCTTACACAGGGTTCCATTGCAAACAGCCTTTTCATCATTGCCCTAAGTTATCCTGATATGACTGAATTACTGTTAAAAAGGACATAAAATGGCAAGTCGTCCATCTATCAGTTTGAGTTGTTATAGTTTTGGCAACACTTGACAGTCTGGAAGTATTGTGTGATGCCTGATAGCTTAGTGGGTTAAGCCTTTGCTGCTAAGCTAGTGGGCTTGGTTCAAATTCCACTGGAGGCAGGATTCTGTTCAAAGTCATCCATCTATCTTCATCCATCAAAGAACTTTTGGTCTTTGATACTGTGAAGAAACCTTAGGCTTTTGTTAACATTGCACTTTCAGATGCATTCTATGCCAAAACATTTCATGCTGGAAAAATGAGGGGAGCCTTTGCACTTTCAAAACCCCTCACTTTTTTTGACAAACAACATTAGGCTCAGCACACTCTGTTTTGTGTGTGCCAGAAACCTTAACATATCTTTGACTAAGGTCTCCAACAAGGGCAGTTACAAAGTTTTTTTTTTGTTTTGTTTTTTAGCTCGCCTGAGCACGAAGTGCTCAGGGTGAGCTTTTGGGATACCCTGATGTCCATCGTACGTCCGGACGTCCGTCCGTCAACTTTTGCTTGTGTACACTCTAGCGGGCACAGTTTTGATCCAATCTTTCTGAAACTTTGTCAGAATGTTTATCTCCATAAAATCTAGGCCAAGTTCGAAACTGGGTCATGTCGGGTCAAAAACTAGGTCACTAGGTCAAATCTTAGAAAAACCTTGTGTACACTCTAGAAGGCACAGTTTTCATCCAAAGTTCATGAAACTTTGTCAGAATGTTTATCTTTATAATATCTAGGACAAGTTTGAAACTGGGTCACGTCGGGTCAAAAACTAGGTCACTAGGTCAAATCTTAGAAAAACCTTGTGTACGCTCTATAAGGCACAGTTTTCATCCAAAGTTCATGAAACTTAGTCAGAATGTTTATCTTTATAATATCTAGGACAAGTTTGAAACTGGGTCACGTCGGGTCAAAAACTAGGTCACTAGGTCAAATCATAGAAAAACCTTGTGTACGCTCTAGAGGACACAGTTTTGATCCAATCTATATGAAACGTTGTCAGAATATATATCTCCATAAACTCTAGGCCAAGTTCGGAACTGGGTCATGTCGGGTCAAAAACTAGGTCACTAGGTCAAATCTTAGAAAAACCTTGTGTACACTCTAGAAGGCACAGTTTTCATCCAAAGTTCATGAAACTTTGTCAGAATGTTTATCTTTATAATATCTAGGACAAGTTCGAAACTGGGTCACGTCGGGTCAAAAACTAGGTCACTAGGTCAAATCTTAGAAAAACCTTGTGTACGCTCTAGAAGGCACAGTTTTCATCCAAAGTTCATGAAACTTAGTCAGAATGTTTATCCTCATAATATCTAGGACAAGTTCGAAACTGGGTCACGTCGGGTCAAAAACTAGGTCACTAGGTCAAATCATAGAAAAACCTTGTGTACGCTCTAGAGGACACAGTTTTGATCCAATCTATATGAAACGTTGTCAGAATATATATCTCCATAAACTCTAGGCCAAGTTCGAAACTGGGTCATGTCGGGTCAAAAACTAGGTCACTAGGTCAAATCTTAGAAAAACCTTGTGTACACTCTAGAAGGCACAGTTTTCATCCAAAGTTCATGAAACTTTGTCAGAATGTTTATCTTTATAATATCTAGGACAAGTACGAAACTGGGTCATGTTGGGTCAAAAACTAGGTCACTAGGTCAAATCATAGAAAAACATTGTGTACGCTCTAGAGGACACAGTTTTGATCCAATCTTTATAAAAAATTGTCAGAATGTTTATCTCTATAAACTCTAGGCCAAGTTCGAAATTGGGTCATGTCGGGTCAAAAACTAGGTCACTAGATCAAATCTTAGAAAAACTTTGTGTACACTTTAGAAGGCACAGTTTTCATCCAAAGTTCATGAAACTTTGTTAGAATGTTTATCTTTATAATATCTAGGACAAGTTTGAAACTGGGTCACGTCGGGTCAAAAACTAGGTCACTAGGTCAAATCTTAGAAAAACCTTGTGTACGCTCTATAAGGCACAGTTTTCATCCAAAGTTCATGAAACTTAGTCAGAATGTTTATCCTCATAATATCTAGGACAAATTTGAAACTGGGTCACGTCGGATCAAAAACTAGGTCACTAGGTCAAATCATAGAAAAACCTTGTGTACGCTCTAGAGGACACAGTTTTGATCCAATCTATATGAAACATTGTCAGAATATATATCTCCATAAACTCTAGGCCAAGTTCGAAACTGGGCCATGTCGGGTCAAAAACTAGGTCACTAGGTCAAATCTTAGAAAAACCTTGTGTACACTCTAGAATGCACAGTTTTCATCCAAAGTTCATGAAACTTTGTCAGAATGTTTATCTTTATAATATCTAGGACAAGTACGAAACTGGGTCATGTGGGGTCAAAAACTAGGTCACTAGGTCAAATCTTTGAAAAACCTTGTGTACACTCTAGAAGGCACAGTTTTCATCCAAAGTTCATGAAACTGAGTCAGAATGTTTATCCTCATAATATCTAGGACAAGTTCGAAACTGGGTCACGTCGGGCCAAAAACTAGGTCACTAGGTCAAATCATAGAAAAACCTTGTGTATGCTCTAGAGGACACAGTTTTGATCCAATCTATTTGAAACATTGTCAGAATATATATCTCCATAAACTCTAGGCCAAGTTTGAAACTGGGTCATGTAGGGTCAAAAACTAGGTCACTAGGTCAAATCTTAGAAAACCTTGTGTACACTCTAGAAGGCACAAATTTCATCCAAAGTTCATGAAACTTTGTCAGAATGTTTATCTTTATAATATCTAGGACAAGTACGAAACTGGGTCATGTTGGGTCAAAAACTAGGTCACTAGGTCAAATCATAGAAAAACATTGTGTACGCTCTAGAGGACACAGTTTTGATCCAATCTTTATAAAACATTGTCAGAATGTTTATCTCCATAAACTCTAGGCCAAGTTGGGTCATGTCGGGTCAAAAACTAGGTCACTAGGTCAAATCTTAGAAAAACCTTGTATACGCTGTAGAAGGCACAGTTTCGATCCAAAGTTCATGAAACTTTATCAGAATGTTTATCCTCATAATATGAAGGACGAATTTGAAACTGGGTCATGTAGGGTCAAAAACTAGGTCACTTGGTCAAATCATAGAAAACTGTTTGTATGCTCTAGAGGACACAGTTTTGATCCAATCTTCATGAAACTATGTCAAAATGTTTATTGTCCATATATATATATGCCCCTTATGAAACTGAGTCACGTCAGATCAGAAACTAGGTCACTAGGTCAAATCTAAGAAAAACTTTGTGTACACCCTAGAGGGCACAGTTTTGATCCAATCTTCATGAAACTCTGTCAGAATGTTTACCTTTATGAAATCTAGGTAAGTTTGAAACTGGTTTGTGTCGGATCAAAAACTAGGTCACTAGGTCAAATCATAGAAAAACCTTGTGTACGCTCTAGAGGACACAGTTTTGATCCAATCTATATGAAACATTGTCAGAATATATATCTCCATAAACTCTAGGCCAAGTTTGAAACTGGGTCATGTAGGGTCAAAACAAGGTCACTAGGTCAAATCTTAGAAAAACCTTGTGTACACTCTAGAAGGCACAGTTTTCATCCAAAGTTCATGAAACTTTGTCAGAATGTTTATCTTTATAATATCTAGGACAAGTACGAAACTCGGTCATGTTGGGTCAAAAACTAGGTCAAATCATAGAAAAACATTGTGTACGCTCTAGAGGACACAGTTTTGATCCAATCTTTATAAAACATTGTCAGAATGTTAATCTCTATAAACTCTAGGCCAAGTTCGAAATTGGGTCATGTCGGGTCAAAAACTAGGTCACTAGGTCAAATCTTAGAAAAACCTTGTGTACGCTGTAGAAGGCACAGTTTCGATCCAAAGTTCATGAAACTTTATCAGAATGTTTATCCTCATAATATGAAGGACGAATTTGAAACTGGGTCATGTAGGGTCAAAAACTAGGTCACTTGGTCAAATCATAGAAAACTGTTTGTATGCTCTAGAGGACACAGTTTTGATCCAATCTTCATGAAACTATGTCAAAATGTTTATTGTCCATATATATATATGCCCCTTATGAAACTGAGTCACGTCAGATCAGAAACTAGGTCACTAGGTCAAATCTAAGAAAAACTTTGTGTACACCCTAGAGGGCACAGTTTTGATCCAATCTTCATGAAACTCTGTCAGAATGTTTACCTTTATGAAATCTAGGTAAGTTTGAAACTGGTTTGTGTCGGATCAAAAACTAGGTCACTAGGTCAAATCATAGAAAAACCTTGTGTACGCTCTAGAGGACACAGTTTTGATCCAATCTATATGAAACATTGTCAGAATATATATCTCCATAAACTCTAGGCCAAGTTTGAAACTGGGTCATGTAGGGTCAAAACAAGGTCACTAGGTCAAATCTTAGAAAAACCTTGTGTACACTCTAGAAGGCACAGTTTTCATCCAAAGTTCATGAAACTTTGTCAGAATGTTTATCTTTATAATATCTAGGACAAGTACGAAACTCGGTCATGTTGGGTCAAAAACTAGGTCAAATCATAGAAAAACATTGTGTACGCTCTAGAGGGCACAGTTTTGATCCAATCTTTATAAAACATTGTCAGAATGTTAATCTCTATAAACTCTAGGCCAAGTTCGAAATTGGGTCATGTCGGGTCAAAAACTAGGTCACTAGGTCAAATCTTAGAAAAACCTTGTGTACGCTGTAGAAGGCACAGTTTCGATCCAAAGTTCATGAAACTTTATCAGAATGTGTATCCTCATAATATGAAGGACGAATTTGAAACTGGGTCATGTAGGGTCAAAAACTAGGTCACTTGGTCAAATCATAGAAAACTGTTTGTATGCTCTAGAGGACACAGTTTTGATCCAATCTTCATGAAACTATGTCAAAATGTTTATTGTCCATATATATATATGCCCCTTATGAAACTGAGTCACGTCAGATCAGAAACTAGGTCACTAGGTCAAATCTAAGAAAAACTTTGTGTACACCCTAGAGGGCACAGTTTTGATCCAATCTTCATGAAACTCTGTCAGAATGTTTACCTTTATGAAATCTAGGTAAGTTTGAAACTGGTTTGTGTCGGATCAAAAACTAGGTCACTAGGTCAAATATAAGAACGACCTTGTATACGCTCCAGAGGGCACAGTTTTGATCCAATCTCAATGAAACTTTGTCAGAATGTTTATTCTTACAATATCCGGTTTGAAACTGGGTCATGTCGGGTCAAAAGCTAGGTCACTAGGTCAAATTTAAATTAAGTTATGTTGCAAGAATCAGAACTAACATTGCAATGATGCCAGCCACAAACTCCTTGGAATACATTAGTTTCACCACAGTGAGATAATGATGCTACCATTCTATCATCTGTGTTTGCCTAGTTAAGTCTAGTTGAAATCCATCAAAGGAACTCAACATGAACGGGAACTTTTCGGAGAAGCGACTCTGCCATTTTCAGCTCACCTGATCGAGCCTTACAGTATTGGTGTTAGCTGCCTCTTTCATCCATCCATAAACATTTTCAAACATCTCTGAAACCACTGGGCAGATCAAATTTCATATGGAGCCTGCACATGGGTCAAAGGATTGAAAGTTCTTCAAATGATCTTGGTCACATGACCAAGGTGGCCGCCATTCCCAGGTATGGTAAAAACTCTTATAAATCTTCACCAGAGCCAGTGAACTGATTAATGCTCAGGTGAGCGATTCAGGGCCACCATGGCCCTCTTGTTTCATACAGAACTGAAAGGGCTTTGCTCTTAGCAAATTAACATTGAAAATGGCATAAAATCATCATAATTAGTTTTCATGATATTTGTACATTTGACATTTTTAGATAGTCATATTGAGCAGCCTCATTTATATTCATTAGGTCATCTATGACATCATCAGTGAACATTAGTTTTTTTAAATTGTCAGATGTCCTTTAGTTTGAAGTTCCAGAAAGGTTAAAACTTCGACTTTAGCATCCGTTCAACTAATTACAACTGACAGTATCAAAATTTTATTCAGAATTGTAACTTAAGTAGTAAAATTTGAAATTTAGATAATTTTATTCAAAACTATTTAAATTTTATCTAGATGCTTGTCAATAAATCAAACATAATAGAGTTGTTCTAAATCTGTTATAAAGAGGTCTCTGACAGTGATTGTTTTCTCATGAAATTAAAGGAAATGTTTTAAAACTGCAGTTAAAACTTGTTAGAATTTCAAATTTTCGATGCATATTTCAAAAGTATCATTCAGTGAGTAACCCCGGTCTGGCCACATACTTTCGTTTCTCCTTCCGCTGATTCAAGAAGGGCAATTGTCAGTTACTGGCGAAAGTATGTGCACTTAGTACTGCTTAACCGCTTAGGAGGTTAAGCCTGCCCAGGAATAGTGTGATTAGGTTTATTGACCATCCCGACATGACCATATCTGTTTACCGTGGACGTTAAGCATCAAATCAATCAATCGATCAGCCAGTGAGTAATGATTTTTAGCTCGCTTGAACAAAGTTCAGGAAGAGCTATTGTACTACCCGGCGTTGGCGTTGGCGGTGGCAGCGTTAGAAAAATGTTAAAGTTTTGCGTTAAAGTTTTTTATGTGATGGGCAAGGCACTGTCAAGTGAGCTATCCTGTCCCGGTGACAGGTCTTGTTTAAAATAACAACTCTTTAAACTTAACAAAAATGGTTAGTTATTAACTCTGATATTTATTAAATATATGAGCGCGACATGACAAAACCAACAAAGTGGCATGTGCACCCAGCAAAAACTCAGATCAGCCTGGGCATTCACCCAGTCTGATCAGTGCGTGAGTGAGTGATATGGGTTTTACGGCACATCAGCACCAAAAGGGCTATTTCGCGCCAAAGTCTGATCAGAGTCTTCACTGTCCGCATGGAGCCAGCTTAGACCCTTAGCAATGCTTAGACCCTTTGCTAAGTGCAGAGTGAAGGCTCTGATCAGACAGGGCAAATGGCCAGGCTGATCTGAGTCTTCATTGGGCCCACATGCAACTTTGTTGGTTTTGTCATGTTGCGGCTAATATGACATCACAGAATAGCAGATTATAGTTCAAAATCATTTAAAAGGTAATAGAGGAGAGTCTGGTAACTTCGGACAGTGACATTGTTTTCTTTATATGTCAGTTGTTTGGAACTAAAACAACAATAACTGGGCAAACAGTAAAAATCATTATGAGCCGTCTCAACTGGATTTTTCACTGTTTGCAATGGTATGTCTGAATTTACCCGCTGTCCGAAGTCGCCTGACTCTCCCCTAATGCTTCCTTTTAAAAGTTGACTCTTATTATACCCCCGCTTTGAAAAAGTGGGGGGTATACTGGTTTACATCTGTCCGTCCGTCCTTCCGTCCGTCTGTCCGTCCTTCCATCCGTCCTTCCGTCCCTTTTTTTCGTCAAAGATTTCTCCACATCCATGCAAGCTAGAGTAGTCATTTTTGGTTCACAGGTTGATGACGACATGACGTATCGTGGGATTGAGAACCAGGCTTCTCCTGCTTATTCTTCCCTGTATTTCTCCGATTTTCTTTCTTTCCATACTTTGAATAATGAAATTTTTCGTCAAAGATTTCTCCACAACCATGCAAGCTAGAATGGTCATATTTGGTATGCAGGTCAATGAAGACATGTTGTATCTTGGGATTGAGAACCAGGCTTCTCCTGCTTATTCTTCCCTGTATTTGTCCGATTTTCTTTCTTTCCATACTTTGAATAATGAAATTTTTCGTCAAAGATTTCTCCACAACCGTGCAAGCTAGATTGGTCATATTTGGTATGCGGGTTGATGACGACATGTTGTATCGTGGGATTGAGAACCAGCCTTCTCCTGCTCATTCTTCCCTGTATTTGTCCGATTTTCTTTCTTTCCATACTCTGAATAATGAAATTTTTCGTCAAAGATTTCTCCATAACCGTGCAAGCTAGAGTGGTCATATTTGGTATGCAGGTCAATGACGACATGTTGTATCTTGGGATTGAGAACCAGGCTTCTCCTGCTTATTCTTCCCTGTATTTGTCCGATTTTCTTTCTTTCCATACTTTGAATAATGAAATTTTTCGTCAAAGATTTCTCCACAACCGTGCAAGCTAGAGTAGTCATATTTGGTATGCAGGTTGATGACGACATGTTGTATCGTGGGATTGAGAACCAGCCTTCTCCTGCTTATTCTTCCCTGTATTTGTCTGATTTTCTTTCTTTCCATACTTTGAATAATGAAATTTTTCGTCAAAGATTTCTCCACAACGGTGCAAGCTAGATTGGTCATATTTGGTATGCAGGTCAATGACGACATGTTGTATCGTGGGATTGAGAACCAGCCTTCTCCTGCTTATTCTTCCCTGTATTTGTTCGATTTTCTTTCTTTCCATACTTTGAATAATGAAATTTTTCTTCAAAGATTTCTCCACGACTGTGGAAGCTAGAGTAGTCATATTTGGTATGCAGGTCGATGAAAACATGTTGTATAGTTGGATTGAGAACCAGGCTTCTTCTGCTTATTCTTCCCTGTATTTGTCCGATTTTCTTTCTTTCCATACTTTGAATAATGAAATTTTTCGTCAAAGATTTCTCCACAACCGTGCAAGCTAGATTGGTCATATTTGGTATGCGGGTTGATGACGACATGTTGTATCGTGGGATTGAGAACCAGCCTTCTCCTGCTCATTCTTCCCTGTATTTGTCCGATTTTCTTTCTTTCCATACTCTGAATAATGAAATTTTTCGTCAAAGATTTCTCCATAACTGTGCAAGCTAGAGTGGTCATATTTGGTATGCAGGTCAATGACGACATGTTGTATCTTTGGATTGAGAACCAGGCTTCTCCTGCTTATTCTTCCCTGTATTTGTCCGATTTTCTTTCTTTCCATACTTTGAATAATGAAATTTTTCGTCAAAGATTTCTCCACAACCGTGCAAGCTAGAGTAGTCATATTTGGTATGCAGGTTGATGACGACATGTTGTATCGTGGGATTGAGAACCAGCCTTCTCCTGCTTATTCTTCCCTGTATTTGTCTGATTTTCTTTCTTTCCATACTTTGAATAATAAAATTTTTCGTCAAAGATTTCTCCACAACGGTGCAAGCTGGATTGGTCATATTTGGTATGCAGGTCAATGACGACATGTTGTATCGTGGGATTGAGAACCAGCCTTCTCCTGCTTATTCTTCCCTGTATTTGTTCGATTTTCTTTCTTTCCATACTTTGAATAATGAAATTTTTCTTCAAAGATTTCTCCACGACTGTGGAAGCTAGAGTAGTCATATTTGGTATGCAGGTCGATGACAACATGTTGTATAGTTGGATTGAGAACCAGGCTTCTTCTGCTTATTCTTCCCTGTATTTCTCCGATTTTCTTTCTTTCCATACTTTGAATAATGAAATTTTTTGTCAAAGATTTCTCTACAACAATGCAAGCTCGAGTAGTCATATTTGGTATGCAGGTTAATGACAAGTTATTGCATTGTGGGATTGCAAACCGGCTTTCTCCCACTTATTCTTCCCTGTATTTATTTGATTTTCTTTCTTTCCATACTTTGAATAATGAAATTTTTCGTCAAAGATTCCTCCACAACCGTGCTAGCTAGAGTAGACATATTTGGTATGCAGATTGATGATGACCTCCTGTATCGTGGGATTGAGAACCAGCCTTCTCCTGCATATTCTTCCATGTATATGTCAGATTTTCTTTCTCTCTTTACTTTGAATAATGCAATTTCTGCAAAAGATTTCTATGCATCAGATTCTGTAAGTTAGAGTAGGGATATTTTATATGCAGGTTGATGATAACTTGTATCGTGGGATTGAGAACCAGCCTTCTCCTGCTTATTCTTCCCTATATTTTTCCAATTTTCTTTCTCTCCTGACTTTGAATAATGCAATTTTTTGTAACAGATTTCACAGCAACCATTCAAGTTTGAATGTTGATATTAATTTTGGTATACAGACTGGTAAAGACTTATGTCTTGCATGTATTTATTATTTTTTCTTTCTGTCGATGTGAAATCATTTTATTACATATTACATAGAAAGGGATTGATGTTGAATATTGATATTTTGTATACATGGTGACAATGAGTTCTCTCTCTATGCATTTTGTAACGAAAATAACACCATTTGATTTAAGCAGTTAAGCGGGGGTATAGTCGGATTCTCCGACAGTTCTAGTTGAGAAGGGAGGCAAAAATGAAAATGCCAGAGTTGCTTGCCATTCACATAAAGGCCTGTTACAGTGTGGCCCAAAAACATTCTGGGTTCGAGGTTATAAAACTTGAGAATAAACTCAAAATAAAGCACACTGATTGGCTGCCAGCCAATCAGTGTGCTATATTTTGAGTTTGAGAATGTACTCAAGTTTTATAACCTCTGGGCCTGGTCTTGTTGGTTGCAGTTACAGGCTTTGATCATTTGCCGTTTTATGGCCATTCAATAGTATTTCAATCAAATTGAGCTGATGGAAGGGTGATAATGAAAGGCTGTGTGCCATGGAACCACATCTACAGTTGAAAAGGCTTCTTCTTCTGCAGATTAACCTGGACTGCCTGCTTAGTAGGCCAGCTATTAGCTGGGCCGCGTAGTAGGCCAGCAATTAGCTGGGCCGCGTAATGCATCTGACTGAAGAGCCAGAGGTCCCGGGTTCGATACCTGGTCTGGCCACATACTTTCGTTTCGTCCTTCTGCTGATTCAAGAAGGGCAGCTGTCAGTTACTGGCAAAAGTATGTGCACTTAGTACTGGTTAACCGCTATGGAGGTCTAAGCCTGCCCAGGAATAGTTTGGTATAGGGTAACTGATGGTCCCAACTGTTTATCGTGGATGCAAAGCAACTAAACAACAACAACAAATAACCTACTAAGCTACCAGAGCTCCTCAGTTTACTGGTTAAGGAAAAAACAAACTTTAATCTGTTATCGATGAAAGTGATGTTTTCCTAAAGTGTGTTCATAATTCATTCCTTTGCATGTAATAGGTGGCTTTGTTAAAATCTGTTGGACTAAATTGATACACCAATTTTGCTAGTACTTGAAGAAATATTTACTCATAGTGAATTGCATTAAAATTTGTGACATTGACCAATTTCTATGTAAAACTAGGGCAGAAAATGGCTGGTTTATTATTGTTATTGAATAAGTTAAAAAATATTAGATAATTGCAAACCATATGAAAATATAATTCAGGTTTTCCAACTGTTTGACTGCTGAAAACCAATTTCTCTTTTTCCATTCAATCGGCCTTGATGCAAAAAAGAGATTTACTTTACGTTATGCGTTTGCATTATCCGTAGCTGCATAACAATTGCAATTATCATTCCGAAAACATTTCATTTGGAATCCTTCTTTGTGAAGTGGTAGCTTTCAATTCCACTTCAGTGATTTAAGGATAATAGCCCATTCATCTAGATGAAGTTCGGTATATATTTTCGTTGTAGTTTTAGCTTGTAAAGGCTTAAGTCGTTTGACAGGCCATGTTTATCGACAAGTCCCTGTCATCTTAAGGGTCAGAGGAATTCTAAGCCGGATAACTGTAGCTTTTGTGGAGAAAAAGAAAAAAAAAACTTGGGAATCATTGTTGATTTGCCAATGTATATAAGTGGTATGAATTTTGGTTGTTGGATAAAATATTGTTGAATTGATATTCTCTTTTAGGTAGGTAATATTAAGATTTTAATTGCATTTGATATTAATTTCCTTAATTGAATGACCGACTTACCTAATATCCTTAGAATTTTAGCAAGTATTAACCCTTAATGCGCCAAAAAGCAGACGACAAAATTTACGTCTGCAGAAATTTCAAAAAATGTTTTTCCAAGCTATATCATATTGAGAATTCAAAGACTATTAGGCAAACAGTGTAGATCCAGATGAGGTGGCTCATGATGAGCCACCTCATCTGGATCTACACTGTTTCATATTTCAACAATTTTTCATTTTTTGGCGCTTTAAGGGTTAAATAAATCAGTGACGTGACTAAAAGCTGATGCAATGGCAAATGTATAGACAGGAATAAGACAGTTAGAGGGTTACTAAGCATAACTCAAGTCGGTTTTGCAGGCTTTATAAAGTGAATACCTAAATAGCTAGACAGTCTCATTCTTTGATATGCTATTAATAGTAATTCATGTTAAAAGCAAGCACAACTTTTACTTTCTTTCATGTTAAAATCTGTCTCATTGAAAAATGGTCTGAGGTCTGATCTGCTCCCAGCCAGACCCACTTTTGCCTTAACATCATGCAAAGTTGGAATCTGTGATTTTTAGCTCAAGCACCCCCTTCTTTCTGTCGTGTACTAGAGCTTTGACACCAGAAAATGGGCTCTGTAGCCAAGAGTGCTGACTCTAAAAAAATTGAGTCTAACTACTGTGGGTTCAAGTCTAGGCCAGAGCACTTGTAAGGATGAAGGAAGCCTGGCCCCAAGGTTTTAAAACTTTTTTCGTGCTCAACTCAGCTGATCATGAAATTTTACCTGCTGATAAATAGCATATTACTGATAAGTACAGTTTTTTTCTTGCTCAGCTTAGCTGAGTATGAAATTTTCTCTGCTTATGAATATGAAAATGCCAACAGTAGTTGGCATTTTCATATTTATCAGCAGAGAAAGTTTCATGCTCAGCTAAGTTGAGCACGAAAAAAGTTTTACAACCTCGGGGCCAGGTTCTTTTTGGGAAAATCAGGTGGTTTTGCCTCAGGAGCTCTGGTTTTCGCCCATCTAGCTCTGCTTAACATTTGGCTTAACATAAGAGAAATATTCTTGAAAGATCAATAAAAGCTACATCAAAGCTGACCCATTTATGGCAGATGGGCAAGGCTGTACCCCAGCAGGCAGGTGACATCAAACTGTTTGTCAAGCCGAAGTCAGTGCAACATCTAAACATCGCATTGATAAGGGTATGACATCATTTCCAGGTCATGTGCCTTCTGGGTAGTATAATGCCCTGATGTGCAAAAGCATTGGTTGGATGAACATTTTTTAAAAGGCAAAAAAGCATAGTTATTTTTATTTAAAGCAGTAAAATTTTACAGGAATATAACCATTCTATGTAATCAGTAATATAAACATGTTTTATGGGTCTACATTTTATTCATCATTTCGAGAAAAAATCTGATAAAAATGGCTGATTTTCTTGTACTTTATATAGACTACATAATTTAATGTGAAATTGACATATTTAAGATGCTGTAAAATCACTCAGCTGAAAACTGCAGACACCGAATTAATAATAAAGTGAAAGTGTTGTGAATAATTTGAATATGCGGATGAGTGCCTGCATGAGCAAATAGTGAAGTCACAGATCAGACTGCTCCTGATGTGTGGCTCCACTGTTTGTCATTATTTTGGCTTGTTGCAGGTTCTCGCATTGGACATTACATTTCCTGATGCCATTGCCTGTTGTCTTTATGCGGACACAGGGCTAAGTGAGGTGGGTGGGGGACACCTGCGCTTGCGAGTTGATAGTGTAGGTGTCTCTTACCCAATGTCTGCAGCTGCTGTCTCACAGATAGGTCATTAAATGTGGCTTGGAGAGGGATTTTGGTTGTGCATCACAGTTTTCTTTTCAACTTTTGAGGTTTAGCATCACTGAAGAACTTAGATACAGAAATGAGCATCTGTCACACTAATTTGATGAAGATACATTAGTGTATATAAAATATTCCCAGATTGGAAAAATGGGCTTTTCTAAAGTCAAGATGGAAGAGTCCCTGGTTGTCCCCATAGAATTTTATGCGTTAAGTGCAGTATCCAATGCAGTCAAACCTATACTGTGAATGGTAGCTCTATTAAGGGCTCATCTGCCTTAAACTGACACATTTTGGAGTTCCTTGAAACAAAATACAATGCAAATGAACCTGTATTAACCCTATTGCACTATGAACGGCCAAAACTCTATGGAGTTTTGGCCGTTCTGAGTGCAATAGGGTTAAAGGGTTACCTCTCTTAAGCAGCCAAATTTTTGGTGTACCTCTGAGATTGTCCCAAAGACGACTCACAGTGGTGGTTGTCATTGCTTCTATCATGTCTGTGGTTGAATAACTTAAGGTAGCAGCCATCTGTGGTAGCCAATGGCAGTGGTTTGCAATCAGCATGGTTATATAGCCATACATTGAATTAGGCCTTTAAACCTTCACATTAAACTAATGATCTATGCTGTTTTCCTGTTTATGTTGCAAATCTTTTAATGGAAGATTAACTAACAGTAGGAGAACTTTCAAGTGTGTATTTTCTTTTCAAACTTATATACTTCATGGCCACAATTGACAGTAATTTGAACCTTGACAAGTAAAAGGAAACTGCCTGGACCATACCCGCCCAAGTGACAATTTTGAGTACAGTTGTGTGATGTACATGTTTGCTCATTCACTTTTGTCTTAATATTATCGGGTTATCATGTGACATATCCTAAAGACCGTCATTGCTTATAAATACTGGGACACCTAAAAACCATTCATTTACCATTTGGAATAAATGAAAAATTAATGGTTGTAGGTATCCCAACATTTAAAAACATTAGGGTTACTGAATAGGCCTCCATGGCATAGTGGATAAGAGCGCTGACACTTTAACATTAGGTCTCAAAATGCCTTGGGTTTGAGTCTCGCTCAGTCCACAAGTGAAAAAGCCACATTCTACTTGTGGAAGGTCAGATGTTTTGCACTTAAAACTCTGGTTTTTACCCACCTCTTCTTAACTATCGGCTTGATATGCAAAATATTCTTGAAAGGGCAGTTAAAACACATATGAGCCGCGACACGACAAAACCAACGATGTGGTTGTGCACCCAGCGCAGACTCAGACCAGCCTGGGCATCCGTCATTGTTGATAAGACTCTTCATTAAGTACCCAAAGGGTAGCTAAGGGTCTAAGCTACCACCATGCGGACAGCGAAGACTCTGATCAGACTGGGCGGATGCCCAGGCTGATCTGAGTCTGCGCTGGGCGCACAACCACATTGTTGGTTTTGTCGTGTCCCGGCTCATATCAGAAAAAATAGAAGAATACATAATTGACCATGTTTAATCAAATTTTGTCTTTTCAGAAACTATCTGGCTGGAAGAGCCGTAGAAAGAGCGCGTCAGCTGCAGTTTACCAGCGGGTCGGTGAAGTGGAGGGTGCATTTCTGGAAGATGAAGAGGAGCCAAAAACCAAAACTTTCAGTCAGATGATGGCAGAAAAGTAAGTACTGTGCTGTGACATGACAAAACCAACACCTGACTCGTAAGTCAGAGGTCCTGGGTTCGAAACCCGGTCTGGCCACATACTTTCATTTCTCCTTCCTCTGATTCAAGTAGGGCAGTTGTCAGTTACTGGGGAAAGTATATGCACTTAGTACTGGTTAACCGCTTAGGAGGTCTAAGCCTGCCCAGGAATAGTGTGGTTAGGTTAACTGACCATCCCGACATGACCATAGCTGTTTACCGTGGACGTTAAACAACAAATCAATCAATCAATCAAAACCAACAAAGTTGTATATGCGCCCAGCGAAGACTCAGACCAGCCTGGGCATCCACCCAGTCTGATTAGAGTATTTGCTGTCAGCATGGAGGTAGCTTAGACCCCTTAGCTACCCTTAAGGCTCTGATCAGACAGGGTGCATGCCCAGGCTGATTTTAGATATAGCTGGGCACACATGCCACTTTGTTGGTTTGTGTTGCAGTTCAAAAGAGTAGAAGTAGAAACGGTTTTCTTAACTTTTAGCATTATGGCATTTTAAAAGATTTGTTCTTATTTTTGCTGAAAGTAGGCTTAACATTTGCTTCAAATCATTCTCTTTATTTGACAGCAACGTCAGGCCCTATTTACTGCAAAAAAGAAATAAGAAAAATATTCAGAATTTTTTCAACTAACACCTTCAAATAAACACACAAGGGAGGTGGCAGTTTGCACATCCTATAAATTGCATTCTTGAGGCAAAATCTACCTGATAAATAACAAAAGTCAGTGTTGGTGTAATTCGGAAAAAGAAAAAAAAGTAAATGACAGTTTGTCCCTATGAGTAAATTCTTTCCTTTAAGAGTTGAAGAGTTGACCCAATATTTAAAGGCTTTGCCATCCATAGAAGCAAACAGAAAATCACAAAAGTTGTGCCCCTTTGTAAAATTGGCATAAAAACATGGAGGTATACCCATACACCTTAAGTGCTTGACCTGGAGACGAGACATCAGTGTTACAGATAAGAAGGGGTAACAGGGATAATTTATCGCCGAGACGGTTCTAATGAGGGGTCACAACATATGTTTTCGATGAGAAATAAGAAAAATTATCCTTAATTATCATCAAATACGCTGTCTTATCTAGAGCTCTGTATGCATCAGATCGTGTTTCTGTACATGTAAATGATGATACATGTTGAACATATAATGATTTCATGAAAAACAAAGCTTGTATAGCTGATGAACATTAACTCTTTAAGCACCAGAAAGCAGACGACAAAATTTACGTCTGCAAAAATTAAAAAAATGCCTTGTCCAAGACGTTTCATATTGAGAATTCAAAGACAAAAGGGCAAACAGTGTAGATCTAGATGAGGCGGCTCATTATGAGCCGCCTCATCAGGATCTATGCTGTTTGCAAATTTTGCTGATTTCGTCACTGGGGCTTAAAGAGTTAAGCAGAGCTAGGAGGGCTAGCTAATATCTGCCCATGGGTTCATTTTAGTAGTTGCAGACAGTCAAGCAGTATTTGGCAAAATTTGGGGCTGTGTTTCTTAAAACCTATTTTTTGCCTTAAATATTTGTTTTATTTCTGATTTCTCCATTGTTTGGAATCTTGAAAGAATTATCTCCTAATATTGAGATGGTTCTTATAAAAATCTTGTATGAGGCAGCTTACGTTAATTAACAAACCCCCTTAGAACCTCCTCACAGAGATGCTTCTATTGAGGGACTATCAAATAAATGAAAATTTGAAGGCTATACCTATCACCAAATGTCTTAAATCCTAACTATTTTGTCTTGATACTCACAGAGACAAAAGGAGAAGCCTCGGAAATTTAGGAAATTTAAGAAGTATCTACCCAATGGAAGATGATGACTCCACTGGCACAAAGTTGAAACTGAGCGATCCCTTACATATCATGAAGTCTGAGGAAGAGATCACCGAAGCAACAGAACATATGACGGTATTTCATCCCTTAAAGCACCTTAAAGGCAGACAACAAAATAAATGTCTGGGAAATTTTTAAAAAAAATGTGCCGTTACAGTTATATCACGACAAGAGGGCAAAGCGTTGATCCAGATGAGACGGCTTATTATGGATCTGCGCAGTTTGCAGATTCAGCTATTTTCATTTTTGCCTTGCTGCAAGTAGCAGAAGCAAGAGATATGTATAACTGTACCAGACTACCGATATTGTTGTCAGGGTCTGCGATATAAACTTTTGTCAAGTTTTTACGTTTTAGAGTCAAGTCAGCTAAATTCGGACAGCAGGTAAATTCGGACTGTGAAATTGTTTCCTTTATATTTAAGTTGTTTGGAATTAAAACAAAATTAACTGGGCAAACAGTGAAAATCCTGATGAAGACAGCTCATGATGAGCCATCTCATCTGGATTTTCACTGTTTGCAGTGGTATGTCCAAATTTACATGCTATCCGAATTTACCTGACTTGACCCTAATAATTCTGTTTTGTGACATTGGCTTGACAGGCAAGACACTGCATTCAATGGAATTCTTTGCTTGAAGTGTTATTTGCAAAAAAAAATTTTTTGTCCTCACAAACATCCACTACTATTACATTGTACTGTGCATGCTAGACAGAGAATTGGCGTACATGCAGTACTAGTCTAAGCTCTAGACTGCCATCTGTCAGATCTGATGCAATTATGACATCATGATGGCATCACTTTGAGGTCTCTGATAGCTGCAAGGATAGGCATAATTACCGTAATCAATCTTATTAGCTCCCTGTGCACTTAACTTTTTCAAAATGGCAGCAAATACTTGTAGTTAACTTTCTTTCATATAAGCGCACATTTTAATAGGTTATTATATATTGAAGGGAACGAATTTAAAGGTAAAGCATCAGAGAAAAGCTGCTTATAAGCGGCGTTTCTCTGATACTTAACCTTTAAATTCGTATGGATATACATGTAGAAGGATAGAGAAGATTTAGAAGTAAAAACTTAAATATTCTATTGCATTTTCAGCTCTTATAAACGAGAAAGCAAAGGGATAAACCAGTAAAAATATGTGCATTAATAGTCCTATGCCTCACAAATTGCCACGGCGTGCGCTTATAGAGGCATGTGCGCTAATTAGGTAGAATACGGTACTACCATTGGTGTGCTGTGCATACACCATTAATTGTTAAGTAATGGCAAATGAAATCCACATTATCATGCAGAAAGAATTATTTTATGAAACAAACAAGTTCTACACAAACTTAATGTACACTATCAAGGTCTTTAGTTAACAAGACATCATAGTTTCAGACGTAGTATTATGCGAAATCGCTGCCATTTTTTTGCCCAAAAAAAGTGAGGTGCTTTTGCTGTGTAAAAGCCCCTCATATTTTAGTGGCAAAAATATGAGCTCAAATTGTTTTATATGTTCTGGAATACTCAACAAATCCTTGACTAACAACTTTGTTAAGCTAACAATGCTTTACACAAGGGAGCCTGTTGTTGAGCATGATACTTAAAATATGGCACATTGACACAGTGACCTGTACTCGTTACTAAGGAACATGAAAAAAACTCCTGCTGTATAAATTTCAATTTCAGAAGAAAAAGGTCAAGGGTGAAGAAGTAGCTCCATGGGCAAGGGATTCAAGTGGTGAAGGAGATAGCCAGTCAGATTCTGAGACTAATAATAGCCACCAATCAGGTGATACAGATAATGTGTTCTCTGAGCAAAACATTCCAAAAGTGATACACCAGGACAAGTCTTGGGTAAAGTCACAGACATTGCCATCATCTTTCAGACAGGCTCCGCCCCCTGTGAAACAAACTCCCCCTTCTGTCGGGAATAAGTCTATAAAGGAAAGAAATATGCAGCTGTGGGAAAATAGTGCTAAGGAATCTCAAACTAAATTAGACAAGAAGAAAGTGGATATTCCAACAAGTAATAATAAAATAAGGAATATAACAAAAGCATTTGAGGAAAAAGAAAGTAGTGCTAAGGCGGAACCTGTTATAACAAGACGTTCGGAATTTAGTCGTAAAAGCTGGTCAGTGGATAGTACTGATTCACCCTATGGAAGGCGGTCATGGGATTATAGTGATAAATCTTCTCCTAAAGGAATTAATGAAAAAAATGTTTCACCATTGTTGTCACCGACATCGCCAAAAGCTTTGTTGCCAAAAGATCAGCGAACATCTGGATCTAATTTTAAATATTCATCGGATTATGGTTCTAATAAGGTAGGTACCGTGAAGATTATTTCAGTCTTTCAATTGCTTTCATGTGGTGCTTGAGTGGTTTGCTAGATTTAGTATCTAGGTCAAAAGGTCTGCTTACTCGGAGCTCAAGCCGGGCCGGGTAGCGCAATCGGTAGGGCACCTGACTCGTAAGTCAGAGGTCCTGGGTTCGAATCCCGGTCTGGCCACATACTTTCGTTTCTCCTTCCGCTGATTCAAGAAGGGCAGTTGTCAGTTACTGGCGAAAGTATGTGCACTTAGTACTGGTTAACCGCTTAGGAGATCTAAGCCTGCCCAGGAATAGTGTGGTTAGGTTAACTGACCGTCCCGACATGACCTTAGTTGTTTACCGTGGACGTTAAGCATCAAATCAACCAACCAACCAACTCGGAGCTCAAGATGAAGACGGGTTTTAATGATACTGCTTATTCAGCTATAACACAGAGGTTTCCCCACTCCAAAATGCCCCCTTCCAAAACAATCCCAGAAATCTAATTCTGTCTTATCAGACAGATCTAGATTTTTGGAGTTGTTTTGTCCAAGAAATTGGAAGTCCCATCATATCAGACTGGTGTAGATTTTTTGGATTGGAAACCCCCCTGTCTTACAACTGAATGAATATGGTAATGTTGAGATAATTTCTTGTAATTTTGCATTAAAGATCTATGTCTTGGCCCTTCATTAGAACTGTCTCACTTAAACTGTTTGAATTAGGGCCATAGCCTATAACATCCATTTTAATGCACTTACAAAAATAATGTTACATCTGATTGGTTAACGTAAAAATTTTGGGATGAAAGTCTAACTGTACTGTTGGAAATCTGAAATTATTACAGAATATTGCATCTCATTGGCTGATGTCTGGTTTGACTTTGCTGATGGGGACAAAGTGGTTTGATAGATGAAAATGAGAAAGAGTGTATCAGAATAAGAGCTATTGAAAATCCTCAATTGGACAGGTTATATGGTGGCAAAATTTGTTTTAAGGTGACACGATGCTTTGAGTTAAAATGAAATTTGCCACCATTAAAATGACAATTTACCTCCCCAAATGTCAACTTTGATTAAGTAATATCCCCTGATTTATGTACTGAATAAAAAAAAACAACACATCTGTCAAGACCCACTGTTGTTGTTCTATGGATTGGAGTTTTGTAGAGGAATGAAAGATAGCAAATACATTTTACAACACATCTACTTAGTTTGGTGGAGCAATGGTCAAAATCTTTGTTAGATTTTATTTCCACAGAGCTCTAGATAAGAGAGACTATTTGATGATAATTGAGGGATAATCTTTTTTATTTCTCACTTAAACCATATGTTGTGACCACTCAACTGAACCGTCTTGTTCAGACGGTTCAGATGAGGGGTCACAACATAAGTTTCTATGCAGAATTAACAAAAATTATCCTTAATTATCATCAAATACTCCCTCTTATCTAGAGCTCTGAACTGTCCAATTTTTGTTAAGGTGAAGGGGTACACCTTCAGGGGATCATGTTGTCCAGGGAAGCAATGTCAGGTCTGTTTATGCCAAACAGTCATGCAGAATTGTCTTTGCTGAAAACTAGAGCTTCAATATTTAGCTGTGGGTTTCAATATTTAGCCTGTAGAGATCTTTATTCAGTAGATCTATGTTATCACATATTTGCATGCCTCATTTAATCATACTATTGCATGACTTTTATAATATCTAGCCTGTAGAGAAAGTTTCAAGAAGTAAGTACATCCAGAAACTGTCAGCCTCACCAGCAGCACCATTTGGCTACAAAGGAAGAACTAGCTCATCTGAAAAAGAATCCCAAACTACAAATAGTAGAGAACCCTCATCAGAAGCAGCTGACAGGCCACTTAGGAGTACATCAACAGCAGGATCTGAATCATCAGGAATCATTTCACCCACAAATTCTGAAGTGTTTTATCCATCAGAACAGTCACTGGGCATAATGTCATCATCAGGTTTTGGAACAACATCTAACAAAGATGAGAACTCTGAAATCATTTCAGCTCCATCAAAGGTGAATGCTTCTGATTCTTGTGTAGCAACTCCTTCTTCATCTTTAGTGTCTTCTGATGTTACCTGCAGAATATCTTCTCATGATACTTCTCCTAAAATCAAATTAGAAAGTTCCGAGGACAGGGAAGTTTCATTTTATCTCTCTCCAGAAGAGCAAACTGAAGAACTGTCACACTGTTCTGTAGATTCTGATATAGAACCTGTCAAAAATCGGGCTAAGTCTGCTGTTGGAGCAGAAACAGTCAGTTATCAGACTGAAGCTGCAGAAGCAAAACCCTCAGCTAAGTTGGTTAGGGAAGCAGATGAAGAAAAAGAAGTTAACAGACTACATAGTTTACAACTGAACACTGATATGGCAGTACAGGCAGATAAAACTATGGATCAGTTGAATGCATCAGGCACTTTGGAAATTGAGAACAATCATAAAATGTCTCCAAATGATATATCCAATTGTAGTAGTTCAGGAAATTCAGGGAGCAATCTAAATGGGGAAAGAGATCCCTTGATGAACGTTAATGTTGAACAGGAGCAAAGAAATGCTCTTGGTGAAGTAGTGGAAGAACAGATACATGCAGCAAAAGTGTTGCAGTCCAGAAGTGTGCCAGAGATCTTTTTGTATCCTACAATACCAGATGGTGAAAATAATACACGCGAAGGGGACTCAAAGGCTCTGATTGAAGGATTAGAAAATAGTAATTCAAGAGGATGCATTACACCAGAGACTCTAGAGTCAGATTATGTTGACATTGCAGCAGTTCAGGCAAAGACCTACACCTCGGACCATACAGAATCATCTGACAACATAATACCCACCATCCCCTCAGATTACAGTTCTGTAATATACAGTGACAAGGACCAGACTATAGATTCTGATCTCATTGCAGATGGCTTAACACAGCTGAACCTGTTTTCAGCAGATGCTTCTGACGGTGTCCTTGATCTATCAGAAGACAAAACCAGCACCACAACAGTTGCTACAAATCCATTAACAAGTTTGTCTTCAAATGTTTCAACGGCTCCTGCTGCACCACAGATTGTGGAAGACAGTAAGTCAAATGCCCCGGATCTGATCAGCTCCATTCCATTTCTGCCGCTCTTAACACCATACAGGTCTGAAGAAAGCACAACAGAGAAGATTGATTCTCCATATGAGGAGGATGTTTTCTTTGATGAAGATAAACTAGAAGATTGTGAGTTAGTGGAAGAACATCAAGAAACAGTAATAAACGAACTGGAGGCTGAAGAAGCAAGTGAAATTCATGTAACCCTTGATAACTGGCTAACAATTTAATATTTTCTCATTTCAGTAGTTTTAGTGTTAAAATCATAGAGTATTAAATATATTAGAATAACTTACACATTACATATAGGTACATGTAGTTTTACAGAACAGGTTTGTGGTACCTAGTTTGTTTCTGTTTTGTTAAATTGCCATTGGTAGTGCTACAATTTTTTTTGCAGAATTTATCTTTGCCTATCAGTTATCACTCTTGCCATGAGATTTAATGTACTTTACAAATGCTGAGTCTTTGCAAGTTATTTGCCATATGATTGTACAGGTTTAAATCAAAGTTGGTTCCTAAAAAGTTTGGTTTCTTTGCCAACAAATGAAAAGTAGACAGTCCACATATTTGAATATTTTCTTTGAGTCATATGTTTGTATCTTTGGAACTGTTTCAATTTTCTGTCATCATAAGTTTTCCTGGTATATGTATGACATATATGCATAATAAAATTTTAGTGTTTCATAGTCCACCATCCAAATTAAGTTGCTTATAAAAGCCACTTGTTGCCACAAATATGTCAGAAATTTTACATGAAACTGAGTACCACTAATTATTAAACTACTCTGGTTTTCGGTCACTTAATATTTTTGTTTCAGTGAATAACAAAAAACATACATGATACAACAAAGTTCGGATGGGTCTTAAGCTTTGTTCACATGAGTAAAGTTGTTTTATTTTCCATTTGGCAAAAAAAGTTTGGTGAATTTTTTCGTTCACAGAGAACAAGTTAATTTCCAAAGAAAAATGTGACAAAGAATCTTTGCCAAATCTTGAATACAAATATTACCATATACATATTTGATTATAGGACAGGATTTTCTTTTCCTTCCAAAATAATTCAGAAATGGAAATCTGTCTTACATTTTTGGGGTTGTTTTGGAATCTTGTGGCTATACTGCACAAAACTTATAAATTTCTAAGGTTTTATTTGAGATAATTTTGGAAGATTCAGTATTTATCCTGCCATGATCTTGATTATGACTGACATACTGTTGAAAGGGACACAAAACTCATCCAGTCGTGTGAACAAAGCTATAGGATCGGAATTAACATCATCTTAAATCTGTCTTCTCTGGTATCACCTTATCCTCATTATACTGGAGTCATGCCTTACAAGCTGGACTCAGACCAGCATCTACCTCTACGCAGCCTCTTGGTATAGGATAGAGGCTATGAAGAGAAGTCTTCGCAATTAAGAACTTACGCGAGTGGAGAGTCTTCATTGCGAAGATTTTTCTTCATAGCCTCTAACAGCTTAGTGTTTGCCCCAGATAATAATCTGATCCTGGGATTTCAGGTCTTCAGTAGATTTAATGGTGAAGATGGTCTTCAATGCATAAGTGACCATTCTACACCTGTAAATCTACTGAAAATTTGAAATTTCCAATGATCTGATTGGATTATTATCTGGAGCAAACACTTAATCTGCATAGTCTGATCTTGAATAATTTATATGGTGAAAAGTGAAGCAAAATTTGATCAGTTAACGTGGATTCATGTATTAAAAAAAAAAAGAGAGGAAAATGAAAGAAAATTGAAGTAGAAAACAAGATAGTAGACAGATCAGTCTGAATGAATTGATTATTGATTGATTGATTGATTCTTGCAGTTTATTCTCAGAAAATACATGTCACTTTCCTGTGACTGACGGCCAGCATAACTAATTTTGGCTGGTCTTTAAATTGCCCTGATAGTATAGTTTTGTTTCTTTAAAACTTATTAAACTTGGCTGAGGGTATGCTAATATTTTTTAGCTCACCTGAGCCAGCGGCTCCGGGGGAGCTTATAGGATGGTAAGGCTCCGTCGTCGTCCGTCCGTCCGTCCGTCGTCCGTCAACAATTTCAAATGACTTCTCCTCTGAAACCGCTGGGCCGATTGTAACCAAATTTCATATAGAGCCTCCTGGGACCTTAGGAACGAAAAGTTGTTCAAACGGTCCTGGTCACATGACCAACATGGCCGCCATGCCCATATATGGTAAAAACCTGAAAAAATCTTCTTCTCCAGAACCAATAGGCCGATGGCCTTGAAACTTGATATGTAGCATCGGGTACGCGGGTACTACCAAGATTGTTCAAATTATGACCTTGGGTTGACCTAGATCTTTTTTACGGTAAGGTCAAATTTGCTTCCTTATGCTTTTATATGGCAAGATGCTACAACATAAGATACCTTGGAAACTGTTTAAGATTTTGGGCTAAAAATTGGTATCTACAGTCATCTTAATGACTACATGAAGTTTTACGAGTACAAGAGGTCAAGGTCATTCTTTGACCTTTGACCCTGAACTCTCATATTTTGATAAGTTCTAACAATCGCCTCAAAAGCCATTGGGCCAATTGAAACCAAATTTCATATAGAGCCTGCAGGGGTTGAGGGAACAAAACTTTATTGATACGGTCCAGGTCACATGACCAACATGGCCACCACGCCCATATATGGTAAAAACCTTTAAAAATCTTCTTCTCCAGAACCAGTTGACCGATGGCCTTGAGACTTGGTATGTAGCATTGGGTACTTGAGTACTATCAAGATTGTTCAAATTATGACCTTATGTTGACCTTGACCTTTTTTACGGCAAGGTCAAATATGGGAAAATGCAAGAACATGAGATTTCATGATAAGTTTTGAAGATTTTGGCTTAAAAACTGGTATATACAGACATCTTAATGGGTACCAGAAGATTTGTGAGTACAAGAGGTCAAGGTCATTCTTTGACCTTTGACCCAGAACTCTCATATTTTGACAGTTTCAAACAATCTCCTCAAAAACCATCGGGCCAATTGTGACCAATTTTTTTATAGAGCCTCCAGGGGTCGAGGGAATGAAAAAAATTTCTAATGGTCCTGGTCACATGACCAACATGGCCACTATGCCTATATATGGTAAAACCTTTAAAAATCTTCTTCTCCAGAACCAATTGACCAATGGCATTGAGACTTGGTATGTAGCATTGGGTTTTTGAGTACTATCAAGATTATTCAAATTATGACCTTGTGTTGACCTTGACTTTTTTTACAGCAAGGTCGAATATGGGAAAATGCTAGAGCATAAGATTTCATGGAAAGTTTTGAAGATTTTGGCCTAAAAATTGGTATATACAGTTGTCTTAATGAGGTCATGAAGAATTATGAGTACAAGAGGTCAAGGTCATTTCTTGACCTTTGATCCAGATTGCTCATATTTTGACATTTTTAACCATTTCCTCAAAAGCCAAAGGGCCAATTGTAAACACATTTCATAATTATAGAGCCTCCAGGGGTTGATTGAATAAAAATTTGTTCAAACGGTCCAGGTCACATGACCAACATGGCCGCCATTACCACTTATGGTATAATTCTTTAATATTTTTCTTCTCCAGAACCAATACACCTATAGCCTTGAGACGTGGTAAGTAGCATGGAGTACAAGAGTACCACCAAGACTGTTCAAATGGTGACCTTGGGTTTACCTTGACCATTTTTTGCGGCATGGTCAAATATGGGAAAATGCTAGAACATAAGATTTCGTGGAAAGTTTTGAAGATTTTGGCCTAAAAATGGTATATTTGGTTGTCTTAATGAGTACATGAAGATTTATGAGTACAAGTGGTCATGGTCATTCTTTGACTTTTGACCCAAGACTCATATTTTGACAATTTCAGACATGATAAGAAAAAGCCACCTTGCCAATTGCCCAGGTGAGCGATTCAGGGCCTCATGGCCCTCTTTTTTATTATTCTTAGATATAGATTATTTTCACTTTTCATTTGTTGTGGAGAAAGGATTTATTTATTTTAGATACATTTTTAGATACATTTTTAGATATTTTTTGTATCTGTTTATTAGCAAATGTTTATAAATTAATATGTTTTATAAAACTTTAGAACTACATGGTGTAAAGGATTTTTGTCTCGCCTGCAAAGCAGAGGCGAGACTTATGTATTACTTTTCCGGTGTCGGCGGCGTAAACTTTGTCGATTTTTCGTGTTTAGGTCATAAGCACTGACAGGCGAGACACCGCATTCCGCGGAATTCTTGTGCAAAAGAGAACTTTTGAGGATTATAGTTCCAAAAAAAAAGAAATCAAATATGCAACAGTGCAATACAGTTCATATCTAAATATAGGCTTTATTATGCCAAAAAGCCATTATCCATAGAGTCAAATTCTTCAGGTGACAGGTAGAACTCTGCTTGCTTGATTTATGAGGACCAATAAGGCACTGAATTGAACATATAGATGGTGCAGTTTTATCACTTAAAACAGAATGATGTCATGTAATTCATATATATAGTATTTTAATATAATCTGAGTGTATTTTGCCTTATATGGGCATGAGTAATAGTATTTTAATATAATCTGAGTGTATTTTGCCTTATATGGGCATGAGTAATCCAAGAATCATTGACCGTAAAAGGGTACTGGCGCAGTGCTGTACAAGTAGTTTTATCTTGTAATGTCAAAAGTGAGATGAATGAGCGTGTTGTACCTAATTAGGGTGTTCTACCTTATAGAGGCTTAAATGCTGACCATTTATTAATGCCTTTATAAGGTCAAATATTGTATCATTGTTGGATTCAGTTTACTAGGTTTTGATAAGCTAAAGTATTTACATTTCTATATATTTTACATGTTTTTAGTCTATTTTATTGCATTTACTGCATAATAATATTTGATTTTTCTGAATTTCAGAAATGTGTAGAAAAGACAATAAAGATTAGTCAGAACCCTAACAACAGTAGAGGGTTTGGCTTCTTCATAGTGGGCGGGTCAGAGAAGAGAGAGCCAGTCACAATACACAAAGTCTCATTAGGTATGCATCACTGTCTTGCATATTCTTAACCCTGGGTATTTTTTGTCGTCTGCTGAAATTGTCGTCTGCATCAAAAATCAAGAATATTTTGACAGTATAGGTCTAACTAACTCTTGTAGAAATGATGTCTAGGCAGCAAACAGTTTGGATCTCAGATCAGGCCCCACGTTTGTTTGTGGGGCCTGATCTGAGATCCAAACTGTTTTGCCCAGAATCCCTAAAGGGGTATCCTGATTGGAATGGGTTAAAGAAATCTTATCCACAGAGACACATTTGTAAAAGATAAAGACTTGTAAGACTTTCTGTCTCCGTGACTCAAACTTGGGACTGCTAGATCGGTAGGCCAGCACTTAACCCACTGAGCTACCAGTGTTCCTGTGAAGGGATGGAAGCAGCTCTGTTGTTTAAGTTTCCCACTGCCATTATCAATAGAGGTCATTTAGAAATGGAAATACACAGTTCCCAGACACACCCAGAATGTCACTCAGAAGTCACCCGATAGCATTTACCTGGCCAATGCAATGACAAATTAGCAGGTGACATGGTCTCACAAACAAGATCTCACATGTTCAATGTCCCACATAAGTCCCAGAGCTCTAGATAAGAGGGAGTATTTAGTGATAATTAGGGATAATTTTTGCGAATTCTGCATGAAAACATATATTGTGACCCCTCATCTGAACCGTCTCGACGAGGCGGTTCAGATGAGGGGTCACAACATATGTTTTCAATGAGAAATAAGAAAAATTATCCCTAATTATCATCAAATACTCCCTCTTATCTAGAGCTCTGAGTCCGTGATTTTACCTTTACAGTTAATGGAGGGATGTATTCCTGGTTAAAGCAGGTGTGGTTTTTGGAACTAGGAATTTGTGCTCCTGTAGCAAATTCTTTCCTTTATAAGAGTAGATCCCAGTTTGTAAGGGCTTCCGCGTCCGAGGAAGCAAAACTGTTACTCTTTATAAGAATGGCTGAAAAAAATATATTATACATTTTATCATATGATTCACTTCTTTAACATAACTTGAATAATCATAATTGAAATTCAACTGTAACACATAATTTTCATGCAACACCTGTCATTCATGGTAACTACCTGATTATTTATATACTTTATCTTATTCAAACAACTCTGCAAACAATACTTTTATATATGAGTCAAAATTTAGCCAGTCCTTGAGACATTGGGGCTTTCCAGTATGTACCAAGTCCGAAGAGTCTAATCACCATGGCACCTTTGCAGACTGATCAGGCTGTTAGCATTTTGCTTGACAGATTCTCAGGGTCAGTTGCTCTTTATGCTAACTGGGAAGACTAATCGGATTGTATGAATGCAATTTTGGGTAAATTTTACCTGTGGGGTAATGCAGTCTTTCCTGTGGTAAAATTAACATATTATGGGTGTACTTTCAGGGGAAATAACTCTTTCATTTTTACCTGCCTTCTAAACAGGACTCAGTTCCTCAAGGAAAGAATTTGCTCCTCAAGGAGTTGACCCATTTTGGGAAAATTTTGCAGGTAGCTCAGCAGACCTATGTGATGTGCTAGCAGATGACGAGCTATTGTCGGTGAACAACCATGACGTCTGCACCATGACCTTGAAGCAAGTGCAGGCCATTATTGACGGCTCAGTCAAGCGGGGACAGATAGAACTGAAGATCAGGAGACGCCCAGATGAAGGTGACTGCATTTAGTAGCATAGGGAATATGGTAGCATACGAATCGCTTTGAAACAAAATTCATCTTAAGGTTAAAGGGTACACTTTCAGGGGAAGTAACTTTTCCATTTTCATGTTTGCCTTCCTCACAATGGGTGTCGATGTTCAGGGGAAGTAACTCATCCATTTTCACGTTTGCTTGTCTTCTCAGTGTTGGTAAATTCTTCAAGGAAAAAATTTGCTCCTATAGGAGAAACTCTTTGTTTAAAGAGTAGACCCCATTTTAAAAGGACTTTGTCATCCAGGAATGCAAACAGGAAGTCACAGAAGTTGCTTACCTTTGTTAAAATGGCAGAAAAAAATGGAGGTGTGCCCATACATCATAATTTATCCTAATATTTTGGGTAATTACCAAGTTGTTATTAAAGATGAGTTTTATCAGGATATCAGCCCACACAATTAGTGTTATCTTAAACTTGATACACCCACTTATACAGCAGTTTTATCTGACAAGATATTATACTGAATTATTACCTAACTTGAAAACAATAGCTACTGTTGTACCTGAAACTGAAACTGCTGCATTCCATAGGCTAAGATTAATTCTTGGGTGAATGGTGCTTGATAATCCAGAGTCCTAGATAAGAGGGGTATTTGATGATAATTGAGGGATAATTTTCTTTATTTCTCATCGAAACCATATGTTGTGACCCCTCATCTGAACCGTCTTATCAAGACGGTTCAGATGGGGGGTCACAGCATATGTTTTTATCCAGAATTAACAAAAATTATCCCTAATTATCACCAATTACTCCCTCTTATCTAGGGTTCTGTAATCTCAGGAGCAGCCTGATTGTCTATGGCCATGGGAATAGACTGCCCTACGGCTACAAAAGCAATTTTGGTTTATGAAGCCATACAGCATGCATTATCGGAACTTCTGGCTAATTCTGTTTGTGTGATTGTTGGGTTGAAGCTAATACTTGCATGAATCTCCTAGTGCCATATGGCCAAGTTCCATAAATGGATTGGAGTGTTGGCCATGGGCTTAACCTAGCGTTGCGAGGGAATCTGTTAGGGATGTTTGGGCATGCTCCCTGGGAAAATTTTGAAAATCTAGATGCCATTTCCTGTATTCTGAAGCACTAGAAACATGATATTGTATCTTTCATTCAGCTACATTTGCAATTTCATTTTAAATGGACATGGGTAAAGTCTCTTGAGCTCTGGAAACACTTCTTTACATGAAGACCTCTGTAGGCCAGAAAATACTTCTTAATCAAAACCTGACTGGTGCTTATTGTTGTATTATAAAACACCTGTCCGTGTCAAATATTTTATTAACTGAGAATAAATCATCAGTCAGGTGCCAGGCTGTGAATAAGTTGTTCCCGTTCATCATATAACCTGTCAGTAGCATATACATGTATGTATTCAACTTTAAGCTCAAGAGTTTTGCCAGTCTTTTAATAGTCCATTTACAGGCCCAGATCTGGACCACCCCAATACTGTCAGTGCTCTGGATAACTGATGGGGCTGAGAGGTGCCTTATTTGCCTTGAAATATATGTTGTGATATCTCATTAGAATTGCCTCACCGAGGCAATTTTAATGAGATGTCACAACATATATTTTAATCTTACCGCATTGATAAATTATCTCAAAACTGTTGCTATCATAAATAACACTGAGGCCCAGATGGCACATATCATAAATAACACTGAGGCCCAGATGGCGGAGCTGAAGCCCCAAAGCCCACCCCCTGGATCCAGGGCTGCCATTCATTTTATAAATAAAATGCAGTCCAGATCTCCAAAGAAGGTGGGGTTCTTGGATAAGTTTTCTTACTACTCAATGAAAACATATGTTGTGACCTCTCATTAGAACTGTCTCTGTGAGGGCTCTAATGAGGGGTCACAACGTATGTTTTTGTGGAGAAGTTTGATAAATTATCCCTGAATTATCCCTGTTACCCCTTCATATCTGGATCTCTTGGAACCTTCTGCATTAAAGTTAGAACTTACCCTGTCATTTGAGGGGCTGTATATAGGTAAATTGATCAATTTATAAATTGCAAATTTATGTAGAGCAGCCTTATCTGCTATTAAAACCCTCGGGGGGCACTTTGCATTTTATGAAACGGGGGGCAGTATTTAGAGCATAAACCAGTGTAACATTATTTCAGGAAGAGGCTGGGGGCATTTACTAGAGCAGGGGCATTTATTAGGATTAATACAGGAAGTAAAATACTGCACTTCAGCTGTGCACGTCTGACAATGAATGTGGTATACATTTTTAGCTCACCTGAGCCAGAGGCTCCGGGGGAGCTTATAGTATGGTCAGGCTCCGTCGTCCGTCGTCGTCTGTCCGTCCGTCGTCCGTCAACAATTTCAAATGACTTCTCCTCTGAAACCACTGGGCCAATTGTAACCAAATTTCATATGTAGCCTCCTGGGACCTTAGGAACAAAAAGTTGTTCAAACGGTCCTGGTCACATGACCAACATGGCCGCCATGCCCATATATGGTAAAAACCTTTAAAAATCTTCTTCTCCAGAACCAATTGACCGATGGCCTTGAAACTTGGTATGTAGCATCAGGTACGGGAGTACTACCAAGATTGTTCAAATTATGACCTTGTGTTGACCTTGACCTTTTTTACTGTAAGGTCAAATTTTCTTCCTTGTGCTTTTATATGGCAAAATGCTAGAACATAAGATATCTTGGAAACTGTTGAAAATTTTGGGCTAAAAATTGGTATCTACAGTCATCTTAATTAGTACATGAAGATTTATGAGTACAAGAGGTCAAGGTCATTCTTTGACCTTTGACCTAGAACTCTCATATTTTGACAATTCCAAACAATCTCCTCAAAAGCCCCTGGGCCAATTGAAACAAATTTCATATAGAGCCTCCAGGAGTTGAGGACCAAAAACTTATTCATACGGTCCAGGTCACATGACCAATATGGCTGCCACGCCCATATATGGTAAAAACCTTTGAAAATCTTCTTCTCCAGAACCAATTGACCGATGGCCTTGAAACTTGGTATGTAGCTTTGAGTACTCGAGTACTATCAAGATTGTTCAAATTATGACCTTTGGTTGACCTTGATCTTTTTGACGGCAAGGTAAAATATGGGAAAATGCTAGAACATAAGATTTCATGGAAAGTTCTGAAGATTTATGCCTAAAAATTGGTATATACAGTTATCTTAGTTAGTACATGAAGATTTGTGAGTACAAGAGGTCAAGGTCATTCTTTGACCTTTGACCCAGAACTCTCATATTTTGACAATTCCAAACAATCTCCGCAAAAACAACTGGGCCAATTGTAACCAAATTTCATATAGAGCCTCCAGGGGTTTGAGGGAATGAAAATTAGTTCAAACGGTCCAGGTCACATGACCAACATGGCTGCCAGGCTCATATATGGTAAAAACCTTTAAAAATCTTCTTCTCCAGAACCAATTGACCGATGGCCTTGAATCTTGGTATGTAGCATTGGGATCTCCAGTACTATCGAGATTGTTCAAAATGATGACCTTGGGTTGACCTTGACTATTTTACGGCAAGGTCAAATGTGGGAAAATGCTAGAACATAAGATTTCATGGAAAGTCTTGAAGATTTATGCCTAAAAATTGGTATCTACAGTCATCTTAATGAGTACATGAAGATTTATGAGTACAAGAGATCAGGGTCATTCTTTGACTTTTGACCCAGAACTCTGTCATTTTGACAATATCAAACCCTCTCCGCAAAAGCCCCTGGGCCAGTTTTGAAACCAAACTTCATATAGATAGAGCCTCCAGGGGGTTTAGGGAAAGAAATTTTTTTCAAATGTCCAGGTTACATGACCAACATGTCCTCCATGCCCATATATGGTTAAAACCTTTAAAAATCTTTTTCACCAAAACCAGTTGACCGATGGCCTTAGAGTAACTTACCCCAGAGTACTGAGGCTGAATGGACTCGGGTGAGCTACAGGACCAATGGTCCTCTTGTTATACATCTCCAACATAAGTTTATGTCAAAAGGCCAAAGTTTGTGATAGGATTCCAAGCCAGATAAGAGGCATTCCATATTGATCTCAATAGAATATTGACAACTGAGAAATAAATGGAAATCTACAGGTTATGAGAGATATAATGCAATATGAACTGAAGTTCAAGATTGCCAGGATGCTCAGTTTATTTAGGAAGCCCAAGTAGCTCAGTGCGTTAAGGGTTGGCCTTCTGGTCTTGTGGTCCCGGTTCGATTTCTGTCAAGGAGGCGGAAATATTTTCAGCCCTAAATGGGATTCCATTGTACACAGCCTTTCATTATCACCCTCCCATCATTCTGATATGACTGAAATACTGTTGAAAAGGAAACAAAATTGCAAGTCATCAATTTATTTAACTTTTCACATTTTCATACCCCATTGTTTTAGATAGTAAGATCAAGAGATGATAATTCTTTGGATAATTATTTCTTCTCAGACTTCAGGTCGAGTGGGGTAATTTCGGACTTCCAGTAAGTGCTGACACACCATTGCAAACTTGCAAACAGTGAAAGTCCAGATGAGACGGCTCATAATGAGCTGTCTCATCAGGGTTTTTGCTGCTTGCCTAGTTATTTTTGTTTTAATTCCAAAGAACTTGCATATAAAGGAAACAATGTCACTGTCCGAATTTACCTGCTGTCCTAATTTACCTGACTTGATCTTACTGTTCAAAACTGTTCAAAACAGACAAAGTGCTGCTACAAACTGAGATTTTCAAAGATACTTCCGAAAATGATGAATAATTTATGAATAAACACAAAAAAGAGAATGTAGAAATGAAAAGTGATAATGATAATAATAACAATAATGATAATAATAATAATGATAACCCATATTTTGGGATAAGTTCCTTTTTGGTTTGAAAGACAAACATTATAATCCCTCATTTATCAAAGCCAAAACAGAAGTTCTAATGGTAAATTAACAGCAAATATTTCCAGATTTATTATTGACAGGATTTGCCTTGTATGGTTTCAATGTTTTTAAAATTTTGCAAAATTAAAAACTTGGTACACAAATTTGGCAAACATTGAGGGGCTTTACTATGTTCAAAGTTGAGATTTATTTATGGATGGTAGTTTTTACTAACTATGCAGAAAGGGCAGGGCCCAGGGAAAGGGGCCTTATGCCATGAATTGGGGCAAACCTGAATAGAGCTGTATGTCTTGCTAGGGTCTTCTTGGGGTCTATAGGGTAACTTCTTCAAAAACAGAACATTATTGTCTGCAAAACTGGCCAGAGACTTACAGACACTTAGGTTATTCTGGGGCTTTTCTGCTCTGAATCTTCGCTAATCACATGTCTAATTAGGTCCTTTTTACTGGAAATTGTCCCAAATGTTTGCTTGTAGAACTTTTTAGGACCTTTAGAATGGTTATCAGACTTGTAAACCGTGTCTTGATAGGAGCAATATTGTGCCTATGATTGCTATAGGCCACTCAGGAATTTGTGCATTCTCTTGATGGAATTCATTTGGACCAGTCTGTGGAGTGCTATACTTTGGATAGTAAAGGAATTTACCTGTAAATTTTGGATCACTACTGTAAAAAATCTAAAAATTGGGACATCAAAAATAATTGCTGTATTTGTCCTAAAAATGGAACATTTTGGGTTTTACAATGAAAAAATGTGTCCAAAAGCAGCAGATGGAATCAGTGAAGACCCTGATCAGGCTGCTCCTGAAGGAGCAGTCTGATCTAGGTCTGCACTGTTTGGTCAGGCTTACCTGTCTGAATACTTAGAATCTTTTATGGGTATATAGTGTCAGCCACATCCACAGTTTGACTGGGTTGATATGCTAAATGTTGGGACAGACTGTTAGAGGAAACAGTGCAGGTCCTTATCAGACTGCTCCTGAGTCTGATCAGGATCTGCACTGTCTGCCAGCAGCTCTCTCTAACAACTCTTGTTTGGAAATTGTTGACATAGTTGATTTAGAAATACAGTGCTATATGTTTTCTTGGAAAAAAAGTAAATGAAGTAACTAAAAAGTGAAACTTTTCTGTGATCAGGTTTTGGATGAGGGAAGAGTTATATGGTGCTTGATTTTCATAGAGTTATTCTGGATTGGTGTCAAGAAAGTGCAAAGTTTGGAAAATTTTATGAAGAGTGTAAGGCTGGATATATATTTTTTGTTTATCATTATTGAAATTTTAAAATCTGAGAAGAAAATACGAATTTAACTTAAGAAATTTTGGTTTGGTCAATCAATGTAGTAATGCATCCATAAAATGCATCTGGAATGGCAAACAGTGTAGGCCCCGAAACAGACTGTTCCATTTGGGAGCAGTCTGATCTTATCATCTAGGTCTGCACTTTTTGCTCACACCTGTCTACTCCAAAGCTTAGAACTTTTACGTTGCCCACATCGCTCTCTGATTAAACAGAATGTTGTAACAGAATATTACTGAACTGCTGTCTTACAGGAGGTTCATTTGATTCTATGGAGGACGAAGGTGGGGCATACCTAGACAGAGGGGGAAACAGCAATAAGATGGATGCCCAGTCTGACAGCAGCAGCTTCTCCACAGATCCATTGTCAGATGATGCTAGTTACAAGACTCCACAGGTAAGATTTTCATCCGAGCCATGTCATGACACAACCAACAAAGTGGCCTGTGCACCGAGCAAAGACTATCTGCCCAGTCTGCCCAGTCTGGTCAGAGTATGCGCTATCCGCATGTAGCTAGCTTAGACTCTTAGCTACCCTTTAAGTATGCAGCGAAAAATCTGATCAGACTAGGAGGCTGCTGAAGCTGATCTGAGTTTTCGCTGCATGCACATGCCACTTTGGCGGGGGGATATAGTTTTCTCCATGTCCGTCCGTTTTTCCGTCCGTCAGTCTTTCCATCCGTCCATCCGGAGCCATTACTAAGTAACCCTTGAACAGAATTTTATGAAACTTAAAATAAATGTATATCACTATAAGGTGCTGATGCACGTGAAGTTTAGTCACACTGGCTTCAGTAGTTCATGAGTTATTGCCCTTGAATTGCTTTCAAAATAATAAAATGAGCCATTACTAAGTAACCAATTATCAGAATTTCATGACACTTAAAATAAATGTATATCGCTATAAGGCGCTGTAGCATGTGAAATTTCGTCACACTGGCTTCAGTAGTTCATAAGTTATTGCCCTTGAATTGCTTTCAAAATGATAAAATGAGCCATAAATAAGTAACCAATTACCAGAATTTCTTGAAACTTAAAACAAAAGTGTATCACCATTAAACAGTTATGCACAGTTTTAAGAATGTATAAGTAGTGCATGAGTTATTGCCCTTGAATCAATTTAAAATCAACAAAGGGGGGGGGGGGGTATCAATAAGGTGGGTTTTCTGCATCCTACCAAATTACCAAACGATAGTCAGGGGGCATTAAGATTTGCTCCTGTCTGTCCGTCCATCCCTCTGTCCGTCCGTTCGTCACACTTTACGGTATAGAGTTTGTGTAATCAACTTCTCCCACAGTTTTCAGTGGATCTTTTTCAAACTTCACATACATGTTGTGGACATATTGAAGATGTGCATGTTTTTGTTGGAGCTAGGGTTAAATTTGACAGAATTACGGCCTTTTGAACTTAGTCATTTTAGGCAAATTTTTGCATTGTAGGGTATGCAGTTTGTGTAATCAACTCCTCCAACATATATTGAACATAATTTGAACATATGTTGTCAAAAAAGACTTCCTTTCACATTCAGCATTTTTTTTATATTTTTGTCCTCAATTTTCAATATTTCTTGGCCTTATTGTTAAATAAACAGACCAGTTGTCATCAAACTCATGTCAAGGAAGCACCCTGACCAGGACATTCGGATGAGGTGACCAGAATTTCACAATGACCTAGTTTTCATGGTCGACTGAACACATAAACTTGCTTGGAAGATGTTTTTTCATTTAATTTTGACCTAGAATTACAAACCTTTGGCCAAATTACTATTTTAACTGCTATATTATGCCCTACACCCCGCCACTAAAGGTGAGAGAATACATATTGGCTTCAGATCGGATCTCCTTGGCGTCTGCATCTGTGTCTGTGTCACATACTTTGACCTTGGAAACAAGGTCAATGTCAGATTTTGATGACCTTGACCTTGTTTCCAAGGTCACAGAAGGACTTAATATGTGACACAGACACAAATGCAGATGCCAACGAGATCCGCACTGAAGCCAAAATGTATTCCCTCATCTTTAGTGGCGGGGGCGTGGAGCATAATATAGCAGTTAAAATAATAATGTGACCAAAGGTTCGTAATTCTAGGTCAAAATAGAAAGAAAACCATCTTCCAAGCAAGTTTATGTGTTCAGTCGACCATGAAAACTATGCCATTGTGAAATTCTGGTCACATCATCTAAATGTCCTTGTCAAGGTGCTTCCGTGACATGAGTTTGATGATAACATGTCTGTTTATTTAACAATAAGGCCAAGAAATATTGAAAATTGAGGTCAAAAATATAAAAAAATGCTGAATGTGAAAGGAAGTCTTTTTTGACAACATATGTTCAAATTAAACCAAATAAAATGATATGGAAATATAGTTTAGATGTTCTGTTAATCATTTTATTAAATCCTGTCTGTCTGCTATACTCATCTACCAAATGAGAATGTTTTTACAAGACAGGCTAAAACCATGTTGGATTACCCCACCCACTTCTGTGGACCCATAGCTCAGTAAGTAGGGCTTTCCGACCAAAGTCACATATAGTCCAATAAACTAGACACATTGGAGTATACCATCAGTTAAAAAAAGAAAACTTTGGTAGGATGCAGAAAACCCACCTTATTGATACCCCCCTTTAGCCATAACTAAGTAATCAATGAATGGAATTTTATGAAACATACTGAATATGAGCCAGTCTCTGTGAAAACCGGGCTTAATGACATAAGAACAAAAAATTAACTAACTGCTCCACTGAATAGTATTAACTTTTCTAAACATTTCCTGAAAATTTGAGGTGGTTACCATAATTTATTTCAGAGATATAGACTTTAGAAGCTAACAGGTAGTGCGGTTTGCATACTTTTTACTTTTCTTTATGTGACGTTATTAACGTCATGCACGTATGTTTTGACGTCAACGTCACTACGTTTGTTTGAACGCGCTTTCTGTGCTTGTTACACAAGTTAACTCGGACAAAAAGTGTGTTTGCTCATTTTCAATATGTATGTCATAGTACACATCTGACATTTTGCATGACTTAACATTCTTTCTCAAATGATAGGTCATTATGATGGTATACCATCTGTTTTCAAGGCTTTGGGGTTACCGTGGAATAAGCGTTGTCATGGCAACATATGTCATATTTATGACTGGACTTTGTCTGAATTCATGGGCTTTCTGTTATATCTCAACACCTAAGGTATTTTCATGGAAAGAAATAGAGGTCTGAAAAATCATTAATTTTGATGTTTTTCACCCGTTCACAACGTAATTATTACGTAATGTCATTAAGCCCGGTTTTCACAGATAATGGCTCATATGTATTACTATAACAGGGTGATGCATATGCAGTTTTGTTGGACTTGCTTTAGTAATGCATGAGTTAATGCCCTTGAATTGCTTTAAAATAGACAAATTGACTCATAACTAAATAACTAATGAATAGAATTTCACGAAACTTATAACAATTATGTATCATCATAACATGACAGTGCACGTCAAGTTTGTCATGATGGCATCAGTAATGCATGAGTTACTGCCCTTGATTTGATTTAAAATACACTAATAAGCCATAACTAAGTTGCCATTGAACAACATTTCTTGAAACACGATATAAATATATATCATCACAGCGAGATGATGCTGAAGCAAGTTGATTAGAATGGCCTTTCTTATACATGGGTTATTGCCCCCTTGATTTAAAGTCCGCATCTTGGTCTCCGCATTGGTCAAAGTGTTTTTATGTGACGGGCAAGGTGCTGTCAGGTGAGCTACATTGTGTTTAGACAGGTCTTGTTACAAAGGGAAACAACTTTTGTGACTTGGTGTTCACTTCCCTGGACAGTGAAACCCTTCCAAAATGAGGTCTTCTCTTCAAGGGATGTAGGATATACAGTCAAACAAGTCTTAAAGAGTCACCATATTCAGGGACACCTCTTTGCAGCAACTATCATTTTTGTCTCGCTTGCGAAGCAGAGGCGAGACATATGTATTGCTTTTCCGGTGTCGGCGGTGGCGGCGGCGTCGGCGGCGTAAACTTTTGTCGAGTTTTTGCGTTTAGGTCATTTTCTCAGAAACTATAGGGGCTAGATCCAGGAAACTTGGTACATGCATTCATCTGGAAGAGTAGATCTCAAAGCCATCATCAATATTGAGTCTTGACCTACATTTTACGGTTGACTGACTTCGCAATTTTTTGTCAAGTTTTTGCGTTTAGGTCATTTTCTCAGAAACTATAAGGGCTAGAGCCATGAAACTTGGTACATGCATACATCTGGAAGAGTGGATGTCAAAGCCATCATCAATATTGAGTCTTGACCTACATTTTACGGTTGACTGACTTGGCAATTTTTTGTCGAGTTTTTGCGTTTAGGTCATTTTCTCAGAAACTATAAGGGCTAGAGCCATGAAACTTGGTACATGCATACATCTGGAAGAGTAAATCTCAAAGCCATCATCAATATTGAGTCTTGACCTACATTTACGGTTGACTGACTTTGCAATTTTTTGTCGAGTTTTTGCGTTTAGGTCATTTTCTCAGAAACTATAAGGGCTAGAGCCATGAAACTTGGTACATGCATACATCTGGAAGAGTAGATCTCAAAGCCATCATCAATATTGAGTCTTGACCTACATTTTACGGTTGACTGACTTTGCAATTTTTTGTCGAGTTTTCGCGTTTAGGTCATTTTCTCAGAAACTATAAGGGCTATAGCCATGAAACTTGGTACATGCATACATCTGGAAGAGTAGATCTCAAAGCCATCATCAATATTGAGTCTTGACCTACATTTTACAGTTGACTGACTTCGCAATTTTTTGTCGAGTTTTCGTGTTTAGGTCATTTTCTCAGAAACTATAAGGGCTAGAGCCATGAAACTTGGTACATGCATACATCTGGAAGAGTAGATCTCAAAGCCATCATCAATATTGAGTCTTGACCTACATTTTACGGTTGACTGACTTCGCAATTTTTGGTTGAGTTTTCGCGTTTAGGTCATTTTTTTCAGAAACTATAAGGGCTAGAGCCATGAAACTTGGTTCATGCGTACATCTGGATGAGTTAATCTCAAAGCCATCATCGATATTGCGTCTTAACCTAAATTTTATGGTTGACTGACTTTGCAATTTTTTGTCAATTTTTCTCATTTAGGTCTGTTTTTCAGAAACAATAAGGGCTAGAGCCATGAAACCTTGGTCATGCATTCATCTTGAAGAGAAGGGCTAAAAGTCATCATCAATATTGAGACTTTACAACATTGTACGGTTGACTGACTTTGCAATTTTTTGTCAAGTTTTCGCGTTTAGGTCTGTTTTTCAGAAACCATAAGGGTTAGAGCCAAGAAACTTGGTTCATGCATACATCTTTGCCGATTTAGCTCTGTTTTGTGACAAAGCGCCAGCAGGCGAGACACCGCATTCCGTGGAATTCTTGTTGAGTCCTTTGAACCAAAATCCAGTGCCAATATTCAACCTGTATGGAAGAGCAACCAATGTATGTATGTCCCCTTTGATGACACTTTTAGACAGCTTTGTCTTCCCTATGATTGTATGCCTTTGTCCCCCTCCCCAGCTCCAATATTAGAACAGCAGAACTGAAATATGGATGATCAGCTCCATATTGACCATTGATAAATCCACCTCCTGTTCAGTTGTCCCCCAGCCTTGACATAGTTTTCATGTTTCATTGAATTTACTCCCTCTGATACAGATTTTCTGATACAGGCTCATGAGAACATCTCCAGCCCCGGTAGCTCATTGGGTTAAGCGCTGGCCTACTGATCTAGCGGACTGGATTCGAACCCCGCTTGAGGTGAGAATCTTTTCTGCCGTAAACAGGGTTCCATTGCACACAGACTTTCATTATCATCCGCCCCCGTCCATTGTCCTGATATAACTGAAATACTGTTGAAAAGGATGTAAAATCACAAGTCATCCATCCATCCATTTTACCAAGGAAGATAACTTTTGTGACCTAATGTTTGCTGTCCTAGTAAGATGCCCATCCAAAATGAGTCCACTCTTATAGGAAAGAATTTGGGCAAATTCTTTCTTTATATAATATCATATAAGAATTGCTGCACAGTGAATATAACAGAATTGCTTCTCCTGAAAGTATACCCTTATATGAATTATTGCTTTTCATTTTCAGATGTCCTCATCAAGGCAGACTGGTTCTGATGATAATGAGAAACCCAGTTTAATGGATCGTCTCTTAGCGGAGAAAAGTAGAGAACCCAACAATAATTTAGACTTGTCTGTTTATAAAACAGAGGTAAGTACCTAGGTACCAAAAATAGAGTGATGTGATGTAGGGCTGGTGAGCTTCCTTCCTGTTTTTCCAATTTGCTGTAAAATAGTCTTTTCTACAAAAAAAAAAAAAAAGTGACGTAGAATACAAGTCCTATATGTCAGTGCTTCACTCATTGCATGTTAAAGAACCAGAGGAGTATAGTGACAATGTCACGCAACAGATGGGCTTATCAGTATCCTACACTTTCCCACTAGCATTTCTTCTTGGGCATCATTCATAAGGGCAACATGCTTTGTCATATATATTTATTTATTACCCAACCTATTTCAAGCAGAGTAATAACAGTTAATAACTGTCTTCTGTGGTTTTGATGTTCCTTGCATGTTACAAAATACAGGTTAATTTATCGTAAGCTACATACATGATGTTTACAATATTTGAGCCCCCTCTGACCAAGAGTTCTTGAGTTATACTATGAACTTGATAGGAATTTTCTGTTTTCTCACAAAGGACTAGTTGTTAACTCTCAATATTTGGCACTTTTATCAAACATATTCTGATAATCGCATTTGCCCAGTAGTCTAATAGGACAAAAATGAAGAGATATGAATATCTGGTGGAGGTAGCTGAATTGTTAATCCTTAAACCGCCTTAAGCAATCTACAAAATTTATGTCTACATCATCCAAAAATTTTAATGAGCCGCCTCATCTGGATCTTCCCTGTTTGCAAATTGAGCCATTTTCATTTTTGACACTTTAAGTGTTATGAATTTCATTTTTTCAGAAAAAGGCAGAAAAACCACCCAGCCCTATACCAGCAGAGAACATGAAGGCTGAAATATCATTCAGCAGCCATATGACCCCTAGTAGAAGGTCACCAGTCACCATTACACAGAGCAGACAGTCACCTGATACCATGGCAACAAACAGACAGTCCCCAGTGACTACAATGCCAGGGAGACAGTCTCCAGTCACTGCAACAGAAAGCAGACGGTCACCATTGACAACATCCCCAGGAAGACGGTCACCATTGACAACTACCGCAAGTAGATGGTCTCCAGTCACGGCACCAAAGGCTGAGGTTAAGGTTGATTTGAAGTCTGAAACTCCTTTGGGGCAGAAGACAGAAATTGAGCATGACATTGTTGGTCCTGATGGTGACACTCTGGTAGAAGAAAGACAGACAATTGCTGTGAAACCAAGTCCAGTGCTGGAAGATGGTAAGTTGATTTATTCAGGTAAAGGTGAAACTTATTGAGATCAAGGTCAAACAGTTAGAGTTGCATGTGTAGATTATTTCCTGACAAAGTGGAGCTTATTTATTAACTATATTAGCTGAAGATTCGTAATTTTGTTGTGCCAGCTTTATTATGTAGGCAGTCAGTGCCAAGTGGACCAGTCTATTCATCCATAAACATTACATAAATCCTAACTTTCATTTCCATTTCTGACAACTGTAACTCCAACATGACTTGGTATAAACCACCTAGCACAGTCGGTAGCGCATCTGGCTCAAGAACCAGAGGTCCCAGGCTAAATACCTGGTTTGGCCACTTACTTTCGTGTAGACGGTTTCTTCCTCTTCTTCTGATTTTAAGAAGGGCATTTGTCAGTTACTGGTGAAAGTATGTGCACTTAGTACTGGCGAACTGCTTAAGAGGTTTGCTTCCCTCGGCAATGGAACCCATTCAGAAAGGGGTCTACTCTTAAAGGGGAGAATTTGCTCCTATGGGAGCAAATTCTTTCCTTTAAGAGTTGACCTCCATTTATAAGTGACATGAAAATGGCAGAGTTTCTTCTCTTGAAAGTGTATCTATTCACCTCAAAATACTTTAACTGCGGTATATCTTTTTTTGACAGTTATATACCTGTGCACCTCTTAACAAAGAAAAGATTGTGAAGTGCATGTATTGTATTTTAAGTTGTGTAAATATCTTATAAAGCTCATGCAATTTAAATGATAGTGTACATTGCAAAGGCTGCATTAATTATTTGGGTCACAACATGTAAAAAGGGTGATTAAGACGTAAAATGCCATAAATGAAAATAGTTGAATTTGCTAACAGCATAGATGATGGGTCACCCCATCAGGATCTGCACAGTTTTCCCTCTAATCTTTGAATTGTCTATATGATATAGCTGTACAAAATGTTGTTTGTTTTTTTTCTCCAATTTTGCAGATGTAAATTTAGTTGTCAGCTTCCTTGTTTGGTGCTCTAAGGGTTAAAATATGGTTTTTTTTTTTTTGACAGTTATATACTTATGCACCTTTCAACAAAGGAATGAATGAAGTGCATGTATTGTATTTCAAATTGTGTAAATAAGAACATGAAATTTCAGTGACATTGTACATTACAACTTAACATAAAATTTGAGCTGCAACACTCAAAAATGGTGCTTTAGCTAAATGGGGACACTCTCACAGGAAGCAAGTCTGCCATTTTCATTTTCACATTCCGTCTAACTCTTAAAGAAAAGAATTCTCTTATGTAGGAGAAACTCTTAAAGGAAAGAATTCTCTCATGTAGGAGAACTGTTTGTGAGTACGTTTAGCGACCTTTTATGTGTGATGCGGCCATTTTTAGTTGCATCACGTGAAAAGATTGTTAAAATATGTTCAGGGAGTGACGGTTGGATCAGTCTGCACATAGTCATATTCAGGAGCCTCCGTAGGTCAGTCGTTTAAGTACTGGGCTGCTCAGCAAGTGTTTGAAAGCTGCTGGAGTTGAAAATCTTTCCTGCAGTAAACAGGGCTCTATTACATCTAAACTTCCAGTATCATTGTTCCATTGGCCTAGTATGACAAATACTGTTGAAAGGGCTGTAAGAATGCAAGTAGTCATATTCCCATCATCTCTTATCCAGATGATGGTGGGATAAAACCTTACCAAAGGAAACAACTTTTGTGACGGTTGTTCTCTGGAACTTGAAGCCATTCCAGAATAGGATATATGTGTCGCGACATGACAAAACCAACAAAGTGGCATATGTGCCCAGTGAAGACTCACATCAGGCTGGACATCCACCCAGTCTGATTAGAGTTTTCCCTGTCGGTATTGAGCTAGCGTAGACCATTAGGTATACATTAAATGCACAGTGAAGACTCTGATCAGACTGGGCAAATGCCCAGGCTGATCTGAGTTTTCACTGAGCCCACATGCCACTTTGTTGGTCATGTTGTGTCCAGGCTGATATAATGTGATTGTGGATAAATAAAAAATGTGTTCATCTTAGAGTTTTAGTTCAGTTCTACCTCTTTCTTTACAGAACCACCAGTTGTGATGAGAAGGAGAAAGAAGCAAGAGAAACAGAAAGAGGAACCAGTCAAACCCCTGGAAACGCCACCCCCAGCCCCACCCTCAGCTGAACCTCCAAATCTTCCCAAGTCAACTCACAAACCAGCTGATGGTGACGAGTCAGGAGGATTTGGACCACCTGCAGCTCTGTTGAGGTGGCAACGACCACGCGCAAAATCAGAATACATTAATCCATACCCGTCACTATTTGACAAGCAAGTTGAAGAATCTAAGAGACTTAGTTCTACACTGCCATGGAGATCATCTGACCTTGAAAATAAGGAAAGCAAAGAAATCAGTAAAGATGATTCAGTATTGTCGAGAGTTACAAAAGACTTTGAATCGACAGTTGCAGTCTCTAAACCTCCCCTAACAAAAAGTAAAACATATCATTTTGAAGATGAGTCAAAGTTAGAAGACTGGGATAAAAAGCAAGAGGAAAAGAGACAGGTATAAAAAAATATTTTACAGAGTATCTACTGTATTTATTGGTCTTTAGGATAAATGGGTTCCCTTCCCAAATTCCCCCCATAATGTAAATCAGTCTTGTGTAATTCAGCTGTATTACAGGTCCTTTTTTTCCAAAACATCCCAAATATCCAGATCCATCTTGAAAGATGAATTTATACTTAAGGACAAAAGTTCTGCACGGATGTTAATTTAACATCCGTGCAGAACTTTTGTCCTTAAGTATAGATTTTTGCGATTGTTTCAAAAGGGAAAACCATTGTCTTAATCAGAGCTCTAGATAAGAGGGAGTATTTGGTGATAATTAGGGATAATTTTTGTTAAATCTGCATAAAAACATATGTTGTGACCCCTCATCTGAACCGTCTCGACGAGACGGTTCAGATGAGGGGTCACAACATATGGTTTTGATGAGAAATAAAAAAAATTATCCTTAATTATCATCAAATACGCCCTCTTATCTAGAGCTCTGGTCTTAATTCCAAATATATGCTGTAATGAGAGTTGTGGGATAGTTTCAGGTTGTTCTTTCAGTGCATTTTAAACATAAAAATTTCGGAGGTCAGTTTCACAAAAATTTCCTTTATCTGCCTTCATTCACCAAGTTCAATACACTTGGATGACTGTATTGTCTGTCAAAGACAAATAAAGCAAAAAATTTTGGCTACAAAATTCAGTTAAAAAAAAAGAAATCACAACATAATAATAATAAAATAATAAGAACATTATTTTGAGACTGACCAAAAGAATTGAGTGGTTTACTGGAATGTTAACATTATTTGGGAATGATGCACCACCCCTTTACTTTCTTGGCACAGTAAACTGACAAAGGTCTAAATTTAGACTGATCAGGGTTTGCAATAGCATGTTTGCCGCTGAAGTGTGATCCCATTTCCTATAAGCATGTGCCTAAAAATGCTGTATCAACTCATATAAGAATGTGACATGTTAATGTTAATATACAATTATTAACCTTTGTTTAACCCTTTTGCACTCAGAACAGCCAAAACTCTATGGAGCTTTGGCCTTTCTGAGGGCTAAAGGGTTAACTGATTGTGCCATTTTATTGACCTGCAAACTACATACTGACGGACTAGAAGCAGAGGTTAATATGTGAAAGTTTGCAGGTCAATGAAACTGCATATTCGCTGAAATAAAGGTCAATAATTCTAGGTAAGTCCAACTAAAATGGCAGTTTCCATTGGTATATAATTATGAAGGTTAGAAATGGTTTTATCTCACATTGTAGTGCCATTAACATTGATGTTTATGCAATACGTTGTGTCATGAAATACAAAATTTTGACGTCAGGGTAAAAGTAATATTGACTGTCATGTGATTCTAGGTAAGTCCAACTAAAATGGCAGTTTCCATTGATACATAATTATGAAGGTTTAAAATGGTTTTATCTCATATTGTAGTGCCATTAACATTGATGTTTATGCAAAACCTTGTGTCATGAAATACAAAATTTTGACGTCAGGGTAAAAGTAATATTGACTGTCATGTGATTCTAGGTAAGTCCAACTAAAATGGCAGTTTCCATTGATACATAATTATGAAGGTTCGAAATGGTTTTATCTCACATTGTAGTGCCATTAACATTGATGTTTATGCAATACGTTGTGTCATGAAATACAAAATTTTGACGTCAGGGTAAAAGTAATATTGACTGTCATGTGATTCTAGGTAAGTCCAACTAAAATGGCAGTTTCCATTGATACATAATCATGAAGGTTCGAAATGGTTTTATCTCACATTGTAGTGCCATTAACATTGATGTTTATGCAATAATGTGTTGTGTCATGAAATACAAAATTTTGACGTCAGGGTAAAAGTAATATTGACTGTCATGAAATTGCATTACATCATGGTCATATAATAAAGCATTATATTGAATGAATGCTTTCATGAACACATATGTTTGAATGCAATATCAGTGTGTTAAGCATAATGCATGATCTAATAACTGTTAAATGCTGTTTGTTAGCATGAACCCCAGAATGAAAGGCCAGTAACTCCACCACCAGCTTTTGAAGTTGAAATACGGAAAGAGGAACGTCTAACTCCACAGGTAAAAGAATATTTTGTAAAGCTAAGTTTGGGGTGCTGCATGGGAAAAATATAAAATGAGGTCTGTTCCAGATTAAATACCTTATGTAGGTTTATTGTTGATGGATGGGAATAAAAAAAATTCTTATTTTTGTCCTAAAATATTAAGTATTTCTGGAGTTTTGATTTCATATTCTCTCCCATCTAGCACCTAGTCATAATGCTCTGGTTTGTGATCATTTGTGAATGCTTTAATTGTGCTGTGTTATTGCTTACTGCTTGACTAACATGCTAATTAGAATCATTTACTCCAGTTAAGGAATTAATATAGTGGATCATAAGTGGACATGCATGATTCTTCATATCTATTCAGTATTAAAGGTAATCGTTTTGCAGTTTTTATTAGCCTTTTTCGCTGTCTTGGCTGTAAGTACATTTTGACTATTGATCATTCATTGGTTTATTTTGTACTTATTCTTACCATATAAGGTTACTTCAACTATAGGTCGGTCGCGCTATAGTGGCAATGTTTTGTTTACATTTTTAATGTCAACAGTACCTGAACTATCATTATGGTGCAGTTCATGTAACTTCTTGATCTTTGGTTAGAATGGAACATTACGGTTAACTGGCAGTTCTAATTTATCTAAATGACACTTTTTGAAAGCTTAAAGACAGGAACTGTCTCTAGTTTAAGAATATCATTGATAACAAAATGATAGTAACAAAATTATTCAAATTTATTCTTTCATTCCCGTGAGTTGGATAAGCTGAACTCTTCTAAATAAATAAATCAAATCAAAATAAACACAAAATAATAACATTGCCAACTTATCGCGGCCGAACTATAATATTAACTTCATTTCTAAGATTTCAGAATTTGCAACTCTTAAGATGCGGAGAGATTGATGAACCAGCTTAGATCCTTAATATTTATTTAACATACGAATATGTCTGATTTCTTCATAAATATAAATTACTGTCATATGGGCACACTATGATGTCATCAGTACTGAGATGTACGTAAGGCAGAAACCATGAACTCTTAAAGCATCATAATGAGCAGTCTCAACCTGTATCTACTCTGTTTGCCCTTAGTCTTTGAATTCTCAATATGATATAGCTTAGACTATACTTTTTTCTTTAATTATGCAGTATAAAGTTTGTAATGTGCTTTTCTTGCATTTTAAAAGTTAAGAAATTAAAAGTCCAACACACAACAGAATTGTAGAAAGTCCAAAAAAGATTTAAAATACATTGCATATATACCATAGGTTCCTGTGTTCAGAAAAATATATGCAGCCTTGGATCGCTGCTCATATGTATGGGTATGTATTATGAGCACATAAAAATGATTGGAAATGTGCACCCAGGACTTTAATACATCTCTTTTGTATTGAGTGTAGTGGTATTTGTATGATGCGTGAAGTGGTATGATTTGTAAGACACTAATTTTCTTGGGCTGGGACTTTTTGGCAAATGAAGTTGAATACACAGTTAACATAGTCTGACATAGACATTGTGTGGTGTGTTAATGAGTACAGTTGGTAACACTTGTTTTCTGCTAATTTTTTGCAGATTTAAGTAAGAAGGGTCTAAGCTGGTTAAGTAAATGTAAAGCCTTACTAAATTTTATCTGTGCTCTGGGTCCATCTTAAATCTTGAAACCTTCTGGATGAAAAAAACAACAACACGACATGTAAGCTAAAAACATTGTGAATTACCTGCACATGCATTGTACAGTATCCACAATGTTTATAGCTTACGTCTTGTGTACTGTGCTAAACATAGAAAAAATTTGGTGTAGCCTAAATATCAGGATCATTTCTAAGTCAAACAGCATAACAGAATAATGACATATTAACTGTTTCTACCTTAGGGAAAACTGATTCTGGTTTTTACCTTAGTTTCATTTATTTAAGATGACGTAGTTTTCGTTTAGGAATTAAAATGCTTTCTTTTCTCTTATGTAAATTAAGCATTAGCAGTATTGCCTTGGTTTGCATAGATTGTCACTGCCTGCAGTTGCTTGCATGCACGTTTTGATTTTCATGCATTGTGTTTTAGAGATTTCGGCACATGATTGTCTGTCCTCCCACTGAATGTTGCATCAAATGTGAATTCACAGGAATGAACTAAATTCTTTGAACGATAAAGTTTTAAATACAATACAGCCACAGATCTGTCTCTTTTTGGCAGAAGTTACATTTGAAGAGGCTTCTTTGGCTCACTTATTTAACCCATTGCATTCTGGGTATTCTTTGTCGTCTGCTGAAATTGTCGTCTGCATCAAAAATCAAGAATGTTTTGACAATATTGGTCTAACTAACTCTAAAGTCTTGTAGAAATGATGTTTAGACAGCAAACAGTTTGGATCTCAGATCAGGCCCCACTTTTGTGGAAAGCTTCTGATCAGCCTGCACATCCCTGTAGTCTGATCAGTCTCCCATGCTTGCATCAACAATCTGAATACTGGAAGTCTAAAAATGGTAAAGTTAAGACTGATCAGTATGAGCCGATATGGGCTAATTTAAGTACCTTAATGACCCTAAAATTTCGGACACCCGAAAGTCGGACAGTTACTGTTTGAAAAATTCTTAGAAAGTGGCTTTTATACATATTAATGCATCCAAATGATGCTTACTGAACTGCAAACATTGTAATCCCTGATCAAACTGAGCTGTTTGATCTGCAAGGAGCAGTTTGATCTGGGTCTACTATGTTTGGTCAGTCCTATCTGTCTGAATACTTAGAGTCATTACAGTATCTTATTTACAATGTCTTAAGGTCCCTTTGCACGTGACACCAGTCAAATGATGAGTGGCATAGACAGAATAAAAGATAAGCACCGTAAAGTGGGGTGAAGGGAGGGAGAAGGGCACCTATAGAGATTTCAGAAAGAATAATGCTTCTGTCCTTACATGTTTCAGGCCAGTACACAGAGGGGATGCAAACACAACGGACTAAATGGGCAAATTATTTCAAAATCATGCAGTTTTCTGCCAGACTTTGAGTTAACAACTTAATACCCCATATTTGTTGGCCTCAAAATCTTGGGTTTCTTAATTTTCACATCCCCTTTGAAAATTTCCTGAAATCCACCCCCCCCCCCCCCCCCCCCCCAGCCCCCTTCTCCCCATTTTCAAAAGTATGCATATTGGCCAGTTCTCCTTGAGTGATGTGGGGATAATGATGGGGATAACCCGAGAAATTAATTATTTTGAAAGTCTCGGGTCCATTACCACCACCCAAAACTCAGGGACTAAAATCTCCTAGGTGAGACTGTAAATATACACACATTTTCTGTGAGACATTTAATTCAGCAACTGGTAAAGGGACTGGAAATTTTTAACAGCCTTATCCCTATTTGGGGTAGCCCATTGTATGAAGGGACACAACAAGTTAAGTACAGTATGAAGAAATGTAATAGATAATCTCATTAAACCCCAAAGAAAAACAATCTCATTAACCCCCCAAAAAACAATGGTCAGAACTGAACAGGAACAGAATGTTCATTTTTTTCTTCCTTTCCTGTGAGTTCATGTGATTGGTATGTTTGCCTGCTGTGTATGTTGACTAGTGCATATGTTTGTTGTAGCTGCAGTCGTCTAAACCGGGGCGTAAAGTCGGCGTCCCGAATCTCATGGAAATACCAGTCTCAATTCCGGGTAAAGATGAAACTCCGCTCTCCCCACAGGTAGGAATAGTCTGATCCAGCTTGTAGTTGTGTCTCTAAACTTACTCCTTTAATCTAATTCAAATTCAGCAAGCACATGTTTTAAAACATATTTCCATATTTCTGCCATATTTTTTTTCGGGTAAGGGATATGAAAATAGATGTATGTCTCTTTCTCCACATAAATAATTTAGCTTGAAAATTACTGATGAGTGGATTAACATTTCCACATTTTGACACACCTTTTGCAAATGGGAGCATCTCTTGTGTCTTCCTGTTTGCTTTGCAGGATGATGAAGGCCTTCCAAAATTGGGTCTTCTCTTAAATTAAAGAATTTGCTCCTATAGGAGCGAATTCTTTTCTTTAAGAGAAGACCCAATTTAGAAGCACGACAAAATAGAAAAATGGCAGAGTTTTTTCCTCTGAAAGTATATCCATTGATCTTCATGTCCATGCAGTCTTATCAAAGTCCTCGTTTCTCAGACTGTTGTAATTTCTAGGAAGCATAATTCAGTTGTGCTGGAGGCGTTGCAGTTTTCAGTATGGAGTGACTAAATTCAGTTTAGCTTTTCTGTAATTTTAAAACCTACATAGTTTGTCTACAGTAATTGAGACTGGTCAGAGAGTGCGCTGTCAGTTTACCATCTGTTTTGAAGAAAATTTCATCATGATAATAGAATTATATCCTCTGAGTCTTAGCAAAAATGTATATGGAGAATCTTACACGAGTGGTCATTTCGGCAAGTTTCATAAATTTCATATGAAATTACGACGAGTGTAAGATTCTGTTTATCACATGACCCTTTGAAATGGAATTTTAATGCCTTCAAACTGAACGTTATTTCAATAAGAAAACGCATTGTTGACATGGACGTTGTCAATGATGTTACATGTACGCACCCAAGTGTTATTACACGTGTGGTCATACGATTTTTATGGCACGATGTTATCAACTGAATAACAGCGACGTCATATGATAAAGTTGATTTTGTAATAATACACCAAAATTCACAAATTAAAGGCAGCACTTTCTCTGTCTGACTGAGAGCTGAAATATTTTTAAATGCAGATGCATTTTTGTGTCACCTTGCTTATGAAACTGAATTAATGAGAAATTGTAAGAGTTCTTAAAATAAAACAGAAGCCTTGTTAAGGGACATTGTGACAGGCATTTCTTTTAAGATAGATGTAGGTGATAATTATCCTTTGTTCTTGTGCTTGTCATGAGAATTAAGTAATGAGTTTGTCAGCATCAAAAGAAAGAATTACATCCTAAAACTATTTTTTTTTCACTATAGTTTTAATTTCATAAATCTTAGTGACATCACAAACTTCCATATTAAACTCTTGCAAAATAAATACAGCCATAGTCAGTTTGAAAGACTGTCAATGTCTCACTAATGTCTCTCTGATTTAAAGTTTTGCAAATAACTATGTTGCCTTCAAATTCCAAGGGTACCCTTGGCAAAAATTGTTAAATTGCCCATTATACCGAGTAAGAAACCTTTGAGATAAACCATTTTTAGGGATTAGATCATCATAGAGCTTGTTCAACCCTTAATAGAAGTTTTAGTTTTCAGTTTTACAACTATAACCATTTGTTACAATTTCAGGAAAAGTTTGAACGAGATCAGCAGAGGATTAGACAGCAATATGAGGAAGAGAAAAGAAAAGCCAGGGAGGCAGAGAAACAGCGGGAAGAGCAGGTAGACTGGTTTGACATTTTGGCTTACCTGCTACTAGCAGAGGCTAGGCATGGATATTACTTATCCAGTGTCAGCAGCGTAAATATTTGTCGGCTTTTCTGGTTTGACTCTGTTTATTAACAATGTGCTGAAAGCTTAATGATAGAAAAGAACACATGTATAGGCATGCCATTCAACCGTAAATACACCTGAAGTTTTACAAAGTTAAACTTTAGATCCTATGGAACTTGAGTGTTAGTTAAAAGTCCTCAGTTCAAGTCATTCTTTTTAAACTTTGTTATAATGGATCTATTGTCACTTGAACTGCCAAAGAAGAAAATAGTTGAATTTGCAAATGGTGTATAGATCCAGATGAGGCAGCTCATACTAAGCCACCTTATCTGGATCTACAGTCTATTTGCCCTCTTGGTCTTGGAATGGTCATGATATCGCTTGGATGAGATACACTTTTGAGATGAACGAGTTTGCAAACATAAATTTTATTGTCTGCTTTTTCTTTTGCTGTTAAAGGGTTAATATAAAGAGTTGACATAATAGCGGTCATTGAAAAAATTCAAGTCATTTTTAGCATGCCTGTACAAAAGTATAGGAAGAGCTATTGCACTACCCCTCGGGGTTTGCGGCGTTAGTGTTGGTGGGGGCAGCAGCGTTAGCAAAATTTGACAGTTTTATGTGTAAGTTTTTTATGCGATGGGCAAAATGCCGTCAGCGAGCTATCCTGTGCCTGAACAAGTCTTGTTAATAACCAACAACACTCTATTTTTCCTTTTCTTGCAGGAAGAGAAGCTGATAAAAGATGATTCAAGCAGACTGCTTCACTTAGAATCCCAGATACAGCCAAACAAGCTGGAAGACATGAAACCAGTCCATCCTCCTGTCCAGTCACAGCCCATGAATTTTACATCTGAACCACTCACAATTAAGATACCAGCCAACAGTCAGGGAAGGCAACTGGTGATTGATCCTAGAAACCAGGAGGAGCCACGGTAGGATCAGATCGCATTTCATGTTTGAGCCATAATATAAGAAATACATTGAAAAAAGATTTCATCTGTATGTATGCTGTCCAAGATATACCCTGTATTAACCCTTAAAGCGCCAAAAATTAAAATATTTAAATTTGCAAACAGTGTAGATCCAGATGAGGTGGCTCATGATGAGCCACCTCATCTAAATCTACACTGTTTGCTCTCTAGTGTTCAAATTCTCAGTAAGATATCGCTTGGACGAAACATTTTTTTGAAATTCTGCAGACGTAAATTTTGTTGTCTGCTTTTTGGCGCTTTAAGGGTTAAGATTTTTTCTGTTCAGTGACTTGTCTCAGTGACTGTTTTTCCATTTAATACTCATAATGGTGCTTCCCGGGAACTTTAGGGTAGCTAAGGGTCTAAGCTAGCATGATCTGGGAAGCTAGTCTTCACTGGGCACACATACCACTTTGCTGGTTGTGTTGCAGGTCATATGAGGTGTTCAGTAAATGAATGCTTTTGTTTATTCTTCAGGGAGTCTGCACAATCGCTACCACAGTACACTTTCCATGTTGACTTACAGAAACAAGACGAGAAACCTCAACTACGCAATCTTAATCAGGAACCAGGTAATTCTCTCAGAATTTATTATGTTTTAGACTTCCAGTATTCACTACCATATTTGACCTGATTAGCACAAGGTGCATTTAACTTTTTCAAAGTGGCAGCAGAAACATGAGGTAAACTTTCCTTCTAATAAGTGCACATTTCAAAGAATGATTAGGTATAAAAGCAAGCAGAATATAATGGTAGAAGCATCACATACTGATTGATGAAACAAGCAAAACAAAGCAATAAATTCAGTATAAATGTGTGCATTTGTTATCATCTCTCTCAGAATGCCCAGAGTGTGCACTTATTGAGGCATGTGGGAAAATTAGGTCAAATACAGTATTTGATAGCAGCGTCCGTATTTGTGTTAAAGTTTTGGGTTAAAGTTGTTGGGCAAGGAAATGTCCAGCAGGCTATTCTGTATGGGCACAAGTAATATTTTGTTAATCATATAGCATTTGAACTATTCCTTGAGCTTGATGCTCTTAAAATAATGTGTATACTTTCAGGGGAAGCAACTCTACAACTTTCTTTTGTGCGTCACTTCTAAATAAGGGTCAACACTCAAAGGAAAGAATTTGCTCTTCCAGGAGCAAATTCTTTCCTTTAAGAGTAGACCCTTATTTACAAGGGTTTCTCTGTTCAGGGAAGCACACAGGGAGTTACAAAAATTGTTTCCCTTCATAAAATGGCAGAAAAATATAGACGTCTACCCATTCATGTTAAAAGTTTCGAATACTTACAGAAATTGTTGAAAGTTAAAGCTAAGGTTTTTACTGTTTTGCATACTACATTGCAGAATTAAATGCAGAAGAATTGCTTGAGAAAGAGAGACAGAGAATAAGAGAGGAAGAACATAGAAAATTTGAGGAGGAGAAAAGAAGATGGAAAGAAGAGCAAGATGAACAATTAAGAAAAGAACAGGTGACTTATAGAAGCACATAGCTATAAGAGTTTCATTATATAGTAGTGATGTCCACTGTTTGTGGTAACGTCATTTTGGATATAATTTTAAGAACTAAACTATTACTTTTCAATATTCATCAACTGATGAGCGAGTAGGAGGAGCAAAAATTCCATGCAGCACACAGCACCTAATGAATGCCAATATGTTGAAGAATTTCAGCAATGACCACTTCTTCTTTTAGGATCAAGTCAGGTAAACTCATACAGCAGATAATTAGGACAGTGACATTGTTTCCTTTATATAACTGGGCAAACAGTGAAAATCCTGATGAGACGGCTCATTATGAGCCGTCTCATCTGGATTTTCACTGTTTGCAATATGTCCGAATTTACCCGCTGTCCGAATTTACCCGACTCGACCATACCTGATTAATTTCAAAATCTAAAATTTCAGCCCATACTGAAATGTAGTTCTATGCAAAGAAAGACGGTGTAATGCTGTATATTGTATATTGTTTCATCGACCACAAAGTAAACAGAGTGGTAAATAGAATCCCTCTTTGTATGGTCCTTGATTTGAAAGGTGTCCTACAGTGAAAACTTAATTTGTTTGATACCACAAACACTGATGCTCCTCTAGCCATGTCAACTTTTGGGGCCTATAGAGCCAGGTTGTAAATGTTTTGGATTTAATAATATGTAAGGAACATAAAAATTATGGTAGAATTAAGGGTGTTCTCCAGAAAATTTAACAAAATCACAACAAAATTTTTGTATCATTATTAAAATTGGTTGATCACTGACGTTTTATTTGTTTGATTTACAGGAAAGATTGAGAGAGGAAAGAGAGGCAATAGAGAGAGAAAAAGCCAAGTTGGAACAAAAACATGTCAATAGTCATACATACCAAAGTCCAAGATCCTCTTCTGGAAGCACAGGCTCATCAGTGTCTCATTCTCCGAGGTCCCCACCCCCTGCACTGGATCCCCACCACAGAGGTGCATCAGTTCCGCCAAGAAAAATGGACATCTGGGCTCCACCCTCCACCCAGCACACAGCCAGTAAGAGTGACATAAGTGCTAAAGAGAAAGCACGTTTAACACGTGAGGATTTGTTAGCAATGAATCGCAAGCCGACACCATTACAGGCTGTGCAGAACAGGCAAGAAGGACGTGACTCTGTGGAAAAGGAAACGGAACACAAAACACGTGAAGCTCCATCAAAACTGGAATTACACATGTTGAATTCTGTGCCAAAACCTAAATTCCGCAGGTCTGCTGATTGGATTAAAGATGATGAACAAGAAAATAGTGTAAATACAGATAAATATACGGATAAGCAGTTTGTGATAGGTCATAGGTCAGATATTATTCATAAGGACTATTCTAACCCGCAAGACCATTGGGTGGTTCAAGAGGCAGAGCGACGTCGCTTGGCTGAGCAAAAAGACTATGGTCGTAGGGTAGATAAGTCAGACAATGTACACACCGCTGGTCCTGCTAAGCCCAGCACTAGTTCATTGGTTAATAGATTCAGGGGTGACGCAGAACCAAACAAAAACAGATATTCATATCCTGCGCCCCGTGATACAGACTCTCGTCTTTCTTCTTCTCGGCCATTATCGACAGGTGGCTCGGGTTTACGGAAGTTTGAGCGGAGTACCAGTCCAGAACTTAGCTCAACACAACAGTTCAGTGCAAAGAACCAGTCACTAAGTTTTGCAAATCCTTCATTGAGTAATACCCTCCCAGCAAATTTTAGTTTTAACGCAAATAAACCAAGACGAGAGCCACCAGCTCCCGCACCCAAACCACAGAGGTCTCCAACGGAACAGGCTGAGCAGATGAATACAGTGAGTGGAAAACAGAAGTGTTCCCATTGTAATGAAGAATTAGGTAAGTATGGAGGTTCGGATGAACTAAGATAAGGCTTAGAAATTGCTGAAAGTGATCCTTAACCCAACATGCATATACAACACACACACACACTTAGCCCATAAAGGGCCAAAAATTTGATACACAGAGTTGTGTAATGTCCCGAAACAGGTTTTCTCACTATGGAGGCTTATTGCCATTTTTTATTAGGGTTAAGGTGAATGGGTACACTTTCAGGGGAAGCAACTATGCTATTATGTTTTTGCCTCCCTTCTCAGTGGGGATCAACTCTTCAAGGAAAGAATTTGCTCCTGTAGGAGCAAATTCTTTCCAAGAGTAGACCACATTTTGGAAGGGCTATGTTACCTAGGGAAACAGACAGGAAGTCGTGGAAGTTACTTCCCTTTGTATAAATGGTGGAAAAACATGGAGGTGTACCCTTACACCTCAAGAATATAAGTCAGCCTTGACACAACAAAACAAAGTGGCATGTGTGCCACAAGAAGACTCAGATCAGACTGGGCAGATACCCAGGCTGATCAGAGTCTTCACTGTCACCATGGAGGTAGCTTGGACCCTTAGCTACCCTTTAAGTGCACAGCTAAGACTCTGATCAGACTTAATGGATGCCCAGGATGATCTGAGTCTTTGACTGGCACACATGCCACTTTGTTGGTTTGGTCGTATTGCGGCTCAAGTCCCATTGGTGTTCATTTTTCACTATGAATCGATAGAACTGAAGAGCTAACGGGATTTTTTGCGAGTATCAATTATTTACAGTGTGAATTCAGAAAGGTTTGTCACTGTCTTGAAACATTGCTTTAGAAGCCAGCAGTTTAGGTGGTGTTAAACTGGATTATTTATTGACATAATAACATATTAGAACAATTAGATATGTACATATAAAGAAATTCTGGCCAAAATGAAAATTTGCTTGTTCACATGCAATGCTCTTTTATTGTACCATAGTTGCTTTGATAGAGTACGAAGTATATTTGCTGATGTTTTAATTGCTCATGTAGAGCCTCAAATAAGGGTGTATTTTGAAGATAATTTTGAGATTAACTATATGCATTTCTTGAATTTTTAATAAAAATTCATACTGAAGAAGAAAATTTGTATTGAGACAACTACAGCAAGCATGTGTATGAGGTTAATTGTAATGTAACGTCAACATAATTTCAAACATCAGTTGGTAACATCTTCAAAATGGCGGTGTGAAACATGACAGAGTTTGGATTTTTTACCGACTTTAAAACATAAAAACAGATAATATTGGATTTACCTTTTTGGGGATTTTATTGAATCCCACACAAACTTAACATGAAGCCTTCTGGGCTTTATTCAGTTTGTGATTCGCTGGCGTTTACACACCGATAAAATTCTCAAAAAAGAAATGCATTGCTATGATAGAAAACAATATGCCAAACTTATTTAAACACACATTATTTTGAGTTCTGAACTTAGGTCAGGTTGACATCAACTCGGTAAAAAGAGTTGTTATATGTTACCATGCCTATTATACTTGAATTGCAGGCAACCCTTTACGACATTTGAAATGCAATAAGTACGAAGGTACTAAGTGTCAATAATCTTGTGAAAAAGTATGTAATATATTGTCAGAGTGCTGTCCTCTACTACACACTGTTAAAAGGATTCTTTAAATGACACACTATAATATTCTGATATAACTGAATATAACATACTTGTAAATGATACATAATAATATATTCACATATACCGTAATGTGCATATATATTGGGACACCTAAAAATAATGAATTTTCCATTTGGGACAAATGGAAAATTGACTTTTTTAGGTGTCCCAATTTTTAAGCATATAAAATGTACAGATGTGACAGAAAGCAATAATATTCTTGTACTCTCAGCCATAACATGAAAAATTTTAACATTGATAAATTGGAGAAGAAAAATAAAGAAAATAGCAAAAAGAAATTAATAATCATTTAATAGAAGAAATAAAATGATTAAAAAAGAATTATAACTTTTAGCAAAGTTCTCATGCGGACACCATGTAAGTTTGATTTTTATCTACATTTGTATAAAAAGAAGAAAAATTTCGTGGCTCACCATTAGCATATACCAAAAGTATATATGAGCTGCAACGGTACTCGGACAAAACGGACCATGGACAAAACGGACCAGACAAAACGGACCACGGTTAGGACAAAACGGACCACGTTTCAGGACAAAACGGACCACGTTTCAGGACCAGACGGACCACGCTAGAAGACATACCAGACCATTAATTGGTGTCAGTTAAAAGATTATGGAGTATATAATAACCAAAGACAATGTTAAATGGTCACAATTATTTGACTACTGTTCATGATCTCAACTATCTAATTAATTTAATGGTAAGATTTTCATCTTTAACGCATGCAGATTTCATTATTAGTGTTGCAACTAAAATAAAACATGCTTTCTCAAGATTAACGGAAGGTCTGAACGTGATCCGTTTTGACCTTAAATGTGGTCCGTTTTGTCCTGAACGTGGTCCGTTTCGTCCTGAACGTGGTCCGTTTTGTCCCAAGCGTGGTCCGTTATGTCCGTGGTCCGTTTTGTCCGTGGTCCGTTATGTCCCTAATTCGCTGCAACATGAGAGATCAGCCTGAGCATACTCCCAGTCTGATCAGAGCCTTCGCTGTTCGCATGGAGTAGCTTAGACCCTTAGCTACACTTTAAGTGCACTGCAAAGACCCTGATCAGACTGGGCGGATGCGCAGGCAGATCTGAGGCGACACTGGGCGCACAACTACATTGTTGGTTTTGTCGTGTCGCAGCTCAGTTATGGACAGTTTTCTCCATAATTGTTTCTCATATACAGTAGAACTTCAATGGCTCGAACCCTGATGGCTCGTCCACCCTGCCTGGCTGGAACTCTTTATTGGTCCCTAGAGGTCACTTTATATGGAAACTTACCCTGGGTGGCTAGAAATACCCTTGGTTGGAACTAATTTTGGTGGTCCCAAGCCTGTTCGAGCCAAAGAAGTTCTACTGTAGTAGCCAGGTGTATTATTATGATAATGTGCATACAGTAAATGATTATAATTTATTTTTTTGAATGCAGAACGCAGAATTAGATATTTGATGGCTGAAAGTATGGCTATTTATAATCCAGAGCTACACATTTTACCCCTGTACCTTCAGAGCTCTTGAAAAGACGTCATTTTGTGATAGTTTAGACAGTTTCAGTTTATTCAACATAAAATTTTAGGTTGCCTCCATTAGATCTGCCTTGGCAAAGTGGCACCTGTTGTTGTGGCCCCTTGCTGAGGCAGTGCTAAAATGGGGCCATAATTCTATTTGTGAAAGAGTAAGAAAAAGGGTCTTAGACATTCATCAAATGCTCACCTTTTCTAGAGTTCTGACTTTATTACCTGCTAGACATGTGAACAGCTAAAATTCACCATGTGTTAACATGACCAATGGCAGTGACTGTCAAAACTCATCCATTTTCATCACTACGTATATAATTTAGCTTTTGCAGCCTATAACTTCGAATTACTGAGTGATTCTGTCCAATATATGAGGCAGAGTTTAAGCCTTAAGCCTCATACACTGACACAGTGAACTTGCAAGTTGATTAAATTTTGTAAATTTGGCCCAGTCATGGTCTGAAAATGGCTAACATATATGTATGTGGGAAAAAGCTGTGCTTTGCATTTACAGAGTTCCAGTTAAGGAGAGTTTTTGGTGATAATTCGGACTGAATTCCTGTTCATTCAACAAAGAAACATATATTATGGCCCCCCACGAGGACTGCCTCTCATGCAGGCGGTTCTTATTATGGGCACAAGATATGTTTTATGGAGGAACGTACGGCAAATTATCTCAGACTCCCCCTCCCCAACACTTCCACCCCATCCAACCAACCACTCCCCTTTTCTGGAGCTCTGAAATTTAATAAGCATAAGGTGAATTAGTATATTTTTTCAGGGGAAGCCACTGCCATTTTCACTTTTGCCTCCCTTTCCAATGGGGGTCAACTCTTGAAGGCAAGAATTTGCTCCTGTAGGTGAATTAGTATACTTTTTCAGGGGAGGCAACTGAAGCTTTGTTGTCCTTGAAAGCAAACAGGAGGTCACAAAAGTTATTTGTCTTTAAAAAATGGTGGAAAATCATGGTGATATACTCAGTCACCTTAGAATTGAAAATGATAAAAATCTTGAGTTTTGACAGTTGCTGCCAAAGGATAATACATGTACTGTATATATGGAAATTTAACCCATCCTAATCCCACTCATACATGTATTTTTGATTTAATAATTTGACAGGGTTTGGAGCAGCCATGGTGATTGAATCACTCGGACTATATTATCATGTACAATGCTTTCGCTGTTGTGTTTGTCGTACCCCGCTAGGCAACGGTTCCGAAGGTGCCGACGTTAGAGTTCGAGTGAACAAACTTCATTGTCGTAACTGCTTCAGTAACGATGAAGGTATTGAATATATGGGAGTTTTCTAATGAAGGGAGATAATTCACCATGCCATGGTTTTCTGTACTGGAGGTAAAATTATGAAAATTTGCGGGAATGCTTTCCAGGGTAGCTACTAGAGTCAAATTTTATTTCTTATATTTATTTGGAATTACTGTAGAGGATCTTTTTTCAGAGTAGACAGTTTTGATTTGTTTTAGAATTTTAAATCACTCAGTATTTTAAAACACTCATACAAACTTCCTCATTCAAATCGGTCCACTTATCTATTGGTGCTTGCAGCATGTGTGGTACCTACCTTAACTCTTTAAGCCCCAGTGACGCAATTAGCAAAATTTGCAAACAGCGTAGATCCTGATGAGGCGGCTCATAATGAGCCGCCTCATCTAGATCTACACTGTTTGCCCTCTAGTCTCTGAATTCTCAATATAAAAAGTCTTGGACAAGGGATTTTTTTAATTTTTGCAGACGTAAATTTTGTCGTCTGCTTTTTGGTAGTGAAAGAGTTAAATAAGATTAGTTTATAATTTACTGTATAAATCTTATCCTCACAAGTCCTGATACGATCAATACAAGCCCATTATAAGGACAATTTGTATGCTCCATGCAAGTATAAAAATCTGAAAAAAGACTGGCATGATTTGTATCTTGATTAGCATTGATGAGATCTGTTTGGTTTTCAATGAATAGGTCGCTTTAGTTACATGGAGATCAATATTAAGTTTGTGATAATTTCTTTTTGAGTTTCATAAAAACTTTTTGGAGAAATAAGAAAAGATATTCCTGGTACCTTAAGCTGTTTATTTTTGCATTTTATTGTTAATAGGTTTCCTTGTTGACAGATTTCTTCCTTAGTTTCTTGCCTGCTATATTGTTTATGTAAAGATCTAACCTGTCAAAATTGTATCTTTAGTGAATGTAGAGATGGATTTAAAGGTGGAAGTGTTGCATTTTTCTGATATTTTTTTTTTTTTTTTTTTTATTTACATTTATTTAATATCAATTAAGATAGGTGTTGGGCTGATGACTAATTATAATAAAAATTCATCTTAGTCTTTGAATTGTCAGTACCATATTTATTCACATATAAGACAGGGTTTTTCCCTGTCATACAGTCTCAAAGATGTTGATTTGTCTTACAAAATGGATCTAGATCTTTAAGATTGTTTTAGATGGGTATAATTTAAACCCCGTTTTGTAGCTGAATAAGACACAACTGATTTCCATGTTTGCGGTATTTTTGGAGTGATAAACTCATGACTGATATTCTGATAAACACAGTGACAAGCAAATTTATATAGTAACAAGCAAATTTTACTAGTCCTTTACACAATAGTCAGGACAACGAAGAAAATATCTAAAAATAATTATTATCAACCCAACCGCTTCACTTCCACAGCACTTTGCCCCACCATTCCTTTCCCCCTCCTCCACCTTTTTAATCAAGAATTCCTGTAGCTTGAAAATTACTCAAGTTGTTCTTCGCTTGATCCTCTCATTAAGTCCACATCAACTGGTGGGCTCTCTCTGGACAACTGGTGGAGCTTAGGGCCTAAAGAAAGAGGACATAGTCAGGGTTCCAGATAAAATTGAGTATTCAATGAAAAATTCAGATGATATCATGCTTACCTTTAAATATTGATATGGCATCTCATTTGAATCACCTCGGCGGGCAATTCAAATGAAATGTCACAACATATATTTTAAGCTAACGTTTTGGAATATCATCTCAAATTATCATCAGGTGCTCCTTGTTATACATTCCTTTATTATATTGGACACAGAGCCGCAGGTGGTGGTCTTAAATCCCCAAAAGCCCACGCCCTGGATCGGGGCTGAATAGAGTAAATATATGCAGTTATCATGGTATGAGTGGTATGAGTATTTTTCCCAGTATGCTAAATCTATATATGCATGTTTGTTTTTAAACGGAACAGGTTTGTTTCAGAGATTTTAGAGGCATGTTTTGAAGTGTTTTGTAATCTGTGGGCTGGAGACAAGTTTTTCAGACAGTCTTATATGAAATTTATTTAGCTGGGTCCTGGGTTCGAATCCCGGTCTGGCCACATACTTTCGTTTCTCCTTCCGCTGATTCAAGAAGGGCAGTTGTCAGTTACTGGCGAAAGTATGTGCACTTAGTACTGGTTAACCGCTTAGGAGGTCTAAGCCTGCCCAGGAATAGTGTGGTTAGGTTAACTGACCGTCCGGACATGACCTTAGTTGTTTACCGTGGACGTTAAGCATCAAATCAACCAACATTATTTAGCTCATCATTTTTAAAAACAGTCCTGTTTGATCCAAGCCTTAATTTTGAATGTCCCTGTGTGCTGAGCTACAGCATAATTGAACCAACAACATTGAAATCAGTTTGTTTTTAATGATATAAGGATGTCAAAATCGGCCAGTCTAGTCAGATAAGACTATGCATATGTCTTATTTTCTGTATTTAATATTATTTACTGATTGTAAGTGAATCGGAGAAAGAAAGTAGTAAAAGTACCTGATCAAGGCTGAGTGACTCCAACACTATTTTGACTCATCGATTATGTGTGACATTGACAAAACCATGGCATGTGTTTGTTATTAGCTCACCTGAGCCGAAGGCTCACAGGTGAGCTTATAGTATAGGCAGGCGTCCGTCGTCCGTCGTCCGTCGTCCGTCCGTCCGTCCGTCCGTCAGTCCGTCCGTCCGTCAACATTTTCAAACGACATCTCCTCTGAAACTACAAGGCCCATTGTAACCAAATTTCATATATAGCATCTATGGGCAGGGGGAACCAATAATACTGTTTTTTATCCAAATCGCATCATAACTTTGGTTGCTATGGCAACTTAAAGTTTCCATTGACTTGTATGGGAAAAATTGAAAATTTGCATTTATTGCTATGTCACTGCAGATATTTTGACAAAACTTTTGCAGAAATGTTCCTTGAGTAGTTCTCTATCAACTGAATGAAATTCATGTAAATTACACAATTTGGCTGGTTGCCATGGCAACCGAATGGTTAGAAATAGAAAAAATATTCAAAAATCATCTCCTCAGAAACTATACAACCAATAAAGCTCAAACTTCACAGGAAGGATCTTAGTACTAGCCTCTATAAAATACTGTTTTTCTTGGCTATTGCTCCAGCAGTTTGGTTGCTATGGGAACTGAAAGTTGCCATTGACTTATAATGGCAAAATGGAAAATTTGCATTTATTGCTATGCCACTGTGGATATTTTGACAAAACTTTCATAGAAATGTACCTTGAGTAGTCTTTAACCAGCCATGTTAAATTTATGCAAATTGCGCAATTTGAATGGTTGCCATTGCAACCAAATAGTTAAAAATAGAAAAATATTAAAAAATCGTCTCCGCAGAAACTGTGTGGCCAATAAAGCTCAAACTTTACAGAAAGAACCTTAGTACTAGCCTCTATAGAATTACTGTTTTTCATGGCAACTGCTCCAGCAGTTTGGTTGCTATGGCAACTAAGAGTTTCCATTAAATTATAATGGGGAAAATGGAAATTGGCAATTTTTGCTGTCTAACTGCAGTTATTTAGAATTTTTTTCTACAGAAATGTTTCTTGAGTAGTCCTCTACGATTCATATGAAATTTCTCCAAATCGCTGAATTTGATTGGTTGCCATGGCAAAATATAGGGTAAGTTTTCGAAAAAAAAAAAAATCTTCTGCTCAGAAGCCATATGGGGGATGAAGCTGATATTGTGCAGATGTGTTGATGACAGTAGCCTCTACATAAATTTTATTCTTTTTCTTCCAATCCCATAAGAACTTTGGTTGCTATGGCAACTTAAAGTTTCCATAGACTTATAATGGGGAAAGTGGACATTTGCTATTTATTTCTGTGTTACTGCAGATATTTTGACAAAACTTTACAGAAATGTTCCTGGAGTAGTCCTCTACCAGCCATATGAATATTTCCCAAATAACTGATTTTGATTGGTTGCCATTGCAGCCAAAGATCTTCTTCTGAGAAGCCATTACGGGGGGGATAAAGCTTTTTTTCATAAATATTTGTGATATTATCTTCCACATAAATGGTGCTTTTTATTGCTGTTGTGCATGGTGTTTTGTTGCTGTAACCTCAGTGCTCAGGTGAGCGATATAGGGCCATTGGCCCTCTGGTTTCTTTTGGTCACAATTTACAATTTTTGTATTGAATGTTATTAGACGGTCAGTCATTAACCTTTCAGCGGTAAAGGGTAGGTGAGATGGCCAAGATTCTTGGCATGGTCAGGCCAGGTTGTGCACATGCACAGTCTGCACAGAGCATTGAACAGTTTGCCAAAACTGTGAAAGAAAGAAAACTGTGCATGCTTTTTACATGCACAGTCTGGTCAGTGTGTCAAATGTTGGCATGTATGATATTCATGTGTCTCAAGCAAATGTACTTGCATTATTATTTAATACATATATTTTAACTCTTTTTCAAAACTATATTTAACCCAGAATTAATCATAACTGTGATATTATTACCATTGATATATATAAGCATTTAACTATGTAATGCAGCTATTAAACTTTAAACTTGCTTAAGAATTAAATTTTAGTTGAGTCGGTTGTGGTTTGCTCTTTTTGGAGGGTACGGGTTGTAAAAATTATTTAATAGTGTAGCAGGTTTTATTTCACAATTCACAACCACTATTTAATTTGCTTTGTTCAAAGATGTAAATTAAGTAAAAAGGTACATTGGTACTTTAATACTTAACCCTTAATGCGCAAAAAGCAGACGACAAAATTTACGTCTGCAGAATTTCAAAAAATGTTTCGTCCAAGCGATATCATATTGAGAATTCGAACACTAGAGGGCTAACAGTTTAGTTTCAGATGAGGTGGCTCATTATGAGCCACCTCATCTGGATCTACACTGTCTGCCAATTCAACCAATTTAATTTTTGGCGCTTTAAGATTTAAAGCATCAAACATGAAAACAGATGAATTTGCAAACAGTATAGATCCAGATGAGGCGGCCTCATCTGAATAGACTCTATTTGTTTGCCCTATAGTCTTCGAATTCTTAAATTTGATGTTGCTGGGACAAAATATGTTTTGCAATTTTGCGGACGTAAACTTCGTCCTTGGCTGTTTTGCTGCTTTCAGGCTTGAGACGAGTACAGTAAGCGTTGCTCAATAAGCATCAGTCAATTGACAAAGATTGATTCAAAATTGATGAACATGCTTTTAAAGCTTGATTTGTGTATACATCAGAAGATGGACAAATTTAAGTCACAGGTTACAAAAGATGACAATCATTAAAGAAAATTTGTTCTTATCATTTCAGCTGGACTGAAGTTCTCCAAAGTATAGTGGAGCAGATGTAGCTTAGCCTTACAGAAAAGCTTAATTAGCCTGACAGGAATCTGGTGGACAGTCGTCAGATATTCATTAGCAATTGTATCTTTAGCCATTCTTTGCTGAAAAATTGTTACCTGAAAAAAATTGTTCCATAGACAATGTAATTAAGTGCAGCAATTCCATAATGCTTCAGTGAAATATATATTTAAGGTGTATGGGTACCCCACCATTTTTTTCAAAGGGAGACAACTTTTGTGACTTCCTGTTTGCCTCCATGGAAGAAGAAGGTCTTCCAAAAATGGGGTCAACTCTTAAAGAAAAGAATTTGCTCCTAGAGGAGCAAATTCTTTTCCTTTAAGTGCTGACCCCTATTGGAAAGGGAGGCTGAAAGGAAAATAGTAGAGTTGCTTCCCCTAAAGTGTATTCATACACCTTAAGGTTTGTGGAGAAGTTTTTCTGAATGTAAGGAAAATTCCTTGAATCATCATCAAAATCCCATTGTTTGGAGCATTAGATTTTTTTGTGATATGAAGTACCAGTATGTAATAAAGATGACAGATAAGCCTTGTGATGAACAAACATCAGTTTGCCAAATGTCAGTGTGTGCATCTGTGCATTGTGACCAGTCTTTGTTTGCATACTATATTTATGGAGAAACACTGAACACTGCTGTTGACATCCTCATTTGAAGCAAGAGGACCTTCCAGTGAGATAAGCAGCTGATGACAAACAGTGACAAAGTAATTCAAAGTAAAGAAGGCTTAGTTAAGGATGTGTTCATCATTTAATGTCAGAACCATATCTTCATAATTTTCTCTGTTAAGATGTCACATTGAAGTACTGTATTTGTTTGGTTATAAGACAAATGTTTTTCCCTTGCTAAACAAAACCAAAATCTAGATCCATCTTATAAGATGGATCTAGATTTATGGGATTGTTATACCCCGCCACACGTTAGTGGCGGGGTATTATGTTTTCACGTTGGCCGTCCGTGTGTCTGTCCATCCGTCCGTCTGTAGTATGTACGTCCGTCTGTCCGTCCGCACTTCGTTTCCGTTCGATAACTTAAGTATTTATCAACGGATTTCCTTCAAATTTTGCATATGCATTTGTACTAAGAATATCTCGCTTGGGATTGTAAATGGGCAAATTTCGTTAATTTGTGACAGAGTTATGGCACTTGTCAATGTACGAAAAATGGTTTTTGGCCTCTAGTTCCTTTACTACTTGGAGTATCATGATGAAACTTCACAAACATGATCGAAGTAACAAAAGCTTTATATGAGCACAGAAATTTTATCATCGGGGGTTATATGCCCCTGCCCTGGGACTATATGCATGTATAAAATAATGAAAAATTCCATATAAAATCAGAATTTGAAGCTATTTTTCTGAAACTTTCAGCAAATGATCAGAGTGATGAAAGCCTCCAGTGATGCTCAGATTTACCCCAAAGGATTATTTCCCCCTGCCCCTGGGCTATATACATGTATAAATGTGGAAAAATCGGTGTGAAAAAGGTTTGCAGTGGCGGGGTATCTCTCAGTCGTTTGTGATGCTTTTATTTTGGAACAGAATAACCTATCTAATAGACAAATTACACACAACTGATTTACATGTTTGGAGTATTTGGAGAGAGAAAGCACCATCTTATAACCGAATAAATATGGAATGAGAAAGCATTTTGGGTTACATGAGTAAATGGTTCATATTTGTTTCGTATGTTTCTTTAAAGATATCTGATGAGCTATACTTGCTGAAAATACAAACTACACATGAGCGCTACGACAAAACCAACATGGTTTTGTGCCTAGCGAAGACTGAGATCGTCCTGGGCATCCGCCCAGTCTAATCAGAGTCTTCGCTGTCCACATGGAGCTAGCTAAGATTCTTAGCTACCTTTAAGCTAAGGGTCTAGGACAGTGAAGACTCTGATCAGACTGGGCAATGCCCAGGCAGATCTGAGTCTTTGCTGGGCGCACATGCCACTTTGTTGGATTTGTCATGTAGCGGCTCATATTACATAGACAAAAAAGGAATTGCCTTCATGCATGCCTGTGTCACATGGGTAATATCAGTTTGCTTACCTATGTTGTCGACTGATCCGGTACTGAGCAAAGTGGCTGTAGACCAAGAATTTAGTAGTAAGCATTACCAGTAACAATAAAGGGCACTATTGTTGATGGCAGTTGACCGAGCTCAGGCTGCTTTTGATTGTCTCGGTTGACTGCCTGTTTTACATGTATGGCAGCAAATTGGCTCTGTCGACAGCACAGGTAGGTGTTTTGGTATTACCCCCATGTATGTGGCTGGCAAAGATTTAGATCAGCATTCAGTGGCGGATCCAGAGGGGGTTTGGGGGGGGGGGGTTCAAATGAACCCCCTTCTCAGCCCATATTATCTTATTTTCATGGGGAATTTCTGGAAAAATTGGTCAAACTGCATAAATCGAACCCCCTCAGCAGCTAATTTGAACCCCCTATCCGAAATTCCTGGATCCGCCCCTGGCATTAAATTTTGTTCTTTGTGAAACAATATTTGCCAACTTCCCTTATTTTTTTCTGGTGGTAAATAATATTGTTGATTAATCCTAATTAGGTCAGTTTACCATATTGTTATCTTCTTCATATGCATTTTGACTAGTTCATTCATCATTTGAGCAGTTATTCACAAGAAAACAAAAGATTGCAAACAGTGTGTACACTGATCAGTCTGATCCTTACAAGTAGTCTTATCTCTGTCTACACTGTTTGCAAATAAGTATCATTGTTTCCACAGCAGATTTAAGATGTCTGTGGGTACAACATTATGTTTACTCTGCCATTTTTACAAAGGGGAACAACTTTTGTGATGGCCTGTTTTGCTTCCCTATATACGGAAGCCTTTCCAAACTGGGGTTTATTCTTAGTGAAAAAAATTTGCTCCTCTGGGAGCAAATTCTTTCCTTTAAGAATTGACACCAATAGAGCAGGATGGCTAAAATGAAAATGGCAGAGTTGCTGCCCTTGAAAGTGTACCCATTCACCTCAAAGGGCTGTATCAATCCCATTTTGTTTTTTTTTGCACATCTTAGGTCTATAAAAGATTAATAGTATATTTACACAATATGAAATCAAAAGGAAAAGTTTCATTATATAGTTGATTATATTTAAAAGATTTTATTTGTTAAAAATCAAACGAGAATTAAGAGAAATATATTTTATATACATTTTCACTACATCTTGAAGATGGACCATTGTTATAACAAGTATATTCCACAAGTTTACTAAGTGCATTTATATATGAAAGATCTAATGTATATAAGGAATAATATTTTGATACATATTATAGAAAAAATATGCAAATTTTATTAAGTCTGTTAGATTAAAGAGTATAAATTTGAATCTTGAAAAATTAATTAAATGTCCTGACCCCATCTGGCTGCATGTTTATACAAACCAGAGCTCCATATATGTAGGATAGTAGGAATAATTTTCCTTATTTTCCATAAAAACATACATTGTGACCCTCATTAGAACTGTCTCAGTGAGGCCACAAGGTGTGTTTTTGTTGAGATATAACAAAAATGATCACTGTATTATCCCTGTTACCCCTTCTTATCTGGAGCTCTGACTGTCAAACTCAGGTGGCTTAACATATCTATGAATTGCAAAGACTGACACCAGTGTGTGAATCTGCACAGTCTCATTAGAGTCCTCAGGGTCTGTATTTGAGCAAAGGCTCTGATTAGACTCTCTGAATTACTGTTGGCATATACATTAGACACCCTTTGTGCAGATTGTGACCCTATAAGATGATGCTGTTTCAGATTTCAGAATTGTCGTCTGCTGTGGTATATGTAAGACATTTTCTGGCTGACGAATGTAACTTTCAGTGGGTATACTTTCATGTTTTTCTGCCATTTTTACAAAGGGGAGCAACTTCAGTGAGTTTATGCTTTCTTCCCTTTCCAGGAAGTTGTCTCCTCTTAGAGGAAAGAATTTTCTCCAAGAAGAGATTTTTCTTCTCTTTAAGAGTTGTCCCCTATTGAAAAGGGAAGCAAAAATGATGGGCAGAGTTGCTTCCCCTAGAAGTGTACCCAGTTCATCTCAAAGGTAAATATGGTTCATAATATAAACGTGTGTCTATGAACATATCATGCAAAAATATTGATATATCAGGTTATTACATATAGCAAATTATATATTTTGTATATGTATATTAAACATACTTACGGTATTAAATATGGCTATGTTTTTTACATATGATCATACCATAGGGCTTATTTATATGATACGTAGTTAATGCCTCGAGTTGCTTATGTCTCATTGTTGGTATTTGACATTTGTAAGTAGTGTGACTGCTGTTATTTTCTCCTTGTTGAATTTATAACCCTGATACTTACCTCAGCACGGTTACCATGGTCAAGAGAAAATCAAATGGAAAATGATTTTTAACTAGTCCCTGAGGCTATAAAAAAATTTCATGCTCAACTCAGCTGAGCACGAAATTTCCTCTGCTGATAAACAGCAAATTATTGTTAAGTACCGTTGTAATCTTGCTCATTTTAGCTGAGTATGTAATTTTCTCTGCTTATGAATATGAAAATGCCAACATTAGTTGGCATTTTCATATTTATCAGCAGAGAAAATTTCATGCTCAGCTGAATTGAGCATGAAAAAAGTTTTATAACCTGTGGGCCAGGCCAGGGACTGTTATGATAGGTCAGGGAAATTTGGAAAGGACCTGAAAAGTCTAGGAATTTGAAAAGCCAATGGCTATTGCAATTTTCAGAAAATTTACTTACTCTGCTTAAGAGGAAAGTAACTACTCTTAGAGATGGTAATCCATGTACTTAAATGTAAATCTCGCTTCTTTTTGGGAGTTCCTCTTAAATGCAAGAAAATGCTCCCAGGGGTAGCAAATTCTTTTCTTTAAGAGTAACCTCACAATTTTTAAGTGATACTATACGGTTCACAAAAAGTAGGATATATTCAGGTATGAAAATTTGTAGCATCTACAACAAATAAAATATCCATATGAAACGCTAAGTATTGATAAGATAAATATCTGTTAAGATACTTTTCATGAAAGTTTGGACCATATATCCTGTCACGTGATCTGCATACAATTTGTTTTAGACAGGGGGTCAGGACTAAAATGTGGTAAATTCAAACACAAATTTATTCAAATTCTTCAACTAAGTTAACCTTTTTATGCACTTTTAAGTTTTGCATGGTAAAAGATTTTTTTTCTTCTTCAAAACTGCCATTTCGGGAAGAAAAGCAGAAAACAAAATTCGTACAGGTGCATCGAGTTACCGAAAAATTTAGACGTTTATGGCTTGCACTCTTTATTTTGATGAAACAGTGTGAAAGACCAATTATCAGTTTGTTAAATAAAGCATGACGAGTGTTTCGGTGTAAATTTTGTAATCTGAAAACAATCTGTTTCCACACCAGATTCGTGTGAAATTTGGGTGTCGACCCCCTGTCTAAAACGAATGACACCCAGATCACGTGACAGGATATACCATTAAAATTGTAATGCAAAATGCCTCATCGAATATTTGTCTGGTGGAAACTTGCCGTTTCAGATGGATTTGGTATTTTTTCTAATTTATACAATTTTTAATAGCTTAATATCCCCTACTTTTTGTGAACAGTATATTAACACTATTAAAGTGTGAATATAATCAACTTAAAGAATTCTAAAAACAGACAGAAAAAGAGGAAAAGTTAGGAAATTTAGTGGCAATTTTGGCCTCGAGGTTATAAAACTTTTTTCATGCTCAACTAATGTTGGCATTTTCATATTCATTAGCAAAGAAGATTTCATACTCAGTTAAACTTGAGCCAGAATACAACTGTACTTACCAACAATTTGCTGTTTATCAGCAGAGGCAATTTCATGTTCAGCTGGGTTGAGCATGAAAAATGTTTTGTAACCTTGGGGGCTGGTTAGCCAGATAAACCCAATCAAACACCTCTACAAACTGTGTGGGTTCATTTCAAAAGTCCGCTACACTGTAGAGCATCCATATTGTTTTAGTGATACTCAGCTTGCTGTCTTTGGAATTTACTGCGGATTGGCAAAATGGACTTCTGTCAGAATAGAAATTTAGTGAATTATATTTGAATGACTAATACATCAAAACCATGTCAACAGCTTAGTGCTTGAATGATGTATATGAGTTTCAAATAGAAATTTTTGAAAATTTAAGCCAAGTATCTGAATTTGGTCAAAATAGGTGTGGATAAATGGGTGTGAAAGAGAGGGAAAACAAAATGCAAGGGGCAATATTTCTTCGGTCATGCTACTTGCAGACTTCTTATATCAAGCTTAAATTAGTCATTTTATTTTCACATATTCCTTTACATTATATTAAGTTTGTTTTGTACATAGTCATGTTTATAGCTTTGTATTAAATTTTGTGTATTATATGACTGTTGTTTTCGTTTGTTATAGCAAATAATACATACTTGCAATAATTAACTTACATGTTCATAAGTGAAATGAGCCATGACATGACAAAACCAACAAAGTGGCATGTGTGCCATGTGAAGACACAGATCAGCCTGGGCATCCTACCAGTCTGATCAGAGTCTTTGATGTGCACTAAAAGGGTAGCTAAGGGTCTATGCTACCTCCATGCTGACATCAAAGACTCTGATCAGACTGGCTGAATGAGCAGGCTGATCTGTCAGAGTATTGTGTGGCACACATGCCACTTCGTTGGTTTTGACGTGTAAAAGCTCAATGTATTTCTGTTAAAAAGAGCAAATGGATTTGCTTGTGTTAGTTTTGTATGAGCAAACTTTTGTACAGGAAAAAAAAATTTGATCGCAGTATACATATGCAATTCCATTCCCACTGGGAAATTACTGAATAACTTATTTTTGGCGGTTACTGAATTTTGGCAGTTAAGGCAAAGAGCGCTAAAATATATGTCTGCCAATATTACATAGATTTGATATATATACACAACATAACAGAGGTCTAGATAAAAAGGAGTATTTGATGAGTATTTTAGAGCAGGGGCTTTTATTAGGATTAATACGATAATATGCTTTACCTATATATGAGTCCATTTGCAATTGGTATATTTGGTTATACAGTCAACTCTAGATATCTCAAAGTTCATCTCACACTGCTGATATCTCAAAGTAAATTTTCTGGTCCCAGAAAATTTATTTTGAGATACCAGTAGAGTGAGGTAACAGGAATTGAAATGTGTCCAACTCCAAAGTATATTCTTTGATATAAGTGGGTACTTTGAGATATCAGTGTTTGAGGTGATGAGAGTCAGCTGTTGTTGCAAAAGCTTGAATTTTAAATTTCCAAGGTTCGAGGTTATAAAACTTGAGAATAATCTCAAACTCAAAATAAAGCATACTGATTGGCTGCTTCCGAGCATGTGCTCGGAAACAGCCAATCAGTGTGCTTTATTTTGAGTTTGAGAATGTACTCAAGTTTTATAACCTCCGGGCCTGGTGGGAATAGAATTGCTCATTTTCCAGGTGTGAGGATAGTAGGCTGCCATATTTACCATAAATGAGCCACGGCACGAGAAAACCAAGAAAGTTGTTGTGTGTCAGTGCAGATTCACCTCACACTGGGCATCTTCCCAGTTCAATCAGACTCTTCGCTATGCACTTAAAGAGTAGCTAAGTGTCTAAGCTGCCACAGTGCAGACAATGAAGACTCTGATCAGACTGGGCAGATGCCATGGCTGATCTGAATCTGCGCTGGGTGTACAACAACTTTGTTGATTTTCTCATATGGTAGCTCAAATATTGAGAGAGAAATGCCTGAGCAAGGAGCACTCTGATCAAAGTCGACAAAGTGGCCCAACACATTATCCAGCATTTTACCATTATTTCATCTTGGAACATGAGAGAAATAGCATCCATCAGCTTTTTTCCAAATAGAGTGTCATGTACCATATCAAAACAAAAGTAAGACAAATTTAAATGTGCCATCTCACAGATCACGTTTTTCTTTCGAAGTTCACACAACTTCTTAATTCATACAAATTGTTTATTCAAAAAAATTATACAAGTGGTGGAATTATTCTGTGGTGCCTTGTACCCCAAATGTCTGTCATTGTATAAGTGCATTATTAAATGAACGCTTTAATTTGATAAAGAAATGTTACATATGGGACTGGTTCAAGCTATGGACTTGACTCTTCTTTGATGGACATTTTGGATCGACTAGCTTCATACACTAGTAAAAGCCAACTGATCATGTGATATTGTGTATAAAAGCCATCAGGGGTACATGAATGAACAAGTTGATTGATTGATGCCAGTTTTGTCACAAGATGACCTTCAAACAATTCAAATTTCACTTCTTAAGGTGAATGGATACACTTTCAGGGGAAGTAACTATATTTGCTTCTCTTCTCGATGGGGTCAACCCTTAAAGGAAAGAATTTGCTCCATGTGAAAAACATGGTTGCCATGGAAAAAAAAACATGAAAGTGTACCCATCCACCTTAATGGTGTTTGCTGTTATCAGGTAATCTACAGGTATTTTGTAAGAAAGATTATTTTTTCTTATTTTTTTTCTGAAGTATTCCACTGTTGTGAAGCCATGAAATGGTTTGTTGCCTTTGCTTAAAGGGCTTGTTTCATCTGGATTTTCACTGTTGGCCAGTCTCTTTGTGACTTTTTGTGAACTACTCCCTTAAAGCAGACCCTGATCACACCATTCCCATCTGCTTTTTGGGTCTGCTGAAAACGCAGTGCTGCTGATTAGAAGTGGCAACAGGGATGATTTAAGGATAATTTTCCATATTTCTCAATAAACATATTAGCCGTGACCCAGGGCAGACTCAGATCAGTCTGGGCATCCAACAAGTCTGATCAGAGCCTGCCTTAGCACTTATAGGGTAGCTAATGGTGTAAGCTGTCTTAATGAGGACAGCGAAGACTGATCAGACTGGGCGGATGCCCAGGCTGATCTGAGTCTGCGCTGGGCACACAACCACTTTGTTGGTTTTCTCGTGTCGCGGCTCATATGTTGTGATTCCTCATTAGAAGCATGTCATTGAGATGGTTCTAATGAGGAGTCGCAACATAAGTTTTCATTGTAGCAAAAAAAACTTATCCCTAAATTATCCTCAAAACCCAATTTTATATGGAGCACTGCTAATAGAAGAGCCTAGAATTTCATAATGAAGCCTACATTTGAAAGTAGATTCGGAGGCAAATACAGTTCCGAGCCACACCCAGAATGTCACTCAAAAGTCACCTGATAGCACATACCCGGCCAGTGCAAGGACAGCTTAGCACATGGCATAGTCTCACAAACAAAATCGCAAATTTCATGAATTCTGTCATTGGAAAGCTGCATTTTCAGTTGCTTTCCATTTTACTGTTGAAAGCAAGGCTGCAAATCTCATGACTACTTACAGTGGAAAGCCATTTTCTACAAGAGGTTGTGAACAAAGACTATTTATAGAGATAATTTTGTCAACGTTAAGTGTATTGCATATTCTAAGGCTATACAGCTGTATTTATCTAAACAGACAGTACTTTAATAAAGCTTTTGTAACAATTTATGAAATCAGAGTTTGTTCTTTTCTGTTTTAACCAGTTATTGTCTTGCCTGCGACTAGCAAAACATATTGCTTTTCTGGCGGTGTTGGTGGCATAGGAATTGACAGTTAAACGTTGTACCAAGTTTTCAGGTTTAGCCCCTGTATAGCCCGTCTTTGCAAAGCAAAGGAGAGCTTATGCTATACCCCCGGCGTCATGGTCTGAGTATGCCTCAGTGTTTGTGTTGGCGTCCTCGTTCCCGTCCGTGTCTATGAGCGGTTTAAAATGTTTACCATTTGCGTTTAGGTCTTTTCTCACAAAGTATAAGGGCTAGAGTAATGAAATTGGTACACACTTACATCAGCACGTGATCAGAACGTATGCACCATGTATGACCTTGACATAGTGGTCATGGTCTACTGACTCTGAAAAAAATTACGTTAATGTAGTTTAACCTATGTTATCCATTTGCGTTTAGGCTAGTAAAATGGCTAGAGTAATGAAACTTGATACACACTTACATCAGCGCATGATCACCTGAATGTATGCACTATGTATGACCTTGACCTACTGGTCATGGTCCACTGACTTTGAAAATATTTAGGTTAATATTTAGGTTAATGTATGTTAAGCATTTGTGTTCAAGTCAGTTTCAAAGTAGTTATAAGGGTTATAGTCATGATATTTGGTCATTACTTGCATCTGGACAATGGCATGTGCATGTGAGTGTACACAACCATGTAGGAAAGTGACCTACATTTTTACGCTTCAATGACTTTGATATTTCTCAGTCCCTATATGGGATACAGTTATGATACTTTGCACACACTTACACATGGACAAGATCATTTCAGCCATCCTCTTTGAATGGATTTGAGGTAAATTTTATGCTTCACTGACTTTATGATACACTTGACTGACTTTTTGATATTTCTCACCTTGATTGGGTTAGGGCCATGATACTTGGCACACACCTACATATGGACAGGCCCATTTTAACACCATCATCAATGGATTCGACCTATGTTTTTGCTTCACTGACTGTGATATTTCTCGGTCCCTATATGGGTTAGAGCCATTATACTTGGCACACACTTATATATGGACATGAACATTTTAACATCGCCATCCATGTATGGATTTAACTTGTATCTTGTGCTTCACTGACTCAATCATATTTCTCAGTCCCTGTGTGGATGGCAGTCATATACATGATACTCATATACATTTGAACAAGAGTTTCAATACCACCATTGCTTTGAGAGTCAAGCACCTGTAAGGTGCACTTTATTGTCTTCTGACAACTCTTGTTGTGACAGTGTGCAGTCTTCTGCATTCTGCAGCTAAAATTGTAATGGTTTTAATATTATTAGTTGGTTCTGAAATTTAGACAAAGCCACTCTATCAGATGATGTTTTAAATAGCAAACAGTCTATACCATGATCAGACAGCACCTGATCAGGTTCTACAGTTTGCTCTGGCCTGTTTGTCCAAATTCTGATGAGTTTCTATAGTAGATGCAAATTATATCAGAAATAGACTCAGTCAGGGAGTGGAAATCTGCTGATTTCATGACTGCTTGGAAGGATGGTTGCAGATTTCATGACTGCCAGAAATGGAAAATTGGCACTCATAGCTGCCAGGAGTGGAAGTTTGTAAATTATGACTGTAAGGAATGGCAAAATTGGCAATTTCATGACTGCCAAATTCATGATTACCAGGAGTGGAAATTGGCTAATTTCATGCTTATAAGGAGTGAAAGGCCTCAAATTTTACGACTGCTAGCTCAGAGTTGAAAGCTGCAAATTTTATGACTGCCAGGAGAAGAAAATGGCTAATTTTTATCCCCCGACCGAAAGGTTCGGGGGATATAGCAATGAGCCTGGCGTCCGTCCGTCCGTCCGTCCGTCCGTCCGTCCGTCCGCCGTCCGTCCGTCCGTCCGTAAACATTTTCTTGTCCGCTCTATATTTTGAATACCCTTTGGAATATTTTCATGATACTTCACAATTATGTAGAACAGGTCATGACGATGTGTCCCGAACAAGAATGACAACTCTTGCTTTCTTACTTTTTGAGTTATTTCCCCTTTGGTGAGTTTTTTGGCAGATTCGTGTCCGCTCTGTAACTTGAATACTCTTTGGAATATTTTCATGATACTTCACAATTATGTAGAACAGGTCATGACGATGTGTCCCGAACAAGAATGACAACTCTTGCTTTCTTACTTTTTGAGTTATTTCCCCTTGATGGTTTTAGGTGTGATTTTTTTGCAGATTCGTGTCCGCTCTATAACTTGAATACCTTTTAGAATATTTTCATAATACTTCACAGATATGTAGAACAGGCCATGACAATGTGTCGCGAACAAGAGTGACAACTCTTGCTTTTTTACTTTTTGAGTTATTTCCCCTTGATTGTTTTAGGTGTGGTTTCGTGTCCGCTCTATAACTCATATACCTTTTGAAATATATTCATGATACTTCAAAGATATGTAGAACAGGTCATGATGATATGTCGCGAACAAGAATGACAACTCTTACTTTCTTACTTTTTGAGTTATTTCCCCTTGATGGTTCTAGGTATGATTTCGTGTCCGCTGTATAACTTGAATACCTTTTGAAATTTTTTCATGATACTTCACAGATATGTAGAACAGGTTATGACGATGTGTCGCGAACAAGAATGACAACTCTTGCTTTCTTACTTTTTGAGTTATTTCCCTTTGGTGATTTTAGGTGTCCGCTCTATAGCTTGAGTACCTTTTGAAATATTTTCATGATACTTCACAGATCTGAAGAACAGGTCATGACGATTTGTCTCATACATGAATGACAACTCTTGCATTCAAACTTTATGAGTTATTTCCCTTCGGTATTTTGAGCTGCTGTTTGAGTCTCTGCTCCATATCTGTATAACCCTGGCCTGCTCCACAATTTTAATAACCTTATACCTTTTAGAATATTGATGAACATGCTGTGATATTTTATCAGTTTTCCTAACTCTCTCTCTCTCTGACCCCTCCACTCCCCCCCCCCCCCCCCCCCCACCAAAAAAAAAAAAAAATTTTTTCTCCAGATTTGGATTCTTTGTCCAAATTCACTTACTAGAGAGCTCCAAATAAGGTTTGTAGGGCTTGTAGTTTAGAAGTTATTCACACATTTTGAAAGTTTAATGTATCATATGCTATATATTTATGTATATGGCGGCTGTTTGAGATGTTACTTCTTTTTACCCTCAAGCATACTATTTAGTCTGAATGTTAGATAATCATGCATCTGTTAAACAGATAATGTCAATCAGAAGCATAAAAGAATGACAATATATTACTTATATGTGTTTTGAAGTGCACCCGTTTTACCAAGGCCCATGGAGGTCATCGGTCGGGGGATTTGCCATCTCCTCTGATGGCTATTTTTATTACTATTATATTACTGTTAATCAGTAAAAAGCTATGGGGTGCCATTTTGCTATTAATTCTATTCATATTGATATCCATAATTTGAATTTTGGATATCCATTATTCGATTAAAAGATATCTATAAATTAGGTTGGATATTGGATATCCATAATTTGAATTATAGATATCTATAAATCAATTTATGGATACCTATAATTTGAATTCTGATTATCCATAATTCTGTTTTATTTATTAATATATATAATTCAAAATACTGATATGCATAAATCAACTATTGATATGCATAAACCATAATTCAAATTATGGATATCTTTATTTCGAATTGTGGATTATGGATTATTCAACATTAATATGGATATTCATAAATCAATTTATGGATATCCAAAACTCGAATTATGGCTATCCGTAAATATAGATATCAATAATTTGAATAATGGATATCCGTAATTCCAATTATGGATATCAATATATGAGAAAATAAATAGTAAAATGACAAGGGAGCGCATAAGTTTCACCTTTAATCCAAGAGATATGTTGTTATCTTTCCGGAGAAAAATGTTGAAGAGGGTGGGTGACAGAAGACATCCTTGTCTTACTCCAGCTGTTGTTCTTAACCATTCTCCTGTGCTGCCATTTATCAAGACTACACTTGTAGTCTTGTCATATAGCTTCTCAATGGTGCGAGCCAGATTTGCACTGATATTGTACTTTCACATGGTGGCCCATAAGGCTGCATGCCATACCCTGTCAAAGACTTTTTTGAAATCAATGAAGACATGCAGTACAGATTCTGCTGATTTCTTAATATTGTCCAACAAAACTGGCGAGGTTTTGGTTAAAAAGTTGAAATGGTAACAATTAAGGCAATGCGTCAAGTATTTCTGGAGAAGAAAAAATTTAGGCTTTTTACCATATATGGCCATGGTGGCCATGCTGGTCGTGACTGGGGCCGTTCCAACAAATATTCGTTCCCTCAGACCCTGGAGGTTCTGTATGAAATTTGTTGACCAGTTGTAGTCATATAAATTCAAGTTGTCATTAAAATGAATGTATAATTTTTGCTAAGGGTATCCAAATTTTGAAGGCTTTTGGAAAGTGAACATTTAGAGTACTTTCCAGAAAAATGCCTTTGTATAGATTTTCACTGGCATAGCAGTTAGCCTTAAGAAACAAGAAAATCGGTGGAACCGATGGATGCTCCCAGAAGGCTTGGAATAGGAGAATGGGTATCCTGGTGAAGGACTGATTTTCTGTGTTAACTAAATGCAATTCAAAGTGGAAAAAAAAATTCTCTTCAATACTTTTAGAGCAATGCTCTAGACATATATACAATTGAGAAAAAATAAGAGAAGTAACTCCAAAATAACTTGGGATAAAATTATGGTTTTTCTGCTCTTCACTTCTTGTCATTGCCCTTTATTATCAATGTGTAAAGTTTCATTCATGTTCTCTTAAATATGTACATAGATATACTGCAGACAAGCTAAATAACTGATAAAATTAGGAAGGGCGCTTACTCCGTATTTACTAAAGGTAATGTTATAGTTCTTAAGCTCTGCACTTCCTTTCATTACCCACTATTTCATTTCTATTCTATTTTTTCTATTCTATCCCATAACCTTACTAGGTCGTTGGGGCACCACAGCTGACTTCAAAACAATCACTTTCCACCTTGTCCTGTCTTCAGCTGCCCTAGTTGAGCTGGCAAAATCCATTCCAGTCCACCCCTTGATATTGTCTTCCCACCTCTTCTTCTGTCTACCTCTTCTTCTTTTTCCTTTCACTGTGCCCTGAAGAATTGTCTTTGCTAATTTAAAACCAGAAGACCTTGAGACGTGGCCAAACCACCTTAGTTTCCGTTTCTTGACCAGGGTCAGGAGTTCATCATATTCTCCAATGGCTGCTTGGATTTTCCTGCGAACCTCCTCATTGGTTATATGGTCCTTGTACGCAATGTTCAGTAACCTTCGGTAGCATCTCATCTCAAAGGCCTGCGTTCTTTTTTCTAACTCTGCTGTCAAGGTCCATGATTCACAGGCATACAGAAATATGGAAATGACAAGGGAGCGCATAAGTGTCACCTTTGATCCCAGAGATATGTTGTTATCTCTCCAAATTGGTTTCAGCTTGGCAAGAGCTGAATTGGCTTGTGCTATCCTTGAGAGAACCTCCTGTTTTGAGCTATCATCTGAGACAACTGCTCCAAGGTATTTGAAGCTGCTTACAGTACCCAGCTTCTCCCCCTTTACCTTGATCTTCCTCTGGATGCCATCTGCGCTGTTTGTCATCAGTTTGGTCTTCTCAGCACTGATCTCCATCTTATACCTTGTGCAGGTCTGGTCGAGACTTTCAACTAGAGCTTCTAGTTCCTGCTCTTCCTCAGCAAGAGCGTCTATGTCATCGGCAAACCGCAGGTTGGTAATATTTCTGCCGCCTATGCTAACCTTTCCGTCATGTTCTTCCAGAGCATCAGACATGATCCGTTCGAGAAAAATGTTGAAGAGGGTGGGTGACAGAAGACATGTCTTACTCCAACTGTTGTTCTGAACCATTCTCCTGTGCTGCCATTTATCAGGACTGCACTTGTAGCCTTGTCATATAGCTGCTCAATGGTGCGAACTAGGTTTGCATTGATATTGTACTTCCTCATGGTGGCCCATCAGGCTGCATGCCATACCCTGTCAAAGGCTTTTTTGAAATCAATGAAGACATGGTACAGATTCTGCTGATGTTGGAGATACTTTTCACACAGGATTCTAAGGTTGAAGATCTGTTCTGTGGTGCTCCTTCCTGCTCGGAACCCAGCCTGTTCCTCAGCGATTATCTCTTCGGCTTGTGGCTTAAGCCTGTTCACGATAACTTTCAGCATGACTTTGCTTGAATGACTGATGAGGCTGATGGTTCTGTAGTTCTGGCAGAGCTGTAGGTTGCCCTTTTTAGGGAGAGTAATAATCAGCGACTGAGTCCATGGGGTAGGCCATTCTCCTGTTCTCCAGATCCTGTTACAGATATCTGTTAAAACATCAATCATGGTCTCCCTTCCAGCTTGAACAAGTTCTGCTGGTATATTATCAACTCCGGCAGATTTTCCCTTCTTCAGTGCTGCTACTGCAATCTCAACTTTCTCACGAAGGATCGGTTGTTGATCTTCTTCTGGGGGCTGACTGCAGTCCAGAACCGTATTGTCACCACCAGTCTCATGGTTGTATAACAGTGATTCTTGAAAAAAGGGTACAATTGTGAAAAAACCATGTCGCCAATGTTAAACAGGCACACACACGAACATGATTTAGCCTAAATAGGTGATGTATTACTATTTTTGCAGTGTAATATATATATGAAAACCCTGTGGTATTCCCAGCTGGATTTAAGATGCTAAGCCTTGAATTTTTTACGATGCTTTTGTGTTGGGGTATGCTATTTTCGACTGTCGCAAGCAGAGTTGCTATAATAAACACCTTTAATAAACAAGGTTATTGCTACAAACAAGAACACATTTCTTTACCATTTAGAAATCCCAGGTTGACCGATGTCTCGTGTTGTTCTATTCAGTTTCTAATCCATTCATTTACAAAAATAATTGAAAAAATTCCTTGTCGCCAAAATGCTACTCACCTACCGTAACGATTTCTATGCCCCACCTATAAACAACAGTGAATGGATATCGTGATGGAAAATGAGTCTATTTTAGTACCAGGATATCCTTTGAAATGAAAATGGTAAGAACCAATTCATTTTGTTACACTAAAATCGGAGTAAGAAGCTTTAAGTTTACATTTTCATTTGTCACTTTTCACAGCCTCCCATCCGTAACGGCCCTTTTCTGAAACATCAGTTCTTTTGCAAAATGCTTTCTATTAGTTTCCGAATGTGTAACATGGATGTGGTTTATAAAAACCAATTTCATGCCTCTGTGTTTAATAACTTGTTCTGTTATAGCTGATTTGTCCCATGTCCTCTCCCCTCCGTAACGGCTCCCCTCCGTAACTAAATCTTTGACCCAAAGCAAGGTGGTGATTTAGAAGTAAGTATCACAGTCAAATAAAATATACGTTTCTTTGAAATAACAGAAAGCAGAAAAGAACGATTTCTGTCATCAGGGTTTCAGAATTTTTCAGATATATAATGGACTCCAGGTGATATATGTTGTACAATATATCAACTTAACGTGTGATCAACGTTAAAACACACATTTACTTACCGATTTTTGTATATTCTGGTAAGTAGAAATAGGGGGGCAGGGATAAACAACATAACATGTGAACTTGCAGTCATTCAGTGCAGGTATGACCGACCAAATTGTGTCGTTATGGAGGGGAGAAAAACTCCATAAACTGACAGTTCACAAACATAATGCATTCTTATGGTAGCTGATAGGTGGAAAGTCCAAGTGGACATGTCCTAGTATTGAACCTACTATGCTTAAATAGATTAAACAGTTTTTCAATAAATATGTATGAAAATTATTTTGGCTGCTCCGTTACGGAAGGGAGCTGGTTAATTCGATCGTTCGATATGCGAGAAAAACAGAATTTGATAAATGGTACTGGAATAAGCTGGTAGAATACATCAGACCTCCTGTAACATAAGCGTCTTATATAAACTGTACAGATCGGGCATAGACACTTTGGAATAAAGAAGTATGTTACGGAGGGGAGAAAACGTTACGGAGGGGAACCCAGGCGCTTAGGACAGCAGTCATACGAGTCCAGTTGCACAAGCAGTTATAATCACGTCCTGTCTGAGTGTTTACTATGAAACTGTCATTTAATTCTAAAAAAGGCCACTATGTTTAAAAAAGCCCCTTCCAGTGTCATGGTAGAAAAGGTGCGAATTTTGATTAAAGGCGGCTAAGTGCTATTAAAGTATCAGGTATCCCAAAACTTACCTCGGGAATGTCATTCTATGATCCATAAATTGTAGCATCACAGGCAGTTTATAAGAATGAAAATAAAGCCGATTCGTGACAAAACCAAGAACCTTGTCCTTTGCGCTAACAAAGACACAGATCAGCTTCATAAGGCATGAAGAAAGCGATTTTATGTCCTTTTTAACAGTATTTCACTCATATCAGGACGACGGAAGGGTGGTATTGAAAGGCTGTGTGCAATGGAACTCCAACTACAGTTGGGAAGATTTCCGCCTCCAGCAGGTCTCGAACCATCTCCACTAGAACAGCAGGTCAGCACTTAACCTACTGAGCTATCGGGATTCCTCTCCTGCCCCCACCCCCGTCGCCGTCCCCTCCTCCCCCGCCCGCCACTACATACCCCTCCCCCCCCCCCCAAAAAAAAAAAAAAAAAAAAGAAAAAAGAAAAAAAAAAGAAACAACAACAAAAAACAAGAACAATAAAAGAGAACAGGTCTAAGGGAAGCAAGCTAGAGATAGCAACAATGCAATATTGCACACAAAGCCAGACAAAATAAGCCTTTTTCTGCATAAATACACGGACAAACCAGAGCAACACCTAGACTTTCCAGGGACCACCCGAGGATATACGTGTATGTATACATATCCCCAAGTAGCCCAGGGAGTACCCGGGCACCACCCGAGTTCACACTTGAGCGGTCATGCCGAAAGTGCTCATACTAAATCCATATGATGTTTGTAAAAATGCCATATTTCAGTAGACTATCTGAACCACATATTTCCTAACATTATCACTGTGATACCCCCAAAACAGGAATTACAACATGTACTTGACAACTCCAAGAATGCGTATCAAAAATGACCTTTCAAAGAGTCCGAAATTTACGAAGTCATGGAAGATACTGGAATTACAACGTGTCTTGTTACCGGTAATAAATAAGATAACGTATGACGCACGTTAAACTTTCTACCCTCCGTAACGAGAATCATTGTCGGAGAAAATGACAACAGAATGGTAGACAGGGCAGATTATGATTAGGTGCTATCTGTAGGTGTTCAAAATGTGGACAGCACTGACAAGTTCTAGATTTGATTTGGTTTTCATGATTTTTTTACCTATGATGGAGGGTCATATTTCGAATTCATTGCTCTTAATGATATATTTGCTTGAAATACATGTAACAGTGTCATTGTATTAATACTGAATGTGCATCTCAACTGATATGTATTTAGAAGAGAAAAGGTTGATATTAAGAAGATACGTCCCACTTCTAAAGAATTTTTGTGAAAATAAAAATGCATATTTTGCATATGCTAAACGCACTCCCCTCCGTAACGAAAACGGTAGTTTGAGAAAATGTTCACAATACACTTCCAAATACCATATATCACTAAAAGTGTCATGTAAAGTTACCATTGATAGGTTCGTGAGCTCTTTCATTCATTGGCTCTTTTAATTGCTTGGCTAATTTGTTCATTGCTAGGAAAGCAAATAGGGTAGTTTTATTTAATGGTTCGTTTGAAGAAAGCCTTCTTTTTTCATTTTAATGAACTATTTATATAGTATACTCAAAGTGATCAATGTCATATAGAAATTACGGTTTTAGGTCAACACTGCGAAAAGAGCAACTATTCTGCAAACTACACATATTTTAGACCTGCCAAACCTGCGGCTATATGCATTATGTGGTTATATCTCACCTCCGTAACGACGATTTTAACGCCATCTTTTGACCGTAAACCATTTTTGTACCATTTACTTGGTGTGGGTAATATTTTGCATACATGGACAAGGGACTGTCTCCTATCAAATATTCATATCTTCGAAACAATGCAAAGAACTTCATTTTTTAGATTTTGTTATTCCACAATTGTACCCTTTTTTCAAGAATCACTGATAATTCTTAGCAATATTCTGTCCATCTTCTGAGAATCTCTTGTTCTTCTGTAAGGCATTTCCCAGACTTGTCCTGGATAGTTGTGGATCTACCCTGTTTCTCTGAAGTTAGATCCTTCACCAGCTGGTATGCTTTCTTGCTGTTGTTTTTGTTCAGGCAAGTTTCGATCTCCTCGCACTGACTAGCTATCCAGTCCTCCTTCGCTTTCTTCACTGCCTTCTGCATGGATCCTCTTGTTTGCTTCCCTGTATTCTTCTGCTCCTCCTGCTTCATACCTCTTCTTCAAATTTCTCCTCTCATCACAGAGGTCGAGAACATCTCTAGTGACCCATGGCTTTTTCCTGCGACGTTCCTTCCCAAGTATCTCACAGGCTGCATCAGTCACTTCTGTATTGTAGGTGGTAATCATGGTATCTATGTCCATGTCATCAGTCACTACTGTATTGTAGGTGGTAATCATGGTATCTATGTCCATGTCATCATCCCTCAGACCAATGAGTGGTGCAAATTTTCCACCTATTGTAGCTTGAAAAGTGCATGCCACCTCTGGGTCCCTTAGCTTCTCAAGATCAAACTTCAGTCTTGGCTGGGTTGGTTTTCTAGCCTTCTTCAGACGAACTCGGAAGGTCATCATGACCAGGTCATGGTCATTTCCTATGTCTGCTCCAGGAAAACTCCTTGTCCTATGGATGTTGACTCCTGATCGGAAGCGCTTCCTCACCAAGATGTAATCAATCTGATTGTGGTGTTTCCCATCTGGGCTGTGCCATGTCCATCTTCTTGATGGTTTGTGAGGGCCAAGGGTGTTTGTCAGTACTAGGCTGTTACAGGTTGCAAACTCTAGAAGTCTGAGACCTCTCTCATTTGTCTCGTCACTGCAGTAGGGTCCACAAACGTTTTCCCAGTCTGCCTGTGCATCCTTTCCAACCTTAGCATTCCAATCCCCTTGTACAACCAGAATGTCCTTCTTGGGTGTTTGGTCTATGATTTCCTGGAGTTGCTGGTAGAAGTCCTCATCCTTGCTTCATCACGGTCTTTTCTTGATCTTAATTGTTTACCGTGATGACTCTCTGATGAGTTAGGGGACCTCCATACGAACCGAACTACCAACTAATTGTGTACACCGCAGCGGAGGGTGAGGGTGAAGGTTTGGGCCCAGTAAAACCGGTTTAAACCCCCCAGTAGTTATTACTGACCGTCCCAAGGCGGTACTTTTGTTGCGGTTGCATTTGTTTTATGTTCGATGCTATTTAATTTATTGTGTTCTCAGTTTAATCCTTCTATCATAAAAATAGAAAATATGTAAAAATAATTGTTAAATGTTTTTCATATAATTTGCGTAGTCCGTTGTAACCCGTCTGTTGGTCTAAATTATTTAGTTCAATAAAGATAGCTGAGTTGCCATCTATTTGGGAAAGAGCTGCTGACTCAGCTTATCACTTGTAATTTATTGTTTGTTGGGATGTCTTTGTCAATTTTTCCCTTTGATGTTGGGGATAGGGTTTGGGATCTGATTCAGTCAGTTCCTGAAGTGTAGTTACTCTTTAAATTTCTACCTCATTGTCGTCATGTCCAGATGTTGGTGCATAAATCTGTATGATGGTGATGTTGAAAGGAGCTGCTCTCAGGCGAATTGAAATCAGTCTGCTGGAGACTGGTCGGCATCCCAAGACAGCACTCACCATGTCCTTATGCACAAGAAATCCAACCCCATACTCATGTTTGTCCTCTTCTCCACTGAAATAAACCATGTGTCTGTCATCTGTTGACATCTCACCAAAGTTTTTCCAGCGCATCTCACAGAGCCCCAGTATGTTCCAGTGATACCTGTCCATTGCATGAGCCAGCTCTTCAAGCTTCCCAGCTGGCCCCAGAGTCCTTACATTCCAGGTGCCAATTGAGATGTTCTCCCTACCTCTGATTTTCTTGATCTGTGTTACACCAGTTGCATACTTGTCACCTTAGTTTCCTTCAATACTTCCTAAGATATGCTCCATATAAGCAAAATAAAGCAAAAATTAAGAAGGGAGCACACTCTGTAATTACTTATTACAGGGTTATGGTTCTTGTGTTCTGCACTTTCATTAATTGCCCTCTATTAGTTTGTGAAGTTTCATTAAGTTCCCTTTTTTACTTTCAGACATATGCTCTGGACATGCAAAATACTGAAAAAAATAGGAAGGGAGCTAACTTTATAAATACTTAAGACAGGGTTGTGGTTCTTGTACTGTGCACTTTTTCTAATTGTCCTCTTTCAGAGATATGCTCCGGACAAGCAAAATATTAAAACAAAAATGGAAAGGGAGCTAACTTCGCAAATACTTGTGACATGGTTATGGTTTTTGTGCACTGCACTTCCTCTAATTGTCCTCTATCTATGTGTGAAGTTTTATTTAGTTTAACCTTTATAGTTTCAGAGATATGATCCGGACAAGCAAAATTTTGCAAAAATGGGAAGGAAGCTTACTACATAAATACTTGTGACAGGGTTACGGTTCTTGTGCACTGCACTTCCTCTCATTGTTCTCTATCAATGTGTGAAGTTTCATTTAGTTCCCCCTTATACTTTCAGAGATATGCTCCGGACAAGTAAAATATTGAAATAAGAGAGCCATATGAGAGGGTCTCAATGGGGTTTACTGATTAGCGAATTTTGGCCCAAAAATTACTGATTAGCGGAATTTAAGAGGAAATTTTACCGGTTAGCGGCGTCGCCTATGCTAAGCGATTAACGGAATCGGCCGAAAAATATACGGATTAGCGCAATTTGAGTGAAAAAAATTACCGGTAAATGGCGTCACATGCGGTTAGCGGTTAATGGAGTCGGCGAAAAGACTCGTTATTAGTCTACTCAAATGCAAAAATATATAGTTCTGTTCCTATCATATTTAATGGTATAAATGGTGATTAAATTATATGTTTTCGTTGTTCGTTTTTTAGCTCACCTGAGCCGAAGGCTCACAGGTGAGCTTATAGTATAGGCAGGCATCCGTCGTCCGTCCGTCGTCCGTCCGTCCGTCCGTCAACATTTTCAAACGACATCTCCTCTGAAACTACAAGGCCCATTGTTTCCAAATTTCATGTGTAGTATCTATAGGCAGGGGGAACCAATATTACTGTTTTTTATCCAAATCGTTTCAGAACTTTAGTTGCTATGGCAACTTATAGTTGCCATTGACTTGTATGGGAAAAATTGAAAATTTGCGTTTATTGCTATTTCTCTGCAGATAATTTGATAAATCTTTTACAGAAATGTTCCTTGAGTAGCTCTCTATCAGCCACATGAAATTTATTTTAATTGCACAATTTGTCTGGTTGCCATGGCAACCGAATGGTTAAAGATAGAAAAAATATTAAAAAATCATCTCCTTAGAAACTATGCAACCAATAAAGCTCAAACTTCACAGAAAGGATCTTGGTACTACCCTCTATAAAATACTGTTTTTCTTGGCAATTGCTCCAGCAGTTTGGTTGCAATGGCAACTTAAATTTACCATTGACTTATAGTGGAAAAATAGAAAATTTGCATTCATTGCTATGTCACTGCAGATATTTTGACAAAACTTTCATAGAAATGTTCCTTGAGTAGTCCCCAACCAGCCATATCAAATTTATGCAAATTGAGCTATTTGGCTGATTGCCATTGCAACCGAATGGTTAAAAAAATAGAAAGAATATTCGAAAATCATCTCCTCAGAAACTATGCAACCAATAAAGCTCAAACTTCACAGAAGGGATCTTGGTAGTACCTTCTATAATAATACTATTTTTCTTGGCAATTGCCCCAGCAGTTTGGTTGCTATGGCAACTTAAAGTTGCCATTGGCTTATAATGGGAAAAATGAAAATCTGCAATTTTTGCTATCTCACTGCAGTTATTTGGATTTTTTTCCTACAGAAATGTTTCTTGAGTAGTCGTCTATGATTCATATTAATTTTGTCCAAATCACCGAATTTGATTAGTTGCCATGATGGCAACGTAAAGGAATTTTTTTTTGAAAAAATATTCAAAAATCTTTTCCTCAAAAACTATATAGGGTGATGAAGCTGATTCTTTGCATACATGTTCATGACATTAGCCACTACATAAATATTGTTTTCTATTATTGTTGCCCACGTGGTTTCATTGCTATGGCATTTTAAAGTTTCCATAGACTAACAACTCAGTCAACGTTGAAATTAGGCCACATTGTACTATCAATAGAGTTACCTACTCTTGAGTGCCGAGGATGAATGGACTCAGGTGAGCTACAGGACCAATGGTCCTCTGGTTTTTTCATTAAAATAGATTTGGTGATGTCAAAAGACTACTTGAATTCACATTCAACACAAGTCTTCTGAAAGCATGAAATGAAGAAATAATGCCCCAGCTTTACATTATGAAGGTGGGATTCAAGGGGGTCTAAATTACATAGGCATGATGTGATGTGATTCTAGGGGTACATGGAAGACGTATTTGCAACCATGTCATGATACACCAGCAATGTAGTTATGATACGCAGTTTAATAAAACCATAATGATTGATAACAAGACTAAGGCCCAATTTCAGGTCGCCTTAAAACACAGAATATGTTTTAGTTATCGAATATTTTACCTTTACTGTAATGCAATGCCAGGCATTATACCTGTTTTAAGGCAACATGAAATCGGGCCTAAAATACCTTATTTAGTCAATGCTTTAATAAGGTCTGTTACCAGTACATTTTGGACTCAGGCTGATTTCTGTTTACAGCAGATAAAATGGCACAATGTGACTAATAAGATCAAGATTATATCCTGCTTATCCTGCAAGAGTAAATAGATTGCCACATCGCATATCATTACCATTTTTTATTTACCTATTTATTATTTTTCATTTATTTTCCTTTTTGTTTTGTCAAACTGATGCACAATCCCTGCCCTGTGTAGTAAAGGAGATTTTTGTCAGGTTAAATTGCTTGCATTTTTTTTATATATATAAAACTGCATCTGTATCATACATACATAGAAAATGTCTTTCTATATGCACGGGTGGTAAACCTAGGAACTACCACGAAATTGTGTTAACGTAACTTTGTTCCCAAGCCACATACGGGACATAACGGGGTAGTTTCCAGGCCGAAAAATTGATAAACAAAGGTTGTTGTCATTTTGGTGTTTGTTTTATTTTACTACTAAGAACGAACAATGGTGAAATCGGCCAATATGGTTCCATGTGAATATGTCTCAGCGTCCCCTCTAGCCCCTATTTTTATATGAAAAGTTATTTTCTTTCTTTAGATTTTTGCGCCCGCACTGAGTATCGGGTCAATTTTCCATAAAGTACAGTGCCAATTCGAAGGAATTGAGCTCGTATCCATCGAATTATATTGAATTTGATATCATTTGCCGATGAAAATGATACAAAGACCCTTACTAAACGTTCCTGCATAGAAAACAGAAGCCAAGAGTTTACTCGTAAAAGATTCAGGCCCCGTTTGTCCTGTGTGGTAGTTTCCAGCTCACCGTGGTAGTTAAAATGCTATCGTGGTAGTTGCCAAGACTTTGTAGGATTTTAGTAGTAGTTCCCATCAGCAGATGTTCACTACTCAGGGTCAAATTTTTAAAGACGGGGTGTTCGGGCCGAACCTTGAATACCCCTCTTATTCATACAAAGACCTTTTCAAACAACCTTCTGTCGGATAAAATTTGTCGACTGCCTGAATTTTAATTTAGTTGGCTATTGAAATGGTGAGAAGAATGAAAAGAAGGGATATTCACATAGCTAATTTGTTGTTGAATAAACATGCCTTATAATTATCATATAACATGCCCGTTCACCGTCGCACTCACATGTATATAAAAAGTGACCCAACCCGAGGGACCATCGAATTACCGCAAACCACTGCAAACCACCGCAAACCACCCCAAACCACCGCAAACCACTTTTGAAATAGGTTTCCTGATACGAGGAAAATATAGAATATGCTTTAGCGTAACGTTTTGGATGATCAACGTAATGATTTTACCATAAGCAGAATCACCACCCCGATCACCGCAAACCACTATGACAATGTATTACTTGGTATGTAATAGGCATAAGTGTTCTATTTTCGGTTAACAAAATACAGGTTTAATTTCGCCCTGTCACTTTAGCCTAAAGTTAAGATTTTTTATATACTTATATTCAGAGTACCCCCTCTCCCTGGATTATGAAGTTCAAATTGTAAAAAATTAACAACCTACCATACTTTATACAATCTTTCTTGATCTATAGCTATCTCATTATCTATAGATGTAATATCAGTCTCGTCCGCCCATAATTTTCCATCACCCTCAATACCAATACTAGCGAATCGTAGTGTCAGAGGTGCTCTTATTCTAGCACTTTCACATCCATTTTCACCCTTTTCCATTGTTATCATATATAAAAAAGGTGGTTTGGGGTGGTTTGGGGTGGTTTATGGTGGTTTGCGATATTTCGTCGGCGCGCAACCCGAGGATATCCCCCTTTTTTCTGAAGCGCAAATACTAACAATACTTTGGGCCAGTAGTCTTAGCCTGCCATTTTATCTTATAGTTGACTGAACATGGAACTACCACGTGGCGAGTGACGCAAAGTTTATATCAAACTTTTTTGTCTGTTGTTTGGTCCACCGGGGCTCAACTGATGACCTTCTTTTGCTTCAGATTTCCAGAGGTGTTGTTTGGCAGTCCAGGGATCTCCAACTGTCACGCAGCTCGTTGTATCTGTTGAGTCCTCGTCTTTTGCTTACCGTGATGATTCATTGACGAGTTGGAGGGTTATCATGGGAAACAAACAACCAACTAAATGTTTTGTACCACTTCAGAAACTGAGGGTGGGGTTGGCGCCTTAAAACTAGTTTAAGCATCCCCCTCACCCCCCCCCCCCCCCCGCCAGTAATGCATAATGACATTACTGGCCGTTCCAAGGCGGTAGTTCTGTTGTGGTTCTCTGTTGCCTGTTTTTGGTGTCAGAGTTTCTGTGATGTTTCACCTTATGTGTGTTCATATCATTTTTAGTTCGGTTTGGGTTGTTGAATGGCCACCTTTCGGGGAAAAGCTGCCCACTCGGTTGACCATATGTTCTCTTTGTATTTTGATTATTTGTATTTTTGTTTGTTTACCCCTGAGGGAAAATATTGATAGGTGCACTAGTATTGGCGATTCTTAAACGAGCGGAAAATCTGTTGATGGGAACTACTACATAGTCTTGGCAACCACCACGATAGCATTTTAACTACCCCGATGCGCTGGAAACTACCACACAGGACAAACGGGGCATGAATCTTTTACGAGTAAACGCTCGGATTTTTTTTCTGTGTATAAACGTTTATTAAGGGTCTTTTTATCATTTTCATCGGCAAATGATATCACATTCAATTTAATTTGACAGATACGGGCTAAAATCCTTCGAACTGGCACTGTACGTTGTAGACCTCTTCCAGATAGCCGTTGTGTACTCTGTCGTACGACACGGCCATCTCCTGACACATGTACACAAAACTTGCAATTTTGTTTTTCCGTCACGAAACAGTAATGAAAGCAGCAAATGAAAGAGTAACCTGTTCATTTAATGTATAAAACTTCAAGTTAATCTGATATAGTCTGTCAGCAGCCAAAATTTCTCCATTCCTGATATGTATTTGATTTTTTGTGATTTGCGCGCAGTGTTTTGCGCGCTCCTGGAGACTGGAGTGCGCGTCAAATCGACATTGTATCTCAAATGATTTTGTGCTTTGCGTAGTAATACAGTATACTGGTACTCGATCTTACTAAAGCCAACATACGAAAGTTTCAATTTTACGAAACCAAATCGATGATCTATAAATAGTCGTGTTTCCGGCACACACTGTAAGAGAGTATGTACGCAAATGTTCGTGGACCTAAGACAGCATGGGCACGGCGTTCAAAATACGTCGCATCAACGTCGATTTGACATCAGTCCAACTTCGCAATGCTTTTTACACGACATTTTATCAACATCGTAAATACTGGGGAAGTTTCATATGTAGATCTGCTGAAGGAAAGATTTTACTTTGAAACTGAAACCTGGAGTTTTTGAATTTTGAAAAATTAGTTCCGCACCCCGTCTGGAAGGAAGCCAGATGCAGTTCTTGTAGGGAAATACTTTGTAAAGAAGGGAACAACCAATCATTCATACTCGCCATTGCTAATCACTCATCTAAAACTAGTTGCAGAACCCTCTCTCGAGATTTTGAATCACGACTGTAACTGTATAGTTAAAGAAATCGTGACTTATGTGATCTTATGTGTTTCCCATTCCTCACCTGAGTCCAGTTAGCAGTGAATTACGCCCCGCCCTGTCCCACTCTTCCCCGCACCCCCTCCACCCGCATAAAAACCTGGGAGTCCCTGACTATGTAAATGGTAAAATAATAATAATATGAGCCATGAACATAAACCCGAGTTCACTCACTCAATCACTCACTATAACATTGCATAATTCAATAGACAATAAGCACACATTTAAGAGGTGTGAAAAGTTCTGTTTAACGCATGTTTGATGATTATCTACCTGGCCAATTACCAGTGGACAGCAATAAAATGGATTGAGGTCACTTAAATGACAGTCAATTTTTGTTTTTAACTGACGTAAGTGAGGCCATTACCAGTGTTAGGAGACTACCTGGTAATCTAAACAATGCAGTGTGGCAATTCAGACAAGTCACTTATTATTCTTATAGGGAGCTTAAATTGGACAATACCTTGGACATATACATTAGCAAATGAGTATCCATCCAGTGATGAAATTAGTATGATAGATTGTCCAGTGCGAGGGGATTGTATCGCTTGCCTTGTTTGGTTAAAAATAATAAGGTACCTATAGTATAAGCTTTGCGTGTGAAACCCAGCTGTGGAATCCTACTTATGATCAACAATATGACTTCTAAGTTTGTTTTTTAAATCTGCAGTAAACGTACAAGTCATATCGGTGTAGCATTGAGTTAAACTACTTTAGATAATGTAGTTTTCTTCTTTTATAAACTTAAATGTTTATGTCTGATATATTAATTGTTAGTTAAGTTATTGTTCATGTTTTGGTGACAATCCAACATTTGCAAGGGTTTTTATACCAAATAAAGATTTGAATTGATTCGATTTGCATTTCAAAGCTATCACAAAATGTTTTGTGTCATGTAGCAATAACTGTTTACCTCACAGTTGATAAATTTATTTGATACTGGACTGGCAGTATACAATTTAGGAATCGAGATATTTCATGCAAAAGGTGAGATAACATTTTAGTTTTTCGAATTTTGTTATTTATTTTTTACACAAAAATAGGCTTCCTGGTTGAGTAGACAGCACATGTCCTTGAAGGTTAAAATACAGTAAGTGTGTTTGTCACGGAACTTAAGGTATAAGCTGATGTATATTTGTGCAATGCAATTGGGTGTGACATAACCTCTGTCTCTAGACATCCTGTTTTTGGCTTGCCGTCTCGGCGGCAAGCCAGTATACAAGTGGTTTAGTGATACCGAGTTATTTTCGGAAGAAACGATACGTCACACTTAGTCGGAAAATACCTGGAGAAACAAAGACCCCGTCCAATTTGGTCTATTTTTATCCATATCCGATTTACCTCATCTGCTAAAAATAACAGATGGAAACTTTTTTTCTATTTTTGATAGTATATGTACTTTTTTATTATTTCCGTTAAAAAGCACGTTTTTCTTTTAAAAGTGCCTTGAACTTGGCCATATTTCTTTTGCTTTTTATAAACTGATTGCATTAAAAATGAAACTCTGAATTTAATGCAAAGTATTTGGCTTTGCATCCGAAGAAATATACCAAAAACCTGTGTAAGAAACAGTGTTTATATATAGCAATAGCGCAAAGCATTAGCTTTTCCAAAAAACATGCAGCGGCGTCGCGAAAATAGGCCTTAGGGCATCGCATAATCTGACTGGTCAGAGCAGCAGGCACCCTGTCCAGCGCCGGTACATTCATGGGATCTGATCAGTCTTTTTCGGCATATATATTCTTCATGATGATCCACGATGAAAACATCTTTTATGCTGAGGATAGACTGATAAGACTGCGCTTATGCCGGAGTGGACTGATCTGTGTATCTGCAAAAACTGAAAGAACAGAGTTCAAATTTATTGTTTAGATTTAGAAACAAACGCTTTTGACGATTTTCTTCCCTTATCACATTAACTGAATTTTTTTTATTCCATCTATCTATGTGTGTGGCTTGCTTAAATGTAGAACTGACTGTGTTATGTACGTAAACGTCGGTAATGTCGGTGAGTACTTAACGCTTACGTATTGCAACAGGCCTTTCCATGGCACAAACAAAGCGATATATTATGTACACATTTTTAGCATCTGATAACTTTCCTTTTGGCCATCAACATGTTCATGAATAGCCTGAACAATGATACAGAAAAAGGGGACAATTCAGAATCGTTAACATTTGAAACTCAGAATTGTTAAAATTTGAAACTGTTAGGGATTGATTGACAGCTTTATGACAACGGAGGGGTTGGTTGGTGCGATGATGCTGGGTATAACTTCAAGTGCCGGGGCGTTCTACTTATTTGGATTATAGTAGAACAAGGGCCTACTGTGCTTGCAGTAGGTGCGGGTTGGGGTGTGTGGACATTTTTTCTTGCTTTTATAACACTCTCGTTTAACTATACAAATGTACTGAGAAATATTTACACTCGTCGACGATTTCCTTAGATGAACCTATACTGGGCTGACGATGTTCATACATCCACGAACAACACACATTCATGCAATCTTACGCGTAAGCAACGTCATAGATGATTGGCCGACGCAACGTTTGATATACGTCATGTCATAGTGACGGCTGCTGTACTTCATTACCAAACACGTTGGTTAATAACTATTCTTCGTCCTTTGCTTGGCGTTAAATTAGTCAGAACTTCACGAATGAGTAAACAAAATTGATGAAAACATATTGCATAAATATAAAAATAAATTTCATTTGTCGGGAGTTCATGGAAATACGAACGCAATAGGTTCCATGCTTTGTTGTTCCCAAATGGTGTAAAGCAAGTTATTGTCCAAACAATAACAGCATGCATTTTCTTCTCAGAGTGTCAAAATTTTGTTCCAGTCACTGCCATTGATGCCACTTAAACCAAAAATAAAATTCAGTAAATATTACTTTATTTCTTCTTTTGATGCCAAGTTCAGATGTGCCAAGATTCCATAGACATGGGTTTGGAACAGTCTTTTCTCAAATTTTGATTCAGACTAAATGTGACTCAACAGCCGTAAAGAAAAGACTTGAAATAGGTCCATATAGTTATTTTCCATGAGACATGACTAACGCCCGGCCAAAATGTTGGAAAACTGTTTTTTGTTGTTGTTGTTGTTGTCTCTGTGTGTGTGTGTGTGTGTGTGTGTGTGTGTGTGTTTCCTCAATTTGTTTTTCAAATAAATTCTACACTTGTTTTTACTTAACACCCATGGATAATGCCACCATTCAAGGAGTTTGATATCAAATACTTTGCTAACTAAAAGTAAGCAACAGAAAGTACACTAACAATCGGGTTCACTTCAATAACAACTCATGAAAATTCCAGTTTTAGCTGTGCAAGCCTTCCTTTTAAAAGGAAATTTTATTAAACGTTATTTATTTATGATTATTAACTCACCTATGCATGAAGTGCTCATGGTGAGCTACTTTGGTTGTCCATCGATCATCTGTAGTTAACCTGCCCTTACATTCATACACATGATAAAGATGACATTTTGTAGCATTCGAACACAGTACCCTAGTTTTTCAGTTATAAGATGAGTTTTCCTTCCAAAACAATCTCAACGATCTAGATCCGTCTTGAAAGATGGGTCTAGATCTTTTGAATTGTTTTGGAAGAGAGAGACAGAGAGAGAACGATTTTATAGCTGAATTACACGACTGATTTACAAATTCGCTGTAATTTTGGAAGGTTAACTCCCGTCTTATAACGGAATAAACAAGGCAAGTTTATCGCCTCAAGTGCTTGGTCAAGTTCAATAACAAACAGAATGGTGGGCCTACTTCTGGAGCAATATTGTGATCGAACCTATACGATTATAAGATCTTGGTCATCCTATACCAGCAGTGTTACCTTATAAGCAGTGTACGATATACAATAAATGAAAATGTCAATTTTTTTCTTTCAACTGTGAAGCTGACGTCTGATTCTGACGTTGCGTTAAATAAACGTCTTGCCGGTCAAGGGTCTTTATATTGTGTTCGGTTGTTTTCATGCTACGCCTCAATGTCTCTGGCTGTAGGGAAAAAAGGTTCCTGAGACTAATGGTTATGTAACTACTACAATCGAACGTCATACACAATTGTAATTTCAGTTTTCCCTAATTTTCAAATAAGAATAACATTATGACAGTAATGAAGAAATTGAAATTTATGCAAGAATTTACTTTTTCTATCACTGTAGAGTTTCCACATAGCAATTTTGTAGCAAAGTTACTAATGCACAACTGCGCTAATGCAAAACATGCAAAAACATGTAATTGTTGCATACACAGAATTTTACAGGTTCAGTGGAGTGGTGAGTATGTGCACATGATGCCGATATTCAACAGCAATTTATTGATATATATCGAATGTATGAGTTCACAAAACCCAAGAAATGACAGAAAAACAAAAAACGTCAAGTTTCTATTTTTGCTAAGTATACTTGCCAGTGGCTATCAGATGAGTGCTGGATGTTATTGAATAAGCAGAAATGATGAGCTTGTAAAATACATTTTGGAAATTTTACATTTCGACTGCTTTAGTTCGCGGATTACACTATATGTTGGGGCAAAAAATCTTTTTATTTCTGATGAAGGAAAATGGATTTCTGCATTTCCAAAAATTGGCCAAGTTCAAGGTAATATTAATTTAACAGATGTTTAGTCTTCATTCAACAACAGAAATATATCCGATAGTATGCATAGTTTATAATTGATTTTATAATTCAGAACATAAATGGATATTATTCTTGATACACCTCAAAATTCAAGTCGTTTTACATGTGGAAATACCTTAATACCAAATTACATGATTTCAGTAGAGTAAGTTTTTGTAGTTAAAATTTTGCATACTTTACATTCTATCTAATGTCTGATCCTTTGCCCTGTATCAATTCAATTACATTTATGATCCTTATAATCATTTACCTGTCCCATTTGTTTACATTACTTACCTGTCCCAGTTTTTACGGAGTTGTTTATGGTTACTATTTTAACCAGCTCACAACTATGAAGACATGGCCTGTTTTCATGCAGCCCTTAGGGACGAGTCATTATTAGGGAGGGGGTAGGGGCGGGTACATTTTCATACGATTCAGAAAAATTTCATGACCCCCCTCCCCACCACCGCCAAGTCTCATCAGATTTTTTTCGACCCCCTCCCCCCACCAGATCAGTGACAAAAAAGTTAATGCATCCCTCCCCCCTGCCATGCAGCAACCCTACATTCACATAATAGTGACCCATTTTATGCCAGACTATCATCAGTCAAATCTATGAAATGCAATGAACACTTTCTCATTTATATAGGTAAAATTAATGGTCCATTAAATGTTTTTCTGCATTTTGGTCGTCACCCAGAAGTTTGATGCTGAATGCTCTATAAAGCTGCAAATAATAACTAGGGGGTTCAGTCCGATCTTGGGCTATTATATTTTCTATTATAATTCTAACTACCTGGACAGATAGTGCTGAGCAAAAGGTGCAGACCCTGATCAGTCTTCAATGCTTCCATTCCAGTTGCGTCTTTCGAATACACACATTACTGCGTTGTAAACCCAAAATATTCCAATTTTAAGGACAATTATGGTAATTAATCTCATGATGTTCATAATTCTGGCACTTGTAAGCTTTCGAATGTCATTACTGTTTACAATCATTTGGTCAATGAAAATTTTTTAAAATAAAAGGTACTTCAAAAATTAATATGGTAAGATTTAGGGAAATACATCTAACAAACACAATATTTCGGTAGCACTGGATCCGCTCGGGATGCTAAAATTATTTAAAACTGATTATAAATGGAATGATAATCATTAACAGTGCAATTCTCAATTTTTACCTAAGCGCTTTCGCCTTTCTGCTTCTTCAGGGGTTTCAAACAATAAAATAAATAGATTCAATAAGCACAAATATTTACATTTCGAGAAAAAAATCAAAACATTAAAAAGATAAGCTCCTAAAAACAAACAAAAAAACCCAATAAAGCAGTTCAAATTATGAAAACAAAATGGCCCGGATAACCGCCTGAAATGGATGACACGCTTTTGAGTGCCAAAAAGTTTTTGGTGAAAAACAATTAGTCCCAGAGCCCGTTGTAGGTTTATTCATGTGGTCGAGGCCAAAATGTTCGAAGATGTTTTCTTATGTAAAAAAGTGTGCTGTATTCAAAAATCAAAGTCAGTATACTCAAAAGATTACACATGGGGTGCTCCAAATCTCGAAAGAGCGTCAAAATAGGGGTACCCTTATATTTAGTAATATTTTCCGCCTTCTGCATGCGCTGGAATATTGTTTTTGATATCAACCAATACTAAATAGATGCTAAACAAGATCAAATATCAATTACTACATTTTCTTTGCCATATTATGGGAAGCTCTACTTTCAAAATGGACACTTTGAAAAAAGCCCCGAAAACTGTTGATTTCAATATTCAACTCATAGGTAGATAAAAATATTGATAAAAACACAGAAAGTAGCAGTTATACCCCCGGCACAATAAGTATGTCGAGGGGTAAATTGTTTTTGCCTTTCCATCCGTCTGCCTGTCCATTTTTCCGTCAATCTTTCTGTCCGTTAGTTAACATTTGCGTTAAAGTTTTGCTTTTAGTTTTATCTTTGCTCTGTTTTCCTGAGAGTATTCATGGAAACTTGTTATGTGTGTTAAGTGTTACTTCAGGATGGATATTGATCAGCTTGCATCACCTGGAAGGTTCAACAGGCCTAAGGTCAATGCCACAGACTTAGAAATTTGTAAAACAGTTGCGTTAAAGTTTGTGTTATATTTTTACTTTTGCTCATTTTCTTGAAAGTTTTTTACTGGAACTGGTCCATATGTGCTTAGTGTTACTACAGGATAGATACTTATCAATTTGCATCACTTGGAAGCTGCTTTTGGCCTGAGTTCAAGGTCGCAGACTTAGAAATTCATATAATAGTTACGTTAACACTTGCGTTAAATCTTTGCTTTTGCTCTGTTTTCCTGAAAGTCTTTACTGTAACTGTTACATATGTGTTCAGTGTTACTACAGGATATTTACTGCTCTGTTTGCGTCACCTTGATGGTGCTGCTGACCTAAGGTTAATGTCAAAGACTTTGAACTTTATATAATATCTCTGTAAAAGTTTTACTTTGAAGAGTGTATCTTGGAATGGAACATTTTGAAATGTAACTGGGCCTATTGCTGGACATGACTGATTGTCTGCTTGTCTGCTTGTTAACATTTTTTGCATTAATGTATTATGTAAAGTTTTTATTATCTGTATGCTCTGGTCGGAGGTATACGTTAGCCCTTGCTCACTTGCTCTAGTTGGGCTGGAAAAACAACTTCTGATCACAAATTGTTCGTTATATTGTATGACTTTGTTTTAATTATTTTTGGGGAAGAACGATGTTCGAAGCAAGATAAATTTAAAGAGTAACTACACATTGGCGATATAGCAACCTCTGCACTTTTATATTATTCACCCACATATTCTTTATCCCGTCATTTTAAATACATTTTAAATATATTTTTTCTTTCTGTTTTCATTCTTTTTTCAGGTAAAAGGGAGGCAGTTGTACAGAAGGAGAAACATCAGTTGAATGTGAGTTTAATGGGGCTTTGCTAAGTGAACATTAAAGATTTACCCCCTTTATAATAATACCAAAAATGATATGATGAAATATTTCATGCAATACCTCCGACATGGTCTAACTATACATTTGAATTAGATTTCAGATAATAATATTTGATAAAAGAGACTTTAAACTAAAAATAAGATAAATTTTTATACAATCGCGGACCGCGGTTGAAATCGCATCATTGGACAAAAATAATTTATTCATACGTCACAATCACGTGCACGAATAAGAAAAATACCTGTACATGATCACATTACACACGTGGTCAAAATCGATATTCTTACAGGCCGTGAGGAAATAAGTAATTTGCATTTTAATTTGAAGATTATTTTTCATTCCACATTTCTCGAATAAACGTGCATTTTCTCAAAACTTTTACGGCTAATTATGAGACTATTACATATTGTCTAACGAAATTTTGTTAAAATATTTGTTTCTGAAAACATGAAATAAACTAGGGAGGCAATCTTTAAAGAATAGGGAGGGGTTTTGAAGTGAGCGTGTGCCTCTGCTCAGTTATCTGGACTTTTGGTGTCTGTTTACACACACTATGGGCCTTCACAGAACTTAGGCCAAAGACACAGATCCCTGATTGCTGTAAAAGGCCATGCATGTGCATTTAAATAGCCACCTAATCGTTAAAAAATCTTGTTCGCTCGGCCAAGTCCGTATATATGGTGATATCCAAGAACGTCTACAATTTCATTCCTTTTTGTCGCACCTGCTTTAGCAAGGTGCGATATAGGAGTCCGGTTTTCCGTCCGTCCGTCCGTCAGTCCGTTCACAATTTACGTGTACCCTAGCATTTTAGTCCATTCAAAAGACTTATTCTCTATAACCACTGAATCCATGGTTCTCAAATTTCACATGCAGCATGATCAGACAGCAGGGTTTCGGAATGGTAAAATTCAGGCGGGTCGAGAATCCAAGATGGCCGCCATTACTAAAAATAGCAAAACCAATAAAATCAACTTTTTCTCCAGAACCGGTTGGTGTATTTGGCTGAAATTTTGTACGAAGCATAAGTGGGACCTTGGTATTCAGAATTATCAAAATGAAAAATCTGTAGCGGAATTAGGTCACAGTGACCTTACGTCGACCCTAGAATAATTTACGTCGACCCTAGCATTTAAATCCATTCAAATGACTTATTCTCTGAAACCACTGCATCGATGGTTCTCAAATTTCACATGCAGCATGACCAGACTGCAGGGCTTCAGAATATTAAATTCAGGCGGGTCGAGAATCCAAGATGGTCGCCGTTACTAAAAATAGCAAAACCAATTAAATCAAGTTTTTCTCCAGAACCACTTTGTATATTTGGCTGAAATTTTGTATGAAGCATCAGTGGGACCTTGGTATTCAGAATTATCAATATGAAACGAAATCTGTAACCGAATTAGCCCACAGTGACCTTACATCGACCCTAGTATAATTTACGTCAACCCTAGCATTTAAGTCCATTCAAATGACTTATTCTCTGAAACCACTGCATCCATGGTTCTCAAATTTCACATGCAGCATGATAAGACTGCAGGGCTTCAGAATGATAAAATTCAGGCGGGTCGAGAATCCAAGATGGTCGCCGTTACTAAAAATAACCAAACCAATAAAATCAATATTTTTCTCCAGAACCACTTGGTATAGTCATTGAGTTCTTAATGTGAAGGCACACAGCAGGTGCGACATAGCATTCCGCGGAATTCTTGTTCATTTCAGTAAGAAGATGGAAACAACTGCTCAGACAAATGAACAACGCAACAGTGAAACGTGAGAGTATTATATTGGCGATTCTAAATGAAATCGGAAGCAGAAGATAGTCCCTTTTACAGTTCCTTTTTGGGTGCCATCAAAGAAAGATCACAATACAGGTCATGCTTGGTCTCGCCTTTCCAGCTGAAGAATATGTTCAGGCTGAGCTGAAGTCTTGAATCGAAATCAAAGGACCTGATCTTAGGTTTCTTTCGATATGGCTGAGGCTCTGTTTTAAATGATGAATCAAATGCTGTCTTTCGTTTTTTGAGGGACCTGACACTTGGATGTGCTGTTTGTCTAGAACTGCACCACACACACAACCATTCTGATAACATATACCGACAGTATCATGAAGAGTACCGATCCGAGACAATGTTTCAATACTTTCATCATAATTATCCCAACCAAAGCCCATTCCAAGTCCTGGCTGATGGGTGAGGCCTGATGGGTGAGGCCATCAGATCTACAGCAGTTCTTTTCTGTTAAGAATCGTCATACATAATACACTCACGCTTTACTGATGGTTCTCTTGTCTTGTCAGTTGTTTCCATCTTCTACCTGAAAAGAAAAAAGAGGAACGATATTACCATGTATACGGACATGGCCAAGTGAACAAGTATCTTTACACAAACCATCAGGTAGATATTTAAATGCGTATGCACGGCCCTTCAAAGAAATCAGGGATCTGTGTCTTTGGCCGAAGTTTTGTGAAGGCCCATAGTGTATGTCAACAGACCAAACGTCCATCTGAGACTGACCATATGCACAGGCTCACTACGAAACCCTTCGCTGTTCTTTTGAGTTCGGTTTGCAAGTCCCAATTTAGCTCATTTTCAACTGATTATCCTCCTTTCTGTACGACTGTATCCATCATTTTACCTGAAAAAAAAAGAATGCAAACAGTAATAATGTATTTGAAACGTTTTTAAAGTGACTTTTAAAGAATATACGGTATGGACGAACAATAAAGAAGTACAGAGGTTGCCATATCGCTAATGTGTCAGGCTTTATCTTGTTGGAGCTCATTCTTCCCCTAATGACTGAAGCAAAGTCCAAAGAAGACTATCTCGAATAATTTGTGGCTAGAAATGTTTTTCAACCCCCCTTAGTGCAATAAGCAGGGGCTAACGTATACCTCCGACCAGGGCCACCGCCTACAGAAAATAAACTTTACATAATATTAATGTAAAATGTTAAGAAACAGACAGGCAGACATTCAATCTTACACAGCAATAGACCCATTCACATATCAAAAGGTTCCATCCCAAGATTTGGCAATAAGCAAAAGAATACACTCTTTAAAGTCTAACTTTTACAAATATATTTAATATGTATATAAAGTTCAAAGTCTGTGACCTTGACATTAGGTCAGCTGCAGCATTTAGGTGAGACAAATTGATCAGTATCTATCCTGTAGTAACACTTAACACATATTCATTCATTCAGTTTCAGTAAAGACTAGCAGGAAAACAGCGCAAAATCAAACTCATCAGTCTAAAAACAAACTTTAACGCAAGTTTTGTACAAATTTCTAAATCTGTGACCTTGACCTTTGGCCAGTAGCAGTATGCAGATGTAACAAACTGATCAGTATCTATCTTGTAGTAACAATAAACACATTCCAGTATAAATCTTTCAAGAAAACTAAGCAAAAAATTAACACAAACTTTAACGTAACTGTTGTACATATTTCCCAAGTCTGTGACATTGACCTTAGGCCAGCAGCAGCTTTCAGGTGATGCAAGCTGATCTATATCCATCCTGTGGTAACGCTTAGTACATATGAACATAAAGTTCCCATAAAGACTTGCAGGAAGACAGAGCAAAGAAAATACACTTAACGCAAAACTTTAACACAAATGTTAACTAACGGACGGAAGGACTGACGGACAAATGGACAGACAGATGGATGGGGCAGACAGATGAACAGATGGAAAGGCAAATCTCTACATACTTATTGTGCCGGGGGTATAAATACTGTTACTTTCGGTGTTTTATCAATATTTTATCTACCTATGAGTTGAATATTGAAGTCATCAGTTTTCGTGGCTTTTTTCAATGTTGGCAAAGAAATAGTAGAAATTGTTATTTGACCTTTTGAAATAAAGTATCGCTTGATATCTAAATTAATATTCCAGTACATGCAGAAGGCGGAAAATATTACTAGATATATGGGTACCCCCATTTTGACATTCTTTCGAGATTTGGAGCACCCCATGTGTAATCTTTTGAGTATACCGACTTTGTGCATCAACCAATTTTTTTAAGACTTTAATTTTTGAATTCAGCACACTTTTTTACATGAGAAAACACCTTCAAACCTTTTGGCCTCGACCACATGAATAAACCTACCTAGGGCTCTGGAACTAAATGGACAGGCTGGATAAACCGCTTACCAGTGCAATTCCCCAAACTCAACGTTCTGGACAGGGAAGACACAGCAGTTTCTTGGAAATTAATCAGAAATTCGAAGGGATTCTCACTCGTGATCAGGACGTTTGCCGCCAAAAATGTCACGCCATTGAAGGACGGTCACTCTGCTTTCGGATGTCAGCAAGCAAATCACCAGGACAAATTTACCGATGCCTTGCCACTGTAAAGACCAAAGCGGAAACATAAATCCCCATCAACCATTGCAAGGGATCGTGCACGAAGACTGAAGTTTTGGAAAAAGAAGAATTCTGCTCAGACTTCTGCTCAGACTTCTTCTCTGAACGCACGGCGACAGCCAGGGGATACGAGTCTTGAACAGGAAAATTCCATTCACACAGATTCGGATTCTTCTGGTGCCTGTAAACACATGTCCAATCAATTGGATCCTGATTTGGATTTATCCATTCAAAGTGATTTAAATGAACTGGTTCACTCACCTGAGATTCTTTCAGTTGGCGAACGGAAAGAGAGTTGTCGTCCTTGGATTGTTCTACAGAACGCAGATGATAACTCTACCGATTACTGTGCAAACTGTGGAAATGAAGTTGACCTGAGACGCTGTACAGGCTGCAGATTAATGAATTTTTGCAGTAAGGACTGCCAAGCAGGGCACTGGGTATCTCACAAAACCCTTTGCCAGGCCGTACAAGGTCTCCCTAAGCTTCAGTAGACTTAAAAACTGATCTCAGGAAAGTGCTTTGGTGGAGGGATTTTACATTGACGATTGCATAGTTACTTTGCAGTGTGGTGGATCTGTGTATTTATATTCCTTGGTGGTGGTATATTCATACATGTAGGTGTAGGAAACTCCAACTTTTATCATTAGTAAACACTTTTACCGGTTATCCGGGTGCGCCGATAAGTCAACGGCGGGACTCTAATAAGAAACAACAACAACAACAATGGCTGCTAAATGTTATACAAGTTTAGCTTTTGAAAAAGCTTGAGTGGTTATCCCTTAGCAAATGAATCTATAGGATGCAAGTGGTAAAGCAGAAAATTGGCAGCAGTACAAGTTAATTTTATTGTATTCTTAGATTTGTTGACGCTGTAGGTAAGTGGCGCGTTTGACAGCTTTTTCTTTTTGTCTAGTGATTGCTTGTATCAAGTGAGCTTCAGTGCTATTATTAAACTTTTGTTAGATGGTCTGTACTGTTTAGTAATGGCTCTTCGTAAGTGTACTGTACTCTCTGGTAAGTGCTTGTATTAGGTGAGATTCTTGTATTAGGCGAGATGAAGTGTTCAGGATAAGTTTTACAGCTCAAGTCTTAGCAATGCTGGAAGGGACCCTGCAGCTGGGTGCGCCAAACTAAGGGAGCAAATACCGGTAAATAGTGGAACCTGTATTTAGCGTTAATCAAGCAGAACTTGTTTTTGATCTATACTGTTAAGTGATAACTGAACTTTCAGGTAACTGTTGAATAGGGTGAGATAAAGTGTTTTAAGATATAAGCTATAAAGATCATGCATTAGCGATGCTGGCGAGAACCCTATAGCAGGGTGTGCCAAATGTAGAAGTACCGGTAAATAGTCGGACCTGTATTTTAGCAAAAGGAAACGGCGTACAAATCGAGTACGAATTCCTATCTTAATATGGTTATCCCCGAGCCTGAGGGGAGGGGATAACCAATTATTTTGTTGCACAAACACAATAATAAACACAACGCTACAACAACCAAAGTATAAGACACGGATACAAGAGTCAAGCCTCGCTGTGTTGCAGCTTGTGAAACCGTGAAACTTCATAACAATTGAAGTAATGTTTGATGGGTTGTTGGTCGTTTTGGATTTGATAGTCCCCAGAGACGACGCATTCGTCCCTACTAAGTTTAACAGTATATGGGAATAGAAACAAAAAAGGAATGGCGCACCTACTGCAAGCGCAGCAGGCGCCACTATCTTATCGGTTAGGCAATGTTCATGGCACTTACGTCCAAAGAACAAAGCCAAAAAGGGGACAAAAGAGGCGTCCCGTGCCTTTTGCAAGCATAGCAGGCACTTGACAGTCTATGGTCAAATCGGAAGGGCGCCGCATATGCATCCAGTTAAATTTTCTCTGGGAGGTATGCTGGAGTTGAACAGTTTTCGAGATGTGGAGCGGACAAATAACGTTACCTTTTGAAATTTGACCTCAAAGTGTGACCTTTACCTTTGTTGGACATTGTTGAAATACGAGTTCTGCACGTTGCCTCTATACGGTGAACATTTGACTCAAGTTTCAAAAAATCTTTTAAAGGGTTAAGGAGATATGCAGCTGACACGAATCTTATACAAAATTATAATACGAAAAATACAAAGAGGCGTACTTTTGTTAAAAAAGAAAGTAGGGTTATGGTTTGCTTTCTCTGCACCTCGTATGATGATGCTTTATATGTATACAAACTTTAATGAAGAAATCTTAAACGGTTTTCGAGATATGGAGCGGACACGAAGCTTAAATGAAATTAATATATGAAAAACACACAGGGACATAATTCCGTCAAAACTGAGAATAGGGTTATGGTTCTTTTTCTCCGCACATTGTCTGATGGTGCTTTATTATTATACAAACTTTCATGAAGAAATCTTAAACGGTTTTCAAGAAATGGAGGGGACACGAAGCTTTTATGAAATTACTATATGAAAAATACAAGGGGGCATAATTTAGTTAAAAGTGAAAGTAGGGTTATGTTTTTTTTTCTCTGGACATCGACTGTTGGTGCTTTGTTATTATACAAACTTTAATGAAAAAATCTTAAACGGTTTTTGAGATATGGAGCGGACACGTAGCTCATACGAAAAATACAAAGGGACATAATTCCGTCAAAATTGAGAATAGGGTTATGGTTCTTTTTCCTCTGCACATTTCTGATGGTGTTTTATATTAGTACAAACTTTCAAGAAGAAATCTTAAACGGTTTTTGAGATATGGAGCGGACACGAAATGTTACCGTTGGACCTTTGACCTCTAAATGTGACCTTGACCTTTGACGGACATCATTGAAATATGAGTTCTGCACTTTGTCTTGATAAGGCGAACATTTGATCCAAGTTTCCAAAAGTCTTTCAAGTGGTTAAGGAGATATGGAGCAGACACGAAAAGTTAACGGACAGACAGACAGTCAGACAGACGGACGGACGGAGGTCACGACATAATTCGACCCGTCTTCGACGGGCGTATAAAAAGTGAGTCACAAGAAAAACAAGTGTACATTTTCCAATATTCAAATACAATAATGAGCGTTGCTAAAATGTACAACATTTGGTCTTCAGGGAGGTATGGTAGAGGCAGCAGAGCGCTTGCAACCTTTAATTCCACCCTTCAGGGCTCCACTGAGTGCGAATGAAAGTCTAACATTTTAAAATTAGATTATTCTTGCAGACAGCTTTACAGTTCATATGAAAGAAAGAAACAAAATGCTGGTCAGCAGAACTAAAAGCAGTGAATTGCAATTTACTAAAAGGCCCAAATACTATTAAAATGATTAAGCACATTCTATCTTTAAAATAAGTCTAAAGGCAAAAGTATGTGCACTTAGTACTGGTTAACCGCTTAGGAGGTCTAAGCCTGCCCAGGAATAGTGTGGTTAGGTTAACTGATCGTCCCGACATGACCTTAGTTGTTTACCGTGGACGTTAAGAAACAAATCAATCAATCAGTCAATAAAGTAAATCACATCTGCAACTGTCAGAAATAGTGTTTTTAACTGAGACAAAGCATATACATAAGCATTTTTAGAATGACAATTAACATACAAGAAGATTTCTGTCTATTGCAGCTAGAAAAGTGCATGCAGAGTAAATAGTAACTGAAATAGCGCACGCACTGGTTCGTATATGTACATTGTAGTTGATATGTCCTTTGTTCGGACTGAATAATAATATGTAACCTTCAAAATGAGGCACGTGATTAAAATTTCTAGGGTATGCCATAATCACACACTGCAGCCAACCCACGACACCAAGAGCAAGAGAAACCGGACAAACACACATCCACAAACAAATAAATGCACGAGAAGCAGAAAACCTAGTCCCTCTTCCCCAAGCGAGGTGATCAGAATGCTAAAATGAACACGAAAACGAGGAGAAAGAGCAAAAGAGCACTTTAAAACGTAAAGCGCCTCATGATGTATACCACAAAGCAACACAGAATTAAGAATAACATTAGGACTGCCGTCTTAGAACGGCCAGCAGCATAGACCACCGGGGGATTTAAAAATATTTTTACTATCAACAAACTTCATCCTTGGTCTCGAGAATAAATCACACGAAAAGCATACAAAAAACATTGAACATCTCTTTTTTTTACTTATTTTCTATATTTTATTATAAAAACACAACAGGAAGCTAAGTGGACAGAGATACAGGTGGCCACAAAGCTAAACAGAACTCGGAACAACATCGGGACTGCCGCCCGAGAACGGCCAGTAGTATAAACTACGGGGGTTTTAAAAATATTTTTTACTGTCGACAAACTTCATCCTGGTCCCGATGCAATTCATAATACGAAAATACATAAAAGGTTCGGTTCGCGAAATGGGTCCCTAACTCAATCAATCCACCATAACGGCGACAAAAAAATCAAATTGATTACCATGATAAAACAAAGTGAAGTACTCTAGGCTAAACCAAACTCGATTATCTTTCTAAGAATACAACGTGGCAATACAGTTTGGTCACGGGATTATATAGTGTGTATATGGTCAATATACGAATTTACTTCATTTCTTGGTAAGTAGTAAAGGTAAAGAGTACACCATTTAATATTCGCGGAACCTTTTTGCTTCTTCCAACTCATTATTGCCAAACTGTGTATCAAAAGAGTGAATATCTTTGATGCTTATCTATAGGGATCCCCATGACGTATATAGCAAGCTATTCTGCAAGCACCTACCTTACTGAGTGGGAGCGTTGGTTTGTTGGTTGTTTTGGGTTTAACGGCTCTGAAAGTATTTCAGCCTATATTAAGCCGTCTCCCAGAAGGAGAGAGAGAGAGAAAGATACGAGATATGATAGCGGAGAGACTAAAATGTCCAAACAACCCCCACCCGAACCCACTGCAAGCACAGTAGAACCTTGCCCTAATATTATCCAAATTAGTAGGACGCCCCGGTACTTAAAGTTACCCAGCACCATCCCCCCTGAGTGGGATCGCGTGACGATGCAGTGTTTTTTATGTTCATAAGCTTGTCTGCTTAGCACATTTTACGTGTATGTGTTGAACATGAGGGTGTGTGTGTGGGAGGGGGGGGGGGTTGTAAGTCTCAGATGCAAAAGCATATCCCAAAGTCATCTGGGGAGAGAAGAGAGCAATGGTGGGTCGTGGGGTAGGGTGTGTGTTGGAGGTGGGGGCCAGAACAACTGAGAGTTCAACATTTTAATACTGATATATAAAGGAGGGGGATCTGGGAACAACTGAGAGTAAAATATATTAATACTGATTTACATGAATAAAGGAGGGGGAGGGGGGGTTTGGGTCAAAACATTTTAGAAAATCATATGCCCGTGCTCCCCCAGCTCCCCCAAATTAATAGCTTGCTCCCCAGCTGCCTAAAAGATTGGGAGGTGGTCCTCAGCTCTCTGAAAATAAATGACCTAACTCCTCATATTCCCCAAACCCCTGGAAGGGCGTCCTTACTTATTGTGAAATGCTGTATGTCACCTTGTAAACGCTATACATAGAGGCTACAGTTTTGGAGCAATTATAACCAAATATACACGTCACCTTTATAGCCATAAGATATTGGTTATATTAGATAATGGGCTAAATTGTACCATGGCACCAGAGTTATTGTCCCTTACTTAGTGAAGAATGCAATGTCTCACTTTGTATGTTGTGTTCAATGGCAGCTACATTTTTGGAGCAGTTGTTACCAAACTCACACAGTATATTTATGGCTATATGATCTCAGTCATGTTTAATATTAGTCCGAATTTGTCCAGTAGCACCAGAGTTATTGCCCATAACTTAATGGGACGCAATACGTTTCCGCGACTTTTCCGTAGTTTTTATTTGCGCGACCCACACAAATGCGCACCTTTTTAGCATACGAATGCGTGACTTTTTTTGTACGAATGCGCAGCAAGTTTAGTTCATTTTTGAACTGAAGTTCATTCAGCTCAGTCATGCCGTTTATTTTTTTCTCAGGGATCTTCTGCAGCTTTCCGCTTGCGACTTGCCCTCAGTTTCTATTTGTCGTTTGTCCTTTCATCCTCCTCTGCATGATTATGGTCGAAATTCCCTCCTAATACAATCTTACATTCTAAGTCCGTTTACATCTTGAACTACAGCTCTTTTTCACGCATTTCCACAAACTTGTGGTCTGTGTATTCCTCTCCTTTCTGAATTTAAAATTGTCAATTAAAGATTGTCTCCCTCGTTTATTTCATGTTTTCAGAAACAAATATTTTAACAAAATTGCGTTAGACAATATGTAATAGTCTCATAATTAACCGTACAAGTTTTGAGTAAATTCATGTGTTTTCGATAAATCTGGAATGAAAAATAATCTTCAAATTAAAATGCAAATTACCTATTTCCTCACGGCCTGAAAGAATATCGATTTTGACCACGTGTGTCATGAGATCATGTACCGGTATTTTTCTTATTCGTGCACGTAATTGTGACGCATGAATAAATTATTTTGTCCTATAATGCGATTTCGATCGCGATTCGCAATCGTTTAAAATTTATCTAATTTTTTGTTTAAAGTCACTTTGTATCAACTATAATTATCTAAACTCTATTTCAAATGTATAGTTAGACCATTTCGGAGGTATTGCCTGAAATATTTTATCAAATCATTTTTGTTATTATCATAAAGGGAGTAAATCTTTAAGTCCAGGTTTGCCCCTGTTAGTTAACTTTTTTTATCAAAGTTAAAATTTAAATTAAAATTTAAAGCTGTCGTTTAAAATGTCGAACGAGAAGTGAAGATTATAAAATATACAATGAGAAAAGTATTGGTGGTCAATAAATTACTTGTGGGCTTAAGCTGGTTTTGCAGAGCTCAAATTAACACTTGCTTTCATCGTCATTCATAACATTTTGTTAAAAAATTATTATTAAAAATCATCTTCCAGAATGGGAGGTACCCAACAGTCAAGGGCACAGCAGAATCTAGGAGCCACTAGGGCAGACACTAGACTATCTGTACCACTGAAACAAATCAAAGCTGTTAAAGAAGGTACTTACAAGGTAAAGAAAGACAAGGACCTATGTTGTATAACTGGTCTGGCAATAACTAGGGATGGAAGAAAATTGATGACTGATCGTCTCAATAATGAAGTAAAGTTGTTCTCTCAAGACATGAAGTTCTTGTCCTCTATCTCAGTTCCTGACAAACCCCGGGATATGACTGTGATCAGTGACAAAAAAGCGGCTGTCACGACTGATAACAACTCACTTGTCATACTGGATATATCTGGTAGTCAGCCCAGTATCAAGACAACAAAATGGTTATCATATGATGTACGCGGTATCAGCAGATATAATGACAAATTAGTTATCACCAGTCCAGATAGTAAACCTCCCTCTGTGAAGCTGATTGATCAGACTGGTAAAGTTTACTGGTCAGTGTCGTCTGATCAACAGGGACAGCCGCTGTTTAGTACGCCTAGGTTTGTGAGTAGTCATTGTGATGGGAGATCATCCACTATAATAGTAACAGACTCGGGTAACCACACGTTGACGTTGTTGAATGGTGACACTGGAGAGGTTATCGCTGGACGTCAGCTAGAGGGGAAGTGTCCTGAAGGTGTAACCACTGACTCAGTCGGTAATATCTATGTTTGTTACTGGTCTACATCTGAGGTGTCAGTACTGTCAGGAGATTTGTCGGTGGAGAAGATTATTCTCTCTACACAGGACGGTCTGAACGTTGGACCACAAGTCTTGGGATATGATGATATAACTCATAAACTTATCATATCACATGAACTGGGTGACAGTGTAGACTGTTTTAAAATATCAGAATTGTCGATAAGACCCATCTGATTCAGAACATGAAACATTGCTATGCATCAGATGCCTAGCAATGTTGGCTCTATTTGAGCTCTTTCAACCAAACATAACAATCTGCACTCCATGCGCTTTTCATTATTATTATCTTTGTTTCAAAGGCAGACAACTTTTGTAACTTTATATTACCCTCCCTGGTCAATAAAGCCATTTCTAAAATGGTATCTACTATTAAAGGATAGAAATCCTCCACAGGGAACAAAATTTTTCGTCTAAGGGTTGGCAGAGTTGCTTTCTCCTAACGTACATCCATTTAACTTTGGAAACATTCGCAAATAAGATGAAGCAGTATTCTTTATAAACTGTTGGCATTATATATTTTTTTATTGTTTTCCGCATCCCTATTAGTGAATAATGAAAATTGATCAGGACAGGAAAAGGAAAAGCTGATCATCGTCTAAACTTGAACTTGTTCATTGCAAAAATAATTTAAAACACAAATACATGACAACAGTTATCAAAATTCAAATCATGCTATACGATTAACCTCTACTTTTTCTATTCTGGACTCCCCCCCCCCCCCCCACACACATCCCACACTAATTTCATTGCTTGCCGTCCCAAGGCGGCACTCCTGTTTTTGGCTCTTCTTAGTGGTTCCATGTGTTATTTGTGGCTTTGTCTGTTTTGATAATTATGACCTCAAAAGAAGTTGAGGGGGCAATTTGGTTTGGGACTGACCATTCACCCGTCCGTACGTACGTAACACTTCGTTTACTCAAGAACCATAACTGCTGGGGTCTTGAAACTTCATAGGTAGGTAGAGTATGAAAAACCAGAGAACACGTATATTTTTTCTTGTCCGTCAGCCTTGAACTTGCAGTTATGCCCTTTTTCAAAACATTAAATGAAAGTTTGTACCCAACATCCTGGGAATACCGTTTGAGCTATGATGCACATATTTGGCATACTGCTAAGGGCTATGGTGTAGACCCCCTGATTAACGTTAAGGCAAATTCCGTTAAAAATGACCGAGTTATGCCCCTTTGTTGAATTTGGCATTTTTCCAACTTTTGAACCGTTGGATCTAGAACCCTAAGTTTTGGTATACTACTAGTATTTGATGTGCTGATCATTCTGATGTTGGTTGCGTTATGATGCTTTCATTATTGACAGAGTTATTCCCCTGCCGGGCCGCGTAGCGCAATTGGTAGGGCACCTGACTCATAAGCCAGAGGTCCTGGGTTCGAAACCCGGTCTGGCCACATACTTTCATTTCTCATTCCGCTGATTAATGAAGGGCAGTTGTCAGTTACTGGCGAAAGAATGTGCACTTAGTACTGGTAAACCGCTTAGGAGGTTTAAGCCTGCCCAGGAATAGTTTGGTTAGGTTTACTGACCGTCCCGACATGACTGAGCTGTTTACCATGGACGTTAAGCAACAAATCAATTAATCAATCAATCAATTTCCCATCTGTATAAAATATAATTATGGGTGGTCTATTTCTAAAGAACAATAACTGCTGGGGCCTTCATATATATATAAAATGGATAGACCATAAGCAATGAGCAGACCCGTATTTTTTTCTTTTTTATCTGCCATGTCCTTACAGAATTATACCCCTTTTTCTAGAAATTATATAAAAGTTTGTCCCTTAATCCTGGGAATACCGTTGGAGCTAGGATGCTCATATTTGGCATATTGCTAGGGGCTAAAGTGTAAATCACCTGATTAACCTTTAAGCAAATTCCGTCTGATAATGACCGAGTTATGCCCCTTTGTTGAATTTTGCATTTTCCCAACTTTTGAACCATTTGACCTAGAATCCTAATTTTTGGTAAACCATTTGTATTTGATCTACTGATCATTCTGATGTTAGTTGCGTTGTGATGCGTTTATTATTGACAGAGTCTGTTTCTCAAGAACAATAACTGCCGGGGCCTTGATATTTATAAAATGGAAAGACCTTAGAAAAAGCAGACCCATATTTTTTTTCTTTTCCGTCTGTCATGTACTTACAGAAGTATGTCTCTTTTTCGAAAAATTACATGAAAGTTTGTTCCCAACATCCTGGGAATACCGTTTGAACTGGGATGCTCGTATTTTAGCAAGCTGCTAGGGGCTAAGGTGTAGATCACCTGATTAACGTTTGGGTAAATTCTGTCAAAAGATGAGCAAGTTATGCCACTTTGTTGAATTTGGCATTTTTTCAACTTTTGAACCGTTGGACCAAGAACCCTAATTTTTGGACTACTATTAGTATTTGATGTGCTAATTATTCAGATGTTGGTTGCGTTGTGATGCATTCATTATTGACAGAGTTATTCCTTTTCTCATCTGTATAAAACATAATTATGGGTTGTCTATTTCTCAAGAACAATAACTGCTGGGGCCTTGATATTTATAAAATGGATAGACAATAAAAAATTATCAGACCCATTTTTTTTCTTTTCCATCTGCCATGTACTTATAGAATTATGCCCCTTTTTCAAAAAATTACATGGAAGTTTGTTCCCAAAAAAGTGGGAATACTGTTTGAAATAAAATGCTCATATTTTGCATACTGCTAGGGGTTAAGTTGTAGATCACCTGATTAACTTTTGAGCAAATTCCGTCAAAAATGAGCAACTTATGCCCCTTTGTTGAATTTGGCATTTTTCCAACTTTTGAACCGTTGGAACTAGAACCCTAATTTTTGGTATACAGGTAGTATTTGATGTTCTGATCATTGTGATGTTGGTTGCGTTATGATGCGTTCATTATTAATTGGATTATTCATCTTTTCTCATCTGTATAAAACATAATTATGGGTGGTCTAATCATGAGTGGTCTATTTCTCAAGAACAATAACTGCTGGGGCCTTGATATTTATAAAATGGATAAACCATAAAAATGAGCAGACCCAAAATGTTTTTCTCTGTCTGCCATGTACGTACAGAATTATGTCCCCTCCCCACCCTTTTTCAAACAATTTCATGAAAGTTTGTTCCCAAAGTCCTGGGAATACCGTTTGAGCTATAATGCTCATATTTGGCACACTGCTAGGGTCTGAGGTATCGATCACTTAATTAACTTTTGGGCAAATTCTGTCATAAAATGAGCAAGTTATGCTAGACACCTTTAGTGGCAAGCATATTGTTGGGGGCATAGTGTTTCACAAACACACTTTCTGTTTATCCCCTCGTACCACGAATTGGCGAGGAGATATAGGTTTTGTATGTACGTACGTATGTACACCTTTTGTCACCGCTCTAACGCCTACAGTTCCCAACGGATTTTAAAATAACTTCACACAAATGTAGGGCATGGCAATATCTCGAGCAAGTTCGACTTTCAGGGTGCTGCTCCCAAGGTCAAGGTCACTGTGGCTATTTTTAGAAAAACATTGTAAGCGTTCTAGCGCCTACATTTCTTATTGGATTTTAAAATAACTTCACACAAATGTAGGGCATGACAATATCTCAAGCATGGTTGACTTTCTGGGTGCTGCGCTTAAGGCCAAGGTCACTGTAGCTATTTTTAGAAAAACTTTGTCATCGCTCTAGCGCCTACATTTCTCCATGGATTTTAAAATAGCTTCACACAAATGTAGGGTATGACAATATCTCGAGCAAGTTCGACTTTCAGGGTGCTTGGCTCAAAGTCAAGGTCACTGTGGCTATTTTTAGTAAAACTTTGTCATCGCTCTAGCGCCTATATTTCTCCATGGATTTTAAAATAACTTCACACAAATGTAGGGTATGACAATATCTCGAGCAAATTTGACTTTCAGGATGCCGGGCTTAAAGTCATGGTCACTGTGGCTATTTTTAGAAAAACTTTGTCATCGCTCTAGCGCCTACATGTATCAATGGATTCTCATATAACTTCGCAATATATCATGAACGTCATAGAGATAGATTCAAAAGGTGCAAAAGTGCTGGTACATGTCAGTATTCTAATGCTTGTCATGACTGAAATATTTTCTATCGTGCGAGATCTAATCCCCCGAATGCTTACAATACTGTACCTTAAAATGTCAGAGTCATATACAGCCTTTACAATAAGGTCACAGGCTTTTTGTGGAGTGGGGTATAGTGCAGTGGTTAGCATGCTGGCCTTGCAATCCAAGTGTCGAGGGTTCGTTCCTCCACTTCTCCAGTCTTTCGGATGAGACTCACCTTAGCTGTTAGTGGGACATTAAACTCAAATCAGTCATTAAGCAATCACAGGCTTTTGGTTTTTTCATTCACATAACTATTATATGTCATGAAATCCCCAGTTCAGTGTTTGCCCACACCAAGTAGTCTTGTGCGAGGGGATTTGTATCGCCTACGATGCCTTGTTATGGTATTTATGTTATGGCTATCCGTGAATTAAAACAATAAAAATATGTAAAAAAAAAAAAATGAAATTTAATGTTTTTCGTATAATTTCTTCTTATCGTCAGGGTTGGTGCCTTTTGTAAGTCTGTTTTGTGGGCGGCGGTTGCTTTGTTGGGTTGAACAACTAAGTCTCTGATGAACCAAGGCAGAAGAAAGGGCAAGGTTTGGCCGACGCGGTTAAACCCTCCAGTAATTTCATTACTGGCCGTCCCAAGGCGGCAGTTCTGTTTTGGTTATTTTGGTTGTTCTGTGTGTTGTTAGTTGCTATGCCTGTTTTGACATATTGTTTGTGATGTTAAGACTAGCCCGTTGACCAGCTACATTGGAAATGGTTATTCACATGGCTGCCGCTGGGTTTGCCTTAGTGCTGACTAATTTTGTGTTGTCTCCTTCCCACATACCGACCACCTGTCTTGGGTGGGATCTGGGATTGAATTGTGTCAGTTCCTGAGAATTTGCCTCATTTTCCTTTACTCCGGCATTTTAGTGTTGCTATTTCTGTGAGTTCTCATGTTTGTTTTTGTCTTTGTGTAAATTTTGATTTCTATACTTCTATGAGCTACAAATCCTTCACGCAACCCGAACAGCTGATTAACCGACTCGACCGCTTACCTATTAAGCCCCTACACCCAATACCCAACCCCCTCCCGCCAATAATTTAAAAGCTGGTCGTCCCAGGGTAACACTTCTTTTTTGGTTCTTTTGGTTCGTTTTCAGTTGTTTTGTGTGTTGTTTGTTGTTTTGTCAATTATTGATATAGTGTGTGAGAAGTTAAGGCTAGTCTTAAAATAAAATATGGAAACTCGGTAAAATAGTTGTTAAATGTTTTTCGTATAAACTATTCTTATTGTCAAAATTGATGCTTTCACTGATATGTTGTGTGGATGGTAAATGTCTTGGTTTGGTTGAACAACTAAGTATCTGATGAACAAAGGCAGAACCAAGGGCACGGGTTGGTCGCCCACAAACCGGTTAAGTCCTCAGTAACTTCCTCACTGCCCATCTCCAGTCGGCACTTCTGTTTTGGTTCTTCTTGGTTGTTTTGTGTGTTGTTTGTGGCTATGTCGGTTATTGATATATTCTTTGTGATGTTACATGGGAAATGGCTGCTCACCTGGCTGCCACTGGTGATGTCTTTGGTGGTGACTAAGTTTGTGTTGTCTTTTTCCCAGACGGTGTTTTGGTTGGGATCTGGGATTGAATTGTGTAAGTTCCCGTGGATTTTCCTACTTACTTTTAGGCTGGGAAACACAAGCTCCACAATCGTTGCAGGAATGTGCTCTTCACTAACTTTAGCACTGTTAAAGTTAAGAGAATAATCAACTTTTGAATTTGTAAAAGCTTATGGAAAATCAGGAAACGTCAGGCAGAAATCCGGGAAAGGTCAGGGAATTTTGAAGTGAAGGATGATTTGCAATCCTATTCATCTAGACAAACCCAATCAAACACCTCTGCAAATTGTGCTGGTACAATTCAAAGTGCACAACACTGTCTTTAGGGATGTTTTAATTTGTTGTCTTTAGGAAATTTATTGCGGATTGGCAAAACGGAACTCCTGTCAAAATAGGGTTTTGCGGATTTATGTTTGAATAACTAGTTAACTAGTTAACAAATCAAATCCCTGTTTACAGTTCAGTCAGTGCTTGACTCACGCATACGAAATTTAAAAAGAAATGATAAAAAACACTGTCTGGATCGAGATCCGGAACATCCCTTTTAGGAAAAGGAACAGACCACCAAAGATGGCGGACCGGGTTGATGCTTCGTTTTATCGAATTTTCTGACTATATATCGTAGCCATCAGTCAAACGAGTCATATCAGCGAACGCAGAATACATTTCTCCATATAACACAGGCAGTAATGTAGCGAAATTCGTTGCAATTTTCCGAATTTTTGCGAGATGTCCGTTGACATTTACCTGCACACAGAGACATAATTTGTGTTGAACTAGCGAGTATGTTCCGGTGCAAATGCAAATTACACGGCAAATAAAAATGAATATTTTCACAAACCAGCCAAGAGATTTAAACACAGTTTTCGAGGTCTGGGATAGAATTAAATTGGGCATCGTATTTTATAAAAATAACAAAAATATATGAGTAACGTATCATAGGAAAGTCAAGAAAATATTTGGGTCACCACTAAAATCAAAACTGTACAATAAACAGACTTAAAATATGTCGATACAAACAAATTTATGTGTATACTTTTTTCTACATCACTGCCTGTTTTATACGGAGAAACGTCTTTTTTTTTTCGTTTGGTCTTATGGCTCATTTAACTGATGCATACGATATAGGGTCAGAAAATTCGATAAAACAAAGGACCTACCTAGCGTGTGTAAACCGGTCTGCCATCTTTGGTGGTCTGTTCCGTTTCCTAAAAAGGATATTCCGGATCTCGATCCAGACAGTGAAAAAAAGATAAAAGCTAAAACTCCGAGGTCGGACAGAATGAGTGTAGTTAGATGGATGTGGAGAGACAGAGAGAGAGAGAGAGAAAGAGAGAGAGAACAAAATGCAAGGGGAACTATTTCTTCGACCATGCTACTTGCAGACTTTTTGTATCAAGCTTAGGTGGTGATAATCACTGATTTGGGGCAAAGACAAAAATCAGCATAAAACACTCAAAATACCACTGATCTTTCCAAAACTTAGCATATGCCTTCTTTATGTTGTTTCGCACAATTCAGACTCCAAAATGCAGCATTGTTATGTTAAAAAGTGTTTCTATAAGGAAAGATCAAAGGGTAATTTTTGTGCGTAATAATCTGAAAACATAATATTGTTATTGAAAATATACTTTATGCTGAGAGTTCCTTGTTGCATAATGGAGAGCGTCCTAGCAATTATTTTTTCAAACTCTTTCACACATTATCAGGCTGAGCAGATGAAAAAAGATGCGGTCTGGGTCCAATTTTTTTTGTCAAAACACACAGGTGAGACAGGTGAGAGTATTTTTACAAGGTTGTACAATTTCATCTACACACCAGTGATCATGTAAGTAATGGATTATTTATACTGTAGGAGTTACAATGGTATGCTTGCCTACCCTATATTTAATAAATGCATCCAGTGTACATTACCTTTTACATGGTTGAACATTTGAGAAAATAGCTACCGTTTTCATCTGGTCTACATTACAATTTGAGAAAGAGTTAGAATAAATAATTGCTAGGACGCTCTTCATTATGCAATAACGCACCTTCAGTACTACGTAAATTTTCAATAACGATGTTAATTTTTTTTATTATTGCGCAGAAAACTACCCTTTGATCTTTCCTTATAAAACACTTTTTTAAGCAGCATGTACGTCTATTTTGTATTCTAAACTGTAAAGAACAACAAAAATAAGAAGTCCGCTAATTTTCAAGGAGATAACTTACTTTTTTATGGTTTTATGCAGATTTTTACATTTACCATAAATCATCACCTTAAATTAGTCATTTTATTTTCACATATGCCTTAACATTATATTAAGTTTGTTTTGTACATGGTCATTACATGTTGTCATGTTTATATTTTTGTATTAAATTTTTTGTGTATTATCAGACTGTTGTTTTCAAGTTATAGCAAATAATACATACTTGCAATAATTAACTTAAATGTTTATAAGTGAAATGAGCCATGACATGACAAAACCAACAAAGTGGCATGTGTGCTATGTGAAGACACAGATTAGCCTGGGCATCCACCCAGTCTGATCAGAGTCTTTGATGTGCACTAAAAGGGTAGCTAAGCGTCAAAGCTACACTAGCTTCTTCACAAGATGAACTTCAAACAATTCAAATTTCAGTTCTTAAAGTGAATGGGTACACTTTCAGGGGAAGTAACTCTATATTTGCTTCTCTTCTCGATGGGGTCTACCCTTAAAGGAAAGAATTTGCTCCTGTTGGAGCAAATTCTTTCTTTTAAGAGTTGATGCCTGTTCGGAAGAGTTTCGCCACCCAAGGAAGCAAAGAGTACGTCACCAAAAAATGTTTTCTTAGGAAAAACATGGTTACCATGTCGCGGCTCATTTCTCAATAAAACATATGTTGTGACTCCTCATTAGAAACATGTCATTGAGATATTCTAATGAGGAGTCACAGCATATGTTTTCTCTGTAAAGATCAGAAAACTTGTCCCTAAATTATCCTCAAAGCCCGATTTTATATTTAGCACTGCTAACAGAAGAGCCCAAAATTTCCTAATGCAGCCTCTATTGCAAAGTTACTAAGATTAGGAAGGGGAAATACACAGGTTTGAGCCACACCCAGAATGTCACTCAAAAGTCACCTGATAGCTCATACCTGGCCAGTGCAAGGACAGCTTAGCACGTGGCATAGTCTCACAAACAAAATTGCAAATTTCATGAATAATGTCTTTGGAAAGCTGCATTTTCATAGTTTCTTTCCATTTTACTGTTGAAAGCAAGGCTGCAAATCTCATGACTACTTGCAGTGGAAATGTCTCACGAACAAAATTGCAAATTTCATAAATAATGTCATTGGAAAGCTGCAGTTTCATAGTTGCTTTCCATTTTACTGTTGAAAGCAAGACTGCAAATTTCATGACTACTTACAGTGGAAAACCATTTTCTACAAGAGGTTGTGAACAAAGACTATTTATAGAGATAATTTTGTCAACGTTAAGTGTATTGCATATTCTAAGGCTATACAGCTGTATTTATCTAAACAGACAGTACTTTAATAAAGCTTTTGTAACAATTTATGAAAATAAGAGTTTGCTCTTTTCTGTTAAAACCACAGTTAATTGTCTTGTCTGTGAATAGCAGAAGCCAGACATTGATATTGTTTTTGTCACCAGACGTAGGCAGAGGGGATCTATAGAAACAAGAGCATGTGAGCAGTGGCTCACGTATACCCCCGGCCAGTGACACCGCCTAATAAAAACACACTTCATACAATACTTTAAAGCAAATATCAAATAACAGACAAACAGACAATCTATGACAACCCCAATGAAAGGCATACTAATACCAAAACATTCTATTAAAAATTTGCAGTAAGCAAAATAATATACAAATTAAACACAAAATTTCAACAAAAATTTACACAAACTTCTATGTTAGGGACTTTGACTTAAAGTCAGCAGCAGCAGCCAGATGATGCTAACTGATCAGTTTCAAGCTTTACTTGAACCTAGTAACAAAGCAATCTGAAAAGTCTTCGACATAATTTTTCCCGTTTATAATTACATTGGAGTAAAAGATGGAACAAAGGGAAAATGGAAAAAGGAGCCAAAATAAATCTCATCTCATTTTTCTTTCCCACAATATACTTGTCCATTGTCAAGATGTATACACACTTTCTGACAGAAGCCGAGAAATCTGTGACAAAAAATTTAATTGGACAGAAAGAAAAACTGGACATACAAAGGGAATGATATGCAGAAGGCGGTTGATTCTCTCTTACACAATACAACTAGACATACCCAATGTTTTTACTAAATTTCAAAATCCTTGCTATAATGGTTCCTGAGAAAAGTTTGACAGAAATTTAATTGGAGAGAAAGAAAAACTGGACAAACAATAGGAATGATAAGCAGCAGGAGGCTGATTCTCTCTTATATCATACAACTAGTCATACTAAACATTTGTACCAAATTTTAAAATCCTAGCTATAGTGGTTGCTGAGAAATTGTTGACAAAAATTTAATTGGAGAGATACTGGAGAGAAAGAAAAACTGGAAAAACAAAGAGAATGATAAGCTTGAGCAGGCTGATTCCTTATTATACTGTACAACTAGTCCTACCCAATGTTTGTTTGAAATTTCAAAATCCTAGCCTTAGTGGTTGCTGAGAAATCTTTGACAGAAACTTAATTTGAGACTTGGAGAGAAAGAATAAATGAACAAAGGAAATTATCAGCTGGAGCAGGCTGATTCTCTCTTACACAGTATGACTAGTCATTCCAAATGTTTGTACCAAATTTCAAAATCCTAGCTGTAGTGGTTGCTGAGAAATCTGTGACAGAAATTTGAGACATATTGGAGAGAAAGAAAAACTGGACAAACAAAGGAAATGATAAGCTGGAGCCAGCTGATTCTCTGTAACACTGTACAACTAGTCATACCCAATGTACAAGTACCAAATTTCAAAATCCTAGTTGTAGTCTTTCCTGAGAAATCTGTGAGAGAAACCTAATTGGAGAGAAGGAACAAATGGACAAACAAAGGGAATGATAAGCAGGAGGAGGTCGAAACTCTCTTACACGGTACAACTAGTCATACCCAATGTTTGTACCAACTTTCAAAATCCTAGCTGTAGTGGTTCATGAGAAAATCTGTGACAGAAACCTAAATGGAGAGAAAGAACAAATGGACAAAGGGAATGATAAGCAGGAGGAGGTTGATACTCTCTTACACGGTACAACTAGTCATACCCAATGTTGCCGGGCCGGGTAGCGCAATCGGTAGGGCACCTGACTCGTAAGTCAGAGGTCCTGGGTTCGAATCCCGGTCTGGCCACATACTTTCGTTTCTCCTTCCGCTGATTCAAGAAGGGCAGTTGTCAGTTACTGGCGAAAGTATGTGCACTTAATACTGGTTAACCGCTTAGGAGGTCTAAGCCTGCCCAGGAATAGTGTGGTTAGGTTAACTGACCGTCCCGACATGACCTAAGTTGTTTACCGTGGACGTTAAGCATCAAACCAACCAACCATACCCAATGTTTGTACCAAATATCAAAATCCTAGCTATAGTGGTTCCTGAGAAATCTGTGACAAAAATTTAATTGGAGAAAAAGAATAAATGGACAAACAAAGGGAATGATAAGCAGGAGGAGGTTGATACTCTCTTACACGGTACAACTGGTCATACCCAGCGTTTGTACCAAATTTCAGAATCCTAGCTATAGTGGTTCCTGAGAAATCTGTGACAGAAAAAAAAGTTTACACACACACACAAACATATAAACGGAAAAGACAAAAACTATATACCCCAGTATACTTCGTATACCAGGGGTATAATTATCTTCATCCCCCCCTGTTGCTTCCATCCATCTGTCCTTCTGAAACCTTGTCCCCCCAACTCGTATGTCTTTCATTGGACTGATTTAAAATTTTGAAAATTATGTTCTTATGATATGAAAATGTGCCTGTGGTTTTTGTTTCTGCCAATTTTGATGGAGTTATAGCCCTTGCTGACTTAGACCTTATCACCACAACCACAACACCATATCTTTATTCGAATTGACTTTAAACTTTGCAGAATCTTATCCCCATTCTAATGCAATTTGCATTGTCACCTTTAATAGTGTTTTATTTTGCACCCATAGCAAACACTTTCAGCGATGTAAAACCAGAATGTCAGCTAATGTCATGAGAAGCGACGTTACGTAATGACATTGGGTTTTTTAAATTTCTTTTACACCAAGGCCTATCGGAACCAGAATTTTATGGTGACTTAGTATACAAATTCAAAAAGATTAAGGGTAGGACTGATTTTTCTGATCAATTCCGAAAAATAATAATACGTCACAAACTTATTGGCTATAATTTAAATGTTATGCGACAGTCTGCATGCTTAGTGATTAACCCAATCACGGTTGATAACTTTGCTGCACTCTTTAATTGCACACCGGGGGATCGGTCGTCAGACTCTATGATGGCCCCGACCTAAAGCTATATATTTTAGTTGGTTGGGACCGGAGCCTTTTTGTCTGTTGCTTGGTCCACCGGGGCTCAACTGGTGACCTTCTTTTGCTTCAGATTTCCAGTGGGGTCGTTTGGCAGGACAGGGATCTCCACCTGTCAGACGGCCCGTTGTATCTGTTGAGTCCTCGTCTTTGCTTCTTCATGGTGTTGAAATTTGATTTATGTGTTTACCGTGATGATTCATTGACGAGTTAGAGGGTTATCATGCGAACCGAACAACCAACTAAATGTTTTGTACCACTTCAGAAACTGAGGGTGAGGTTGGGCCTGTAAAATCGATTTAAGCCCCCCAGTAATTCATTACTGACCGTTCCAAGGCACAGGCACCTGACGCGTTGTTTGGATCGAAAACATTAGAATTAAGGTTAATATTCTAAATATGAGACAAAAAATAAAAATTATTCAAAAAAAAAAAATCTGGTAGATATAATTATTATATATATCTACCAGATTTTTTTTTTTGAATAATTTTTATTTTTTGTCTCATATTTAGAATATTAACCTAAATTCTAATGTTTTCGATCCAAACAACGCGTCAGGTGCCTGTGTTCCAAGGCGGTAGTTCTGTTGTGGTTCTCTGTTGCCTGTTGTTGGTGTCAGAGTTTCTGTGATGTTTTACCTTATGTATGTTCTTATTATTTTTGGTTCGGTTTGGGTTGCTGAGTGGCCACCTTTTGGGAACAAGCTGCTCACTCGGTTGGCCATATGTTCTCTGTATCTTGATCATTTGTAATCTTAGTTGTTTCCAACTATGGTTTGAGGGCTGGATTTGGATTTTGATTGTTTCAGTTCCTGGTCTTTGCATACTTTTTACTTTTGACAGTATATCGCAGGATATTGTCGCAAATTTTTGATGTTATCCAATCAGATGTCTTGTTACATACGTAAGTGCATTAGAATGGGTTTTAATATTGAACAGTATCCAACTTGCAACTTAAAGGTAGGTTCCTGTACTTTGGAATGCATCATAATTTTGATCATCTTTCATCCAAGTTGTTGGAAAGCACTTATAAAAAGGGAATGAATAAGCTTCATTTAAAAGAGTAAATCAAAATATTATTAGAAAAGTTGTTTTGCAAGGGATTTCCTAACCCTGCTTCGCACACCAGTTAGTGCTATTTTTAGTTCGCGCCCAAAATAGATAACGTTAGCTGACGTCATGCCGCACTGCATTTTGGGATAGTTTTAACCCATCTGCCATGCCAGGACCTCTAGGAGAGCTCATGGCAAGAGAAAATTTACCTTTGGAGAATGGCATCAGAAATCGCGCACTTATAGACATATAACACATCTATTTTTAGAACTGGAATTCCAACGAAGGAAAATAAACCACAAGGGAAAACAACTATTTTCTTCAACATCTGACGATTTTCTCAGTAGCAACAGATTCAGAAAAATAAGAGAATTCAATACTACCCAGAAAAAGGCGAAATTATTTTGTGAACATAATTGTTATCGCTAGTCCAGGAACCTACCTTTAGTGGAATTGTTGGGTTCTTAAATTTATACAAAACCACTCTGTCAGATGTTATATAAAATGACAAACAGGAGCAGTCTGATTAGGTTTTACACTGTTTAGTCTCTTTGCCCAAATACTAAATAGTTCATATGATATAGCTGCAAATTATATGAGAATGAGACTCATGCTTAGAGTAGAAAGCTGCTAATTTCATGTCTGCTAGGAGTTGCAGATTTCATAACTTCATGCAGGGGTGGACATTGGCAACTTTCATGTCTGCTTGGAGTTGCTTCTTTTATGATGCTGGGAGTGAACATAAACTTTATTATTTCAAGCTTATTAGGAGTACGTGAAATGCTGCAAATTTCATGACTGCCAGCTTGGAGTAAGCTGAATATTTCATGACTGCCAGCCTAGAGTAGACAGCTGCAAATTTCATGACTGCCAGGTTTGAGTAGAAAGGCTGCCAGCCTAGAGTAGCATCTGCAAATTTCAGGGCTGTCAGCTCAGAGTAGAATTCTTCAAATTTCAAGTCTACCACCTTGGAGTGGAGAGCTGCAAATTTTAAGACGGCCAGTGGTAGAAATTGGTTTATTTTATGTCCTTTAACAGTGGAAGCTGCAAATTTCATGACTACCAGTTGCAAATTTTGTGACTCCAGCTCAGAAAGAGAGCTGCAAATGTTATGACTGCCAAGATTTGAAATAAGTGAATTATATATCTGTGTACAGTGGAAAGCTGCAAATTTTATGACTACTAGGGGTAGAAATTGGCTAAGTTTATGTCTGTTAACAGTGGAAAGCTGCAAATTGTCTGACTGCCAGCTTGGAGTGGAATGTTACAAATGTCATGACAGTTCTGAATGGAAAGCTGCAAATTTGATGACTTTCAGGAGTAGAAACTTGCTAATTTTTGTCTGTTAGCAGTGGAAAGCTGCAAATTGTATGACTGCTTGCAATGCAAAGCACTTTCAAGAGGTTGTGAACAAAGAATATATTTAGAGATAATTTTGTCAGTTATAGTTATACATGAATATAAAGAGATTATTTTGTCAATGTTATAGTGGGACACCAAAAAATTCTCATATTTCCACTCAACAACCCAAATTTCATGTCTGCTGTATCTGAACAGAAAATACCATAAAAATTTGGACACGTAAAATAAAACCAAAATTGTTCTTGAAATGGACAATTTGGTTATACATTTGGTTTTACAATGCATTACTGCATCCAAAAGATGCAGTTAGAATGGCAAACAATTTAGACTCTGTTCTGGGTCTTCACTCTTTGCTCAGACCTATGTGTCCCTGTGCTTTGAATTTTTATGGTACCTAATAAAGTATTTTGTGACAACTTGTGACATTGAAGTTTGTGTTATTGGTTTATATCATTACTAATGAGAACATTTATCTATTTACTTGACCTACTTAGGACATTATTTTTAGAAACATTATTGACTCTTAGTAACACATGAATATTTAACAGAAATATAAAATGTAAATCTGGGTAAACAAACTACATGCATGTACGTGTACCATCCTGTACCTCTTGCTGATTTATTTTGGAAGCTGACTTGTATCACATGCAGTTGTTACACCATGTAACCTTTATGACTGTGGCCAGGTTAATTACGTAATATTTGACGGTGAGTCTCATGCTAATTTTAGTCAGGCACCCATATGGCACTGATTCCACCTGTACTGATTCCACCTGTACACAATCCTCATAATCATTGTTATATCACCACATGTCTAATTAAACAGCTCTAGAGTCTCTGACGGTGATATTCCTAATTTGTGGCATAACCGGAAAAATATGCGCTGACTTGTTTGTCAGAAATCAACAATTTTTCACTCGGCAGTAAAAAGCGTTAGCACAAACTAGGAAACTTCAAACTGCAATGACAGTATTAAAGTTTCAACAGTCACCGACGGGGCGGCAGAAATATACAATTTGGCGTGTTAGTTTGATTTTGATTTGTGATTGCCTTTGAAAATTATGCTCATTTAATCTACTTTACTCCAACATGAAGCGCGATGGCATCTGTGGCGTACTTTGAACGTCTATATACATGTACAATCAATCCTCTTTATAACAACACTCAATACAACTGCGAAATTCTTTATAACATCATTTGGATTTGCACGGAATGTGTGTTCTTTTTAATAGCAAATTCTGTTTAGCGTCAAATTTTTTTGGAACAAATGAGATCTTGTAAAGATGGCCCACTGTAATTGGAATGAAAAAAAATCAATTTTATATGTTGTCTGTTGGTCAGAACTGAATAACAGTGTCGCTTGATATATTTTTGATAATAATGCTACGATGGATAAGCGCGCAATGAACACAGTGACATTACTTCTGGATCAGCCCTTGTATTTTATGGTAAGGTATGGCTGCAGCCTTTATATTCTCACTACAGTTCATCATTGTATTAACCCATTGCATTCTGGGTATTTTTTGTCATCTGTTGAAATTGTCGTCTGCATCAAAAAGCAAATATATTTTGACAATATTGGTCTAACTAACTCTTGTAGAAATGATGACTAGGCAGTAAACAGTTTGGATCTCAGATCAGGCCACATGTTTGTGTGGCCTGATCTGGATCCAAACTATTTACCCAGATTCCCCTAAAAGGGTATCCCGAATGGAATGGGTTAAATGACCAATATTATTAGCTAACTTTATACAAATGAAACATCATTGGGTGTCGGAGCCCGGGAGGGGACATAGCAATATATACACTGATTTTGTTCCTACAAAATGCATTTCGTTCCCACGCATTGCGATTCCGTTCCCCCACGTTACTATTTCGTTCCCTCAAAATAGCATTTCGTTCCCTCAAAATAATTTTTCGTTCCCACGCTTTACAATTTTGTTCGCTCAAAATAACATTTTGTTCCCTCAAATTAATATTTCGTTCCCACGCATTACTTTGTCGTTCCCTCAGATTGAAATTTCGTTCCCTCAAGATAATATTCCGTGGCCACGAGTTACCATTTCTTTCCTACGCAATACTATTTCATTTCCTTACCATAATATTTCGTTCACTCAAATTAACATTTCTTTCCTATGAAATAGCTTTTCGTTTTCTCACAAAACTATTCGGTGGTGGTATAAGCAAAACCATAGTGTATTTCAGCAGCCTGGTTTCCAGGCTAAATGCTTTATTCTAAATGTTACAAGTCTAAATTTTACTCCGTTTGTATTGAAGGCCAACCATATATTTATTTTATCATTATTTTCTATTCAACATTGTCATTATTTTTATTATCATAATTTTGTATTACAATTATTATTATTATTGTCATTTTATCTATGTTCTTAACTGCAGCCAGTCTAGTACTTTCAGTCATCCCAATCTCTGGGCCCCCTCTAATTCGGGGCCAACTCCTAAGAAACGAATTTGCCCCCATCGAAGCAAATGCTATCGCTCCATAGCAGGCCTGCCAGAAAAGGCACTGTCACCTAGGGAAGGACGTCATAACAGTTGTCTCCCTGTGGAAACCTGGCGGAAAAATATGGAGATACCCACACACGACACACCACAGCTTTACCATAGCTCAAACGTTATACACAGTTCCGAGAATAGCCGCTAAGCTCCGCCTCCTTAGTTACTGTTACTACGTCTCACAAGCTTACACAAAGAAGGCGGAAAAACAAATGACAAATGCAAGTGTCTGCTAAATGTTGGCGATCTATGGCAAGAACCAGCCTCCTCGTGGCCTACACATGGCAGCTGGCGCATCATGCATTTCCGATGCGTTCTGTTCTTGCAAAGCAGGGTAAAATTTATTAAAAGTGGTGTTCGTTTGTTTTCTTTCTACAGGTGTACATCCCTTCATTAACTGAAAGGTAAAATCACGGACTTATATTGGTATTGACCACGTGCGATTTGTTTGGGAGACTATGTCACGCGCTAAGTTGTCGTTGCATTGTCCAGATATACGATATCATGTGATTTTGTGTGACATTCTGGGTGTGGCTCGGAACTGTGTATTATGCCAACTGTCACTATTAAATTACTGGAGTATTTCCGGGCCCTGAGTTAGCTGTCTTACCAAATACCTAAATGATAAGGTGAATGAGTACACTTTCAAGGGATGCAATTCAGCCATCATAGTCTCTGCAAATCCAAAACTGGGGTCAATTCTCAAAGGAAAGAATTTGCTCGCCTTGGAGCAAATTCTGCCCTCTAGAGCAGGCCCCTCGAAATGGTCACACTGCCAAAGGAAATAAACAGGAAGTCACAAAAGCAGACTCCCCTTCACTGGAAGCAATTCAGCCATCACTATCACCATCTCTGCGCCACTCCAGCCACCTCTCAAATGTAACAGATGTGGACAAAATCGTGGCTCTACTGATCACGTACCCAGAGCCCCTCGTGAACCATACAAGTACTCCGCGAACTGATGGTCGACACCGCCGAGTGAGCACGCGATGTTCGGACAACGCTGACCCAAAGTTCAGAAACGCCAATAATGTTTGTCCAACGTTGGGTAGACGTTGTGCCAGTGTAAAGTTTTCCTATTATGATTATAATGATGCTACATTTTCTCAGTTTCTTATTTTTAAATTGTTGGTAGAATCTGTACATGTAATTCAATTGCCATGTTCAAAGATTTAATACAATGTTGACCAAACTGATTATCATTTTCAAAACAGAGCTCTTGTCAACGCCCATGATACACTGATCTGTGTAAAGCGAAAAATAGATGTAGTTTTATTCATTGCGAGGCCTCATAATAGTAAATCGTGGGAACGAAATATCATTTCGTGTGAACGGAATAGTAATCTGTGCGCTCAAAATACTACTGTGATAGAACAAAATATTATTGCATTTTAAGGACACAAATTTATTTTGCAAGAGAAAGAAATATTAGAACATGCAAACCAAATAGTGATGCGTGGAAACGAAATGTTGTTTTGGAGGCACCAAATATTATTTTGAGGGAACGAATTATTATTTTGAGGCGACGATAAAGTAATGCATGGGAATGGTGTATTATTTTAAGGCAAAGAAACGCTATTTTGAGGGAACCGAAAAGTAAAGCGTGGGAACTGAAAGCTATTTTGAGGAAACAAAATACTTAATTGAGGGAATGAAAAAGGAATGCGTGGAAACGAGAAAGTAAAGCGTAGGAACGGAATATTAATTTGAGGGAACGAAATACTAAACTGAGGGAACGAAAAAGTAATGCGTGGGAACGAAATGCATTTTGTGGGAACGAAAGCAGTATATGTATTGCCATGTCCCCTCCCGGGCTCCGTACACCACATAAACAGTGTTAAAAAATGATTCAGAAACTTTGTGGATCAATTAAGGTGGCAACCAAAATGGCCTACTTTTGATTTCATAAATTTGAATAACATGGTAAAAGTACAATTTACAGGCATGGGACCCCAATCTGTGTTCTGCTTTTGTATATATATTGCATTGCTCAACGGGGAACCAGAAAAAGAAATTGATTTCTTTCTAGGGTAATTTGTCATTTTTTTTTTTTTAAAGTGTCCCCCCCCCCCCCCCCCCCCTACATTTTGCCATTTATATGATTATATTACATGTTCACTTCAACCCAGAGGTTCATCTATTCAAAATTGTTTGCATTAAGTTTTTTTTTCTGTTTCCCATAATATTACTGTGGAGAGGTATAAAAATGGATCAACAAACTTAAGCCCATGTTACACTTACAAATTTTTTGAATCAAATACGGGTGTTAAGTTATGTTCATTAAAATTATTTGACAATGTAAGATACCAACAAAATTGTCTTAACTGCATTTTAAAGAAAATAAAATAAGAAACAATGAATGACAATAGAACTAGTCCAGTTTAAATTCCCCTCAAAGATTTCTTGACAAAGCAATTTACAACATGCACCTCTACTCTAGTGATATTTTTTGCTTTAATTGTGTATGAATTCTAGACAATTTGTAAACCAAAAAATTGCTACTTTGAACAAAGATGCAATCAAAAAACTGATTGATTTGTACCGAGAGAGAGAAATGCTTTGGAACACCAATACAAAACTGAACCATGATAAAACCAACTAGAAATTGTGTTTGTGAAACACTATGCCCCCAACCATATGCTTGCCACTAAAGGTGTCAAGCTTTAGAATGTCTAAGTCTGAAAAGGCATTACCTAATCTTTACTAAAATATTTAACTCATCAAGGGGTTATTCTTTCATGTAAGCCATCACGAAATTTCAGCTCAAAGTTACCATGTAGGATCCATACCAGGAAACACACCTACTACTGCGCTGGGGCAACAGAGCCATTACTATGAACTTATCCACTGACTGGGTTGCAGCAACAGATCCTTTAGAAAACTCAGAACTTACCCTCTGACTGGGCTGCAGCAGCGGCATTATAAGAAAACACAGAACTAACCCTCTGAACACTCTGCGGAAACAGCGCAAATAGAAAAGACAGAACTTACCCACTGACTGCCCTGCGGCAACTGCACCTTTAGAAAACACATAACTTACCCACTGACGGTTGCGCTGATAGCGCCAATAGACACACTTGACCTATTCACTAGATGCGCTGCGACATTAGCGCTGTCAGTAAACACAGAAACTAATAGTTGCGCTGCGCTGATAGCGCCAATAGAACACTGGACCTACAGTGCTGCAGCAATGAAGACTTCCCACTGTAGAAGCGTAGCGGCATTAGCGCCACTTCAGGAGACTTCACCCTCTAGTAGTGCAGCGGCATTAGCGCCACTTAAGAAGACTTCACCCTGTAGAAGCGCAGCAGAATTGGTGCCACTTCAGGAGACTTCACCCTCTAGTAGCGCAGCGGCATTAGCGCTACTTCGATAGACTTCACCCTGTAGAAGCGCAGCGGCATTAGTGCCACTTCAGGAGACTTCACCCTCTAGTAGCGCAGCGGCATTAGCGCCACTTAAGAAAGCTTCGCCCCATAGAAGTGCAGCGGCATTAGCGCCACTTCAGGAGACTTCACCCTCTAGTAGCGCAGCGGCATTAGCGCCACTTAAGAAAACTTCCCCTGTAGAAGTGCAGCGGCATTAGCGCCGCCTCAGGAGACTTCACCCTCTAGAAGCGCAGCGGCATTAGCACCACTTAAGAAGACTTCCCTTTGTAGAAGCGCAGCGGCATTAGCGCCACTTCCGGAGACTTCACCCACTTGTAGCGCAGCGGCATTACCGCCACTAAAGAAAACTTCCCCCTGTAGAAGCGCAGCGGCATTTGCGCCACTTCAGGAGACTTCACCCTCTAGTAGCGCAGCGGCATTAGCACCACTAAAGAAGACTTGCCCCTGTAGAAGCGGAGCGGCATTAGCGCCACCTCAGGAGACTTCACCCTCTAGAACCGCAGCGGCATTAGCGCCACTTAAGAAGACTTCCCTCTGAAGAAGCGCAGTGGCATTAGCGCCACTTCGGGAGACTTCACCCACTTGTAGCGCAGCGGCATTAGCGCCACTAAAGAAAACTTCCCCCTGTAGAAGCGCAGCGGCATTAGCGCCACTTAAGAAGACTTGCCCGTGTAGATGCGCTGCGGCATTAGTGCCACCTCAGGAGACTTCACACTCTAGAAGCGCAGCGGCATTAGCGCCACTTAAGAAGACTTGCCCGTGTAGATGCGCTGCGGCATTAGTGCCACCTCAGGAGACTTCACACTCTAGAAGCGCAGCGGCATTAGCGCCACTTACGGAGACTTCCCTCTGTAGAAGCGCAGCGGCATTAGCGCCACTTCGGGAGACTTCACCTACTTGTAGCGCAGCAGCATTTGCGCCACTTAAGAAAACTTCCCCCTGTAGAAGCGCAGCGGCATTAGCGCCACTTAAGAAGACTTCCCTCTGTAGAAGCGCAGTGGCATTAGCGCCACTTCGGGAGACTTCACCCACTTGTAGCGCAGCGGCATTAGCGCCACTTAAGAAGACTTGCCCCTGTAGAAGCGGAGCGGCATTAGCGCCACCTCAGGAGACTTCACCCTCTAGAACCGCAGCGGCATTAGCGCCACTTAAGAAGACTTCCCTCTGTAGAAGCGCAGTGGCATTAGCGCCACTTCGGGAGACTTCACCCACTTGTAGCGCAGCGGCATTAGCGCCACTAAAGAAAACTTCCCCCTGTAGAAGCGCAGCGGCATTAGCGCCACTTCGGGAGACTTCAGCCTCTAGTAGCGCAGTGGCATTAGCACCACTTAAAACTTCCCCCTGTAGAAGCGCAGCGGCATTAGCGCCACTTAAGAAGACTTGCCCGTGTAGATGCGCAGCGGCATTAGCGCCACCTCAGGAGACTTCACACTCTAGAAGCGCAGCGGCATTAGCGCCACTTACGGAGACTTCCCTCTGTAGAAGCGCAGCGGCATTAGCGCCACTTCGGGAGACTTCACCTACTTGTAGCGCAGCAGCATTAGCGCCACTTAAGAAAACTTCCCCCTGTAGAAGCGCAGCGGCATTAGCGCCACCTCAGGAGACTTCACCCTCTAGTAGCGCAGCGGCATTAGCACCACTTAAGAAGACTTGCCCCTGTAGAAGCGCAGCGGCATTAGCGCCACCTCAGGAGACTTCACCCTCTAGTAGCGCAGCGGCATTAGCGCCACTTAAGAAGACTTGCCCCTGTAGAAGCGCAGCGGCATTAGCGCTCCTTCAGGAGACTTCATCCTCTAGTAGCGCAGCGGCATTAGCACCACTTAAGAAAGCTTCTCCCTTTAGTAGATGGTAACTATAAGGTAACTTTGTGCTTAAAGCTCAACCTGGGCATTGTTTGTGACCCTTTCCAGTTCCCAGGATCAACTTGACTCCATCTGGTGCACTGACCCTGTAGGGAGCTTTGTCCCAGCGGCCTTCAGCCGTGATGCTTGTCTAGTGTCCGGTGTTATCAGTAAAGAGCTGATTCGATCATGCTTGATAGTAAGCAGTGCTACAATTGAAAAGAATCCGAGTAGGGCCCACCGCCAAGATGGCTCAGTAATGAACAGCACCGCCAAGATAGCCTTGACCCAGGGGCCTTCGGCCCTGCGATCCCGGGCCCTACGGGCCCTTGCATAAGAATTTTGTTGCAAATGGTTGTCTTGTGTCAGGTAGCTTTGGGATTCATTGCTTCTAGGAATTAAGGTGCAGTAACACTGAACAAGAGGACCAATGGTCCTGTAGCTCACCTGACACTTGGTCCTGGTATATATTTTAATGCTTTTATACATGTATATAGCACCAGGGCAGGGGCAGATAACCCCCCTCCCTTGGGGATTAATGTTGAGTCCCAATTCTATATACCAAGCCACAAGGTCACTGGGCCTTTGTTTCTGGACAAAGATTTCTGAAGGGTTTTTATCATAAATGGGTGTGGCGGCCACCATGCTCATACGACCATGACCATCTGAACAAACTTTGATTCCTTTGACCCAGTATTAAAGCTCCATAATATATGAAACACAGTAATCATTGGTATAAACTATGATGGGCCTGAGTGCCCAATGCTACATACCGGTACCAAGTTTCAAGGTAATAGGCCTTTCGGTTCTCGAGAAAAAGACGTTTGAAGAGTTTTTACCATATATGGGCATGGTGGCCATCTTGGTCAAGTGACCAAGACCATCTGAACAAACTATGGTTCCTTTAAGCCGGTGAAGCTCCATATGAAATATGGCTTCAATTGACCCTAGTGGCCACTGAGAAGATGTTTGAAAATGTTGACGGGTGACAGAATCTCAATGACCTTGTACAAAAGTCAAAGAATGACCTTGACCTTTAACAACACAATATCTTCATCTGGTCATTTAGTCAACCATATATACCAAATATTGCACCTTAGACTTAAATAGTTTCTGAAAAATCCACTGTTTAAGCATTTTCCCATATAAAAGCCTACATAATGTACCAAAGTTGACAGTGTCATAAATTAGGTCAAGGTCAACGCACGATCATTTGTATAAACTATGATGGGCTTGAGTGCCCAAAGCTACATACCAAGTTTCAAGGTCATACACCTTTTGGTTCTGGAGAAGAAGATTTTGAAGGGTTTTTACCATATACGGGCATGGCGGCCATCTTGGTCAAGACCCTGAGAACAAACTTTTATTCCCTGATCACACTTAGACTCCATATGAAATTTCGCTTCAATCAGACCAGTGGTTTCAGAGGAGTAGATGTTTTGAAAATCTTGATGACGGACAGACCGACAAAATGACCTTGACCTTTCAGTGACATAATATCTTCATCTGGTCGTTTAGTTGATGATATATACCATGTATTGTACCTAAGACTTAAATAGTTTCTGAGAAATCCACTGTATAAGCGTTTTCCCATATAAAAGCCTAACATACCAAAGTTGACCATGTCGTCAATTAATTCAAGGTCAACACATGGTCATCATTTGTATAAACTATGATGGGCCAGCATGCCCGATGCTACATACCAAGTTTCAAGGTCATAGGCCTTTTGGTTCTAGAGAAGAAGATTTTCGAAGGGTTTTTACCATATATGGGCATGGTGGCCATCTTGGTCATGTGACCCAGACCTCGGGTATAAACTTTCGTTCCCCCATCCCACTGAGACTCCATATGAAATTTGGCTTCAATCGGCCCAGTGGTTTCAGAGGAGAAGATGTTTGAAAATCTTGACGACGGATGGTCCGACAGAATGACCTTGACCTTTAGTGACATAATATCTTCATCTGGTCGTTTAGTCGACCATGTATACCAAGTATTGTACCTACTACTTCAATAGTTTCTGAGAAATCCACTGTTCAAGCGTTTTCCCATATAAAAGCCTAACGTACCAAAGTTGACCATCCCGTAAATTAGGTCAAGGTCAATGCAAGATCATGATTTGTATAAAATATTATAAGCCTGCATGCCCGATGCTACATACCAAGTTTCAAGGTCATAGGCCTTTTGGTTCTGGAGAAGAAGATTTTTGAAGGGTTTTTATTATATATGGGCGTGGCAGCCATCTTGGTCATGTGACCTGGACCAAATATATAAACTTTCGTTCCCCCATCCCACTGAGACTCCATATGAAATTTGGCTTCAATCGGCCTAGTGGTTTCAGAGGAGAAGATGTTTGAAAATCTTGACGACGGATGATCCGACGGAATGACCTTGACCTTTAGTGACATAATAGCTTCATCTGGTCGTTTAGTCGACCATATATACCAAGTATTGTACCTTAGACTTAAATAGTTTCTGAGAAATCCACTGTTTAAGCGTTTTCCAATATAAAAGCCTAACGTACCAAAGTTGACCATGCCGTAAATAAGGGCAAGGTCAACGCAAGGTCATGATTTGTATAAATTTTGATGGGCTCGCATGCCCGATGCTACACACGAAGTTTCAAGGTCATAGGCCTTTTGGTTCTGGAGAAGAAGATTTTTGAAGGGTTTTTATCAAATATGGGCATGGCGGCCATCTTGGTCATGTGACCTGGACCAAATATATAAAATTTTGTTCCCCTATCCCACTGAGACTCCATACGAAAATTGGCTTCAATCGGCCTAGTGGTTTCAGAGTAGAAGATGTTTGAAAATCTTGACGACGGATGGTCCGACGGAATGACCTTGACCTTTAGTGACATAATATCTTCATCTGGTCATTTAGTCAACCATGTTTACCAAGTATTGTACCTTAGACTTAAATAGTTTCTGAGAAATCCACCGTTTAAGCATTTTCCCATATAAAAGCCTAACGTACCAAAGTTGACCATGTCATAAATTAGGTCAAGGTCATCACAAGGTCATGATTTATATAAATTATGATGGACCCGCATGCCCGATGCTACATACCAAGTTTCAAGGTCATAGGCCTTTTAGTTCTGGAGAAGAAGATTTTTGAAGGGTTTTTACCATATATGGGCGTGGCGGCCATCTTGGTCATGTGACCTGGACCAACGTTCCCCCATCCTGTTAAGGCTCCATATGAAATTTGGCTTCAATCCACCCAGTGGTTTCTGAGAGGATGATGTTTAAAATTGTGGACGCCGACGCCGACGATGACGACGACGGACGACGGACCAAGTCTATACTGTAAGCTCACCTTGACAGGTGAGCTAATAAGCATTGTTGTGACATTCTCAGGCCATTTATTAAGGTGACAATATGCCTGGTTCAGCTCAACCTGGGCATTGCTTGTGACCCTTTCCAGTTCCCAGGATCAACTTGGTTCCACCTGGTTGCACTGACCCTGAAGGAGTTGTTCTAATAATGTCAGATCAAAAAAGTCTTAAGTATAAACATAAAGATAACATAAATTTTGAATTTTGGCATGTCAACCCACTGCTCCTTTTATTGGTTGCCATGGATACTGAAATGCAAAAAAATGGAAAAATTACTTAAAAAATTATCTCCTCTGAAGCCACTGGGCCGATAAGGCCCAGATTTCATCTGTGGCATCTTTGGGCTTGGGAACTGAAAGTTTATGTTTTTTATGATCATGGGCTCTTTAGTTAGGTTGCTATGGCAACTTAGAATTCCCATTGACTTATAATGGGGAAAATTGAAAAATGGCATTTTCTGCCAAGCCATTGCAGATATTTGATAAAACGTTTATAAAAATGTTCCTTTAGATGTCTTCTATCAGCTATATGTTTTTGGCCCCCTGCTCCTTTCTTTGGTTGCCATGGAAACCGAAATGTAAAAAAAAAATGGAAAAAAATCTTCTCTTAAACCACTAGGCCAATAAGGCCCAGATTTCAGCTGTGGCATCCGTGGGCTGGGCAATTGAAAGTTTATGTTTTTTTCATGAAAATCGGCCCTTTTGTTTGGTTGCTATAGCAACTTAGAGTAGCATTGACTTATAATGGGAAAATTGAAAAATGGCATTTACTGCCGAGCCATTGCATATATGTTGACAAAACTTTTATAGATTGTTCCTTGAGAAGTCTCTTATTAGCTATGTGTTTTTTTTTCTTGCCCACTGCTCCTTTTATTGGTTGCCATGGAAACCAAAATGCAAAAAAATGGAAAAAAAAATTATCTCCTCAGAAGCCGCTGGTCCGATAAGGCCCAGATTTCATCTGTAGTTTCTCTAGGCAGGATGATTCAAAATTTATGCTTATTTTTTTTTTTTTTTTTTTATATAAAATCCGCTCTTTAGTTTGTTTGCTATGGCAACTCAGGGTTGCATTGACTTGCAATGGGGAAAATTAAAAAATGGCATTTACTGCAATGAATATATGGAAAATAGTTATATATTTTGTTATCAACTCAACAGACTGTCAGACTGAGACTTTGTAGTTGTATATTTTGTATAAGCCTGTACGAATTGACAGCAATTTTGAGCCTATAGAAATTTGATAGCAATTTTGAGCTAGAGATCTGGTGAGCTTTGTGGCCCGTGGGCCTCTTGTTTGTTTATTTACCAAAACAGTACTAACAGGACCTGTCAGCGGGACAGGATAGCTCGCCTGACAGTGCCTTGCCCATCACCTAAAAGACTTTAATGTAAAACTTTAACATTTTGCTAACGCCGCCGCCGCCGCCGCCGCTGCCGCTGCCCGGTGCTAAAGCCAACGCTAAAGCGGATGCCGGGGGTAGTACAATATCTCTTCCTAAACTTTGTTCAGGCAAGCTAAAAATGTAGTACAATCAAAAAAAAAGTAACAACCAGTGACCACTTCGACAAACTGTTTTACTGTTTATTGTGCCAAAGATTGAGATATATTCACATATAAACACTTTGTTAAGCTAGCCATAATAGCTTTCCCGCCTTTTGATTAATCATGATGCAACCACCAAGTTTAATACTAAACATTTGAAAGTGTATCATGAACAATGATGAATCAAACGTTTTATTTGAACATCAATAAATAAGGAAAATTTCATAAAGGAAGCAGCTCGGTGTAGCCTAAATGTTTTATCAAACATTTTTTTGACAAGTGCTAGCTATAAACAAGCAAATACGATGAATTTATATCCCCCGCCAAAATGGCTTATTTGTTTATAGCTTATTGCTGGATAATTGGTTACAACTGAACCTGTGAGTTGTAAATCAAATCAAGAGCAATAACCCATGTATAAGTGAGGCCATTCTCTGAACCAAAAAAGAAACTTTACACATGGCTTTTAACGGTATTACGGGACAGCTGTCTATTTGACACATAAATGGTTTGTTTTTATGAAGTTCAATCATCCTTCTTTAAAATGAATCCTCCAAACTAAACCGGTCTAAAGTGGATCTCGTAAAGATTCGGTTTCAATATAATGGGGGTCTAAATAAAGAATCACAGATTTCACAAAAGAGTATGCATGTTGCTCACGAGTTTCCCTATTACTTTATCTCAAGACAACAACTGCAAGTTTGTACAGACAGGTATCAGAACTTCATAGAGAAAACAAATTTTGACAGCATTTATCAATATTTATCAAAACTTACAACTGGATTCAGGTGCCATTTTATGGGCTTTTCAGTTTAACATTACATTTCCATAGAGATTTCAGATGCAGTTATCTTGTGCGCTTGTTTATTTCTGACTTGTTTCTTTATGTGTCCTAATGGCAGAAATACTCTCTAACTCAGAGTGACTGAAATTGTGAAAGTGCGACCCGTATTGGTCCAAAGAAACGATCTTAATTATTCAATGCTTTTTTAATTGCAAGGGAGGTAATTTTGAAAAAATGAGAGTTTAAAGACGAAAAGCATGCACACGATGCAATTTATGGTATTTTTTTAAGCTTTTTTTGATTACTGGCTTTTACTCCAACTGCTTGACGTTAATTTCAGACACATGCAACGCTGGACCTGCACCCTACTTCAGCATATGAATATTCTAGACAAAGAACTGTAACTCTTGACTGGTGCTAAACCTGAAGCTACAAGTTTGTCAATGGAAACCTAATTGTCTGACCAATTTTTGAGCATTTAACTTGTTGATGTATATGGCACATATGAGACACAGTCACGCAACAAAAAGTGTTAAGTTTTTATTTTTGTTCAGTATATATTTATATCGAGTTTCAATAAATTTTGTTCATTGGTGCCATAGTTATGGCTAACTGTATTTTAAATCAAATCAATGGTAATAACTCATGCATTATTGATGCCATCATGACAAAACTTGATGTGCACTGTCGTGTTATGATGATACCTTATTGTTAGAAGTTTAATGAAACTCCATTTATTGGTTATTTAGTTATAACTCGATTTGTCTATTTTGAAGTGATTCAAGGGCATTAACTGCTGCGATACTGAAGCAAGACCAACAAAACTTGGCATACACTACACTGTTTTAGTAATACATATGTAGTATAAGTTTCATAGAATTCCATTCTGCGGATACTTATGCCCCATTCACATGCGCAGATTTGCTCACGTAAGTATTTTTTGCATATATGCAAATTTCACTCACGTAAGTAAATTTGTCATGTGAAAGCGAATACATACGTAAGCAAATTTGCTTATATGTAAAATTTGCTCTAGGTCTGACTAGGCGCAAAAGTATATTTGCATATAAGCAAATTTACTCCTGGAGTATTTCTCGTCATGTGAACGTAAAGTAAATATACTTATGGGTATTTTAATGCCTTACCATAGCATGGGACTTAGAGGAATTCAGCATCCTTGATTTAAAGTCATCTCCCCAACCACCTAACCCCGCTACGCCGTGAACCCCAAACAAAAGCAGGTTATTGTGACATATTTCTGTGATTCACTTCCATTTCCCATTTTGCTTACTCCCATTTCCCCACTCTAAATACATCACTATTCTGGGCTCGCCTACTCTGTTTTTCTTAAAATGATAATGGTATTTTTTTTTATTTTATTTATTTACACTATTATAACAGATTTTAAAACATGCTACATCAAATATTTCATCAAGCATGAAAACAATGAACCAGGCAGTGAGTGGATTTTTCCTAAACTTACAGTTAGATAACTGGGTCAAACAAAGATATAATTTTTTGTTAACGTTGACCCTTTTTCAGGGTCACAGCCTGGTGGACACAGAATGGATACTTTTCTGTATTATGTATACTCTGTATCTTTTAAATCAGTGAATGGAGTTTCACCAGATTTGGATAAGTATCCCATTGAGACTAGCCAAAATGCAGATTAGAGTTTGGTGACCTTGACCCCATCTTCCAGTTCACTGTTAAATTTTCTATAAAAAATAACGTCTCTGTGCCATAAAAATTAACGTCTCTGTGCTGTCACTGAAGGGAAAGGTCTGTATTGAATAAATGCCTGTGTGGGGAAAAAGACAATTCAACGAAAAGTTAAGCAAAATGCTGAAAAGTTAATCAGGCGATCTTCACCTTGATTTAAACCTCTATGCCAAATATGAAGAACCTAGCTTAAGGGGTTCTCCAGATATTTTGTTCACAAAGTTGTTCCTATATAAAATGCCTATATTCAAGAAAAGGGCAATAACTCAACTGAAAAATTTATGAATTACGCTCAAACTTTAATCAGTTAATCTACACCTTGGCTGGTAACTGTATGTCAAATATAAAGATCATAGCTTAAAGGGCTCTTCAGATAATTTGTTTGCAAGCTTGTTGCTATCAAAATTTGTTTGCAGGCTTGTTGCTATCAAAATGCCTATGTCCAAAAAAGGGGAATAACTAAATAAAAAATTTACAACATATGCTCAGAAGTTATTCAGTCCATCTATACCTTAGTCCGTAACTGTATGCCAAATATTAACATGCTAGCTTATGCAGTTCTTCAGATATTTTGTTCACTAGGTTATTCCTAAATAGAATGCCTATGTCTCAAAAAGGGGAATAACTCAACCAAAGATTTACGATATATATGGCATAAAAGTATATAACTGAAAATCACAAACTGCATACAGTGTTGCTTTAGCATGACGTATAGAGGTGACAATATGATAGACCAGTTAGAGAAAAAACAAACAAACATGAGTTCCCTTATTTTTCATACTGATCTGTTTATAAAATTTCAAGCTCCTATCTCTTACTGTTCTTGACCATATGTAAGGGTAACTTTGTACCATAGGCTTCGGTGCACAAAGTCGAAAAAGGGGCATAACTGTGTAAAAAATTTATGAATATTTTTCAAAAGTTAATCAAGTCATCTACACCTTGGGAAATGCCATCCTGCAAATAATCATGACCCTAGCATCAGGGGTTCTTGAGATATTTTGTTCACAAGGTTCCATAGGCTAATGCACTACATCGAAAAAAGGGGGCATAGCTCTGGAAATATGCGACTTGCAGAAAAAAAGTAATTAGAAAAAACAACAACACTTATTCGCTTACTTTTCATACTGATCATGTGATAAAATTGGGTAGCAGACAGATGGATGGACTGACAGGCCCAAACAAATAAGCCCCCACAACTTCTCTGAAGTTTGGGGCATAAAAAGTTTCCTTTTGATTGCCAGTACATGATAAATTAGTGCATCATCTTTGAAATTTTAATAAATGATTGATAAAAATTAAGAAATACTCCTAGAACTTAAAATCCATGTGAACGCAAAGTAAATTTGCTCCAGGTAACTTTTACTCACGTGAGCAAATTTACTTATATGCAAATATACTTACGTAAGTAAATCTGCGCATGTGAATGGGGCATTAGCTATGGCCAAATTTGTCAATTTTAAATTGATTCAAGGGCAATAACTCATGCACTACTGACGCCATCCTGTCAAAACTGTATGTGCACAATTTTCTTATGGTGATTCACATTTATTTTAAGTTTCATGAAATTCAAATAATTGGTTACTTAGTTATGGCTCATTTTAGTGTTTTAAAATCAATTCAAGGGCAATAACTCAAGCACTACTGAAGCGAGTCTGACCAAACTTCACACGCATCACCGCCTTATAGTGATGTATATCTATTTTAAGTTTCATGAAATTCAGTTCAATGGTTACTTAGTTATGGCTCTGGACCGATGTAAGGACGGATGGAAAGACGGACATGGACAAAACTATATATCTCTGCCTTCGGCGGGAGATAATCAGGGACATTTTATCAAAGAAATTTGATAGTGTAAACATGGCCTTTACATGATATGCATTTTTGGTACACATGCTGGGCCAGTCCTTGATATGATAGCATGTACTTTTTCAGTGAACTGATTTATTTTATCAATGTGATGTTTGACTGGTACTATGACCTGCATTTCAAAGTATCCTATCATATGAGTGTTTTGTGTCATGCCCACCTCACAGTTGATAAATTCATTTACTATAGAGGACTGGCAAATTAAGGTACAACTTCAGAATCAAGATATTTTATGCATAAGGTGAGATTTTGTGTAAGAATTTTCGATTTCATACTTTTTACATGAAAAATAAACGTTATGGTTGAGTGGGCATGTTCTTAAAAGTTGTAATAAATAAGTGTGTTTGTCATTGAACTTTAATGAATAAACTGCTGGATATTTGTGTAATGCAATTGGGAAAAGATTTTCCTGTGGTATATAACCTCTTTCCCTATCTCTAAATCTTCTGCTTTAAGGTGTTATATTCTTATCAGCTCACATGTTCACAAAATGCTTATATGGTGACCTATTTTGATTGTCCAATTTCACCTGTGATCAACCACATACGAAAGACAAGGCTACATTTTTATAGCGATCATAACCAAACTAATTTACACATTTATTGCAACAAAAGTTTGTTCAAATTCAAAAATGACAAAGTAAATTGTTTTAATTTATATCCCCCTGTCAAAGTGGCTCTGATTTGTTAATAGTTTAAGTTTTGTAAAATTTTATTAATTGGTTGTTCAGTAACGACTTAACTTATCTATGGATTTTAAATTAGTTCAAGGGTAATAACTCATGCATTAGTAAGGCTATCCTGACCAACTTGGATATACATCAACACAACACGGTGATACATATTCATATTGCTTCATGAAATTTCAATCACAGGTACCTTAGTTATAGAATTTGTAGAATTTTATATCAATTCAAGAGCAATAACTCATGCATTAATGCTGTCATTCTAATAAGACCTGACATTCACTATCGTGTTATGGTGATAAAAAATTATTTTACGTCTCATTAAATTCTGTTCATTGGTTACTTATTTATGGCTGAATTGGTTAATTTCAAATCAATTCAAGGGCAATAACTCATGCACTATTGATACCATTCTGACAAAACTTGGTGTGTATCAACATGATATGGTGACATATATTTATTATAAGTGTCATGAAATTCTGTTCAATGGCTTTTACTTAGTTTGTGCTCTGGATGGATGGATGCATGTATGGATGGATAGATGGATATAGACAAAACCACATTTGTCTGCCTTAGGCAGGTGATAGCAATAGATATAAAGTGTACATTTTTGGAGCAGTTGTAACCAAACTTGTATTTTTTTAAGACTATATTTAATCTATCAGTGCACAGCTTTCTCAAAACCTATTCAACAAGTATGCAACCCGATGTTGTTTACAAACCAATAATTACATTGAGTCACATGGCAAAATTTTCTATTTACATCACTGCATAATACAGGTACTATTTAGGCCTGATTCTAAATGCTGAGCTGGCCAGATTTTCTGTCTATTTTTAATCGCAAATTGGTTGTATTATTAAAGATCAATTTGATGATTAAATATTCATTACTAAATACCGATTTTAAATTGCCCTTTGGAACTATTTCTTTGTATGCCGGGCTTCAAATCGAAGCTGGGTTTCAAAACTGTATGACAACTGTTCCATCAGTTGTTCTTATCCACCATTAAGACAGACTTCAAAAATTACTTTTGCTGTATTTTAATCCTTTTCTTCTTAAAATTGATTCCAATGAAAACTAGAAAAATGCATGTAATATAAATTTAAGGAATAAACATTAGTTTTTAGCTCACCTGAGCCTTTTGGCTCAGAGGTGATTGATTGAGCTTATAGTATAGGCAGGCTCCATCGTCTGTCAACATTTTTAAACATCTTCTTCTCTAAAACCCCTGGGCCAATCAAACTCCAATTTCATATGGAGCCTCAGTGGGATAGGGGAATGACAGTTTGTTGGTGGGGTCTGGGTCACATGACCAAGATGGCCACCATGCCCATATATTGTAAAAACCCTTTAAAACTTTTCTTCTCCACAGCCAAAAGGCCACTGACCTTGTGGCTTGGTATGTGGCATTGAGGGCTTGGGCCCATTATAGTTTGTTCAAATGATGACCCTGCTTTGACGACCTAATTTATAGTAAGGTCAAATTTGGTACATAATTGTTATATGGAAAAATGCTTAAACATTGGATTTCTCAGAAACTGTTTTATAAGTCTAAGGTATAATATTTAGTATATATGGTTAACTAAATGAGCAAATGAAGACATATTGCAAAAGGTCAAGGTCAAACTTCGATCTTTTTTTCAAGGTCACTGAGATATTAATTGTTATCTTCAACATTTTTAAACAGCTTCTGCTGTACAGCTACTGGGCTGATTGAAGCCACAAATTTCATATGGAGCCTCCCTCCATCAGGGAAACGAAAGTATGTTCAGGGCCCAGGTTCACAATCATTCCTTAAACTTAAGGACGACGCCCTTAAAGTTAAGGTCTGAAATTTCATGAACAAATAAAAGCTTACAAAAACTAAATGCATTTGATTTTTCTTTCGTATTACATTTCTATGACAATTGTCAGTAGGATCACACAAAAACTGCAATTTTCAATACGATTCAAACATGCTATTTCTAAGGACAAAATTTTCCACCTTAACTTTAAGGTGGTCCTTAACTTTAAGAATGATTGTGAACCTGGGCCCAGGTGGTCTTGGTCACATGACCAAGATAAGGCCTCCATGCCTGTATATTATGTAAAAGCCCTTTAAAAATCTTCTCCCAAACCTTTAGACCAATGACCTTGAAACTTTATATGCGGCATTGTATGGGGAGTTGAGCCCTACAAAGTTTGTTCAGATGATGACCCTGCATTGACCTTGACCTAATTTATGGCGAGGTAAACTTTAGTAAGTTTTGCTTTTGTATGGGGAAAATGGATAAACAATGGATTTCTAAGAAACTATTTAAGTCTAAGGTATAATATTTGGTGTATACGATAAACTAAATAAACAGATGAAGATATTTTGTTGCTACATCTAACTATTTAAGTCTAAGGTATAATATTTGGAATATATGGTTAACTAAATGAGCAAATGAAGATATTATATTCCAGAAGCCATGCAGAAGAATCTATTGTCATCAGTGGGTAAAAAAACTGAATTTTCTTCCAGAATGGCATATAGCCTAGATGACAAGCATGGAACAAGCGACGAGTATAACGATCCTTTCTGTGATCCCGGTTTAACTAAATCATTTTCCAGAATGGCCGATGACTTAGATGGCAAGCATGGAACTAGCGACGAATATAATGATCCCTTCTGTGATCCCTGTTTTGAAGGTAAAAGACTTAACGTCAAGGTTCATGGCTATTGCAAAGAATGTTTTCAGTTCTTATGTTCGGAGTGTCAATTAACCCATGGGAAACTACAAGTATCCAGGCATCATGTTATTCTACAGGGGGCCAGTATGCCAAAGTCCCAGGCAGATAAACCCCCAAAGTTTGAATATTGTGACCGCCATCCAAAATTAGTGAAAGATAAGTTTTGCTCTGCACATAGGATGTTGATTTGCTCTTCTTGTGCTACTTATCACAGAAAATGTGTCATTGAAACTGTATCAAATCTCTGTAAAATTGTCAGTCCTTCTGAAACTGATGTATTTTATGATGCTGTCAAATCTTTACATGATCAAGGGAAGTCAGTTTTATTGTCAGTACAAGCAAATATAAAGAAAGCGAGAGAACAGAAGAAACAAGTGTTAAAAGAAGCACAGGAGTTGTATGAAAAGGTTATTGCTAAAGTGACCAAATTATTTCAAGACATGCAGTCCGAGATTGACACAGCCTACCAATCCCAAGCATTGGTTTGGTCTCAACACCAAGAAAGAATTGATGATTTAGTTTCCAGGCTTGAATCTTCACTGAATGATATAGAAAAGTTCAGAGTAAAATGTATTGACACTAAACTGTTTCTCAAGATACAAGAACATGTGACTCATACAAATAAAATGGCTGGCGAGTTGAAAAGTTTAAATAATGCACCTGTTTTCATGAACCTGGCACTTAACCCAAGTAAAACTATTGAAGAATTTCTCTCTGCAACTTTCTCATTGGGTTTTGTGTCTAAGTCATATAGAAAACTGGGTACTAACATTGTGGTCAGTGAAATACTGTTTCCAGGTTTTGTATCACTGAAACAGATCAAAGCAGTTAAAGAAGGTACTTACAATGTGAAAGTGAAGGAAGAAGAGGCCTTCCTGGGTGTCATAACTGGTCTGGCAATAGCTAAAGATGGAAGAAGATTGATGATTGATTATGACAAATTTAAGATGTTCTCTCATGACATGAAGTTTTTGTCCTCTGTCTCCGCTCCTGCCTGGCCCTGGGATATAACTGTGATCAGTGACAGGGAAGCTGTTGTTACTACTGACAACAAATCATTGGTCATACTGGATATCTCTGGGAATCAGCTCAGTATCAAGACTACAAAACAGTTACCATACTATGTACGAGGTATCAGCAGATACAATGACAAACTAGTTGTCACCAGTCCAAACAGGGAACCTTCCTCTGTGAAGCTGATTGACCAGACTGGTAGAGTTTACTGGTCAGTGTCGTCTGATCAACAGGAACAGCCACTGTTTATTTGGCCTATGTACGTGAGTAGTCATGGTGATGGGAGATCATCCACTGTGATAGTAACAGACCCGGGTAACGACACATTGATTTTGTTGAATGGTGACACTGGAGAGGTTATCACTAGACGTCAGCTGAAGGGTAAGTTTCCGAGAGGCGTTACCACAGACTCTTACGGGAATGTCTATGTCTCTTACCATCAGACAACTGAGGTGGCAGTACTGTCGAGAGACTTGTCTGAAGAGAAGATTCTGCTGTCTGAACCTGGCCTGATGAAAATGCTGTCTAGACAGGATGGTCTGGGTGGTCAACCAGGAGCCATAGTGTATGATGATATAACTCATCAACTTATCATAGCGTACTTTGTTCAAGACACTGTAGACTGTTTTAAACTATCATATTAAACTGTTGAATAGTTTTATTGGAATCAGAAATGATATAGCAATCAGAGGCCTAACAATGTTGGCCCTATTTGAGCCTGTTAAAACCAAAATATCAAATATAAGTCAATTGCTACACTTACATGTTTTTATTATCATCATTATTATTTTCAAAGTTGGATGAAGCCATTTCAAAAATGGGATCAACTCTTAAAGGATAGAATTTGCTCCAAAGGGAGCAAAATCTATCCTTAAAGAGTTGATCCCATTCACTAAGAAGGCACAAATATAACAGCAGCAAAATGGCAAAAACTTGATTTGATTTTGTGACTTCTGAGTATATTTTCATGAAACTTGTCATACCTTAATCTATTACAGAAAGAGTAAATTCTTTCCTTTAAGAGTAGACCTCATCTTGGATGGGTTTCATCATCCAGGAAAGCAAACAGGAAGTCATGAAAGTTTTCCCCCTTTGTAATATGGTGGAAAATCATGGAGAGGTATTCTTTCACCTTAAGGGAAATAGGGTACTACCCCAAAAAGCTTAAACAAGCAAATTCAACGAATTTATGTCCCCCGCCTTGGAAACTAGGTCTCCACTGTATATACACTTAGTGTTTGAGCTGGAAAAGCGGCTTAGTTAAAAATGTGTAAAAAGTAATAAAAAAAAAATAATGTGAGGATTATCCAAACCACATGCATATCTTCAGACCAAAACACCTATGAAGTTTCAAAGGAATCGGCATAAAACTGTAGGAGGAGTTGCACACACAAGGTACCCACTATCTATTCACTTTGATAGTAAAAATGTATGAAAAATGTTTAAGTTCAATTTGAAAAAAAAGTGATAAACTAGACAATCACTAAAGGTGATGAATGCCCCCGCCATATGCCTCACTAGATGAGTAATTTATTAAGAGGTATTTGCATCAAATTTTATCAAAATCTGTCAATAATAAAGGTGCTCGAGGGATGACAATTTTTTTTCTAGAAAAAAGCATCTGTGACCTTGACCTTGGCTCTACAACCCTGAAAGGTGAACTTGTCTAAGATATTGTCATACTTGATATTTGTGTGATGTTATATCAAAATCAGTTAACAAATAAAGGTACTAGAACCTTGACAAGTTTTACATGTACCTATAATAGCCTCTGTGACCTTGACCTTGGACCGACGATGCTGAAACGTAAATTTGTCCCAGATATTGCCATGCTAAATATTTGTGTAAAGTTATGTCAAAATCATTCCAGAGGGATGACAATGTATTTTCTAAAAATAGCAACCGTGACTTGACCTTGACCCTAAAATTCTGGATCGCAAAATTTTCCAAGATATTGTCACACAAAACATTTGGGTGACATTACATCAAAATCTGTCAATGAATAAAGGGGCTAGAAGGATGCTAAAGATTTTAATATTTGTAATATTAATTTTAATATACTTAATATTTGTGTGAAGTTATAACAAAATCGATCCATAAATAAAAGCGCTAGAGCGATGCCCAAGTTTTTCGGAAAATAGCAACTGTGACCTTGACCTTGATTCTTACAACCTGAAACGCAAACTTGTTCGAGGTATTGTCATACTCAATATAACTGTGACCTTAAATCAAAATCAGTTCATAAATGAGGCCGCTAGAGCCACAACAAAAGGTGAGCTTGTATATAAGCCAGTGAAATATGCTCAAAATATATATGTCATTCAAGGGGATATAATTCTGCAATTAAGATCTGAATCAAAATTCTGTTTCCTTTATGCACATGTTCAGTGCATGTCTGAACTGTGCTGCAAGTTTCAACTCCCTGCATCTAATACTGTAGGAGGAGTTGTGGAGACAAGAACAGTACTACAAGTGTAAAATATGGTCAAAATATGTATGTTATTCAAGGGGATATACTTCTGCAATTAAGACCTAAATCAAAGTTCTGTTTCCTTTATGCACATGTTCAATGCATGTCTGAACTGTGTTGCAAGTTTCAACTCCCTGCATCAAATACTGTAGAAGGAGTTGCGGAGACACAAACAGTACTACAAGTGTGAAATATGGGTCAAAATATGTATGTTATTCAAGGGGACATAATTCTGCAAAAAGACCTGAATCAAAGTTCTGTTTCCTTTATGCACATGTTCAATGCATGTCTGAACTGTGTTGCAAGTTTCAACTCCCTGCATCAAATAATGTAGGAGGAGTTGCGGAGACAAGAACAGTACTACAAAGTGTGACGGACGTACGTACGGACAAGGGCAAAACTATATGCCCCTCCCCACTTCGTGGCGGGGGCATAAAAATAATGTGAGGATTATATCCAAACCAAAATACCTGTGAAGTTTCAAAGGAATTGGCATAAAACTGTAGGAGAAGTTGCGCACACAAGGTACCCACTATCTAGTCACTATGATAGTAAAAACGCCTAATAAATGACTAAGTTCAACTTAAGGAAAAAGTGACAAAAAATAATGTGAGGATTATATCCAAACCACATGCATATCTTGAGACCATGACCAAAACACCTGTGGAGTTTCAAATGCATAGGCATAAAACTGTTGGAGGAGTTGCACACATAAGGTACCCACTATCTAGTCACTTTGATAGTAAAAACGCCTAAAAAATGACTAAGTTCAGCTTCTGGAAAAAGTGGAAAAAAAATAATGTGAGGATTATATCCAAACCACATGCATATCTTGAGACCATGACAAAAAGAGCTGTAAAGTTTCGAAAGAATCGGCATAAAACTGTAGGAGGAGCTGCGCACACAAGGTACCTAATACTTTAGGGGGACGGAAGGATGGAAAGACGGAAGGATGGAATGCCGAAAACTATGTCCCTCCGCTTTTCTTCGAAAAGGCGGGGGACAATATTGGTATACCTAAAATCACTGAGTTTCCATTTGGGACAAATAGAAAATTAATTGGTTTAGGTGTTCTAAGACTTAAGCACTGTAGACTAAACAGAACTGGGACAAAAAAGGCAAAAAATACAAAGCAAAATACATAGCAAGTTTTCATATTTATTTAGATTTATAAGCTATTAATTTCTTGAATGACAAGTTGAATCATATACAGCTAAATAGCAATGCCCTAAAAACAGTCATTTGCTGTAACAGCATACTAATATCGACCAGTTACAGTCAGTCACTGTAACAGCATAGAAATACCGTAATTTGCTGTAACAGCATAGACACACAGTAATTTGCTGTAACAGCATACAAATATCGACCATTTATAGTCAGTTGCTGAAACAGCACAGAAATACAGTAATTTGCTGTAACAGCATAGACACACATGAATTAGCTGTGACAGCACAGAAGTACAGTAATTCAATGTATCAGCACAGAAATAAAGTAATTCACTGTAACAGGACAGAAAACAGTGCATTTATCTGCTGTTAAAGCATAGAAATACAGTAATCTGCTGCAACTGCACAGAAATACAATAACTGCTGTAACAGCACAGAAAAAAGTAATTCACTGTAACATGATACTGTTACAAGACAGAATACAGTGTTTTAATCTACCGTAACAGCACAGAACACAGTACATTAATCTGCTGTAACAGCACAGAAATACAGTTAATTGCTGTAAAAGCACAGAAATACAGTAATTCGCTGAAACAGCATATATACACTGACCAATTAAACAGCACAATTATACAATTTAAGCTTGGAACAAAATTTCAGCATCAAGAAACTTGTCTATGAACTTACGCATTTTTCATAATTATTGTAATGCCCCTAATATTGAAGAAAAAGTATTTGTTGAATTAAGTAGATCCAATCTACAGGGACAGTCGATCCAGATCTGCACTGTCCATTATTCTACCATTCATTTTTGACACACTTATTTCTTCTAATAAATGCGGCCTCTCTAATAAACGCCCCTCTCATTTTTTCATGTCAAAAGTAGCCAAATTCCTCCAAGATTGCTTTTAGACTATCAGAATTTGTTATTTATTAACCAGATTTTGTCTCAAGAATGCAGTATGTATGATTTGAGCCGCAACTTGAAAAAATCTACAAAGTGGCATGTGCGCCTTGCAAAGACTCAGATCAACCTCCACTCAAAATGACCCAAGCATATAAGGTGAATATTAGACATGACATCAGCATTTATCAAACTGAAGGATGTGCTTATCAAACCTAATCAGACTTGTATCTTTCCCCCGAATAGCACCAAAAATTTATGGTTTATCTGCCATCCTTAATGTTTTCATAAGCTCTAAAATTTCATGATGGACCAGACTGTCAGAATATACTCAACCTAAATTACAGAAAAAAAAACATGCATATTGCAGCTAGAAAACAGGTAAAATACTAAAAGTTTTATAAGTGTGTTTCTTGGCTTGAGTTTTCCTTCAAAAAGATTGTGATAAGCCCAATAAAATAAAATTCTTGGGGCACAAATTTGAGTAGGTTTCACAGGGAAAGATCTAAGTGTGTTATAGTTACCTGTGAACTACTTATTTATCTATGTACTGCATGCTGTTTGATTAGGCTATGTTGATTTAATGTGTATTAGTTGTGGACTTTACTCAGGCTTTCAGTATTGTTAATAGATTTGAAGTACAATTACTGTAAACATGTAATAAAAAGAGAACTGTTCAAACAGTTTTGCTGCAGTTTTCTGTCTTGGCATATACGTATATGATCAGTACCACCCTATTATTTCAAATTTAAACAGATCCATTCCCTAGCAATCATGATATGAGCCCTGGTAGTCTGTTTTATAAGCAATCATTTTTATGCTCAATACCAGTCTGATAATCATATTGGTATGCAGCATTTAACAGACTGCCCTAAAATGGACTGGTCCAGATCATATCATAACTTGTGTTCATAGCTGTTTACATTCCAAATGTATACAGTCAAACCTGTCTTAAGGGGTCACCCTTAGAAAACCCAAAAATTGGCTGCTTAGGACAGGTGACCCCTTAATACAGGTTCATTTACTCTCAGAAGTGGCTGTTTAAGGCAGGTGACCAGTTAATAGAGCAGGCTTGACTGTATATACACTAGTCAAAGAAAGAAACGCCACATTTAATTTACTTCAAACTTACTGAAAATGTTTCCAACTGGCAAAAATCCTCATTTCAACAATGAACTGAAGTCAAACAATGCAAGATGTTGTTTCAGTGTTATAGGTTCAGATATTCAAGACAACTATAAAAGGAATTTAAATGTGGCATTTCTGTTTTTGATTAGTATATTTCCATGCAAAACAGTGAGGTGATCCCCCTTGAACCTGAATTTATTCAACATAATCAAGTACACATACATATACATTTGCAACAAGGTGAATTGGCACCCTTTTTTTTAAGAAAGGGGAACAACTTTATTGACTTCCTGTTTGCTTCCATAGATGACGAAACCCTTCCAACAGGGAGTCAACTCTTAAAAAAATGGATTAGCTCCTACAGGAGCAAATCCTTTTCTTTCAGAGTTGACCCCCATTGACAAGAGAGGAAAATGTCAAAATGAAAGAGTAGCTTCCCCTGAAAGTGCATACATTCACCTTAAACCACATTTTAAACTATGCCAGTAAAATACCCACAGGACCTTTTTCATTCTGGCTGTGTTCAGATGATGCCATACGTAAGTCATCAATCATCGGCTACAAAAATTCTGCAGACGACACTGTCTCGCCTGTCTGGGCTTTGTCATAACACAGAGCTACACCAGAAAAATTGACAAAAAGTTTGAGCCAATCCTGGCGCAGACAGACATGATAATGGAAAGCAATACCTCCTGTGTAAGCAGGCATTTTTCCCTTCCAAAACAATCCCAAAAATCTAGATCCATCTTTTAAAGGGAAATCGCCTAAATGTTCGTGCGCATACATTTTGACGCAGCGTCATTGTTTCCTGCTATGGTAATCATGACGTCGTTTGCCGTAATGCTAAAACGTTTACGTCACTTTCGAAGACAACATGGGCTCTTTGTTGAAACAAACATATAAGTTTTTTGCGAAAGAAAAATTGTAAATATATAAAACTGGACAAAAAAAAATACGTCAAAAATGGGGCTGAAGAATTTTATACGGAAAAGACAGCGCCAATCTTTTGGGTGGAGCGTAGTGTGTAAATATTAGGAACTATTTGTCAGGTAAAGAGAGGCAGTGAAAAATGCAAGCTCGTAATTACTTAATGCAAGTAAAACTAGAGCAAGTGAGCAGGGGCTCACGTATACCCCTGACCAGCGCCACCGCCTAATGAAACCACTGCCTAATGAAACCGATATTATACATGGTATGAACCTAGAAGTAAACTGTCACCTATCAAATGGTTCCATCAAAGTATATTACAAATATCAGCAAAGAGTACCAACTCAACACAAAACTTACATGACATGATGTCAACTAATCTGCATAACACATAGAAGTAAGCCTAGTCATATATCAAAAGGTTTAATCAAAGGATGTTTGAAATATAATCAAAGAATGTAAATTTAACACAAAACTTTAACACAAATATACAAGTCTCTGACCTTGACCTTTGGTAAGCAGCTATGAACCTAAAAGTAAACCAAGTCAAATATCAAAAGGTTCCATCAAAGGATACTGGAAATAAGAAAAGAAGAATATAAACTTAACGCAAAACTTTAACACAAATGTTTAAGTCTGTGACCTTGACCTTAGGGCAGCAGCAGCATCCAGATGATGTCAATTATTTTGCATGAACATAGAAGTAAACCTTGTCATATATCAAAAGGTTTCATCAAAGGAAGTTGGAATTACAAGCAAAGAATATAAACTTAACGCAAAACTTTAACGCAAATATACCAGTCTGTGACCTTGACCTTTCATAAGCAGCAGCATCCAGCTGATGTCTACTCTATATGAATCTTACAGTAACCCTAGTCAAATATTAAAAGGTTCCATCAATAGTTATTGGAAATATAAAAGAAGAAAATAAACTTAATGCAAAACTTTAACACAACTATTGTAGAAACTTCAAAGTCTGTGACCTTGACCTTAGAGCAGCAGCAGCATGTAGATGATGCAAAGTATTTAGAATTCATCCTCTGCTAAAATAATAAGCATCTCTGAACAAGCCCTGGGTAACAGAAGCAAAAGAAAAAAACTTAACGCAAAACTTTAACGCAAATGTTAACTTACGTACGGACCAACGAACGAACAGACAGACGGACGAATGGACGGAAAGACGAAAACTATATACCCTTTGACATACTTCGTATGTCGGGGGTATAACTAGAGCAAGTGAGCAGGGGCTCACATATACCCCCAACCAGCCTCACCGCCTAATGAAACCACACCCTAATGAACCCAATCTTATACATAGTATGAACCCAGTCGTAAACTTAATCACCTATCGAATGGTTCCATCAAAGTATATTACAAATATCAGTAAAGAGTACCAACTAAGCACAAAATTTTAATGTAAACCTATAAGTCTGTTTCCATGACCTTGGTCAGCAGCAGCATCCAGATGATGTCAACTAATCTGCATAAACACATAGAAGTAAACCTAGTCATATATCAGACGGTTTCATCAAAGGATGTTTGAAATATAAACAAAGAATGTAAACTTAACGCAAAACTTTAATGCAAATGTTAAAGTCTGTGACCTTGACTTTAGGTCAGCAGCAGCATCAAAATGATCCAGAAAAAAAAAGCATCCAGATGATGTCAACTACTCTGTATGAACCTTAAAGTACCCTAGTCAATAGCAAAAGGTTCCATCAAAGGATATTGGAAATATAAAAGAAGAATATAAACTTAACACAAAACTTTTACGCAAATGTTTAAGTCTGTGACCTTGACCTTAGGTCAGCAGCAGCATCCAGATAATGTCAACTATTCTGCATGAACCTAGAAGTATACCTATTCACATAACGAAAGGTTTCATCAAAGGATATTGGAAATATAAGCAAAGAATAAAAACTTAACGCAAAACTTAAACGCAAATGTTAACGGACGGACGCACGGACACACGGACGAACGGACGGACAAACGGACGGAAAGATGAAAACTATATACCCCTCGACATACTTTGTATGTCGGGGGTATAAATACAAACAATGACTTAGTACCCTTGGCTTGAGTCATGAAATACCCATACAAACAATGAAAGCGGAGATCAGACTGAGCAAATGCGCAGGCTGATCTAAGTCTTTATTGTCAGCTTATGTTGTTGAGGTAATTATGTTTTTTTGGTTTTCTTTTCTTTTTGAATAGTTGCTTCGAAGATTTAACGCAAGCGACATAAAACGATCAGCCATATTGTTCTTGTAAGATACTAATTTTACAATGGCTAGGCGGCGACACTCTCATTTTTCACTACTCTCCCTAGACTTTCCACAGGATTCATAGATTGTCGATGCAACAGGAGAAATTATCAAAATGCGCATCCTCCGAAATTGGTCTCAGCATTAAATGATAAATTGAAATCATGCACCACGGACCAAGCTTTGTCGATGTTTCTGTGAAAATACAGATCGGGTAGTGGCCGGGTCCAATAAGTTGAATGTTCTCACATAAACTTGTTCATCAGATATAAATGTGATATAATCTTGACCAAGAAAAAAGATCGAAATTCTATTCTAATTACAATGAACATGCTGCCTAGTTTCAGTCCTTGGAATTTCTCTCAGGAATGAGTTGTCTGCATACGAGAAGATTTTGAAATCGACAATTTCATATAGACTATATGTTCAAGACATAAGAACATTGCTAAAATTGAATCGGGAATTATATTGCATTGCTATAAACAAGCATCGAAAGGTAAAAGCCCTATCCATATGGCCGTTGATGGCGCCAAATAGAAAGTGACGTCAACGCATAAAACATTGACGTCAACGCGCTTATATGAAAATCGCAAGAAATAAAAGTGGTTTTCCTTCCATAACTCGAATATTTGGTCGATGAACTATATTTTTTATTTGCTTATTTGCACGGGGTTAATCATTCATTTACTATATCAGAAGTATATAAAAAATTTAATTGTGAAACTTTTTACATTGATGAAATTCCACGTTTTTACCATTAATGGGAATTGGCGGGAAATTACAAACTGAAAATAACCTATATAATGAGACATGCGACGATGGCAAATTTGACGGGCAAACAAAGAGACAAGAAAAAGGAGTTAATTAATCTTTATTTCGTAATGATCGGTCATCTATTTTCTCGGATAAAGTGTTCGTAATAGGCACAGTCATGTTTCAAACACGAACACAGATGGCGCTGCATTATCTCAAAAAGTAGCACGGTGACCCCTTTTTATGTTTCATTTTTTCACTCAGCATATAATATTCTACCACTGTGTGAAGTTTCAACTGAATTTCAATTGAAGTTTTTATGGGGTGATTTCCCTTTAAGATGGATTTAGATTTTTTAAATTGTTTTGTTTTAGAAAGGGAAAACAAGCCCATCTCACAACAGCTTTTTGTAAGACAGATTTAGATATTTGGGGTCATTCTACCAATGGAAAAAGATGGTTTTATAGCCGAATAAATATGGTTTGTCTAGCTTCCTGCTGAATGAATGTGAAACAAAACAAAGATAGACTTATAGACTTACCATAAAAAGATTCAACAAAGTCAATGCATACTGGTAAACTGGGGAAATTCTTAATATCAAATTCCTATGATATTAAAGCTGATCTGAGTCTTCCCTGTGCCTAAGTATTGGAACACCTAAAACCAATAATTTTCCATTTGTCCCAAATGGAAAATTAATGGTTTTTAGGTATCTCAGTATCTAAGCACATTACGGTAACCTTATAATGAATCTACATCAAAGTAAGCCATGCCTGGAGTCCTGGAAGCCATAACAGAACCGCTTCTTTAACAGAATGTTATATTTCATAAGTATTTGTACATATGCCTGACTATTTCTGCAAAGCCAGACACTGCTACTGTCAAACTGCAAAATGAATCACCCTTTAGACCTAAATATTAGTTCTAGTGAGGGATAGTTTTAGTTTTACTGAGTATGTTTCTGCATAAATATACCTATTAATACTATAGAATTATTTGTAATTTACTACACTAAGTGACATCAGATTCCTAGTCACTGGGGTTTGACTGTACATACAAGACATAAAGTTAACTGAAAAACTATCACAGCCCAGTTGTTCAAAGTATCTTGAGCCTAACAGTCATTAATTAAGGATTCATTCTGTTTGACATTGACACAGGTGTTCAAATATTTTTGCTAAAATAAGGTGAAGAGTATTTGCAGTGTAAAAATTTCTCTGTCTTTGGGGCAAAAAAACAACACTCTTGTGTACAGTATGTATATAACAAATCTTTAACTAACAACACTGTTAGTTTTGAACAAAAGGGCCCTAGTAGTGGAATCTGCCACAGTGCACTTTAGAAATTAACACAAGAATTCTAGCCAAGCTACTTACAGAGCTAAGTCAAACAAGACCTGTCCCCCTACAGGATAGCTCGCCTGCAGTTCCTTGCCCATCACATAAAAAAACTTTAACGTAAAACTTTAAAGCGTGATGCCGCCGCCGACGTCCAAGTGACAACAATGGCTCTGTGTACTTTTGTACAAGCAAGCTAAAAATGCCAAAATTATTTTTTGTCCATACAGATGAAAATCAATACCTTTTTCTCGCTTCTGCTTGTCCAACGCGAGGCAAAATGGGAACTGCTGAGTATCTTATTTGAATATATATATATAACCCACTGATTTGCAAGTATTTCACATGATTTGGGAACCAGTATTACAAGGTGGACAATTTAAGAATAAATCTATTCCCCCAATTGGTGAATCCTCTCTCTGCTGGGGGCTTAGTACTTTTAAAAGAAAGAAATTGGCTGAACTGCTTCCACAGAAATGTACACATTCATCTCAATATCCACAAATGTTCAGGATAACTAGCAATCACTCTGCATTGATGAGTATCATACTTAAATGCTGCAGAGCCCTAGATAAGAGGGAGTGTTTGGTGATAATTAGGGATAATTTTTGTTAATTCTGCATCAAAACATATGTTGTGACCCCTCATCAGAACCGTCTTGACGAGAAGGTTCAGATAAAGGGTCACAACATATGGTTTAAAAGTGAAATAAAAAAATATCCATCAATTATCATCAAATACCCCTCTTATCTAGAGCTCTGCTTGCTGTAAACCAAATTCTGTTCATTAACAAGAAACTGCCACTGCCCACAAAGCTATCGTTATTGACAAGAAATAAGCCCCTCATTTTGTCCTCTAATCCCCAAAATGTCCATTTAAGAAAATTCCACCCCTCTTAAACTGACAGTCCAACATATAATCCTGAGCAAGGAGGCAATTTTTGAATATACATGAATCACAACAAAACCTGCCCATGTAAAAGCTAGCTCACCTGACAGCATAAAAAGACTCATCAAGACGCAGATGCTTGGGTGGCAATGACAATTTTCCTGTACTTTCATACAGGTGAGTTAAAAAGCAACAAAGCAATTTGCTTACCGTCAGATGCGCTGTACCATATTATACTGGAGGTCCAACATATGTTGGGTTTTACCAATGAACATTTTTTATATCAGATTTTAGGGGTTAAATAAATTATTACAGTATTAAAGATTATACCCTACTTGTTAAAATTAATTAATAGCCAGGAACAAAAAGTTACTGATGTTGTTGTTTTATTGTTTTACGTCTATGATAAACAGTTATGGTCATGTCGGGGCAGTCAGTTAACCTAACCACACTACTCCTGGGAAGGCTTTGACCTCCTAAGGGGTTAACCAGTACTAAGTGCACATACTTTCACCAGTAACTGACAAATGCCCTTCTTGAATCAGCAGAAGGAGAAACGAAAGTATGTGGCCAGACAGGGTAGTGCTGAAGTTTTCCATAATGAAAGAACTGGTTTACAGATGTCACACTTATCTGGAATATCAGGTAACCAGTGCTCTAGACAAGAAGCGGTAACAGGGATAATTATCTATATTTCTCAATATATACAGTCAACTCTTGATATCTCAAACACTGATATCTCAAAGTACCTTCTTATACAAAAGAATATAGCCAGGGCATATTTACTATTTTGATTTACAATTCAACTTGTGTTGCATCAAACTACTGGTATCTTAAAGTAAATTTTCTGGAACCAGAAAATTGACTTTGAAATATCAGCAGTTTGGGATGAAATTCGACTCTCAAGTTATCGAGAGTTGACTGTACAAATTTTGTGGCTCATCATTAGAGCTGTCTCTCCTTGCAGAGACGGTCCTAGTCAGGGGTCAAAACATACATTTGTCAAAAATTATCTGAATTATACGCAATACCTCCTCTTATCTGGAGCTCTCTGGTGACGTTATCACGTTCCGTCTATTTTTTAAAGTTCTGCTGGGCCCAGTTGTTCAAAGCATCTTTAGCCTAACGAGCTCGTTAAGAGGTCAACTCGTTAAGTGATTTATGACTTTATAATGAAAATCACTGTTATTTTTTGTTGCAAAAATGTGAGAAGCTTTTGCAAAAGCATTGCACATTTTTTTTCAACAAAACATTTTTGGCATATTTGAGATATAAACGTTTGAAATTTTAACGTCTCATTAACTAACGACATCGTTAGTTTTGAACAACTGGGCCCTGATTATCTAGTTCTCTGTCCCTCATTCATGTTTTCTCAATTAAATTTTTTGAATCACGTTTTTCTTCAACGTCAAAATCTAACACTAAAAGTTTTGTTTCTTCAGTTCCATTCCTACTTCCGACAGCACAGACAAGTTTTGTATTACTACACCTAACACGCCACACCACACCACCACTACCACCACTGTCCAACGAGACTAGATTACGAAGAAATTCACCCGTCTTTAAGCACCAGATTTTAACAGTACCATCGTCAGACGATGTAATCACAAACTTTTTGTTAAACTGAAGACACGTTACAGCACTTTGATGCTTGTTTGAGCCTGAAAGAGATCAGAATTACATTTTAATTGGACACAAATATTAATAGTCTCTACACTTATTTTTATATCTTAGGAAGAAATGTCAATACTGTAATAATTCTCCATAGGAAGTATTTTGTGATCTCTCAATTAAGTCCCTTCGTTTGCGTCAAAATTTTGTGTAGAAATAGGAATTTATAAAGCCCAATAATAATGACATCTGTTTTTGGATTTGGAAAATATGAGCTCTTAGAAAGCTTTAATGTAAAACTTCAACATGAAATTTTTAACTTCTGTTTTTCTACTGAATTATGATAGTTCTCTCATCAATGGATGAGGGTTCAAACCCGGCCAGCGACATATGAAATTTTTAAGTCCACGACCTTGACCTCTAGATCATCCCCAAGTAGGGATAATAGTAGGTAAACTTTAGATAAGTAGATATCAACATGCCACATACAAATTCTTGCACAGGTATTGAAAAAAATATGAGTTCTTCAAAATTTTTAGCTGACCCTTGAACACTAGTACGAACGCCACTTCCTGATTGCAACATCTATGTCACTGGGGAGTAAACGCTGGTTTAATATCCCATTGACACAACACATAGGTCATACAGAGACAAGAACCTTGGTTTAACATCTCATCCGAAAGACCTGAGAAGTGTGGGATCAGAGCTACGACCCGTGGATTGGTAGGATGCCAATGGGGGCAGAATAGCTCTGCCTGTAAGAACTTCAATACATGTAGTTGCACCTGCCTCACACTTCTGCATATGTAGGGACAAAAAGTTTCGAAGGAAATTTCTGTTTTAGCAATTACAGTTCACAAAGATACCTGTACTTTAAGCTCGTAATATTCTGAAAGGAATGGATTACAGAAATGGAGCTTATGCTAGTGCTGACATTAAAGTTGGCCGACAGATCAAAACTGAACTGATATGTTGCATCTACTTGCTATAGTAGTTGCAATACAAACCATCCTCATCTGGAACTCAGTAAACTTAAAGTGGCCTTTTTTCCATACTGTAGCTCATTTAACCCTTAAAGTGCCAAAAAAGCAGACGACAAAATTTACGTCTGCAAAAGTTAAAAAATAGTTTGTACAAGCTATATCATATTGAGAATTAGAAGACTATAGGGCAAACAGAGTAAATCTAGATGAGGTGGCTCATTATGAGCCACCTCATCAAGATCTATACCGTTTGCAATTTTTGCTGTTTTTGTCTCTGGCGCTTACAGTGTTAAAGAAGCAATAATAGATACCTTGTAAAGTTTGAAGACACTGGCCTGTGGTAATATCCCAGACCTTCACTGTGGAATCTGCATTACCCGAGACTAGAATATTGTCTTTTAACTCAAGGCCACTTGTCAATGATTGATGACCGACTAGGGTGTGAAGACAGTTCCCTGTTTCCACGTCCCATACACGTATTGATGTGTCTAACGAACCACTCACTATGTGATTTCCATCAAACTGAAAGATAAAATGAGCCATGTCATTTGACTTCCAAAAATGTTGCAATTTTGTCATGTGATATTCAGATCATCCTTCTCATTTTTACATGGTAATCAGAGTCTATGGCTAATAGTAATTTTGTTGCCTAACATCCAAGGTAAACAGCTGTGGTCATGTCGGGAGAGTCAGTTAACCTAACTACACTATTCCTGGGCAGGCTTAGACCGCCTAAGCAGTTAACCAGTACTAAGTGCACATAATTTCGCCAGTAACTGACAACTGCTATACTTTTGCCAGTAACTGACAACTGCTCTTCTTGAATCAGCGGAAGGAGAAACAAGAGTATGTGGCCGGACCGGGTATCATGCCCGGGACCTCTGGCTCTTGAGTCAGATGCGCTAGGCCCTATGGCCAGTGTCACTTCCATAGATGACTGATGTGACAGGCAAAGGCTCTGATCAGACTGCACTTGTGTACAGTCTGATCAGAGCCTATGCTTGTCACCAATGCCACATTGTTGGGAATCACACGATGTGGCTCATTGATAACCATTACCTTGAAAAATTCTAAATATTGGAACAGATAGGTCTGAGCAAACAGTGTAGACTGAGATCAGACAGCTCCTCAAGGTCGACACTGTTTGCCATTCCATCTATAGAGGATCTTACATGAGTGGTCATTTCATATGAAATTTATGAAACGAGCCTTTGGCAAGTTTCATAAATTTCATATGAAATGACCACTCGTGTCAGATTCTGTTTATCATATGACCCTTAAAATGAAATGTTTTTCCCCTTCAAAATGAACAGTATTTAAATATGGATACGTTGTTGACACAGACGTTGTCAATGACATTACATGTACGCGCCAAAGTGTTATTACAGGTGTGGGCATACGATTTTTATGACACAACGTTATCCATTGAATAACAGCGACGTCATATGATAAACATCTTTTGGACGTATACCTGACTCATATATCCAAACTGTTCTAATTTCAGGACGATTACAGTAAACATTTTACATGTCCCAAGTTTTAGAATTTTTACCTTTTACCTGAACTCAAAATTGTCAATCATTTGTTTTTGGATGCAAATTTTTTGTTTCACTGCAAACCCCTCAAAGAAAGGGAACTTTCAAACTTAGAAATGAAAGTCAAATTCATGATATACAAAATTAATATTCCAAAATATGTTTTGAAAAGCTAAACATAGGATTAATGATTTGAAAAACAGCTAAAACTTTGGTCTAAAGGTTTTGAAGACTAATTTGAAGAATTTTATGTGGATTTGGCATGACATAATGGTGAATGAAGATAATTTAGATTATGAAATTTCACGTGACATCTAACAACATGTTTTCCATCGAAGAGAAGCAACAAGACCTGTAAATAGACAGAAGAGCTTGCCTGATTTCTCACTTGTCCATCACCACAAGGTATAAACTAGTTCACCAATTTTTGCCTCCTGCCAAGACTTCCATCATGTTTGGCGTCCACTGAGACTGTCCACGATCTCTACCATATGTACAAAATGACTTCTAGCTGAGACTATCAAAATGAGTCTGCTTCCTGCCGAAACTCTCAGCAGGAAGCAATTCTGCAGGCAGTTTCAGCAGGAAGCATGCAAGGCAGTCTCGTCAGGAAGCAAAAACTGGCAGACTAGTCTATATCCTGTGATCATATCTAATACTTTAATAAAAGTTTCATGCATGTAAAAAATCAGGCCGGTGTATGTCAAAGGCATAGCAATAAAAGCTCCCCCTTTGCTAAAAGAAAAGTTGTCTAACAAAGCTTTCCCTGTAAGCCTACCTGTAATGAGTAGACCCTGTTAGTATGTCCCTGAAGTGTATGTAGACAGGTCTCTGTCTCAGGGTCCCAAACTTTCACCATGTAATCGTACGCCCCGCTGACTACCCGTCTACCATCATACTGAACACAACGTACTGCTGCTACATGACCCATTAATACGTGTAAACACTGGCCTGTCTCGACATTCCACACACGTAATGTAGCATCTCTTGAACCACTTACAACTCTGAAACATATGAAATTAAAAGAACTTAGAGATTTTATGTATTACTATAGGTCCACCAACAAAAGAAAAACTTTGTCTTCCAGCTGACTTGAAAAGTTGATATGTGAAGCTGTCATATCAAACAATCCACCACAAAACTGATTTACTTCCAGTTTAATTGTAAGTGCCATAATGGTTTAGAAGCCAAAAATAAATCATTGACTGATGTGGGTCTGTGTATAGCCTACACAAGTAAGTTCTAGCCTAGTTGGTTAACTAGACTGTCATTCATTTTTAAGCTAATCAACAATGTGTTGAGCTCTTGTTATGATTACTGCAAGAAACTGGGTGGCTCTTGATCAGATACAAAGATATTTGATAAATCATTGAACCATTTCACTGAAGACTAAACTAGAAAAGATACAATAACTTTATTATCAGAGTAATAGGTTTATTAGATCTGATACCAAGAATGAAATATTGTATTTGTTGACAAATGGGCAGATGTCTACATAGAGAAGAGAATCTGTGTAAAAAGTGCCAATTCAGAGCCCATACACCACCAGTAGAGCTTGTCTTTACCGGTGTCTTTGCTTCTGAAGGATCTAACTATCCAAAACTTACAGTTAACTTTAACTGCAGTTGGTGTTAAGTGACCTGTGTTGGCCATAAAACCTCTCCCTGTAGGATCAAGTCGGGTAAATTTGGACAGCAGGTAAATTAGGACAGTAACATTGTTTCCTTTTTATGTCAGTTGTTAAGAATTTAACAAAATTAATTGAGAAAACAATGAAAATCCTGATGAGATGGCTCATGATGATTTTCACTGTTTGAGCAAACAATGAAAATCGTGATGAGACGGCTGATGATGAGCCGTCTCATCTGGATTTTCACTGTTTGCAATATAATGTCCAAATTTGCCCACTGTCGGAATTTGCCCGCTGTCGGTATTTGCCAGCTGTCCGAAGTTACCTGACTCGACCCTACCTCATTATAAATGAGATTATAACATAACCGGTCCTTTCAGATCAATGACTTCATTTGGAGTCGTTACTGGCGAAAGTAAGTGCACTTAGTACTGGTTAACCGCTTAGGAGGTCTAAGCCTGCCCAGGAATAGTGTGGTTAGGTTAACTGACTGTCCCGACATGACCGTAGTTGTTTACCGTGGACGTTAAGCATCAAATCATACAACCAACCAATCATTTGGAGTCAGTCTGAAAACAGAGTTCTGCTGAAGCAAGATGTTTTGACCAGGTTTAATACCATAAGCATGCTAACACTTGTACTTACTTTGAGCCATAAAGATGCATACACCTGACTGTAGATGTGTGACCATACAGTGTATGAATACATTGACCAGAATCAGCGTTCCACACTTTTAAAGTCCTATCTGTTGAGCCACTGATGATTGTATTAGCATGCATCTGAGATGACCATACCCCACCCGTATGCCCCACCAGAGTCCTCAAACACTGAAATAGAAGATTCATTTTAGTACCAGAGCTCCAGATAAGAAGCAGTCAGGGATAATTTAGGGATCATTTTCCATATTTCTCCACAAAAACATATATTGTGACCCCTCATTAGAACCATCTCCCTGAGACGGTTCTAATGAGGGGTCACAATATATGTATTTGTTGAGAAATACGAAAAATAATCTCAGAATTATCTTCAAAACACCATCTTATCTTGAGCTCTGATTTACCATGTTCACCCTATATATCTGGACAGGAATGCTTGATAAAACCATGCAAGAGCAGTCTATCCACGGTTTGCATTGTTTGCAGCCAAATCTATAAATCATCAGGCCCTGTTCAAAACTAACACTAGACATTACATCTTTAAACCCATTTTATGCAAAAAAAAAAAAAGAAAAAGAAAAAAAGACAGCCATTTGGTGTTGAAAAAGGTGTGGAGCTAGCTCAGAGCTCCTCACATTTTTTCAACCAAAAAAAAATAAGCACACTTGCTAATATGGCTATCTTATAAAGAATAAAAGACTTAACAAATCCTACAAGACTCAATAAATCCTCCACTTATGTAACTTCTTAAGCTAACAATGCGCCAAGAAGCAGCATGTACTTTTGGATTATTTCACAGTTATGAACAGATACACTTTTATGGGAAGCAAATCCTCCATTGCCTGTTTCGCCTTTCTTCTCAATGAGGGTATGAACCAGTTCTGGCCCAGAGGTTATAAAACTCGAGTACATTCTCAAACTCAAAATAAAGCACACTGATTGGCTGCTTCTGTGCAAATGCTCGGAAGTAGCCAATCAGTGTCCTTTACTTTGAGTTTGAGATTATTCTCGAGTTTTATTACCTGGAACCCAGGATACAGACGGTGGACAAAGCTTGGGAGAACAGCTGCCCAGTAATCAAAATGAAAATTTCCAAGCTTTCCTGTGACAGTGTGACAGATGGTATGGATTTGATTGACTGATTGATTTGTTGCTTTACGTCCACAGTAAACAGCTATGGTCATGTTGGGACGGTCAGTTAACCTAACCACACTATTCCTGGGCAGGCTTAGACCTTCTAAGCGATTAACCAGTACTAAGTGCACATACTTTCGCCAGTAACTGACAACTGCCCTTCTTGAATCAGCAGAAGGAGAAATGAAAGTATGTGGCCAGACCGGGTATCGAACCCAGGACCTCTGACTTATGAGTCAGGTGCCCTACCGATTGAGCTATACGGCCCGACAGATGATGGACAGTGCTTGGGAGAACAGCTGCCCAGTAATCAAAATGAAAATTCCCCAGCTTTCCTGTGACAGTGTGACATGGTATGGAAAATGCTGCTTGCTACAGTGTCATTGCAATATTTTGTTTGTATTTTGATCACATGAGCTTAATCTTTATGTTACAGTAAAAGCAACTCTGCCATTTTCTGTTTTGCCTCCCTTTCCATTAAGGGTCAACTCTAAAACAAATGAATTTGCTCCTTTCAAGAGAAAACAGCATTTTCAAAGGGTTTCTTCATCTAGAGAAAGTGACGTCCCTCCTGTAGACAAAAATTTTTGTCACTGACACCAATGCCGCCCCCTTAAAAGGAATTGAAGACGAGATAAAACTGGCAAGAAAACACCTCTTCACCTTCATATGCATTATACATGTATATAATTAACGACAAAGCCCTACCTTCCCTGTGATAGCTGACCACACCTTTAACGTGTTGTCATCTGAGCCGCTGACGATTCTGGTACCATAGAACTCCAGGCAAGTTATCACATGGTCATCATGACCTTTTAAAGCCTGCAAGAAATAACAATGACAAAGGTCAGTCATAGACAAAGGTCATACTGTAATATGGTCATCATGACCTTTAAAAGCCTGAAATAAAGAATAAGGACAAAGGTCATGAGGTCAAAAGGTCATACAACGTGTGAGCCCAGTAAAGACTCCAAGTAGAATGCAGCAGATTTATCCAGTCTAATCAGAATCAGAGTCTTTGTCAACTGCACACATACCTCAAAATTTCTGTAATGAATAGAGCTAAGCTACAGAATTGCCACTGATATGAGCTGCATTGAGGTAAAAGTTATCTCAAGACACATATTAATTACACTAGCTAAGACCAGCCTGCATATCAAAATAACTCAGCTGCAAGTTGAGGTTTCCCCACTCTAGAATGACCTAAAATATCTGAACAAGTCTTGTGAAATTCTGATATATATGACAATTTTTCCATTCCAAAACAATCCCTAAATATCTAGATCCATCTCATTTATCTTGATCTTTTTAGGTTGCTTTGGAGGGGAACAAAAATAGATCCAGATTATTGGGTTCAATAATTTATCAGACAAACTTCCTACGATGTATTGGTTACCTAAGCTTCATAAAAAAACGTATAAAGCTAGATTCATTGCCAACTCTAGCTCTTGTACTACTACAGAATTATCTAAATTATTAACTTCTTGCCTCACTGCTGTGAAATCTCGCATCATTTGGTACTATGAGACAGTGTATGAGAGGTCAGGGAAAAATATGTTTTGGTCTATAAAAAATTCTGGTGAGGTACTTAGTGAACTGAAGTCAAGAGGGTTCCGTGGGACTAGTTTGTCCACTTATGATTTTTCTACTCTTTATACCACATTACCCCATAATTTAATAAAGGAAAAACTTGTTGATTTGATTGAGAGGGCCTTCAAAAAGTTCTCCAAAAATGAAGATACCCTTTATATTGCCTGTAACGATAAGAAAGCGTTTTTCACTTCTACTGACCGTAAAATATATAGAGGATATAGTCTTTGGTCATGTCAGAATGTATGTGATGCCTTATCATATCTCTTAGATAATATTTACATCAGATTTGGTAATAAGTTATACAGACAAATTGTTGGTATTCCGATGGGTACAAATTGTGCTCCTCTTGTGGCCGATATGTTTTTATTTTGTTATGAAAGAGATTTCATGACTTCTCTTTCTGTTGATAATCAAGCTGATATCATTGAGGCATTTAACTCAACCTCTAGATATTTAGACGATCTTCTGAATATTGATAATCCTTATTTTGAAAGCATGGTTAACCAAATTTACCCACCTGAACTTAAATTGAATAAAGCTAATACTTCAGATACCGAGGCCCCCTTTTTGGATTTACATCTATCTATTTCTAACGGTTTTGTATCTTCTAAAATTTATGATAAACGTGATGACTTTGACTTTGATATAGTTAATTTTCCATTTTTGGATGGTGACGTTCCACGTCGTCCCTCTTATGGAGTGTATATTTCTCAACTTATAAGATTTGCTAGAGTGTGTAGTCATGTAGATGACTTTAATGCTCGTAATAAATGTTTAACTGCTAAACTTCTTCAACAGGGCTATCGGTATCATAAGCTTAGAAAGGCTTTTTCTAAATTCTATCGCAGACACCATGAATTGGTTTCAAAATTTGATGTCGGATTAAAATTTCTTTTACACCAAGGCCTATCGGAACCAGAATTTTATGGTGACTTAGTATACAAATTCAAAAAGATTAAGGGTAGGACTGATTTTTCTGATCAATTCCGAAAAATAATAATACGTCACAAACGTATTGGCTATAATTTAAATGTTATGCGACAGTCTGCATGCTTAGTGATAAACCCAATCACGGTTGATAGCTTTGCTGCACTCTTTAATTGCACACCGGGGGATCGGTCGTCAGACTCTATGATGGCCCCGACCTAAAGCTATATATTTTAGTTGGTTGGGACCGGAGCCTTTTTGTCTGTTGCTTGGTCCACCGGGGCTCAACTGGTGACCTTCTTTTGCTTCAGATTTCCAGTGGGGTTGTTTGGCAGGACAGGGATCTCCACCTGTCAGACGGCCCGTTGTATCTGTTGAGTCCTCGTCTTTGCTTCCTCATGGTGTTGAAATTTGATTTATGTGTTTACCGTGATGATTCATTGACGAGTTAGAGGGTTATCATGCGAACCGAACAACCAACTAAATGTTTTGTACCACTTCAGAAACTGAGGGTGAGGTTGGGCCTGTAAAATCGATTTAAGCCCCCCAGTAATTCATTACTGACCGTTCCAAGGCGGTAGTTCTGTTGTGGTTCTTTGTTGCCTGTTTTTGGTGTCAGAGGTTCTGTGATGTTTTACCTTATGTATGTTATTATTATTTTTGGTTCGGTTTGGGTTGCTGAGTGGCCACCTTTTGGGAACAAGCTGCTCACTCGGTTGGCCATATGTTCTTTGTATCTTGATTATTTGTAATCTTAGTTGTTTCCAACTATGGTTTGAGGGCTGGATTTGGATTTTGATTGTTTCAATTCCTGGTCTTTGCATACTTTTTACTTTTGTTAGGAGGGGAAAGCCCTTGTCCTATATAATATGGTACATGTGTACACCTATAAAGGCACGCACAATCTTCTAGAATCAGCTAGGAACAGTCTAATCTGGATCAACACTTGTTGCTGATCTATTTAATCTCCACTTAACTCTTTTAGGCAACAAAATTTACCTCTGCAAAATTTCAAAGTGTTCCATCCTAGCTATATCATACTTAGAATCCAAAGATCAAATGTGAAACAGTGCAGATCCAGATGAGGGGGGATGGGGGGACATTATGAGCCGCCTCATCTGAACTTCCCAATTTGCAAATTCAACTATTTTCATTTTTGGTGCTAAGCATTTGGATCATTAGGGTTTCTCACCTTAGGAGTTCTAATAGCACCACTCCGCCAGTTTTGTTCTATTTGATGCTGTCTCATATACAAGGATTTCCAGGGGCTTTTAGGAGAGGGCTGCCGACGTCGTAACCGATTTGTTCCAAATACCAGAGATTCGTCAATTGTTTCTTCTTTACATTTTTCCCTCCATAGGAGGTTGTCCTCTGTTAATACACGCCAGTACCGACAAGTCTGGGCTGCCTGTAGTAAGTCTTTGGGTCCAAGGAATGATAATACGTAAAGAGCGAGCTGAAAAGATATCCGACATGAAAATCAGAACAAATATATACATTATTAAGCATTAAATATCATAACGTTACTATAGGCATTATTATAGCTCATTTAGAGGCCATTAGACAAGTCCAACCTCCTCTACCTTTTATTATACAGAGAGTAATGAAAATTATACAAAACCAGAGGACCATTGGTCCTCTAGCTCACCTGAATCCATTCATCCTTTGCATTCAAGAGTAAGAAACACTAAAGTCAATTTGGCCTAATTTCAACTTTGACTGAGTTGTTATGCTTGTCCTAGTTAATATTAGCAAGTTTGATGAAGTTACAATAAAAAAAAAATGTTCGTTAAACTTTTTGCCTAAATATTGCAGTAACACAGAAATAAATGCCGATTTGCACTTTTCCCAATACAAGTCTATGGAAACTTTAAAATGCCATAGCAATGAAACCATGTGGGCAACAATAATAAAAAACAATATTTAGGCAGTGGCTAATGTCATGAACATGTATGCAAAGAATCAGCTTCATCCTCCTGTATGGTTTTTGAGGAAAAGGATTTTTGAATATTTTTTCAAAAATATTTCTTTAATATTGCCATGGCAACAAATTAAATTCTGCGATTTGGACAAAATTAATATGAATCATAGAGGACTACTCAAGCAACATTTCTGAAGATAAAAAATCCAAAATAACTGCAGGGAGATAGCAAAAATTGCAGCTTTCCATTTTTCCCATTATATTTCAATGGAATCTACAAGTTGCCATACCAACCTAACTGCTGAAGCAATTGCCACGCAAAACAGTAATTCTATAGAGGCTTGTACAAAGATCCGTTCTGTAAAGTTTGAGCTTTATCGGCCACATAAAATTTTTTGAATATCTTTTCTATTTTTAACTATTCAGTTGCCATGGCAACCAGCCAAATTGTGCAATTTACATAAAGTTCATATGACTGATAGAGGACTACTCAAGGAACATTTCAGTAAAAGTTTTGTCAAATTATCTGCAGTGACATGGCAATAAATGCAAATTTTCAATTTTCCCATTATAAGTTACTGGCAACTTTAAGCTGCCATAGCAGCCAAACTGCTGGAGCAATTGCCAAGAAAAACAGTAATTTTATAGAAGGTAGTACCAAAATCCTTTCTGTGAAGTTTGAGCATTATTGGTTGCACAGTTTCTGAGGAGATGATTTTTGAATATCTTTTCTATTTTTAACTATTCGGTTGCCATGGCAACCAGCCAAACTGTGCAATTTACATAAATTTCATGTGGTTGATAGAGGACTACTCAAGGAACATTTCTGTAAAAGTTTTGTCTAAATATCTGCAGTGACATAGCAATAAATACAAATTTTCAATTTTTCCCAAACAAGTCAATGGAAACTTTAAGTTGCCATAGCAACAAAAGTTCTGAAGTGATTTGGATAAAAAACAGTATTATTGGTTCCCCCTGCCTATAGATGCTGTATATGAAATTTGGTAACAATGGGCCTTGTAGTTTCAGAGGAGATGTCATTTGAAAATGTTGACGGACGACGTACGACGGACGGACGACGATGCCTGCCTATACTATAAGCTCACCTGAGAGCCTTCGGCTCAGGTGAGCTAATAAACCTTTAAACTTCATATACCATATCAGAAGTACATGTATCTGCAAACATTCAGTTAAGATTTGCAACCTGTACCCCCCTTTCACGTCTGAACCAACAGCAAGTGAGCAAAGGCCCACCAATACACCTGGCCAATGAAACTATACCTAAGCAAACTGTCATAAAAATTGTAAAAAATATACTTAAGGACAAAAGTTCTGCACAGATGTTAATCTAACATCTGTGCAGAACTTCTGAGTTTGAGGAAGTATAAATAAACTGTCTGCCAGACTGATTTTTTTTTTTTTTTGTAAAAAAATACACACTACACACACTCTTAACAGATGACCTGTCCAAATTCAAATAGGCCTACAAAAGAATCAAAAATTTTAAGCATTTTGATGATGATGATCAGTGAGTCTATAATCAATTTATTTTTTCATTACCTCTTTAGGAAGGAGTGAAATGAAGTCTCGTTGAAACTGTGGCTCGATGACTTGCATCATATGCCTGACCTGGGTTGGTTCACAGTATGTGATCAACTCATCCAATGCCATCAGCCTCTCCGCATTCCCCCATGCCTAAAAAAAGAGAAAATGCAACATTAGGTCATGTCACAATATTAAATCTCAAGGACTCTGTGCTTCAGACAAGAGGGGGTATTGAGGATAATTCAAAGATTATTTTTTTATTTCTCAATGAAAACATATGTTGTGACCCCTCATTAGAGCCGTCTCAGCGAGACGGTTCTAATGAGGGGTCACAACGTATGGTTTGATGCAGAAATATTGAAAATTATCCCTAAATTATCTTTGTTATCCCTTCTTATCTGGAGCACTGGACCTTGCCTAAACTGCATGAAGAGGGGATGGGTATCCGTCCATGTTTTTTTTCCCTGCTATATTTGCAAAGGGATGCAAACAGGAAGTCACTTTTCCTCCTATTTTGATACCGGATGCAAACATGCAGTCACAAAAGTTGTTTTAACTTTTGTGACTTCCCTTTTGCATTCTTGAACAAAAAGCCCCTCCAACAAGTGATTTATTCTTACAGGAAAGCTGGTTTACTCTTACAGAAATGTATTTGGTCTTAGAGAAGAGAATTCTTTCCTCTAAGACTTTACCCTTATTTAGAAGGAAAGCAGTAAAGAAAACAGTACAGCTGTTTCCTCCCAGAGGGCACCCATTCTCCTTAAAAGAAAAAAGGGAGAGAAAAAAAAATATTTGAAACTAACATGTTTTTGACACACCACCCCTTTCACACATTGTATTCCTCAAAATTATTGAGAATTTTTTGCAAAGTGAAAACTAAGCACTGGTAGTTGAAAGATCATGTTGATACTTAATATCTTTGTTTACATAGTTAACAACATCCCTCTGTGAACTTTTTAGCATACCAGTATTACTCATATGTTTAAGTCACAAATGTTATCTCCCCTTGAACTGTGCCACCTAGAGATTTTTTGTCCGACTGGAAAATTATGTACCCTTACCAAATAAAATTGATATTTGTGGAAAAGATAATGACAAATCAGTTGATTTTTGAATGGTTTTCTCTTTTAGCGATAAGGTGTTGGCCAACTGAAAACAAAATTTTGTGTAAGCTTGTCAGCTGTAGATGCTACTGGCGTTCAAACACGTGACTTCATTTCAAACAAGAGCTGTCGCCTGACAGCATAGCTCGCCTGAATAGGTGCTTGCCCATCACACAGTCGCTATGGTGGTGTGGACTGCTATGTATAAAACTTCAGGCAAGCATGTCCATAATGACAACACATTTATAAACAAAAGCTATCTCAGAAATGTCTTAAAATAAAAAAAAAAATCCACATGAAATTTCAAAGTCCATGAGCTTGAGGTCAAAGAACTAAGGGGTAGGGGGGAGGAGGGCAGGGCTAGGATGTATCAAAGCCTTTAACCGTTATCTAACATCAGTCCAAGTATTAGTATCAACTGAGTCCATTGTGGCACTGTGAAATTATGTTTTCATTAATATAAAACTAATCAAAATCTATAAGACAAAACTCAAAGTCCATGACCTTGACATCAAGGTCATCCAGTCGGGTAAGTATATAGTGTTTTGTAAAAACTAAAAAAGTGTCTAACATCAGTTCAAGTGTAAACTAAATCTCTGCCAAGCATTATGAATCAGTACGCAATTAGAAAACTTTAATAAAGACCAAATTTCCTAAGTCCCTGACCTTGACATCAAGGTCACCAAGCAGGGCTGGGGTAGTACTCTGTAAAACTTTGGACTAATATCTAACTACAGTGCAAATATAAAAAGAATTCATCTATGGTTTCAGGAGATATGTGTCATTAAAAAACTTTAACCAAAACATCCAATCAATAAAAAGACAATTTTCTAAGTCCATGACCTTGACATCAAGGTCACTGAGGGGGGTGGGGGTAGTACCTTGGAACCCTTTAGACCAATATCTAACTACAGTGCATGTATCAAAGGAATCCATCCATGGGTTAAGGAGATACTGGGCTTTAGAAAACTTTAACCAAAACATCCAGTCCCAAAAAACTCCCAATTTTCTAAGTCCATGACCTTGACATCAAGGTCAAGGAGTGGGGTGGGGGTGGTACCATGTTTAACTTTGGACCAATATCTAACTACAGTGCAAGTATCAAAAGAATCCATCCATGGGTTAGGGAGATATAGGTCTTTAAAAAACTTTAACCAAAACATCCAATCCGGACGCGGACGCGGACGCCGTGGTGACAACAATAGCTCTTCCTGAACTTTCGTTCAGGCGAGCTAAAAAGTGCCCGATATTGGGGAAAATTGCAATTTTGACAGAGGGTATGTTGCTCTGATTTATCCTTATTCTACACATCTCGACGGACACGACACAAAACCGTATTTTTGTAAGGCTTAGTAAACACACTTTAAGGGATATGTGTTTTGACATGATAACATATACCTTGCCAAAAATATTCCGTTCAGATCACTAACAGATCAGATGTTTTGCTGTTTCTGATACCTTCAATATAACAGCAAGTCCCTGACTCAGAAACTGGAATTACTTACTTTAAATCATGCAAAATATTAAAGGCAACATTAATAATATGGATGATGTTGAACAATGGAGAAAATAAACTATTTCACCTGAGATAGTCTATCTCTAGCAAAGGTATTATAGGAAAACATACCGTAATCGCCCCATTTACCGCACATGCCCCTATAACCGCACACCAAGGCCATTTCCGAAAAAAAATGCACAAGCGCACACTGATTTTTCCTTTTGAAACTCACAAAACGCATCTAGTTCAACTTACCATTATTGTTTCAACAGCGACAGTGTTTTCAGTTTTGTTTTCCCGACGCAATGTGTGAAGAGAGCAACTCTATCGGTCTAAATGCCAATTGGGCATCATCGCCGCTATTTAAGGAGTTGGCTGAAGTGTTATGATGTGTACGAGTGCGAACAGCGGAATCGGATCAGCTTACACATCTGCGCCGTCTGATTAGCGTATTCTCTATCTGCATCAACATTTGGAATGTACATGTTGATCCGAGAAGGATCCAGCTTACGAAGTTATGAGGTTGCGGGGGTGCGCAGGCTGAACTGAGTCTTTGCCTTTCGTACATGCGAAAAGGCGCCATTTCTCAAGAGCAATTCTTGTCATATACATGTATAGCGATAATGTGCACGTGCGCCAAAGTGCGTTTGGGAAAGATACATGAACGACAGATGAGAAACCCGGGTTGCAAAAGAAATAAATTGTCATAACGACAAACTCTTGTTTCCTGACAAAATCAGTCTGAATACATGCGCAAACTGAACGAAGCGACCAGCCTGCGCATATGCATGGTCTGTGCATTTAAACAAAGTTCGCAGTAGCCATAGGATAGGATTATCATTGGCATAGCTGGCCCGTGGGCCTCAAAAGGGCCTCAGGACACATCCGATCAGCAAACACCCGCATCATACATTGCATTTGCGAACATAATTTCCAGGATTCGCCGATAGTTTGCAAAATAATAGTTTTAAGATGCGCAGACTGGTCTAAGGCTTTGCTGTTTGCACATGTAATACGGTTCCTTTCTCATGCCACATTGCCAATATTTCTGCACCCTTGGACGTAATATAGGACAGACAGAACTAGGGAAGATCAAAAGGACCGCATCTACCAGAATTAGAATGTGTGTGTAAAAATAGAAGCCCGTGAATTTAAAGCAGACATAATGAGGACATATTTAATACTGAGAGGTATGAGATATGATTTGCGACTTGACATGAGATTGTTTTTCTCCCGGAAATTGGCAATTCAAATAGTTCGAACACTAAATATTTTCATGACACTTCGAACACCCCGATCACTATTGCCGACTATTTCGACTTTTTTCGTTCTGAGTGTGCGGTTATTAGAAACGTTTTTAACCACACCTTTTTGTTGCAATTTTGAAAAAGTTAAGCGCACCCTGCGGTAAATGGGGCGATTACGGTAGTCGAAATCAAGGGACATATTTTTATAGGGGTGTACCCTAGCCCATCCTTACCTACCACTGACGAAAGAAAATGCATCATATAGTCATTTTTGTATATCAAACTTGAAAATTAGGTTCTTTTATTGTATTTTACGCGTTTAAAGTAATGTTGAACATGTATGGCTAGCAACTGTGTGCCAAAATGCAATTCTCAACAATTTTGAGGAATACTGTACCAGTGTATTTTCCACAGGGAAAGCCCTCCAGAGGCACTTAAAACTAGTTCAAGGCCACAAGAGCTTCTCATGCCTTTGGCTTGTCCCACTCATATACCAATGCAAATTTGATGAAATTCTGTCCAATGATTCAAGAAATACCTTTATTTTCGAGGAATTTTTTTCAGTGACCTTAAAAGTGAGGTCAAGGTCACAAAACCTAATCAGCCCTTTGGCTTGCCCTAATCACATATACATAGCATGTTTGGTCAAAATCCAACCACCAGTTCAAGAAGAGAGAGATTTATTTTTAGCATGAGTCCTTTGTGTGATATTGATAAAGGGGTCGATCATTCAAATATTTTTATAAAAAAAAAAAAAAAAATGCTCTCAATCCAGACATAGAAATAAAAGCTTGGACCCAGTTGTTAAAGCATTGTTGACTTGTTAAGTCTTTTAGTACACAGAAATCAAGAGGGCTCATACTTTTTGCTAAAAAATGTGAGGAACTTTTGCACTGCAAAAGTTCCTCACAATTTTTCAGCAAAAACGGTAGGGAATTTGTGCATAATATGTTTGAAATAACTAACGACAATGTCATTATTTTTGAACAACTACAGACCTGATATCTACCATTGTTTGTTGTTCTTTAAAAACAGTCACATCATAGTTCATTATTGGTACCCTTACCTGCAGGATTCTTAATTTTCTCTGTTTAGCCTGGTTATAAACTGCCCATTTTCTTGAAGAATAATTTTCCTTGCACATTCTACACTTTCCATTATGGCATTTATATACTAACATTGTCTCTTTCATGTCAATTTCTTATGTCCATAATTATGGAAACATTTTACTTTATTAATTTTTTTTTTCAATCCATCATTCCATCTAGAAAGTTCTAATCATCAGTCTTTTTTCTATGATCTTTTTTTTTCTTTCTTTTTTTCGTGAAAACCAGGAGTATTATTTCCGCAATAATATTCTGAAAAAAGTCTGGTAATTATTTTTACTGAATATTACAAAACCTTTTTTTTTCACAATTTTTATTTTAACAAATACATGACTGGTATTTAGATTATCATTTCAATAATTGACTATCTTCCGACTTTTAATATTATCTTTAATGCATGATCTTGTAGACTGCTAAGAAACTAACATTGTCCATGACAGCAACAGTGATGTCATCATAAATAAATACCATATTTTCCAAATAAAATTTGCACACCTAAACCATGAATTTTATGGAATAGATTAACGCATTTTTGAATACAGTCAAGTCAATTCCTTTGTTTTAGTAGATTTTTTTTTACAGATCTGTGGCAAACAGTACAGACCAAGATCAGACTGCTCCTTAGGAGCAGTCTGATCTGGGTCTGCATTGTTTTCTTGTGCATTTCTGTCAAAATTTTTCTCATAAATATGGCTACCGTAACAATGACCTGTAATTAGATTCTAAGCTCTTCTAGAACTATGCATGACAACTCCTCCGAGTTTGAAATTGACAGTAAAGTAATAACGCTACAGAAATAGCCATCGAGAGTCATGACTTCGACATTAAGTCTCTCTTCTACAACAGAACTAAAACTGTAACAAATCAATAATATATTATAAATTCTCTTCAAAAGATGTATTGCTCTTTTTCTCCCTGTTGATCTAAAAGTAACGTATTTATTCCAATAGACGCCCCTGGGGCGTTGCAGTTCACCAGTCCTAGAAATGGAATTCAGGACAAAATTTGGACAATAAAAAACACATTTCTGTGGTCTAGAGACAATCTTGGTGGAATTTGGTCAATTTTCCATAGGAAAAAAAAATGACTGGAAAATGAGAGGGGAGGGGCCAGTGTTGTTTATTAGGAAAGGGGCATTTATTAGAAGGAATATGGACGGTAATGCAGCATTTCAATTATATAAAATTCATTTATGTGGAATACAAAATAACACTGATGGATGGATCACTAGGGCTTTACAGCCCTTTCAACAGTATCTCAGTAATTTTGGGCCAATAGGGGAGTAATGCAAAAGCTATAGATCACTCAGGACCTGGGTTGATTTTGTGTGTGATGTTTAGGGGGTGTGCTAAGGGTATTGGAGTTTTACTTTACATACCGTAATGACCCTAAATATTCGGACAGACAGGTCTGAACAAACATTGTAGACCCAGATCAAACTCCTATAGGAGAAGTTTGATCAGGGTCTACAACATTTGCCATTCACTAAGCATCGTTTGGATGCATCAACATGACATTGTGTAAAATCCACTTTCCAATAATTGTCCCACTCTCGGGTGTCCGAAATTTTAGGATTATTATATAAAGTAGAAACTGAAGTATTGGAACAGACAGGTGTGAGCAAACAGCGCAAACCCAGAAGAGAAAAGGAGCTGTCTGATCAGGGCTTACACTGTTTTCCATTCTGCTGGTATCTTTTGGACGCATTCTTGCATCGTAAAACAAAACTGCTCCATTTTTAGGACAATAACGGTAATATTTTGAGGCATCCGGATATTTAGAGCTTTTACATCATGCTGCTGTCCTAAAATTTTCAGTTGTTTGTGGTGGTTTAGCAGACTGCGAATTTACTGATGGTTTTTCTTTTATCATCTATGTCTAAGCTGAATTGTTTTATGACTTCTAAAAAACTATCTTGCAAATTATCATGATTATTTTGTCTTTAAAACAAAGACAGACAGTAAACAAGTGAGCCATTGGGCAGTAAAAGATGTCATTGGATACATCTGATCATAGAAGACCAATATCATCTCAAAAACCATACTAATCCTAATAAACAGCTCTGCTCTCATGAATGCTCCCTCTCTTTTTCCATGGATAGTTGAATGCTGACAAGCCTAAACTGCAAATTTCCAGGTTAATAAGACCTGTCCGCGTGCAGAAAAGCTCGCCTGCAGTGCCTTGCCCAGCACATAAAAAAAACTTTGACGTAAAACTTTAAAATGTGACGCCCACGCTGACGTCCAAGTGACAAAAATGAAATGTCCAGGGGCCGTATTTATAAACCACTTAAGTCGTTGCTATGCTGTTGCTAAGGCTGAATTTCTATGAAGGAGATTCCCTACAACTATGAAATTTGCTCTGGAGGAACAGTTTGTCAGACTGTTCCTCAAGAGCAAATTTCATAGTTGTAGGGAATCTCCTTCATAGAAATTCAGCCTTAGCAACAGCATAGCAACCACTTAATAAATACGGCCCCATATCTTTAGAATTTTTTCGATATATTCTATGAAAAAAATCTGATGGAACTGCCTCTAACTTATGACTGCACAGGTATGCAGAACTGTGTCTTTGCTGTTTGAGTACATGCTGTTAACTTTTCTTGTGTCTGGGTCATTAATTATCATATTCACCCTAATTACTGCAAATGCCCTAATTAGAGCATAGTCTAGGGGCATTTATGAGTCATATGATAAAAGCATTAATACATCAGTCATTTGCAACAACGGCCCCCCCTGGACCCGGGGAATAGTGGGGATATTGACTTTTTACTCTGCAAAACCCTAGTATATGCCCTGCACTGTGGGGACATTTTTTATGTCAAATCCCTGGTAAAGGTCTCCGCCCCCAGGGGATCATATAAGTATAACAAGAGGTCCATGATGGACCTAAATCGCTCACCTGAGTTATGATGAAATAACATGGAAGATCATCTATTTGATGGTGGTACAATTGGAGCAGTTTTGCACTTTCTAATCTATATTCTGACATAGTTTCATTTAGACTGGATCAAAACTGTGCCCTCTAGAGTGTACACAATGTTTTTCTAAGATCTGACATGGCGATCTATTTTTTGATCAGACATTATTCAGTTCCAAACTTGGCCTACATTTCATGAAGATACACATTCTGACAAAGTTTCATGAAGATTCAATGCAAAATAAAGCCATTATTGTGTACACAAGGTTTTTCTATGATCTGACCTGGTGACCTACCGGTAGTTTTTGACCCGACAATACCCAGTTCTCATTTTGGCCTAGCTTTCATTAAGATAATCATTCTGACAAAGTTTCATGAATATGAACCAAAACTGTGAGTATACACAATGTTTTTCTAAGGTTTAACCTAGTGACCTAGTTTTTGATCCAACATGACCCAGTTGCACCCTTGGTCTAGATTTGTTGGAGATAAACATTTTGACAAAGTTTCATGAAGATTGGAACAAAACTGTGCCCTCTAGAGAATTCACATGGTTTTTCTAAGTTCTGACCTAGTGACCTAGTTTTTGACCTTACATAGTCCAGTTCCAAATTTGGTCTAGATTTCATAAAGATAAGCATTCTGACAAAGTTTCATGAAGATCTAGTTTTTGACCCCACATGACTCAGTTTCAATCTTGGCCTAGACTGTTTAAGGATAAACATTCAGACAAAGTTTCATGAAGATTGGATCATAACTGTGCCTTCTAGAGTGTACACAAGGTTTTTCTAAGATTTGACCTAGTGACCTAGTTTTTGATCCCACATGACCCAGTTTCAATCTTTGTCTAGAGTTCATTAAGATAAACATTCTGACAAAGTTTCATGATGATTGGGTCAAAACTGTGCCCTCTGTGTCATTCTAAGATTTATTTCTATTTTTAGCTCTGGTGGCCATTTTGTTCAACGGAGTGGAACCGTTTTAGCAATTTTGGTTCAGGGCCATGAGTCAAACATTTCTGTGAAATTATTTTGAAATCGAGCCATTGGCTTCAGAGGAGATGCCGTTTAAAGGTTTTTCTATTTTTAGATTTCTATTTTTAGCTCTGGCGGCCATTTTGTTCAGCGGAATGGAACCGTTTTAGCAATTTTGGTTCAGGGCTATGAGTCAAACATTTCTGTGAATTTTTTTTGAAATCGAGCCATTGGCTTCAGAGGAGATGTCGTTTAAAGGTTTTTCTATTTTTAGCTCTGGTGGCCATTTTGTTCAGCGGAGCGGAACCGTTTTAGCAATTTTGGTTCAGGGCTATAACAGAAACATTTGTGTGAAATTATTTTAGAATTGGCCCACTGGTCTAGGAGGAGATGTCGTTTGAAGAAATTGTTGACGCCGGACGGATGGACAGACGGACAAACGGACGGACGGAGGGACGGACGCCGGACAAATATCGATCACAATAGCTCACCTTGAGCACTTCGTGCTCAGGTGAGCTAAAAATCAATATTCTGACAATATGTCGTGGTTAATTTCGTTAAATACACTGCACTACTTTTCCCGCTGTTTTGGTGGGAATACTGCCGGGACACCTCTTAAGTAAAAACACTGAGCTTAAGCACCACAATGCCCCCGCTATCCCCGGGCCGTGGTTGCAAATGACTGGTGCATAAGCACTTAAGAATTTCAGGGTTATAGTTACTTGAAAAGTTTCTGCGATGGTAAGCAACTTTACCCCAGGGCTCTTACCATTAACCCTTTTTAGACCGGATACCCGTTTTGGGGACATTATGCAAACAGTGCAGACCCAGTTCAGACGCCGCCAACTGCGGCGTCTGATCAGGATCTACATTGTTTGCTTACAGGAATTTCTATGCAAAGTACAATAAAAGTGAAAATATTCACCAGAAACCCCTAAAACTAGTAATGGGATTATCTGAATGATAAGAATGGACAAGTCCACTGGTCAAAAAAGGGTTAAATTCTGCCTTTTTCCTACCTAATCATTTTTCGAAACATGTGCCAATTAGAAGAAAGTTCACTGCAGGTTTGTGCTGCCATAGTGAAAAACTTAAGTGCACAGTGTCCTACTTAGGTCAAAAACTGTATTCTCTTTGAAAGTAAGTACCTTGCACGATACGTGTCTTTTGTTTCCTTTTTCTCTTATGATCTTATGAAAATTATACGGTTTCCACAGTAACAAAAATAGAAAATGCAAAAATATCAAAAACTCAGAAATAAACAACATATAATTGGAAAGTATACTTTGAAGTTGTCATTTGGCATTGTAATTACAGTATTTTGTCTTCAATTAGCTATGCTATTACATACTAATATCATTAGGTTCCATATTTGACCGTACCTTAACAATCATTAGTATTGAGGCAAACTGGTAAAGAGAGTAGACTCTGATCAGCTGCTCCTTCAAGAGCAGCTGATCAAAGTCTACAGTCTTTGCCAAACTTTAGGGACATTCAGGTCACATTGGATAATAAGAGCAAATACAAAACTGAGATTATAGCATATTCAAAACAGTTGTTCCAGTTTTTAGGATTTTTATGGAAATTATCGAATTATTTGGGCAAACAATGATGACCAAGATCAGACTGCTCCTTTGGAGCAAAGAGTGCACAATAGAAAGACAGCTCTGATCAGGGTTTGAACAGTCTGAAAGCTGTAACATTACACCTCTAATTACAGGTATGACAAGAGGACCTTTGCAGCAGTTATTTGAACACTTCGTTTGATTCAATATTTGCATTACAATGATTTTTCAGTTTAGTTCCGTTCAGTTATCCTAACGACGCACATACAAACTTCTTGGGGTAATCTTGATCGGCCATGTTATTGCGCAATCAGCTCTTATTATCTCCCTTGACATTTTACACATACTGAATGCGCAATACATTTAGCAGCGCCAATGCTTTATTGACATATGCGCACTAACCATATACTCTTAGAATATAAAATTTCCTAATCTTTCAAGAAGGAAATTATTACCATTACCAAACGTTTGCTGAATAATGTATGTTCTCAGCTGTCAGCTTTCTCATGTCGAAAATACCGGTTGGTTGTTTACATTCAAAATACAGTTTTCACCGAATTTTTTGTTAACAGGAAATGATTTTCCCTGTATCTTCGGTCAGTTTAAAATACGGTGATATATGGTTGCTATGGTAAACATATTCATTTTAATGGTAAACACATTGCTTGAAGTAGTGGGGGGTACAGTTCGTTACAATTCGTTTCTGGCGAAAAAAGCTGGGAAATATGCTTGATCCATAATTTGAACCTTTTTAATGATCATCTATACCCCACAAATAAAAAATGCTATGTCGTGAATGATGTTTTTCAGAATCTTTTCATCAAATGTGTACTTTAAATTGATTTAAATCTATACAAACGATCAATGGCAGTAGTGGCCGATAGGTACTAATAATCAGAAAATCTAATCCCGTAATATTGATATGCCAATTATCTCAACTGTGAAATCTGAGATCCAAACCAAATAAAAGAAGAGAAAGCAGTCCATGTGATACATAATCTCTCGAGTAAATACTAGGGCTGAAATGTCACAAATAGCCATTCAGAAGATCTTTTGCATTTAAGAACCTCCCATCCTGTTGTCAATGTATCTGCTGATTTCGTTGTAAGGTAATGTAATTGTAGTATATAGTAACTTTGGTCTAAACGCGGATAAAATTCAGATTGAATAAGGTAAGGAGTTAGGAACAATGTTTTTCCGAATAATCTCAATCAGGTTCCATTTTTTATAACAGTGTAGATCAGTGTGTGGTGTACGGTAAGGCTCAAAACTATGCAGTGAAAGCAACTTTGAATTCATGCTTCTGTCACAGTCCAGTTCTGAGGGATGGATGGATGACTTGCGATTTAACAGTATTTCAGGCATATTAGGACAATGGGAAGGTGGTAATGATGGGCTGTGTGCAATGGAACCGCATTTACTGTTGCAAATATTTCCGCTTCCATCGGGTCTCGAACCCTGGTTTGCTTGATCAGCAAGCCAGCACTTAATCTAATGAGCTACCGGGGCTACGGCAGTTGTGGCGCAATGTGTGAGATCACCCGCACCGTCTGTTCCCTTTTCTTAAGCACTATCCACCGAAAAGTGAAGCTGATCAGTTTACAGAAATGCGCAGACTGCTACGGTCTATTTTCCATGGGGCAAACAGCTCTTTTAAACGTTTGCAGAGCTTAATCTTTAAGGTGAACAAGTACACTTTCAGGAAAGCAACTCTGCAATTTTCATTTTACCTCACTTTTCGAAAGGGATCAAATGTGATAGAACATAATCTGCTCTTAGAAGAGGTTCAGCTCTTTAAAGAAAAAATTCTTCTCTCTTCTAGGAGCAAATTCTTAACTTGAAGAGCACCTCATTTTGGAATGATTTCTATGTACAGGGAAGTAAGAAGAAAGCTACAAAAGACAATCCCCTTAGTAAAATAGCGGGGAAAAAACATGGAGTGTAATGCCTCAAATCTATGAATTTGATGTCGCATTTTATAGACATTCTTTAGATATTTGCGTAAACAATTCGCATGTGTCAAACTCTTAATGTTAAAACCTAGACTTCGAAAAACCCACCGCTTGACAGTTGAAATTGGAATGTATAACGTGATATGCAAGGTTCGAAAATAGTCGGCTGTGCTGTACCATTTTGACTATACTCTGTTAATCTGAACTTCTCCATTAAAAAGCCATGAGCATGTAAAATGCCATTGCAAACGCAGCACATATCTGAGTCATTACCCAACTGCAGATACTAAACACGTGTATATGAGGGCTTAGCGCATATTCTTGTTGTACCCGTCCTGTCTTAGATAAATAATCCTGCAATACTGAGAGCGCCTTCAACTTCATATTTCCGATTTTTTGAATGTCCGGTATTCATTTTAGGATATTCAGAGTTCATTTTTGGATATCCAAAATTCGATTTATGGTGATCCAAAAATAATATTGGATTATCCTAAATTACTTTTGGATAGCTTTTAAAATAATTTAGGATAATGCAACATTTTTTTTTGATGACCATAAATAAATTTTTGCATATCAAAAACCAAAACCCGAATTAAGGATATCCAGAAATAGTCGAAAGCCAATAAAACAGCATCCCATATTGCTATCATACTTGAATAAAGCACGATGACCTTCACCAGGATAAAATCGCCCAAAGACATATCCAGTTCAAGCTTCTTGCGTGTTATTCTCACTTTTGAATTGCTTGCGTGTGTTTTAAACGGTAAAAAATTCATATCTCCGGCTCCGGCAGCAGCCATGCTTTTGCAATGAACTTCGCTTATATTGACTAATATAATTTTCTGTTTGAATCTAAATGATTTGAAGTAGTCCTTTTCAAACAACTTTGTTAAAGAAATCCGATTAAAGTCACGGTCAGAACTCAAAACAGAAATTGCCTCGTTTGCTCACTTAAATAGCATATCTCTAAACATCATTGTTATACTAAATTGTCCCAACGACGGGTGGTAAGAGTTTACATTTGTCAAATCTGACAGTTCAAGCTCTTCATTGGACATAAATTGTCTTTTATAACCCTGTCATGTTTTATCTGAATCACCGAAACTCAAACATTTAAGATAATGACAATTCAGTACGCTGATCGATGACAATAAGGCGTGCTTGTGTAACAATATAAATAACGCAAGCCGATCGTCTTCATAATGTTATTAATAATAATACTGATAAATAGATAAATAAATGCCATAACCAGTTAGTGATCAGCCTGAAATTTAAAATGCCTGTCTTTACTATCAGGCAATTGAAAGGACACCAATGTAGATCTAGACCCTGATCAGACTATGCCATCTGATTTTTTTTTACTTTCTCAAATATTTTCTCTCCATCAGATTTAATTCAGTCACAGGCGCTCTCTGTCTCTCTCTCTCTCTCTGTCTGTACTGGGTGACTCGGCGACTTCTTTTCGTTCTATTGTTCTGTTCTATTTCAGTCATTCACACGCTTCATTAGCAACCGGCGAGACGAGAATTTCGCGAGATGAATAACTGCCCAGAATCATCGCTGGTTTTCCGGTGGTTCCGGGCATTTCGACGTTTTCCCAAGGGCAATCGGAGAAGTTTGTATGTGCGACGTTCCCAAAGTGGCTCAGTCGTATGTAATCATAGTTGCACGCACTTGGCGCCGAGTGTCCGTCCAACATTACAATGACAGTAGGACATCTCTCTTATATATTTGACAAAGCTACAGACAGGGGAAATAATTCTCCATAAATCTGATTGGATTTATCTCCCTTGGACATGAGGACCCAAATGAGATGTTAAGGTGAATATAAAAGGTAAAGGTTTCCCCTAGCCTAGTGGCCACAGGGGCAGTGTTGGTCAGGGGCCCACTGTATCTTGGGCACAGCATTTAAACGGCAGAGCCATCCCTCTCCTTTCCCTGAATCATCCTTCTATAATGCAAAACAGGTGCCCATTTACTGCTAGATTTATAGAATTGTTCCCCTTTACAGAAATGATGGGAAAATGGTGGGGGTCCCTCCATTCACCTTAAGAAACACATTTTTGACAATTTTCCTCAATATTTCTGGTTTGTCCATTGATGCACAGTCATTATTCTTAAGATGTGACTTTTCAATAGCCACAAGTTTCAGAAGCATGACTTTGTGGTTACATAATACAAGGCCTTGTGTGGCAAAACAGACCATTTCATGATCATAGTAAAGTAATTTCAAGTGCCGCAGGAAATGTCTCACAAGTGTCTCAATAACTGACTGAATGAAAAACAATGCTTAAAGAAAGAATGGCATCTTTAAATTTCCCTAGATCATGTCAATCATTCCATTCAAAAGACGAGCCTCTGTGGCCTAATTGATTAGAGCCGTGACTCTCAAACATTACATGTAAGTCTCTCACAAATGTGTGTTCAACCCTCTGACACACACGTGGGAAAGCCAAATTCTGCTTATGGAAGGTCTTGTGGTTTTTCACTGGGAGCTCCAGCTTTCCCTTACCTCTGCTTTAATAACAATCAGCTGGATTAGTGAGTTATTCTTGAAGGGGCCGTAAAACCCATATCAATAATAAAAAAAAAAAAATCAAAATAGCACATTTAAGGTGAATGGGTACACCTCCACATTTTTCAGGCTTTTACCATAAAAACTCTATATATTGGGACAGTTAGGTCTGAGCAAATAGTGCAAACCCTGACTAGGGTTTACACTGTTTGCCATACCATTTGAATTTTTGGACACATAACTGCACTGTTAAACCAAACTGTTCCAATTTAGGACAATTATGGTAATTATTTTGGGTGTCCCAAAATTTAGAATTTTACCAAGGGAAACAATTTTTGTGACTTTCTATTTGTTTCCAAGGAAGATTTAGCCCTTTCAAAATGGGATCAACTCTTAAAGGAAAGAATTTGCTCCCCGAAGCAAAAAAGAATTTACCCTAGCTTTCTACCAAGGGAAACAACTTTTGTGACTTTCTGTTCGTTTCCAAGGAAGCCCTTGCAAAATGGGATCAACACTTAAGGAAAGAATTTGCTCCCCTAGGAAAGAGAATTCCTCCTTCTGGAGCAAATTCTTACCTTTAGGAGTTGATCCCCATTTAGAAGGGAGGCAAATATGAAAATGGTAGAGTTGGGGAAGCAACTCTGCAATTTTTATTTTTGCCTCCCTTTTCAATAGTGGTTGACTCTTAATATTTAGATCAAAGCAAAGCTCTTTGTAAACCCATTAAGTGATGCGGGATTAAATGTTGTTTACAAGTCAATAATTACATTGTGCCACATGGTTTTGAGTGACAGCTCACCTCACTAACTAGCACGTGGAATCTACAACATGACATGTACTTGAATGGCTAGCAAACATTGAGTGACAGCTCGCTATGCCTACTTGCATGTTAAATCTGCAGCAGTAGGTGGATTTTACTGGTATGCAGTGACAATGCGGCTGTTCTAAATTGTAGCAAAATTCGGCCGGTAATGTTTCTAAAACGATTCTGATATGTGTATTACTCATTTTGTTTATCTCTTTTTGATGAAAAGCACTGTTTAATAATATAAATATAAGGAATAAACGTTATTTTTTTTAAACGTTTACAACTACATCGGGTTATGAGCAAAGTTTACATAAACCCCAAAGGGCCTTTGCTCGTGACCTGATGTAAGTTTATACTTCAGTAAACGTAAAAAAAAAAACATTCATTCCTTAAATGAATTCATAGTTCTAAAAAAAGCATTCAGTCAGTTTCTTTGAAAGTGTGTTGCTACAATGCCATATTTGCCTGTCTTCTAACAAAGGGAAACAACTTTTGTGACTTCTTATTTGCTTCCCTGGGCAATGTAGCCCTTTCAGAATGGGGTCTACTCCTTGGCGAAAGAATTTCGTGCTAGAGGAGCTAAAACATACAAATGTATGAGCTGCGACACCGCAAAACCAACAAAGTAGTATGTGCGTCCAGCCAAGACTCAGTTCAGCCTGGGCAGCCAGCCTGTCTGAACAGAGTCTTCGCTGTGCACTTAAAGGGTAGCTAAGGGTTCTCTTTGCTGATATTTGTAATATACTACCTACATATCAACAGGGAAGACTGATCAGACTGGACAGATGCACAGGCTGTTTTGTGTCTTCACTGAGCGCACATGCCACTCGGTTGGTCTTTACATGTCATGGCTCATTTGAATGTGAAGTTTATGCTAACCTTGAGTGGAAAGATAGATTGATAATGAACTAGAGCAAGTGAGCAGGGCACGTATACCCCCGACCAGCGCCACTGCCTAATAAAACCACCACCTTATGAAACTACCACATAACAAACTCAATCTTATACATGGTTTGAACCTAGAAGTAAACTTAATCACCTTATCACATGGTTCCATCAAAGTATATTACAAATATCAGCAAAGAGAACCAACTTAACACAGAACTTTAATATAAACATATAAGTCTGTGTCCATGACCTTGGTCAGCAGAAGCATCCAGATGATGTCAACTAATCTGCATAAACACAGAAGTAAATCTAGTCATATATCAATAGGTTTCATCAAAGGATGTTGGAAATATAAGCAAAGAATATAAACTCAACACAAAACTTTAACACAAATATATGTCTGTGACCTTGACCTTTGGTAACCAGCTATGAACCTAAAAGTAAAACTAATCAAATATCAAAAGGTTCCATCAAAGGATATTGGAAATATAAAAGAAGAATATAAACTTAACACAAAACTTTAACGAAAATATTTAAGTCTGTGACCTTGACATTAGGTCCGCAGCAGCATCAAGATGATGTTAAGTATTCTGCATGAACATAGATGTAAACCAAGTATTATATATCAAAAGGTTCCATCAAAGGATATTGGAAATATAAGCAAAGAATATAAACTTAACGAAAATCTTTAATGCAAATATACAAGTCTGTGAGTAAGTATTCTGCATGAACCAAGAAGTATACCTAGTCACATACCCATCAAAGGATATTGGAAATATAAGCAAAGAATATAAACTCAACGCAAAACTGTAACACAAATGTTAACTGACGGATGGATGCACGCACACACGGACGGACAAACGGCCAGATGGAAAGATGAAAACTATATACCCCTCATACTTTGTATGTTGGAGGTATAATGACTTGTGATTATACATCCTTCTAACAGTATTTCAGTCATATCAGGATGATGCGAGGGTGATAAAGGAAAGGCTGTGTGCTATGTAGCCCCCATTTACTGTTGGAAACCAATCCGCCTCCAGCAGGATTCAAACCTGGCACCGCTAGATCAGCAGACCAGTGCTTAACCCACTGAGCTACAGGGGTTCCTGGAGTGTAACGTCACCTAAAGCACAGTAACTGCATTTCTTCACATCTACAAGACTTTTCTAACTAGTACACTGATATGGAAAATGATGGGATTTGTTGATACTTCTGTGAGATTGTTTATCTAAATTCTAATTTCTCAGTAAAAAGAATCCAACAGAACACAATGTCTAGGCTGCTGTGTATTGTCACGAAAAGCTGCCTATACTACTAGCATAGCTAACTCAGAAAACCTAACAAAGTGGGCTCAGCTGACAATGCCAACAATGATTTTGATGCCCAAAACAAGCAATAACTATGCCTCACTTCTGCTAGTTGCAGGTAAGATATTTGCTGTGGCCCCTCATCAGAACTGCTTTATCATGTGGGTGGGTGGGGGAGAGGGGGTGGGATTAGTGAGGGGCCATGGCTTCATGGCTTTTCTGATAAAGAACAAAAGAATATAGTCAACTCTCGATATCTCCAACAATGATATCTCAAAGAACCCTCTTATTCCAAAGAATACAGTTTGGACACATTTCCTACTATTATTTACATTTCAACTCTTCTTATATCAAACTACTGATATCTCGAAGTAAATTTTCTGGGATCAGAAAATTTACTTTGAGGCCATCCTTAGAAATATTCTTGTTTCCCCTTACCCGACCCTTTTTCTCAATGGTGGGTAGGTCGGTCGGGATTTTATTTTTTTTTCCCCCGGAAAAGTCAGAGCTCCAGATAATCTTTATAAGCGGGGACATGCTGACGCCTCTCTCGAGCCGCTTCATCTGATGGTTTTTCCATCCCAAATTAAGACAAAGGAGTGTTTTTAAAAGTACTTGCATATAAGTCCTATAAAAATAGACAACGCAGTTTTTATAATTAAATAGGGACGGGCGAATGGCGCCCCGTTACTGCGACTACGGATACGTTCCACAGATTTTTTATAAAGTCCGTCGCATTCCTTCTTTAATGTTGGCCGTATAGCCAAGAACAGTATATAACACGTTCATTCAAGTTTTACGATAAGAACAGTGTGACCCCTGACGAGGCTGCATTGTTAGCAAATATGGGATCGGATGCACCGGAGATAAACACATTCTCGTTGCATCGTCATCTATACACTTTTGTCACATACATTGTACCCTGTTTTAGATATTGAAACAACCCAAATATGAAGATCTATCTCCGTAAGATGAGTTTATTAGGGTGAACGGGTCAATCTGTATCGAAATAACATGCAAACATTAATTATGGTCATTGCGAGTTACGCATTCTCATCAGGGAATACGCTATAACGGAGTGTAAAGACGGTAGTAGTTTTTTTAAATACGGTAACCACCTGCATGTGGTTATGTTGATCAGACATCAAAGAACGCCGCATTGAACTGGACACCTGTCATATAAAACCGTGAGACAGGCAAAGGTACCTTATACCAGATGCCCCGATCAGCCTGCGCAGTAATGCAATGCGACTGGTGTTTCCTATTCACAACTTTGATCTTTGGATTATGAAAACATTTACCATAATTAGAAATGCGAATATTTTCTGAGCGTTCGCGTTCCGTTGGACACATTTGGCACCACTTGAGACGTTTTGATTAGCGTCGGCAAAATGAGATTTCAGCCATGTGCGTTTCCTAATAATCGAAATAGTTTTCAACCTAATGCTAGATGAATTGTTTGTCCAGACAGAGATGACTCTGATCAGACATAGCCAATACACATGCTTATCTGCGTTTTCCCTATATGCACACGTCGTAAAGTACCTTAAAAATGTAGCCTTTAAAGCATAATTTTATGCGATTTTCGCTAGTCTAATAACTTCAAATCCGATTTTACTTTTCTGAACAGTCTCCGTGTATTTCATAAAAAAAAAAAAAATTGAAAATAACAATACCCGGAATGCAATTTCGTTGTTCAACAATTTTCGCATGCCGCTCTGTATCAAAGAATGACCCTTTGTTTTTGCCCGACACCGAAATTTTCAGCTCCAGGTTACTCTACATAAAACCTATCGGCACGTGCGTTGAGCGGCAGCCAGTGACTTCAAAAGATGACTGAAATCCTTTGATCTTTTGCCAGTCTTGTCTAAGGTGGTTGAGCGCATTTTTGTTTGGCTATTCCGTTCTGCTTCTTCAAGTGTCTCCAAACATAGTTTAAAAGACGATGCCGTTCGTTTTTATGATGGATAATCCTGTTTTAGTGGGAGTAGCCTATTCTTTACACATTAGTTTGGGACTGCTGGCGTTTTTCGTCAGAAACACCTTTATCTAGAGCTCTGAAGACCCAGAATTTTGGTACCCGGCACAAAAGTAGAAAAAAAATAATTTTTTTTTTGAAATCGGAAAAAATTATTTCCGGTCGCTACGATTTTTTACGGTCGGTCGCGTAAGGGGAAACATTAAATATTTTATTTTTGGCCTGAAATATCAGTAGTTTGGGATAAACTTTGAGATATCGAGATTTGTCTGTAAATTATACATAATTGTCATTCAAACCCCACCATATTATGATCTCTTTGAATTACCTTAAACTTTTGTAACCATTCAGCTAGGCCAGTGGGAGGATTATCTTTGGATGGAATACGTTGTCGATGTAGATGGACTCCGTGTCTCTGAGGAGCTCGCAGATTACTGTAAGTTGTCTGGGGACTGAAGAAAGAAAATATGTGTAAATATTCCTAAACAGTGGAGCCAAAGTCAAAGGTTAAACAAACATAGCAACAGTTCTGCGGCCATATTTATAAAACGACTTAAGTGGTTGCTATGCAGTTGCTAAGGCTAATTTTCTATGAAGGAGATTCCCTACAACTATGAAATTTGTTTTGGAGGAACAGTCTAAAAGACTGTTCCTCCAGAGCAAATTTCACAGTTGTAGGGATTCTCCTTGATAGAAATTCAGCCCTAGCAACAGCATAGCAATGACTTAACTCGTTTTATAAATATGGCCCCTGCAGTTTAAAACTAACAACATCATTAGTCATTGAGACATTATATTTTCCAATGTATCATATGCAAGTAAACTGGTTTTTGCTGAAAAAAATAAAAGCTTTTCCTGTGTGAAAAATACTGTGACTTTTAATTTTATACGCATTAGAAGACTGAATGAATCCTGGGCTATCAAATCTGTTCAGCTAACTAACAATGATCTGAACTAGGCCAATGATGTTTTAATGAAGAACATGTTTAGGGGAAGCAACTCTACCACATTCATATTTGTCACCTTTCCCAGTGGAGATCACCCTTAAAGGAAAGAATTTGGTTTGATAGGACAAGAGTAAACCCCTATCATGTAATCTTTAAGGAAAGCAAAAATGAAATTGAGAAAATTAAATTGTTTCCCTTTGTAAAAATGGTGGAAAAACAAAAGTGTACCACCTTAAAGAACTGATGATACTATAAAAGGAGGATTAACTACAACTGTTTTTCTCAGTGTAGATTTCCAAATGTGGAGGTAAATATGTACTCCAATCAGTGTAGATTTTTTTTCCCATGCCCTCTGCCCTTTTCTGTCTCATAGTGATGTGTATTTGGACAATGGTTTCTCTAAACTTCACAGTGTCGGAGCGGAAATGTACAGTGTTTGAGATTGTATCGTTACCTGTGATTCTGTACAGTGAGAATCCGACACTTGGTGTAAAGCGATACACGGAGAGAGTAAGTAAACATGACGATGGTTTCTTTAATTTCATTATTATCTTGCTTATTGTGATTTCTATGGATTGCTTATAATATACGAAGAACTTCAGAGGATGAATGCTTTATGTTTTCCCCAAGTTGTGCACACACAAGTTCTTGATCATTTGAACACGCAAAACAGCACACGATTTCGTCCATGTGAAGGGTCGTGTATTCTTGTGTCAAGGCACAAATAAACTGTTATTTTTTCAGCAAATGAGTATTGGTCTTTAAAATATCTGAGGTTAACGGTAGTACCTCGGTTTTTATGTTTGGGGTGAATAAAAGTGATGAAATGCTGAGTTGTTCATCGATTGATATTCGTACAGTCACTTGCAGAAGACAGCTTGGAATTTGTACAGTGACCCACTATTATCTTTGTACAGTGACTCGGATCGAGTTGTTTTTCATCAAGCTGAGTTAATGCATTTCATTTCGACAGCGACGACCCTTCGACATTTTTTTACTACCAGAATTCAGAACATAAATCCTTTAATCAAGTTTGGACCCGAATAGTTTACTGGTGGTACGCCAACATTTGTTTCTTTCAGCTACTGACCACTACAGTTTTGTCTCATATAAGACAGTTGTCGCGGACAGAAAGAATACGCCGGGCCGCGTAGCGCAGTCGGTAGCGCGTCTGACTGAAGAGCGAGAGGTACCGGGTTCGATACCCAGTCCGGCCACATACTTTCGTGGAAATTGATCATGAAATCTTTTCTACGGTCATTTTCCCCCTTCCACTGATTCAAGAAGGGCAGTTGTCAGTTACTGGTGAAAGTATGGACACTTAGTACTGGTTAACCGCTTAGGAGGTCTAAGCCTGCCCAGGAATAGTGTGGTTAGGTTAACTGACCGTCCTGACATGACCATAGCTGTTTACCGTGGACGTAAAGCAACAGCACAACAACAACAACAGAAAGAATACACTTTTAGAACCTCAGTCGTCGATTTCATGAGACTCACATGGCAGCATTTGATGAGCAGTTTGAGATACTGGTTTATCGCCTTTGATGCCATGAACGTAAAGCATACATACATGCATTGTTGAGCCACAATATGCTACCATACACAAAACGCTACCGAGATAGCATTTTATGTATCCCTGCCTACACAAAATGCTACCAAAAAGCATATTGTGTAGGCAGTGTACACAAAATGCTTTCTGGTAGCGTTTTTTGTAGATAGGGTACATGTTCTTTGACTGGTCGTTCGAGGATACACAATATGCTCTACCAGGAAAAGTATCACTTTTAAGCTCGACTTAATGACTTGGACTCAGAAATACACGTTTAAGGCAACCCCTGTCTTAGTTGACATTATCGTACCCATGCGCGGATACAGGGGCGGGAGACGGGGGTCAGAACCCCCCACCCCCCCCCCTTCATTTTTCAACAATGAGTTTTGCAATCATTATGGTAAAATTTGTCGGAACCCTCTGATCTGAAGTTGGACGCCGGGGAAATTTTGGTCCCTCATTTTCATGTTAGATGGAGCATATTGTGTATGGCATATATGATACCTTCACAATATGTTCCCAAATTTTGAGATAGCATTTTGTGTAGGCAGGGATACACAAAATGCTATATCGGTAGCGTTTTGTGTATGGTAGCATATTGTGGCTCAACAATGCATGTACTTTGGAAATTAAAAACAAATATGAACATAGCGTGTTGATAAAATAGTCATACACCAATTACATTGCCGAAGTCAAATGTCTATCTACAAGTAAAAGCATCGACAAAATAGCTTTCGCTCTACAATACTAGTACCGTTGTATCACAGTGTACTTTCTCAGAAGACACACACACATGCACGACACATGATAATTCCTTCAATTTCACATGTACGCTCAGCGAAGACTCAGATCAGTATGTGCATTCGTGCAGTCTTATCAGAGTCTTCGCATAATGACTCAACTGTGAAATGTATGTCAACAAGTCCTACATTTTTATTACTTGAAACATCGGGTCACACTGACTCGTATATAAAAGTTCGAAATTGATACATGAACTAGTCTTCAAGTTATAAGGCAAAATCACTCATCCATTAAATGTAGGTCACAGTGACCTACATTTATTTTGAGGTGAAAAATCTTGTCATACCAACTCGTATACAAAAATGAAGTCCATAGATACAAAAGTCTTTAAGTTATAAGGCAAAGTCATTTAACCATGAAATGTAGGTCACCACAGCCTTGAGGTCATAATACCATAAGACAATGTCACATGGTTCACTGATGACGGACCAAGATTAAGCGCAAGTTGTGTTTGAAATAGATAAGCAGAAAAAAAACATTTTTAAGGTGTCCAAGATTTTCATAGCTAGCCACACCCAGGCAAGGACCCTGGGGCTAGGAGTCATGAAATGAAAGCTGACCCTCCAAGGTACCTTTGGTCCAAGTATGAATGTTTTTTTTTTGCTGAGTGGTTACTGAGATACAAAGTTTTGGAAGAACTTGGTTTAAACGCATGCATATGGAATGGACCAGATGCTGACATACGCCACAAAGGGTCGTCTACATCAGATAGGAGGCGAATACGGCTGTAGTGGTGGTAATATTTGCTTTCGATGTGATTGAAGGTCAGCTGGCGCTGTGGTTTATCGTAAACATGGTAAAAGCAGATACTATATACAAGTGACTGTACAGAAAAATTCTTGAAAATCGCAGATGTCTGTACGACAGCATACCAAGTCACTGTACAACAATCGATACCTGCAGTGTCCTGTAAAATGAAGAATTTTTAGGATTTATCTCCAGTGCAGATCTGCTTCGAAGATGTTATTTCACAAATATATGTTTCTATAATGTGTTCCTTATGAAAACAATCGGTGTTTCGTTCGATAATGCGATAAATACACATTTCATCATTGATGCGATCATGCATATTTTTGCATGCAAATATGATTGAGACTTGTGCATTACACTAAGAACACTTTATAAATGACATTTACCTTCTTGAGGTATTCCAAATTTACTGATGCGTCAAACGGACCAAAACAGTCTGGCTTTTTAATCATAACTTGAGAAAATTGCCAACATTATTTACCGTGTATATTGACATCCTTTACACCAAGTGTCGGATTCTCACTGTACAGAATCACAGGAGACGATACAATCTCAAACACTGTACATTTCCGCTCCGCCACTGTGAACTTACCTGGAATATTCTGAGTAGCACAATCTTTTCCCAGGGGGTAATAACAAATCTTCTCTTCGACAGTTACTCTTTCTCTTCATCTAGAAATGAAAGATGCATAATCATATCAATTACATTCATGTAGGATATCTCAATGCATTTTTGAACTGCCAAGGCTCAAATCAGCCTGAATATCAGAAATCAGTAACTACAAGTCCAAATGGGTCAGATATTGCTCACCTGGTATTCTGATTCATTGTATTAAAATCTTTTAACACATTCATGAAAATACATGTAGGTCAATAACTTACCTTGTTAATTTCATTAAATGTCCCTGGGGCATTGCATTTTATGAAAGGGGGCATTATTTAGAGTCCACGTGGTAGTTATTCAAAATTAACAATGAGTGTTAAGGAGAACATATTATATACTTTCAGATGAAGCAATTCTACTATTTTTCCTTTTTTGCTTCCCTTCTTAAAAACTCTGAAAGGAAATGGAGCAAATTCTTTCCTTTTAAGAGTGGACCCAATTTGACCCCCCCATTAGAACTGCCTAATGAGGGGTCACAACAAATGTTTTTTAGGAAAATTAACAAGAATTATCTCAGAATTATCATCAAAACCTATCTTCATCTTTAGCTTTGATAAAATCACACAGAAAACTTAGAGCTCTAGATAAGAGGGAGTATCTGATGATAATTAAGGATAATTTTTCTTATTTCTCAGTAAAACCATATATTGTGACCCCTCATCTGAACCGTCTCAATGAGACGTTTCAGATGAGGGGTCACAACATCAGTGTCTATTCTAGAAACTGAAAATGAGGGGGGATTTTGATAAAATAACACAGAAAACTTAGAGCTCTAGATAAGAGGGAGTATCTGATGATAATTAAGGATAATTTTTCTTATTTCTCACTAAAACCATATATTGTGACCCCTCATCTGAACCGTCTCAATGAGACATTTCAGATGAGGGGTCACAACATCAGTGTCTATTCTAGAAACTGAAAATGAGGGGGGATTTTCCCCCCTCCATCTCAAAAATAGGGGGATTTTCAAAAAATAGGGGGGACAATTTTCGAACAGACAGAAAACACTTAGCTCATAAAACAGACATTTACACAGTTATTCCTGTCTAAGACTATACAGTAATCTGAACTGACTTTAGACATTAGACATTTATTCCTGTCCAAGACTATACAGTAATATCTTAACTGACCTGTTTCACCCAGTTTGAGATAGATTTTTCTGTTCTAAATCCCTATCACATTCCAGTTACATATTTTCTGAGTTGATTTGAAGGTTTTAGTCTTATATCTAAGTATTTCAATGGGTTTACAGTGGTTATTTTGCTGATACATAGATTTTCAGCGATTTATAAATTTCCACCGCGGGTATGCTAACGTAGGTGCGGCAGCGGGTTACGCATCTTACCCACTCTCTAATGAAATTCGTTCCGGTATTTCGTCGAACCTGTGAAGTCAAGGGAAGCTACTCTAATGGACATAATATGGCGAAAACAACTTCGGCAATGATGGCTTGATGCCGTTTTATTCAAAACAGTGGTATTTTCTGCGAGGCAAGAGTAAATTCTTTGTTTTGGGACGTTTTCATTGTTTATTTTTTTACGCGGGACTGTCACGCATTCGGTCTGAATTTATGCGGGATATGAGAAAAATTAGCGTGAATCCCGCAATCGCGCATCCTAGAATAGACACTGCAACATATGTGTTTATGCAGAATTAACAAAAATTATCCCTAATTATCACCAAATACTTCCTCTTATCTAGGGCTCTGAAACTCACCAAGTGTTTACCAAAAGAACCAGCTATTGGTATCGGAATCCTTGACCTATATAATGAAGAGCTACTGAGCGACTCGGACACCACCGATAGTCGATCCCCGTCGTCACCGGTGTCATCCATATCCTCTGTATCTGATTCCCTTCCTGTGTCCCGGTCCGCTTCGTCATCGTCTGTGTCGTTCCCGCCATTTTCACTAACGTCCATTAACGACACACTCGGACCTCTTACGATATTTTTCGCTTTCTCTTTTTCTTCTGCATTGTCATTTCTCACACTATCAGTACTTTCCTTTGAGGTTGAAGGTACACATGAAGTTTTCGTCTTTTGAGCAACATTTCTCTTCCTGCTCGTTGGCAGTAATGGCTCTGTTCTATTTGAGGCTCTCTCTGACCGCCCTCGCCCCAGACGAGCTCTGTGAAATGATATAAAAATAATTGTTTCATTTACATGAATGGAACTGATGTCAGGGAAAGCGACTCTTCAATTTTCATTTTTGCCTCCCTTCTGAATGGGGGACTACTCTTAAAGTAAAGAATTTGCTCCTGGAGGAGCAAATTCTTTCCTTTAATAGTAGACTCATTTAAGACAGGCTTTGGCCTCCAGTGAAGCAAAGAGGATGTGTCATAAAAGTTTTTCACCAATAACTGACAGAACACATGGCAGTGTATCAATACACTGCTAAGTCCTAAAATCCACACAATTCATGTCTTGTTAGGGGTGGCTGTATCATAGTGGTTTAGGTACTAAACTACCAATGGTTGCAGGTTCAATCACCACTCCTCCGATCTTTCAGAGGAGACTTTAATCCGAGGTCACATCTCCGAATGACCATATGTGCTGGTAAGACATCAAACCCGACTTCACTCACTCACTCTAGTCTTCTTTGAAACTTGAAAAATTTACATTTAATGGCTGGTGATTTCTAAAATAAAATCACAGTTTTAAAATGATCTGCACTTTAATACTGTAATTGTACAAATGTTTGCCATGTATCAGTATTCACAGTTTTTGCACCCTGCAAATTAGCCTGAAATAAATCTCAGTGATTACGAAGTTATCACAATGGAATGACTGAAAAGATCAACAAAACTATAAATACACTATAAAATGACAAAACTAACAAAGTGGCATGAGCCCCACTACTTAGATCAGCCTGGGCATCTGCCCAGGGCCTGACAAATCCCTTGTCTGACTGCCCGGGACAAGTTGAAAATTTTGCTGGGCATGTAAAAAGTTTTCTAACTTGCCCAGAAAATTGTTTTAGCTTTATAGGGAAAACAGATAAATTTAAGCATTTAGGAGAAGTTCTGTAGCGCACAAGTAGATCAAATTTTGATTTGTCAAGCTTTGTCTGCCGATCTAATCAGTCTGCGCTGTCAGCATAGAGGTAGCTTAGACCCTTCACAACCCTTTAAGTGCACTGCAAAGACTCTGATCATACTGGGCAGATGCACAGGCTGATCTGAGTCTTCAATGGGTGCACATGCCACTTTTTTGGTTTGTCCTGTCATAGCTCAAATATCAGTTCCTATCAACTTGTCTAAAATCATAAAACAGTAAAACTATAGCCCCACAAAAATAAATACAACTCAAGTTCATACACAATCATGTAATAGCTGAAATGTTTTATAATGATTTTAATATATCATTTTTTTTTTTTTTTTTGCTATAACAACTTTTTAGGTAACAAGAACAATGAATATTTTGCAAATTTTGATCAATACAAAAAGGTTAAATGGTTTTCAGAAAGTGAAGATAAAAGTATTAAGATTAACAGCAGCATAAATTATCATACCTGTTGGCACGTTTTGACTGACTGCATGTTAGCCGTCCCCTGTTGAGATCTAAGACACTTTGACCAACACCAGGTACCCTATTTAAATCACTGATACTTGTGAAACCACCTACAACCTGAAAATGGACAGAAACAGTTTAGAACATTATGACAGTAAGATGAGACAGAATTTTCACAACCAAAATCAAACTGCTAAAAGTATATGTAGAGCTGTTTATATCAGGATTAACCCATGTTCTGCCAAGAGCGCATTTTCATGCCATTGACACACTGATTTTGATTAGCATGCATGAAAAAAAATCTTTACAGGGGTCAGCCTAGAGCTTTCAGACAGGGAGAAGTTTTGCGACCTTTTCTGGACTTTAGGGAGAAGTTAAGGTCCAAATTTGGAATTCCCCTATATCTTCTATAAATTTTCACTTCTCCCTCAGCTCAAAATAGGGAGAAGTCAGCCAGCTTAGGGAGACTATATCTCCCAAATCGCCCTCTAAGCTGAGCCCTGTCTTTAGCTCTGTCTTTTTATTCTATACTCTGATACCTGAACCTGTATTTCTGTGCTGAATTCTTCCATAAATTCAATTCTAAATGAGTCCATTTGTCTTTGCAGGGAATGTCTTAGCTTCTGGCAAGCAGTGCAGATCCTGATCAGACTGCTCCAAGGGAGCAGTCTGATCTGGGTCTTCACTGTTTGCTTTAGCAGGCCTGTCTGAATATTTTGGAAAGACATACTAATTACCTTTCTATGTCTCACTATAGCCTCGGCTTTACTGCGTCCAACACCAAATAATTGTTCAAAGTCTTCTACTGTGGCAGTGTTGATATCAATATGGTGGGTGGCCATAGCTTAACTTCACCGCCATTCTGAAATTCATAGAAATAGATAGAATTAATAACAGTGCACCAGCATCCAATCGTCAAGTCTATTTTTCCAGATATTATACTTTTTAAGGATTTTTACGCTAAATCTGAGAAAATAGGTCATTTTCCTTGAGCTCAAGATGCAAGTGTGGGGCAGCTGTTTGATAATTTTACAGCAATGATTTTTAGTTCTATCAAACAACAAACAGTTTGTTAGGGTCCCTCATAAGAAATCCCTTGTTTGCTTACTATTATTATTATTATGAGGCAGTGCTATTGAGAGGCAACAAAGGATGAAATGGTTCACCCAGTTTGGTTAACCATGGGTCTGAGTTGGCCACTCGTCTCTATATCCGAATTTGGAAACTTTATATATACAGGGATCATCTTCAGGCCAGATTTTGTGACATTTGCTCCGGTTTTTTTTTTGCAAAAACTCTCACTAAAATCTGATCAGTGGACAAAAAATCCCTTGCAAAAATTCAATTCTAAAAGAAAATTGCACCAAAAATTCGCTCTCAGAATTTCTCGTTAAATATGGCTAAATGGGATATTTTTCCTTCTAAAATTCTGAGTCAGAATTAACCTTACATAATACAGGGCTGATGATCATGTATATTTCTGCATCATCTTCTTACATCCAGGGCTCTGGATAAGAGGGAGTATTTGATGATAATTGAGGGATAATTTTTCTTAATTCCCATTGAAACCATATGTTGTGTCCCCTCATCTGAACCGTCTCATCAAGTTTTAAGCTCTGCTTCAAGTTTTACTTTTATTGCTATATGCATTCTTTTGAAATGGAGTGCAGAAAATGTGTCATCATGAGTATCATGGGGGAAACAGGAAGGTCCAACACTACTTGCTTCATAATGTAGGTCAAAGTTCTGCTTTATATTGCAGTTGCATGGTCAAGCCAACAAATTGTGTACAAGATAATGACACATACTATCCAGGAAAGATTAGTTTATATAGAAGCTAACCATGAACAGCTATAACTACCCTGGGCTGGCAGGGTTAGCGCTTGGGATATTTTTTCTTTCGCCAAATTGATGTTGTTTGTGCCAGATTCTTTCAACTTAAGCCAGTTTTTCGCAATATTAAGAATTCTTTGAAAATATCTCCCCCTCCCCTCCCCCCCCCCCACCACACACTTGCATTTTACTGTGGTTGCTTAGACTGGTTTCAGTCTATTACATTACACAAGCATTTAACTCTGACAACTGAAAGAGATTAACACTGCTAATAAAGTTTAAAATCTTGTTATTAAATCTTTTATCAGCACTCTGTTTTCATGTATTGTAGTCTCTTTTCCCTGTTCTATTTCTTAGGAACTTATCTCATTATAAATAGCCTAAAACATTTTAAATATCCTAATGATTATTTTATTTCTAAAAATTCTGTTTATTATTACTTTTCCTTTTTTATTATTATTTATTTATGATAATTAGCTATTATTATTGTGAGACAATCTGGACTTGAAAAGCTTTGCAAACTTGAGAGTCTCTTATGCTGTGTTACCTCCCCTTATATCGGTATCAGATTTTGATTTATCCTCAGACCTCTTCATGCAAAGTGAACTGAGAGTTGTAACCATTGTTGTTTTAGACTAAAGTATGTATAACAATGTTCAAATTCAGTTTTGACATTAAAAAACGGCATGTGTAAGACAGCAGAATCAAAACTTTTATCTGTAACGTGTAAGTTTTACACCATAATTTAATAAAGTTCGGATAAATGGCCCCGAAAAAATACCAGGGATTTCCCCAGACCATTAAGGCATGTCGCTTGCAACATGGTTTCCTCTTCAAATTACCTTTGCAACATGCCTGCATTTCCAATGAAAATTTATGAAAGTGCTTTTATTTTCATTTCTTAGCCAGTAAATTTGTTTTAAATGCATTAAGGATCAACAATAAATTAATTATAAGGTAAGTTTAGGCTAATTTTGACAAAACTTTGCAATATAAACAATTTTAAAAATTGATCAACAAGTCAAAATCTAATTTGTGTGCTAAAAGCGACATGCCTTCTGAAATTTCTGAGAACACTGAATACCTTACGGAGTTTGCAACAAGTGAAGACATTGATCAGCCTGCGCATTCAGGCAGCCTGATAAGACTTTCGCACGTAGTTTACAAACTCTAAGATCTGAAAAGTGAAAATGAAAGTCTCTTAAACGTATTGCACTTGTTGATTTGTATAATTGTGAAACGTAGCTTTATGCCTTTTCACATGGTCAACCTTCACCACATTCATCGGTATGTCCTTTGATCTTTTGTACCATTTTCTAATCAACAATTGGCAGGCAAAAAGCGGGGTATTTTCACAGATCAGTGAGTTTATTAGCTCGTAAGGTGTCAACGATGTGTTTACCTGAGCTATCAAAAATAATGCCATGAATAGACATGGGGACAGCTACTTGTTTTCAAGTTTACATAACATGATTATGCATTGAGCCTTGAGGCATGAAGCATCTGCTTGGCGTCCTGTCACTGTGGACTTTTTGAGGAACTGATTAACAGTAACTGAAGGTGTTGATTAATGATTGTGAAGATCGTCTCTGATACCGTAAAACTTTGTTTTTTTTTGTTTTTGTTTTTTAGATTTTTTTTCGCCACTTGCTTTCGCCAAATAAATACTTTTGGAGCCAAAAAAATTATTTTATCGCATTTGGCCAATTTGGCGAGCGAAAGCGGGAACCCTGGCTGGAACTAATTTTCAAGATCTCAAGACTATTCGAGCCAATGAAATTCTACTGTATTATTACTAAGTTTCATCACAATAGTCCAAAGGGTTACCTAGTCTGGAGCCTGGAGGTGTACAAATATAGTCTAACAAGCTAATCAAAGGGATGTAACCCAAAAACTAAGTAAATGGGAGTAACCATTCTTGTATGAGACATGTTGTATACATTACATTGCTTCAAAGGTTCATTATGATACTCCAAAGAGTAACCTAGTAACTGTTGTGGAACACATAAGAATTGCCATACAAACTGCCTCAGTAGAGTTTTTTTTTCAAAACAGCTGTAACTCTGCTAAACCATTGCAAAGTGATAACGAAAAGCTGTATGAATTATGGAACCCCATCTACAGTTGGAAAAAAATGCTGCCTTGCACAGGAATCCAACCAATGATCCCTAGATCAGCAGGCCAGCGCTTCACTCACTGAGCTATCATGGCTTCTGAGATGGGGGTGGGATGGAATTCAATTACACATATTTACACCAGCTCACCAATCCATAAACATGTGCAAGCATATAGTGAACCACATCCCCCTGAATATCTGGATATTATTTCAATGGGCCTTGTTATGATTTGGTAAACAATATGTCATGGGATCTTATTCTGCTTCTGAACTGGAAAAGGCACCTACAAAACATGTGCCGAAAAATGTATACCATCCACCAGTTATACTAAAACATCACGCTCTCGAGATATCTAAGTTCTAACGATTTCGGCGCCAAAGCAGGAATATTGTAAATGCATGACAAAATTACTGCGGATAAGGTGTTTCCACGCCGAAACCACTCAACAGTCACCATGAAACCTGTCTTCATGATATGGTACTCATTTAGTCTTGTAAATACATGTAGGTGCAGTGATTTTTCAGCCTATATGAGAGGGATGGCACTCATTATCACCTCCAATAAACATGCCCTTTCCCAATTCCCGACATCAAAGGATTTTCTTATCTAAGTGATTATGAGTGTCATAAAATCCCTTCACTGTAGCCTCTACCCGTATGAAATAAAAGGTCTCTTTGGAAACCCTGCTGATTCCTTATCTCAAATCTCCATATTCCAACAAACTGTCATTAGTGTGTTACGCAATCAAAAATGTGTCTTTAAACCTTTTGACGACAATATTTTATTGCCCTGCATATACATATGCAAGAACTTTGCATGTGTTTGAGACATCTGTTTTGAGTCTACATTGCTTATCGTAGAATTACTAAAAGATGTATACTTTTTAATGTAATTGTATGATTATATGGATTAAAATGAGTCTAAACAAGATGACAGTTGTTTGCACTCTTCAGATGTCATCGTTGGCATGCAATTACCAGGTGATCAAAAAAGATACCGCAGTGGTTTCTTTTTAAAGCTTATCCATTTCAGTCAAAATAACTTAAATGACTGATGACTAATGTTTTGATTTCCCTGGCAAGATGGCAACTTCTGCCGCAAAGGTTCAAAACATGGGGCTGGCATGTATGAATGGTTGGCTGTTACCTTCGGAGTCGCGGTGGTTTCACAGAATATTTCTCAGCCCCTATACAACTAGCTATATACAACCAGGGTTCTCACTTGAACTTTTAAAATAGGAGTCCGGGACTCCTCCTTTTCCAAAAATAGGAGTCCCATCTGAAAAGTAGGAGTCCCATCCTGAAAAATTGGAGTCCCATAAGTTTTAACATAAAATTTAGCTTATAAAGAAGCTCATTTATCTAGTTAAAATTGTCTTTTGATATTGTCCCTGAGGGATACAAAAGATGAAAAGGGCCTGTACAGGACTGGACGGGGGAAGGGCAATGCTTTTGTGATAGGACATCAAAGGATTATGTTATAGAAATGTAAGAAGATATGACATTGACAATTATTCTGCAAATCTTCCATTTTAAGTCAAAGCTAGTAATTTACTTTTCCCTTCAGCGGAAGTTTAATATGCAATAGCTGCAGTTCAGCACTACCATCTCTCCCCCCCCCACCTCGATGCACCTTACCCCACCCGCTGACAGCAAACGCCCGCCCCCAAATCGGCGCACCTAAACCCACCCGCTGACATCAAACGCAGAAATCTGTTTACATGTATTTTGCCTTTTCTTAATTTGAGACACAGACTGATTGTTTATGTCCAAATCGAGTTTGATTTACACTTGAATGAATGCATACCTGTCGTTATACCATCCTTTGTTTATTGAATTATACATTAACTGCAAATATCTGCGCATATTGTATCAATAAGAGTTCCTATAATACCGCGTGTTGAAATGTCTGTTTAGAACTCGTGGATTTCCCAAAGCGTTATTTATAGATCTACACTGGTACTCGTTCAGCACGTGGTGCGCGAGATATGGCGGGAAACAGACTAAAATTGGCAGGAAAGAATTTTAAAGTGCACGAACCGAAAATCTAAAAAGTCACCGGTTTCGGGGAATTGCAACAACTGGCCTTGCTGAAATAGAGTATAAATACTTCTGATGGCCGCTTCTAGCAACTTGAAATTACCGATTGCATTAAACAAACAAACTGATTTTATACAAGATTCAAGATTTTTTTTATTTATTTGACTATGATGATACATTTTTAATTCAGTTTCAAGAAATTATGTTCAGTCAAGTATCTAAGTTATGGCTAATACATGTATGTGGAGTTTAAATCAATTAAATCATGCACTACTAATGCAATTATGATCAAACTTAATGTACATTGCTCTGTCAAGACAATACATAATTATTTGAAGTTTCATGAAATTCCATTCATTGGTTACTTAATTATGACTCAATTTGTTGATTTTAAACCAAGTCGAGGGCAAAAACTCATTGCTAACTGAAGAAATTTTGACAAAACTTAAGATGCACCAATGTGTTATGGTGATGGGTATTTAGTAAAAGTTTCATTGAATTCTATTCATTGATTACCTAGTTATGGCTAATTGTGTCAATTTTAAATTCATTCAAGGGCAATAACTCAAGAATTTCAGATGCCATTCTGATGAAACTTTATGTGCATAACTGTCTTATGGTGATACATATCAAGTTTTAGTTCCATGAAGTTTTGATAATTGGTTACTTAGTTATGGCTCATTTCATTGTTTTAAGTCAATTAAAGGGCAATAACTCATGCACCCCTGAAGCCAGTCTGATGAAATGTGACATGCATCAGCGGAATATAGTGATACATATTTATTTTAAGTTTCATGAAATTCTGTCCAGTGGTTACAGTACACGCAACGTGAAGACTTGATCTGACACGCTCTCGCGAGAAATTTTAATCTTTTCCACGAAAGTTTAGTCAGGTTTTTGCGTGTGAAATGCGTGGGAGATGCGAGACACTTGCGAGATGCATGACGTTAAACTCGCGAGAAAACAATTTCTTTTCACGCGAGACACTCAATTTCGAGAGAAATGATTAACTCCATGTATGCTCAGGTGAGTCATCGGCGCGAAACTTAATCGCGCGTGACGCATGTTTTCGAGTGGAAAGGATTAACGATTCCTGTCAATTTCACAGGTCATTATATGTTGTACAGGTAATTCATTTATAATTTTACATTGGGCCTAAAAAAAGTTGTGTGATTCCGGTTTCCAGACTGACTGGTCTTTTTTGGCGCCGACTCAAAAATTTTTAGCGGAAAAAATTACGATCGGCAATTTCCGCCATTCCGGAAATAACCGAAAGTGCCGAAAAACCGCTCACGCTATGACGCTGCGCAGGCTGATCCTAATATTTACTATTCACCGTCTGATGATTCAATGTGACAGTCTTGTGCTCTGAGCGGGGTCCTTTGATGTCAAGGCATGAGACTGACCTATAAATGTGCTGTGTTTACCGTATTTCAACAAATGCTACCGTCTTTACATATTATTATGGCGAAGGCCCTGAATGCGTTCAGTCACCTTTGAATATGAATATAGATGTTATTATGCTTATTAGTCCGAATACTTTGAGAATTTTTCCGCGCAGCAGAATCAGTTTCGTTTTTTTCATATAGATAATGTGATTTTGCCCCGCAGAGTTCGGAATTTAAAAACAAAACCTCTCACCTCTTATTTTTCCTTCATTTTGATGCATTTTTAAAGTCCAAACACTTTGACTATTGATCCACGACGCAAATCATATTTTCCATATTTCATGAATGAACTGATTAAGAGGATGCAGCTGTGACGTATATTTTCAGTGATTTTTTTCACTATTTTGGGAATAGTGCCGGTGCCAACAGAATTGGGAAAAATCGTGTCATATTCTCCTTAAATTTGGAATTTCAGAAACACCTTTTTGGCTCAAGTGGTGGGAAAGGGGACATGAAACTGAATATATAATATTTAAATTCAATTATAGCTATATATCTGCCAGTTCTCTGAGCAAGCAAGTAAAGTTATCCTTGTAGAATGGTCCCTAGAAAAATATTCCCAGCAATTGGGAATTTTTCAACATGCAGTTGGGAAAAAAAGATACTATTTTCAATTGGGACTGGTGCCTTTTATGGGCACCACTTATATAGAGAAAAAAATCACTGATTTTAGCAGTCAAACCAACAGGTTTACAAATTTGCATAATTCAGCGAGTGGATTAAGTGTACGTCAATCACCCCTGACACTGCCCATTTGCTAATAATTGTTGTCGCGTGCGCGCTTAATGGGAACTTGACAGCTCTTACATCAGAAAGTTTATATTGGTTAATAAGTAAACCTTTCGGCACGTGCCACTAGCGGCTATATCTTTGAGTTCAAAAGCTGATCGAAACGCTTTGATCTTTGTGACTGTTTTGACATGGATTGGGCTATTATCAGTGCGGCTGAGCCAAATTTTTTGTCTGTGTCATCATTCTAGAATTTGAAAGAACTCCGTTTGCTACTAACTAACCTATTAACAATATTCTTTCAAACATAAGCCTCTCTAATTAACTCGCCACATAACTGCAAAAATTACGCTGATCATGATTGTTTATCAACCCATCCTTAATTCGTGGATGTAAATACCGTACGGTCAAACAATGCTTGCATTGAGGATGCGATCAATTAGGTTATTCACGCACGCTTACAATGTATTAATTGAATCGTTATCAGCGCCGAAAAAAAAAATACATTACGAAATCATATGCCTTGTCTGTAAAGGTACATGTACTTGTATAGACACTTGCATTTACTGTCCCAAAATTCCACGCGTGATGCGAGAAAGTTTCTTGCATACATCATTCTATGAATTTCACGCGAGATGCGAGGAATTTTCTTGCGTGGAACGTGGGGATTTTCAAACACGCGAGGAAGTTTAGTGTGAAATGCGTGAGAGTTGCGAGAGAATCTCGTGGATTTTAATCCCTTCCCCGCGATTTTGAGTGTCACACAAGAGCGTGTCAGATAAAGTCTTCACGTTGCGTGTACTGTACTTAGGTATGGCTGATTTTATTGATTTTAAAACAATTCAAGGGCAATAACTCATGCATTACTGAAGCCAGTCTGATGAAATGTGACGTGCATCAGCAAGTTATAGTGATATATATTTATTTTAAGTTTCATGAAATTCCATCAAGTGGTTACTTAGTTATGGCTCCGGACGGACTGGCTCATTTTATTGGTTTAAGTCAATTAAAGGGCAATAACTCATGCACCCCTGAAGCCAGTCTGATGAAATGTGACATGCATCAGCGGAATTAGTCCAGCTCCGGACCGAAATTATTTCAGAAACAAAGTTTCTAATTTAGGTCCAGCACCTGTAAGTCTTCCTCAGTGTGGGTATTTCAGATGCCGATTAAATCATTTTGGCACATTTTAAACTGTGCATTAATCAATATATTATGTTTTCTTTTTGATAAATAACAGCCTTTTTCTTCTTCTGACCTTCCCAATGTGTCTTATTTAATATTTACTGGCGATTTTTCCTTCGTAGCTGAGAGAATGTTTACGAAGACCGCCATGTTTGCTTGGGATTTTCCCAGTTACCGGATGACGTCATTGGGTGATAAAAATGGCAAGGATATAAAACCCAGTACCTTAGGAGATATGAGTGTCGCAATTACATACATCTGTGAATATATTGTTTGCAATACCTATATATGCATTTATTTTATGCCTGGTGTCCAAATTTCATTTAAGCACGCGTCAGTGTGCTTCTGTGACAAGGCTGAGCACTTTTTTAGATTTAACTAAGTACCGCAATAAAATCAACCATAATGAATATTCAATTACCATGCGGACACCGAATGTCCGTACACAATTTCACTTTTAATAAATGTTCGCGCACACAAGAAACAAAGGGAATGCTGTTTAATTAAGCTATAAATTTTATAATAGATCTAGTCCATGTCAAAACGTAACATTGGTAAAAAAAGTAAACCTAAACACTTCACAACATATGAAACAACTTTTGTGTGTTTGAAGTCGCCGACAGACCTGTATACTTTCAACTATCATGAGAGAGGACGCGATTAAAAGAAATCACGTGATGTTATGCTTAAACACATTGCAAAAAGTCTTCAGACAAATGCTGTAATCAGACTGCAAAAGAACGATCACAATATTTTATATCTGCGCAACTTACGTAATAAGAATCTTTTAAGATCTCAAGCGTTAACAGCGATATTTTCAAACTGCGAGGACGTTTTCTTAAGATGTTGCGATCGGAGCCGTGATTATGTACAAATGCGGTACTTCTTTGAAATTCTTAAAACTATCTGTATGATTTTAAAATTAGCTGCATATAAAAATATAATATTTCTTGGGAAAATACGCATTTTCTTTGCAAAGGACAGGACCTACTATAGAACCAATATATTACTGGTTTGGGCCTGCAGTTAGACGTGTTTTGCTATGGCGCGATTTGTTCTCGTCTGGGTATATTTCACATTATTTCAACAATTGAAACTATGGAAAATAAAACTTCGCCGAAGCCACTGACTTTCTTCGAATCCGTTTCAAATACCGATGACGGACGAGGCAATACTACTGTTAGCGAGCTGGTAATAAAAATCTTATAATTTCTTGGTTCATTGAAATTAATATAAAAACATTAAATGCGTCGGAACAGTTGTGAAAGTTTGGGTAAGTAGGTATATGTGGCAGAAAATAACCTCGACATCATCACATTCTTTTGGCAACGTAAATGTCCTTGCTAGTTTTCTCTTTGATCGATACGTCGGAGCATACCATTGATCGGTAAATTTCCTATGTACTGTTATTCCACGCAAAAAAAAAAAACAAAAAAAAAAACTAGAAATATAGTCAGGCAGACGTAAGGCGTAACTGGGAGAGCAGATATCAAACAACCGACCCCCCCCCCCCTCTTCGCCACACACACAAAGAAAGAAAAGAAGAAAGTACAAAATAAACAAACAAAACAAAAATCACAGTCAGGATGGCGTAAAGCGTATCGGGGGGGGGGGGGGGGGGGGGAGGAGGGGGGGGGGGGGGGGGGGGGGGGGGGGGGGGGGGGGGGAGACAGAAAATATCTAAGAACCGCCGATTATAAGGATATGACACTTCCTAGGATATGACACTTCCTTACTTTCTCCCCCCACCCCTACCCCCCCCTCCCCTCCGATGTAATTTGTAATTAAAAAGCGTTTCTGCAGTGGAGCTATAAAATTAAGTTTTCCGTCCACTTGGACAGGGGATGCTCATTTTGATACAAACAGCACTGGATACCGGAATAACAACACACGTTTCATGTTTAACAAGATTCAAAGATGTCTGTAAAGCGCAAACAGTCGTCGTATTCTGTTATCGTTTAAACCCAGAACTTAGTCGCTTAACTTGGGTTGTCTGGAGTACGCCTGTCTTTGCAAATCTGGTACTGGATTTTATCATTTAACCGATGGCGTCATCACGTGACCTCCACGAGCTCATTTACATATCCTGTCAACATGTCCGTTGAAACGCAATTTCTTTTCACCCCTCTTGAGGAAAATGCTTCAAGGCCAGCCCAATGTCTCTTAGAAAAGGTAAAACTGGTGGCAGTCATGATCCAAAATGGCCAAAGAACACAACCGCTAATGTTTTTTCCTAAGTGATTCAAAAATAATGATTTTATCAGTGTATAGAAATTCCCCGGTAGCATTTACCGGCAAAAACCCAGCAGTAGCGGAATAGGTGAGGCCTGGGCCGTGAAAATTGAAACTTGTTTCTGGGCATTTTCCGGCCCAGAGCTGGGCTACAGCGGAATATAGTGATACATATTTATCTTAAGTTTCATGAAATTCTGTCCAGCGGTTACTTAGTTATGGCTGATTTTATTGATTTTAAAACAATTCAAGGGCAATAACTCCTGCATTACTGAAGCCAGTCTGATGAAACTTGACGTGCATCAGCGAGTTATAGTGATATATATTTATTTTAAGTTTCATGAAATTCCATCAAGTGGTTACTTAGTTATGGCTCCGGACGGACGGACATGGAGAAACCTATATCCCTCCGTCTTCGGCGGGGGATAATAATGAGACATTTGTGTGTGAGGGCTTTCATATGGCATTACCGCGAGAATATGATTGCCGCGAAAATATGGACTTCGAGTATACTGCTGGATAAACTGTATATTAAATAGTTAAACTACTTTCCTACGAAAAAACCTGATGTTTTCACCTCCACTGAATGCATATAATGGAAGATAACTAAAACTGATTTCTATTGACTGAAGAGTCCTTTGCAGACTTTACCAAGGGGGGTTCACTTGGCCGCTGAAAGGGTATAGATGTGCCGCTGAAACTTTGAAAACCCACCCTATTCATGTATAACACAAATGACAAAATATATACCTATTCATGTATTCACTATCAAAATTAAATCCTATTCATATATTTACGAAGGAATTATTCAGTGGCTTCATGGAAGCCAAATTTCTGTGAAAAAAATAGAGTCTTAATCTTCACTATGTCTTCATATAAGTATATTGTTTTTGCTTGTTGTATTAGGACAAATATGTTATCTTTGTCCTAGTCCTTTGGCTCTTTCTCCTGCCATCCTTGGCTGCCTGAGTTGGCACAGTTCTTTCATAACATAGTCGCTGTATTTAGCTGTAAAATGAATTGCAAATAAAGCAGCGACTGACACGGAATAAAAGCATATAACAGGTATCAAAATGATCATAAATGATTGTTTTTATTTTCTGAACACTTGATTTTGCAGTGGACCATTCCTGCTGTCAAAACATAATGTGTAAACATTCTTGGCGATTTGTTTATAATAACAGATCATTAGGTTAGAATTCTGTGAATTATTGAGCCATTAAGATAATTCAGAGCTCCTGCATGCTGAGACAGTGTGCCGAGAGTATTTCAGCTGGTGCACCTGTTGATTCGGTAATTGATATTTGTTTCTGTCTGGTAATAAAAATCAGATATGCTAATTATTTATGTATAGAGCCTGGAGAAATAAGACCTATTCCTGTATATTGGCCAATTAAACCATACCTATTGATGTATCTGGGAGATCAAAAAGGAGGGCTATTCCAGCGGCACATATGTACCCTGCTTTATAATGGAAGTGACCCCCCCGTGGACTTTACGAATAGGAGGGGGACAACCTCATATTTTGCCCCCTCTATGTACCTTCAGCACTCGCTTTAAGCCTCTGGCACTCAAATTGCACCTCCTACTTTCCAACATGAGCCTGCTACTTCAATTCTTTTTGAGAACTCTAGCGATTTTCAAGCAGAACAAAAACCCTGTTTTGTGACCACACGAAACAAAGCAACTTCCTTGAGAAAAATTCTTATAATAGCCAACTGAAAGGGCAAGTGGACACTAAATGAGTCTGATTTGTTGAGGCATATTACCTCATATCGAAGGCATTGCTCCTAGTCACAGTTCCATGTAAATGGAGGAGAAATTAGCGTAAATTGTAATCTGTGTTAATTTTTCGCAGCCAACTCGTCAGTAGCCATTTTATTTCCGGGTCTATACGGAAGTACACGTAAAATGCCGAAGCAAGGGAAACAATCTTCTTCAGTACGCTCCTCAACTTCAAGGGGTAACCGCTACCGAGGAGTACACCCATTTAATAGTGTGATAGTTACCTCCCAAACGCTTACGCTATGGCTATGCTTAAATCTTGTAGGTCATATATGTTAAGACTAACCCACTCAATTATTCTTTTCTATTCTATTCTATTCTATCCCATGACCTTCCTAGGTCGTTGGGGCACCACATAGATGCATGGGCGCCGCGGATCCAGAAATTTTTGAAAGGGGGTTCAAATTAGCTGAGGTGGTGGTTGGGGGGGGTCGATTTGTCCAGTTTAACCAATTTTCCTGAAATTCCCCATGAAAATGAAATAATTAAGGCTGAAGAGGGGGTTCGTTTGAACCAACCGAACCCCCTCTGGACCCGCCACTGCAGGTCACTTCGAAACAATCCCTTTCCACCTTGTCCTGTTTTCAGCTGCCCTTGCTGAGCTAGCAAAACCCATCCCTGTCCACTCTTTAATATTGTCTTCCCACCACTTCTTCTGTCTACCTCTTCTTCCGTTTCCTTTCACTGTGCCCTGTAAAATCGTCTTTGCTAAACTAGAAGACCTTGAGACGTGGCCAAACCACCTTAGTTTCCGTTTCTTGACCAGCATCAGGGTTCATCATATTCTCAAATGGCTGCATGGATCTTTCTGCGAACCTCCTCATTGGTTATATGGTCCTCAATAATGCGTCGTTTAATTTTTTCTCTTCCTTCATTCTATGATTCGATCACATCTGGTTATTATATCAGAGGAGTGTTTTATTGTGCCTATCCTGCACAAGCATAGACATAAGCACAGAAGATTTATCTTCAGTCAAATACATGTATAGCAAACTTTCAAACACTATAAGACATAAGCCATGAAGGACTTTTTTTCGACAAACAGAAATTATGCAGTCTCTTCATGTACAGTTACACCTATGAAACTGGGAGTATGACTGGCATTCTGGAGATACTTGAGTCGGAATCTCTGGAAAAAAAGAGGGAGAAAGACAGCAGACTCATAATGGTTTGCAAATGTATGAAAGGTGCAGCCAATATACCCACAAATGGCCTTATTCCCCCAAGCAGGCATACCGGGAGTCATCATTCCCTAATATTTCAAATCTCATTGGCTTGGACTGATAGTTACGAGCGCAATTCCTGCCCAAAGCTATAAGAAAGTGGAACTTCCTGTTAGATTCCCTTATGTCTCCTACTGAGTGTGCAGAGGAATCAGTAATTAAGTTTACTTCTCTTGTTAGGGCTAGGGACTAAGCTTTCCTGATCACAAGTCCTGGTGAATGATTGCCTCTGGAAGTATCACCAGTAAACTATTCTTATTCTGATAACCATACCCTGTCTTCTGTGCCTCAAAGAGAGCATCTAGGAGTCCATAAAGTCCAGACCTAAGGTGTAATACACATATAAACTCCATCTCTTCTAAGGCAAATCAGACTGAAAAGAAAGCTCTAGATCAGCTCCAGTATGGTTTAAAAAAAGAGCCTATAAATCCCTTGCTCATCCCAAACCTGAATAATTCAGCGAAGTTCGGGACCCAAAATTGGCTGTATCGAGGACAGCCCATCGGCTAACTGGAAAGCGTTCAGAAAAGGGCTGCAAGGTAAAAATAAGTCACACAACATTTCGAATGCCACAAATATGCTGCACCTTTGTGAGAGCTGAAGTAACTTGTGCGACCCTTGAAAGAATCTATGGCTTTATCATCTGAGACCGTTGCTTCAAGATATTTGAAGCTTATTGCAGTTCCCAGATTATGTTCTTTTATCTTCATCTCTATCGTCATTTTGGTATTCTACGCACTTGAGGGTCAGGTCACTCAGGTCAGTCAAACCTACTACTGCTACCATATAGTCCAGTAATACTGTTGCATGTGGGTAGATGGGGATCATTCGACTGGGAGGACAACCCGTCTAAGAGTTTCTACTTTCTTATTAAAACTAGAAGGGTAGAAGCAGCCATCAACTATGGTCGGCAAACAACCTGGGAGTTCATTGCTAGGTCTCTGAACAAAACCTGATAAACACCTGTGAACATAGCATCAGCACGTTGAAGTCGTCCTCGAACAAAGCAAGGGCTGGTATAGAACAACAAGTTGAGTTTTTAAGGAACTTTTTAAGATTTTAATTTTACCTCACTGCAGCTGGTGTTGTGCCGTGTGGCGGCCGTAAAACGTCTCCCCGTACATCATCCATAGTGCAGATTATATTTTATTTGCGTCCTTTGAGATCAGAGGATAGATTCTGGGAAATCTACAATTTGAGATCGATTTAGACTATTATTCTAGATCATCGTCTTTTATATTATTTGGATCCTTTTGAAACTAATCAGTTTTTGAATCGACTGCCCAATCAAAATTATGAAATTACAGTATGCTTGTTTCTGGTTTCGTCACCAGATATTGTCAGGGTCACTGACGTGGCTGTATTAGCGAAACTACGTAGTCTGGCCCATGTTCCTACTTCTGTATGTATTCTTTGCTCTTTAAGGAACTTTTTAAGATTTTAATTTTCCAATCATGTGTTACCGGTTGAGCTAGCCTTGCTCAGACTGGTGCAGCATCTAAACTAAAGTGGTCATTGTATAGGGCTTATCACCTTGGTCAGTGACTTGCAAGGAGGAAATAACACGCTCTCACCTCCATGGGTCTTCCAACCCGATGTTCAAGTAGAGTGGTGTTGACAAAACATCACGATGTGGAGTCTTCCTAAAAGAAGTCAACGACCAAGGCGGAAGAACTTGAGTCAACTGCCATGTATTTGTGACCAAGGCGAGCCACATAGTTATCATGGAATTCGGCTGTGGTCAACATATACAACCTGGAGAGGGCTGGGCTCCGTGAGGCTTAACTACAGGTGGTAGTATCGTACCTGTGACCTTCACGACGAAAAAATGCCATTATATACCATACATAAGTCTATGCTATGGGTACATAACTGCATTTTTTCGCCCTGAGGGACACAGGTGCGATACTACCACCTATGTATCTCAGGGGCGTAACTAGGGGCAATTTCATAATACGCACAACCATGTTTTATTCTCTACTTCTTGAAGGGAAAGCTAGTATTTCAGCCACTTTGGTAATTGGTATTGGAATATTGTCTAATTTATAAATTTTCAGCATGCAAATATGCAAGTGCGTTTTGAAATTTTGTCAATTTTGACAAAATTTCAATATGCACTTGCGCATTTGCCGTATACGTAGCTACGCCCTTGTATCTTTTCAATGATACCTTAATTTATCGGATCGGTCCCAGCTCAGGTTAACATGCAATGACCGCGCCTACCGTTGGGCATCAGGGCGTAGGTGGCAGATTTTGAACTAATGTGACAAAGGTCAAGACAATTAGAGGGAGGGGGACACTCTCAATAGGTACGTAGAACGTAAAGATTCTGAGTCCAGCTCGGAAACCTGACGAGCTGACTCATGAAATGGACAGGTACCCCTGGAAGATAGTGGGGCTCTGTGAGATGCCGTGGAAGAACTTTGGTGACTGATGTCACCAGATGACAGACACAAAGTTTACTTCAGTGGACAGACACGAGATGGTGTTTGGTTTGCTAGTGCATAAAGACGTGGTGATTGCTGTCTTTGGGTGTCAACCAGTCTGTAGCAGACTTATCTCAGTCCGCTTGAGAACAGCTCTGTCATACAGGTTTATGCACCAAGATCAGGAAACGATGACAACGACTTCGACCACTTCACGCGCAACTGCAAGAAAACAGAGACCGAACACCTACGGAGGACAATTTGGTTGTATAAGAAGATTGGAATGCTAAAAATGGAGGGGATGCGCAGGCTGACTGGGGAGACGTTGCAATGCCGAGACAAAAGAGAAACGTCTTCTTAGACTCTTAGAGCTTGCAAACTTTAGCAGTCTACTACTGACAAGTACCATTGGTCCCTTCAAACCATCCAGAAGATGGAAATGCATGGCACAGCCCCGACAGGAAGTATCAAAACCAGACTACTTAATCTCGGTGAGGAATTTTCGAAGCGGTTGCGATCGGGAGACATATTCGACGCTTAACCTGCACCCCACTTCAGAATATACATAGTTCAGACAAAGAACTGTAACTCTTGACTGGTGCTAAACCTGAAGCAACAAGTTTGTCAATGGAAATCTAAATGTCTGACCAATGTATGGGCATTTAACTTGCTGATGCCTATGGCACATGTGCGACACAGTCGCTCGACAAAAAGTGTAATGTTTTTATTTTATTTTTGTTTAGTACATGAAAAGAAAAAAACATTACCATTGTAAACTCTTTGAGTAATCTAATTGCTTCTGACAAGATACATTTGCATTTTATTCGAAAGATCCTTGATACATTGATCGTATTATTTTATGTCTGGTTTGGCTTTCTGGCAATCCTCAGACTAAACCGAAAGGGATTATCAGCACCAGGTCATGGCCACTTCCTATGTCTGCTCCACGAAAGCGCTAGACCTTTGGATGCTAACTGAAATTAACGTCAGGCAGTTGGAGTAAAAGCCAGTGATCCAAAAAGCTTAAAAAATACCATAATTTGCATCGTGTGGATGATAAACTTCTTTAAACTTTCATTTTTCAAAATTACCTCCCTTGAAAGTAAAAACATTGAAAAATTAGAATCGTTTCTTTGCACCAATACGAGTCGCTCTTTCGAAGCATTTCTGTCATTAGAAAACATAAAGAAACGGGTCAGAAGTACGCAAACGCACAAGATAACTGCGTCTGAACTCTCTATGGGAAATGTAAACTGAAAAGTCCATAAAATGGCACCTGAATCCAATTGCAAGTTTTGATGAACGTTGATAAATGCTTTCAAAATTTGTTTTCTCTATGAAAGGAACGGACGCTCGGCGCCCTGTTACTGCGGCTATGGATTCGTTCCGCTGAGGTGCAGGGATCACGTCGATACGAGAATTGAAATCTACTACATGTACTTTCTCTATGAAGTTCTAATACCTGTCTGTACAAACTTACAGTTGTTGTCCTGAGGTAAAGCGATAGGGAAAACAAACACTTTACTGTGGCAAATAGTCAGCTGTCCCGTAATACCGCTAAAAGCCAAGAGTAAAGTTTCTTTTTTGGTTCAGTATATATTCATAAATGGTATTATAGATCTTCTACGAATTTTAAAAACTGTTTACACTTTCCAGCTCAGTGGTGGTTTATTCACTGAATAAGGGATGTCACAACTGTATGATTTAGCATACTATGCATGTGCAATCAGTGCACTGTGCAAAATCTTTCACCTGGCTAGTTGTGCGTAAATACTTGCTTAGAAGTCATCTCTTGGATCCTTAAAATGAAAGCATGGACAAGGCCAAATTTTGGACTTCCTGATTCGAATGCTAAGACTCTGCTATTGAAATTTTGAACTGGTTTCTTAGCTAAAACTAGATATTTGTGGAAACTGGACCTAAAACAGCTATTTAGAAGGCCTTGAATAAACGGCATACAGGCAATACAAGGTCTTGAGCAACAGTTTTCAAACTATAAAAACTTGTTAACTGGCTTTCACCAAGGCAGTTTAGGCTTTCCAGAAACTATGCTAATTAATATATCTCTTTGCATAGACATAATTGGATTCTGATAGCTGCTTCTTCGTATTCATTTTACGGTATAGCCTGTACATAAAATTGAATGTACTTGGATTTTCACTCTGACAAGTGATATATAAACACAGGTACGAATTTGGTCTTACAAGCAAATAAATGTTCCAAAATAATCTGTAAAAGGTGACCACCTCACTAAATATTGGGACAGGAATGTCTGCGCAAACCTTGTAGACCAAGGTCAGACTGTTCAAGGAGTGGAGTAGTATTTCCCATTCTGCCAGCACTTATGTGTCAGATTGATGATATTCAAATCAGTGAAAGTCAAATAAGCTTAATTTCGGTTTTCAATCGCATCTGCTGCAAAGATATCTTATGTCAATATTAAAGCTGTCTTGGTAAGGTATTATGTCAGTAAGCAGTCAGCTGTAGCAGAAAAGGTTTAAATTGTGCTGAAATGGGTGGTCAACCTTAACAAAAAGTGGACTTGACGGTTATGCATCAGACCAGTTCTTAAAATTTGTATAAGAGCTATAATAATGACATGTCTACGGATAATGTAAATATTTAAATGACTCCAGCCTTATATGATTCAGAAATTGGTTTGCAAAGCAATACAGAAAATATTATGGAACAGGGTGGGGGATTGGGTGGTTTTTGCTTTACTACGCTGCGAGGGAAATGGTGATACTGTGAGAGAATCTTCACGCTATAGGACCCTGACCTTATGCAATGTATTTTTCGAGCAAACATGGCGGACACTGTCCACATGCCGGGAGTGGCGTCTCCGAACGAAGGTAAATTTAAAAGCTCTATGTCTTATTTAGATAGTCATACTCATTTAGGTTTGAAGAAATATGTTATTTTTCCTATCTGACGTCTTGATTTAACAAATACTGGCTCGATTGTTGCATTTTAGTTTCGAGTTGCGTAAACATGAGCTTTGCTCACCATTTTTATCGACGGCATATTTTACAAAAATCATAAAAACAGCGAACTGAAAATATTGATCAGGTTATTCATTGCATGGGCTAATAAGATATTCAAGACAAAAGATGTTTTCTTTAAATTTGGTCGAAAAGAGATGTTTACTTACGAGAAAAATAACATTTTCGTCCACTGTACACAATCAAAATGTTCCCCAGCCCTGCTCAGTAATTTCGAGCATGGTCACATTCCATTGAACGGGTATTCTGAGTGATGAAGGAGTGATTTTATGATGAAATGTTTGAACGGGTATTCTGAGCGAGGGCAATCGGAGAGAAAGCACATTCTTTTAGCAAAAAAATAAGAACATCACTATGCGAAACTATATCGGGAGCTAACTCACAAGAAACGTTTTCTACCCAAACCTGTAAAAAATAAGATAAATTGCTAATCGCAACCCCTGTTGACAACTTCTGCTGTTATAAAAATATAGCCTGTCAAGCTTTGAGCAAGCCTTAATGCCTCTCTCTCTCTCTCTCTCTCTCTCTCTCTCTCTTGCTCTATGCTTATGCATTTGATTTTCTCTATTGAGATAAAAGGTGTGAAGATTGGACGCCTTGTTAGTTATGGTACCAAAATACCTTCTATATAGACTTTGGTACCGGCATTTAGACTACCTCATACTTCAATCGCAGTTGCATCATTTGCACGAGTTGTCTTACCATATTTTGTTCAAACAAGTAGACACTCTACAGGACTGGTAAAAATCTCTTCAATACTTTGTTAATTGTGTAGGACGCGTCAGCACACTGGTCAGTCAATACAATATACGTTTGAGAATATGTACTTTGTTATAATCTGGTTTGTTTGTTTGTTTGGATTGAGGCTTTACGTCCCAGTAAACGATTTTTCAGTCATGTCGGGACGTTTTCCTTGGTTGAACCAGTAGCCTATTAAGCTATGAGGATGAAGTGACTTGCTCAAGGACACAACGCCGTCGCCCCTGGTGAGAATCGAACCCGCGACCTTGCGATCAAGAGTCCGGCACTCTATCAACTGAGTTAACGGTGCTCCCTTGTTATATAATCTGGGCTATTGTGAAAAGTGTATGAGTACGGAGGCATTAATGTACTCGTCTCGATTTTCTTGGTCTAGTTAAAGGGAAGCGAACTTAAACATCGACAGGCACTTTAAAAAAAGGTATTGGAGAGCTTAACATTTTGCAACAATTTTCATGAAAATCGGTCCAACAGTTTAAGAGATATGGCCTTCTGAACATTTCAAAATGGTTACCTATGACGGCCGCCATTTTGAAAGCATGGTCACGTGACCAAATTAGGAATATGCATATTTACAGTAGTAGGTCGAGTTTTTCCACTCAATTTAGGTAAATTTTGATTATATTTAATACAAAGATCAAATATTTTCTATTTACTGGCGACTTTTTGCACCAGAACGGTAGTTATTTTATATTTTTAATTGTGAGTTTATGACGTCATTTACTCACAGCCTCGTTCTGAACTCAGACAATCAAAATTTTATAACTTCTGTTAGTTTCTTATAAACTGGTCGATTTTCATGAAATTTGTTGCAAATAGTTCAGCTCTCATAGGACTTTGTTTTAAAGAGAATGTAGGTGTTTGTGTGTATTTTCCTTTAACACTTTAAAAATTGCAATTGTTGCCATATTACTTGAAATCATTATATATGGGAAAATGAAAGTGGCAGAGTTTGAGTTCAGTCATACGAAAATGTACCAACGTGTCCCAGCAGGCACATGACGTTGAAATGGCGTCGTACTGACGTCGATGCGACGTAATGACGTCGCATCGACGTCAGTGCGACGTTGTTTTGACGTCATGTGCCTGCTGGGTTTTTTCTGAAACCTAAATTGGGAAAATACAGGAGTAGCATCGTTTTGCTTACTTATGCTGTTTTAGCCCATTAAAGGGTACTTAGAGGTTGATATTACTGTAGAACATGTTTGTTGGCCTGTCACCTTTTATGTGCGGCGCAAATAAATAGATCTTTACTAGTAGAAGTTCTACTACTGAATTTATTCTTGCATAACTGGGTTTAGCATTCGAGTTTATTCTTCTTAGGTTGTTATTATTTTCATTTTGACTGTCAGTATTGAAGTCTCAGTACAAGTAAGATATGTTAGTAAATTTTGTAAATTTCAGCCTTTACATATCCTTGCGTTTCGTTTCGATGAGGGTGTGTCTTTGAGCTCTTATCTAGTTAACTGAGCTTCTTTGTTAATGTGCTCACTTGATACCCGGTCTTGTCTAAAAAAAAAAATTCCACACTTTTATTTTCCCTTTAAATATCGAAGCAAGGTCGTGATTCTGGTATGCGAATTAATACTGTACTTGTTCATTAGGTCAAAGGGAAATAACTCGAAAGCTAGAGTACATGTATAAGCTTTAATGTGCCCATTTAGTATTCTCTTTCTCTCTCTCTCTCTCATATCTCTCTATCTCTCTTTTGCTTTCCCTGGATTGCTCTATCTTTCATTTTTTATGATACATGATGTTTTTGGGTAGGGTCATATTTATGTTGGAATGATGATATTGGGATTTGAGATGATCTCATCCATTCGGTTTATCTCATGTTTACTTGGTGAAAATAACAATAGGTTATGATATTTGATTTGATTGACGTCACGTGAAGGGGAAATAACAAGACTTGGATCAGCATGCGCATCCGCGCGGACTAGTCGGGGTGCTGCGTGTAGTATGACGACCAGACTAATATTGAGTGTATAGGGCTCTGACCAGTCTCAGCGGATGAGTATGCCAATTTATTGTACGCATTTAATGTCCCCTTCACTTGGCCAGTCATTTGTGTTAATTTTTGAGGGTTTATGTTTATATTTGCTGCACCCAATTGTATATATGATTACTTGATAAAACTTTCAGCATTTCACGTCAGATTGTTCGTACCAAACGTTACTAGCATTCGCATGCTTGCCTTTAAACTCTTATTATCGCTACTCATCTTAGTTTTTACTTCTCTCATAATTCTTTTTCTAGTCTTGATTCTTCGGTTGTCGGTGCCTTCTACAAACTTATACATGATGGATATGAGGCCGATGCTTACAATATTTGTATCCTTTAATTTGCTTCCCAATGGGTAATACTTTAATAGCATGGAGAATCAGCATCGGCCTATTTCACAGTAGCACCTGTGTTTGTACGCCAAAATCAATTAATCTGGGTATGAGACTCACTTATTTGTTCCTGTACTATCTATTCTCTGTATTGAAATATTGCTTTGATCTGATTATTTTATTAGCAGGAGATATTGAAAGTAATCCTGGTCCGGTAACATCTTCTGATCATAGTCTCTCGATCATTCATTGTAATGTCCGTAGTATTCGAAACAAAATTGAATTTATTAAAAATAATTATGCAGATTTTGATATAATGTGTTTTACAGAGACCCATTTGGATGTTAACGTAACTTCGGATAGTATAATGATTCCTGACCGTTATGATGCTCCACTACGAAAAGATCGTACTAATCATGGCGGCGGTATTCTGATTTATTTGGCCTCTAATTTAATATATAAAAGAAGAAATGATTTGGAACAGTTTTGGAATGAGAGCATCTGGGTAGAAGTCAAAACAAAACATGATGTCTATTGCCTAGGAGTATTCTATAGTCCGAAACGAGCAGATCAACAATTTTTTAATCAACTAAATCTTAATATTGAAAAAGCTTACGAAGATACAAAAAATATGATAATTGTTGGTGACATGAATGAAGATCTATTAAATCCGAACATGTATAATTTACGAAATCTTCTTTTATTAAATTCTATGATAAATGTTATTTCCGAACCTACAAGACAACAGGCTATTCTGGACCCAATCATAATACCTGAAGACATGGAATACCTCGATTCCGGTATAATTGCAAATACAGTGGAAATTAGTGACCACCATGCCACTTATATTTTGCTTCCCTATCATTATGAAGTGCAGTCATCATTTGAAAGAACTGTATGGCTCTATAAGAGGGCCAATTTCGATCTGTTAAGTCAGTATATTGATAGTTTTGACTGGACCTGTTTATCGTCAGGGACAGTAAATGATGCATGCAATTTGTTTACAAATAAATTTTTAGAATTTGTCGAAAAATGCATTCCATCTAAAGTAATTCTAGTTCGAAATGACGATAAACCGTGGTACGATTCTGAAATAAGAAAATATTCTAGAATAAGAGATCGTCTTAAAACCAAAGCCTCCAAAAGTAAAACTCAAAATGATTGGTCTAAATATAAACGTGCTCGCAACAAAGTTAACAATCTGAAAAAACACGCTAAGGAGTTATTTTACAATAACTTGGAAAATATCCTGCTTGAAAATAGCTCGAATAATAAAAGAGATTATTGGCGAGTTATAAGATATTTTGTTAAAAATGATAATTCTAAATCATGTGTACCACCTATGTGTAGCCCAGTCGACAATACTTATAGTTATACAGATCACGATATAGCTGAAACTCTTAATTCTTTTTTTACATCAGTTTCAAAAGTTAACGATGAGAATGCTGTCCTACCTAATTTTACTACGAAAACTGATAGTATTTTGAACTCTGTTAATGTTACGGCTGACCAAGTCGAAGCGCTAATCAAAAGTTTAAATCTAAATAAAGCTAGTGGCCCAGACTTGATCAGTCATAAAATGTTGATAGGAGTAGCAAAGGCTGTTTCGAATCCACTAGCTATACTGTTTAATAGATCACTCGATGAATTTATTTTTCCAGATTCTTGGAAAATAGCTAATGTCATACCAATATACAAGAAGGGCTCAGCATCTGATCCTTCAAATTATAGACCAATTTCTTTATTGTGTTCCATAGGTAAGTTGTTGGAGCGATTGGTGTTTAAAGATATATATAACTATCTACATGAAAATAATATCCTGTATAAATATCAGTCAGGGTTTGTACCCAACCACTCGACTACATTTCAGCTTATAGACATTTATCACCAAATATGTCGAACTTTCGATAATCACCAGTATTCATGCATGGTATTCTTTGATATATCAAAAGCTTTTGATAGGGTGTGGCATAAGGGTCTTTTGTTTAAATTAAAACAAAATGGTATTGATGGGAAACTATTATTATGGATTTCAAATTATTTGTCAAATAGAAAGCAGAAAGTAATAGTAAAATCAAGTTCTTCTTCTCTACAAGCAGTCACAGCAGGAGTACCTCAAGGATCTGTTTTAGGACCACTTTTGTTTTTAATATATGTAAATGACATTGCCGAGTCAGTCTTAAGTTTGACTAGGTTATTCGCCGACGACAGCTCTCTGTATTTTTCAGGATCTTCTTTGGACGATATTGAAGGAATTATGAATCATGACCTACGTATAGTATTTTCGTGGGCTTCTCAGTGGTTAGTGAATTTTAATCCGAATAAAACTGAGGCTATGCTTTTTACTCTTAGAAACGTCGATAATCCCCCATCTTTGATTTTTAATAACACCCCGATACACTTTGTTGATCATCATAAACATCTTGGAGTTACCTTTAGTTGTGATGGGAAATGGAATAAACATATTGAAAATATTCTACAGTCTGCTTTAAAAGTTATCGGTATAATGCGTAAATTAAAATACGAATTTAGTAGACTGGCTCTTAATCAAATATATATATCGTATGTTAGACCTATTTTTGAATATTCGTCCATTGTATGGGATAGTTGCTCCGAACAAAAAGCGGATTTGTTAGAAAAGGCACAACATGAAGCAGCCAGAATTGTTACTGGATTGACTAGATCTGTGAGTTTGGATAATTTGTATAAAGAATGTGGTTGGTCCTCGTTGGCAATTAGACGTAGATATCAAAAACTTAACTTTATGTATAAAGCAACAAACAATATGGTTCCTGAGTATATTTCTGATATAATTCCCCCCTATGTTAGAGATCAAATTAATTACCCATTAAGAAACCGAAATGATCTAATAGTACCAAACAGCAGAACAGAAATATTTCGTAAATCATGTATTCCATCGTCTATCGATTTATGGAATTCACTCGATAATGACCTTAAAGAGATATATAACTTTGAAGGATTTAAAAAGAATTTAAAAGATATTTACCTTAATGTAATAAAAGTGCCAAGTTATTATGTGTATGGAAATAGACTTTTAGCAGTATTGCACTCGCGGCTGAGAAATCAATGTAGCGATCTTAATTCTGATTTATACAATAATCATGTAACAAACGATCCATTTTGTGCATGTGCTGAAGAAATTGAAGACGCAATTCATTTCTTTTTCGAATGTCAAAGATATGATGTACAAAGAGCTGTCCTGTTTAATTCAACGAGGAACTTTCACCCTCTTAGTATAAACGTCTTGTTATATGGAAATCCTGACTTATCTGATCAAGACAATCAAATAATTTTCGACGCTGTCCATTCATTTATCAAAAACTCGCGACGATTTTAAGATTAATTTGTATATGCGAAGGTGAGAGGCTATGTCCAAATACTTCTGCTACTGTTTTTCTTCATCTGTTTTGAAAACTTATATCACATGAAGGGCCTGGACGAACGAAGAACCTTCTTGTTTCCTTCTCTGTCCTCTGCCTCTTTTTTTTTCTCTCCTGTCTTACTAATAATTCTACATTGGCTGGTTATGTGCATGCAGGCGAACGCTTTGAACAAAGTATTGTTCTTTAACTTACTTTGTGATATGCTGTGGGCTTTTCTAATCATATCTATCTAGTGCTATGCTGTCATGTATGTGTATTTATATGCTTTATGATTTGCACTGTAGGGGAAGGGCCGTAACTAATGTTGTGAGAACTTGTGGCCCGACCCCATTGCTGTATTTAGAAGCAATAAAATACGTTTAAACTAATCATTATATAAGACGCTTGAATATTGAACACTAAATCGAGCAAATGGCAGAGTCGGCGCTTATATAGGAATTTGTGTCAAAACTGTGGTGGGTTAAGGGCATGCATGGCTTGGTCAAACGTGATTTGTTTGGTAGTATTTTAAAATTATTGCTGTAACAACAAGGGGTACAACGTAGGATGGTTTTAGTGGTAATTTTTTTGTATTTTTGAAATAAAACTTTTATGCTTTGTTGTTGCTACGGAATACCCGTACAGTATTTGACTCAGAATACCCGCTCAATGCAAATTATGCGCTCAAAATACCCGTCCAGTTCTGCTCGAAAAACCTGAGCTGTTTTGCACGCGGTTTTGGAACTTTAAGTATGCGTACAGTGAACAAAATCAGTGATTTTTTCAAATCTTCTACAAGGTATCATTTACTTCTTTTTAGTTTTACTAAATTAAATCAAAAAGACGTTTATTGACAAAGAATATGTGCGAAAGATAACTTTTGAAGACGTTTTTTCGCTCATTAAAGATGACCAACTAAATGCAGAATATGTGAGCAGAGCCACACGATCACCTTTCTGGGTTAATTATGTTGCACATACCAGTCGACTGAAAGAAAATTGCATGCACTTACAAGATCTAGACACAGACTGAGCTTAAAATGCATTTTACTTGGTCCTACGTGAGAATAAACGCAACTTACATCGGTAGAATCTCCAGTGTCATCATCTGTTATCCTCGAGTCGGCCATTTTGTGTGCTCGAAAAATACATTGCATAAGGTCAGGGTCCTATAGCGTGATCTTGGTTTATGTCAGGTTGTTCGGGTAGAGTCGGGTAACTTCGGACAGCGGGTAAATTCGGACAGTGACATTGCTTCCTTTATATGTCTGTGCCTGGAGTTTAAACAAATTTAATTGGGCAAATAGTGAAAATCCTGATGAGACGGCTCATGATGAGCCGTCTCATCTGGATTTTCGCTGTTTTCAATGGTATCTCCAAACTTACCCGCTGTCCGAAGCTACCCGACTCTCCACTCGTTGAGTTGTGCCTCACTTTCCAGTCCACATCTTTCCGGGTCTAAAGGCATCTTTATTGAAGCACAGACATTAGCACTTTAGGAATAGACACTGTCACATAATTTCAACTTACGGCCATTCAGCAAACGCCACCAATTTCGTTTCGATATTTTCTGTTAAAAAGCCCTTTACTCTAGGAGCCAAAATCGCCTATCTTGCCAAAATAAGGGTCGGAGGTGGCACCCTCTGCTATACTTAGTTTGAATGTATTTTTGAATAGTCTAAACCTTCAGAAACTAGGTTTGGTTGTTCTGCTCGCCAAATTTTATTGTCAAAATAGTCAAATTAAGCGATGGATATGACTACCTATAGTGGAGCAAATATGATTCCATAAGTGGCATAGAAAAGAGAGATAGTGGTCCACGTGATGTAACATTAGTTTTTATACATCAAAATGATTGTCTTGATCTGTAGTGATCAGATTCAGCATTTGCCACCTTGGTAGACCTTGCATGTTTCTGTAATGGGCAGTAATATACGTTACCTTATTAAATTTTAAGTATATAAAATAAGAATCGGTGAGAAATATGCCGTAACGATTCAATTGTATCAAATGTCAATATTTTCTGTAAGAATGGCTAATATGCCATAAATTAAGCTACACAGAAAACAATTAAGAACCTCGGGTCTGTTATTTTAGTTATAACAATTTATGTACCCGTTGAAAATTCAAAACATAATTTAAGTGTTTTTTTTTTTTTTTTTTTTTTTTGTTGTTGCTGTTTTTTATTTTTACAAAGACTGTGATAAAATGACCCCGATATTGGATTTTCATTTTGTCTGGCCCTTTACGAAAGATTTCTAAGAAATAAATTTGAGATCCGTAGTTGTTTTACTTGGCCAACCGTGTACTGATGAACAAAGGCACACCTATTCATTGTTGGTGGCTTCAGTCATTTTTCACGCAATTGTTTGACAAAATATAGCTAATAAGCAGTTTAAAAAACTGACAAATTTGACATGTTTCATTAAGATCATACTAAACATGATACAACACAACAGTTTAAATCAGTTTTGAACTTACAACACATATCTTCAGCAAAGTAACGTAATTATCAGATTAACATGTTTGCGTAAAAAGACTATCATTCACCCAGGAATACACTCTTTTGAAACTTTGCCTGTTAAACAACACCGTTGTGCTACACATATTTATTAGTTATCAAAATATTTATTTTTTTGCATTGTTTAGTCGCCTACTCAGACAGCAACCAGTGTCGTTTACATGACAAGAAAAATAGAAATTGTCCCAAAAAAAAAAAATAAAAAAGAAGCGCTCGTGAATTAATTTGTACATGAAAAAGTAATTAATTTATTTATAATATATATTTATTCATTAATATCTTAATGCTTTTTAAGAATGACACAATACAAACTAAGTTTTAATAAATTACTTTTTGAACTTAGAAAGGTAACGTTTATAACTTTTATTTGAAAATATTTCTTAAGATTAAATGTTGCGAATGCCAAATACGCCAAGGCCTTATTAGTTTGAGTTATTTTTACATGCATGTGAAATCTGTTAAAACCTATCGTACGTTATTTATCAGTGATATTTCCAAGGCGGTTCATTCATTGTGATGTATCGATGATACGGTTTGTGCTGTCCACTTTTCTATTGTCTTCAAAACACTGGTTTATTTTGTCTGTTAATTCGCCTTTATCCTGTTGAAAGTAGACGGTTTGTGTGCCTGGTTATGTTGGTGTAAGGCTAGCTTGGGTGTTATCTGCGTGGAATGGGCTGCATGTTTATTTTGCTACTTCTAGTATTATTTGAGTACTTGTCTTTTTACTTTATATTACTAATTCTAGTTTGGTGTCATGGGAGGGTTTTGAAACCGATTGAACCCATTACTGATCGCTGCCCGTTTACACTAATTCATCTGTTTTGACCTTTTCTTTTAAAAGCAATATTACCACCATGGTTAAAACATTTTTGCCGTTTAGCATATATTAAAACGAACGTAACGTATGTTACAGGTTAAAAAAGGTAAGTGTTATTTTACTTCACTGCAGCTAGTGTGAAGTGCCATGTGTCTACGGAAAAATGCTTCCCTGTACTTCATTTAATTAAAACAATATGTGTTTTTGGTCATTAGGGATCATTTGGGCTTATTCAGGGTCAGTTTTAAAAGAAAGAAAAAAAAAAAAGAAAAAAAAGAAGAATTCAGCCGATGCTGGTGCTAGGGGGCATTGACAGCGATATAACATTTTATTCCCAGACACCGAGGTTGATATCTTTGTTTCCTGTGTTGCATTCCTTGCTCCCAGAGAATCCTCATTCAGAATTTAGTTAAGCTCCTATCGTTTCAAGAATTTTAGGTGAATGGATACAATTTTACGCTGAAATAACTGCCACGTTTACCTTACCTTCCCTTCTTAATGGGAGTAAACTGTTAAAAGAAAGAATTTGCTTCTTTAGGAGAAAAGTGTTTCTGTTAAAAGTAAACCTTATTTTAAGAAGGTTAAATAAGCCACAGAAGCAAATAGGAGGTCAAAAATTTTGTTTCCGTTCTATCAAACTGCAGTAAAACGTTGAGGTGTGTCCATTAACATTAATACAGTATTATTGCTATGACATGTTTGGAGATCATTTAAAAATAAGGAACACACGTGAGAAAGAACATGGCAGATTCCTGGCAAGTGCACACGATATTGTCTGGGCATGGATGATATCATTATGACATTATCAAAATGATCTTATATTAATCGAGTCAATGACAATTCACTTACTTTTTCATTTGTATGATAATAAAAAGGTAACGAATACAACATTTAACTGAAACGAGTTGTCAGATTAGGTATTATGGTGTTAAATGATATGGGTATATTCTGTTTGCAAATTCAATAAGATGAAGCATTGAAGGTTCCTCAATTCAAGGAACAAACCCTTTAATTGATAAGAAGTTGGCTTGTTTACCATCATCTAGCAATATGGTCACCTGAATAGCTGCCCATTTTGCTTTCTGTTTTGTTTTGTAATATAAAATATATAATAGGTAAAAAAATATGTTCTGGCTGTTTTCAATTGGGGTTGCCGAATAAACACCTGTTTGGGAAAGAGCTGTTCATTCAGTTTACCGTGCATGTCTTTCGTGAACTTTTTGTCAATTTGTGTGTGTCCTTCTTTCCCTTTGGTTTAAGGGCGGGATGTGGGATCTGATTGTATTAAATTCCTGATCATTGCCTATCATTTACTTCTCATATTAATGCTCGGGTTACCAGGTGCAGAAAATAACCGGTTTTAAGCAAAACATCTTAAACAGGCATAATACCAATGCAAATTAGGCGTATAGAACTTTTACGTGTACTTATGCTACTGTTACACGTTTTGTTTGTAACAACTGCAATTTGAAGCAACGAAATGAGTACATCAAATATTCAAATCTCTTCAGAGAATTATAGTTATACTTCTGTAATGTTAACATTCAGAAGCCTTAAGTTTTTCTTTCAGCATTTGAGGATTACTTCAGGACGTGGTACTTTCTGCTACAGATTACTCAAGCATAAATGTAAAAACTTCTTAACAGTAAAAGGGTAATCTGATTACTCTTTTATTGTTGAATGTTGTATACGTTACCATTTTGACTACCAAACGAAGAATTTAAATAAGTGACTTTTCATTGACTTGATTCAAAAGTCATTTTCATAATGAACTGAAAGCAATGACAATATGCCATAACCATATTACCCATGGCTGGACAATATTATCTGCATTTTCAAGAAACGAAACAATGAAACCAAATCTGCTTTGTTCTGTATCGCAGGTGGTCTTTGCTTTCAGATTATCTTCAAGCATGTCCTGAAAGTCTGGTGGAATGATAAAAGCTTAACTTAATTTCAAAAAGGAAGGTTCTCTGCAAGCAAGTTATGCATCAGAGAAAACACTACATTAATCTCGGTTTAGCTGAGTGTGTGTTCGGTAATGTAATGTTGCTACACTGCCAATGTCCCCTAGCAACAGCTCGAGCTAAGTTCCTTTTTGTTTTTAAAACTGATTCAGAATGAGCCGAAATGATCCTAAACATGATTTTCATCATGATGAAGTAAGAGAGAGAGAGCGTTTTTCGTTCTAGCCACACGTCACTTTACACTTGTGGCAGTAGAGTAGAATAATTCTTACTTTTTAACCTGTTATATACGTTACTTTGGTGTACATAAATGCGATAAGGCAAAATATTTCATATAAAGTGTTTATAGGAAAGGGTCAGAACAGATAAAACAGTGTAAAAGGCAACTTTTAGGAATTGATTCTATCAGTGCAACAACCAACCAACGATACCAAACTGGATATAGCACCGTAAAGGTAAAGTTATAAGACAAGTAGTAAGACGTTACTATGGGGTAGTAAAATAAACTTGCAGCCCAAAGTCTGTGTCGATTTATTATAACTGAATACCTGCAGACCACAATTACATGTAAGTATTATTAGGGCAAAGAGTAGGCGTTTGACCTAATATGGAGTTTGTTTACATGTTTCATTTAAATATTATATTTCTTTGTACCTTCTTTCTGCATGGGGTAGCATGAATCGTCGTGTAAATATACACAATACCATGCCAATCACTTTTGAGTGCGGAACATATTTTGTTAGTTTCTTGGACATTTAAATCTACCACTATGCCATCCAATGGACTAAATTATTGAGGGTTATGACATTGAACAATTTAGCCTACCTGTTTCTCAAGTGGGTGGGGTAAATTCATATAGAAAAATGCTCAAAAAATAAAGCGGAAAGTCGTTATGGTGCATTATGGGCCTAATTAGTTACACCTGTATTTAAACGATATCTCTAGAGCAGGAAAAGAATGGCATTGCTGCAAAACATGACTTTCACTGAAGTGTAGCAATGCAAAAATACATGCCTTAATGGTGTTGTTTTCTGCCGTAGGGTACCAAGGAACACAAATGAATTAAAGCATCATGACAATAAAATTTTGAGAGCAGAACAATCAAACCTCCTTTCAGAAGGATATGGCTAATAGAAAACGTAGTCAAGCCAAGGATAGCAGAGGGTGCCACCTCTTTCAATTTTTAGCTGACTTGGCTCCTAGAGTATTGCACAAAGTATGAATAATGCGGTTTTACCAAAGTGTCGTTAGAATCGGGAAAATACGGACTAAAAAGTGACGTATGAATCAATTAGGTCGAGTCGGGTAACTTCGGACAACCGGTAATTCGGACATTGACATTTTTCCCTTTATATGTCAATTGTTATGGAATTACAGAACAAAATTAACTTGGCAAATAGTGAAAATCCAAATGAGACGGCTCATCTGGATTTTCACTGTTTGCAATCGTATGTCCGAATTTACCCGCTGTCCGAAGTTACCCGACTCAACCCTAGTGTAAGAGATTGAAAGAAATTTACCTTGACGATTCAGTCACATTTGTTCGTGCAGCGCATCAAAACCGAAACACGTGACCCCATCCCACCCCTGATTTTGCTTCAGATGATTTTGTATGTTTTAGTACAATGTCTCACTGATGAGTGAGGAAACCTCTACGCAGATCGACCACCTGCTTGTCTTTGGAGCTGCATCAGAAGGAATTGCGATGCTGCGCGCATAAATTTTAAGTCCGCCCTCCCTACCTCTCAGTGGCCTAATAAGCTACTGTCCGTTCCAAGGCGGAAATTTCCGATGCGGATCGTGTTTTTTGTACGTCTAGCATTGTGGTCACTTACCTGTATATCTCTCCACTTGGCTTCATGTTGACAGAAAATAGTAAAATATAGTTATATGTTTTATATATTATTGTGGGTTTTGATGTTGATCAAGTAGAGTCGGGTAACTTCGGACGTGGAGTTAAATTCGGACATACATTGCAAACAGTGAAAATCCAGATGAGACGGCTCACAATCAGGATTTTCACTGTTTGGCCAGTTGTCTTTGTTTTAGTTCCAAACAAATGACATATAAAGGAAACAATGTCATTGTCCGAAGTTACCCGCTGCCCGAAGTTACCAGACTCTCCCGTATATTGATGTACATTTCCCCTGTGTTGAACTGTTATGTCTTTTATCGAAGGGGAGATGTACGGTTCCGTATTATCATGCTTCTTGTTTGCAATTCTCCCTCCTCCTTTTTTCAGTATCCTGGGTGGGTTGTGCTTTTTGATTGTGGGCCTTCCTGGGTATCTTCATTTATATTCGTTCTGGGTATTTTTGTCGTCTGCTGAAAATGCCGTCTGCATCAAAAATCAAGAATATTTTGACAATATTGGTCTAACTCTTGTAGAAATCATGTCTGGGCAGCAAACAGTTTGGATCCAGATCAGGCCCCACGAGCAAACAGTTTGGATCCAGATCAGGCCCCACGTTTGTGGGGCCTGATCTGGATCCAAACTGTTTGCCCAGATACCCCTAAAGGGGTATCCCGAATGGAATGGGTTAAGGTTCCAGAGTCTCCTATGTATAACCCACTTCGTTCTGATCCCTCTCTCAGAAGGGGCCATTTGTTGCTTAAGTTATCTAAATCTTTGATTTGATGCCAAACATAAGCATAATTAGAGACTAACCCCTGATGATCCCTTTGGAGGCTAGAGTCGGGACTGGCTGTGGATACCAAACGTGACTGTATTTGGAGATCGGAACTTTACACGGGACCCTGTCGCAGTCAGTCCCGACCCAAACCCTTAAAATGGACATAAATATCAGCCTCTAAATAGAGTCATGTTTTGTCATGTTTTGAATGAAATTGATTTTTTTGAAAAGGACTCTAAGAATTAATGACGTAAACAGGACTCAACCAGTGTTGATCCCACTCCAAAGGGAGTCCCTTTTTATTTCCCTTTGAAAGCCTCTAGGCTAGGGTATCATATTTATGGTCACTGATTACTTCAACTACTGTTACTTAAATGGAAACCTCACCGGCATCCTCATTCCTACCTATGTATTCACGGAACTGGCCGAGGGGGGGGGGGGGGGGGGGGGCTCCGATTGTATTGCCAGTGCTAAGTCTAAGTCCAGTATGGCGGCAGTAAATCCGTACTATTTTCCAGATGGGCCAACTTCGTCATTTTGAAAATCCGTCAAACCGGTACCATTGCGTGTTTGGTGCTTCGCGCATTACGATTAACACTTTAAGCACCAGTGACGAAAATAGCATAATTTGCAAACAGCGTAGATCCTGATGAGCCGCCTCATACAGATCTACACTGTTTGCCCTCTAGTCCTTGAATTCTCAATATGAAATGTCTTGAAATTTTTGCAGACGTAAATTTTGTCGTCTGCTTTTCGGTGCTTAAAGAGTTTAACCCCATTTATGACCAGTGGATTCTTCTACCTGGTTCTTTGAACAGGTCCATTTCCAATATAAGGGGTGTCAAATTTGTTTACTTTTACTAATTTATCTGTGAAATTTCCTTTATTTAAGGCAAATAGTGTAGACCTCCGTCAGACACAACAAACGTGGCGTCTGCTGTAGATCCATACTGTGTGCCGTATGATGAGTTAATGATCATGAATAGACACAATAATTGGACTGAGTGACTTTGTAGTTCTTGCCTGCAACTTTAGGGTCATGTGTCTACAACTCAGTACACCTGGTATCACATGTGGCGATCATAGAATTTGCCCACGTCTAGCTAGTTTATTATTTTTTTTTTTTTGAGTATTCTGGGCTCACTGAGTCAACTTAGAGCCATTCTGAAAACACAGGTATTGACAAACTGTATTATACACTGCATTACTGTACTCATATATCGAGTCTGGTCCCTTAATTTCTTCGGTGTGTTCTTTGCTGCCAAACCATCCGTCTTTCTAAACAGCTGTGTGGTAGCGGTAAAAGTCTTCCGTTCTTCTTTGTATGCTGAATTAACATCATGTGACTTCAAACAATGTGGCATTGGTGACACGCAAATGCTCTGATCAGACTGCACTTGAGTGCAGTCTAATCAGAGCCTTCACTTATCACATCAGCCATCTCTGGAATCGGCCCTAACCATACCGTCAACGGTGAGGCTCTATAGACCCGATGAAAACGATAAGGGCGATTTAAATACCACATGACAACACTGCCACATTGTTGGAAGTCACATGATGTGGCTCATTTTCTAGTTCTTAGGGGTGACTGAGCTCAGCTTTGCTATTTTAGTTTAAAGAACATTAAAGTTGTGCTCACAATGCAAATATGAGATACTGCTCACACTATTTAGCAATGGTGTCACGTGAATAGTGTTGCACTTTTCAATCAAACTCCAAATGAACAAACTCGATCACACCTAAGAAAATTCTCAAAGTCTGCCGATATTTTTCTTCCTTTAGTGTCTTCCTTGGATTATTACCAAGTCGGTCTGTATCAACAATTACATGTAGCCCGTCTGGAGATTTCAGTTCAATGAAGAGATTAGTAACAGTAGAAAAATCGGTAGGTGCGTGTCAAAACGGAGCATCATGGGATAGAAAAACAAGAGGGCCATGAGGCCCTGAATCGCTCACCTGAGCAATTGGCAAGGTGGCCTTTTCTTATCATGTCTGAAATTGTCAAAATATGAGTCTTGGGTCAAAAGTCAAAGAATGACCATGACCACTTGTACTCGTAAATCTTCACGTACTCATTAAGACAACCATATATACCATTTTTAGGCCAAAATCTTCAAAACTTTCCATGAAATCTTATGTTCTAAATATGAAATTTGGTTACAATTGGCCTAGTTGATTTTGAGGAGATTATTTGATATTGTCAAAAGTGAGTGAGTGAGTGAACTCGGGTTTAACGTCCCACCAACAACGAGGTCATATGGAGACGGGGCCTCGGTTTAAAGTCTCATCCGAAAGACCGGAGAAGCGGGGGATCGAACCTGCGACCCCTGGATTGGTAGTCCGGAGTGTTATCCACTACGCTACAGCCGCTCCTGATATTGTCAAAATATGAGAGTTCTGGGTCAAAGGTCAAAGAATGACCTTGACCTCTTGTATTCATAAATCTTCATGTAGTTATCAAGATGACTGTATGTACCAATTTTTAGGCCAAAATCTTCAACAGTTTCCAAAATATCCTAAGTTGTAGCATTTTGCCATATAAAAGCATAAGGAAGCAAATCTGACCTAACCGTAAAAAGGTCAAGGTCAACCCAAGTTCATAATTTGAACAAGTAGAACTCGCGTACCCGATGCTACATACCAACTTTCAAGGCCATCGACCTATTGGTTCTGAAGAAGAAGATTTTTTTCAGGTTTTTACCATATATGGGCATGGCGGCCATGTTGGTCATGTGACCAGGACCGTTTGAACAACTTCTCGTTCCTAAGGTCCCAGGAGGCTCTATATGAAATTTGGTTACAATCGGCCCAGCGGTTTCAGAGGAGAAGTCGTTTGAAAGAGTGGACGGACAACGGAGCCTTACCATCCTATAAGCTCCCCCGGAGCCGCTGGCTCAGGTGAGCTAAAAATTTTCTAGCAGTTTTACAGGTTTTAAATACGGAATCTGTTTATGAGAAAGGCTGGGAAAGCAAAGAACGATATAAAAGTCTACATTCATTATTTGAAATTTACTAACACAATCTCTTCTATTACTCACAGTCGAGGAGTAACCTAACAAAACCATCAGATCTCGAGCTAAGGGGGGTGCCTCTTAAGACAATTCACCGGTTCGTTCACTGTGACACACTGCGGCGAGACGGTATCAGTGTCCGAGGTTATAAAACTTGAGTATTATCTCAAACTCAAAATAAAGCACACTGATTGGCTGCTTCCGAGCATGTGCTCAAGTTTTATAACCTCCGTGCCAGGTGGGTGGATACGCTAAAATGCTTCCTCGCAATGTGTACCACAGAAGATAACTTTCCAGAATTCCTGTTTGCTTACCTGGAAAATTAACTCTTTCAAAAAGGGATCGACTCTTAAAGGAACGACTTTTCTCCTATGGAACCAAGCTCCCTCATAAAAGAGAAGTATTCTTGTTTATTGGGTGTCATAATCCTGTTATCCATCAGTCAAGTGACGCTGCTTTTTCATCAAAGCAAATACCCCATCTCACACAGGTAATGGCATAACAGAGCCATAAAACATATGCGTAAAATAGCTAGCAACTGGGGGTGGGGGTGTTCTGTATAGTTGGGAATAAATGTCTTTAAGGCTTGACCTATATTTAGCAAAAAATAAATAAATAAATAAATAAAATGAAACTGAAAATGACAGAGCTGCTTCCACTTGTTTTATACCATTCACCTTAAGTTTTGGTATAAACATTACTAAACGGAGAAGTAAGAGAAATTATATTCTAGAATTGTAAACCAGTCCCTTATCCAGTATTCTGCAACTCATATAAAAGTCTGAAACATGTTTATCATAGAAGAAAATCTCTGGTTTGTAGCTGCCAAAGGATCTCTTCAATGTCTCTAGCACATATTTTATACTGAGTGTACTCTGAAGACTAGTAAAGCTAAAAAAAAATAATAATAATAACAATAATAATAATAATAATAATAAACAAAACAAAAAAAACGAAGAAAAATGTCTTTAGAGGAACAGTTTGCAAGAAACACTGCAAGGTCCAAGTGATCTCCCATGGAAGAGTACATATTCCTCTTAAGAACTCTCATTAACTGCACGAATGGTATTCTCGATCAAAGTCACATATGACGGATGAAGATGAGTGCCATCAAGTTTGTACTCTTCTTTCAAACTGGTGCCATCATCTGTGAGCAGTTCGCCAACAAAATTCAACCAATGAAGTCGCGACTCTTTCTGAAGTTTCGTGGCTAAGATTTTATTAAACTGCATTACGATTGGCCGAGTCAGATCTAGGACAGGAAGTACAGGATGCACGTAAATATTCCACTGGTGCTTTTCCTGCAGGCTATTCAAAACACGGATGTAAATTTGCACCAACACTTCCATACCATCTTCTATGGTGTCGTACCTATAACGTGTAGAAAGAAGGTAAGTGCAGCGGTTGTTTTAACTGGCGTCGCAGCACTGCATAGAAAAATCAAACACAAGTATCGTAATAATCGTCAAAATGGTACTCTTAGTTCTAGCTCTGTTATTTTGCTGCACTCACTGTCTGTTGTCTGTTGAAATGCATGTACCGATAGAAAATGGTCTGGCTAATCTGGACTTCAGTGCCCCGGTGAAGACGAGAATTTTTAAAACTAAAATTAGGAACAGGTACTTATACAAAGTCGAATGTATAATTCAAAGTCTGAAAGGCTTTCCCAATAACTTGATTCAGAGATACCTATGTTAAAATCTGAGTATAATATTTTATGTACTTTTCGAGTAATTACCTAATTTTATATTAATGAACACCCGGTAAGATCCGACTATTCTGAGAAGATGAGATATTCGGATACAACACTTACCGTGCCTTTTCCCAACAAACAAGTAAAGCCTCCCTGCAGTCTATCTCTCCAAAACATGTAACGACATCTGCGTTGTCTGGAATCAACCGGATACTGGAATAAAAGTTAGTCTTCGGATAGAACTTGCTCTCCGGTCGAAGGTGCCAGATCTTTGTTCCGGTTGACAAGACTGGGTATACCAGAACCTTCTCATCCTGTAAAGTGTAGTGCAAGGAAAGTGATATTCGCAAAGCTAAAATAAAAATAAATAAAACAAATGAATATCTCTACATATTTTTGTCAAACAAATGATTTATTCCCAAATGATTTAAATGTGTTGTCCAAAGAAGCACAGATACAAGCCGTTTTACTAATTGGTCATAACTAAATACGTTTTAAGTTGTATATCATACATCAGAGCTCCAAAAAGGCTGGGTTTTGAGGCTAAATCCGAGTTAATATTTCAATGAAAGTATATGTGTTGACCCTTCATCAGAACCGTCTCGGCGAGACGGTCTTGATGAAGGGTCACAACAAAAAATTTAAGTGAACAAAATGGCCAATTATCTCAAAATTATCCTTCTTACCCATTCGTATCTGGGGTACTGATTTACACCTCTATCCTCACCTGAACATGGATTTCTTGCCAAGCTGGTGGTATGCAGTGACTGTCTCCAAGAAAATACAAACGTTTTCTCCCTGGATAACTCGCTCGTTGTTCCAAAGACAAATCACCAGTTTTCCATACCTTGAAAACCTCTGCAATACAGCTATAATAAGCAGCTTCGTTTCTTATATTTGTAAGATGTAGATCTCTTCCACTGCATCGCGGTTCTAATAACTCAAGAAGTGGAGGAATCGCTGATAGTTCAGCTTTTAGATAAAGCACTTTCACAAGAGTAAAGAACACAGCTAATAAATACCGCTCATCATCTGTGTATTCAATATGTTCAGTTTCGTACTCCAAGAATTCAGATAAACCGGGTTTAACTTCTTTTTGAGTATCTATTCCATTATCTGAATCGACCATATATTGATTTACAAAACCACAAGTTAGCTTCCCTATATGTTCTTCTGGAAATGAACTAACGAATGATTTAATCTTAGATATTCCGTCTTTATGTCTATCAACTAATTCGAGCATATGAACATATGTTAACAAAGAATGTGCCCTACTAGGATCTACATGCAGTGCACGCTCCATTAGATCCAATGCTTCTTTAATGGCGCCACAATCCCTTAAATTTGTTGCAAGAAATACAAGTGCAGCAACATCTTGCATTGGTTTTTCCGCAACGCTTTTCAAAATCATCATGCCATTTGGTGAAGAACAAACATCTGCAAACTTTTGTTTTATATTTTTGTTATCAGGATACTTTGCCAGCAGTGTAAGCAGAACATTTATAGCTTCCTCTGAATGAGTTGATCCTACAGGAAATAAAAGTGCAGCATATTCAGCAAGAGCATCAATGTGGTCCGGGTTTTCTCGTAAAACGCCTTGGAGTATGTTAATTGCCATATCTTTCTGGTGTTTCATTACGTAACTTTTAGCTAATAATACCTGAACATCGAACTTTTCCTCTTTATCTACGCCACCTTTCTGACGAGCTAATTTGCAATATGAAATTAATGTGTCAGTGGCATTATCACCATCTCCACTAGCCACCAAAAGTTTGCTCTTCAAAAACAACAGATCTAGGTCATTTCTGTCCGTTTGCAATCCCCTCTTGACTGTTTTCAGACCGTCATGAAATCGGCCCGCTCTGAGATAGCACACTGTCAATCCTTTTAGAGCAACTTTGTTTGAAGGGTCAGTTTGAAGGATTTCATTGTAAAGACAAATGGCATTCCTGTACTTTTCATTCCCAATACATACAATCGCTAAATTGTTTTTATCTTCTATGAATTGCTTATTTTTATCAAACACAGCCTTGTCCGTGTGTTTTCCTGTTTCGCTTTGTTCCATGCGGCTGGAACTCTTACTGTTATGATTTGTTTCTTTCTTTTCACTTTTGCTTGATTTCTTGTCATCGTTACCTTCGTGTTTATTTATGCCATTAGAATCTACAAACCTTACATAAAGATCATTCATATGTTTGATCTCTTTTGAAACCTCCTTTGTAAGGTTCATCAAGACACCCGTAGAAGAATACAACTCTGGATTCAGATCTGCATTCAATCGTCCTGGATATTTGTCAATAAATCGCATTATAAAAAGATCAAGAACAGCTCCTAAGTTTCCTGTTTTTCCACTATCCCAGTTAACAACTATGGTGAATTCAGGATCTTCGCAATGGACGTAAAACTTCATGCTGCAAAACAAAGGGAATCATTTTAGTCATAGTAATGTGACTAAATGTGAACGGATATGCTTTAAGGGAACGCAACTCTGTCAGTTGTTTTATGCCTACCGTCTCAAAAGAACATCAACTATTAAGGAATAAGATTTTCTCCCTACAGGAGCAAATAATTTGTTATCCTAGGGGTCAATCGCCCTCTGCTTCTGCAGTGGTTTGAAACATTTAGTTAGCTGTTTGGTCCGCATGAAGGTTTCCTAACTCATCAATGAAGCATCACTAAGTTAGCTGTTTGGTCCGCATGAGGGTTCCCTGACTCATCAATGAATCATCACTAACTTAGCTGTTTGGTCCGCGTGAAGGTTTCCTAACTCGTATAAATTCGTGAGTTCCAGCAACAAAACGAGCAGGACTTCTTCAGCTCTTCCCGGAGGACAATACCATAAACGTAAGGTTCCAGGTTGTACAAGCATACTCTAAGACCGGACGTGCCAGCCCCTTGTTTAGCTGTTTTCTTTACACCCCCAGGGATGCATAGAGTTTGTTCTATGAAAGTCAAGTGTACTGTTTGCTTTTTGTGCAAACATTTCTTGTATAAGAGTTCTATTTGGGAACGAAAGTTCTTGTGACACCAAGATACTTAATATTGTCAACATTTTCAAGAAGTGTTCTTCCTAAGTAATATAATGCTGCATAGATCCCGACGGGTGGTGTGTGTGGGTGTGCGGGGCATCTTCTTATAGTAAGTATGGTACAGACGTGCCGCTGGAATAGCCCCCTTTCCCCACCCCAATTTTTAGGCCGACTATACATCAATAGTTTATCAAATTCCGCGATTTCATACATTTATAGTCCTAATAAATCCATTAGGTATAAGCCCCCATCTATGTTATCAGTATATATGTATTATTTAAATTTCTCTGCTTCTCTTGTGGATTCAGTTGATACATTTACATTTGATTTATAGGTTGTAAAAATGAAGAATTTATACATGAAAAGGTATACTTTCAGACAGCCGGTATAGATTTATAGGGTAGGTATGTATGTCATCAGCATGTATGTACCATAAAAAGTTAAGTTCCTCCAGCCCCCACAATCCCCGTGGCATGGATTGCTATGATCTGCTTCCGACAGTGAGCTGTATCATGTTACATTTGACAGTTTGGGATCTCATACTCCATTTTCTAGCCTGATTTCTCAGTTTATCGATGCCCATTGAAGAATCTTGAGATCGGTGTCCTCCTTGCCATTGATCTTGAAATCACAGGCTTACAAAAGACAATTACATTTATGGCTTCCTGTTAGGTTCCCTTGGCGGCGGGATCAGGTTTACTCGGATTCCCTCTTTGAGGGAGGAGCCTGGTTCCGAATGGAGTTGGGTTCCTTTTTTATGGAGGGATGCCATCTGGCAAATGGGAGAGCTTCGCCTGGAGCTGAGTCAGGAGCCTGGAGGTGCACTTTTTCACCATAAAATTGTAACTTGGCAATTTTATTGTATCAGCCTTAATCATTAATTGTAAATGCGTTCGTGCTGAACGACATTTGTCATGAAAGCATTGGAACGTCTAATTTGCCGAAAGTAAACATAATCATTTAACCCTATTAAATCTATGATTTTATTCTTTAATCAGAGCAGTGTTTTCTTTATTTTCTATATCACCCTCTTGCGGAGATAAAATGCAGGTTTGACAAAAACTCGATAAACGAACAAAGGGACACTTTGCATTCAAGGTGGCTATTAATGGAAGAAAAAAGTAGCAATCAAGTACAGTTCATGTGTGTGGCTTATACACGGATATTGTGGCATATTTCTGTCAGGACTTAGCCAGATAGCTACAAGACAAACGCTAGATAACCGTTTTTGGGATTTAACAAGGCACGAACTGACATGTGGCGAAACGTACTAATATTCGAAATGATGCAGTTCCGAATGCGACTGACTGGTCGAAACAGAAGTGTCGCGAAACTATGCTCACAGACTCCTTCAAATCATTATCAAATTTAATAATTTACCTGTCTTTTATTTCATCAATCAGCTTCATCTAAACCAGAGATACCAAAGTCGAAATGCTGTAAAAAATATGGTTGCATTCGATCGGTACTTACCTACAAACTAAGACGGTTTCAGTTTGATAACAAAGACTAGTGTAACTATGTACCTATGTAGGCTAAGAAAGGCAGAATGTAAGACGTTGTCTCCATGTGCCTTTAGCACCTGGTAACGTTAAAAATCAAATCAGTCAGGCTTACCTCAGTGTTTCTCATGACACCGAACGATACATCTTCAGAAGGTCATAAACTTGTAAAAGTGGTCATTGTTTGTGTGGAGAAATTTACCTGAGAAATTATTGACAGCTGATTTGGAGATAAACTATTGTCAGTAAAACAGTAGGTACACAGTAGCTCTGCTCACTTACAGCCGCCGCTTACATTCAGATCCTCAACTTCAAATTATGTACCATCAAAAGAAAGAATGTATGCTTATTTTAAAATATGTATGCAGATGCTTATTCATTAATAAAGACTTTATAAACGAGATATTCATCACTATACAAATACTATTCCTAGATATAGATATCTGGTTTGGTGACCTCCATATTCCAGTTTATTGTCCAATCCTGAAAGACGCCAGTGTCAGCATTTTTTTTAACTTCAGTCAATAAAATTATGCAAAATATACAAACTGCTACTTCTGCGTTGTACTTTCAATAATCAACATTTGGTTATTACGGGCCCGGGAGGCCCTATCGAGAAACAGCAAGAGAAAAGAGGCAAGCTTTTCAGGTAAAGGTTTCCCGTAGCCTAGTGGTCGGAGGGCAGTGGGGTTAGAGGCCCACAGTTTCTTGCCACAGCATATGGAAGGCGGAGCCCATCCCTCTCCTTTCGCTACCTTAGCCTTCCTTGGTCCGAAAAAGGTACCCATTTACTGCTGTTTGACGGTAAGAGTTTTTCATCGCCAGCTGGCAGAATGCCGATGTGAACGTGCGACCTTCTGCAACATAACCAAGCTTTTCTAACAACATGCCTCTCTATAGAAAATAAGTAAAATAGATGTTTTATATGCCTAGAATAGATTTATGTTTGGTGTAGGCAACCGATACCACCTACCTGGGAAAGTGCAGCTCATTTTCCTGCTGGGTTGACAGAGAGAGATTTCCGGTCACCGGCTTGGCGGTGGGTCGGGGTTCAGACGCTATGATAGCCCCTACATAAAGCTATATATTTGTTGGTTGGGGCCGGATGTTTGTCTGTTTCTTGGCCCACCGGGGTTCAACTGGTGGTCTTCTTTTGCTCCAGTGCTCCAGTGGTGTTGCTGACGCCCCAGGGATCCCCAGGTGTCTCAACATGTTTTGGCTGTCGAGTCCTCATCCTTGCTCTATCACGGTCTTTTCTTGATTTTAATTGTCGACCGTGATGACCCTCTGATGAGTTAGGGGACCTCCATACGAACCGAACTACCAACTAATTGTGTGCACCGCGGCGGAGGGTTAGGGTGAAGGTTTGGGCCAGTAAAACCGGTTTAACACCCCCCCCCCCCTCCCCCAGTAGTTATTACTGACCGTCCCAAGGTAGCTTATCTGATAGCTTATAGAGCTCTTCTCCTGGCTCGCTTTCGCCATGTAACAGTTCTGACCATCCCAGACGGTACTTCTGTTGTGGTTCCTCAATGTAACTCGTTCTTATGTCCGCTTGTCTGTTTTTTAGCAATATGGTAAGCTGTATAGCTGTCCTGTTTGCTTTTTGTTTTGCATTGTAATTTGATATAGAAAATTGGTAAAAATAGCTGTTACTGTTACTTGTTCTGGTTATCCATGTCGGTGCTTTCGTTCACTTTTAGTGTGAGTGGTGTTTTCAATTTACTATGTCCATGTATAAGTTTTGATGCTTGTTATCAAATCCTGTTAACCATTTTGTACTATGTAAATGTTATGCATGTAATTTACGTGAAATAAATACTGTTTAAACCAATTTACCATGTGTGTCTTTTGGGAACTGTTTAATTATGTATATACTTCTTTCCCTTTCGGTTTTTAGGGTGGGATATGGGATCTGTTCGTATTGGTTCCTGTTCATTGCCTATCTTTTTACTTTGATCAGATGTGATCAAATCAGAGTAGCAGAGGGAGAAGAGAGACAGAGAGATAGAAAATGTCTGTGTTGGAATGGGCTACAAGACAAATTCAACGCATCATGATACACCCAAACTATCCAGCTAGGCATAGATAAAATTGTCTACTCCAGCATATTCCACCGCCTACTACATGTATCAAGAATGACTTTGATTATTCCCATCTCGCCTACTAAAATGAAAAATAATGGTAAAGTTTTGGTTATACGCCGATATTATTTATGTTTTATGTGCGTATGTTTTGTTCAGAGCAAATTTTGAGGTGCGAAAATAATGATATTTGAATGCTTGAACAGACTAGTCATGAACAGACTCAATTAAACCGAGTCTGCTGTTTTCTATTCTTTGGTGTGTTTCTTGCTTCCAAAGGTTCTTACTTTTCAGAACATATTTATCTTCACTTCAGCTAGTGTTTATGCCGTGTGGCGGCCGTAAAACGTCTCTCCGTACATCATCACAGTGCAGACTGTTTTCTGGTCCTTTGTGATCATTGCACTTTTGAATCAAGGGTACTGTATTTATAGTCGAATGCGACTAATTTTATGCAGAGTTATTGTTCTTGAGCTGAATCTGTTACTCGTGTTGATTGGCTAACCGCAAATTGATCATCCAATCAGCGTCATGCTCGCTAAAAGGGTCAGCGCCATTTTTGTTTACATGCACGACGAAGTTTTGACATGTTTGAAGGCGACTTTTAACTAAAATATTAAGAAATATGGCCACCCCGATGGTGCTAGGTGTTGGCCTAGGGCTCTTCCTAATTGCCTTTGTCTGGGCCCTTTCACTGGTGTTGTGTATCGTTTTTTCAAGGACAACAGGAGCACTATCGTGAGTGTTATTTTGTTTGTTTTGAAGTTTCATCATGAAGGTTCTAAATTCATACACGGCTAAGAAAGACAGTCCTATAATTCAGTGTCTATTCTAGAGAGGGGGATGGGGGGATTCACCCACATTTCTGACAATTCCCCCCTAATTCTTAAAAGAAGGGGGGAATTATTTTCTTTATTTTATTCATAAAACTAGATTAAAATGATATCTAAAAGCACGGGTCCATCGAATTACCCCAAACCACCCCAAAACACCCCAAACCACCCCAAACCGCCTAAAAACCACCCCAAACCACTTTTCTTAATATTGTTTCAGGTTAAAATAGGTTGCAAACTTTGTGTTTATGCTTTTTAATGATTACATAATTATTTAATAAAAATAAATATGAGCTATTTGTGCAGAAAAAGGGAATTGCATATTGTATGCCCTGATATTAATATAGTGGTATACGTATGTATGCTGCGTGTACGTGCATGTATGTAAATATGTCGCATATGTATGCTTGTATGTCCATTATATGTTTGTCAGCACATGTATGTGTAAGTGTATGCATGTTATGTACCATTCATACATTCACATACAAAAATAGATATAGCCTCATATTGCTAACAGCAATTTTTCCCTATAGCTGCAAATCAATTTTCCTTATTTATGAATATTCTAAGCATTACCAAATATTTCTAAAGTAGTGTAAGTTGCTGCAAAATACCAAATTTGGCCTCAAGTGATTTGTTTTTGGTGGTTTGAGTGCTTTTATTGGGAGGTTTGGGGTGGTTTGGGGTGTTTTGGGGTGGTTTGGGGTAATTCGATGGACCGCTAAAAGCACTGTATGTACTCATTGATACTAAATTATAGCTAAAATAGTAGGTACAATTGTTTTATGTAGTTTAAGCCAAATTTTAGAGTTACAAATGTGAGTGATACCTTTTCTCTGTTGAAAATCCCCCCCCCCCCCCCCCCCCCGCCCCCTATTTTTTCAATCCTAGAATAGACGCTGCCTATTGCATGCCATCTGCATTGTATGTCACATTTGACCTCTGTGTGGCAGGTGGTGATATGTCATGAAATGAAATGTCTCATTCAAATACCAAGCAAACCATTTTCCCCAATTTCGTTGAAAAATTCCCAATTGCAGGAAGAATTTTTCTAGGGATCATCTTACAAGCATAAATTTAGTCGAGTCCGACAACACTGTGCGGCTGCTAACATTGCACGTTATTAGCGTGAACGGAAGATGAAAGATTAAGCCATTTCCGAAGTCATTTTTGCCATTTTTTGTAGACAACATTTGTTTTCAGCTTTTTAGAAGCTTCCCCTCTATCAGTGTGACAAAGATAATTATCCAAAAACATGAATTACTCGTCTGTCAGCAAGTGTCTATATTTACAAACAAATATTCAGGTCAACACTCACAGGTCCATGCACCTGAGAGGAATGCACCAGAAACGCTTACCTCACACTAGTTACGGAATTTTCTACAAACTTTATATATAATATCCATAATACAACCTTGTTTTGCAGTTATTTTGTTGCAAATATTGCATGTTAAGTCATAATAACAGGCCTCATACAGTCTTCACGAAATTCCGTCTGACCGCCTGACATGTCTGGTAAAAATTCATTCGGTCTGGTAAAAATATTCAGAATTTTCAAGTACATTTTAATCATTTTACCAGATTCGGTCTGGTAAACTCTCACAGACTTTCGTGAACTCTGCTCATACTTTTCAGGCTTTTGCAGGATTTCAGGCTTTCAATTCTTGAATTTTACTTGATTTCAGGCTTTGATTTTTAAGTTTTCAGTGTTTTTTCTGCTTAAAAAGGGCTATTTTAGGCTGCGAAGGCAGGCATTTCAGGCTTGGAAAAGCTTTGTCAGTATGAAGCCTGCAATAAAGATAAAGAAGCTTTATTTAACGTCGCATATTAGAAACACACAACATAAGCTCTGTAGACTTTTTATTGCGACAAACAAGGTATCCAGTAACAATTTATACTTACCTGATGACTTAACTTTATCTTCCTAGGACTACCCTTTATAGGCGAGCGTCAGCCAAGGGAGCTCCTAGTACCATTTATAACGCCTTTGGTATGGCGCGGCCGGGATTCGAACCCACGATCTCCCGGTCCCGAAGCGGACGCTCTACCACTGAGCTATCGGGGCCGGTAGCTATCGGGGCCGGTCTGCTTGCAGACGAACGTTTCCAAAAAAATGACATCATATTTTTGGCGGGAAAATGTATCACTCACAAAATGATTTTGGCAGCAAATAATAATCATATAATTATGTAAACTCGTTTCTTGGTGTTTATCTTTAGTTAATTTCAGATAAAAGAAGTTTATACTCAGCTGTATAATAAATTGTAGATTGAAATTCTTATTAACCTAGCCAATGACATTTCCTTGCCACCGCATGTGACTTGCACGTGGTAGATTAAAGACGTGTTTAGGCTTGAGGCGATGCAAAGTTGTTGGCATAATTATTAGTGTGTCAATAAACATCTTAAAAGGGAGGTCAAAGGGATAAAATAATTGATTCTAATAGGACTGCACAATGTAAGGCTACAAATTTGCTCTTCATTTTTCACTAGGGTGTCAATCTTTTAGTTCAGCTTCTCTGAAATGATCTTAGAAATTGAGCTGTTTGATTATTTTATGTTTGAATGGTTAAGTTATAGTTAATAAATGAAGGTAAGTTTTAAGTTTTATTTGTGTATTGTTTTCTGAAAACAAATTTATCCATCATATGTCTTATGTGCGCAGTGTTACCAGACAGCACCGTACTTGCTTGTTTAGAGAACTGTCAGGTATTTAGCTATAATTGAATTTAAATATTATATGTTCAGTATCATGTCCCCTATCCCACCACTTGAGACTAAGTAAAGGTGTTTCTGAAATTCCAAATTTTAGGAGACTACGGCATGGTGTTTCCCAATGCAGCAGGTACCAGCGCCATTCCCAAAACAGTGAAAAAAATCACTTGATATATATATATATATATGGACAACATTTTGTAAAACGACTGTTGCTTGATCAGGCAGCCTGTTACATTTTCTTTCCAGTCTTATTCGGGCATTTGCTGAGCATTATACGGACAATACATGTAAATGTAAAGTATGGTTGATTTCCCCTCTATCCCTCACCCTGCCCCAAGGATGGATGAGTCACATTTACAATTTGACTGGTGCATTTATAAGAAGGGCATGGCAGTTTAGAAAAAATTGGCCAAGCTATGTTTTCATTCCTTCATACCCAAGTCACTATATGGCTTTGGTTGCCGCCAAGGGATATGAAACTCCAGCGAAATATTGTGTGTAACCAAGACATCATAGGTAGTCAGAGTAAGCAACTGGTGTAAAAAAATCTATGTACTGGGACAGATAGGGCTCAAAAAATAGTGCAGGCCCAGATCAGAGTGCTCCTACTGGAGCACTCTGATCTGGGCCTACACTATTTGTCATTCCATCTGCATCATTGGGATGCATTGTAGAATTGTTTAAAGGTAGGTTCCTGTACTTTGAAATGCATCATAATTTTGATGGTCTTTTATCCAAGTTGTTGGAAAGCACTTATAAAGAGGAAATGAATAAGTTTCACTAAAAAGTGCAAATCAAAAAATTGTAGAAAAGTCATTTTGCAAGGGATTTCCTAACTCTGCTTCGCACACCAGTTAGCGCTATTTTTAGTTCGCGCCAAAAATAGATAACATAGCTGATGTCATGCTGCATTGCATTTCGGGACAGTTTTAACCCATGCGCTATGCCAGGACCTCTGGAAGAGCTCACGGCAATTGAAAATTAACCGTTGGCAAGTGACATCAGAAACTGCGGACTTGTAGACATATATGCATATTTATTTTTAGAACTCGAATTCCAACAAAAGAAAATAAACCAAAGGGAAAACGACTATTTTCTACAACATCTGACGATTTTCTCAGTAGCAACTGTTCAGAAAAATAAGAGAATTCAATACTACCCAGAAAAAGACAAAATTATTTTGTGAACATAATTGTTATCGCTAGACCAGGAACCTACCTTTAAAGCAAACAGTTCCATTTTTAGGACAGTTATGGTAATTTTTTTAGGTGTAGGTACCATATACTTTTTAAATTTTTACAATAATCTCTCTTCTTTTCAGATATGTTGGATTTGCATCGATTTTGTTTGCCATATTGTTTTCTGTGATACTACTTGTTTTACCACGAGAAAATTTTGAAGAACCACAAACAAAGGTAACTGCTTGTCTTATCATTGTCTTCTGTTCTGTTCTGTTTCAATTCTCCTAACAATGTTCCCCAAGTGGCTTAGTGATACGTAACCATAGATGCACTTACCTGGCGCCGAGTGTCCATGTCTTACCAAAATGTCTTTTCACGTATACTGAAGCCACAAGCTAATACAGCTTGGAAGTTTGAATTGCCAGACTTACATAGCCATCGATCCATTTGGTACAGAGATGAGCAGAGACATGAGAAAACCAACAAAGTGGTTATGCGCCCAGTGCAGACGCAGATCAGCTTGGGCACTGTCCAGTCTGATCATACTCTTTGCTAAGCCCTTGAGAGAGAGGAATCCTATAAGCATTTTGCTTTCATTCCAATCCCATTAACTATTTTTTGTGTCTATCTTTTGTTGCATGTGAGTGAAATTATGAATAAAATATGTTTAAACTAAGCGCTTAAAGAGTAGCTAAGGGACTAAGCTACATGTACCTACATGCCGACAGCGAAGACTGTGATCAGACTGGGTTGATGCCCAGGCTGATCTGAGTCTGCGCTGGGTGCACAACTGCTTTGTTGCTTTTCTCGTGTCGCGGCTAAGATATTTGTAAATGAGGTGAAATACTGGTGGATAGACCTCCATGTCAATACTTTTTCCACCATTTTCAAAAAAACAGGGACAACTTTTATTTTTTTTTTGCTTTCCTGGATGACAAAGCCCTTCCAAATTGTGGTCTGCCATGAAAGTGAAGAATTTGCTCCTAGGGTAGCAAATGCGTTCCATTCAGAGTTGACCCCTTTGAGAGAGGCTCTTTTCTGAGACACTAACAACTTTGCAAATGAGGAATGAGAAAGCCTTGAGTGAGGGTAATAAGTTTGGGTGTTAGTTCAGAGCTAGGGTGTAATGACCTGGGTTAAAGATATTTCTTTTATGATTTGAACTTTGTTTTAGTAACTTTTAGATTCAATTAGTAGATGGTGAGGGCACACTGTTTTACAAACAAAGGGGAACAACTTTTGTGACTTCCTGTTTACTTTCTTGGGTGATAAAACTCTGTAAAGCAGTGGAGCAGTGGTCAACTCTTGGTGGAAAGTTTGCTGCTAGAGGAGCAGATTCCACCAAGAGTTGACATCCATTGAGAAGGGAGGCCAAAACGAAAATTGAAGAGTTGCTTCCCCTGAAAGTGTAACTATTCACCTTAATGCTTGACCATTCAATTTTCTTTTATTTTTCTTTCAGATTTATGACTGGACAGTAATTTACAGATCTTGCCTGATAGCAGGCTGTGCCTTGTTTCTTGTGATAGGGATGATAGCGTATCTAGTTCTCCATGTCATGGAACCAGTCTACGCAAAACGTATCCGAAAACTCAGATGATGATGCGGACATTGGTCCAGTCATTCAAAGCATCATCACACAGGAAAGGCGGCAATGGAAAATGCTCTTAACAATCGATTAACGCGGATCAAAAATCGTTAGAAACAACGTTTTTGATTGCAAATTAGGGACAGTTTGCAATTGAAAACTCTGTTTCTAATGGTTTTTGATCCGTGTTTGTCAACTGCATGAGCCTTTTCGATTGCTGTCTACCCGGTGTGATCATTAGCTTAACAAAGTTATTAGTCAAGGACTCATAAAGTCTTTTAGTATCAATAAGATCAAGAATGCTAATATTTTTGCTGAAAGAATGTTAGGAGCCTTTGCACTTCAAAAGCTCCTCACATTTTTTTTGCAAAAATGACAGTGTTTGTGTGTACAATACATCTGAAATTTTAATGTCTTGTTAAGTAACCATGCAGGTAGTTTTGAACAAGCCAAGTCATGGTTGTTAGATGTTAATGGTAATTTCCCCGGCAAAAGAAACATATCTTGTCAGTAATGAAAAGTAACATCACATGTTAGTGGTGATTTCATCAGCTAAAGAAACAGATCTTATGAATGTTAGAAATTAGCATCAGCCGAACAGATTTGTTTTGTTAGACGGAAAACTGTGCAGTTTCTTTTGTTGGCCATAGAGAAAACAATATTAGTTTTGTTGGACAGTTAAGAGAAGGGTGCTTAGTGTTTATGCAGACAACAAAGGCTTAGACCAGTTGGCACATCCATGCAGTCTTGTTGGCACAGTACATAAACATACATTAGTTTAGACCCTTGAGAATACTACAGGAACAAAATGGAGGCTCTAGCTAGACTTCATGGATTCACAGACTGGTTTTAGTTTTGGGTGGTTGCAGTCTTGGGTGGTTGCAGATATGTTATGCCACCTTTTGCCATGACATGGTTTATATGAATTCAGGCTAGTGAATGAAAGTTGTAGTTCTATGACACGTATATTATTTAAATAGAGGATCTTACATGAGTGCTCATGTATTATTGAATTTATTAAACGAGTTGGGGAAAAAGATAAGATGCGAGGCTTTGCCGAGCATCTTATCGGTTTTCCCCAACGAGTTTAATAAATTCAATAATACAGGAGCATGAATGCAAGACTCTATTTATCAAATGACACTGAAATCGCATTTTATCAACAAAATTTCAACTAAAACGTCACGATTTCGCCATTAGAAAACGCGACGTTTTTATAGACGTCAACGTATAACGTTACGACGTAATTTGCATATTTAATCCACTAGTGGATTATCGCATTTAATGCATGGCTTTATTACACTCTCAGAGGCGACGTCATATGATAAACTGCCTTTCAAATACCATGTCAAAAAAGCTGGTCTGTGAAGAAAGAGGACAGTATTTCTTTTCATAGGAGGCCTTTTATAATAATGCTGATCTAAGTGCTGTTAATGCTTTATCAAAACATACACTGTGGCCTGATTTACAACCTTGTTGTCTTTACAGTTTGCCATAATACACTTAACACGTGACCCTCAGTATAACTGCTTCGTTAGACAGTTCTTCTAAGGGACAATTACATAATAACTATGAAGAGAAATCAGAAAAATATATATGAGCCGCGACACGAGAAAACCAACAAAGTGGTTGTGCGCCCAGCGCAGGCTCAGCTCAGCCTGGGCATCTGCCCAGTCTGATCAGAGTCTTCACTGTCCGCATGGAGGTTGCTTAGACCCTTAGCTACCCTTTACGCGTTAAGGGAAGAGTCTGATCAGACTGGGCAAATGCCCAAGCTGGACTGAGTCTGCGCTTGGCGCACAACCACTTTGCTGGTTTTCTTGTGTCGCGGCTCATATTGTGATTATCATCAGACTTTTTTATGTAAAATGTATACTCATTTTATTGTTATTATATTTTTTGTAGTAAACATAGAGATTTGAAATTTTACCAGTATTGCGCTTCTGTGTTGATCAATTAGTTTCAGTATCATTTAGGTGTATTGGTAGACCTCCATAACTTTCTACCAGTTTTACAAAGGGGAACAACTTTTTCAACTTTCTGGTTCCTTCCCAGGATGACAAAGCCCTTCCAAAATGGGGTCAACCCTTAAAAGAAAGAATTTGCTGCTGAGGCAGCAAATTCTCTCCATTAAGAGTTGACTCCCATTGAGAAGGGAGGCATAACTGAGATTGGCAGAGTTGTTTACTCTGAAATTGTACCCATCCACTGTATACAAACTACATTGAGAGGCTACTCCAGATCCTGTCTTGGGGTTAAGGACCTTGGGAATCCTTTCAGAATTTGGTATACTCCCGCGTTAAGGTCATGAGTAATAAACTGTATTGATGCAAAAAAGCAGTGCTGCATGCTATTAACAGCCAGATTTTCAAAAGAGCAAGATATATACGTTTTAACAAGGCAATTCACATGCTGTTATTAACCTGTAATGCAATTTTACTGACAAGGAGCCCAGGGCTATCATAAAATCTAATGAAGCGTCAGAAGTATGCCTGGTAGCAAATGAGTGTTGACACAACAAAACCAACAAAGTGGCACATGTGCCCAGTGAAGACTCAGATCAGCCTGGGCATCCAACCAGTCTGATCAGAGTCTTTTCTGTGCACTTAAAGGGTTGCTGAGGGTCTAAGCTAGCTGCATGTGGGCAGCAAAGACTCTGATCAGACTGGGTGGATGCCCAGGCTGACTTGAGTCTTTGCTTGGAGCACATGCCACTTTGTTGGTTTTGTTGGGTTGCGGCTCAAATGTAATTTTGTGACATCAAAAATGATGTATTCATTTGCCTTTACGACACAGATAACATGATTTTCCCTGGCATGATGACAGAAGAAAACAGCATTTTTCAAAGCATTTTCTCAAATGTTTAAAGCATGTTTTGATCACTATTATTGCATAAAACATTGTCATGCGAGAAAACTTGCTATATATTGAGTATCCCCGTATGACAGAATCCAATATTCTGGCATGGCAGAACGTTTTATGCAATAATAGCAATCAAACACAATTTCCTAATGCATTAACATCTGCAAAGCCCCTTGGGAGCTGAGAAAACCTCGGCTTTTGAGGCGTATGTTTTCAACACCTTCCATGTGGCTCAGCAGATGAATAGCAGCAGATGCACAGAAAATCATATTTTGATCTCTATACTGTAATACCGGAAATGTTTTTACAAATTTAATGCTTATTTTCATGAAACAAGCAAGTCTTTAATGTAAATGGTTAAAGCTTTTGTCAATGCACAAAACCATATTGAGAAATGTGGTACATTTCTCATAATGGGTTTGTGCAGTGATAAAAGCTTAATTTAACCATTTCATGATAGTTTTAGTTTCGTGAAACAACAGAGCTCTAGATAAGATGGGTGTTTGTTGATAATCTAGGGATAGTTTTTTTATTTCCGTTGAAACCATATGTTGTGACCCCTCATCTGAATCGTCTCGTCGAGACGGTTCAGATGAGGGGTCACAACATATGTTTTCATGCAGAATTAAAAAAAAATATCCCTAATTAGCACCAAATACTCTCTCTTATCTACTCTATCTTATCTGTTCTTCCCTGGACTACAAATCCCTTCCAAACTGGAATGTACCCTTGAAGAGGAGAATTTCCTTCTTAGGGAACCTATTCTTTCCTTTAAGAGTTGACCCAAGATGGAAGGCAAAAATGATAAAAGCAGAGTTGTTTCCCCATGAAAATAAAGTCATTAATCTTAGTTTACAGCACTTCTTAAATTATAATTGAGGGGCATCACAACAAAACCCAACAAAGTATTTTTACCGCACAAAAATCTCCCTATCTGAGACCCCAATCTCCCTCTGAGGAATCCCAAATCTCTCTATTTGTGTCCAAGAAAATATCACATGTATGAGTTATTCAAGGTGCCCACCCTTTGTTGGGAAAAAATTCCTTGACAGAAAATACCAGTAGAGAAAGAAAATCATTTTATCCCCAGTAATAAAAGCGAAAATCTATAAAATGTCTTGTTTAATAGACAGCAAATAGCTTATATCCCTTATCTAAGGTATCTGGAGCACTGAGTAGTACCTACTGGATTTAACATGAAATAATCTAACATAACTGTAAATTAGTCTCAGTTAAGCTGCAGATATCTATACTGCTCAAAATAAGTAAGGGATATTAAGACATTTAAGGCAGCAGAAGTAAGGAAAATAAGTAAATTTATTAAACTATTATGATTCATAAAACAAATATTCATAGTGACCCCAATATGAATATTGAAATGATTAAGCTTGTCAGTGACCTAGAGTAAATTGGAAGTAGACAAGGGGTCGACACCCAAATTTCACATGAATCCAGCGCAGCAATGACTAATAATTTCTATGCACACTTTATTAAGACAGACGCCTATATGGTGACACCTACATATGGTGACATTTGTAACAGCCCTACACCTTAAATAACGCAATAAAGCCTACCAAAGTGGGTGTTTTCAGTTTGGTAAATTATGGAGAATTTTATCATTCACAGAATCTGAGGGTCCAAAAGAATTTTTTTCGCCGATGTGAAATTGAGGTGTAGACCCCATAGTCCTGCATGTGCTGCTCTAGGTCACATCACCTGCATTGACTGTTTCTGTTTTAGTTGAATATTGTTACTTGAATAGTGTTCTGTCAATAAACAACAATAAACTAACCCAGCCATTATTATTAATTTTTATACACGCTTTTATGTCATAATATCCCCTACTTTTTGTGAGCAGTATATTTAAATGCAATAACCCCCAATAAACTCAGCAAAAGCCATTTTTTCTCGCAGTGCAGTGCAAAGAAAGAACCTTTTCTTTTCTTTTTTAGCTATAACCTAAATTATGATTTGCTCTGCTATCTACATTGCGATATGTTTTGTAAGTTAAAGGTACTTGTTATTTTGTAAAATTGATTTACTAACATGATTGAATGGCACAACTGTCTAACAAAGGCACATTTGAAATAATATATCTGGGGCATTTACGTCAAACAGGCAGGTCACCAATGGCCGACTAGCTACCGTAAAATATCTCCTAATTGGGATACCCGGAATAACTATTAATGGAATAGTTAAGTTTGACAATGCGGTAATGCGTCCAAAAGATAAAGACGAAATGCGAAAATCGTAAGGAGCTGTCTGAGCTGGGCCTGCACTGTTTGTTCACACATGTGTCTGTCTGTCCAAATACTTTGCTTTAGGGTAGGTACACCCACCAGGCACACTACATGTCTGTCCAAATACTTTGCTTTACGGTAGGTACACCCACCAGGCACACTTCATTAAATCAACATTGAATTTAAATAAAATGTTGAATTAATATTGAGTCAATATTGTGTGCTTGCTGGGTACAGCTCTTAAGCAGCAACGGCGGCTTGAACCTGGTTGACGGTTGGGGAGGTTTCGATCTCCAGCGGGTCTCGAACTTGGGACCGCTAGATTAGTAGGCTGGCGCTGCCGTGGCTCCTCTTATCCGTGAAAATAAAAACGCACCATTCGAGGAATACCTTTGTACTCTAATTGCACGGCCCGTCAATGTTGGGCGATATGCCAGTTTTGCTTAGTGTTCTATAATCAATCCGATTTTTATCGGCTTTGAGTCCTTGAGCAAGGGATTAATAATTATTTGTTGAAAATAAAAATTGAAAATAATCAGGGTCATAAATAGAGATATCGGCATTTGAAAATACAGATATCTGTATTTAAATTAGAGATATTTATATTTTTTATTGATACAGATATCTGTATTTCAAATACAGATATCTGCATTAGAAATATACGTATCTCTATTTGAATCGCAGATATCTTTATTTAAATGATAGTGATAGATATCTGTATTTCAAAAAAATATCTGCATTTCAATTAGAGATATCTGTATTTCAAATACAGATATAGGAGTTTCTAAAAATACTGACATCTCTGTTTAACATACATATATTTGCATTAAAAATGCAGTTATCTTTAATTAAAATACAGATATCTTTAATTCAAATTAAGATATCTCTATTTAAAAACAAGTATAGATATCTGCATTTCAAGTACAGATATCTGTATTTGAAGTACAGATATCTGCATTTAGATGTAGATATCAATATTTCAATGCAGATATCTCTTATTTAAATGCAGATGTCTGCATTTTAATTGTAGATATCTGTTTTAAATAGGTATAAACCCAGACGGGTTCCATACCCTTGCAGTTTAATTAGGAATTGAGCTAAAAGCAACCGACGTATATTTTTACAAATGCAGTTACTTAGAAACTAAACTTAACCCAACAGGTGAAATATAGGTCATGGTCTGATATGCATCACTGCTTTCAGTAGATCTTCCACAGACGTACATATGGAGCAGGTTTGAATACTCTATCCATTGTGGCTACTTAGAATTGAGCAAAATGCAACAGTGAATATTTTTCTATATTCAGTCAACCGTGAAATATAGGTCATGACCCGATATGCATCGCTGCTTACAGTAGATCAGATGACTATTTTTTCTATATTCCATAAACCGGAAAATATAGGTCAAGGCCCGATATGCATCGCTGCTTTCAGTAGACCTTTCCGAGACCTATCTATAGAGCAAGTCTGAAGAGTCTTTGGTTACTTAGAAATGAAGAAGACGCAACAGGTAAATATTATTTTATTTGTTAAATCAACCTAGAAATATAGGCCATTGCCAGATATGCCGCATCACCGCTTTCAGTAGATCTTCCCTAGACGTATCTATGGAGCAAGTTAGAAGACTTTAACCGTGAGGTAACTTAGAAACTGAGCGAAACATAACAGGTAAATATCATTATGTTCAATCAACCGTGAAATATATGTCATGACCCGATATGCATCGCTGCTTTCAGTAGATCTTCCCCAGACGTAACTATGAATCAAGTTTGAAGACTAGCCCTTGCGGTTACTTAGAAACTCAGCTACAGTAAACGCACAGGTGAATATTTTTACAAATGCGCACTAGCCCTAGCAAGCGCACACAAAGGGTATTGCATTAGCGAGTTTTTGCCTCTTAAAGTCGCACTTATTTATAATCCTATGTAACCCGAAAGCGATTGTTGTTGTGACATATGCTATATGCGCATTTAGGCGGCACATTAAATAAATATATAATAAAAACACTTATGTGGCCTAAAATTAGTCAGGACAAGTAAAATAGGTGCTACAGCGTATTTGAACATCCAATGCTCAGACAATTTGACTACCTGTGCTTTCGACCGAGTCAGTTAATGACCATACATGCAAAAGTGGCTGTCGACCAAGACAATCGACAGCAGTATCACCTCGGTCGTCAGCCATAAACAAAAATAACATTTACCGTTAATAGTAATGTTTACGACCGTATTCCCGGTCGAAAGCCACTTTGTATAGTACAGACTCGGTCGAAAGCACAGGTAGTCAAATTGGTATTAGCCCCGTGGTATTTAACCCTGAAAGCACCCAAAATTAAAATTGTTGAAATGAGCCACCTCATCTGAATCTACACTGTTTGCCCTCTAGTGTTCGAATTCTCAATATATCGCTTGGACGAAACATTTTTTGAAATTCTGCAGACGTAAATTTTGTCGTCTGCTTTTTGGCGCATTAAGGTAGACGTATACGGAACGACTCTGTACTTACTTGTTTAAAAAACAAAACAGAGTTATTGTTCATCATCAAATCGATTAACTGTGGAGTATATACAGTTATAACACGCACTATAGATCTATAACAATATGTAAGGTAAAGATCCTGAGCTTTCGGGAACATAGGCCTGTACAAACAGTGGAAACCGAGATCAGACTTCCTTAGGAACCAGACTGATCAAGATCTTCACACTTTCCATTCCATCTGCGCATTTTTGTCGACATTACTCTATGGTAGAACCGAATAACAGGAAAATAAATAGTAGGACAAAGACCGGCTGTACTTGCAGCAGGTGCAGAATTAGGGCAGTCTGTTGAACTTAAGATGGTGATAATCACTGATTTGGGGCAAAGACAAAAATCTGCATAAAATACTCAAAACACCACTGATCTTTCCAAAACTTAGCATATGCCTTCTTTATGTTGTTTCTCACAATTCAGACTCCAAATATGCAGCATTTGTTAATGTTAAAAAGTGTTTTTATAAGGAAACATCAAAGGGTAATTTTGTGCGCAATAATCTGAAAAAAAAACTAATATTGTTATTGAAAATATTCTTAGTGCTGAGATTTCCTTGTTGCATAATGGAGAGCGACCTAGCAATTATTTTTTCAAACTCTTTGACACATTATCAGGCTGAGCAGATGAAAAAAGATGCGGTCTGTGTCCAAATTTTTTTGTCAAAACATAGAGGTGAGACTATTTTAACTAGGTTGAACAATTGCATCTACACACCAGTTACCATGTAAGTAATGTATTATTTATACTGTAGGTGTTATTTAGGTATGCTTGCCTACCCTATATTTAATAAATGCGTCCAGTGTACATTACCTTGTACATGGTTGAACATTTGAGAAAAAAGCTACTGTTTTCATCTGGTCTACATTACAATTTGAGAAAGAGTTGGAACAAATAATTGCTAGGTTGTTCTTCATTATGTGATAACGCACCTTCAGCTCTACGTTACTTTTCAATAACGATCTTAATTTTTAAGATTATTGTGCACAAAATTACCCTTTGATCTATCCTTATAAAAACAATTTTTTAAGCAGCATGTACGTCTATTTTGTATTCTAAACTGTAAAGAACAACAAAGATAAGAAGTCCGCTAACTTTCAGGGAGATACCTTACTTTTTTACGGTTTTATGCAGATTTTTTACATTTACCATAAATCACCACCTTAAGCATTGTTTTTCAAGGAAATGAAACGGTGAAGTGTTTGTTTTTTTGTTTTATTCTTTAACATATAATGTAAGTTTTACTAAAATAATATGCATAAGCATGCCCCATCGATTGAATATATTTTTCATGACGTTTTTCATGAAATTCAGTTTTCTTGCATTTTTTTAAAGAATTTAAAAAATATACTTATTAACAAGATAACTGCAATTTTTTGTTACCAGTAATGGAAAATGTGTAAAAAATAAATGTAGAAATACAAAAGGAAAACAAAACGGTGAAACAATTTTTTTTTTCTTATCCAAATGTTTTATAGCTCTTTGGGTTATTAAGACGGTATAATGGTTTGAATGTCCCACCAATATTTCCATTCAGTATTCGTTAAACCGTGAAAGATCTGCAGGACTGAAATAAAGGCTACAGCTGGACCATGTACAAGGTTTCACAGACAGGTTTAGGTACTTGCAGTTTACAGATCTATACGTCCATGCAGGCACACAGTGGTGAATTAATATTAAATCAATGCTGAATCAACGTTGATTTTTTTAATCTACGTTGATTCAATGTTGATCCAGCGTTGTATGATCAGTGGGAACGTTTAGGCATCCTATTTGCCAATCGTAACACTTCGGCCAGTATCGTAAATATCGGCGAGGATGTCCGATTGCCTATTTGCGTGCCGACTTCCGTGTTAGGTATACATTAGATCATCCGAGAAGCTGTGTTGTCTATTAAAACAATTTGAATCCTATTCATAATAAGGTAAGAAATTCAAATTACTTATATTTATTCAACTTCCGGCATGTATTATCATTGATTACACATTGTTGATTAATATGTCGTCATCTGTCCTTAATCAGCAAATATAGAAAAAACGTTAATATTTGAGATGTAATATTTACACATATGTAATTTATCGTTGTACGGGTAAATACCGGTAAAATACAAAAAGGGTTAACACGCACCAAATCACATGAATGTCACAGGAAAGTTACCAGAGGCTTTCAATGGGAAAATAGAAATTAGCTCTAGTTGCCTTTTCGTTTTCATTATCTTCGAGCCGCGTAATTATTTGGGACTTGAATAATTATTTAAACTGACATAGCACCTGCCATCTGTGTGGTGTCACACCAACAGTGTCCAAGGTAGTACACGAGGATGAATTTGTATAAGCATGAAAAAGTGGGTTTACACATGTCATATGCAAACAAGTTCTGGTTCGCGAGTAACTTCTATTTAGACGACAAGACATGTTGCATTCAACAGATTTTTTTTATTTTTTTTTTTTTTTTGTTTTTGTGTTTACGTGATGAGACATGTTGAATGGCACGTTTCGTGCAAACGGTATCGCTGTGTACGAAAAAAAAGTTGTTGTGCGCCCAGTGCAGACTCAGCTCATTCTGAGTATCCACCAAGTCTGATCAGAGTCTTTTCTGTGGGCTTAAAGGGTAGCTTAGGGTCTAAGCTAGCTTCATGCGGACAGCGAAGACTGATCGGACTTGGCGGATGCCCAGGCTGATCTGAGTCTGCGTTGGGCGCACGAACCACTTTGTTGATTTTTTCGTGTTGGGGCCAGCCTTGGTATCTTCCGAGTCTGATCAGAGTCTTTTCTGTGGGCTTAAAGGGTAGCTAAGATCTGAGTTTTCGCTGAGTACACATACATTTTGTTGGTTTTGTCGTGTCGCGGCTCAATTTTAATTGTTACCCTTGCAGAATGACGGACAGCACAGGCACGAGTCATGGAGCAACTTGCAGTGAAGATGCCAATAAGTCTCCCGCTGTTTCTGAATCCGACACTTTGTTTAACAACGTGAACAGTTTACAGGTGACCTTGAAGTCAGTTTTGTCCACAGTAGAGAATGATATTAAGAAAATGAAAGAACAACAGAAAAATCTGATGAAAGAGGTTCAATATATGTACAACCAAATAAATGTAGTACTTAACAAACTCTTGCGGAATATTAAAAAAGAAATACAAAGAAACTGCCAGTCCCAAATATCACTGCTATCTAGCCAGCGAAGGAAAATCAGTGATATGATTACAAGGCTTGGTCCGCCGCTTTCTGACTTAGGAGAGATGAAAGATAAATCTACTGACACAAAGAAAGTTCAGGACATTGTCAGTTATACTAATCAAATCACGAATGAGCTTCAAGATTTGCGGAAATCAGTCAAATCTGTATCATTTTCGTTCACACCAAGCCAATTTACGGACGTCTTTTTATCTTCCTCAGCTACGTTAGGATCAATAACTAGATCTGAATCAAACGCCGAAGCTGACATTTTGATACCGAAAATAAAGTTTCCAGTTTCTCCACTGAAGCAAACAACAGCCCATCCTAAAACTGGACAAACACCACATACTCAATACATGGGAGATTCAGCAGATAGATATCAATTAACAAGACCGTCTCAGTCTTTGTCTAAGCCGAGAGCCATTAAGCAGGATATTTTCAATATCAGACAGCAAAATGACATGCACTCGTGTACGATCACAGGCATGGAAGTAACCAAGGACAGAAGATTACTAATGGTAGATTCAACGAATGACAAGGTTAAATTGTTCTCACAGAACATGAAACTCTTGTCGTCTGTTTCAGTTTCTTCTCGAGATATAGCTGTGGTCAACGACAAAGAAGTTATTGTCACTACTGAGAACAAATCTTTGGCAGTACTTGACATTTCCGGTAGTCAGCTCAGTATCAAGACCACAACACAATTATTAAACGATGCATATGGTATCTGTAGATATAGAAACAAATTAGTTGTCACCAGTCCAGATAGTAAACCACCCTCAGTGCAGCTGATTGACAAGACTGGTAAAGTTTACTGGTCATTGGTGGCGTCTGATCAACAGGAACAACCACTGTTTGTCAATCCTCGCAACGTGACAAGTCCTGATGATGGGAAATCCTCCACTGTGATAGTAACAGACTGGGGTAACCACACGCTGACGTTACTAAACGGTAACACTGGAGAGGTTATCACCAGACGTCACCTGAAGGAGAAGCATCCTAGAGGCGTCACTACAGATGCAGCCGGTAACGTCTATATCTGTTACTTTAAGACATGCGAGTTATCGGTACTGACAAGAGACTTGTCTGAGGAGACGATTCTGCCATCTAGCATGGAAGGACTGAGTGATAGACCACTAGCAATTGTCTACGATGATAAAGCTAATCTGCTGACGGTCTCTTATACCAGCATGCTCTGTTGTGATAACGTTGAACGGTTTAGGATATCATATACAAATTAAACAAATCTAACTTAGAAAAAATGGCGGACATTTAGGGAAGACCTGAAGGTCCCAAAATGTCTGACAATTTTTTTTCTAAGTAAGATTTTGAGTATTTTTTACGAATTATTTTTGTGAAATATTTACCAATTATGCATTTAAAATGATTTTTTTCATTATTCTGACACTTTTAGAAGAAAAAATGTCGGACACTTAGGGCGGTCGGATACTTAAGGACCTTACAGACGAACGGTAAGTCATGACAATTTTATGCACGCACCACCCAGACAGTAACATGACCTTTGGAAGTCTTGGGAGAAGGCGTCTATAAGCTCTATCTTGCTGTCTGATTCCAATGAATTTCATGTTTATTGAATATGTTGTTTATATGGAAATAAAATGTTTTTTTTTAAAATAAAAATCTACAGCATTATTAGTTGTCTAGCAGAAGTCTTATTTAACTAGCAGCGATGCAATACACAGTAATTTTCTATACATAGTAATAAAATACTATGACCTGAATTATGAAAAAGCTTGTCGATACCTTTGTTTTGCTTGTGGCAGAGTTTGACATATGCCAGACAGCTGATTTTATTGCAGATACAAAGGTTGTGATGTCATATTGCCAGAATGTTTCCACTGAAAGCTTGGATCAGATATCAAGTAAATTACCGTTTTCTCTTGTTAATGAAACATAATGATAATATTTTCATTTCACAATGTTCAGTAAGTTGTCTGCCATTGAATCACCCCGTCCCCATCAAGGGACAAGTTGAACCGAGGCATCATTATGTAGAATGGATCAAAACAGCTTACAAGATTTGTAAGATAAAAATTGGTTGTGTGTGAAGTATAGGTTTCTGTCAATAACGAGCGGGTAAAGAATATCGGAAACGATATAAACGTAACGTTTTAAATTTTGCCGGGTCACACTGCTGGTCGTTACACGCGTGCATGAAACTGGTTAGACGTAAGCCAATGATTTAAAAAAATGATATGGCAGGTTAAACTTGATATAGACTGTCTTAAGGACTGTCACATTATTATGCAGGCATTGTATTAGCACACTGTTTTATTGCAATGTGCCTAAATCTTGGGACACCTAAAATAATTAATTTTCCAGTTGGAATAAATGAATAATTAATTATTCTAGATGTCCCAATACGGAGTTTATTGACCTCGTCTATCCATGTGAACTTGAAATTAAAGATACGACAGAGTCCAGTTCATCTGCCTCATACTTAGATTGCTATCTCTATATTGACAACGGAAAGCTTGTTACTAGGCTTTATGGCAAGAGGGACGGCTTCAATTTTCCCATAGTTAACTTTCCATTTTTGAACACTAATATTCCTTCAGTACCTGCATACGGAGTTTGTAAGTAATCTCCTATGCTAGATAGAGCCTGTTTCAAATATCAAGACTTTGTTGATAGAGGGAAGCTGCTCACTAGTAAATTGTTGCCACAGGGTTATCGCAGAGCGCAGCTTGTGCCAAGGGTTAAAAAGTTTTATGGGAGATATCATGACCTCATTGATCCCTTATCCCTATATTGTGGCCGTTTCTAAATTTATTTCCGATTTGATGACCTCAGTCGAACCAAATAATGCTTTTAAATACTGGATTTAAATTTTCACTGACGTATTCCACAGATACATAGATATGGCAAAAATGGGTAGGTGGTGCTTACCCCTCGCGAGCACCCGACCACACCTCTCTTTAGACGTCCATGTCTGTGTTTCTAAAATATCTCGGAATGTCAATGTTTATATGACTTACGAGTTCGGAATCATGATTTGGGTACTTTGGTCACTTTAACTTAAGCCAGTTGGTATATAAGTTTCGAAACATAGATAAGTGAGTTCTGAATAGTTGAGAATAATGTTTTAGTTGTGAACTGAGAACAAACAGATCTATAACAAATAACATGTCACAATAATACAAGAGGAAATCAAATCTGTGCAAGGCGAACACTGGCGAACAGTACTGAGGTAGAGTAAAGGGGTGGGACGGGAAGGTATGGGGGAGAAAACATCTACCATTATCTAAAAATTTGAACTAAAAGGGGAACATAATTTTTCTATTAAACTAACACAAATGTGTGTTTATATATCTGGTATCTATAAAACCTGAATGCTGAATGCTCCCCCACCCCCTCCCCAAGCTTTTGTTTTACCTTTGATGGAAACAAGACTTATTCATCTTCAGAGGGCCAAACATCATACCTTACATTACTTAAACTGTAAATCTATATTTTCAATCATGCTGTTTTACCTGAAGCTCTGTTCAGTTTTTGCGAACGAACAACGATACCGGAGCTGTAGTCAGAGTAATGAATGTGTACGTTTGGTATCATTAGCTTCGTCTGTGACTAGATCGTCAAATCAATATAGATCTACGAGCTTTTGGGCTAGATCTTGCAAAGCGATAGTCACAATTAAAGCATCGAGTACCTCAGCAGACTGTACTGTAGAGTAATAGTCAGTCTTTCCCCTTTACATATTTCCACTGTTTTTGTGTGTCCATGGAAAATGTATAAATTTGTATGTATGTGGCTACTTTGTACAAATAAATGAGCTGCGACACGACAAAACCAACAATGTGGTTGTGGGCACTGCGCAGACTCAGATAAGCCTGGCCATCCGTTCAATCCAATCAGACCCTTCGTTAAGTGCTCAAAGTATAGCTAAGGGTCTAAGCTACCTCCATGCGGACAGCGAAGACTGTGATCAGACTGGGCGGATGCCCAGGCTGATCTGAGTCTGCGCAGGGCGCACAACCACATTGTTGGTTTTGTCGTGTCGCGGCTCAAATGAAGTTTAAACTAAATGTTTCCTTTACCGTTAGATGCTCTGCTTCAAAGTGCGTATTGATAATGAGTCACACACTCTGACATTGTTTCAAAAACACGTCACACCCTGAATCTATGGGTATTGATGTAAAAGGCATAGGCATTTGACCCCGTTAGCTTTTTGCCCAGTCTTACCCTGAATCAGCCGGAACATGTGCCGCATAATGCTGGTTAGAGTGCATAATAACAAAACCCGAAGACTGTGAACAGATAGAGGTACAAGCTGTTCATATCGGAAATAAAACACATATTCGCATATATGGAACGTGTCATTATTAATGAGCCGCGACACGAGAAAACCAACAAAGTGGTCGTGCGCCCAGCGCAGATTTAGAACAGCCTGGGCATCCGCCCAGTCTACTCAGAGTCTTCGCTGTCCGCATGGAGGTAGCTTATACCCTTAGCTACCCTTTCAGCGCACTGCGAAGATTTGGCGGATGGTCAGGCTGATCTGAGTCTTCGCTGGGCGCACAACCATTTTGTTGGTTTTATCATGTCGTGGCTCAATATCTTATAACATCTCGGGCACTTTCTGAATACGTCACATTATGGTATATTATGATTTCACACAATGAGGAATGGAGGAAGTATGTGAAGGATCTTATGTACAGCCGACTTTAATGCAAATTACATTTCCTTGTTCATTCAAAAACAACTTTTCCACCGTCCATTTCTTCTTTTACGTTGATGTCAGAGTCATCGTTGCTGACGTCACCTACGCTGATGTCATCAAACTCACGTGTGACTTCCTCAATCTGCTTGTTGGAGAGAATACTCAGAGTCCTTTTCATCGAAGAAGTCAGTTTCGGAATGTAGTCTCGAGGTATTAGGAATGCGGAAAGATTAAAGAGGTCAAGGAATACCTTGTACCGGTCGCTGAAACAGTGAAGAGGAAACTAGAAGATTTGTGAAGAATTCATTTAAGATTCTGTTCAGTGTGATTCAGAATCAGATACAACAAAAACATGAACCGATTGACTTCGTCTCGGAAAACGGCTATATTTAACAGAATCTGTCATTTTTCCCAGCGCAAAAATATAAAAATAAGTTAGAAAAATGATTGTATTTGTTACGCAATGCAAAAATAATACCAGCAAATGAACATTGGCCTCAGCATTTGAAAAAATGCAATTTTCGGACCAACTAGCCCCGGTCTCCCCTATAAATTGTTCACGATCAAAATGAGGCTGACAGTAAGCTAACGGGCTACCCGCCTTTTGACAGTCCTGAAAACTTACACCATCAACACGTGACGGAATGATTGTTATCGGCATTTTGTTTTAAAATATAGCGTTATCCATACTCTCGAAGATAGGTGTGTTTTCTTGAATCTAGATTAAGAGAATCTGGGAAGGGGCTTAGACCGAGAAAGGAATTTTCAAATAATTTGGTGTCATGCAAGGCTTCCCGATTTTGAGACTTCAGTAATCTGTAATTAGCCCGATGTTTCCGTGTCGATGTCCAAATTCCACCCAAGGTTAGTTTTCTCACCAATTATATTAAATATTTGTTGAGTGCTAAACTTTTTGTTCAAGCCATTACACAGAAAAGTAGTGAGGCTCGTTTAGGGTATTTCGGGATATGTGATAATTGCCTTATTCTTTAAGGGCTACGGGGATGTTTATTTAGCGATATGGGGTATATGGGATTTGTTTTGGGATACAGAGATACTCCTCAATATTTTTTTTTATATTGTCTAAAATAGTTTCAGGCGAGAATCTTTCCTACGTTAACGGGGTTCAAGTGCACACAACCTTTCCTTATCACCGTCCCATCGTCTTGATATGACTGAAATACTGTTGAAAAGGAAGTAAAATAACAAGTCATCCATCCATTCATCTAAAATAGTTAAAGGATATGGGATACTGGGGGTATTTTTTTAGGAATTTTGGATATTAGGACCCTTAAACAAGCCTAAATACTTTAAGTTTACTTTGTAAAGTAATACTTTCTTGTTAATTTCATCTTGGACATGCTTTTTACATGACTGGCTGCTAGTCGGAAATCTATAGTAATGTTTTATGCACAGTGCAATAGCGTTCATGTTTTGCATGCTACATGACTGGTTACATGGATGGATGGTTGGATGGATAAAACAATAAAATTTTTACTTATATCTAATTAACGTAATACATAAGATGCTTAAACTCAATTCTAATGCACTTAAAACTGTAACGCGACGTCTGATTGGATAACGTCAAAAATTTGCGACAGTAAATTCTGCGATGTACTGTCGGAAACCAGACGTCATTTTGTTACGTCGCTTCTTATTGGCTGATGTCTGGTTTTACGTCGTTGAAAGCGTTTGCTGTGGGTGCAAAGTAGCACATTGTTGCATTAGAATGGGAATAACTGTATTTAACATATACTGAAAGGATTTAAAAACTTCCACCCATTAATTTTGAATATCTCAAAAACAAATGCAGCTACGTCCATCGACATTTCACAACAAATATTTTCTTTTACACCTGATTATATCAGTATCTTGAACTTGAAATCGTTCAACCGAATCGGTTAGGAATAAGCACGTGCTCCTCATGTTTTTAGTGCAGTTTACATACAGACGGATCACTTTATCTATACAGTTTTCTGATGACACATTTCTCTTACAATATCAAATTGAATTTTAGAAGTTTGAACTCGGTCTGTGGCTTTATTTGGCTCAACGCGCCAAAATATCGCAAACAGGTGCACAGTTTTGGGCCAGTTAAGTGCTGAAATTTCAGAAAGTGACGTCGCGAGATAATTTTATGCGTTAATTACGGCAATTTACAATATCAGACGACGTGCACGGTTTACAGGAAGGTCAAAAGACCGTCAGTAAAGCAGCTACCCGATATGAACAACCAGAGGTCATGACGGTAACTCACGTCGACGCCGTCTCCATGATAGGTTTTACGTGACAGCGTCAACTGCAATAATGATTGCAAACTAACGTGGATGACGTAACAATAGTAAGACAGTAAGAAATCGTCAAAAAGAGTGTTGCATAAGATAACGCCGTTATTGCCTCATGCGTTTCAGAGACGTAACGCTCTTTTCTGACGTCATTTAAGTAAATGGTCCGGATAAACTGCGTTATCTTTAAATTTGAGAAGTTTCAAGCATTTTATCGTAAAATACTTAACACTATCACAAGTGAAAGCATCAGCAGCCAGCAATAAAAAGTGGAAGTTTTTAAATCCTTTCAGTATAGTCAATTGGGGAGATAAATCGTCGGTTTTATGGTAGCAAATTGCGTTTTACGGCTCCGCTAGCGCGTCGCCGTAAAACAAAATTTCCGACCATAAACCGCCGATTTACCTCCCCAAATGACAATTTTGAGTGCAGTTACGATAACTGCACAACACCAACCTTATAGTTGACCTCAGATACTGGTACCCGGAAGATCCACCTGTGCCCACTTTGCTACCAATCATTCTTTGAACCATCATCACGTGATTCGCTGAAACAATGAAACATGTTAAATACTCAAAAATGAAGTAAATCTGCAATGAAAAAAAAAAAAAAGCTTCCAACTACATTAGCTTAATATACTATTACAGGAAAGTTGTTATCAAATGACAGAGAAATTGATACTTTGTAAATGAAAACAATATTCTGACATCAAATTCATTGTTTCACTGCTTTTGAGCTTGCTAAAGAAGACTGTTTTGTCTGTTTACTAGTATTTGTGACAAAATAAGCCTGTCAGTTAAGCTATGTCTAGGATTAACGAGATATTACTATTTCTGCAGGATTTTGCCACTTAAGGTGAAATAGGGAAAAGAAAAAAATCAGTTTTCGAGTAAAATGATGTATATATTAAAGCAAATATACAAGTTAATATGAAACATGTATGACTTCTTTCTGAAAACTACACAGCAACCACCTGTTGAAAGTTCTATGATAAGAAAATACGATGTAAACATACCATTAACAGTCCTTTCTGTGTATTTTTTTCTCAAAGCAGAGAGGTATACTAATGTATTTAATGCTATTTCAATCTTCTTAATGCGGAACGAGATACGGCTGGAATTCCCTACTTAGCAGCAAGTTGGTATACTGGTCTTATTAGGCCTAAGAAGCTTGTCCATTCGCGGACAAAAATGGCCATATATATAACCATGTCAGAAACCGGAGAAAAAGTGAGGCTTATTTTGTTTAATATATCGGCTTCAAAAGTATGAAATATTTTCAGATAATAGTTTTAGATAACGGAATAACAATCATTTTTAGATCCACACCTTTACAATGAGGAATGACTTATCTTATGATGTTATTAAGACACGTTGAAGGGAGACGTCGGACACGATTTCTTGGACAGAAGTAGCATTGCATAATTGCTTATCTACTGGCATTTGATTAATTTCGCTGGTTTCAGTTTTAAATGCTTTCCTTCGCTTTTATTAGGAGAAAGGGTTGTTTGTTAAGGCTACTGAACCAACTGACGTCAGCGTTTTCAAAACGTGGTCTTACTGACGTTGTGACGTAGGATTCGCGTGACGTAGGTTACATTCAATGTTATTCAACGTTTTTTTTTTTTTTATCTCATTTAAAGTTTCAGTGCACGGAATTTAAACACACAATCTAGAAGCGGTCACACGGCAGCACTTTGGACCCAAGTTTCAGAGCGATTGCTTGTCTCAGTTTGAAGAAAAGTGCGTGACGTAAGGTTACATTTTTGCAGAAAAATGCTGAGATAAGGTTCTTTGAAGTCGAATAAAAAATAACAGTGTCAAATGATATCAAATTTTGAGGAACACATGTTTCTGCACATAATCTTTTTAAGTTTTACTATGCTGTGTCATGTCAGTTGTGACTTTGAGAATGGTTTAACCACCGTGACGTAGGTTACACAAAATTTGCGACATTAGTTCTCAGTCTCATTTCTTAACGAAGTATATCTAGAACTCGGTTTTGACCAGTAGATAAAATATTATATCCATTCCTCATTCATATCTCTGCAACAGCAATATTGACACATTTAAAAACGTAGCCTTTTTGCACTAGGGTATCAGAATTTTGATCGGCGTTTAGGAGACGTTCTCATTTAAATTTAAATTCTTATTGTTGTCTCTCGTCTTTTCTTTTCTTACATTACAATGTAATGTAAGAAAAGAAAAGACGAGAGACAACAATAAAAGCAAATGACCAAATTTAACTGAGAACGTCTCCTTAACGTTTTTTTTTTTTTTTGTCATGAAACAAACTGATGGTCTTCGTTTATTACTCAAGAGCAGGGTATCAATTTTTTCTTACATCTCCACTTGGTCATCAAAGAGTCAACATCCGTCAGCAACGTCAGAAGATGAAATGGCTGATGAAAACGAGGCTCATCTCGGAAGAGAGAGATCATCAGCGCCCCCTGGGTGGCTCTGTGGCTTAGTCGTCGGTCCCCTGTGGGATGAAGTGTAACAGAAAATTATACGAATGAACAAAATATCAGAAATATGCCAATTTTCATTCTTCTAAACCATCAACTTTTAAGTAAAATGAACAGTCATGGTATATTGGGCGTATTCGACCAAACGTTTAGTTCTTCGCGATTCTTGGAAAAAGTGTTTCACGCTAAGAAGCAAAGACATCCAGTGTTTCACGATTCTTAGCGTAAACCCCTTTTTCTAAAGAAAAATGCTTCACGCTAAGAATCGAGAAGCACGAAACGCTCAGTCAAATACGCCTATTTATAATGGCAAACATCGGCAAGTCGGCATCATCAGTCATCGACAAAGATCGTTGTTTGCCTTCGCCTTCGCAAATCTCGTTTAACAGCGGTGAGCTAAAAATGCGACCTTTTTTTAGAGATTTGCCAATGTTAACGTATTTTGCTGGCATGCCTGCATGTATGTCCGCCATTCTACTGTAGAGAACAACTTTTGTGACTTGCTGTTTGTGTCATCCAGGGTGACGATACCCTTTTAAAATTAGGTCTACAGTTAAAAATAGATAGAATTTGCTCTTCGATGAGCAGTGTCTTCCTGAATCAGATGACGGACGTTTCTTTCACAGAAGCCAATTTCAAATCATGAAAGCTGTCTATTCCTTCGAAATAAAGAGGTAAGAATGGATGTATCAGTTCACCATCAACAAAACATTTGAAGAAATTACCTCTTTCTACATAGATCTTATGCTTCTCTGGATCAAAGATCGACTCAAAGGTAGCCTGAAAAAAAGATGAAGAAGAAAAAATTCTATCTGAAACACTTTAAGTAGCTTAAAACTATTGCTTGGTCTAAAGACAACATATACAATGGTAAACTATTCAATATATTGGAGTATCGATATACGAGGGTCTCAATGGGGTTTACTGATTAGCGAATTTAGGCCCCAAAAATTACTGATTAGCGAAATTTGAGGTGAAATTTTACTGGTTAGCGGCGTCGCCTATGCTAAGTGATTAACGAAATCGGCCGAAAAATATACTGATTAGCGAAATTTGAGTGAAAAAATTACCGGTTAGCGGCATCACATGCGGTTAGCGGTTACCGGAATCGCCGAAAATCGTTATTAGTCCACTCCAACTTAATGTTATATGATGATTGATTGATTTGTTGCTTTACGTCCATGGTAAACAGCTATGGTCATGTCGGGACGGTCAGTTAACCTAACCACACTGATCCGGAGCAGGCTTAGCCCTTGTTATATCATGAAGATTCGATTAAATGAAATTAATGATCGTAGCTTCTAAGACAAGTTGTGTCACATGCTTTCCCAGTAGGTATGTCTGTATAACAATGCGAGCTTTAAGTGTGTGGCAGATAGGGATATAAATGAAATGCGCCATTCATGAAATCTACTGCATATGTACAGTTACAACTTTTTATCAGTCAGAAGTGCCTGCATACCCCCATGGCTCGAAAACGAATCCATTTACCTCCTTTTCCTTCTTGTACTATACTTTGTACTATACCTAAATATTATATCTGACTAGTTTAAACAAATTCTATAGACAGGAATGCTTTGGTCTTTTCCAAGACACGTGTATCTATTAACCTTAACAGCATTGTCTCACAAATGGTAAAACTGCGGTGGTGTCTCCTGTCAGTGGCTTAGTCACGTTAGGTTAACAGGCCTTTGCAAAAATATGTGCTTCTGTTCCTTGGTATTTCCACTATATTTAATGGTATCAATGGTGATTAAATAGTAATTTTTTTTCATTAAAATAGGTTTGATGTTGTCAAAAGACTATATGAATTCACATTCAACGCAAGACTTTACTAAAGGACTCCAGATAAGCACAACATGAAGAAACAATTTACCACCTCCTCCCCTACCCCCCCCCCCCCCCCCCCACACACACACACTGAAAAATCCAGCTTGACTGGTATAGTTTTACTGATTACTGATTTTTGGGCTGAAATTTTACTGATTACTGATTTTTAGGCTGAAATTTTACTGACTACTGATTTCAGAGGTACCCCATTGAGACCCTCATATACAGCTAACAACTATTAACTTCCCAAGAGACCAATTTCGATATGTGGAAGTAGACAGATGGATGGATGACTTGTGATTTTACGTCCGCTTTGATTAACAGTATTTCAGTCATGTATGGCGAGGTTAGGAATTATAGTTCCTAAGAATTTATCTTTTACTTTTAGAGACGAATATGCTCCAGAACGGCCTAAAATAACAAAATGAAAATTCTATCGACGAATACAAGAAAGAGTGAATCAAACGCAAAATTAATCTCAGATAAATAATACATGCATTTTGTTTCATGTTTGGCTACTTACGAAACAGTTCCAGATGAAATGAAGAATGCAAACTAAAATAGTTGTATATGAAATGACATCTAATAATGAATTATGGAGAAAAAAAGTTGAGTGTCAATAAAATTTAAGTAACAACATAAAGAATTGTGAGTGGCGTGCTTCAAGCTAGATGACACCACCAAACGAAGCAGTGGCTGGCGTTTTTCTTTCCATTTGCATTAAAGGTACAAAACAAATAAGTATAGAGATATCACCAAATCCAGCCCTCTCGGAGTCAATACTTAGAATGGAATTAAGGACTCAGCATTTAAAAGCCATGATTTTATGACATTATCGCCATATTAGTGTGATATCCATATCACTGAAAACGGAAAACGTTATGATGAGACTCTACGGGTAAGCATGTTAAAATAACTTTAATTCCAATACAACCATTGAGTACGGCACACTCAATAAATAATTGTACATACCTTTTGCTTCTGGTACTCTAGCATCAAAGTCTCTTTAGCTTTTTCGTTCTCTTCTTCCTGTATGATACCAGTAGCATCTTGAGAAATTTTAGCTTAAAAATTATATGTAGTCTCTGTATGTTCACACCAGCCCCCATATTTGCAGGCAGGAACATGCATACTCATATATCAAACAAGAGGTACAAACGGTCCTGAATCGCTCACCGAATTCAAAGTAACAGTTTTAAATTAGCACATAGAAAGTTTAGGAAATGTCTAACGGGAGAGCAAAAGACTCAGCAGACGGACTGAATACTCAGAGATATACAATCTTGAGAGGTGTGGCGACAATATAGTTCGGGACTGCAATCAGCATCCTGGGTTCGAGGTTATCGAGAATAATCTCAAACTCAAAATAAAGCACACTGATTGGCTGCTTCCGAGCATGTGCGTTTACACCCGATCCTTCGTGTGGAAGTTTGGATTGTAGTAACTGTGCTGAAAAGGGTAAGTCTCCAATTGCTGATTATTTATCAGCAGAATTTTTTAAATAATTAAAATCTTAAAAAGTTCCTTCAAGAGCAGAGAATACATACAAAAGTAGGAACATGGGCCAGACTACGTAGTTTCGGCTAATAAAGCCTCGTCAGTGACCCTGACAATATCTGGTGACGAAACCAGAAAAAAGCATACTGTAATTTCTTAATTTTATTTGGGCAGTCAATTCAAAGACTGATTAGTTTCAAAAGGATCCAAATAATATAAAAGACGATGATCTAGAATAATAGTCTAAATCGATCTCACATTTTAAATTTCTCAGAATCTATCCTCTGATCTCAAAGGATGTAAATAAAATATCATCTGCACTATAGATGATGTACGGGGAGACGTTTTACGGCCGCCACACGACACAACACCAGCTGCAGTGAGGTAAAATTAAAATCTTAAAAAGTCCTTCAAGAGCAGAGAATACAGACGGGGAGACCATGATTGATTTTTAACAAAGATCTGTATCGTGTTCAAGAGACCAGGAGAATGGGCGATCCGATGGATTCAGTCACTGTTTCGCTGCCAGCTTGCAGCGGATCTCTGATACTGATTTCAAAGATACAGATGAAGTTTCCGCATCTTTAGGGGAAGAGGTAAAAGATAATTACCTGGGCAGGGTGATACCAGGTTGCATCGATCCATCTGTTGACAGCAATCTGGAACTTGGCCCAGAAGTTGAACCCGCTCTCCTCTAACCCAGGGGTCCGTTCTAGCCAGCTCTAAGGATTTAGAAATGAACATAAGTATTTAGGATTTGAGATGTCATCGGGGCATATGATGCTATGTGTATATTATTACCGGTTTCGATATTATTATGTTGAATCAAGAAGAGTCACAGAAAAAGACAAACAACTTTGAAGTGATTGAAGTGACAAATGAGCCCCCCCCCCCCCACACACACACACACACTCCCTGGGTATCTAAAATTTAATGTCTTAGGTGTTGATTTTTCAAAACCAAATTTCGAAAATTTAATTTCTTAAACGACGGTTTAAACATTCAAAGCTCAGTTTCAAATGAACTGCTTCGAGACAAATCTTAAAGCATGTACTGAACTGTTTCAAATTAGCGACTTCCTGACAGTCATACCCACAGTAACGACTTCTTAGGTAGGCTGCATGAATATTTTTAATCTGCGGCTTAAGACTTTCAATGAATGGTTATTTTGAAGTTTATGTTTTGAATTTTTAACCATGGTTAAAGAAATTGATTTCTAAAAATAATAAAAGAAGGGAAATAATAATGATAATAATAACGCAAAAAAGCAAAAATACAAAATAATAAAAAATAATAAAAGCATCGCAAACGACTGCGTGATACCCCGCCACTGCAAACCTTTTTCACACACCGATTTTTCCAGATTTATGCATGTATATAGCCTGGGGGCAGGGGGAAATAACTCCCATGGGGTAAATTTGCGCATCACTGGCGGCTTTCATCACTCTGATCACTTGCTGAAAGTTTCAGAAAAATTGCTTCAAACTGATTTTATAAGGAATTTTTCATGATTTTATACATGTAAATAGTCCCAGGGCAGGGGCAGATACCCCCCGATGATAAAATTTCTGTGCTCATTAAAAGCTTTTGTTACTTCGATCATGTTTGTGAAGTTTCATCATGATACTCCAAGTAGTAAAGGAACTAGAGACCAAAAACCATTTTTCGTACATTGACAAGTGCCATAACTCTGTCAGAAAGGGGTAAATTTGAGCATCACTGGAGGCTTTCATCACTCTGATCATTTGCTGAAAGTTTCAAAACAATTGCTTCAAACTCTGATTTTATATGGAATTTTTCATGATTTTATACATGTATATAGTCCCAGGGCAGGGGCAGATAACCCCGTATGATAAAATTTCTGTGCTCATAAAAAGCTTTTGTTACTTCGATCATGTTTGTGAAGTTTCATCATGATACTCCAAGTAGTAAAGGAACTAGAGGCCAAAAACCATTTTTCGTACATTGACAAGTGCCATAACTCTGTCAGTAATTAACGAAATTTGCCCATTAACAATCCCAAGCGAGACATTCTTGGTACAAATGCATATGCAAAATTTGAAGAAAATCTGTTGAAAAATACTTAAGTTATCGAACGGAAACGAAGTGCGGACGGACAGACGGACGTACGTACTACGGACGGACAGACACACGGACGGCCAACGTGAAAACATAATACCCCGCCACTAACGTGTGGCGGGGTATAAAAAGTAAATAAATAAACAAAAAGGTTTTGAAATTTGAAACCCAGCATTGAGAATCTGAAACCATGAAAATGTGTCTAAAAACAAAGTATTTAAGCTAAAGCCTAGGTTTGAAGTTTTAATACCTAGGTTTAATGACTGTCATATGCCTAACCGAAACTTGGTTAGACACAAGAACCTCTGACGATCTCTTAGCTTTTAGGGATTTTAAATTGTATAGACGTGATCGAATTGGTGATAGTCATGGGGGAATCTGTGTTTACGTTCGTAAAAATATCTATTCTTGTCGTCGTAATGATTTGGAATTACCTGATATTGAATGTGTTTGGATCGAAGTTATAACTCACAGTATAAAACAACTAATAGGTACATTCTATAGGCCACCAAATTCTAAAAACACGGTTATCTCAACAATTAAAGATTCGGTCGGTCTTGCTTTCGATACAAATATAAAAGATATATTAAATACAGGAGATTTTAATCTTGACACATTGAAACAGGTTTCTAACAGAAAAATTCTGGATTTATGTCAAAACTACAATCTTGAGCAACTAATAAATGAACCAACGAACTTCACAGAAACGTCTTCAACAATTATAGATCTCTTTTTAACTGCTAATAAAAATAATGTACTGTTAAGCGGTGTTGGCGACCCATTTCTTGACCAGACTGTGCGATATCATTGCCCTATATATTGTTTTCTTACGTTTAATAAAGTTCAAACCCCAATATATACCCGGAAAATTTATTTATATGACAGAGGCAACTACCAATCCTTATCAGATGATTTAAGGGAAACGGACTGGAATAAAATAAAAAATAATGGTATAGACATGTATGCAAATAATTTAACGGAACATATTACAGATCTAGCTAACACGCATATACCAAATAAATTATAAAAATTAGAAAATCAGATCCATCTTGGCTTTCTAATAACATCAAACGTCTAATCAGGAAAAAGAAAAGATTATACGATAAATTTAAGAAAACCAATAATACGATCGACTTTGATAATTACAAACATATAAGAAATCAAGCCACTAATGAAATTCGGAAGTCTAAAAATGCAGAACTTGAACATCTCTCAGAAAAAATAAAAGAAACGAATATAAGTCCAAATAGCTGGTGGAAAACTCTGAAGTATTTTATTAAACCCGATCAAACCTCTACTATTCCTCCACTTAATAGGGAAGGGGTCATTTATTGTAATGATAGTGATAAGTCGAACATTCTAAATACGTACTTTATTGAACAAACTATCATAGATGAGGAAAATGCAAGTCTTCCCTCAACTTTACCATTACCTACCCACAAACTTGATTCTATATTGGCTACACCCGATGAAGTTCATGCAATCTTAAATACATTGCCATTGGGCAAAGCCGCTGGGCCAGATTCTATTAATAATCGACTTCTTAGCCGTTATCTTTTCCTCTGTCTGATATTTTTAATTACTCTTTTTCTAGTGGCAAGCTTCCTAGTATTTGGAAACTGGCCAATGTTACACCAATTTATAAAAAGGATGACCCTTCAGATGTATCTAACTATAGGCCCATCTCTCTTTTAAGTACTATCGGAAAAGTATTAGAGAAAATAGTACATAAATATGTCTTTAATTTCTTCCGTGATCATGAGGTCATTACAACTCTACAATCAGGTTTTATCCCTGGTGACTCGACTGTTAACCAACTAGTCGATGTCTACAATATCTTTTGTAAAGCTCTAGATGAAGGAAAAGAAGTACGAGCTATCTTTTGCGATATAAGTAAAGCCTTCGATAGAGTGTGGCATAGAGGTCTTCTTTTCAAACTTCAGTCTGCTGGTATTTCTGGTTTGCTTCTTCAGTGGTTTACAGATTATTTACATGAAAGAAAGCAAAGAGTAGTTTTGCCTGGAGCGAATTCCGACTGGACATCCGTTAATTCTGGAGTGCCTCAAGGCTCTATTCTTGGCCCCCTGCTTTTCCTTCTATATATTAATGATATTGTAGAAAATATTAATTCATTTATAAGGTTGTTTGCAGATGATACAAGTTTGTATATTATTGTTGACAGTCCTGTTGAAGCTGCAAACCAGTTAAATTCTGACCTATTAAAAATCCACCATTGGGCTACAAAATGGCTTGTTAAATTTAACCCGGCAAAATCAGAATCAGTAATGTTTTCCAGAAAACACAACAAACCGTACCACCCCCCTGTTTTGTAAAACCAAAAACAAGTAAATGAAGTAACTTCACATAAGCATTTAGGATTAGTATTTTCAAATGATTGTACATGGCACGAACATTTGAATTATATAAATACAAAAGCTTGGAGTCGTCTAAATATCATGCGGAAGCTAAAATTCAATTTAGACAGGCGATCTCTTCAGACTATCTATTTTTCTTTTATACGTCCCCTTTTGGAATATGCTGGCGTGGTATGGGACAACCGTACACAATATGAAGTGAACGATCTTGAGAAAATTCAAAACGAAGCTGCTCGTATAGTTTCAGGTGCCACTAAACTTGTCTCTGTTAATTCTCTCCTGTTAGAAACTGGTTGGGAAACACTTTCGTCCCGAAGAAAAAAAGCATAAACTCTAATTACTTTATAAAATGCAGAATGGTCACTCTCCTGACTACTTATCGTCTTTAGTACCACCAACAGTTGGAAGCACTTCAACGTACCGTTACGTAATTCAACAAACTTACATACTATACGTGCTAGGTCACAACGTTACTTTAACTCTTTCTTACCGTCTGTTATTCGCGACTGGAATGAGCTTCCTGAAGAAATATGTTCCTCTGCTAGTCTTAGTGCCTTTAAGCATAAATTAAACAGGGATATAAGGATCCCTTCGAAATTTTACTATACTGGTAAACGGCTTGGCCAGATAGATCATGCGAGGCTACGAACTAATTGTAGCTCTCTAAATCTACACCTGTTTTCAAAAACTTAATTGAAAGTCCTCTTTGCCTTTGTGGTTCAGTCGAAGATACATATCACTACTTAATCGTATGTAATCGTTATAGGAATTTAAGACAAGAATTATTCAAAACAGTTTCGATGATCTGCAGACCGAGCCTAAATGTACTACTTTTTGGTAATGACGAACTTTCCTCGGAACAAAACAAAGATATTTTTCTGGCTGTTCAAAACTTTGTCCTAAAAACTAAGCGTTTTCAAATTAATTGAGTGTGCATCTTTACAGCTAGTGTGTTTTAAAGCATTTTCACTCCTTAAACAACGAGGCATCAGCCTGCTACATACTATTTCTTTTTTCTTTTCTGTTTTTGTCACTGACCTCGATTACCCGTAAATATAGCCCAATTCATTTAAAACGGTGAAATTCATATACTTAAATTTGATTTATTTTTGAAAAGATTCCAACCTATTTTAACATGTATCATGTTTTTTTTTTATTTATCTCACCTTGACGACTTGTACATCTCAAACTCAAGATGGTATGAGAGTGTGGACGACTTTTGAAATTATTTTAATATTCTCCTATTCCCGTGGAGCCAAGGATGTGTGCGAAATGGAAATGTTTTCTTTTGAAATACATATTGTATAGTAGTCAAACTATAAGATTCTTCATATTTGTATTAACTGTGTATATTGTAATTTCAAATCACTCTTTATATAAGCGTTACTTTTATTGCAAGATTGGGATACAGATATAAAAACAAGTCAATTGACTTTCTTCTGAATCCCATTTGTATAAAATATTGTGTTTCAGAAATGTTTGTAAATGTATTTATCATATGACGTCGCATCTGAGAGTGTAATAAAGCCATGCATTAAAAACGATAATCCACTAGTGGATTAAATATGCAAATTACGTCGTAACGTTATACGTTGACGTCCATTAAAACGTCGCGTTTTCTAATGGCGAAATCGTGACGTTTTAGTGTAAACTTTGCTAATAAAATGTGATTTTAGTGTCATATGATTTTAGTGTCATCTTGCATTCGTGCTCCTGTATTATTGAATTTATTAAACTCGTTGAGGAAAACCGATAAGATGCTCGGCAAAGCCTCGCATCTTATCTTTTTCCCAACTCGTTTAATAAATTCAATAATACATGAGCACTCATGTAAGATCCTCTATTTATGTTTATACGAGTACAAATAAAATAAAGTTTAAACTAATGACCAAAAGACCAACTTCGCACCCCCTTGCCATTCCTGGGCTCGGATAAAATATTCCTGGCGCTGGTACTCAACCGACGGTTTATCCCGAAGTAATACATGTAATAAATGCCAGCAGAGGAAGTAGGCAACAAGCTTTTGGCTTAAGTTCTTTATTATAATGATTTCTTGAAGATGCATGGGTACACCTTTATGTTTTCCACCATTTGTACAAAGGGGAGCAACTTTTTGGACTTTCAGTTTGCTCCCATTGAGACCATAGCCCTCACTGAATTGGAAGAGGGGGTCCTAAAGGAGGGCGCCCGCTTACCGTAAGTATAGTGTATATCTTATTTCCTACCTCAAGTAAAGTCAGTAATGACGGGCTTGTCACAGAGTCATTCAGCATTGCCACTGACTCGGGGTCGTTAAATACGTTCTTGTAATGTTGTTGGTTGTATTTCACTCTGTTCTCCTGTAACAGTATACATATGAGACAATCTTGATCGACCCTTCATCTGGCGACATATACAAGGAGTGAAGCCCCTTTTACAAAGTCAGATATAGTTGTATAAAAGTTACCTCATATGAATCACATTTAAATCAACTTCTTTATGTATGATGAGAGAAGTTCTCTTTGTATAGTTCTCAGTTTTTATCCAAAACCTTTTACCACAAAAATTCAGGATAACAAAAAGGGATTGGAATCTTGAAAACTAAAAATTGCTTCAAAGCATGCAGTGAATATGCTTTAATACTTTATGAAAAAGTATGGCCCAAAATGATGACATTTGGCTTTTTTCTATATTTTTTTGAGGGGCCTATATTGGTTCCCCGTTTATTTCCCCCGTCAACAGGTATGAAGTGGGTCGGGGAGGGCCATCCCACTATCATACCTTACAATCTGTATCATGTCAGTATTATATTATTTCAGTTTCCGTTAAAAGAAATTGATTACATCTCTCATTCACTTCTCGCACACCAATACTCAATTTCTTGATCAGATATTATTTTCAACTACTGTAATGACCCTAAATATTCGGACAAACAGGTCTGAGCAGACATTGTAGACCCAGATCAAAATGCTCTTCACGGAGCAGTTTGATCAGGGTCTACCATGTTTTTTTTTCTATATTTTCATGCATTTTTAATCTAATTAATATGTATTCAAATAAATTGCTATACAAGCATGCATAATAATTTATGGTTCAGAATCTGATAACTATTTTTAGAAAAAAAGGAGGTACGGTATCTAATGAGACGTAACAAATGTCCAAATAGCCTGAGTTTGTCTGGGCTATCGGAAAATTGAAGCCATGATATAAAAATCTCAACCCAGCCCTCCCCCTTAATGTCAGCTCATTGCTTCGTAGGTAAACTATTTTATCGCCAACAAAAGACTCGTTATTTTGCGTTTTAAAAATAATTTAATGTGAAATAGATATTCTACCTCTTTAAGACCAAGGCGGTTTTCCAACAGTCGGAACTGGAGACTCTGGAACCCTGATGCTGTGGCAAGATGTTCTCTAGAAATAAGAAACAAAAGACATCATTATACAGAGGATCTTACACGAGTGGTCATATCATATAAAATTTATGAAACGAGCCTTCGGCGAGTTTCATAAATTTCATATGAAATGACCACGAGTGTAAGATTCTATCATATGACCCTTTAAAATGAGGGTATAAAGTTTTCAAAATAAACATTATTTCTGTTAGAAAACACATTGTTGACACAATCGTTGTCAATGATGTTACGTGTACGCGCCAAAGTGTTATTACACGAGTGGTCACACGATTTTTATGACGCGACGTTATTCACTGAATAACAGCGACGTTATATGATAAAAATATTATAGAATCTAATAGTGAGTTATGTGCATGGATATATCATGAGTCTGTGCCGTCTAACCAATACACAGACTAAAACATCCATTTTTAATATATGATCACGATGTAACACAAAATATCATTGGCTGACTCGAAGTCACGTGTTGGTCAGTACTTTGCGATATTCACCGGTCAGTCACTGAATATTACTATTAAGCTGACGTCTTTTGTATTTTCGTGACGTTACGCTACATATACATTTATGCTAATGGCTAACGTGACAAGATAATCCAAAAAAGAAGCTGCATTAAATATAATTAAACATTTATTGACCTTTTTTCGGTAAAAAAACAGTTTTATTGACTTGAAATATACATACTAATCGGCATCGATCAATACATAGTTTGCAGGTCAATAGAACAGCATATTCACCTCAACAAAGGCCAATAACTGAATATAGAGACCAGTTGGTAAATACATGTACCGACATGTCAGCTGTTTGAACATAGCTGCAAACGGCAGAATACGATATGTTTCTGTGTTTGCCGGTATTTCAGTATTTCCCTTCTGTCAACTCTCCATATCTCGAACAATGATATCTCAAAGTACCCTCTTATAACAAAGAATACAGTTTGAAATCATTTCCTATTTTCATTTGCATTTCAACTTAAATTATCTCAAACTACTGATATCTCGAAGTAAATTTTCTGATACCAGAAAATTTACTTTGAGATATCAGTAGTTTGAGATGAGCTTTGACTTTGAGATATCGAGAGTTGACTGAAGTTGCTTATATTTGACGTAAATCTTTTACCTGAACTCCAGAAAGTCTAGTGGCGTCATTGTCTCAAGGATCTGAAACTGATCTGTCAGAAGCTGAAATTATAATAAGATGGTAAGAAGGGCCTAATTGTTGCCTTAGCATAAGAGACAAAACAAAAGTTGGCAAATCTGGTCTATCTGCATGGTATTTAAGACAAGGGCTATTGTCTTAAATGGTCCTGAGCATTCTTCGTCAGTGGAAGAGAATAAAAACAACAACAATGTCTGCCCATACAGCGAAAACGTGTAAATATTTTACTTCTATGGCTACGGTCAGTCAGAAAATATAATTGCAAAGAATACCTAACTATGATTCTTAGTGTCGTCATACAATAACCAGACAGTGAAGCGAATAAATGACAGAAAACTTATGTCCAACAAAACCAACAACAAAAAAACACTGAACTTTAACACGTTTTCAGAATTATTTCAGCATTATCTTTTATTCCCATGCTATCATGTGTTCATGTGCCAAGGCAGACCACTGTCATTATAACCTTGACGATTAATTTCTGTCGAACTTGCACACGGAAATGACAAGGAACTATTTATCAATGAAAACTGCTAGTGCAATTTAATTCTTTATTAGAGTCTATGCAAACATGCACAGTGAGGCTGGTTCAGCCATGTTTTAAAGAAAAAGATAAAATAAAGAATGGAAAGCAATTTGTGAAATTTACTATTTGCCAGCTTGTTGGGCTCACACTTTAAAACGCAAATTTACAGTCACAAGTTGGGCGTTTCGCAACTTTCTACATCATGCTACGTATAACTGGTCCCGAAAGAAATCAGGGTGGGTTGTGCGCTTTACGAAGTCAAGGATTCGTTTAGTCTTCTAGAGCATACTGTAAAACACTTAATATCTGCGGTATCAAAATTTGGCGGTTTAAAGAAAATGACATATTGGCGCATGTTAATTTTGGCGGTCTTGATGTACCATGGCTCCAGAGAATCTGATGTAAATTTGTGACAATTTTTTCTCACTTTTCTATTTAACTATGCATTGAGGCATCTATTAGAATCGCCTCATCGAGGCGATTCTAATAGGATGCCACAATGTATAGTTTAATGGAAAGGTATAAGAAATCTAAAATACTCATCAAAAACTCCTTCTTATCTGAACCTCCGTTATGCTGTGCCTATGTATATACATAAACTCTATGTAATATTGGCGGACTTATATTTTAGCGCGCTTTTCCTTAACCCCCAATATCGCCAAAATTCAGTAACCGCCAAAAATAAGTGTTTTACAGTATAAAATCAAGTGTGTTAATACATTTTGCTGAAAGAATGAGAGGAGCTCCTGCAAACGCTCATTACAGTTTTTTTTTTTGTGGGGGGGGGGGGGGGGGGGGTATAGGATAAAAAATGGCAGTGTTTTGTGTATTCATGAAAAGGACCTCTGACAGTATCAATGCATATTTGCCCATTTTTCGACAAATTACTGCACCTTCCTCGGACAACAAAAGTTGAAATATTTGGCATTAATATGTAGCCTTGTGTACTATAAAGACATTTTAACAGTGATTTTGAAAAATTATCATGCCTCTAGACTAACATAGACCAATTTTATCAAGAGGGGTATGTTAATTTTTCAGTCTCTGAAAATAAGTCCATTTATTTGGTTTTCTAAGATATCGAAATCTTAATTGATAACTATGCTAAAACTGACATACACACTACTGTTACTGATATTATGCAATATTTTTTCAGTACTAAGGACTTTAGCCTATTTTTAGATATAAAGGGTGTAAGTACCCCACTCACTTTTTCAGTTTTTCAGCTGTAGACTATCGTTTCCCCCCGTGCCTCAGCAAGCCACTCACATATAATGTGTTTTATGATAGTACACACATACATGCAAAGTGGCTAGCTGAGGCACGGGGGGGGGGGGGGGGAAATATCTTTAAAAAACTTTTCCTGTTTCCATTACGTTTAATTACAAAATTTGGCTTTTTCCACCAAAAATTGAAGTCTATGTGCAAAATAATCAAAAATTAAATTCATGGCCAGTTAGGGGAAGTTGAGAGCAACAAATTTCAAGAGAAATTCTTGGGGATATCAAAAATTTAATTTTGACTATTTTTATAGGCAAATTTACATTACAACCGTCAGAGGTCCTTTAACGTCTCGTTAACTAGAGAGGCGCCGTAGTCGAGTGGTTAGATTGGTTGGTTGATTTGATGCTTAACGTCCACGGTAAACAACTAAGGTCATGTCGGGACGGTCAGTTAACCTAACCACACTATTCCTGGGCAGGCTTAGACCTCCTAAGCGGTTAACCAGTACTAAGTGCACATACTTTCGCCAGTAACTGACAACTGCCCTTCTTGAATCAGCGGAAGGAGAAACGAAAGTATGTGGCCAGACCGGGATTCGAACCCAGGACTTCTGACTTACGAGTCAGGTGCCCTACCGATTGCGCTACCCGGCCCGGCTCGAGTGGTTAGAGTGGCTCGGCTATTGTGCAGAAAGTCACCGTAAGGTCATGAGTTCGCGGCTCACTGTCGCCATACGATGACTGGAAAACTCTCTCTGTCGACCCAGCAGTAAATGGGTACCTTTTTCGAATCAGGGAAGGATAAGGCAGCGAAAGGAGAGGGATGGGCTCCGCCTTTCACCAGCTGTGCCCAAGATACAGTGGGTCTCTAACCCCCACTGCCCCTACGCTATTAGGCTATGGGAAACCTTTACCTTTACCTTTTTAACTAACGACGTCGTCAGTTTTGAAAAGCTATGCCCAGCACTTACCTTCAAGATTTTAACAACTCGAGTGAGTCTGTTGATAATGAGGAGAGTCTTGCCTTCATCCAGTGGCTGTGGAAATGAGAAAGCAATATCTAAAACTAGTTTATGTATCTTTTGACAATGTTTGTTATGTTAATGTTTATGTTAATTAAACTGTCAGGAAATAGCGCTATGCTGCTTAGTGGCAACTGCCAAGCAGGCAAATGATGTTGAAACGACGTCATACTGACGTCGATGCGACGAAAGGACGTCGCATCGACGTCAGCGCGACGTCATTTCGACGTCATGTGCCTGCTTGGTGTTAGCTTCTGTTAGCGGAGCTGTACTCTTGGAAAGTGACCTGAACTATCTGGTGATTAGGTGAGGCCGCTTAAAAGTTCATGCCTCAGTGAAGCGCATGCAATAAAGGTAAAATAAAAGTCCTTACATAGAGCAAAGTATGGGGATTCAGCGGGCCCAGCGTTAGCGCCGAAACGAAACGGAGTGTGCCTAGAAAAGAAGACTCAAGTACAACAGTTACTTTTGCTGATCTGAGGTTGCCATTCACAGTTTCGCACTTTTGGCCGGGGACAAAAATGCTAATATTTGGGGGTAGGCTTGTATCTTGGGCTATAAATTCTTTTTGGCTCCTTATATGCAGGAAACTTTTCCTCCCTTTGAGTGAGCATGTGTCAGGAAAGCAAAACTGAATTTATTTCCAACCTTGAAAACCATCCAATCGCTGTGCGGCATGGATGCGAAACTATGGCTGCACTGATAAAGCACGAAATATAATTGTGAAAATTATAGTGCTCATTTTCAATGAAGAATAGCAGAAAATCTAAACGGCTGGCAGGTATTCAGTTGCAGTTGACAGTGATCATCTGTAAGCCTTCTAGGTAAATCTGTAAGCTTTAGGTGTCAACAATTGTCCTGCTCTTGAGTAGAGCTTGGGTAATAATGTCATTTTTGAAGAAATTTTCTGGCCCCAAAAAGTGGGTGGGGTGTCATTTTCTCTGCAACAATATTCATATAAGGACCTTATAGGGGTTAAAATGGCTATAAAGTGTATTTCGGCATATGTACAGCTCATTCAAAGAAAAGAAAGAATGATTTATGCATTCAATCAGGCTGGAATGTCACTTTGTTTGGCAGACCCCCTGTGGAGTCACCGAGCTATCGAAAAAAACTGTGGAGTGCAACTTGATATGGATAACCCCAATGAGATAACCAATAATGCTTTAAAACTGAAAGAAGATGAAACCCATCTAAAACAGACAAATTATCTTTAGCATCAATTTTTAGGTTAGATTAGGCTGACGCTCAAAGGCCTAGCGCATCATATGTAATACATGACCTTTCCTGGGACCTTGATATTGACCAAACAGAAATACACCGGAGATCTTATCAAGGTATCATATCTAGCTATATACATTATTATTCAACTCTCTATATCTCAAAGTCGAAGTTCGTCTCAAACTATCGATATTTCAAAGTAAATTTTCTAGTCCCATAAAAGTTAATTTGAGCCACCAGTAGTTTGACATAACAGGAATTGGAATGCTAAGAAAAAATAGGCAATGTCATTAAACTATATTTTTTTTATATAAGATGGTACTTTGAGACATCAGGATTAAGTTAACGACAGCCATATGTAGCTATTTTTTGTCTTTGACACTAGAGGGTTTGGTTTATATCTACAAATACAAGCAGAACTAGCAATGAAGACGTACCGTGTTCATGAAGAGTTCCCTCACCGAGTCAACCTCGTATAAAATCTGCTTGAACCACAACTCGTAAGCTGAAACAGACAAACCACAAACGTTATGAAACATTCGCGAAAGCTCTGTTATTGCAAATCTAATGAACAATTATGAAAAAAAGGCCATTATTAACACAATTGTATTTGAGCCGCGACGTGAGAAAACCAACAAAGTGGCTGTCCGCACTGAGGTAGCTGAGACCCATAGCTACCCTTTAAGCGCTTAGCGAAGAATCTGATCAGATTGGGAAGATGCCCAGGCTGATCTGAGTCTGCGCTGGGCACACAACCGCTTTGTTGGTTTTCTCGCGTCGCGGCTCATTTATGAAAATCGTTTTTAACCAAGAATACGGCTTAAGAGGTAACCCCATGGGACACACAAAAAGTGGCTGCTTAAGACAGATGATCCCATAGTAAAGTTCTTTTGCCGCGTGACTTTATTTGGGTTCAAAGGATCCTAAAAATGTAACTCTTAAAGACAGGTTGCCCTTAATAGAATGAACCAGAAAGGTTAGACTGCAACTCTTTCAAGGTGTAACAAGAAAAATCTTAAAAAAAAAGATAATCGGCGCAGATTAAATGGAAGGGTGTTTTGTTATATGTCTTCAGTTAAAGATTTGACAATAACTTTCATGAATAAGTAAGCTATGTCGGTAGGCACCCACAACCGTAATTTTGACACTAGGTAGCGACAACGACCTATCTCAAAAAGTACTGTCCAATTTGGATTCCAAAATGGACCGCGGTCAATTTTGAAATTTACCTGATTTCCTAATAGTTACCAACGTATTGCACTGTCTGTGTATCAAACCGAAACGGTACAAATGAAAGTAGATCTACGACGAAAAAAATTATTTTTGAATATCTGCGTCTGTTTTCCATAACATTTCTATTGTATAATGCTAGTATTCACAGTGCAGTGCAACGGGAAAAACGAAGATCAAATATTCATTGACCTTTGATATCATTGGCTAAATTTTTACATACGCGTTATCTGACCAATGAAATCTTGTGAAATGTGGAACAATATCGAAATTGTACGAGACTGCGCCTCGAAAAACGCAAGCAGACTTGTTAAAATTAAAAAAAAAGAAGAGGACATGTCCATGCTCTGAGTGTTCACTGTTTGAGTTCTTGTAAAACACATACCTTGATGAGTAACGATAAACAAGTGCTCGTCGTGCACTGGTTTCCCGGCCTCTGCACTGTATGGTTTCTGACATTTCAGAAGTTTTTCAAGCTGTAACAAAAACACATATCGAACTGAACTTTGTTTAGTGTAGAATGAAATATATACGAGCCACGACACGAGAAAACCAACAAAGTGGCAGGTGCACCCAACGAAGACTCAGATCAGTCTGGGCATTCGCCCAGTCTGAGCAGAGTTTTCGCTGTCCGCATGGAGGTAGCTTACACCCTTAGCTACCCATTTAGCACTTAGGAAAAGAGTCTGATCAGACTGGGCAGGCTGATCTGAGTCTGTGCTGGGCGAACAACCACATTGTTGGATTTCTCGTGTCGCGGCTCAACAGCATCTGTATCTCGTTTTAAGCTCGTCTGAACGAAAGTTCAGGAAGAGCTATTGTTGTCACCACGGCGTCGGCGTCGGCGTCCGCGTCAGCGTCAGCGTCCGCGTCGGCGCTCGGATTGGATGTTTTGGTTAAAGTTTTTTAAAGACCTATATCTCCTTAACCCATGGATGGATTCTTTTGATACTTGCACTGTAGTTAGATATTGGTCTAAGGTTTAACAGGGTACCACCCCCACCCCACTCCGTGACCTTGATGTCAAGGTCATGGACTTAGAAAATTGGTATTTTTTTTTGACTGGATGTTTTGGTTAAAGTTTTATAAAGCCCAATATCTCCTTAACCCATGGATGGATTCCTTTGATACTTGCACTAAAGTTAGATATTGGTCTAAAGTTTTCGAAGGTACTACCCCCACCCCCCTCTGTGACCTTGATGTCAAGGTCATGGACTTAGAATATTGTCTTTTTATTGATTGGATGTTTTGGTTAAAGTTTTTTAAAGACATATATCTCCTGAACCCATAGATGAATTCTTTTTATATTTGCACTGTAGTTAGATCTACAGAGTACTACCCCAACCCCGCTCAGTGATCTTGATGTCAAGGTCAGGGACTTGGGAAATTTTTGTCTTTTTTAAAGTTTTGTAATTGCATACTGATTCATAATGCTTTGCAGAGATTTAGTTTATACTTGAACTGATGTTAGACTCTTTTTTGAGTTTTTACAAAACACCTTATACTTACCCCACTGGATGACCTTGAAGTCAAGGTCATCGACTAAGGATTTTGTCTTAAAGATTTTGGTTAAAGTTTTATATTTATGAAGACATAATTTCACAGTACCACGATGATGGACTCAGTTGATACTAATACTTGGACTGATGTTAGATAATGGTTCAGGGTTTTGATACATCCTAGTAGCCCCCCCCCCAATCCCCCCTCCCCCCTATCCCCCTACCCGTCAGTTTTTTTACCTCAAGCTCGTTGACTTTGAAATTTCATTTCATTTTCTTTTTATTTTAATTTTATTTTTAAGACTTATTTCTGAGATAGCTTTTGTTTATAAATGTGTTTTCATTATGGACATGCTTGCCTGAAGTTTTATGCATAGCAGTCCACATAGCCCCCCCCCCCCCCCCCCCCCACTCCCCTCCCCTCCCCCTACCCGTCAGTTTGTTTACCTCAAGCTTGTGGACTTTGAAATTTCATTTCATTTTTTTTATTTTAATTTTATTTTAAGACTAATTTCTGAGATAGATTTTGTTTATAAATGTGTTTTCATTATGGACATGCTTGCCTGAAGTTTTATGCATAGCAGTCCACACCACCATAGCGGCTGTGTGATGGGCAAGCACCAATTCAGGCGAGCTATGCTGTCAGGCGACAGCTATTGTTATTTATCTTTTTATCCGCAGCAGAATCTAAATGCAAGTTGCGCAAGCCAAGACTTGGCTCATGTGGGCAAAAGACTGAATTTTATACTCAACGCAAAGAGACCCTCATTATGCGAACTCCCTCTTTGACAATATATTTACATATCTATAATACTAAATAAACGAAGTAACGCATAAACTGCAAAATTGGTGGCATTTTCAAGCGTAATTTCTATACTGGTTCTTTCGCATATTGCTATCATTGATAATTTCGGTTAGCGTGTGTTTTAGTTTCACGTAGATTTAAAGAATTTGGGAATTAAATTCGTCTATTATTTTAAATTCTCCCAAGTATTTTTCTAGGAACTTCGACTATTGGTCGAATTTTTTTGTCAACAATGGGTGCGTTCGAGTGAAATTATCGTGTACTCGAATACACGTTTTAAATTAATCCGGTCGTTTCGGTTCTGTCTCGTTATATCGGCGCGCTGCTTAGCAAGTCCAACTTTAGCAGGTTCTAATGCAAAAATCCGACCCATGAACGTACGTCATTCCCCATAAATAACGATTTATTTTTGTATTTTTGCTCATATGTCTAAACGGATGAAGAACTAAATGGTCATAGTCCCGACGGCCCTGGCTCGAAACGACCCATTTTCTTCCAGAACGATAGTCAATACTAGCCAATCGAACTCGCCCATTGAAGAATAAAGCTCAACGCACATGGTCTTTCGAAAAGTTGGACGGACACACGGCGCCAAGTGTGTGCGGCTATGGTTACGTACCGCTGAGCCACTTGGGGAACGTCGTTAGGAGAATTCAAACTGAACTGAACTTTCGAAAAGACAAAAATTAAAAATGTCTAAGGTTAACACACATGCGCCAGGTAAGAAAGGGCATTTTTTCCAGCGAAGCAGACAAATCAATTTCAATGATTCAACGAAGCTAAATAAGCCTTTTGTCTTCAGAGGGCTTGAATATTTTCCCCCAAAACGTTCCAGGACCCAATTTTTCCAGAAAAAAAAATACCCAGGACAGGTCACATAACCAAGATGGCAAACATTTATTATGGTAAAAAAATTCAAAAATCTTCTTCCCCAGAACCACGCCGGGCCGCGTAGCGCAATCGGTAGGGCACCTGACTCATAAGTCAGAGGTCCTGGGTTCGAAACCCGGTCTGGCCACATACTTTCGTTTCTCCTTCCGCTGATTCAAGAAGGGCAGTTGTCAGTTACTGGCGAAAGTATGTGCACTTAGTACTGGTTAACCGCTTAGGAGGTCTAAGCCTGCCCAGGAATAGTGTGGTTAGGATAACTGACATGACCTTAGCTGTTTACCGTGGACGTTAAGCATCAAATCAACCAATTCTCCCCCAGAACCACAAATCCTATGATCTTGAAACTTAGCATGTCGCATCAAGGACTCATAAGCTCAACAAAATTTATATAAATGATGACCCTGGGATGACCTTGATCTGTTTTACGGCAAGGTTCTGGTAAATGAAGCTTTAGTGAGTATTCATGGTAAAGGTCATATCTTCACCTAGGCCTAAGGCCATTTACATTGAAAAATTAAAACTCGCTTTTTTATATAAACTTGACCATCATGAAATATTTCCGCGCTTGCGCGGGCTCTTTTCTAGTATTAGCTATATAAACAATTGACATACTTCAAGAGAAAAAAGGAATCACTGAATTATTTATGAATAGCTTGAATTCGTGTTGTCTATAAGTATGTTTTCTCTCTTTCAATCATTTTCTTTCTTTCTTTCTTTCTTTCTTTCTTTCTTTCTTACTTCCTTTTCTTCCTTTCTGAGAACCTTACGTATCAAGCTACTTACCTGCAAATAGACCTGATAATTCACTGGGGCACCATTTGGTTTCTCCTTGTCCATCTTTCCTCAGTTGGCTGGTACTTCTCAAGTAGTCATTTGAAACGGCTTCAAAAGAAATAATGTTACATTTGATAATTATGAAAGTACGTTCCAAAAGTGCTGTAAGGTATGCGCAAACAGTTCCAACTCAGATCAATCTGTCAGTTTTATCAAGGTTTTCCTTGTTCGTAGCATTTGAGTTATGGGTCGTTAAACTGGATTGCAAAAGACGATAATCACTGCACATACAAACTTTCCCTATTACCCTTGGTAAATAGTCAATATGTCAGAAACCAACCAAACTAGGAAGGTAACCAGTTGCCGATTATGCGCAGTAAGCGATCTCGCCACGTGAGTTGCTAAGGAAGCGTATATAGGCTACATTCGCCCAAAACGATTTCGGCCGAGAGTATTGACTTTAATGTCAACCTCTGTGCAATTTGAGTGTTTGTTAATTGGCCTAGGATAAGCAAACCCATTTCCTAGCCAGATATGACATTAATCCAGTCTCCCCTTTGTTACCATAGTTTAATGGGGTATGAACAACGAAAAAGTACAGCAAAATGACATATTATAAGCGTCATGCTTACTGTCAGATCCTTATTACTCCGCTTTGTTATTTATATGTATGTAAAAGTTTTCTGTAAACCAAAGGATACAGCGATTTAAACTACAAAACCTGCCGCCGTAAACTTAAATGTTATCAGCATGATCAACAAACTTTGAGATTTGACATCCAGAAAGTTTAATTCGTCATATCGATAACTAGTGCCCTACGGGCATTTGTGCATTTGTCCTTTTATATAAATTCATGAATATCATAACTAGGACAGATAAAGCAGCTAAATACCATTTATTTACTTATGGCATGCTTTTCTCACGTCAGAATAAATAAGACAATTTAAATATCTTTTATCACAAACCTGACAAGTAGAAATTTAAACATCACCGTGGAAGCGCGTGGCAGTTTAGCCCCCGCTGAGACTTCAGAGCTAATGTTTACCTTTAAAAGTAGTATGTTTACCATAGCAACAAAAACTTTTTATATTGTATATTCATCGGAGAAATAGGGAAAAATATTTGTGAACCAGGGAAAATTCGGAAAAGTCTTATTTTTTCATTAAACCAAGTAGATGTTGTTTGTGGATAATGAAGCAGATAGTTATAAAGTTGCATTTTAAGGTAAACGTTTACCGAAAATGTATCTTTTCTTTGTTTAAAATGTAATATATTATGTACGCGAAAGGTATTTGCATAATGCGCACATGTAGATAATGTCTAAGATTTTTAGGATGCAATGCGCATACGCTACCTGCAAAATGTCAAGGGAGGCAACACGAGCTGATTGCGCAACAAAATGGCGGATCTAAATTGCCCAAGGAAGTTTGTATGTGCACTGGTCAAAGTGTATGGATGCAAGACTATGCAGTCTTTACGGGCAAGTTCTATAGTGACACGTCTCAAATCTAATGGGTTTATTACCCATTTAACAGTAAGTCTGCCATATGAAGCCGGTTGATGGGTAATAATGAAAAGATGTGTGCAATGACGACCCGTTTATCCTTTCCACTTATTGTCGCCACAAATGGGATTCGAACTCGACCACTAGCACAAATATTCTCTACTATATGGAACACACCCTCAGTTTTATGACCCTGTTGACATTACCTATATGAGATTTAGGCAAGTTTATACATTATAAAGCTTTCCAAAACTATGTTTAAATGTTGCACTGAATGTCAGACTGACTGAATGAAATTCTTTCTAATGTTCCGCCGTAATTCAGTGAATGAATGAATGAAATTGAATGTCGGAATGAATGAATGGGTCTAGACGGACGAATGAATGAACGATCGAATGAATGAGTGACATTTTCCCGTCATCGGTACCTGGGTAAAGCCATAAAATAGTCATGTGCTCCATAATAATATATCAGTACATCAATTAAAGAAATATCAGAGCGTCAGACTAAAACGTGAATCGAGCCATGAAGGGCCATGAATAGAGAAGACAAATCAGTCCTATTCAGACAAAATGATTTGAATTTAATACTGTATCTTTTTGCTTAAACGGGCGTTTCTTATGAAGTCAGTAATCTTTTATAACTTTGCTTGCACTGGCGGTAGTGAACATGGTCATTTGAATCTGTGTGTAGTAATTAGATTAGCTGAATATGTAGGAGCCATGTTTCTATTTTATTCCAAAAATAAAATCAAATAAAATATAATAAAAAAAATAAATAACAATATTAACATTTGATGGTATTCGCAGCAATAATTGCTGCGAATACCATCAAATGTTTTTATTGCAACTGCTCCATTTCAACCTTTATGAAATTAGAGGACAACTTTGTGTACATTTATTTACTTATGTACTTTTTCACATTTCCATCTTTAAAGACACCATTGCTCTGTCAGCATGAAAAATTTTATCGTGAGATATCGCTGCAAGCTCCTCGCCATAGTTGCGTCATTATAAATGACCGCATTTAGCCAACAAACTAATAAAACATCATTGAGTTTCGCATTAAAAAGGTTCGAAAATTGATTTGGGTCATCTTAGTTGCCAACTAAAATGACCTACTTCCGATTTCATTAACAATGTCAAATTGGTAAAAATACAATGTACAGCCGTGGAGTCCTTTTCATTGTACTGCTTTTGCTTGTTTTGCATCGTTCAACGGAGAACCAGAAATGGAAAACTGTATTTGTATTATGTAGATCGATTTATCGTCTTTCAAAAACACGTTTCCTATACTTTTTGCCAGGTATATGGATCAATAGGTACTCGGACAAAACGGACCATGGACAAAACGGACCAGACAAAGCGGACCACGGTTAGGACAAAACGGACCACGTTTCAGGACAAAACGACCACGTTTAAGGACAAAACGGACCATGTTTCAGGACACAACGGACCACGTTTCAGGACCAGATGGACCACGCTAAAAGACAAACCAGACCACTAAATGGCGCCGATTAAAAGATCAAAGAGTAGGCCTATATAATTTCCAAAGACAGTCTTATATAAATGGTCTCAATTAATCACTTGACTCCAGCTCATGATCTCAACTATCTTTGATTGTCCCAACTATCTGACCCCAGCTCCTGACTTTAATCAAAAATAGTTACCAAGTGAATGCTTATATCCTGTAATCTCAATAATTATTTAAAATAATAAGTTGTGTTTAGATAATTATGACTTTTAAAGGCATGCCATCTGTGTAATAACATACAAGCAAGAAAACATATTTTATTCAGCAAAATAACAAATTCAAACAGTATAAGATAGCACAAAAATATATATTTAAAACTGGATTGATAGGTAAGGTTTTTGTCTTATAACCATGCAAGTTGCTTTGTTAGTGTTGCAACTAAAACGAAACATGCTTTCTCAAGGTTAACGGAAGGTCTTTAATGTAATTTCAATTCAAATGTTGTAATGTAGAAGATGGTCTGGTATGTCTTAAAACATGGTCCGTTATGTCCCAAAATGTTTCGTCCTGAACGTGGTCCGTTTTGTCCTGAACATGGTCCGTTTTGTCCTAATCATGGTCCGTTTTGTCCGTGGTCCGTTTTGTCCGTGGTCCGTTATGTCCCTTATTCGATCAATATATGCATATCAACCCACATTTTATGACCAAACGTGAAGGTTGAAGCGCTTTCATGATTTGCATTTACGTTTTGACCACTAATAGGACTATGTAGACTTAAACACCCAAAGTAAGCGCTTTCAGCACGTAAAACCAAGAGTCAGCCAAAGATTAGCGACGTAAGATCACTACACCGGATAATTTGTCAGTAATTTTGACGTTATCCATTCAGGCGTCTCGTGATATTTTATATTTGCACCAGAATTAATAATATGAGATACAAAAATGCTCCTACCACGTTGTTAGTCTTCCTCCTCACGTCCCAAATACAATGTTTTTTATCCTTACAAACTTTATAAACAAAGCAAAATTGAAAATGTTTTAAATAAGTATTTGGCTTCATGTTTGACATTATCAATAAGGCCAGTTGTTGATGTTTTGTTGTTTGTTGGCTTCAAATAATCGCATTTTGTAGATCAACCGTGTTTACACTATATATTAAAACAGCTCGGGCATTTCAAATTGTCAAATTTTTACGAGCTTATTTGCCCTGTCATTCAAATTTTTACGGCAACGCTTTCGGTACACAATGTAGGCCGTGATCAGACTGCTCATTATGAGCAGTCTGAGCCAGTCTACACTGTTTACAAAAACTAATGTGACAATGTGTCCGAGTAATACTAAAAGACGGTACTCAGAGAGATAAATCTGTTTGTTTGTTTATTTGTTTGTTGAATACTGCCATAGTTAAAAGCGCCCTGAAGCAAGTGGCCACAGTGGAAATTAAGAACAATCTGTGGCATAGAGCAATATGATCGAAGTCTCACGAAAATGCGTAATTCTGAAACTGTGCTCGTAAATAGCGGGGACTCTGGCCTGACTGCGCGGTCGCACAGACTGATCAGAGACCGCTCGCGAATGGACTATGGCACCTTTCCTTGTGTTATGTCTCAGTATTGTTTCAAATTTTATCGAGCACAACAGAAAGGCTGCATGAGTAGATGACGGAATGCTGGATTACCAGATTAGCCATAATCCGTAGGACACTCACTAATAATGGTACGACTTCGGCATAAATACCCGCTTCAAGTCGAGTACAAAGAAATATTCAGGTATTTTTGGATGACATAAAAGGCTGTTCCTCCAGAGCAAATTTCATAGTTGTAGGGAATCTATCTCCATCATAGAAATTTAGCCTTAACAACAGCATAGCAAAGACTTAAGTGGTTTTATAAATACGACCCCAGGACTCTAAAATGGATTGATTTTTTCTGTTGCGCCATGGAATGGAATACGACTGTTCTAGATTAGGTAGGAAGAAAAAGTCTTTTTTTTTGTTTTGTTTTGACGGTTTGGATCACTGTGTATTTATTACCTAAGCGAAGCTTATTTTCACTTCGGTCACCCGGGTAATGCTGCGTTACCCGAAATAAAGTTACAAGGGTTTATCGTCCGAATGCGCCCAGTGTGCTTCTGCACGAGAAATAAAAGCTCCAATCGTAAACCACGAAGTACATATTAACAAGTTCATAATCAATCAAATACGTAAACAAACAACTTACATTTGATAAAGCTATACATGCAGTGACAATTTCTGTTGTCCGCTTGTTGACTGATAAGCACGCCTTATCTTCATTGAGCACCGAGAAAACCTGTCTTACACGCCGGGTTTACATGTACATGCAAGGCTAAGAGCATGCGCAGTCTATTCGAAAAACAATACTATCAGGCTTTGCGGTTTAAAAGGAAAAATCGCTCATGAACTGATCTGACTGTGTGCAGGTCTGAAGTGGGCATGTGTAGTTCGCCGTTTGCCAGTTCCTCATGACACACATTCTCACGTCGCTGCTCACCTAATTAAAGTGTTACTCTTTTTCTTTTCTTAGTTTTGAAACTGCATACTTCGTTCACTTTCTTCAATTAAAAAAATAGAAACACTTACAAATAAAAAGGAGGTCTGGTGTTCAAGGGATTTACAATCCATGCCAATAAAATGCAACTGAGCCGCGATAGGCAAATCAAGAAAGTGGCATGTGCGTCCGGCGGCGAAGACTCAGATCAGCCTAGGCATCCGCCTAGACGGATCAGTCTTCGCTGTCCACATGAAGGTAGTTTAGATCATCGAGTCCTAAGCAACCCTTTAAGCGCACAGCAAAGACTCTGATCACACTCGGCGGATGCACAGGCTGAGTTGAGTTTTCGCTGGGTGTACTTGCCACTTTGTTGGTTTTGTCGTGTCGCAGCTCAAATACGATATAGTTAAAATTGTCATTCTTGTAAAATGGCGACAGAACCATGTATCCACACACTTTAGTTTAATAGCAGTCAAAAATAATGATAATAATAAATAAATGCCCATCTAAATTGTATATAAAAAATCTTACCTTTTCAGTGTTTACAGTTTACTTTGGTCTTGTCTGTCTTTTACATCTAGTATAACTTAGGACACACATGGAGGACACACATGGAGGACACACATGGGTTCCGTCGTTACTGCGAGGTACGACCTGCGTCATAACGCAGATGTCGGAACTATTCATTTGACGGTCATTTTGAAGAAACTCTCATTTTGTAATTTTAAAAATCATAGATAAGATTGTACACAGGAAAAGGGGCCAATACAGTGCATACAAGCACACACGAGTCAGGTAGATAAGACATGACTCTTCGAAAGGTGAGAAACTACCCAACACGTCCGTATAAGTTTTATGTGGACATCTCTGGTGAACATGTATTTGCAGCGATAAAAAGCATTGCATTGAAGTGTTTGCAGATTTAGCAAACATACTGAGGATATTTTTCTGGTAAAGATGCGTCCAAAACATCTATCGTGACACATGGACTAGATATTTGGTTGTGGCAATGTTTGCAACATCTTGTTTATGCAAATTAGTCAAGATCATTGTATCGCTGACATCACTATGGCATAGGCTGTCATCCTTGTGATAGTGTGCCGTTTAGAAGCTCGATACTTACAAGGTGGACAACGTACGTCACAATCACGTGATTTTCCTATTTTATATTTTGAAAGAAATTAAGAAATGCAGTTACACATCAGGGACTTTTTGTTCAAAGCATCGTCAGCTTACCGAAGTTGTTAGCCGGTGATTCGTTAAGTCTTCCGGTACACGTAAAATCAAGTGAGCCGCGACACGACAAAACCAACAATGTGGTTGTGCGCCCAGCGCAGACTCAGATCAGCCTGGGCATCCACCCAGGCTGATCAGACTCTTCGCTAAGTGCTTAAATGGTAGCTAAGGGTCTAAGGTACCTCCATGCGGACAGCGAAGACTCTGATTAGGCTGGGCGGTTGCCCAGGCTGATCTGAGTTTGCGCTGGGCGCACAACCACATTGTTGGTTTTGTCGTGTCGTGGCTCAAGTGTGCAATTCCTTCTTTATTGCTGAAAAAATGAGAGGAGCTATGCAAAAGCTTATTAACGTCCGTATATATGCAAAAAATCTGTTTATCACAAGAAAATATGCCATACCCGTGTTTTATTGGTTATATTGCTGGCTTCTACGAGACGTTTTGTCCCTGCACCCTTTTCGGCTACTTTTGTAAATGTTAATTTGACTGGATGTAGAAGATAGCAAAATATCGGTGAAATGCTTTTTAATGACTGATTCTATCAGTCATTCAGTGCTGTCACAAGCGTATTTCGGAAAGTGACTTTCACAACTGTATTCTTCCGCTCCGAAATGAAGTGATCGTAAGTTCATTTCGCTAAAAACTTCAGGTGTTACCAATAGTTTTGTATGAAGTTAAATGAGAATTTATATAACGTATTTTTGTGCAGTTATGATTATTTATGTAGTTCTGTAAAATGATGAGTAACCGAATAATGTCATCAGCGGCCAGAAAATGTAACGAATACAAAATGCGTATTAAAAATCATTCCGCCAATTACCGTATTCGCCCCTTTAAGCGCATCAGTCCTTTTAAGCGCCTCTTGTACTTTTTCATGTAAAATAAATTAACTGCCGCGTAAAATACGGCTATACAATGGTACAGATACCTAAAACAGTAATTATCGAGTTCGCCAACCATTGCAGAGAATGTAATATAAAAGAAATTCTTCAGACTTATCAACGTCTCTCGCGAGTGTTTTACTGGACATCTTACGGTAGTTGTGTGTTAATCGGTGGCTATTTTTAGAATAATACACAGACATGTTAGGCCATATTGTAAACATGAGAGTGGACATCCTCCTGGTCCATCGGTAATGCGAAATACCGCAAACACTGAGTGCTTAAAAGTCAGTGAAAACTAGTCATCGTTGTCGGGATTTAGAAATTACTTGTATACAGGAGATAGCATGAAGTGATTTGCGCTAATGGCTAACTTACATAATCAGAGTTGGACCATAAAAAGAATAGGGCTGCAGTTTGAAATGTTCCATGACTTTATTCTGATGGAATCTGTGATTCCAGGGCTATTGGCCCTTTGATTTATAGCAGAGGACAAAATATAAAGGCCTCACTATTGTTGATTTATGCTGTGGGAAAGTATAAGTACTGCCCAGTGTCTAAAGTAAATGTCAACATTTTATTAAAATGACGCCAGTTTCCATGATGCTGCAAAAACGATCTTTCACAGACCATCAGCTTGCATTTTCGAATTTGGTTCCTCATAAAGCGACGACAGGTGCTTCAGACAAGGGACACTGTAAATACGGGGTACCTGCAATTTACTATGGTCTGTAGAAATAGAAAAAGACTCAATAGGGTCAGGCTAATCGACATCAGACTGTAGACCTTAGGCCCATTATCTCTTTTATTTAGGTCTGCTATATTGTTTTCCTATCCAGTAAAGGACATGGATACCACCGATGTGATTAAAAGGCGGACAACAAACTTGACGTCTGTGAATTCAACACTTTTAACGACAAAAATAGCTACATTTGCAATCAGCGTAGTTCCTGATGAGGCGACTCATAATGTACACAGTTTGCTCTCATGTCTTTGAATTCTCAATGTGAAACATATATAAAATGTTTCATTCAAGCTAAATCATATTGATAATGAAAAGATAAGAGGGCAGACGGTGTAGATCTAATTGGGCGTTCTTCTGGATCTATGCTGTTAGAAAAAATTCAAATATTTTCATTTTTGGTTCTTTATTACATGAATAAATCGTTGCCATACACCAACTGGCCATTTCTGGGAAGAACCAGAACACCTACATTTTCTATGGTGAAGTATAAACGAATTATATACAGATTAATCATCATATAATGTACAGTTCTTATATTCAATATACAGTTTTCTATATAAAACTCACATACACCTGTTTTTATATACATATCTAAATACACTGCTGAGTTCAAGTTGATCCCATTGGGTTATTGTTTGTTGTTTGTAGTAATACTTTTTGTACTCGCTTCTTTGTCAATATGTGAGCAGTAAATTTATAAATCTGTATTAAAAGCAATCAGTATGGGCTCTGATAAGCCGCCACATGTGTGGCGTCTGATATGGGTCATCTCTGTTTGAAAATGTCATTGGTGTGCAGGCATGAATGGGACAAATATACAGTTGACGCTACATATCATTTCTTAGGTCGATTAATGCACTATATGTTTTTCCGTCATTTTCAAAGGGATACTTCATTAAAGATCAAATACTGGCTTCCATTTGCAAAAAAGTCCCTACTCAAAATATGTGTACCCTGTAAGAAAAGCATTTTCTCTCCAAAGAGGAAACTATTTCCGTCAGGAGTTGATTCCCAATGAGACTGTGGTTGGATTGCTTTTCAGCTGAAACTGTATACATGTACGTTCATCAGAACTCTAGATAAGATGGAGTATTTGGTGATAATTAGGGATACCTTTTTGTTAATTCTGCATAAAACATATGTTGTGACCCCTCATCTGAACCGTCGCATCGAGACGGTTCAGATGAGGGGTCAAAACATATGGTGATGAGACGGTTCAGACGAGGGGTCACAACATATGGTTTCATTGAGAAATAAGAAAATTATCCTTAATTATCATTGAATAGTACCTTTTATCTACAGCTCTGGTTCATCCGAAGGCTGTTCTATCTTCAAATTACGACAAGCCCAGACTGCACACACAAACCGTTGCATCGAACTTTCAGTATAATGGTACTTATTTATTAGAAGATCTCCCCTAAACGTAAAAAATGACAAACAGTGTAGACCGAGCTATCTTTACTAATAAACTGAGAGTTTCCGGTAATACTGTTTTGGCCTTTTCTTCGTGTGGAATTAGAGACAGTGTCATGAAGTACCCATTAATTGCCACGGTCTTGTTCTCGTAAGGCATTAGCACAATTGGCAGAAAGTTAGCAAGAGGATCTTAGTTTGAATCCTAGTCGAGCCATGTTGCTTCTTTCCACAGTGGCTTTTAATCGTTAGAATAGGTCCATGGCCGGGGCCGAAGGTATTAAAACATGCATATCTAGACTAATCTGTTTGTACTGCCGAAAGTCCGGGCAGATTCGGAGACGAATCTCACGAAACAGGGGCAATTTGTAATAGCCTCGACATTGAGCAGCGGTAGCTCACTTTTCAGAGAGCTTACACAGAATGCAAGAAGCCCATATTTCGAGTCTGGGTCGGGCCAAGTTGTTTTCCTCCCCTGTGACATGCGCACACAAAGCAGAAACAGTTTCGTCGATGCTAATGAAATATCGACGGTCATTGGTTCTGTTTCATTGTCAGTGCTCGCTTGGTCACTTATTGTCTTAATGCTTCTTCTTTCCAGCCCTCGGCACCTTGAACACAGCTGTGAGACTTGCTCTTCTCATATTAGACTGTTTCTGTTCCCGTGGTGGCGGCGAGTGTAGATCACGTGACTCCTTCAAAGCTTTCTTGATCAGTTTTCTTAATTGCGTAATAGTGTCTATGTTCTTATCATCTTCAGCGAGTTCATCTTTCCTTAGTTTTTTCATTGCCTTTCTGTAGCCGATTTTGTATTCGCTGAAACAAAATTATTTATATTTGTTAAATAAATGAAATGGACCCACATGATCCAAAACGCGGGAAAGGGACAGCCTCAAGGCTCAAAGTCGAATCAACATTGTGTGCTTGTTGGGATTATTAAACTTCGGTTTGGTGGTTTTCAATCCGTGAGTTAAGAACATCAAGGAGTGGTTATTTTAAACTTTAGATTGAAATATTAAGCCCTAATTAAAAAAAAGCACGAAAACAGGGCTGCGTTTTGAAAGGTTTAAACCTAAGATTGACCTTTTTAAATACAACCTACGTTGTAAGATTTTCTTCAAATCTATGTTTAGTAACTTACTAAATAAATGGATAGCCATGACAGTGATATTAAACAATTCACCATAATATTCTTAATCTTCTTTCTCAAATTTCAGAGGCTGTATCTATATAGCTTGAAGTTGCATAAAGCTACCGATTCTATGATAGCATGCCTATAAATAACCCATTACTAGCTATGAATCTACGCTAGACCTTTGCTTTTGAAAGATAACAACAATTAGTATGGCATTTGGTTAACTAATGCACCTACAACGAATATAATGAAAATAAGGACAAACCAGGTGTTATGCCTGGCTGTACGGAGAGCAGAAAGTCTTGATTTATTGGTCCAAATATTCGTAAATAGTCAACTAAGGGGTTCTGAGCATAAAGAGAGAAAACTTAGAAATATTTAAAATTGGATCATTCAGAACGTCTTTTTATATGAAGAGGCAATTTCGGGTCCAAAAGTATATTTTGAAATTTCAAAAGGTTTTCCAACGAGCATCAAGGAATCATTTAATTGGCTGTAGGATGCCAATGGTATCATAGGCATAGTGCCTATAAGTATTTTATTAGATTTTGCTTCAAACTAACCAGTGACGTGACAGAACTACTCACTCATATTCTAACTCATTATTTTCATTCAAATCCATTCTCTCAAACAATCCCTCCAGTGCTTCATCAGATAGCGGTAGATTTATGGCCTGAAATTAAATTTAACATTTTTATTTAATTTGCACATTCAAATAATAAATAATGATAAAAGTTTAGATCCTTTAAGAGCAAAGAAAACATTCATAAGTAAGAAGTTGGGCCATACCGCGGTTTCAGCTATTCAAGCCTCATCAGTGACCCTTTACCCAGATCAGAATGCACATCTGAACATAACAATAACTGTTTATATACTTAATCTCTGATGAGAACAAGAGTTCTCAGAAGACAACGAAGCGCGCCTAATGGGTGCCTGACTCTCACGGTTACAAAGTATCCTGACTCAAAACATTGTTAACATAGTTAACCAGGGGTGAATGTGGTAGCTAGTGCACAAATGAAGCTTGCATCAGAAGTTAGACTAAGTCAGTTGTTCCCTTTGGCATACAGGGCCGACTTGTATGTCACTATCTGGACACTTTGCGGACATTGAGGGTCGGGTCCTCGTTCACCAGACGGAGAGATACTTACTCAGTCTAACTTATAATGCCTCATGGTGACAAAGGGTGGTTCCTAGTATGGGTTTTCACACCACCTTTACCCATTACTAAGTTGGTCTGATGACGCCTCCTTACCCTCTGCAGACTTCTCGTGTTTCCTTTGGCCCCACCCCATAACCTCACCCCTAGCCTGAACCAGTTGTCAAAGCCTGGTCTCCATATCAATATTTCTTCTGTGATCATTATGTCCAGTTTCTAACTCTCCAGGGTAAGTAATGATACCAGACTTATGATTTTATTCCCATTCTGAAAGTGTTTAATATGACCTGTTATACATTCTGACCCCTGCCCCCCACCCAGGGGAACTTTACCATGAAGTCAAATATGTTGGTCTGGGTAAGTATGATACTGTATCTAAACTTTGTAGCATATAAGGTATCGAAGTTATGAGCTCGAAGAGAAATGCATATTCATATTGCATATTTATTAAATAGTGTTAAAGATATAAGGCAAAATCACTCAACCATGAATATAGGTCAAGGACACAAGAGTCTGCATGGATGCTTTGCTGCATGCTGCAACCCAATGCTCCAGGGAAGGTCCTGACCAAATACAAAGCAGGTACCTCGAATGAGTTTGGATGTACAAGCCTTCAACTTTAACCGAAAGCTTTAACATCAAGATCATCCTAGATATTGACCTCTTGCCCAATCCTGGACAAGGATTCTTACTCATACTTGTGGATATGATGGTGGGTGGATGAAAAGGATGGGGGGGGGGGCATGGTGATCTATAAATAGTATGAAGTCATTTGCAATGTCAGATTGATCCACTTTGCCAGGTTTAATGTTAATTCATCAAATAGTGTTAGAGATATAAGGCAAAATCAGTAGACCGCGAATAAAGGTTAAGGGCACAGGAGTTAGCATGGATGCTTTGCAGCAGCTGTCATTGTAGGGATATGTTTTTTGTCCAAGTATCAACTCTCTTTTCTCACAAGTAATATGAAAATTGAAAATATTGCCTTCAAAACAGTGCCAAACAGCAAAGTCAATCAACCGTAACATATGGGTCAAGGACACACAATTGTGTAATGCTGCTGCTGCAGTCATATGGATGTATATATGTACCAAGTATGATGACTGTAGCTACTGTAGTTTGTAAGATACAGAGTTAAACATTGAGTTAAACGCTAAAGTTAACATTGGTTAACCTGATCACGGACGCCGACGAGGACGCTGACGCGGACGCGGACGTGGACGTGGACGCGGACGCGGACGTGGACGCTATCGCTACCGGATACTCGGACTACGACGCCGGGGGTATCGCATAAGCCCTCCTTTGCTTCGCAAAGGCGCGCTAAAAATAGACAAGTAGCCCAAGGGCAACGACCGCTCACCTGAGTTATAAAATGTAAGCTTCCAGCTCAGGTAAGCTAATAAACAGGCTGCAATTCTATACGATTCGATGACCCCATGGGGTGTGGCAAGTTTGGACTCCAGGGGCTTGTTGGCAGGATTTATGTAGAGGATCACTATACACTGCTACATACTAAATACATAAGCTCTTGGCCTTATGGTTTCATAGAAGATTTTTGAAGGTTCTTTGGCTATATAGCTCAATATAAACAAATAACCCCCTGGGGTGTGGGTAGTTTAGACCTCAGGTGCTTGGTTGGCAGAATTTATGCAGGGGATCACTAGACATTGCTGCATACTACATACGTAAGCTCTGGGCCTCATGGTTTCAGTGAAAAAGATTTTTGAAGTCTTTCCCATTATAATTTTAAGAGTAACCACACTTCAGGAACTGACTGAATCAGATCCCAAACCCTATCCCCAACAGCAAAGGGAAATGGTAAGTCCCATTATAAGTCTATGGGAGCAGCATGGCCAATTTGGACCCCAGGGGGTGGGGCATGGTTGGCAGGATTTAAGTTGGAGACCACTAAACGTTGCTACATATGTACTAAAGAAGTTATCTCTGGGCCTCATGGTTTAAGAGAAGAAGATTTTTTAAAGATTTTCTTGTTGTTAGTCTATGGGAACTAATGAACCCCCGGGCATGGCCAGTTTGGACCCCGGGCGCATGGTTGGCAGGATTTACATAGGGGACCACTAGACATTGCTACTTGCTACATATATAGCATCTTGGCCTCATGGTTACAGAGAATAAGATTTTTTTAAATTTTCTCATTGTAAGTCTAAAGGAGCTTATGACCCCCTGAGGCGTGGCCAATTTTGCAACGCAGGGTCATGGTTGGTATGATTTATGTAGGGGACCACTAGATATTGCTACATGCTACATATATATGCTCTGGGCCTCATGGTTTCAAAGAAATTTTTTCTAGATTTTATCACTGTAAGTCTATGGGAGCTTATGACTCCCGGGGTGAGGCCAATTTGGACCCCAGGGGCATGGTTGGCAGGATTTATGTAGGCGACCACTAGACATTCCTTCATGCTACACATATAAGCTCTGGGCTTCATGGTTTCAGAGAAGAAGATTTTTTAAAGATTTTCTCTTTGTAAGTCTATGGGAGCTAATGACCCCTTGGGGCGTGGCTAATTTGGACCCCAGGGTCATGGTTGACAGGATTCATGTAGGGAACCACTAGACATTGGTACATACCAAATATATAAGCCCTGGGCCTCATGGTTTCAGAGAAGAAGATTTTTAAAGTTTTTTCCATTATGAGCCTATGGGAGCTTATGACCCCTGGGAAGTGGCCAGTTTTGACCCGTGAGGCTTGGTTGGGAGGATTTATGTAAGGGACCACTAAACATTGCTACATGCTATATATATAAGCTCTAGGCCTCATGGTTCCGGAGAAGAAGATTTTTGAAGGTTCTTAAGCTACATAGCTATATATAAACAAATGACCCCTGGGGCATGGCAATTTGAGCCCAAGGGGCATGGGTGGCAGGATTTTAGTAGGGGACCACTAGACATTGATACATGCTATATATATGAGCTATGGGCCTCATGGTTTCAGAGAAGAAGATTTTTTAAGATTTTCTCATTGTAAGTCTATGGGGCTGGGCGTGGCCAATTTGTGCCCAAGGGGCATGGTTGGCAGGATTTATGTAGGGGACCACTAGACATTGGTACATACTATATATATAAGCTCTGGGCCTCATGGTTCCAGAGAAGAAAATATTTGAAGGTTCTTAAGCTATATAGCTATATACAAACATATGACCCCCTGGGGCTTGGCCATTTTCAGCCCCAGGGGCATGGGTGGCAGGATTTTAGTAGGGGTTCACTAGACATTTATACATGCTATATATATAAGCTATGGGCCTCATGGTTTCAGAGAAGAAGATTTTTTAAGATTTTCCCATTGTAAGTCTATGGGAGATAATGACCCCCGGGGCGTGGCCAATTTGGGCCCCAGGGGCATGGTTGGCAGGATTTATGTAGGGGACCACTAGACATTGGTACATACTCAATATGTAAGCTCTGGGCCTCATGGTTTCAGAGAAGATTTTTTATTTTTTTTCCCATTATAAGTCTATGGGAGCTATATGTTGCCATGGCAACCAGAGTTCCAACCCAATCTACCCTTAAACCTAATGCAGTCAATCCCCCATCCCAACAATGCTACACATAAAATTTGATCAAGATTGGCCTGCTGGTTTAGGAGATATTGGTGTTTAAAAGTGTGGACGACGATGCCGACGACGCCGACGACAGACGACGGACCATGGCTATACTATAAGCTCACCTTGACAGGTGAGCTAATAACTAAAAGATAAAAAAATAGAAGTCCTAATAAAACTGCTTGGAGGAGACGTTCCCGCCGAGGAATAAACAACAGTGTGTTTCATTATTGTTTCTGAAGTACACTGCAATATATGTAACAAAGCATTGGTCGCACCAACAGGACACGTGTTAGGCGTCTCACAAATTTAATTATTCTCATCAAAATAAATTTCCCTCCATTTTAAATCGTAAAATGACGATAAATGATACATTTACATCCGCTGGGACCTGCGTAAGTGTTGAAATGCTCGTCTTTCAGGCTCGGGAGGTCTTTCGGCTTGGATAGCCGAAACTTCGAAGTATCACTCATGTTCCTTCTTAAGAATGTGTTCTCTGCTCTTGAAGGAACTCTTTAAGATTTTTATTTAGCATCTCCCATGGGAACAAACAGATGCTTAAACATATCTAATCCGTCTAGAGAAGACTCCACAGCCGACTCTTGTCCACAATACTGGATTATCAGAAGAGGAGAAGCAAAACTTTTAAACGTTTTCCTGGTTTATAATTAATGGAAGGGTGAGATTTCTCATAGTAAGACCGATACTTGAAACTTTAAGAGTCATTCTCTGTAAGCACCAAAAAATTGCAATAGGGGTTGAAAATGACATATCTCAGATTTTCATGAAACTTAGTGTCTTTTTTGCTTATGTCAAGTGATGAACAAAAATACAATTTTTTCTCCAGTCAAACTGTCCGTTTCCATGGCAACGAGGATTTTCTCTTTTTTGGCCTAATTTGGTGATTTTTCCTATAAAAAATGCCAGATTTGACACCAGTTGTATTGACAGTATTTCTCAACAAATGTTATTGACACTCATGTCTTTTAAGAGACACATGTAAGTGCTGTATATGGATAGAAATGTTTTTCTTTATATTGCTATGGTCAAGGAGTAGGTGACCTTGACTTCTATCTAGTAAAGCATCTCTTTAAAAATATCAAAAATTGGCCAATTTTGAAAGCACTTTGTTAGAAAATGCGGCTATAGATTTTTTTCATTCTCTTGGTACAGAGAGTATAACACCTAGCTCTTAATATATAAAAAAATTGGAGATGGTATATTTTTTAAATTGAAAATAATTTTCTTTGAATTTAGTCACCGTCAGGAAAATCAGAAGAAACTGTTATAGCAGAAAATCTGTTATAAGAGATAATATCTGGAGAATGTTAATCAAATATGAGCAGAAATACAAATAAATACATTGAATACAGTGGAGGGAAGTTACATAAATACTTTTCTCATTCAGAAGTATGTTTAAAAGTTACAGTTATGGGTGCAATTACCCCACCCACTTCCACTGAATATGAAATGAATGCAAAAGTTACATGCCATGGATAATATATCTCAAGTTTTCCATAATTGTGAGTAAACTGAAACATTTTTAAAAGATCACCACATGTTTGCTGCCATTGTTTTTACATTGTTTATCATTTGGTAACCATGGTAACTGTTATTCTATTATGGGTCAGTGTTCATTTACACGGATATTTACAGGAAATCGTTTCAATGCTGATGAAACATATTCCTTGTTAATTACTTTTTACATATGCATACGCATTCTAAGTGTTGATTTTGTTATACGATAAGTCAGTATTTTTATAGTTGCTATGACAAAAACCACTCATTCCTTCCACAAAGAAATTAGGCAATCTGAGTGTATGTAGTACAATGTTGAGAAAGAACAGCAACTGAGCATAAATAGAGATAGATACATGCATTGGAGAAGAAATAAACCACACATACAATGTTTATATTTTATCATTCATTAATATGTTTAATCTGTATATCTAGGGGGTTAATTACCCCACCCACTTCATTTAGTTATACAACAAATTCAAAAGTTACATACTATGAGTTTTGATGATGAAATAGCACCTGGTACACTTGTTTTAAAGTTGCTCATCACATGTCTGGTCTGCATAAGCTTTCTTGGCTACTGTACTTTGTTTTTGTAAAAGTTCTGGATGGAGGCACGCATGCATATATACCAAACTGAAGTTTTGTCGACTGCCTCGCTTACGGCAAACGGGTTCGACAAAATGCTCCTGTGACTTTAAAAATGGCATCAAGGTTGCCAAATTCTAAGTCTTTGTCTTGCCTAAAAGCTTGATCTTTGCAAGTTTGGTAAAAATGAATCTAATGGTTCAAGATACATCTTCGTTTTTCATGTCAAATCAACAAATGACCCTTAAAAATAGGGTCAAAGTCACCAAAACCTAACTAGAAACATGGTAACTAACAGGGCCCCGCCTTTATGAGACTGTTGGTAGAATTTAAGTCGTATGTCTCCGACCAGAAAATACAATAACAGCTTTCTGTTACCATGTTGTTGCTTCATGTTGTTTGGAATTAAGCCCCTGGTAGAATAATTAAGATACGGGCAAAAAACAAAATCATGACTGATTAAAACAAAGGCAACAACTCTGTAAAGCAGGAAACGGGAGTTACCATTCTTGCACTATGAACACCCTCAGATATTCTGATGATGCTTTATATTTGTACCAAATTTTGTGAAAATATCTTCAAAGGCTTAAAAATTATAGATTGGATAAGGTCTCAATACCCAAAATTACAAAGGGATATAATTCTGTTTAACATAAATGAAGGTGCAGTTATGGTTCTTTTTCTCTACAAATTGATTGATGATGCTTTATATTTGTATCAATTTATAAGAAAATATCTTCTACAGTTTTAAAGTATATTTTTGATGGTTTAAAAGCTGATAGCAGATAAAATTTCTATACTTTAAATTACAAAGGAAAAAAATTCAGTACAAAAGTAGATGGAGTTGTGGTTCTTATTCTCTGCACATTGTCGAACAATGTTTTGTATTTGTATATGGTTTCATGAAAATATCTTTGAGAGTTTTAAATTTATAGAGCGGACAAGATTTCTGTACTGAAAATTACAAAGGGGCATCATTCAGTCAAAAACATAGGTAGAGTTATGGTTTTTGTTGTCTGCAAATGGTCTGATGATGTTTTACTTTCGTACCAAGTTTTGTGAAAATATCTAAAACGGTTTTAGAGCTATGGAGCAGACACAATTTCCGTACTGAAATTACAAAGGGGCATAATTCAGTGAAATATGCAGAAAGAGTTATACTTCTTTTTCTCTGCACATCGTCTGATAATGCTTTACATTTGTACCAAGTTTCGTGAAAATATCTCAAACAGTTTCAAAGTTATGGAGCGGACACGCTTTCAATACCAAAAAATTACAAAGGGGCATATTTCAGTAAACAATGTAGGTGGAGTTGTGGTTCTTTCTCTCTGCATACATGTATTGTCTGATGCTGTTTTACATTTGTACCAAGTTTCATGAAAGTATCACAAAGAGTTTCAGAGTTATGGAGTGGACACGATTACTGTACCAAACAATTACAAAATTATAAATACTTTCGTCTGGCAAGGCCCTAATAATCAGTTATGAATCTTCTCCAAATGATGATTTAGGGCTAGTTTAGCATAATTCCAACAAATGCTTCGTAATATAGGGTATAGATAAGCCATTTTTTAACCATTTTAAGACCACCTCTGACCTCCAAAACAGGATTAAGGTCAAACAATCCATTTAGCAGCTTTCTATGACTTCCTGGGACCTTTAAAACTTCTATATTTATGGATAGATTTCAAAATAATTGTGCACAGTGTTGTTCTCCTTGATGAGCAGAAGTGCCATTTGAAGCATTCGTTCAGGTAGGTCCAAGGTCAAGGTCACACTTAAAGGGCAGATGGTAAAATGGTCATATATTGAGCTTGTCCGAGCCATTACTTTTATATTTATAGATGGATTTCAAAATAATTTGGCACAATTGTTCTCCTTTATGGAACATTTGGTCAGGTAGGGCCAAGGTCAAGGTCACATTCAATGGTCAAATGATAAAAATTGTCATAAATTGAGCTTGTCCGGGCCATAACAGCTACATTTATGCATGGATTAAAAAACAGCACAATTGTTCTCCTTGATGAGTTCAAGTACCATTTGAAACATCTGCAGGTATATCCAAGGTCAAGGTTACACTTGAAGGTCAAATGATACAAATAGTCATAAATAGGGCTTGTCCTGGCCATTACTTCTACATTTATGGATGAATTTCAAAACAGTTTGGCACAATTGTTCTCCTTGATGAGTAGAAGTGGGATGTGGAATTCATTATGGTAGGTCCAAGGCCAAGGTCACACTTGAAGGTCAAATGATAAAAAATGTCATAAACTGAGCTTGTCCGAGCCATATAATTTATACAGTTATGCATGAATTTCAAAATAATTTGGCACAATTGTTCAAAGTCACACCTCAAGGTCAAATAATAAAATGGTCATAATGTGTGCTTGTCATGGCCACATTTCCACTTGTTTTCCTTCATAAGAAAAAAAACGAAATATGCTGTATCATGATATATACTTGTTTGGCTTCTTTCTTATAAGTAAATGAAGCATTTAGTCTTGACATACTTATAGGTCACTATAGCAAACAGTGGGCTCGACAAGTTGTCCCTGGACAACCATCTAATTAATTCTTTCCCATGTTCCAATGGTGCGTCTGTGCAAGTTTGGTCACACTGGATCTGTTCATTCCGGAGATATGGTGCAAGAAAACCATTATTAACACTGTAAGTCCTCATGTGACCTTGAATATAAGGTCAATGTCACCAAAGTCTGACAGTGTTTCCCCACCTCCTTATATATACTTGTGCAAGTTTGATCAAAATTCATAAATCCCTTCAGAAGATATGGTGCATACAACCCATTTTCACTGTTTTTTACTGCCTGTGACCTGAACATATGGTCAAGGTCACCAACTTTTTTCAGTTCTTTTCCACTTCTCTGTGATATATTTGTGCAAGTTTGATCTAAATCTATCCACCCGTTCAGGACATATGGCGCCAACAAGCCATTCAGATACCTCCTATGACCTTGAAATTGGGTCAACATCACCAAAATCTAATCAGCTCTTTTTCCCCACCCAAAGATGTATCTTTGCAAGTTTGGTGAAAATACATTTAACCCTTCAGGAGATAGAGTGCAGACATGAAGAGTTATACTGACACACAGACACCAAAATCAATGCAGACAGGATCTGCACCAAAACCACATACCTGCCTCCCCCCCCTAATGTTGAGCGGGGTGGGACATAAATATGTTTATCAATATGATAAATATATAAGCAAATTTTCTTCTCCATTATGAAATATCTAAATGTATTTCTGCTCCTTTTTTTGCCCCCTCCCCCCCCCACCCCCACCATGGGGGGAAATATTGTTTTTGGTGTGGATCCCGTCGGCGTCAGCGTCGGTGTAGCTTCTTGTCTGCACTCTATCTCCTGAAGGGATGCATGGATTTTGACCAAACTGGCACAGATACATTACTGGGAGGGGGGAAAACTGATTAGATTTTGGTGACCTTGAACTTATTTTCAAGGTCACAGGAGGTCAAAGAAGGATGGAAAATAGCTTGTCTCTCCTGAAGAAATTGATGGATTTTTACCAAACTGGCACAGATATATTACTGGGAGATAGCAAAGAACTGATTAGATTTTGTTGACCTGACCTGATTTTCAAGGTCACAGAAGGTCAAAGATTGTTGAAAAATGCCTTGTCTACACCATATCTGCAGAAGGAATTGATGCATTTTTACCAAACTGGCACAGATATATTACTGGGAGATGGCAAAGAACTGATTAGATTTTGGTGACCTTGACCCAATTTTCAAGGTCACAGGAGGTCAAAGAGTGTTGAAAAATGCCTTGTCTGCACTATATCTCCAGAAGGAATTGATGTAGTTTTACTAAACTGGCACAGATATATCACTGGGAGATGGCAAAGAACTGATTAGATTTTGATGACCTTGACCTTATTTTCAAGGTCACAGGAGGTCAAAGAGTGTTGAAAAATGCCGTGTCTGCATCATATCTTCTGAATGAATGGATGGATTGGAATCAAACTGTCATAGATACATAACTGGGAGATGGCAAAGAACTGATTAGATTTTGGTGACCTTGAACCCATTATCAAGGTCACAGGAGGTCAAAGAGTGTTGCTAAATGCCTTGTCTGCACCATATCTCCTGAATGGATGGATTTGAACCAAACTTGCATAGATATATCATTGGGAGATAGCAAAGAAGTGATTAGATTTTGGTGACCTTGACATTATTTTCAAGGTCACAGGCGGTCAAAGAGTGTGTCTGCACCATATATCCTGAATGGATAGATGGATTCGAACTAAACTGTCACAGATACATCATTGGGAGATTGAAAAGCAGTGATTAAATTTTGGTGACTTTGACCCTATTTCAAGGTCACAGAAGGTCTTAACTTGACAGCATATAGGGAAAATGATACTGCTTAGAAAGCTCAGGTGGGGGACATCTGTTTTTGTCAAAAAACATTTCTAGTTGTCCTTTATTTGCTTGCTACCAGATGCACTCAGATTGTCAATTGCTGTTTTGATGGAACGTCTGATTGTATCCCTAGCGACTAAAATATACCGAATTATTGTCCAAGATGAGACTTATTTGGAAAATAGAAAGTTTATACATAGATAGAAAATCACAATCAACACTTTTCAACTAAATTTGAATGATTTTAAATATCCAGGAGCCCCGGTAGCTCAGTGGGTTAAGCGCTGGCCAACTGAAGTAGCGGGCCGGGTTCGAAACTCGCTTGAGGTGAGAATTTTTCCTACCGTAAACGGGGTTCCATTGCACACAGCCTTTTCATTATCACCGTCCCATCGTTCTGATATGACTGAAATACTGTTGAAAAGGACGTAAAATTGCAAGTCATCTATCCATCTATTTTAAATATTCGTTTCCAACAAAAACAGACTAGTGATAGAGTATTGGTTGCCATGGTTACTACGTGATAAATAAAATAAACTAGAAATGTTTCTTTTACAAAAACAGATGAACCCCCCACCTATCCTTTCTCAGTTGTATCATTTTCCCTAAATATTGCAAAGTAAGGATCTCTTGTAAATCTTGAAATTTGGGTCCACGTCACTACCATCTAATCAGTACTTTTCCACCTCCCGATTATAAACTTATCTATGTTTCGTCATAATCCATCAATCCCGTTAGGAGTTATGCAGACAAGCCATATTTCAACACGCTACAACCGCCTGTGATCTCGAAAATGAGGTCTAGGCTACCAAAATCTTATCAGTTTCTTTCCCATCTCCCAGTGAAATGTTTATGCAAGTTTGGTTAAAATCCATCCATCCATTCAGAAGATATGGTTCAGACAAGCCATATTCAACATTTCTGACCTCCTGTGACCTTGAAAGTATGGTGAAGGTCACCAATTTCTAATCAGTTCTTTTTCATTTCAGAGTGATATATATGTGCAGGTTTGCTTTAAATCCATCCATCCATTCAGAATAGATTGTGCTGACAAGCCATTTTTTCCGGCACTCAGTGACATCCCGTGACCTTGAAAATAAGGTCAAGGTCAGCAAAATCTAGCCAGTTCTTTTCCATTTCACAATGATATGTTTGTGCGAGTCTGGTAAAAATCAATTTATCCATTTCAGAGATACGGTGCAGAAAAGCCATTTTTCATCATTCTTTGACCTTCTGTGACCTTGAATATAGGGTCAAGGTCAACAAAATCTAATCAGCTCTTTACCCCTATCCAATTATGTATGCATGCAAGTATGGTCATAATCCATTTATTCCTACAGGACATAGAGTGCAGGCAAGGGCTACGCAGACGCTGATGGGATCCGCACAAAACAAAAAAATGTACCCCATCTAGCCCCCCACCCACCAACCACTGTGGGAACATTATGAAAAAAAGAAAGAAGACAGAAATAATGAGCTTGTAGAAGCCCCCTAGACCAGTCAAAATCAGCAAAGACTGAGATATATTCATTGTAGCATGCAACTTTTAATTTGGTTTTGCATTGAAAGAAAGTGGGTGGGGTAATTTAACCCCAAATTGTAAGGTACTAACGTATTTTTGAGGGTGAAAACTCTCTATGTAGTTTTCTTCAGTTGTTTATCATGCATCAACTTGTATTTTAGCTCATATTTCTTGAAAATGTTCAACATATTGTATTTTATGTCAGAATTTCAATTATGAAAGTTCATTCTGATTTCTCTGACGGTGACTAAATTCAAAGAAAAATATTTTCAATTTAAAAAATACACCATCTCCAATTTTTTGATATATCAACAACTAGGCTTTGTACTCTCTGCACCAAGAGAAAGAAAAAAATCTATAGCCGCATTTTTTAGTAAAACGTCTAAAAAATTTGCTGATTTTTGATGTTTGGAAATAGACTCCTTACAAGGTGTAAGTCAAGGTCACTGACTGCTTGACCATAGCAATATGAAGAAACTTTTCTGTATTTGTAAGCAGCACTTACATGGTTCTCTTGTAAAATGTAAGTATGAATACCGTTTGTTGTGAATTACTACCAGAACAATTGGAGTCAAATCTTGCATTTTTCATTTGAAAAATCACCAGATTAGGCCGAAAAACAGAAAATCCTGGTTTAGCTGGGCAGATATGTGAAATAATTGTGCACTTTTTGATAAAAGCATGAAATTTGGCACAATGCTAGACAAAGCTATTCTAAGCATTTTCAGGGTGGATGCCAAGCCGAAAAATTCCATTTATGGCGGCCATCTTGAATTTCAAAATGGCCGCCACTGAAACTTCATTTTATGACAAACAGAATCGGAAATCATTAGAAAGACCAGTTTTGTGTTTCTGAACATGTTTAGCTGAACTTTCGCCATGATTTTCTCAAACTTGTCTGTTATTCGGCATTTCTGATGTATGCTCCTGGGCGTAGACATGACACTAATCGTTAATTGCATGTTTGTAAGTATAGAAATGGAATACAGTGAATCAGAAATCCTCACCACCTGGTGAATAAAACCTTTCAAAATATCATTGTTTTGCAGATTTAATTCTTTTTCTAGTGAATAAAACTTATTAACTGGATGACGATAGCAATTCTTTTACTTGTTATTTTTTCTTGTTGCTTTAGTCTATATAATAAATCATTTTGCCTAACTCATAATTTATAAAAGAAGCAAAAGACATAGTTTAATCCTTAAATGTATTTGAGTTTATTTTAATGCACAAAGTTATATAAGGATATAAAAGGGAAAAAATCATATTCGATGTGTAACGTACATAACAATAGCAAAGATACTGACAAACAACAATAATCTAAATAAACCAAAATTGATGGTTGATAAATGTGGTCCTTACTGAACTAACACTATTATTCATTTTCAAATTATGCACATATTAGATAGAACAGATTGGCTCCTTTTGAATTAGTCAATACAGCGCTGAAAAATTACTTGAATCTAGAACGAATCATTTTTGTAAGAGTCCATACAATTTTGAAGAATGACTTCGAGAAATAGATACACGTGTAAATGGTAACTACTGTATCCTCAGTTTGGTCTGTATTTCATCTTAAGTAGCCAGAAGTATATGCCACTATATTGGAAAACCATCGTTGTATGTTTTTAACTATAATTATATGATTTAAACATGTCTGAAGGTAGGTTTAGTGGTAACGTTGAGTTACACAATTGTAGTTTGTATACAATTGTTAGTGGTGTCAGATGATTAGAACTGCAAACTGTTGTAAAGAGTCAGTCTCAGACTGCAGCTAGGCTTTCAATGCTTTAAGTGTTAACCTGTCAACTATATTCAGATATTCAGATATATGTAGTATACGTAGATTTTCAATATTTCCTGTAGTACAACAGGAGAAACAAAGATCTTTACGAATGGCATACTCTGGCTCTGACTCTTTTAAAACACAGTTTTGCAGCAGCTTCACTATAATAACCTTTTAATGACACATTCGACAAGTAAATATTTTGATCAGGGTTAAGGTTGAATATCACGTTAAATGTGTACCTGAGTGGTAATAAACGTTATCTGTTTGTATACATGTAGCTCTCGTCATTTATACTGCCGCATATTACTGTAAGGAAAACGAAAAAAAATGCAAATCTTTATAGTGAGACATGGAAATTAGAGCTTTCCCATCATCTTCTGTTCACGAAGTATAACTGTCACTATAAAAAGACATAATCTTTCCTGATCAGGTAATTTTGCACCACCATCTTTGCATATTACGGCTTACTATTATCAACACCTAAAATATTACAACAGCATAATTACTTTCAAACAACTTGTAATAAATTATTTATTGTATTAGTATATTCTTTTATATTGTCAAGTTGTATTGAGAACACTGTTCATAAGCAGCAGGACTTCATCATCAATAAATTATTTCCCCATCCCCACCTCCTCTAACCCTTTCCCGAAATGATTACCATAAACTAGGCAAAAAGATTAATTAGAATAACATTTAATTTGGTTAGTCCTTGATATGTATAGGTATAATTTATTTTATTTGTTTCTGCCCTATACATAACGTTTTACTAAATATAAGGTGTGACTAATTAGTAAATTGCCCAATAAAATGGTTGTATTCATTACTTGTTATGTTTGTTCTCGTTTGATTTCTAGTCATACTGCAGGTTCATTTAGGAGATGAGGAACTGAGATTTGCCTTTAAATCCCTAAGTAGTAACATTGATGTTGATTAATATATGTAGTCTTTTCTCAATTGCCATTGCATTTTATGCAGTTGGAACATTGCAGATTATTATTACTTGTAAAAATAAAATATTTGTCAATAACAACAACTTTTAAAAGTTCCCATATTTAGGCACCCCTCAAGAAACTGTTGAATATATAAGCATTGATAAGGTAAGAAAAAATTATAAACAAAACTGTGGCATAGAATGAAGATTGTCGTAAAAGGAAGAATTTATCGAAACCAGCTTCAAATATCCACATAACCTACTACTCAACTCTTCGTTTCATTAGCTTTCAGTTCATGTTTCGATATTTTATTCCCAAAGTCCTGCTTAAGGCATCAGAGGTAGGAGCATTACAAAATAGACAACGTAAAGCTGCGTTGTAAAACTTGTAGTATTTTGACATTATGCAGTAAATTTTTTATTTTATATGATGGTTTTAGTTAAGAAATGGCATTTCTTGTGTAACGTATACTACCCATAGAACCTTAACTAAAGTAAATGTGCTCTGCAACCCAAGTTTACATGAAACATTCTGTTCCCAAAATCTTCAAATGTCTGTTTATATTTCTCTTATCAACAGTCAATCTTTTGTTTGCACTTAATATGCTACATCTTTTCAATAAACACTGTAAGACAATGCTCTTGTATGTTTTGTAGATTACATGTCATACTAGACGCTCTTATACTACTAAATTAACGCTTTTGGGCGTTATTTTTATAAGACTGACTGTTGACTGCTTATCTCTTGACTTTACTTCTACATTCAGTGCTGTCCTACAACGGCAGGGCTTTATTTTCTCTACAGTGATGTCTCTGTTCTTTTATTTAATTTAACTTTTTTAATCATTTTTTATAATTAATATTATGTATGCTAGTATCATTAAAAGGATGACAAAACAGTTAAGTAGTTAGGCAAGTACGTTATTAATAATGTTAATTTAGGTAATAAAATGCCAGAAAAGAGCTTTTCATGTCTAGAAACATTATTAGTTTGCACTATCCTATTTTTCGTAACGTATAAAACACAGGTAATGTCACCTTTAACCTAACTATTAAAGTGTCAGAGGTCTCAAGAAGCAACGTCTCTTAAGAACTGAAAGAAATTTCATATTTATAATATTTTTGAGATACAGTGAGATACAGTGAAGAAAGTTCAAAAGTGGTATTGTAATGGACTTTTATGACTAAATGTTATTTACGTTACCTCCAGTAGTCGAAAATGATAAAAAAAATCATGCAGACTGTAATTATTCCACTATTTGAAGATAGGAAAAAAGGGTGAAAGGCTGACAGAAACAAAACGAAATGTTTCTGCAGTCAAAGTATATGGTTCTATGGAACTATAAATATGTAATTTACACATGTGGACTTAACCCATTATCAGAGGGTTTACAGGTAATAACCAACACAATTTTAATAGGAACTTCTGAAAACAATACTCTCTCTTCCTCCATATGACAGGGGGACTTTTATCAGCTCAAAGTCTATACAAAATGTAATGGGCTCTGATCAATATGAAACTTACCTATGAGGCAGACGCCATTTTGAAAATTCAAGATGGCCGCCGAAATAGGCAAAATTCAGCTTGGCATCCACCCTGAAAATTCATATTTTGGTCCAATCTAACTATGTACCAAATTTCATGCTTTTATCAAAAAGTGCACAATTCGGCCAAAATTTGTTACATATCTGCCCCACTAGTTGCCATGGCAACGGATAGTTTGATTGAAGAAAAACTTTCATTTTTGTTCATCACTTGACATAAGCAAAAAAGACACTGAGTTTCGAGAAAATCTGAGACATGTCATTTTCACCAGATTTTGGTGCTTACAGAGAATGACTCTTAAGTACTGCCACTCTCAAGAGCAAGCGAATGAAAGAAACCAAAGTTCTTACACTGTTTTATGGTGCAAAAACTTCCACGGTTACCAATCTGTTTCTGTGCCAGTTGTTGTTTGGTTATCGACGCTCTTCAAGAATCACGCTGTCAGTTTTTTGTTTGTTTGTTTGTTTGTTTTTGCCGTACTTACTTATTTGTATTTCAGAAATGCGAGTCGTTTTGGATTTTTTTTTTCGTTTTTCAGGCGCCTAACCAGCAACAGTGCGCAGATTACGCCGCGCCAGTACATTGTCTGTGCCCTTAGAAATATACAGTTAACAAGTCGTGTATTGAGAGTCATGTAAAATAAGACATAACTTACTATAAACCCTTCCTTCAGCTCAGTCTTAGACACAGAGTGACTGCAGTCTGTGTCAAACACTCGGAATAGATCAATCAGTCTAAGATTTTCTTGTTTCATGTATTCAAACAGAACCATAGCGGGATCGAAGTCTTTTAATGTTCTTTCCATCACTATCTGTGTAATTTTCTTTCTGTTGGGATCTCTGTGGTAAACTCTGACCTCTTTGGTTCCTTGCAGTTCTGCTAATGAGTCTAAGAACTCAGAATTAATTGGTATATCCTGTGAGGAAGAATGGTAGAATTACGTTGATATCAAGTACTTTCTATTTATCATATGACGTCGCATCTCAGAGTGTAATAAAGCCATGCATTAAAACAATAATCCACTAGTGGATTAAATATGCAAATTACGCCGTAACGTTATGCGTTGACGTCCATAACACGTTGCGTTTTCTAATGGCGAAATCGTGACTTTTTAATGCAAAATTTGCTACTAAAATGCGATTTTAGTGCCATATGATAGATAGAATCATACATTCGTGCTCCTGTATTACTGAATTTATTAAACTCGTTGGTGAAAACGATAAGATGCTCGGCATAGCCTCGCATCTTATCCTTTTCCCCAACTCGTTTAATAAATTCAATAATACATGAGCACTCATGTAAGATCCTCTATATCATAGGATTTCATATCAGCTGATAAAAGACACTTAGTGTCATGTGCTACCGGACATCAAAGTGTGTCATAGCTTTTCATATTTTAATGTCAACTGGAAAGAGAAATTCAGTGTATGCTTTGCAGCAAAATCAGTATTTGAAACAAAGACAACCTAACAAAGACACTTTAATTTTGTTTTCCAGCTGGCATCAAAGTACGGAGACAAAGACGTCCTTTAAAAGCTATGCTGAAGATTAAAGTACGTAAACCTGTGACACATAGTGTTTTGTAAACATGACATCAAAGTATGAAAACCTTCGATACTTACTCCTATGACACATAGTGTTTTCTTTACAGCTGACGTTATAGTATGGAAACGTTTTACCTAATGATCGACAACAATGGAAACAATTACAGAAATATAACTTCACGTACGAGGATACAAATGTGTACTTACGCACTGAAATCTGACAAATTGTCGAAAATTGCATTCGTACCAGTGGTTAAAACATCTAAACATAAATCACTATGAAAATTGCTTTAACCCACACATTTTGTGATGAAATGAAGGTTGGTGTCAGTGTGTTTATAATGAGTCATGTGACTGGCAAAAACATAAGGGAAACATGTTTTTGAAAAGAAAAATGACGAACTGCTCCACAAAATGATATTTACTTTTAACAAAAGCGGGACAGCGAGCGGAGCCCTACGCCTGTGCATGATATTTTTGCCATTTTATTTTAAGCTTATGAGATCGAAACAATTTTTGAAACCTTTTTTGTTGAAACTCAATGATATCTATCCTATTGAATCGGCCTTCCTGTAGCAGCTAAATGTCACAAATAATTCTATCAATGACAGCCTTGCGAACATGCATTCAAAACTGAATACTTCTTTTGCCTTTAAGTATACTTACCTCTATATGGACAGTGGATACTTCAGATACTTCGGATTTCGTCAGCACTTTCATCAGCAATATAGCGCCATCGGTCGTTATAGGATTTTTGTCTATCTGAAAGCAAAACGCGACAAAATACTTAAGAATAGAAGTCTCACACGCTTTAGAATCAAAGACCTCAAGTCTTCTAACTCTATAAAGACCCTTTTATACATGGATGTTTGTAATAAACATTGACCCCTTTCTCCTCACAGCTTATTTGGAGTGAATTGTATAAAAATGACCTATGTAGATCCCCATAGATGTATTTGTTTTAATATATACCGGTATTGGCAAAGGCTCCTGAGACAGATCCTGTGTAACTTGTGGAAACCTTGCAATGAACAGTATGAAAATGCTTAGACAATTCAGACACATTACCAAACAGTGAAATAATTATCACTAGGGAATGCTATTAAAGTTGAATAGCCAAGTACGGGTCACTATGACAATAACGCGTGCATGTGTATACAAATGAATGTTTTGGAGAACTTAAAAAAACAAAACGACTGTACAAATTCTCTTTTGACTGGCATACGGTTGAGGAAGAACCAGCAAGACACATTTAGAGATAAAAAGTGTGAGGTGTCAAGGGGGTGGTGGGTGGGTAGATGTGTGTGTGTGTGTGTGTTGGTGGTGGGGGGGGGGGGAGGGGTACGGCGGAAGCGGGAATTGGTCCTCCAATAGTGTGATGTCACATCTCTTATTTTAATGATGCCAAAACATAGAGAGCATATTGAATGTTATTGTCTCTTGTGTTATGGTCTTTTGGCTGGAAGATTTCACTTCCACGTTAACTTTTTCACGAACGGAGTGCTGAGTTATTTTATAACTACATTTAATGGATTTGGTATTTCATTTTCCTTTATTTTTTAAATATTGACGACAAATAGGCAAAAGAACAGAGATTGGCTATTCAACTGCAGCACTGTTGGTTTATTATCTTACAGACTTACAACTTACTAATAATGTCTTGAGTGTGTCATTCTTTTCCAAGCCATCCAGGAAATATCTGAGAGAAAACACGTTGATTCTGTTGCTGGTTAAATCTAGTTCCTTTAGTGTGTGATTCGCCGGAAGTGTCTTCTGGAGTGTTCTGCAGCCTTCTTCCGCGAGGCCATTCCATGATAGGTCAAGGTCTTCTATTGTTTGATTAAACTAGAGTTGGAAGAAACAATAATTCCTTTAGTGCAAACTATCGGTTTCTTGTTCTCCGTAATCATAAAACAATGAACCAAAAGCAAGTCAAGACACGGAGATAATCATAACTTTTTTGAAAGGTAAAACATTAAAATATAGCTTATAATACATGAAGGATTTGTTTATTTTGTGACTCATTTTGTTTATTTTAAACTTCTATGTTAAAGATGAGTTGCATTTACTTTGTTTTTAATTCATCCTACCTGTGCGAGTCTTTTCCTCAAGCCAGTATTGTTCCTGATACTAAAGGTTAAATGTTGCTCAATCTCGAGTATGGAACAGCCGGAATGCGAATCTGAGCACGTAATGAAAGCTTAAAAAACTATACTTTCACACAAAACGGACTTCTTTGCCTTTTTAAATGTTTCGTGTAATGTTATAAAGGAGTCGACAGCATATATGGTGTATCTCCCTCATCCTGTCTAACGTACAACGGTTAAGACTTCAACATTTTTTGACTTACTGAGCTTTCCTCAATTTGTTTAAAATTTCTATCAACTCTCTTCTGTTTTTGTGCTTTCTTTCCTGATTACTATCATTAGTTACGTTACTTATTATTATGTTGGATATTATCATTAGTTATGTTATTTATAATTATGTTGGATATTATCATTAGTTACGTTATTTATTGTTGTGTTGGAAACATTTCTGGCAAAGCATTGATGCAAAAAAAAAGTATTTCTCCAAAAACAAGTGACAATGAAACTGTTCTCCCTTATTCGGAGTTATATTACCTGTAAAGCATTGCACACTGCTATTGCACCTTCCCTTCGTATGTGGTTCCAGCTTAGATCTAGCCGCTTGATACCGACATTACTTCCTGAAATATCAAACCACTGTTTAGTTACCGGACTAACTAGTACACCTTTGGACACCTTTACCACGTATATATGTACTTTAAAGGCAAGAGTGGACTATATAAGGAAAAAACTTCCAAAGTAGCATTCTCTCCTTGGACGGACACACGGCGCCAAGTGCGTGCAACTATGGTTACGTACCGCTGAGCCCTTTGGGGAACGTCGTTAGGAGAACTGAACTGAACTGTAAATGTCATTCTGTCTGTTGATCACATAGTGTCAACATCTCCAGTCAGCCAATGAAATTATTATAACTGGTATTTCTGGTCCACTGATTGGTCGAATAAATTTCACACCTTTACCTGTACAGGTAAGATATGCTGTTGCTGGGAACATTACCCCCCTCCCCACCTCCCCCCCCCCCCCCCGGCGACAGAAATCCTGCCTTTGAAAAATCCTACGTTTGCTGTGCTCCAGCTAAGACTTTTTATGTAGGTAGGTATTAAAAGTGTGAATTGGTAAACACTTCAGCTCAGATCAGACTGATCCCAAGGAGCTATCTGACCACAATATATACTACCTGCTATCCATCTCGCTACTGGCATAATTCCAGACATTGAAATATAAATATCTACTATCAAACTTTGACAAAGGATGAATTGAAAAAGATCTTTTTTTGTTGTTGTTTTTTTGGCTAGTCAGAGAAAACTGGTGGGTAGGTTGGTAAGAAGGTAACGGCAAAAACAGCTTTTGTGGATGGCCTAATTATTCTAATAATGTTTTTATCCAGAGATGGCTCAGCAGGCTGCTCCAGAAATATAAACCTCGGCAGGAAGCAGAATCACGCGGACAGTCTCTGCAGGAAGCCATTTATCGTGTACAGAAGTCTCAGCAGGAAGCAAGAGATCGTGGGCAGTATCGGCGGAAGCCAAATATGACGGACAGTCTCTGCTGGAAGCGAAAATGAGCGGACTGGTTTATACCCTGTGTACAATAGGCTGAAATTTTAACCCACTTTTTTTATTTCTGCTTTAAAGACATGCGCTATCCTGATGAATGACTGAGTATAAAACAAACCTAGAGCTTTTCCAAGCAACACTCCTCCTTCTTCACTAAATTCATTTCCTGAGAGATTCAAATCCTCGATGTAATCATTTTTCTACAAATGTAAGATGGTAAGAAATAGTTCCATGACAAATTCTTGTTTCAAACAGGAATTATTCATCTAACATGAAGTATACATATATATGGCAACAATAAAAATGAATGAGACCTACATTACAGACACTCTTATGAAACCTTAATGATTTAGTTAACATCCTGATGGGGATTGGTCGGTCGGTGGTGAAAAAAATAAATATCAAGTACTAGCGTTTGTACATCAACTCCAAGATAATAACTAGATAATTGAGCCGCGATACGACAAAACCAACAAAGTGGCTGTGCGCCCAGCGCAGACTCTGATCAGTCTGGGCATCCGCCCACTTTGATCAGAGTCTTCGCTGTCCGCAGTGAGCTAGCTTACACCCTTAGCTATCCTTAAGCGCTTAGCAAGAGTCTGATCAGACTTGGCGTCTGCCTAAGCTGATCTGAGTCTGCACTGGGTGCACAACCACTTTGTTGGTTTTCGCACGTCGCGGCTCAATTATCTTTTCTTCAGTATGAGCTGTTTTCACAAATCCACCTATAATATAGGAGCACGCAGTGTTAGCGTCTTTGATATTTAACCTGTAGGACTACAGCCCACTATTGCATGATGTAAAAACAACCCACAGACATAAAAGATACTTTATGTGCGACATGAGTTTTAAATCGACTAATAACAAGCGTAACTCGCAAAACTTGTAACTTATTGGTGTAAAGCCCCTATCTCACTGGGATGCGACAGTTTGCGACTGATTGCGAATTGAGTCTCAAAACTGTCTTGAAACGTTCGCGGGGATTCGCAATATCCTCGCGTGAGTCGCAAACTGGCGCAAACGGTTCGCATTGTCGCACATAAAAGTTTTACATGTAAAACTTTTTTGTGCGACAAACTTTCTCGCAATATAGTCGCAACATAGTCGCAAAGTCATCGCGGGTGTCGCGAACACTACGCGGACCCATCGCAATTTAGTTTCCGTGAGTCGCAATGACCGTGAACACGAAAAAATTGCGAAATAAATAAGACTATATTGCGAACAAATTGCGACATAAATAAGACACTTCCGCGACTAAATTGCGAGCCAATAAAACTGAGTAATTTTCGCGCGAACGTCATGAGACATTCGTACGAATATCTTACGACTATCGTGCTAGTGTCTTAAATTACTCGCAATGTCGCAAAAGTGTCATGAATGGTTCTTATTTTCGTCCCACGAGACTCGGACAATTATGTTTCTCGCAAACAGTTTGCACTCATTCAGTTCCAACATGGGCATCATGCCAGCAAAAGTCAGAAAAGGGCGAGGTAGGGGTAGGGCTGCCACTGCACCCGGCCATCAAACCACAACACTGGAAGCCGAAACAGTCCCAGCTCCTGTTCCCTCCGACGACGAGAGCTCGGGAGCTCCTACGATTTCTCTGACGGGTGAAACAAGGAAGAAAAAGGAACTGGGAATTGGTTTAAACATATTTTATTTCCAAAACTGCATGCACATTACAACATACATGTATAAACAAGATAGTTACACTAAGAAATAGGATCAGAACGAAAGCTGATAGCTTATATAGCTCTTCTCCTGAACATGAATAAACTGTGCACTATCAGGCAGAAGGTAAAACGGTCTGTGCAAAATGAATATACTTCTCTGGTCATGTACTACTTAAATTTTAGACAAAACATGAATTTACAAGAGACACATAAGAGGAACAATCTTTAGAAGTCTGTAGATGGAATTGTGTTCGCAATGAAGAAGGTTCATCAACCGGTAATGTATCTAAGTCTAAGTAAAACATAACATACTGGCTAAGTAAATGTCCGGTTGACGAGCATTAATTCATTGCAAACACTTTGACAAAAATAATAAAATAGATTACATAAAGAAGAAATAATAATAATAAAAAAACATCCACTAAATAAAAAAGGAAACAAGAAAAAAGAAGAAAAAAACTCATTGTCTGTGGGAAAAGAGAGATGGGGCGCTGGCTGCAAGGGGCACTCATATTTCTGGCAACTGACAATCACTAAGAGCAAGTCGCATGTGTTTAAGCACGTGATGATGATAATTCAAAAACGATGCGTGTCTATAATGTATTTATGTACCTTTAAAATAATGATATTATTTATTTCTGGTGAGAGAGTTAAATCACCGGTCAATAGCAGTTTAAGAGAGGGGATAGCGTATGGAGAAACCGTAGTCATCAGTTCTCTTCGTTGCACTTCAAAATATCTACAGTGAAAGAAAAAGTGTTGCGCATTCTCAATACTGCCGCAACTACACAAAGGTGATTCAGTGATGTTCTTCAGAAACAGATCTAGATTCAGTGAGCTACAATTAGTACGAATACGAGTATGAAGAATCTGGGCCTTTCTGTTACCAATGTAATAGTGGTTAGGCACTGTTGATTTGCCCTTGTTGAGGAGACGTTTGAAGGAATTTACAGAATCAGATTGTTTAATTTCTACGGATAAACTGTTCCAGTCTCTAATTGTTGAGGGCAAAAAAGAGTGGTAATATTGGCTAGATCTGGCATCTACAGTTTGAAGATCATTAGAGTTACGCAAGTTATAACGAGATAGGTTACTAACAGACTGAGGTACTAGATTAGACAAGTAAAGTGGAGTAATATTGTGCATCATTTTATAAAATAAAGTAATTCTATGATTTTTACGTCTCTGTTCAAGTGAATCCCAACAAATTTCATGACATAAACTATTGAGTGAAACAAGCTTCGTTGCCCCCGTAGCAATTCGAGCAGCTTCATTCTGTATTTTATCTAACTCATTTTTTTCATACTCTGCACAGTTGTCCCATATAACATCGCCGTATTCAAGAAGAGGTCTTATAAATACTGTATAAATTACTTCAAGTGATTTTCTGTCTAATTTGAATTTTAATTTTCTCATTATGTTTATCCTAAACCAAGCCTTTTCTTTGATATATTTTATGTGCTGATGCCAGGTACAATCATTTGAAAGATAGATGCCAAGGTGTTTATGAGAGTCAACTTCGGTTATTTGGTGATTTTGCATAGAGAGAGCAGGGTGATGAGGTTTGTTCAATTTACGAGAGATTAGAAGTGATTCAGTCTTAGCAGGATTGAAGGATACTAGCCATGTTGCGGCCCACCGTGAAATCTTATCAAGATCCGTGTTTAGACAATTCGCTGCAGTTATCGGGTCGTCTACAACAATATAAAGACTAGTGTCATCCGCAAACAATCGAATGTTTGAACCAATATCAGTTACTATATCATTAATATATAACAGGAAGAGTAAAGGTCCCAATATAGATCCTTGAGGAACTCCGGCTCTAATAAAAACCCAGTCAGAAACAGCACCAGGAAGAACAACGCGTTGCTTTCTGTCAGAAAGATAATGTTTGAACCAGTCAAGTACTTCCCCTGTGACACCAGCTGCTTTAAGTTTGTGCAAGAGACCAACATGCCATACACGATCGAATGCTTTGCTGATGTCACAAAAGACAGCCCGAACCTCTTTACCGGAATCAAGAGCTTGACAGAAAGTATTGTAGAGAAATGTTAATTGATTAACCGTTGAATCACCCGGAATAAAGCCAGATTGCAAAGACGATAGTAAGTTATTATCACGAAGGTGATTAAATAAGTATTTGAAGACAAGCCTCTCAAAAACTTTGGCTTCAGCATTAAGCAAAGATATGGGTCGGTGATTGGAGACAATGGACAGATCACCTTTCTTAGGAACAGGACAAACATTGGCTTCTTTATAGAAATCTGGCAAATAACCGGTTTGTAGAGACTGATTAAAGAGAGAACAAAAAGGAGAAAGCTGGAATGAGAGTTCTTTAAGAATACGGTTACTTAGTCCATTTGGTCCCGAAGCCTTACCAACAGTTAAGGTTTTAAGAACTGATTCTACTTCAAGTGGAGTGAGAATAATAGAGCTCAACTCTGAATTAAGTACAAGAGGGGTCAAATTCGGGGGAACAGCGTTTGTCTCATTTAATATGGTTTGACTTTGAAAATATTTATTAAGGATGTTTGCCTTGTCAATTTCATCTGTATAAATATTGTTGTTATGTTCAAGGGGAGGAATGGATGAATTTGAGTTTGGAGTTATAAAAGTCTTAAGAGTTGACCACCAGTCTTTAGTCGAAATAGTGCTAGATTTTAGTTTATCTGCTAATTTATCATAATATAATTTCTTGGAATCGCGGATCATTGTGGTGACCTTATTTCGTAATCTTTTAAACGTTTTCCAATGTGTATCCATATTAGTTCTCTTTGCCTTTCTAAAAGCACGTTTGCGTTTTCGAATGTATCGTTTAAGAAAAGTAGTTAACCAAGGAGGATCTGAAGGTTTGACTTTTATATGCCTGTTAGGAACACATTCAATTGCTATAGAGTTAATGGCGGTATTTATGTTATCAGCATAGACGTTTATATCATTGTCGCGAAGAGATTCCCAATCCAACATTGACGCTTTGTCTCGCAAGAGATTGAAATTACCCCGTTCATAGTACCAAACACGTCTTGAGAACGATTTGAACTTAGGCTTAGTAAATTTAAAGATACCGTATATAGGACAATGGTACCTAAGTTCCTGATTCAGAAAGGGATCACCTACACCACTGAGTAGTAAGTGATCTTTGTTACTGACAAGAACAATGTCAATCAAAGAAGAAGTATTCTCAGTAAAGTGAGTTGGTTGATCAATAGCTTGATGAAAAGAAAACTGAACACAGAGAGATTCTATCTTCCTCGAACTTCGAACATTAAGCATATTCAGATTAAAATCACCTGTAACGATTATGTCAGTTATACCGGTGTTGACTGCCAAGGCTATAGAGTCCTCAATATTTGAAAAGTAGGTAGCATCAGAACTTGGTGGTCGATAAAAAACTCCGAAAAGAATACGTTTGTGATTATTAGCTAATTCAATCCAAATGTTTTCAACTCCTCTGATTTCTAAGTCTTCTCGGCGCTTATAAAATAATGTTTCTTTGACATATAACATGACGCCGCCATGGTAATCGCCGACACGGTCCTTGCGCTCAGGTTTGTTGTATGACTCCAACATCACATCATCTGTATCAACTGAGACACTGAGCCAGGTTTCTGTAAAGGCTAATATATCAAAATGAAATAATTCTGCATGCAATACGTCAAATTTAGATGAAATACTTTGAATATTGTAGTGTACGAAAGATAGGTTATGACCGGAGCTGAAAGAACTGAATATAGATGTAGACATACTAGTTGACAAACTAGAAGCACTCTCTGATGAAGAAGTCGAAGAGGGTCCTTGGTTTGGGTGGACATCACCGGAACAAAGCAGAATTATATTAAGCCAGGTTCCGAATACTACACAAGAAAAGCAGGTAAAAATTATGAAGGTGAACCTTGTATTTGCTTGAAATGACTTACCAGGAATAAAAGACTTACCAGGCATATAGGTTTTATGGGCCAAAAACTCACTTTCTTGCAGTAATAATAGTATTGAATAAGTAATTGTAACATGCTTGTGTAAAGCAAAAACTATAAGTATGTGAAATAGGATACTAAATTTACACATGCGACAGTATTTTGGCTGGGAACTGGGAATTGAGAGTGAGAAACAGTACCCACCAGAATGTACTGGCTGAGTTCTGACTGAACCACCCCATATTTTATGATAAAACACAATATCCATCTTTCTGACGTCTGATGATTAAAAAATTGCCGGAATGTCGATAGGTTCTCATTTTCTCGCAAAATCATCGTGCGACTGTTGCACGACCTTCGCACGACAGTCGTGCGACGTTCGCGAGAGTATCGTGACACAGCCGCACGAGAGAAATAATCTGAATTTTATTGTGCGAACGTCGCACGAGTGTCTCACGAACGACGCGCGACTGTCGCGCGACGTGTGTGCGAACTCCAGGCGAATTTGGGCAAGATTCGTGAGATAATCGTACGACATTCGTGCGACATTCGCGCGACACTCGCAAATATGTCGTAATCACCATTTCAGTGAGACCCAAATATGAAAAATGTCGCAAAGTCGCGGATTTTATCGCAAATCTTTGTCTCAAACTAGTCGCCAGTTGTCGCATCCCAGTGAGATACTAGCTTAACTGTGTTAATTGCCTCGGTTGTCCCCTCAAACAGCATTTGGCTGATAGTTTAGTCGCCAGAACGTTCGCTTGGCGCTTAAGTTTGAACTCCAAACCAGCCGTACCAAAGACTCTAATAAAGATTTGCATATAATTGCTCTTTCGCTGGGTCTAGCGTAAGTAGAGCATAGTACAGCAAGTTGTAACAGACTAAAGAAACCTTCGGCTTTGTGTAATTACTACTGGTTTGCGGCGTACCCATTATCTGCGGCAATACAAAATCGAGCGTTTGATCTCACTGTTACGAAAGGATTTGTCGTGACAAGGCTGAAAAAATATCTCGGAAGCGTCACTTAACCAAACTAAACACCTATCATATATACACACCAACAAACCTGATTTTGTTTTAGAATAATAACATACCAATATTATGCCAGCTAAAATCTGTGCATGTTTCTTGTCAAACTTGTTTCCTGAAAAATAAAAAGCAGATAAAAAAATATAAATATAAATCAAATAAAAACAAAAAGAAAAGAAATAACAAGTGATGGTCATTATCAAGCTTGCAAATTATCTCTTGTCAGTCAGTTAGATGTTACAGATAATGGGTGTACATACATGTACAGTACATGTATTTAGTACGAATTTAGTTAAGACAAATGCGCCTTCTAAACTGAATTTATTTAGTCATATTTTGTGTCGAGCAAGGAACAACAATAAAGATGTACAGTTAAACACCGTTGTCAGAATCAATCCACATACGCAGACTGATAGGGACATCGCCGCTATACTTCCAGTAATTGTAATCGCAAACTTCGCATGATATGACCCAAATTCGTATATGTGCATGCGAGTCTTAGCAGTTGCAGTTCGCACAGATTTTATACGTATTAACATGTACCCCAGGGGTCGGTTTTAGATCCGCTTTTATTAAAACTTTACCGACGTTATTTTATTTTCATTTCATCTAAGAAAGTGACATTTACAGCTTTACTGATCACAATAATCTTTCTATTCTCGTCATGATTCCAAGATTTAAAAGAAAGCTTTCGTTAATAATACGACAGGTTCTCTCATAACACGGATTAAACAATGTGAAATGTATACTCACTTGCAAAATTGAGTCTTTTCATGGGTTTCATGTCGTGAAGTAATGAGCAAATGGCCTTAAGTCCATCTAATGATACATTGCACTCTGAAACATTCTGAAAAAAAAAGAAGATAACGAAATAGATCGAAACCCATTTATTTGGTCGAGTCAGGAGAAACTTCGTCTTCCAGAATTCGCAAGTTTGCTCGTGGGCAGGCCCGTCTGTGCGCATGCACGGTCGAGTTAGGATGTGTCCAGTTTGCATCGACAATATTGGAGCAGAGCAAGTTGCGGATGTCCTGAAGAAAAAAAAAACAGAAAAAAAACAGGCAAAGCATACGCACACACTGCTCTTGGCACGTGAAGTTTGTATTTTGGCCGAAACAAATTTTCTCATTTAATTCATGGTCAAAACAGGTTTTCACATTTAATGTTCAGTCGATACAGGTTTTCTCATTTGATTTAGCTCAGACTTAGCTAAATTTAGATCTTTACATTTTTAACATTATAATACTGCTTCAAATTCCCTTTTTATCATATTTTGTGTGTTTTCAAATAACATACTTTACATTAGCTAATACAGCATCTTGTTCTCAAATACTAACATTATTTAACAAAGTATGATGCAGGTCCGGGTCCAGACCGCTGCGTACTGGTTGGGCTCTGAATAACTGGCAGGGCTTGGAGGTGTAGGGGGGGGGGGCTTGAAAATATATGACATAATTAGGGATCAGTTTTTTGATGATTTTTGACAATGTCTTTTCTTTGCCTTCAAATATATGTTGTGATATCTCATTAGAATCGCCTCAACGAGGCGATTCTAATGAGATGCCACTACATACATTTTAATTTAACCACATGATAAATTATCTCTAACTGTCACCAGATACTCCTTATTATCTGGAAGCCTATAGATTATATATATCACAGATGCCCAGCTGGCGGGGCTTAAGCCCCAAAGCCCACCCCCTGGATCCGGGGCTGTGCTGTGTTTGTTTTCAGATCCTGACATTCTGTTTTTTCCGGCAGATCCTGCGAACTGCAACATGTTAATGCCAGTCCTGTTTTCAGATACACCAGTTTCATGTTCTGAACATAACTGAAGACGGTTTCTTATTTAGAATTGCAAGTATTGATATCATTAGTTTGGAGTTGCTACTTACCAAATCATCAACTGAGACGTTTTCTTTCAATCCTTCCGCGAGATATGTAGCCCCTTTACCACTGAGGTCATTGCCAGAAAGGTCAAGGTCTTTTATGTTCAGGTTGCTCTGGAATGAAAATATTGCAGCCATTTATTAAAATTAAGTTGTTAACATTCATGAGACAGCAACGATGAAACCGACGGTGGTCTTGGTTATGTTTACATTGGTTCGGTCATATCAGCAAATGTAGACCAGGGGCCGTATTTATAAAACGACTTAAGTCGTAGGTATGGTGTTGCTAAGGCTAACATTCTATGAAGGAGATTCTCTGCAACTATGAAATTTGCTCTGGAGGAACAGTCTGAAAAGACTGTTCCTCCAGAGCAAATTTTATAGTTGTAGGGAATCTCATTGATAGAAATTCAGCCCTAGCAACAACATAGCAACGACTTAAGTCGTTTTATAAATATGGCCCCAGGTATCAATAATTCCATGTTTGTCATTACATGCATGACTGCATGCATATACGTATCCATTGCTGAAATGCAACGCTTAAAGTTACCGGATAATAATAAGCGATGATTCTGCAAGGCTTAGGCATCAGAGGACAGTTTCGCATGTAGCAATGGACGATGAAAGAATATTTCAGTACAGGGGGTTAAAACAAGCACGGTTGCTGTTACAAATTGACATATATGAATATGATTACTAATATGTAATTTAATAGTTGTGTCAGTTGAAGTGAAATCCGAAACTAAAATTCAGGAGATGATATATATAAGCTTCAAGCTTACTTTCAAATCCTGATCTATTTGTTGTATGTCTATTATGTTGTAAACTTATTCCTGAATAAAATAGTGTTTAAACCAAAATTGAGTTTCCTTGTTCTTTGGCGGGTCAAGGTCACGGCGGTGTGTACAAACGGGCAGCAGATGATCTTCGGGTTTGAATTTTTTTTTTCATCGAAGATTATTGAAAAAAAGTTACATGGTCTTGAGCAGGTTTGCTATTTATTTTCATGATTTTAATTTACCGATGAATACTAGATGCTGATGTTTGACCCATTACGTTTTGTAGTGTGACAAACTGCAGGCCCGGATCCAGGGGGTGGGCTTTGGGGCTTGAGCCCCGCCACCTTGGCCAAGTTAGATTGAAATATATGTTGTGACATCTCATTAGAATCGCCTCGGCGAGGCGATTCTAATGAGATATCACACCATATATTTGCAAAAATTCTCATCAAATTGAACCTTAACTAGGTCATATATATCTTCAAACCCTCCTCCCTCCCCACCCCCATACATCTCGGCACCTCCCAGCCCCACCAGTTATCCAGAGCCCCACCAGTGCGTGGTTGTCTGGATCCGGGCCTGAACTGATGTGCAGTCAGGGCTTTTCTCATATTATAAATAGTAGGTGGGTAACATGCTAATTTATGACTGACAATTAATGCACAGCTGTAGCTGGTTTCTATGTGTCATGTTCAGTTTTTGCTTATCATTAGAGCACTTATGAACAGTTACCATATGCCCTTGCTGATATGAGTAAATGTTATTTAACTTCAAATATTGTAAAGGGGCCAGGCCAGAAAAAAACACTAAACTTTACTGTCCCCTGATGCCTTAGTGTTACCGGGTTTCACTAAGCGCCGGAGTACTCTAAGCGGCGAAAGAGCTTCCTGAAGCCTTCGAAATAGCAGAAGATACGAAGGTTACGTACCGTTAATGCTATAGAAATTGACTTGATATCCTTGGTACCCAGGAGGCTGTATGACATATCAGCCACAGGACTGCTGAGCTGCCTTTTGAATTTACGAGACGGTAAGGTACCCTGAGTTTTACAGATCCGTCCATATTCATCATCGAAAATCTCCGCTGTGGGGTCGGATCGGTGGGTAGAGGAGTAATCATTGTCTGAAAAAACAATTTTTGGAAAATTTGTATTCTTAAGCAGCCATAAGGGCCCACTTCATCATTTGTTAAATTGATGCTTTATTTTCAAATTTTATATTTGCAGTGCAAATGCTCCTCGCATGTTTCAGCTAAACGTGCACTTGATTATATGTGTCAGAAGTCTTACCGTGTTTTTACTGTAACCGTTTTCAAAGGGACACAGCTTTTGTGACTTCCTGTCAAAGGCTGTCACAAAACGTGTCTCTCTTTGAAACTAGCATGTTTCAGGAAGTCACAAATTTGTCTCCCTTTGAAAAAAATTGCAGAAAACAGTGTAAGGAGCCTGTACATGTTAAATCTTAAATTCTATGATTCTATGGTCAATTACACAATTTTGATTCTATGGTCAATTACACGAATCCACTTACTCTATATGCAATTGTTGGTTGTGTGGTAATCAGTCCAAATTCTGATATAGCTGCTCCTTTTGGAGCTGTCTGATCTGGGTTATGGGAGACTGTTTACACATGTATGTCTGTCCCAAGTCTTTAGAATGTTTATAGTATTAAATTCGACCATTCATTACAGTTCCTTTCCTTATGACCTCATTAGTTCAACATTATTTGTAATAAAGCAATGTTTTATTTCTAACAAAGGAATGGGTAAACTTTTAAAACTGAATTTTCCGGTCATCTAACAAATATGAAACGAAGATGTTTTCGAAAATCAAATTGTGTTGTTGACTGCCAGCCATTTGGGCTAAGCTATTGTTGATTGTGGTGGTGCCAAACTGATTCTATCGGCCGATTGTTAAAACCTAGTATATGACCCCTACCAGCCTAAGGTCCCGCCTTACTGTCCCACATACACATATTTAAACTGGTATGGTCAGTTATTATATGAGCCGCGACACGAGAAAACCAACAATGTGGTTGTGCGCCCAGCGCAGACTCAGATCAGCCTGGGCATCCGCCCAGTCTGATCAGAATCTTCGCTGTCCGCATAGCGGTAGCTTAGACCCTTAGCTACCCTTTAAGCGCTTAGCGAAGAGTCTGATCACACTGGGCGGATGTCCAGGCTGATCTGAGTCTGCACTGGGCGCACAACCACATTGTTGGTTTTCTCGTGTTTTCTCTTATTATTATAACAAACTTTCAAGGGAAAGTGTTGTATTTACATTCGAATGATACCTGCTGTATTTAAATTCGAATGTTAGGAACCAGCCGATACCATCCAGTCCATTCCAGTTCATTTTAGCCTATTTTGACTTGTGGCCTTCCCCATCTTTATCATTGGATGAGCCAATTTTTAGTTTTAGGTGCCTCTGGTGGATTTTTTTTTCATTGTATTTTTGCATAAAAAAAATTGCTAGAAAACAGTGAGGACCTAAGCAGACGCCGCAAAACACTGCTATTGAAAAAGCAAAAAAATGAAAAGGAAAAATACACTTTCCTTTAGAATATAATATAAATATCTTCCCCTGGTGTGGTGAAATATTTAGATTTTTATTCGTGCTTTGCCCTCGTGAAGGTATAAAATTTCATCACACTAGATACAAAGCGTTGTTTTTCAGTTTTGCTATTTTGCATCTAGTATCCACAGGTGGTGCACCACCTAGACACTAGATGCAAAAAAGGTAAATGAGCCACGACACGACTAAACAAAGTGATACATGCGCCCAGCGAAGTCTCTGATCAGCCGGAACAGCCGCTCAGTCTGATCAGTCTTCGCTCTGCGCTTAAAGGGTAGCCAAAGAGCTACGCTAGTTCAATGCGGACAGCAAAGACTCTGAATCTTCGCTGGGCGCACAGACCACTTTGTTGGTTTTGTCGTGTCGCGTGTCAAATATCAAGATCCATGCCAGTCCGGTAAATCGTTGGCTAGTATGAAAGATTGTACTCTAAATGGGCTGGTATAAACATCATGATTGTTGCCGATCGGATATGTTTACGTTTATGTTGTGAGAACTTGTAGCCCGACCCCATTGCTACTATTTGAGCAATAAAATATGTTTAAACTAAACTACGTTTACGGATTATACAGGTTGTTATGTAATAAAAACAAAATCTGATTTATTCTTTTCATACCTGTAATCCGTTTATATTAATGTGGGTTTTGTTATTAAAGATTAGTAAGGTGTCAAAGCCAAAATCATTTTAAATGTCATACTGACATATTGAATTTGTCCAGTCGTGCTTGTTAAGCACGGCCCCATTCCCTGATTACGAAACCCTAACAGGCATTTTGCCTCGGTAGGCGTTGTGTTTTCGTGTTTTGCGTGCACATGTATGAGACCGTGGACGCCGCCGACGACGTACAGTGACGCTGCAATCACCAATAAGTCTTTCCAGCACAAGGGAGAGAAACCTGTCCCAAATAACTCCTTCTTGAAAAACTAAAACAAATCAAAGTGTCAGCCATCCTAGATAACCCAGGTGCCCTTTATAATGGATCACACCTGGGTTACCGAAGACGCCTATGCCTGCCTCGGCGCATCTCCAGTTAGTTAGCAACTCAAGGGCGCATTAAGGCTTTATAAAGATGACTAAAATCCTTTTTAGTGAATTAGTGCGTTTTGTCACTGATGATCATTCAGTGACAAAACGCACTAATTCACTAAAACGGATTTTTGACAAGGTATTTTTGACAAGCAGGCGCTAAATTTTATTAGTCTCCTTAATATTATTACTAGGTGCCCTTTATAATGCCCAGCTCTGGGCCGGAAGATGCCTAGAAACAAGTTTCAATTTTCAGAAACTTTGTTTCTGACATAATTTCGGTCCGGAACTGGACTATATTATAACTTGCTCTATAGCGTTTGTTATGATTTCTAAAGTTGTTAAATTGTTCTAGAAATTTTGAGCATCAAGTTACCTTCAGCATCAAAATCGTATTCTTCTTCTGGATCGAACGTGCACTCTGTGACGTCTTCAACTGAATCCTTATAACCGAAACTTTTATGCCTCAAATTTCCATAAGAATCACTGAGAATGCTCCCTTTGTTGATAGTATTTTGAGATGCAGTCCGTTTCGCTTTACTAAGCTGGGGGTTCTTGCTGTAAAAATTGGACATAGAATCCTTTTTACTGAGTTTGACGTCATCTATGTCATTTGACGTAGAATCTGTGCGTCGCATTGGTAAAGCGCTTTTAAGACGTCGATCACCGGGGTCCTCCGAATCTCGCCGCTGCGTGGCGCTCCTTGTATTCCGATGGTGGCCATATTGCATTTTAAGTAAAGTTGCATTTCCGTCTGTTTTGACGTTCTTATTCATCATCATGATGACGTCTTTTATTTTTCAATTAGTTGATCAAACACTTTAAATACATCCCAGGCAAATGAAGGTTCCAATCAAACTACGTGCTTCACTAGTTACCGTTAAGCTGTTCTCGTTTACATGTATTTTCTCCAAGGAAATTGCAGATGCCCCGAACCCTGAAAATATTTAGTAGGACATAAACATGTATCAAATCAATTATATGATAATTTTATACCTTGGTCCATTTAGTTTTAGCAAGACGTCTGGATAAAAATACAATGTACCGTCCAAATGTTAGCGAAGAAACATCCGGGATTATTATATATCTGATTTGTTTGCTACATAAAATTGCAAAACGAAACGCAACATTGTACAAATACGAGTCTCTTTAATTCCCCTGTAGCCCTTGTCCTAACTTGCGTAAAACTAATCGCTTCTTAATAGCCGTTTTCTCTAAAAACATAATAAATCCAACCAAATTTTCTAAAAATTCAGATTGATAATTTGATTGGTAATATGCAATATGATTGGCGAAGAGCAAACAGAAATCAGCGTTTTTTGCTTCGATAGATTCCCTGAAGAGAAACCAAGGGAAACCGGGAATAACTTGGAACTACTTTCTTTGTGGTGATTTCAAAGGGACCGGGTATATCTGACAGTTTTAAGACCAACCTGTCCGAGTTGAAATTATAAGAAAAGATTTTTATAAAGGAGTTTATGGATGTGTAAACGCAGGCGAATCACTAACAAAATACAAACGATTAACTTTTCAGTTGTTAGTGATTCGCCGGCGTTAACAGATCGGTAATATCCACAAAAATAAATTCTATTTCTATAGTGTATCATGTGTAAATGTCTGTCATATCAGAAGCAAAAGAATCTCTGATTATTTACATGTCACGAGCAATGCAAACCTTCTCCATCGTCCTCCGCAAGCCAGATGTACTATATCCAGTTTGTTCCTTACGTACGTAAGGAAAAGTGGACTAGATGTATGACAAGTGCGTGAACTGGTGGGGCTCTAGATTACTGGTGGGACTGGGAGGTGCCGAGATTTATGTGTGTCTGTTGGTTGGTTGGAAGGTGGTGCGGGCGGGGGTGGTTTTGTATGGGGCTTGAAAATATATGACATAATTAGGGATCAATTTGATGAGAATTTTTGACAATGTCGTTTTTGCCTTGAAATATATATTGTGATATCTCATTAGAATCGTACATAACACAGAAGCCCAGATGGCGGGGATGAAGCCCCTAAGCCCACCCCGGATCCGGGGCTGGACCTAGTACCCATTGGCTTGCGAAGATGTCTGACCATGTGACTACGATAAGTATTAAATCAGAAATGTTTTAAGTTCCAACCGGCGATGAGAAAATAGATGCATGGCAACTCTCTATTTTGCGTCTAAATTTCTGAGAGGAAATTAAGCTTGTGAAAACGTTTTTATGCGAACATTCGATTTATGAAAAAAAATGATGGATGACTTGCGAAAAAAAATGATGGATGTCCTTTTCAACAGTATTTCAGTCATATCAGGACGATGGGTTTGTGATAACGAAAGGCTGTGTGCAATGGAACCTCGTTTACGATGGAAAGAACTCCGCCTCCAAGGAATTTTTTACCACCTTTTATCTCCTTTTCTGCTATTTGCTAGAATAGATATTTGTCAGCCCAGTCATTTTTCCTGATTTGCTTCCAGCTTACCGATGGTTTTAACACTGTCATTGCATTAATTTTGGTTAAAAACAATAATCAGTGTGCTACGTAATATTCATGTTTATCATATGACGTCGCATCTGAGAGTTTAATAAAGCCATGCATTAAAACGATAATCCACTAGTGGATTAAATATGCAAATTACGTCGTAACGTTATACGTTGACGTCTATTAAAACGTCGCGTTTTCTAATGGCGAAACCGTGAGGTTTTAGTGCAAATTTTGCTAATTAAATGCGATTTTAGTGTCATATGATAAATAGAATCTTGCATTCGTGCTCTTGTATTATTGAATTTATTAAACTCGTTGGGGAAACCCGATAACATGCTCGACAAAGCCTCGCATCTTATATTTTCCCCCAACTCGTTTAATAAATCCAATAATACATGAGCACTCATGTAAGATCCTCTATATCTTATGTTTTGTATTCTTATCTGTAACCAATTAACAAACAATAGATAAACAGATACATCAATAAATTAGATAAGGTTAATAGGTAAATGCCAAAAGTAAATAAATAAATAAATGAATAAATATGAAGAAAAAATAGAAATGAAAGAAAAAATGAGCGCGCACGCACACACAGCACTAAATAAATAATAGACAAGATGGAATACATATTTAAAAAAAAAAAGAGAAAAAAAAAGAAACCAAAAAACATAAATAAACAAATAAATGAAATAGAGAATAATACATGTTAGAAAATTACCCCCACCCCCAACCTCTAATCAGCTCCATCCACCAACCCCTCCTCCTCCACACACATACCTATACCCACCACGCACACAAAAAAAAGTGCGCGGTGTTCATGACTTGCATTTCTAAGATGGATATGCTCTGTGCGGTTTGCTATGAAATGCATATTTCAAGATCATTTAATAATATAATTATGTCTTACCTTATTCTGTTATTCTGATTCCATTATAAATGCCGAGACCATTTAAATGGAAGCAACCCATTATGTTTGCAATTTGATTAGTTACACAAATATACCTTACAACATGCGCGAACAGGGAGATTAAGATTAACATGCGCATATGTCTAGTCTGATTTGATCATATTTGATTTATTCAATACACATAGACTGTTTGGTGCGATCACTGAAGGCTCTAACCAGACTGCGCAAATGCGCAGACAAGTCAGAGTCTCCCCCGTTCGCTCTTCTACAAAATACCTTCACACGGCTTTGTTCTTCTTTAAGCGTATGGATTCACCTTCATGTTTTCCCCGCCATTTGTACTAAGGGGAACAACTCGTCTGACTTCTGGTAAACATACTTGGTGGACGAAGCCCAACACAAATGGGGTCTTCTCTTATGAGAAAAAAAATTGCTCCTATAGGAGCAAATTCTTTCCCTTAAGAATTGACTGACATTGAGAAGGGAGGCAAAACAGAAAACGGTAGAGTTGCTTCCCCTGAAAGTGTACCAGTTTGCCTTAATATTTCAAGGTAAACGGTGTTGTGATTATAATAATCCAACAGGTGAAAATGTTGGTCAAATACTACTGGAGTGACATAACGGACATAGATTTAATCTTATAAAATAGCTTTAAAAGAATCATGTGGGCTATCCGGCTTTTATGCAAAATAATTTACAATACCGTGCGTACCGAATATATTCAAACAAATCTATTTTGAGACAGTAGCTTTAACGTGGATCAAAATGTTGCTCAGACCAGGGCAAACACTTCTTGCAAGCATTTACTATGGTAACAAAGAGTTTACGATTCCGAAAATTTGGACACCTCAACAAAATAATTGGATGTTCGAATACTTTCGGTGAATAGTGATACTGTCCGGCACATATCCTGACCTGCAGAATTAAACCAATTAACAATGCTTGAAAAAGAAATACAGGGCAAATGTATTATTTAGCGGATGACTATTTATTCAAAAAGTTCAACAGTCAGCAAGCCTTTGAAATTATTTCTACTGTCATTGTAATGCCGGCGAACCAATTAATACAGTGGAAAATGAACGGTCAGTTTAATTAATTGCAGAACAGAATAGAACAGATCATTTGAGCCGCGACACGAGAAACACAAACAAAATGACATGTGCGCCCAGCGAAGAATCAGATCAGTCTAGGCAGCCGCCCAGTATGATCAAAGTCTTTGCTGTGCGCTTAGAAGGAAGATAAGGGCCTAAGTTAGCTCCACGCGGACAGCGGAGACTTATCAGTGATCAGACTGGACAGATGCCAAAGCTGATCTGAGTCTTCGCTGGGCGCACATGCCACATTGTTTGTTTTTTCGAGTCGCGGCTCATTTTGTCACGACTGTTGAAGCGAGCAGCAACGACATAGCCCTCCCTCACTTCCTGGACCAGCGTCGTTGTTGGAGTGATTAACCCATTGCATTCTGGGTATTTTTTGTCGTCTGCTGAAATGGTCGTATGCATAAAAAAATCAAGAATATTTTGACAATATTGGTCTAACTAACTCTTATAGAAATAATGTCTAGGCAGCAAACAGTCATACTGAACATTCTTTACTGGGGCATTGGATTATCGATTTTGTTATCGCCCCTGTTAGACAGAACATTAGGTATCAAATACATAGAATTGAATACGGAATATCAATAAATTTATGTTTTCTTACCTTTTTCAAATTATTTGAATATTTTATAACCTATATTCTGAAAGCATGGTATATTACCTACACGAAGGTGTTTTCATTTTTCGAAAAAGTCAAAGTTTTCTTGCTTCCCTTGCCTTTTTAATTACATGCCTATCTTGACATATAAATTCACTGGAATATTCAAAAGAATTGCTAAATTTTCCATTTTCAGTGCGTATTTCTGAAAATTTCGAGCTATACTGATATTTTTATAACCTTATTTCTGACAGTCTTTATTCTGAGGATTAAAATGATACATCTTTTTCAAAGTTAACATTATGTCTTCATGCTTCCCCATGAGTCCAAAAACTGAAACTTTAATAGTTTTGCCTTTTGCGGCGCTGAAAACTCAGTCGCTTCGTTTAAGAAATGCATTGCCACCGATCCTGTCAAAATTCCCTTTGGATGCGTAATTTAAATAGGAACTAGCGAAAAAAATTCACAGTTCAAAGGTTCGCAAAGAAAATGAAAAAAAAAAATAAGTAAATGTATATTAAATAAATAAATAAATAAAATAGAATAGAATAAAATTAAAAATAAGAAAAAATACATAGTTTATTGTTACTGATTTTAGTTTATTCTTACAAAAAAATCCAACATTTAAGGCAAACAGTGCAGATCCTGATCAGACTTCGGGTTTGAAGCGTCTGATCTGAATGTTCACTTCTTGCCGGAGTCCCCTTCAGGGGATGCTAGGCTTATGTGTTGTCACAAAAAAGCGAGTCGATTATAGTGTAGACCGTTCCTAAGGGAAATTATCCAATTAACAATACCGCACAGGTGAGAAGGAACCATCACTCGTCCAATACCTTCTAGAATGTTCAACATGTTGGATATCAGATCAGGCCCCACGTTTGTGGGGCCTGATCTGGAGCCAAACTGTTTGCCCAGATACCCCTAAAGGGGTATCCCGAATGGAATGGGTTAAATATTTATACCCACTGCATTTAGCTCCATTTCTCAGAGGCTAAAATGAAAATTCATACAATCATACATCATGGCATTGTCGCTGCAATACCAGTGTCGTTTGCTGACCTTGACCTATTTTTCAAGCTCTGCTGAACATAGCCAAATTTACATCAACACCGCATTTAGTTCCATATCTCACAAAACTAAAAGATCTTTTGCGACGGAAACTTTATACAGGCATACTCTATACCTTGTCTGCTCCTCATGAATGTCGTTTGCTAACACTGACCTACTGTTTATGCTCTGTTGAACAGAGCCAATTTTACACGCACTTCCGTTTTATCTCCATTTCTCAGAGACTTCAATACCACACTGGTCAATGGAAACGCACAGGCTTCGCGAAAAACGCTGATGCTTCTCAAATAGGACGCACAGGCTTCAAAGAAAAATGGCGGATTAGTGACAGGTAAAACAGATATGGGACATACTTTCTATTTGTTTTACAGTTGTTCACTGATCGTAAAATGCGACACATGCCTTAAAGTACGCCCTAAGCATTTGCCTTTACAACGGCAGTAAGTTTAAGTCTCCAGATTTAAAAAAGAAAAAATAGACCCAATCCTCAATTTTAACGTAAATGTGTTTTGCTCTAAATTGCCCATAGTTTCCCGATTTCCCTCTTAAATACGCGATCGAAGCTCATGTAATGCTCAGATAATTGTAAGCCAAGATAATGAAGTTGAAAGGCACTCACTCAAATAATGTCATATCCTTACAGAAAAAGAAATTTCCGAATTTTCTTCACAACACGCACATAACTTCAAAATCAAAAACAACGCTGAGGCTTCTCACAGAATTTCAAATTGAAAAAATGAAGCTAGCATAAATATGACAAACTGTACGAAATTTTAAATTTCTAGCTTTATCAAAAGAGTGAAAACTTTATGAAGTAAAAAAAATCTTATGCATACAAACGTGGAGTATGCTGGCAAATTATTCTATCTTTTGCCGTGTCGTTCACGAAGTCAAGAACCCGGTCTCCCATCTAGATACTCACTCCAATCTCCGTTGCTTATCTTCGAAAAAGAGCCAACCTGCGTACACACACACACACACACACACACACACACACACAAACGGCTTCAATAGCAACAGCAACCAATCGCAACTTATCTCATCATTCGCTTTAACACGTATCAACACAATCAATTGCAGGAAATGTATTGCATTGTTTAGGAAAGACACGTTTCATACGATATTATAAAATCATCAATTAACACCGACTTTTATGCATACAGACTCTTATAATTCAATTCTTCTTCAGTGTTTTGATTGTTTTTTCATAATTGTATGTTAATATTAAATTGGAGGATTTTATGTTGTAAACATAACCCCTCAAATGGCATTTTTATGTAGTAAAATGCATAAAAATGCAAGGGGCATCTCTATTTATTGCGCGAGATCATTTTTATATACAAAGTTACATATTTTATGCAAAAGGATTCGAAATCTGCAATAATCACTCTTTCTTTAGATATATATTTTTTAACAGGAGGAACGTAGAAATAGTTAGGGGAATTTAACTATATTTCAAAAATTATTTAAAGTTTTTGCGCGAAAACCCCGCAGTTCACCTGTATATCTGCTTACCAACAAAATATCGATTTTTCAAATGCTCTTGGTTAATAAGATTTAAACAGTGGCACGATAAAAGGTAAAACGATAAAAAGGTTCTCTCTGTTGTACACCAAGAAACAAGGAAAGGGGAGGGACGTTCAAGGCAGGTGAGGGGGATTACCGAATAGAAAGGTATGGAAGTTTACACGTAGCTGTTTATATGAGGCGCAAATTTGTACCATGTAATAAAGAGGCTTATTTGCTATAGTTTACCCACTGATCCCAAAACTATTGAATCACATTGAATCAACGTTGATTCAATGATAATTTAACATTTTGTGTTCGCTGGCTTGATGAGACTGAACTGCAAACAGCGCAGATCCTGATACGTTTGCTCTACTAGGCCTGAAATGTGTGTCCCAGTAGTAAGAACTGCAGGATATTATAACTATTATACTGATCCCAAACTCTCAAAAGTTGACTTGCAGACTTTTGTCTGCTTTTCTTTATTTATTTTCTAATTTTCTTTTTTTCTTTTATAGTTTTGCCCCCAATACATGTATGTTTAAGCTGTGCAAAGGAAACTATGGTTCTTTCAACGTTAAAGACCTTTTGATATATTCTACCGTTTACCGTCTACTGTGCACTGTCTACTCGCTCTTCGTTTTGGGGCATGCTGAAAAGTAATGCATGCTGTTTGCGGTTTTCTGTATACTATATGAAGTGTCTACTGTCTGTCTACTGCGTCCTGGATACTTTTACAGCGACCTTTCTGCTACAACATAGACGTGGTGCAAGCACAGGGGCATGGGTACAAGGTCGCAGCATGTGCGCCTGTTTAAGCGCATCTGGACTCTACATTGATGTAACTTCAAACCGATGGAACCCACATAAGCACCATAGTAACCCACACTTTATTGGAAACCCTGGTGGCCCGTTAGAATAATAAATGCATGCCAAAAGTTCCATGTAGCACATACTTATATTTGGGCAGTAAAACATACTCGCAGACACATCTAATTATCTGTACATTTAAGTTCTGCAATAGTTAAAACAAATAAAAATAATAATGATAATAAATAAATTAAAAAAGCAGTTTTGACATTTTTTTTTCCTGTCAATTTTAGTTTTATATGATCGAAATGCAGAATTTATCAATTTTGGCAATATGTACAAATTTTGGCATTATTTCTTTCCCCTATCGAATTGCTTTCTTCGTCTGAAGATCGATGCTAATGAAACGTGGACCTACAATACTTAGTTGTGACTGTGGTCAGACTTCCAATATCAATATTTTTTCTGATACCTAATGGAAAGCCCAAAGAGATGGATCAGATCTTCACATTGTTACATACTTCCCAGCTGGCACACAACGTTTTAATGACGTCGCATTGACGTCGACGCAACCAGATTACATCGTTTCGACGTCATTCTGACGTCATGTGACCGCTGGGATATCCTTTACTGCTCAGCATTTACAAGACGTTGAAATGACATAGTATTGACGTCGATGCGGCATGGGGGCGTCGCATCGACCCCATTTCGATATCATTACGACGTCATGTGCCTGCTGGGCGTCTTGTACTGCTGTTCAAACAGTTTGCATAGTTTTAATTTACCCTCCCTATTGGGACACCTTAAAATTACTGTAATTATTCTAAAATTTGAGCAGGTGCTTATACTAGCCAACAGTGTCAAAAATTATGATAGGATATGACGCATTGTACATCTTGATCTGATTCTAAACTGATTTCTCAGATACATCTATCCTCATCATTGATTACATCATTGATAATCAAGGGTCGATCATATTTGCACGTGCATTTTATGCTCATCTCTTGTGTTGAACGTTATGAACATTGTCCAGGCAAAATATGTTTGACGCCATACGCAAACAGTGGGTACCAAGATAAGTCTATGCAACTGCGTGGTCTGTCAGAGTAAGTGCAGTGCACCGTTTGATTCCCAGAAGGCATACTTATTGCGCCTACCCTGTTCTGTTTTTGCTAGTGCACAGACTAGTCTGGACTTAGATGTTTTGCGTATACCATAAGGCTGATTTTATCATGATGCCACTTAAATGGCCTGTGCAAGGAACATGTGTGTTCAGCCCATAATGTTTGCGGCGAAATATGTATGTATACGTAACCAGGTGGTTCCAAAATATGTCTAATCTATGTCTAGTCTATCCTGTTCTTATTGCGCATGCATCTAGTCTAGACACGTGTGTTTTGCATATGACATAGGGCTGGTTTTATCATGACACGAGGTATGCGCAAGGAAAAATGCGTTTCACCCCATCCTGGTAAAAGCGAATGCAGTCCGATTAGTGTCAATTCCTTTCGCACACTTTACGGCGCTGCAGTGTATGATGCTCAAGAAGGTTTATACATGTTGTGAACGCATAACTGTTACCACAGACTGGGCTGATTCTTCTCGTCGCATGTGGCAATTTTCCGAGGGTGCGGCTCTTGGGTTACATCATTGATAATCAAGATAATCAATGGTCGGTCATATTTGCACGAGCTTTTTATGCTAATCTCTTGTGTTTAACATTATGAGCCTTATACGGGCGAAATATGTTTGACGCTGTACGCAATCAGTGGGGACCAAGATAATTCTATGCAACTGCGTAGTCTGTCGGAGTAAGTGCAGTGCACGGTTTGATTCCCAGAAGGCATACTTAGTGCGCCTATCCTGTTCTGATTGAGCTAGCGCACAGACTAGTCTGGACATTGGTGTTTTGCATAAACCATAAGGCTGATTTTATCACGACATGACTTAAAATGGCATGCGCAAGGAAAAATGTGTGTTCAGCCCATAATGTTAGAAGCGAAATATATATGTATACGCAACCAGGAAGTGCCAAGATATGTTTACGCTCATGTGTAGTCTACCCTGTTCTGATTGCACATGCATCCAGTCTAGACACGCGTGTTTTGCGTATGACATAGGACAGGTTTTATCACGACATGATGTATGTGCAAGGTATAAGGTGTTTCACCCCATCTTGGTAAAAGCGAATGCAGTCCGATTAGTGTCAATTCCTTTCGCACTCTTTACGGCGCTCAAAAGTATGACGCTCAAGATTGTCTATACATGTTGTGAACGCATAAATGTTACCACAGACTGGGCTGATTCTTCTCGTCGCATGTGGCAATGTTACGAGGGTGCGGTTCTTAAAGAATGCGCATTAATATTACAAACCACAGGAATTTGCTCTCTTCGCGTAGTAAGCTACACTTTCGCTAACAACCCTATTTATATTTAGACCATCACCCGGCTGGTAAATCTGTTCAATAGTAAACATCAACTGCATTTACTATACCAAAGACAAAGATGGATCGATGAATGACGCGATGTTACGTCCTTTTCGACAGTATTTCAGTTATATCAGGACGATAATGAAACGATATGTGCAATGGAACCCCGTTTATGGTAAGAAAGATTTTCGCCTCAAGCGGGACTCGAACCTAGTCCGCTAGATCAGTAGGCCAGTGCTGAACCCACTGACCTACCGGGGTTCATAACAAAGACAAAGAGACAGACACGACAAAGGTATTCAAATATACATACAGACAGATATATCTAATCTTAAACAAAAAACCAACAAGATTGAAAAATTTGCATCAACCTTGACGAAGCCATAAACCAGGCATATGACGTCTTAATAACGTCGCACTGACATCGATACGACGTCACCAGGTCGCATCGACGTCAATATGACGTCATTTGGACGTCATGTGCCTGCCGGAAGGATGCTTTTTATAAAATGTATTACTGAGCTCCATATTAAAATAGAGTTATCTCCCATCGTCCATACAGTCATTTGTTGCAAACAGTCGGAACTTTTCGCACCGAAATGTTGTATTTCTCGCGCGGAAACGGATTTTTCAGCTATTCTCTTTCGCTAGTCTGTCAAGCTTTGTTCACCATCTTCATTCACTACCAGATGATATTCCATATGAGAAGACATAACTAGCCATCGTTTACATCGAGTGAGAATGAAAATGCAACGAAAAAAGGGGGGACTTATTATCATTTCAGGCACTTTCCAATAAATTCATATGACTGCACCTTGTTTTCTCATAAATTGTTCTGAAATAGGAATTCCACCGTTGTTTCCTCGATTGGTTGTAAACAAGTTCAAAATATTCTGCACGCAAATAGTTCCCTGGTTCATTGGTCTCCAAGAATGCCACTTTGAATGAATATTCTGGTTGTTACGGCAAATGAAAAGAGTCTGGTATGAGCTGCTTTAAAATAATTAGTTCAGAATCCCATCACAAGAGGTAATTGGAAGAACCGAATCTCATTCTTCATGTAGGAGCCCTTACCCAGGGGGACACATGACGTCGCAGTGACGTCGATGATAGTCTGTCATGTCTCACAGATTAACACCGACATTTTATGCATACAGACTCTTATAATTCAATTCTTCTTCAGTGTTTTCATTGTTTTTTCATAATTGTATGTTAATATTAAATTGGGGGATTTTTAAGTTGTAAACATAACCCTTCAAATGGCATACTTATATAGTAAAATGCACAAAAATGCAAGGGGCATCTCTATTTATTGCGCGAGATCATTTTTATATACAAAGTTACATATTTTTTTCAAACGGATTCGAAATATGGAATAATTGTTCTTTTTTAACAGGAGAAACGTAGAAAGAGTTGGGGGAATTTAACTATATTTGAAACATTATTTAATGTTTTTTGCGCGAAAACCCCACAGTTCACCTGTATATCTGCTTACCAACAAAATATCGATTTTTCAAATGAATGGGTTTGTTGCTCTTGATGAATAACATAATTTTAGAGACCTTCGCTTGTTACATTTCTACCCGAAGTCATCATCAACTGCTCTCCTAGTATTTTGAAGTGCTCAAATCCTAGTATTTCGAAGTGCAATGCCAAGAGGTGTAACTGTTGTATATTTACTAGTCAAAAGTTCTAATCGGCCACTTAGTTTTTATCGTTTTACCTCAATGCTAATAGAAATCTCACAGTTGAGTTTACAGTCACAGATAGGCGAATATGTCGGTAAACCGTACCACTATAAGGTTTAGCATTATTCAGTATACTGTATCCAGGAGGCACAGATGATTACGGGTACCCCCATTTTCAAAATTAACATGAATTTGCATTGAGTGGTGGGGTAAGTTTCAACATTTTGACCCAAAGTGACCACTGTCAGGCAGGAAGAGTGTTCATTTCTGCATAAATCTGTTTCTTCAGTTACTTGCTTCAGTAATGAAGTGGTTTTGCTCTCGTAAATTGGATATTTCAAAAAGTGATTTTTCAGAAATTGTGACGAAATGCTGAATTTTGTGAATTTTAGAAATGGGGGTACTTGAGTCCATCGGCGCACCCTGGATGCAATGTTAAGAATTTTGTCAAACCTTTTGATTGCTAAGTTGACTGACGCATCTGCCTATTTAGGGATGTAAAGAGAACTGTAAGATTGTCTGGGGCTTTGAAGAGAATCTTTAAAATGTAAGTGGCCGGTTAGAACTTTTGGCTAGTATATTAAGTCTTCGGTCACTGAGTTAGACTGAAAATCTATGGACCTGATATATATTTTGAACTCAGTTAGTGGCCCGACATAAAGCTACTTAGTTTAGTTGGTTGGGGCCGGAGTATGCCGTGTCTGTTACTTGGTTATTTGGGGTCTTACTGATGGTTTTCCTTTGCTCTGGTATTTCAGTGGTGTTGTTTGACTGCCCAGGGGTCTCCCGGTGTTGCAATACATTAATTCCGTCGAGTCCTCATCTCTGATTCATCATCGGTCTTGTACGTGATTTGTTTGTTGCCGATGATGTTTCATTGGTGGGTTAGGAAACCTTCATACGGACCAAACAGCTAACTAAAGGTTTCAAACCATGTGCACAGCAGAAGCAGGGGCGAGGTTTGGTACCAGTAAAACATGTTTAAGGGCCCCAGTAATCTTTTGCTGACCGTTCCAAGGCGGTACTTCTGTTGTGGTTCCTTGATGTTACGCCGGGCCGGGTAGCGCAATCGGTAGGGCACCTGACTCGTAAGTCAGAGGTCCTGGGTTCGAATCCCGGTCTGGCCACATACTTTCGTTTCTCCTTCCGCTGATTCAAGAAGGGCAGTTGTCAGTTACTGGCGAAAGTAAGTGCACTTAGTACTGGTTAACCGCTTAGGAGGTCTAAGCCTGCCCAGGAATAGTGTGGTTAGGTTAACTGACCGTCCCGACATGACCTTAGTTGTTTACCGTGGACGTTAAGCATCAAATCAACCAACCAACCAACCTTGATGTTACATTTTGCTATGTCCGCTTGTCTATGTTCTTTGGCGGTTTGGAAATTTAAAGAGTAACTACACTTCAGGAAGTGACTGAATCAGATCCCAAACCCTATCCCCAACATCAAAGGGAAAGATTGACAAAGACATCCCAACAAACAATAAATTACAAGTGATAAGCTGAGTCAGCAGCTCTTTCCCCAAATACATGTAGATGGCAACTCAGCTATCTTTATTGAAATAAATAATTTAGACCAACAGACGGGTTACAACGGACTAAGCAAATTATATGAAAAACATTTAACAATTATTTTTACCTATTTTCTATTTTTATGATAGAAGGATTAAACTGAGAACACAATAAATTAAACAGCACCGAACATAAAACAAATGCAACCGCAACAAAAGTATCACCTTGGGACGGTCAGTAATAACTACTGGAAACCTGTTTTGCTACCCAATCTGCCTTTTTTTTTGTTTTGTTTTGTTTTGTTTTGTAAGTTTAAAATAAAATAGATAAAAATAGATGTTGATGTTGTTTTTGATTAGGGTAGCTGAATGATCAGAGCTTGTTGCTGAAGCTCCATCGTATCGGCATAAATATTCCAGTCCTCAATTGGATACGCTCTTTTCTTTCAAACCGGTCTCAGCTTGTAGTCCTTGATGGCGAGGAATCTGAGTCGTGTCCGGTCCAGTCTGGTGTTCCCCAAGGCTCTGTTCTTGGCCCTTGCCTATTTTTAATTCATATTAATGACATGCCGGACACCATACGTAGTAACATCAGGCTGTTCGCTGATGACACGATCATGTACCTCGCCATCTCAAATCAATCTGACTGCCAAGCCCTCCAAGCAGATCTCACCAGGTTAGAAAACTGGGAAAATGAGTGGTTAATGTCATTTAATCCTGATAAGTGTGAGGTGATAAGAATTACAAAAAAGAGAAAACCTACAATATCAGAATATATACTCCACGGAAAAATTCTAGCATCAGTCAGTTCAGCTAAATATTTAGGCATCACTGTCTCACAGGACTTGTCATGGACTAAACACATTAACCAGGCTACAACAAAAGCAAATAATACACTAAAATTCATAAAAAGAAATATTCAGACCAACAGCTGTAAGCTAAAGGAAATCGCCTATAAGACTTATGTTCGGCCTATTACCGAGTATGCTGCATCAGTTTGGGATGTATATTCACCAAATTGAAATGATTCAGCATAGAGCATTAAGATTCATTTTTAATGACTACAGCTATACAAGCAGTGTTAGCTCTATGTTATCAAAATTAAACCTGCCAACATTAGAGAAAAGAAGAAAAATTTCATCCCTGGTTATGCTCTATAAAATTCACCACAATCTTGTCAAAATTTCTCTTCCTAAATCCATACAACCCTCCCTGAGACACAGTCTCACCTTACCCTTTTCACGGATTGACGCACACAGGTACTCATTTTTCCCCCGAACCGCTAAAATCTGGAACAACCTTCCTCCTGACATACACTCTAGCCCAGACCTCGGATCATTCCGAGCAGGGCTTCTGAAAACCTCATTTTGATCATTTTTAATCATACTTCATTATTCTCATTACTCATCATATCATCCCTTATAATTATCATCAGAATACCAAATCAATTTTCTTGCAGGTTTCACAGCTGATACAGTACTCGCAAAATTCTAAATTGAACCTAAATCTAATAAAACAACAATATTAATTACTTTATTTATTTATTTTTTTATTATCTTTTTTGTTGTGATTCCGGCCATTCGCGCACGCACTCCATGTAATACTCTTTTAGAGGTGTTTGGAGTACCTGGCAGATACAGATACAGACCACTTGTTTGGGAAAGAGCTGCTCAATCGCCCTGCTTGTCTTTCGTGAACTTGTGTTAATTTTTCCGTGTGTGTGTGTGTTTCTTTCCCTATTGGGTTTGAGAGCGGGATGTGGGATTTGATTGTATTAATTCCTGATCATTGCCTATCTTTTTACTTCACATAGCAGACCGAATGCAGAGTCTACGCAACGCAAACGGGGACACCATTCCCTGCATGCTTGAGTCCAGAGATGCTGGTCAGGTCATATCCAATCCCACCGCCGCTACCAATGTAGCGGCTGTCGGGTCGTCCGCAAAGTCAAGCAAAAAGCAACCCATTTAGGTACTAATTGCGATCTCCGTTGATTGAGCCAACCATACTACTTGCGTCGTCAAAAAGTCGGCTTCCACAGCAGTGCTATAGAGGTTGTTAATGTATCCACACTAGGCCCTAGTTGCTTTTTCTGATTGTTTTAAAACTGCGGAAGAGCAAATGTACATAATCATGAAACTCAGTAAAATCTTGAAAAACTTTCATTTAGACATTACGTTTTTTTCATACATTTTAATAAATGAAAATATATTTGCATGCAAAGATTCATAAATGTTAACAATATAAAAAAGAGTAAAAAACAGAAGAAGAAAAAGAAGAGGACAGAAACGTTGATAAGAAAGTTTAACCTTCTCACAAAATTTCGCCAAGAAACAAAATGACTGTCGTGTTACCGTAAGTAATCAAACACAGCATACACGAGCCTGGCATTCGGTCCATGTATTTAGGTTCTGGCTTTGTGTATGGCAAGGCACATAACCGGTACATTACTTTCACCTAGATGTTTAATTACTTGCCCATTCCTGAAATACATGGGCCCATTAAATCCAACATCTTTCAAAATGTAGTGATAGAGTATAATATGTATATTCATTTTCATGTATTCATTTATGATCTTGTTTTACTTAATGGACTGACACCAGTCTAAGCATACACCAGCATGCACATGGCGTCGTAATGACGACGATCTAACGTCGATGCGACGTCATCCACGTCAAAACGACGTAACGTAACATCGACGTCATGTGTCCGATGGGCGGTTACTAAAATGCTGCTAACATCTGAAGAAGTTATTTTTTTCTGCTCTGGTATGTCAAAAACGCGCTGGAGGAATGAGAAAAGACTGCAGACCTGGCACAAAATGATTCAACAGTGGTTGTCTGCTCAGCATATGTGGCCCAAAATCTACACCACTTTCCACCTTTTAGCATTTGTTACCTCCTATATAGCAATGGTAACAGCTGGTAACGAGCGTGGAAATATCTGCACCACTTTTCACCCTTTAGCATTTTCCAGTGACCTATGCTTTGAGTTGAGTAGCAGGGCAAGAGTGCAGATGTTCCATAGTAATCAATCGAATACGACCAAAATCGGATTAACGGATTGAATGCAACCAAGATTCATCAATCACTTCCGGGTCACTCACAATAGTTCAAAATACATGAAAATCGAAAACAACACACACGCGGGCGCAATTTGAGCGGTTGCCATGGATTCATAAATTGTTATTTGTAAGTCAGGTTTTAAATATCATGATTAGGCTTAAGCTAGTATGTAATTCAACGCTGATGATGTTTTATATTCATCAGAAAACGTTGTAACTCATCAACAGCAATGGCCTTGCCCTTTGATTTCTGAGTGCAGTTTTGGTTTTCCGTCGTGTTTACAATTGATTTCAGATGATATATTTGGTATTGATTGCCCTTAATTTTCATTTCATTTGCTTATGAAAGTGAAGGTTACACCCTGCTGATCAGTTTAGGGGTCACAGTTTTCAGAACAAGCTCAGTAAAAATGGCGGAAATTTTCCACCATTGAAAGGTTTCTAGGTCAAGGTAATGTCATGAGGTCACCACTTGTTGTTGTGATAGGTAGCTAAGTGCATTGTTAAACAAACACTGCTTTATGTTTGTTTATCTCTCCTACAATTATTTAGGTAGATAGCTGCTGACATTCAAGACATATTCAACCACTTTCATATATCCCTACTTTCACTTTAGGTTCACATTTTTCCCTAGGACTGTCATCCATTGGAATGGCCACCTAGCCCACACACAGGCCCTTCCTTTCTTGGCGCAGTTCAGGAGTGCTGTCTGCCAGGCTATCCATGTATATCCCTGATCACCAATATCTGTTCTTAACTTTTAACTATATTAACCTGTTAACACTCTTTATCACTTTAAGACCTATTGCTGACAACTGTGTTTGCTATCGTGAAATCAGAGATAGTGAAGATACGGTGAAACTTCAGGAGAATACTGATTATAGATCGTTTAGGGTGTTGGGCAAGGAGTTGGGGCACGAGATTCCAACCGTTCAAATGCAATATAATGCAGATTACAAGAAAATGGATCAAGAAGATCAATGCTTCCTGTCCCTAAGAGGGAATGGTACTCAGTAACGTAGGCCCTATCAAGTATCTCGGCATAACCATTACCAATGATTTAAAATGCGAAACACGTGTCAGCAATATTTGCACAAAGGCTAATAGGACCCTTGGCTTCCTCAGACATAACTTGGCAGCTGTCCACAAGATGTTAAAGAGTCAGCATACAAGGGACTGATGCATCCAGTAATGGTGTGTACCAGTGCACGGTTTTATCAGAAAACCGGTTATTGACGTTCGATAGATGTACCGAACGTTTCTGTATCGATCAAAATATCGAATCAGAATCTTCGTGTTTTTCTGTTGTGCAAAATCCTCAAATTTCCATTTAAACCAATTTATTTTGTGTGAAAACAAATCAACACAATGTCGGCCATTTGCAGAGAATGTTATTATCACGTGATTGAGCTATGTTGTTGTTGTTTCTTATTAGAGTCCCGCCGTTGACTTATCGGCTCACCCGGATAACTGGTAAGAGTATTAATGATAGAAGTTGGGAGTTCCCTACACCTATGAATAAACCACCACCAAGATTATAAAGACACAGATCCACCACACTTGAAAAGTAACTATAGAATCGTCAATGTAAAATCCCTCCACCAAAGCACTTTCCTGAGATCAGTTTTTCATTCTACTGAAGCTTAGGGATGTGTATGGCCATGCAGCTATGTTACTAAGCAGGTTAGCATGCAGCAGAGGGTGACTAGAAGCCAACAGGTACATAAGGATTTCAAACATGTAAAGTGCTAGGCTACAAAAGCGACAAAGCTGGTTAATAGTTCCTTCCCGTTTCTGAGAGAACATATCAAATGATATATCGAATATCGATCATTTTGTATTGATACAGATATCATATCGAAAAAAATGATCGATACCCAGCACTACCATCCGGTCCTGGAGTATAGTAGTTCAGTTTGGGACTCCCAAAGCATACTTCTTCAAGATGAACTTGAGAAGATGCAAAAAAGGGCAGCTAGATTTGAACTTGAGAAGATGCAAAAAAGAGCAGCTAGATTTGTAACAGGGAAATTACACATATGAAACTGGGAGTATGACTGGCATTCTGGAGAAACTTAAGTGGGAATCTCTGAAAAAGTGAAGGCAAGACAGTAGAATCATAATGCTTTACAAAGGTCTAAAGGGTGCAGCCAGTATACCCATAAATGACCTGTTCCTCCAAGTAGGCATACCAGGAATCATCATTCCCTGGCATTTCAAACCCCATTGGCTGGGACTGACATTTACAAGTCCAGTTTCTTCCCCCAGACTATTGGAGTTTGGAATTCCTTGGAAGATTCCTTTATTTCTGCTGCTGAATGTGCAGAGGATTCATTACTAAGTTTACTTCTCTTGTAAGGGCTAGGGACTAGCTTCCCTGATCACAGGTCCTGGTGAATGATTGTCCTTGGATGTATCACTAGTAAGCAATTCTGATTCTGATCACAATGTACAAACTCATCTCGCACTTTCCTATACTAAATGCTTTAGCTAACCCTCCTCTGCACTTGGTTTGCTGGAACCTGTCTGACATCCCCCTCGGGGGTAATGACGTAAAGGAAGATAGATATAGATAGATCATGATCAGTTTAGTCATTCTATTTTAGTTTATTTTGCAAAAGCACAGGATAGATGTGGTATAAGTATCTTTCTCACCCACTGGACAAGGATATTCCTTTCTAGAGGTGTCTGAGATTTTTCTATCTCGGCCTGCTATCTCAGCCTAGGCTCAGAAAGCTATCTCAAAATGCCAGTCATTGCTACATAGTACAGCCCAATTGATTACACACTTTAATTCAACAAATCAACTTACTACCTGTCATGTAAATTACATGCAGAATATGAAATTAACACCCAGTGATGTACAGGAAGTGTCACTGTAGCTTTCTTATTGGCTGCCAATAATGAAAAATGCATGCACAAGGTGAAATTATCATACATGTCAAACTATTTTTCAGGGATCAAGCTAGACTCAAAGTTCAGGGAGAAGTGACTTCTCCCTCCAGCTGAAATAGGGAGAAGTGACAGCCGTGAAGGGAGAAGTGGTATTGCGCAATTATGACATTTTTCATTCAGTTTTAAAGAAAAATAGCTATTATGCATACTATTAACATTAAATTAAAAGATTAATAAGCTGCAATGGGTTTATAGGGTAAATTGTCATAACAGCTTGTTAATGGAATGATTTGATGAAAATTCTACAAAAAAAAAAAAAAATTTTTTTTTTTTTTTTTTTTTTTTTTTTTAGGGAGACTCGGACTCTAAGCCCAATTTAGGGCGAAATTTCGACCCCTAGGGCAATTATTTCGCCCAAATCGCCCCCTAGCTTGATCCCTGAAATTTTTAGAAACTTAGCTTCAAGTTTATAGGAATAGACTGAACAAGAAGTTAAGAAATGAATGTTCTGTTTTATAAAACATGGGTGAGAAAAATAATCAATGATGGGGTTGAGGCCTTGACAAGGAAATCTCCGGCTCGTTTTCAGATTATTTAAGTCTTATGCTCGGCAAGCCTCGTATAAGACTAAATAATCTGAAAACTAGCCTGTATTCTATTAGTCTGTACCTATTTTCATGTGATGACTGAGTCATGTTAAAATAAAAAACTATTGCAAGAAGCAAATCAGAGGCATGCTAAAACACTTAGATATGGTGCTGAAATAAGTTTTATACTGATCTGAAGACCAGAAGCTGGAAGAAAAGATTGCTTGAAGGTGTCAGATTATGACATGTATATTGCGAGTTATGACACCCTTGTTTGTCTCAGACTAGGTGTAGGGGTCTTTGTTTTATCAATGACTACAGCCTCAGTGTGATTTTTGTGAAAGAGGGTAATTAGGTTAAGGAGGACTGCTCCTGCTGGGCTTTCAGTTTTGCCACTGCGTCTCCTGAAGCCTTTCGCTCTAACACCTACAAGTCCAGTGTCCTCTGCACCTTTTCTGTCAGACAGGTGTGAGATTTAGTGTATGGGTTCCAAACTGGTACTGCATATATCCCAGTTTTGGATTCACAAGTGTTTAAAATTATATGGCTTTCCATGCATGTTCTTCTTGGCTACCATGCAAATAATGAATGCTCAGACCAGTCTGCAGTCTCTGCAGTGTGACTGTGTCTTACCTGTATCAGTGAAATACTATTACAGATCTGGTAGTAATATCACTACCTATAAAGTCTCCCTTCTTCTTTTTCCATATACACCATAGAATTCCTATTAAACACCTTGGGGGCATTGCATTTTACGAAAGAGGGGTGTTATGAGAGAGCCTAAAGTGTAGTAAATCAGCCACTGCCCAAATACCTATAATAAACATTAAACAGTACATGTATTAAGGTGAATGAGTATACCTTCAGAGGAAGGAACTCTACAATTTTTGTCTCCCTTCTCAGTAGGGGTCAACTCTTAAAGAAAAGAATTTGCTCCTTAAGGAGCAAATTCTTTCCTTTCAGAGTAGACCCCATTTCAAGGAGCTAACTCATCCAGAGGAGCAAACAGAAATTCATGCAAGTTCATATGAAATTATTTTCGGAAAAGCGGCAAGGGCCGTTTATCAGAGCAGGGGCGTTTATTAGGATTAAAATGGTACATGTATAGAGTTGGGAACCAAAAGGAATGTAGACTTTGTGAAACTGCAACATGTGAATTGACACAGCAGTCTCCCTAAGTGACTATGTAGAGTTAAAAACATCTTTAAAACTATTTACAGATGGTCAATTGTTCCATTGGATGACTGTCCTGGGGATGAAAGAGTTCCTGTAGGCCTCACTGGTTGTTCTCTTGTGGTAGAAGTTGTGACCTTCATTGGTTGACCGTTCTGTTGTCTATACTGTAGGTATTTCTCCTTTCCCACCCACAACAAACCGGGTAGACGGCAATCGAAAACGTTTATGCAATCGACGCACATGGATCAAAAACAGTTAGAAATGCTGTTTCTAACGGTTTTTGATCTGCTTAATCGATTGTCAAGCGCATTTTCAATTGCCGCCTACCCAGTGTGCACAAGGTGATGGTGGATCCTATACATCATGAAGCATGTGCATTTTGGTGCCAAAATGTTAAAATAAAAAACTGTCAGATCACAGATGCATCACATAAATGCACATGCTTCACTGGAATGTCAAAAGATTTCGTTCATCAACTTTGAAACATTAACTTTGTGGAACACGATGCTCAGACAAATGATGACTGACAAATACATGTACATGTACAAAGAAATCATGGAGGTGTGTAAAGCCATGCCCTGTGTGAAGCTCTGTCCCCTTACTCTTCAGCAAATGTACTGGCTGATCTGAGTCGTTGCTGGAAGTAAACATACGAGCCGCGACACGACAAAACCAACAATGTGGTTGTGCACCCAGCGCCGACTCAGATCAGCCTGGACATCCACCTAATCCGCTCAGACTTTTTGCTAAATGCTTAAAGGGTAGCTAAGAGTCTAAGCTACCTCCATGCGGACAGCGAAGACTCTGATCAGACTGGGCGGATGCCCAGGCTGATCTGAGTCTGCGCTGGGTGCACAACCACATTGGTTTTGTCGTGTCGCGGCTCATATATACATGTACACTACACTGTCTGAGAATTTTATGTGAAGAATTATTCAAATTTTATGTGAAAAGATACAATTATTTTTGAAAAATGAGCGGTGGGGCATTTGTGAGAGTGAGGATGTTTATAATCAAGATTAATGTAAATAAAATTGATGAATGCAGATGGTCAGAATAAAAGCTGTTGAAGTCATACCATATTAATCCTATTAAACCCACCAGAGGCGTTGCATTTTACGAAAAGGGCATGATTTAAAGCCAAAATGGTAACTCGGCATTGCCAAAAAAAACTCACTTATAAACAGTATTAAGGTGAATGGGTATACTTTCAGAGGAAGTAACTCTTTTTTTGTTTCCCTTCTCAGTAGGGGTGGGGGTCAACTCTTAAAGGAGAGAATTTGCTCCTTCTTTCCTTTAAGAGTAGACCCCATTTCAAAGAGACACCTTATCCGGAGAATTATGTCTCCCCCCTTCAGGGTCGGGAGACATATTGTTTTTCCCCGGGCGTCTGTCCGTCCGTCTGTCTGTCACAAATCGTGTCCGTTCTAAAACTTGAAAACCGCTCAAGCTATATTCACGAAACTTCATATAAATATCAATCAACATGAGACGACGTGCAGAGTGCAAGAATGGTAACTCTGGCATTTATACTTTTTGAGTTATTTCCCTTGGAACTTAGTCCCTGACAAAATTGTGTTTCAATCGTGTCCGTTCTATAACTTGAAAACCGCTCAAGCTATATTCGCAAAACTTCATATAAATATCAATCAACATGAGACGACGTGCAGAGTGCAAGAATGGTAACTCTGGCATTTATACTTTTTGAGTTATTTCCCTTGGAACTTAGTCCATCACAAAATTGTGTTTCAATTGTGTCCGCTCTGTAACTTGAAAACTGCTCAAGCTTTATTCACGAAACGTCATACAAATATCAATCAACATGAGGCGATGTGCAGAGTTCACAAATGGTAACTCTGGCGTTTATACTTTTTGAGTTATTTCCCTTGGAACTTTGTCCATCACAAAATTGCGTCTCAGTCGAGTCCGTCTATAACTTTAAAACCATTCAAGCTATATTCATGAAAGTTCATACAAATATCAGTCAACATCAGACGACGTGCAGAATGCACTCTGGCGTTTATACTTTTTGAGTTATTTCCCTTTGAACTTTGTCCATCACAAAGTTGCGTCTCAGTCGAGTCCGTCTATAACTTTAAAACCATTCAAGCTATATTCATGAAAGTTCATACAAATATCAATCAACATCAGACAACGTGCAGAATGCAAGAACCATAACTTTAGCATTTATACTATTTGAGTTATTTCCCTTAGAACTTTGTCAGTCACAAAATCGTGTCTCAGTTGTGTCTGCTCTATAACTTGAAAAGCATTCAAGCTATATTCACGAAACTTCATACAAATATCAATCAACATTAGAAGAATTGCATAGTGCAAGAACCATAACTCTTGCATTTATACTTCTTGAGTTATTTCCCTTGGACCTTTGTCAGTCACAAAGTCGTGTCTCAATCGCTTTATTACTTGAAAACCGGACACGCTATATTCACGAAACTTCATACAAATGTCAGTCAACACTAGATAACCTGCAGAGCACAGCATTTATACTATTTGAGTTATTTCCCTTGGAACTTTGTCATTCACAAAATCGTGTCTCAATCGTCTATGCTCTATAACTTGAAAACCGTTTAAGCTATATTCATGAAACTTCATACAAATATCAGTCAACATATAAATAGAAGACGTGCAGAGCACTGTAACTCTTGCATTTATATTTTTTGACAAAAACTAAATATGAATATCAGTCAACATTACATGACATGCAGAGCATAACAGCTATAACTCTTGCATTTATACTTTTTACTTATTATGAATCCCTGCTTCAGGGTAGGGAAACGTATTGTTTTTACCTTGGCGTCTTAATGACTGATCCTTTTGACATCAAAAAGGGGGGAGACATCTGTTTTTTCGTAGGAAAACAATTCTAGTTAAATAGGAATTCATGGAAGTTAATATAACATTATTTTTTTAAAAGGAGCAGGGGGCGTTTATTAGAGCAGGGGCGTTTCTTAGGATTAATACAGTGTGTAGCCACATAGGCAGATGAGAAAATTACCCTACAATACTCTAGAGCTGTCATTGATTGGACATTTGGCGTATCGATATATCAATAGAAAATATCACGATATATCAATATAAATCAATATTGATAAATGTTGAAATCTTTGTGAAAACATGCATGGGTTACAGGCTGTTGCTCTTCTTTTATGCATGTATTGTATATTAGTCAGTGAAAATGAATCCAATAGTCTGCTTATCTTTCCATCTTCCAAAGTAAAACCAAAGTGGTTCCTCACCAACCTGACCAGTTTATGAGAAAGAGACATAGGCATAGAATCGCAAATAGCGTCTACCTACAAACTCAAGATTAGGGATCTAAATAAATAAGAACTTACCCATATTATATAATAAAATCATATAGATAAAAGAAAATGACCACTGGTATTTATAAGAATAAACTCTATTTTTTCACGAAACTTATCAGTATTTACTTTTCCCATATCGATTCAATATCGCTGCATATTTTTTATCGGTACATCAATATCGATGATATCGATGACAGCTCTACAGTACTATGTTTAGAATTTCTGGACAGAGGGTTGCTGTGTGTATGGCACTTTAACACCATTGGAAAAGGTAAGGACATGTTTATGACAAAGACTTTAGATTTTATGTATCATGGACGGTTAGCTGTCAGGAGCATTACTTGAAACAGTTAGAAACAGTTTAGCTCAATACAGTTACAAAGCTTCACCATGTTTTGCATATTTAACTGAGGAAAGATAGTTTTACATTGTTCAATAATTGTTGCTCTCATTTTCTAGAGATAGTCTCTTTATGATATGATTAATTTTCTTATAAAGATCTATTGCGTACCTTTATGATTTAGCCATGAAATTTCATACCCATCATCTAGAAATTTGTATGCAAAGCCCTTGGCGATGCTGCAAAATTACATTAGAGTTTCTTGCAGTTAATTTTATGTTTTGTAGTATTTCAGACATAACCTGTACAACTTACGTTTTGCGAACAAACTGAAAGAGTAGTTAACTCAGATGTCACAGGAAGGGAGGCAATTCAGTTCTAAAATAATTCTAAAAATTCTTAAATATATACATGTGTAACTACTGAGCTAAATATTTCTAACTGCTTTAAGTAATGTGTTTCTTTTTGTAAAATTTTGAAGAAAAGAGGAAATACATGGAGTTGTACCCTTACATATTAACTGTCATTATCACAGAAGTAATACCAATTTTCCTGCTCATCAAGCCAGTCAGTTACATGTACTATACAGTTGACTCACATTACCTCAAACACTGGTATCTCAAAGCAACCTCTTATATTAAATGATTTAGCTTGGAGATATTTCTTAATTTTCTTTACATTTAAACTTCGGATATCTCAAACTACTGGTATCTCGAAGTAAATTTTCTGGGACCAGAAAATTTACTTTGAGGTATCAGTCGTTTGACATGAATGTCGACTTCGAGAGTTACTGAATACGAAAAAGTAGCTGTCAACTCACACAGTCAACTGCAGTATCAGTTCAGTCGACAGCCATTAACAATACTATCTTTTACTGTTATTGGTAATGCTAACAGTCCAATTCTTTATATCAACAACCACTTTATGTATACAGAGCTCTAGATAAGAGGGAGTATTTGGTGATAATTGGGGATAATTTTTGCTAATTCTGCATAAAAACATATGTTGTGACCCCTCATCTGAACCGTCTCGATGAGACGGTTCAGATGAGGGGTCACAACAAATGGTTTGAATGAGAGATAAGAAAAATTATCCTTAATTATCATCAAATACTCCCTCTTATCTAGAGCTCTAGATAAGAGGGAGTATTTGGTGATAATTGGGGATAATTTTTGCTAATTCTGCATAAAAACATATGTTGTGACCCCTCATCTGAACCGTCTCGATGAGACGGTTCAGATGAGGGGTCACAACAAATGGTTTGAATGAGAGATAAGAAAAATTATCCTTAATTATCATCAAATACTCCCTCTTATCTAGAGCCCTGGTACAATAGTACTGGCTTGGTCAAAGCTCAGGAAAGCAAATTGATATTACCTGGTACATGTACCCTTGAGCATTAGGGGGTTTAAATAACTTTGAATATATTTTTTATTTGTCTCAGTGTCTGCTGTTTATCCACCCCATTTGATGGATGGATGACTTGTGATTTTACGTCCTTTTCAACAGTATTTCAGTTATATCAGGACGATGGGCGGATGATAATGAAAGGCTGTGTGCAATGGAACCCCGTTTACGGTAGGAAAGATTCTCGCCTCAAGCGGGATTCGAACCCGGTCCGCTAGATCAGTAGGCCAGCGCTTAACCCACTGAGCTACCGGGGCTCCACACCCCATTTGATGGTCAGTGGTACATGTAGTAAGATATTGTGGAATCACAGCAAAATCAGCTTCTGTGAACAGTTGTAAGACAGGTTAGTAAAGAGCTATCTTTGTATACATGTATGTACATGTATGTACCCTAAAATTCATTGGAACACCCTTTAAAACTTCGGTGGTCAGTCATACATGTATATTCGGGTGAGTCTAAATACCACAGACCACTACAGACCACCACAGACTACCACAGACCACCACAGACCTCACCACAGACCACAATAAAGAGTATTATACACCCTCAAAAATAACATTTTAAAGAGAAGAATATAACAAAATTTGACAAAATTTTAGAAAGCGTTTCGTTATAATTTGGTGTTATATATTATGTACATGTACCACAGACCACCACAGACCTCACCACAGATCTCAGTACAGATTATCAAATATCTTCAAAAATAACATTGTGAAGAACAGAATATTAATAAGTATAAAATTTGCCTTTTTTTTTGTGTGTGTGGGGGGGGGGGGGGGGGGGAATTTTATGTTGTATTTATGTACATATATATATATATGAGTAAGCAGACAGAATTTTAACAATAACATGATTTTCCCTGTCCATAGAAAAGTTTTTGGATGTTTTAAATTTTAGCATTTTTTTACATTTTGTTCTTCAAAATGTTATTTTAGAAGGTGTATGATAGTTTGCATTATTATCTATGGTAGTTTGTGGTAGGGTCTGTGGTGGTCTGTGGTAGTCTGTGGTAGTCTGTGGTGGTCTGTGGTGGTCTGTGGTATTTAGACTCACCCGTATATTCATTTGGTACTAGTTTGTGGTACTACAATGACATTATGATAAAATATTGTCAGCCAAAGGGCAAACAGTGTGGATGTATAATCGCGAGGTGAAAAAGAACTGAGTAAATTTTCGGGACCTTGACCCTATTTTCAAGGTCACAGGAGATCAAAGAGTGTAGAAAATGCATTGTCTCCACTCTCTCTCTCTCTCTCCTGAATGAATTGATGGATTAAACCAAATTTTCATTGATATATCACTGAGGGATGCAAAAGAACCGCATATATTTTGCTGACCTTGACCATATTTTCAAGGTCATAGGAGGTCAAAGAATGTTGAAAAATGGCTTGTCTGAACTATACCTCCAGAATGAATGGATGGATTCTAAACTCGCACAGATATTACTGCAGATGTAAAAGAATTGATCAGATTTTGGTAACCTTGACCTGATGTTCAAGGTCACAGAAGGTCACTGAGTGCTGGAAAATGGCTTGTCTTCACTATATCTCCTTGAGGGATTGATGAATTATGAACAAAAATAGACATGAGTATAATCGGGAGGTGAAAAAGACCAGATTAAATTTTGGTGACCTTGATCCTTTTTTCAAGGTCACAGGAGAACAAACAGCAGTCATTTGAGCTGCAACTAGATAAAACCAACAAAGTGGCATGTCCGCCCAGCAAACACTCAGATCACCCTGGGCATCCGCCAAAGTTTTCACTTTCCCCATGAAGCTAGCTTAGACCCTTAGCTGCTCTTTAAGTGCACAGTGAAGAATCTGATCAGACTGGTCAGCTGCCCAGGCTGATTTGCATCTTTGCTGGGTGCATATGCCACTTTGTTGGTGGTGTTGTGTTGCGGTTCATTTTAATATCATTAAAACCTTACCTCATCTGGAACTCTGGGCTTATGTATTTCTTTCATTGCATTTGCAGGTCAAAGATGGCTAAACTTCAGGCTCCTAATAAAACAGTTATCCAGCCAGAGGTTCCTAACCTCTTACATGACATCATACTATCACTGTGCCAGAGAAAATACTCCAGTGTCTCCAATGTTGAAGTCGATGGCATCATTTGTATCTCTTTCAAAGGCTTATCAGAGCAACAAGTCATCAAAATTCATGAAAACCTTCATTCACCTCCAAAGCCCTCTACCACAGAAAAAGAGGATGGCATCACTAGTCATACTGACACCTTAGACCTTAATCTTGAAGTTGAAAACATTATTGAAAAAGATTACCCAGTACCAGATGATGGAAGGAGTGATCTTGGGACAGAGAAGCAAACTGAGGTCGCTAATGGTGAGAGTAACAATTTTAGAAATGACATAAGTTTTCTAAGTTCTCTGCTGAAAACTACAAATGATATGATTGGTAGTGAAGGCAGTGGTGCAGAGAAAAAGAAGAAAAAGAACAAGGGAGTAAAGCAAGATTTGAATAAAGTGAGCAGAAGAAAACGTAAGCATCCAATGCATCATCCTAAAGGTCACGAAGCTAGTCCTAAAAAAGCTTACACAGATGAGAGTTTTACTGATAGAACAGAATCAAATGATTTTAGCAATGAACCAATTAACGAAAAAATAGTTGTTGTAAAACAAGAAGTTTTAGATGACCATGAGGAAACAAATCCTAAAATTGTTGATGTTTACAGTGCCAATGATATTCGTTCTGAAACAAATCCAAAAGCTTTGAATTGCCAGTCAAACCTTGGAAGTGAACAAGACCAATATAATGAAATGAATTATAGACAGGAGCTTTTGTATCAATCTCTAGGCCTTAGGAGATCTGAATCAACTGAAAGACAGCCATCTCAAGAATCTTCTGCACCTAGTGAGGATAATAATCAGAATTTGAATATAGTGATTAAAGAAGAAAGGATGGATGATGGTGAATTTGGTGCTGCTTATGGTGGAAATGGTGAGAATATTGGTAACGCTGCTAACTGGGAGAATGAAATAAATGTGGCAGATTATTATTCTGTTGGAGACCCGGATTATGTCCCTTGTGCCGATGAACTAGCTCAGGGATACAGTAGCTCAGACAGGACAGGTTTGAAAAGTTCTGCTAGTGTGGTAAAGAAGAAAAAATATAAAACAAAAAAAGACAACAGTGCAAATAAGAATTGGTTTGAAACTGTGAAAAATAACATGAATAGGTACCAAGCAGCACTTCTGAAATCAGTGCAGATAACTAAAAAAGGAGCAGGGGCTAACAAGCCTAGGGAGTTTCTGGATGGTAGAGAGTCTGTTGAAAGAAATGATGCAGGAATATTAAAAGCTATATTGGAGGGAGGGGTTGATAAAGAAACTCCTGAAAGGGATTCTTTGGCATCCCCAAAGTCTTCAGTGGTAGTGAAAAAAGAAAATGAGCATGAGAATAAAACTGGAGAGGAGACTAAAACAGTTGAACCTAAACTGGTATTGAAGTATCCTGCTCTGTTTAATCAGCTTCAGAAATCAAAAGTAAATGAAAAGCAGGGGGAAGAAAATCCTGTTGCTAAGTTACATCACCATGGTGAAGGTGATGTAACTTCTCAACAAGATTCGCTTGTGAATAGACTTCCATTCTTGTCATTCAAAGATCTCTTTGCTCAAGCTTCTCCTAATGGATCTACAGCAGGGATAGACATGAGACCCTCTCCTGAGAGACTTGCAGATTTACTGTCGCAGCCAACAGCAAAAGAAAGGTCTCAGGCTGCTCAGGGGAAACTTTCTGGTGCTGGGGTTGGAGCAACAGGAATTTCAAAGAAAACTTGGAACTGGAAAAAACGAGCTGTTCGTCCAAAGGGACCAAATGGGGAAATTTTATCTGACAGGCTGCCCGAAATGGGGGATTTGGATAGATTAGATATTCCTGTAGGTATTGCAAATCCAAAAAGGCAGAAGCCAAAGTCAAAAGAGGATGATAAAGACTGGCATCCGCATCATACAGATGCGGAAGTTTTGTCCCAGGTGAGAGATGGTGTGTCTACAAGACGGTCATCCGGCAGATCTCGTCGTACAAATTTTATGGAGTTTACGGACTCTGATCTGGAAGAAATAGAAATAGAGGAAGATGTGGCAGAAAACCAGGTTGAAGAAAACCAGGTGGAACTAGTGTCTGCCTACTGTAATTTTAATTGTGGTGCAAGGTTCGAGACCATCAGTGATCTCAAAGCTCATGAGGAAACTTGTGGAGGGCGTGGTTTTAAGTGTGATTATTGTGGCCTTGATTTTAATCAACAGTATAGGTGGCAGTATCATATGATTAAAGTTCATGGGGTATCAGCAAACAGTGGCATGTTTAGATAATGAACAGTTAACCTGAAAACAGCTTGTACATGTATGCAGTAGGGCTCAAAATGTAAGGTAATAATCTTGGTCACGTTGTTCAAAGCATGGTTAGCTTAATGAAATCTTTAATGAAGTATTCGTTAAGTATTCTAAATGTAGTACAGATAAAATCAAGTTTCTTCCATTTTTTGATAAAAAAAAATTAAGTGATTTCTCTGCATTGATTGCAGTGTTCTTGCCTACTGCACTTTTGAAGATATAGTGTCTTGTTAACTAAAAGTATGGTTAGTTTTGAGCAACTGTGTGCTGATGATCGTTCTGGGTTGGTAGTTTTCTCTAGCCTGCAATAGCGGGAAGTGAAACATAAGCATTGCTTTTCCAGTGGCAAAGGGACAGAACTCTACAGAGCTCTAGATAAGAGGGAGCATTTGGTGATAATTAGGGATAATATTTGTTAGTTTTCCATAAAACGTTGTGACCCCTCATCTGAACCGTCAGATGAAGGGTAACAACATATGGTTTTGATGAGAAACAAGAAAAAATATCCCTCAATTATCATCAAACACTCCCTCTTATCTAAAGCTCTGCCTCTAGAAGGCCAACAACTTGCATCATTTGAGCCACGACATGAGAAAACCAACAAAGTGGCATGTGTGCCATGCGAGACCCAAGATCAGCCTGGGCATCCACATAGTCTGAGCAGAGTCTTTACTGTCAACATGCAGGTAGCTTGGACATTTAGCTAACCTATAAGTGCACAGCAAAGACTCTGATCAGACTGGGCAGATGCCCAGGCTGATCTAAGTCATTGCTGGGTGCACATGCCGCTTTGTTAGTTTGTTAGTTTTCTCATGTTGCGGCTCATTTGACATGTGAGTGGTTAATTATTTATTTTGGATACCAACAGAATTTATGCAGGTGATCTTTGCTTTATGTGACAAAATAAATTAAAGAGGCTGCATTGTAGATTTAAGAATCTATACTTCGCTATAAAACGTAATAAACATGATAAATGACTGTAGCTGTCACAAACTCTTTGACCAAGCACCAGAGCCCTAGATAAGAGGGAGTATCTGGTGATAATTTACGATAATTTTTGTTATTGCTCTATAAAAACATATGTTGTGACCCTTCATCTGAACCATCTCGACGAGACAGTTCAGATGAGGGGTCACAACATATGGTTTCATTGAGAAATAAAAAAAAATTATCCTTCAATTATCATCAGATACCCCACTTACCTAGAGCTCTGAAGCACATCATTAAATAAGGTAAAATGCATTTAGTCAAAGTGTTTGCAGTCGGAGCCCCAGTAGTTATGTGGGTTAAGAGCTGGCCTACTGATCTAGCGGACCGGATACGAGCCCTGCTTGAGGAGAGAATCTTTCCTATGGTAAAGGGGGTTCCATTGCACACAGCCTTTCACTGTCTCTTAGTCCTGATATAACTGAAATTCTGTTGAAAAGGACATAAAATCACAGGTCATCCATCAGCCATCCGTCGTCAAAGTGTTTGCAAAATAAGTAAAATTTCAGAAGCTGACTCTTTTGTAGCTAGATTTGGTGTTTTATTCTTATTATAGATAATAGATATGGTTTTGGGAACTTAATGTTGCTCAAACTGTTTTAATTGAAGGAAAAGAGTGGCTGACCAAGCTAGAATTCTTAACAGCAATGTTTATATAAAAGCAGTTTGAAATGTATTGGGCTGAATGGATGTTGCTAAGCATATACAAAATGTACAGTCAAACCTGTCTTAAGGAGTCACCTAGGGAAAGGACAAAAATTGGCTGCTAAAGACAAGTGACCCCTTAATGCAGGTTTATTTGCACTTTGATTTGGTTTTATGTGGCTGCTTAAGACAGGTGATTCCTTAATAGAGGTGACCACATGAGAAGGTTTGACTATAATGTTTTTTTTTTTTTTTTAGTCATCCAGGCCAACCTTAAAAATATATTAGTTTCCCCTTACCCGACCCTGTCAAAATGCAAAGGGTTGACACATGTAGGTCGGAAAAATATTTTTTTTCGTACTCTAAGATTAGGATAACTAAATGTTCAAAACAGTTTATTAAGAATTTTGCAGTAGAATTTTCATTGGGAAAAATAAAAAAAAAAAATTATAAAGAAAAGTCCTCCGATAGGATGGTATAAATTTTGGTGAAGAAAAAAAATCCCAAATCATGGAAAACTTTTTTTGAAAAGGGCCAATTTTTAAGGGTTGGTCGCATAAGGGGAAACTTTAGATATTTTGTTTTTGGCTCCATCCACATTGAGTTAGAGTGGCCAAGTACAAATAATTTACTCAGCATTTACACAAGTTGAATATGTCTTGAGGACTTAAGTATATAAAAATGAAATTTTTTGTCAGTTTCAAATCTGGCATTGTATCAATGTTAGTGGGGACAAATAATTTTGGTCTGCACTTTTAAACTTATCCATAGGGATTCACAACACCAAGCTGGTTCTGCATTTGTGTTGATGCGAAACTGGCAAACATTAATACACCACTAACAAGTTATTAAGAGTTCTTGCTAATACATGTAAGACAAACAGGGCATGTATGTAGGAGTTTAAGGCCACCTCTCCTGATAACCTGATGTCTGATGGTGTCTGATAAGTGTTTTGAATCCAAATATTTTAGCATGTACAGTGTACAGTTTCTATGGTTAAATATGTGTAAAAATGGGTCATTCTGTGTGAAAACTGTTTAATGAATTTATATCCAGGTGAATATTATGTTTTAAATGTTTGAAAAATGTCAAATTTAATGATTTTTCAGACCTCCACTAATTTCCATGAAAATTCCTCAGATTGTAAATAATGAAATATGACTCGCAGAACAACAATGAATTCAGACAAAATCTAGTTATTATTATGACTCATGCAGAGCTCTAGATAAGAGGGGTATTTGATGATAATTGAAGGATAATTTTTTTTATTTCTCATTGAAACCATATGTTGTGACCCCTGATCAGGGCCGTCTCGTCAAGACGGTTCTGATGAAGGGTCACAACATATGTTTTTAAATAGCAATAACAAAAATTATCCTAAATTATCACCAGATACTCCCTCTTATCTAGGGCTCTGCTCATGTTGCCATAGCAACTATGTTCCATAACATACACATAAAACAGCAAACACACTTTTTGTCTGAGACATTTTTCCTGTCACGCACAAAAAGCTCTTACTAACAAACTTGGGGCCGGCCATCCATCCAAACAAACAAGTCATTAATGACTTTGTATGAAGCAACCACACTAAATATATGATTCTAGAGTATGTAATAAATAATGGTAACCTACTAAAATTTTCAGGAAATGTCTAAAAAAGCTGATACTTCCCAGCGATGCTGTTGTTTGAATTTTAATTTCATGTCATTCAACCTGGTTTTCACAGAGACTGGCTCATATACAAAATAATGTATGAGAGTATTTTTAAAGCTTGTTGACTTTTAAAGTGGATTGTATTTTGTTATTTTGTTATAAGTCTTATTATTTTGATTTTTAAATATACATGTTTCTGGTTTAGTCATATTATACAGTCAACTCTCGATATCTCAAACACTGATATCTCAAAGTACCCTCTCACATCAAAGAATATAAGTTGGACAAATTTCCTATTTTCATATACATTTCAACTCCTGTTATCTCAAACTATTGATATCTCAAAGTGAATTTTCTGGGACCAGAAAATTTACTTGAGATATCAGTAGTTTGGAATGAACTTTTGACTTTGAAATATCAAGAGTTGATTATATGTACCATATCTTTTACAATGTAGTTATAAGACAGCGAAAGGGAGTTCTCAGACTGCCTTCCAAAACGATCCTTAATTTCCAAATGTTCTCAACTTTTGGGACACCTAGAACCATCAATTTTCCATTTGTCCCAAATGGAAAATTAACTGTTTTTTTAGGGGTCCCAGTATTAAAGCATGTCAGGGTATGTACGTGTATATCCGTCTTACAGGATGGATTGGAAGTACATGTAGACTTTTGGGATTGTTGAAGAGAAGCAGAATTTCACAGGACTGATATATAGAATTAAGGTTTTGTCCTTGAAAGCAGACAGCCATGACACATGGCCAAATTATTGTGGTAACATAGGAAAAGGTGCTGTTTGCTGTTTAGTTTTTGCATACAGCAAGTATTATACTCAATCAGTCTGCATGTGATTACCAGTACATAAGAAGAGACCTTACGCAGTTTATTTTCTGTTAATTCTAAAACAAGCCTGTGCATCTGTTTGAGCTGGCCAGAGTTTCATGCATTACTTTTTTGGTCTGCCAGTATTCATAGGTGGTATATGGGAAAAGGGCAGATTCACATTAGAGGGGTGGGTCGGGGGGGGGGGGGGGGGGGGGGGGGGGGGGGGGGGGCTGCTGCGGACTGGTCTGAATTCATAATGTGCGGTAGTGAAACAATAGTGGTTTCTAAGGTCTAATTGGTTGGTCTAGTTTCAAGGGTCTATGAACCCTGAAGATTTTGTATAGTGAAGATTTAAGGGTAATGAGTACACTTGCAGGAGAAGCAACTCTGCTGTTTTCATTCTTGCCTCCCTTCTCAATGGGGTCAACTCAAAAAAGATAGAAATTGCTCCTGTAGGAGCAAATTCTCTCCTTTAAGAGTTGACCATTGATCTCATTGTGGTCATTGTGGAAGGCTTAAATTGTCCCAGGAAGCACACAGGAAGTCATGAAAGTTGTTCCCCTTTGTGAAAATGATGGAAAAACATGGAGGTGTACCCACCTACTTTAACACTGATCAGACTGTGCAGATGCGCTGGCTGATTTTAACCGCCATTGTTAATACATGATAGCATATCTATTTTTCTCTTGGCATAGCTCATTGAACACTTGATTAAATGATTGGAGAATAAGTTATTTGTTTGAAAAAAGTTTTCATTTTGATATTGCAAATTACCGTAATGTGCCTATATATTGGGACACCTAAAAATAATGAATTTTCCATTTGGGACAAATGGAAAATTTATTATTTTAAGTGTCCCAAATACTTAAGCTCATTAGGGTATACTCAACATTGTACCACTAGTAGTATGCATACAGCATCCATGCAGGTATGCATAGCTTACCTTGCATCTTTAGGTGACATCATAGTGCCTTTATTGTGATGTCATGATGACATGACATTGATGACACTATGATGTCACCACCTGTAATGCATCATGATATAGCTTACCTTGCATCTATAGGTGACATCAGAGTGCCTTTATTGTGATGTCATGATGACATCAAAATGATGACACTATGTTGTCACCATTTATAATGCAGCATGATGTCATTTAATGTCCGGATGATACCACACTGTAATCCCTAATAGATGCAATGATGCAGTGTATGCTATGCATACCATTGTGATTATGCTATGCATACCATATGCATACCATTCCTGGTTGGTAGAATGGCTAGTTAACTTGTATTTATGAAAAAGAATCATACTCTCAAACTACTCTCAAACAAATAAGTTATTTTCAGATCATTTAATGCTGTGATATTAATGAAATTAATAGATGCAAAATAACAGCCATCATTGATTTAGTTTGAATTAACCATTCCCTTAGCCCATTCCATTCGGGATACCCCTTTAGGGGTGTGTGAATTAACCATTCCCTTAGCCCATTCCATTCGGGATACCCCTTTAGGGGTATCTGGGCAAACAGTTTGGATCCAGAATAGGCCCCACAAACGTGGGGCCTGATCTGAGATCCAAAATGTGTGCTGCCTATACATCATTTCTACAAGAGTTAGTTAGACCAATATTGTCAAAATATTCTTGATTTTTTATGCAGATGACAATTTCAGCAGATGACAAAAAATATCCAGAATTTAGTGGGTTACATGCTGTTTTCCTGCATGTAGTCACATTTTCCAGACATTTAGGGCTGAAAGTGCTCTTTTTGTAACTTTGCCCAGGGGACTTTGCTGCCATATGCATTTGAATATTTTGACTAAGGTGAGTGGAAAAACACCATTTTTTTGCCATTTTTACAAAAAGAAATATTTTGTTTGACTTTCTGTTTCCTCCCTTGCATTGAGTAGCCCTTCCAAAACTGGGTATACCCTTTAAGAATTTGCTCATTAGGTGCAGATTCTTTAAAGATTTGACTGGCATGAGGAAGCTTTGAACAGTGGCAAGAATAAAGCATGGCACAGTTGCTTCCTCCTTACTCTACCCTTACCCACCCCCACCCCTGAAAATGTATCCATACAGCTGAAAAAATCATACAAGAGATCTTAGGTGAGCCAGGCTGCCTACAAAAGCTCATATTATCCTCTGAGTTTAAAGTTATGGAAACAAATGAAAGCTGTACGAATTTTAAATCCTCAGTCTCTGTCTTGTATATCTAAAAGTGATTGATCTGACAGGTTTACATTTTCTGCGCATCTATATGGCTGCTAAACATCATTGGATTAGTGTCATTTTTGTCCAGCCTGCTTGCGGTGAGCGAGACATAGTTGTTACGACTTCAGTTCGGTGTATGTCCGTGCGTGCATGCATCCGTCCGGATTTGTCCGGGCCATAACTTCTACATTTATGGATGGATTTCAAAATAATTTGGCACAATTGGTCTCCTTGATGAGTAGAACTGCCATTTGAAACATTTGATCAGGTAGGTCCTAGGTCAAGGTCACACTTGAGGGTCAAATGATAATATGGCCATAATTTGAGCTTGTCTGAGCCATAACTTCGACATTTACAAATGGATTTCAAAATAATTTGGCACAATTGGTCTCCTTGATGAGTAGAAGTGCCGTTTAGAATAGTTGTTCAAGTACATGTAGGTCCAAAGTCAAGGTCACACTTGAAGGTCAAATGATAAAATGGCCATAAATTGAGCTTGTCCGAGCCATTACTTCTACATTTGTGGATGGATTTCGAAATAATTTGGCACAATTGTTTTCATTGATTAGTAGAAGTACCATTTGGAACATTTGTTCAGGTGGGCCCATGGTCAAGGTCACACTTGAAGGTCAACTGATAAAATGATCATAATTTGAGCTTGTCCGAGCCATAACTTCAACATTTACGAATGGATTTCAAAATAATGTGGCACAATTGTTCTCCTTGATGAGTAGAAGTGCCATTTAAAATATTTGTTCAAGGAGGTCCAAAGTCAAGGTCACACTTGAAGGTCAAATGATAAAATGGTCATAAATTGATCTTGTCCGAGCCATTACTTCTACATTTATGCATGGATTTTAATATAATTTGGCACAATTGTTCTTCTTGATAAGTGGAAGTCTCAAGTGACATACCTGTTTGGGTAGGTCCAAGGCCAAGGTCACACTTGAAGGTCAGATATTGTAATTGTCATAAATTGAGCTTGTCTGGGTCATCACTTCTACTTATTTTCCTTTGTGAAAATTGGAAAAAAGAGAAATATGCTGGGTAAGCATGATGTTGTTTGGCTTCTTTCCAGAGTAAAGCAGTTACTTAGTCTTGACATACTTATAGGTCACCATAGCAAACAGCGGGCCCTGGACAACCTTGTAGTTATTGCTGATTGCCAGTATGTGATTTTGTATGGTTGGTTGTCAATAGTAGCTGAGTGCAAGTTTGGTTTTCTGTATTGCTAGTCACCAATCTGTCATTTATATGGCTGGTCACCAGTATGTCATTTAATATGGCTGGTGACCAGTATGTCATTTAATATGGCTGGTGACCAGTATGTCATTTTGGATGACTGGTCACCATGTTGTTAATGTCATTCAGTAGGTCTACTAACCGGTACCAAACCATACTAAATCACTGGTACCCAGCCATACAAAATCAGCCATACAAAATGAATACCTGGTGATACTCCATACAAAATGATATTCCAAAAGGCAGCCATACAGAATGACATATTGTTGACCAGCTATATATAAGCACATACTGCGGACTAGCCACATAAACTGACATACTGTTGGGCAGACACAAAGAATGAAATACTAATGAGCAGCAACACAAAATAACATACTGGTGACCAGCTACACAAAATGACATACTGGCGAGCAGCCATACAAAATAACAAACTGACCAAAAGCCACACAAAATGATAAACTGGTGACCAGCCACACAAAATGACATACTGGTGACCAACCACACTGAATGACATTCTGGTGAGCAGCCACAAAAATGACGCACTGGTGACCAGCCACACAGACTAACATACTGGTAAGCAGCCACACAAAATAACTAACAGGTGACCAGCCACAAATAAACTGGTATCAGCTACACAAAATGACATACTGGTGAACAGCCTTACAAAATGACTTACTGGTGACCAGCCACACACAATAACATACTGATGACCAGCCACACTAAAGGATTTACATGTAATCAGCCACAGAAAGTGACATAACTGATCAGCCGCCCAAAATGACAATTTGGTGACCAGCCACAATGACATTCTATGCCACACCAATTGCATAATGGTATCCAGCTACACACTATGATATTCTGGTGAGAAGCCACACAAATTAAAATTGTAGGGACCAGCCATACACAGAATGAAATACTGGTGACCAGCCACACAATGTGACATACTGATGAGCAGGGATACAGCGACATACTGGTGACCTGATGAGCAGGGATACAGCGACATACTGGTGACCAGACAAATTGGTGACTGGCCGACAACTTTGCGTAATGAAATATTGGTCACCAGCCATTATTAAGGATAAACTGGTGACCAGTCAAGCAAAATGACATGATGGTGATCAGTCACTCGTATTGATATACTGGAAATAAGCCACAAAATGACATAGTGGTGGCCATCCACACAAAATGACATACTGTTAACCAGCAACACAGAATGACATACTGGTTCCCAGCCACACAAAATGACATACTGGTGTTCAGCCATACAGAATGACATACTGGTGAGTAGCCACACAAAATTACATACTGGTGACCAGCCTTACGAAATGATATGCTGTTGACTAGCCACACACTGTAACACAGTGATGACCAGCCACACTAAAAGACATACTTGTGACCAGCAACAGTAAATGACATACTGATGACCAGCCACACAGAATGACATTTTGGTGACCAGCCATACAAAACGACATACTGGTGATCAGCCACACAAAATGACAAATTTGGGACCAGCCACACAGAATGACATTCTGGTGACCAGCCACAAAACCATTATTTGATGTTGACCAGCCACACAGAATAACATACTGGTGACCAGCCACATAAAATTACATACTGCCAACCAGCCACACAAAATGACACACTGGTGACCCACACAGAATGACATACTGGTGACCAGCCACACAAAATGGCATACTGGTGAGTAGTGACACAGATGGACACACTGTTGACCAGGCACACAGAAAGACATACTGGTGACCACCACACAAAATGACACCTGGTGACCAGCGTCAGAGAATAACATACTGGCGAGCAGCTGCACAAAATAACATACTGGTAATGAGATGCTGATGACGAGCCTCACAAAATGACGTACTTGTAACCAGCCAAGAAATTATTGATTACCAACCACTCAAAAAAGTGACCAGCCATATAAGATACATGTATACTGGTGATCAGCTATACAGAACTTCATACGCTGCAGGTTTGATAAGACTAAGACCACTTAATCCATTAGAAACAACACATGATTTTGCAAGATCTGCAATTAGATTTTCACGTTTACACCAGCTAAACAGCATTCAAGATGCCATCGGATAAAGTCAACTCCTGATATCTCGGACATTGATATCTCAAAATATCTTTTGAATCAAATATATTTTCTATTTTTATTTACATTTTAACTCTTGTAATCTCAAACTACTGATATCTCAAAGTAAATTTTCTGGTACCAGAAAATTTATATTTAGATACCAGTAGTTTGGGCTGAAATTTAACTTCGAGACATCGAGAGTTGACTGTATAACAATATTCATAGATCAAAATCTTTTCCATTCTGATGACCAGCATTAGAGCAGCATCAGTGATTAAAACCAGACATTTGATGGTGACCATCCATACAGAACTGAAACCACTAATCTCTTACTGTAGCAACAGTGGTTAGATTCCTAAATGCAGACTTCTGCGCCTGGCAATGAAGAAGGCTGATCCTTGGTCATAGGCTGTCAAGCCAATGTCAGATCACAGGTTTGCAAGCCAAATTCTGCATACAGAAAGTCAGGTGGTTTCACTGCAAAATCTGGTTTTTGCCCACTTTCATATAGCAGGGAACTCTGGTTTTGCCCACTTCCATTTAAGAGGGGGCTTTGGTCGGGCGATGGTGCTGGTTTTAATTTCCAATACCGGGCATCCTTCTTATTTGGATAAAAGTAGGGCAAGTGCCAACTGTGCTTGCAGTATAGGTGTGGGGTGGGGTTGTTTGGATGTTTTTTTCTCTCGTTTATCGTTTCTCTTTTCTTTCTTTTTCTCTCTGGGGACGGCCTGATATAGACTGAAATACTGTCTCAAAGTGACGATAAGCCCAAAACAACCAACCGACCAAATCCATTTACTAGCGAAATATTCTTGAAATGGCCATTTAACCTGAAAAGAAAGCCTTGTATACCGGTGACCAGCTATACAGAGCAGGAAACCAGTTCAAACAACCCATTCTGTAGTTAGAGCCATTTACATACTCGTCACCAGGCGCACAACATCAGAAACAACGAGCGCATGCTGGCACCACGGACGTCATACTGCAGCCTCAACGATTTAAACAGTATGAACAATATGCGTACTTGTAATCAGCCATACAAAATACATAAGAACTTTCTGCATACTGGTGACCAGCCATACGACATCTCTTGATTAGAACCATACCAGCAATACAGAGGAGATGGCTGGATGGATAGATTACTTGCGATTAGTTTTTCAGTCAGTTGATAATAGAAAGATGTGTGCAAGGGAATCACGTGTATTGTTGAAAAGATATCGGCCTCCAGCAGAATGCAGAATAGGAAACGAGTCATATTTCAGCGACAGCAATGGTGAAATACATACGTTTACAAATTACAACCATTAAACAAAACCTTTACTACAGCAAAATGGTCAGATATTTATGTATATTGATGACAAGTCATACAGCGAATACACTTCAGCTTCGGCGATTAAATCCATATCTCTGCTGATGACCATCCGTGCAACACTGGAAGTCATCCATTATACAACTTAATGATTTTATACTAATGCATGCTGGCGATCAGCTTTACAACATTGAAACGAATTTAGGCCCGATCTCACGTCGAACTAAGAACACGGGCAGCAGCAGTGATTAAAACCAAACATTACCTGTCGTGCATGCCTCAAAGTTGGCAGGCATTGTGAATGTTTAGTCAGATACTAGCTAAGCTACCTTCTCACAAGGCTGACACATAGAGCATTTTCGAGTTGCCAACTCGTGTTACTCGGGTTGAAATTTGGCGCATGCGTACAAATGTACTCGAGTACTGCCGTGCCGAACACTTCGAGTAAAGAACGAAATGGCGATGACCATCTATCTTTTTACCTTTAAGTCCAGAGTCCTATTCTCACAATTTTCTTTTAAAACTCAGGTGTTTAATATTTACATGAGTCAGGACTCACAAGAATGTTTTAAATTGTAATGGGAAATTACAATACTGAAGTCGTTACTGGCCCCGCTGTAAACCCTGCTGAATATGGTAAAAGCACAAACAGAATAATTATAATCAGCAGTATGATGAACATTCTTATCCCATTCTCACTATTATTAAACAGAAAAAGGGCAAATCATTGGCGTGACAATGTGTCATTATGAAGGCAAAACCAAAGAATTGGCTTCTTTTACAGCGGAAGTTCACTTTCCGCCATCTTTAATCCAGGCTACCCGAGGTGAGGTGGGGGTTACGGTAGTCGAGTAAATACGAATATGTGCGCAGTACTGCGCATGCGTATTGAGGTTACTCGTGTTGTTCGGTCAGTAACTCTAATTACTCGAGTTACACGAGTTGACAAACCGAAACTGCTCATGGCGATGAAACAAGGGTACAGTAGCAACGCTTAGGGGACGTCATAATGTCAAATCAGCGTCGGTACGAGATATATTAAGGTCGTGCATCCATTAGGTATTAATCAGGTGTAAAACAAGTGTCAAAAAAATCAGACTTCATGAGACGCATAACAAATCCGACTATATAGTATATACAACATTATTTAAACCTGAAAAGAAAGCCTTGTAAACCGGGGACCAGCTATACAGAACAAACAACCCATTCTGCAGTTAGCGCCGTATACATACTCGTCACCAGGCGCACAACATTGGAAACAACGAGCGCATGTTGGCGCCACAGACGTCATACTGCAGCCTTAGCGATTTGAGCAGTATGCACAATATGCATACTTGTAATCAGCCATACAAAAGCCATAGGGACTACAGCATACTGGTGAGCAGCCACAAGACAACTGTATTCATGGGCGTAGCCAGGACGCCTCAACATTAAATTTCCTTTTGTTCTTAGGATGAGCTGGTAGGCTCCAAAGGGAAGCAACTGTGTAATTTTTGCCTCTCAGTAGGGCTCAACTCTGAAAGAAAAGAATTTGCTTCTGCAGGCAGGAGCAAATTCTTTTCTTAAAGAGTTGATCCCCACCTAAAAGGGATTCTCTTTCCAGAGAAGGGGAAATGAAGTCACAATATTTGTTCCCTTTAGTAAAAACGAGGGAAATGGGCGTAGTTTTCCGTATTAGAGTGATCTCCGGAGGTCTATGCATTCAGCTACATATCCCCAAAACAATGATTGCTTTGGAAAACAAAATATTAGTACTGGCTACGCCCCTGGGATTGATCAGACAGTAACCAGCAATACAGAGTAGAGGGCTGGTTTGATGGAGTACCTGCGATCATAATTGCACTCAGTAGATAATAAAAGGCTGTGTGCAAGGGAATCCCGTTTACTGTTGAAAAGATGTCCGCCTCCAGCGGAAACTGAACCTAGGATCACTAGATCTGCAGGCTGCAGCATTGGAAACGAGTCATATTTCAGCGACAGTAATGGTGAAATAAATACTGGCAGGCTACCAGTGGTGGCCGTTTTTATTACACTTTTTATCTTGTAATCGACATATTGCGTTTAGTGATTCTATATTTTGATTCAATAAACTAGGAGTTCTTCTTGCTATAATACTGATTTATTTTTTTGAAATAGACTTTAACATGTGACTGTGACAGACCCTCAAACTAGGTCACCAACGAGCATTAAAATACGAACGTAGCATACCAGTGGTGGTCATCAGGATTGCTCTGTGTTGAATAATGCATTTTTCAAAAAAAAAAATGCCATGGTTTTTAACTTCGATGATATATTGTTATTAGTCTGTGATCTTTGTCACATTTTAACAGTTTTAGCGCGTTCGGCAGAGGCGGAATATAAGCAACAGAAACAGTTATTAGAAACGGATTTTAAAACGGTGATCTAGCGATTTCGTAGGCACACGCTACATATTACGTCGAAAAAAGATATGAATAATGGTTACACGTGTGCTGTGATTTACGAGAATTTAGATGCTTTTTTGCAGGTTGGTTGCAAGTTATACCTTTTTCGTGATAGGTGAACATTAATACAGCCATTTATACATGTTTATTTCTATATTTATTTATGTGCGTCTCAAGGGCTGTAGTCCCCCGGAAAGACAATGATGTAGATATGAGGGTAGCATGGGGAAATTGTTTACCTTTTGCCACCCAGGCAGGCAGTTTTACCCATGTTTTTTGTGGGCGTTTGTTTTGTTTTTCTTTACTAAATGGCCGAATCTGGGACACAACAAATACCTAACTGCGGGTGCAGATCGCAAATGGCCACCACTGGTACGCGGCCACCACCGGTCGCATGCCGGTATATATTACGTTTACAAATGACAGCCATTAGACAAAACCTTTACTACAGCAAAATGGTCAGATATTTAAGTCTGTTGATGACAAGACATACAGCAAATACACTTCAGCTTCGGCGATTAAGTCCATATCTCTGCTGATGATCATCTGTACAAGACGGAACACCCTTTTTTTAACTGCGCAGCATGATAGCGTGCAAAAAATTAAAAAAAAATTGCTAGGACGCTCTTTATAATGCATTAATTTATGTTCAGACCTAGGTACATTTTCATTAATGATGGTCTTTTTTTTTAGATTTACTCGCACAAAATTACCCTTTGATCTTTGCTTATATAAATCCTTTTAAACGTCAACAAGTCCTGCATTTTGGGATTCTGAATTGTGAGAAACAACATAAAGAAGGCATCTTCTAATGTTCGGGAAGATCTGTTGTATTTTCAGCATTTTATGCAGATTTTTGTTTTTGCCGCAAATCAGTGATAATCACCACCCTAAGATGATTTTGTATTTAATACTAAAGAATGCTGGTGATCAGCCTTACAGCACTGAATCGGATTTAGGTCCGATTTCACGTCGAACTTAGAACACGGATACCAAAATATTACATTTGCGCCTTACGGTAAAATATCTGTGACGTGAAATCGGGCCTTAGTCGCCGTTACTGCCAGTGTTATATGGCTCGTTTCTGATATGTACAAGGACCGCTTTTGCTGCAGAATGCTGTGTCTAAACTTGCCACCATTTAGTTTGTCCAGAGATTTAATCAAAGTTGTTATATAGGGTAGGCTGTTGAGAGAGAGAGAGGGAGAGAGAGTGAGATTTCCCTTACCCTCCTGTGAGCCAGTTAAAGTAGGACGTGTCAAACGCTACATCTACATCCAGACGCTGGAGATTACTTAAAACTCATCCACCAACAAATCAGGAGCCCTCATAGCTCAACTGGTTAATCACGGGCCACTTGATCTAGCTGTCCCGATTCCGAATCCGGCCGGAGGCTGAATTCTCTCGGATCTTAAACGGGTGTCATCGCACAAAGCCTTTCATTATCACCATCCAATCGACCTGGTATAACTAAAATACTGCTAAAACTGACGTAAAATCGCATCCATTAAGGCCAGGAGGGCACGCCCATTCTCTTTAAACATTCTACTATAAATGAGCCGCGACACGAGAAAACCATCAGAGTGATTGTGCGCTCAGCGCAGACTCAGATCAGCCTGGGTATCCGCCCAATCTGATCAGACTCTTCTGTAAGCGCTTAAAGGGTCGCTAACGGACTAGGCTACCTCCATGCGGACAGCTAAGACTCTGATCAGACTAGGCGGATGCCCAGGCTGATCTGAGTGTGCTGGGCGCACAACCGCTTTGTTGGTTTTCTCGTGTCGTTGCTCAAATATTCTAAATTGAGTGAAGCTGGTTTTCAAATGATATCAGAATAAAAGAGAACATGATTAGACTGCGACTGGGAGAGCAGTCAAATTTTGGGTCTTCTTGTTTATTACCGCAAAAGCTCTAAACATTGGGACATCGAAAATAATTAGCATATTTGTGTCCTAAAATGGAACAGTTTGATTTCACAATTTAGTAATCCATTCAAAATATGCAGATAGAATAGCAAACCTTGTAGAATCTGATCAGACTGCTCCTCAGTCAAATTTTAGTCTGCACTGTTTGCGCAGACCTATCTGTCCCAATAATTTGATTTTTGATGGTATTTTCGATGGTTACGGCACTTGAAATGCAAATAATTCTAAGAATTTGAAAGACTTCTTTAAGATGAAGCATGTAGCTGAATCCTTTTATTGGTATTGTAGCAGCTAGCATTCATGGACCTTATGGAAATGTGGAGATAAGAATTAATCCTTTCATGAATACAACATCGATCATGGAATGATAAGCTGGCGTATTAATCTTCCTATCAGACTTCGCCAACAATATTCGCGGCGTAAGCCTGCTGTGCGTTACAGCAGTTACGTGTGCTAACATATACAATGGCGTAAGCTTGTAGTGAGTAACTGCATCTATGGGGCTAACAATATTCATTTCTTCTTCAAGTGAGAAAGCCACGTACAACTGGTTGTAAGTCTTATGCCCCTCTCCCCCTCCCCTCCCCCTCCCTCCTCCACGACACACACACATACTCCGGACTCCGGTTTTCTCCAACCTCTGCTTAAGGATCAGCCCGATGTAAACGTACCTTTACCAAATTTAGTGCGACAAATTAAATGCATTTCTGTATTTAACCTAATTCACTGTCGCTGAATTGTTTTAAGGAATGAATGTTATTTTTTATCGTTTACTGACGTATAAACTACATCGGGTCACGAGCAAAGTAAGTGAACCCCGAAGGGGTTTACGTAAACTTTGCTCGTGACCCGATGTAGTTTATACTTCAGTAAACGTTTAAAAAATAACATTCATTCCTTATATTTATATTATTAAGCGATGCTTTTGATCAATAAAAAGGTAAACAAAAATAAGAAATACATATATAAGAATCGTTTTAAAAACATTACCGGTCGAATTTTGCAATAGTTTGGAACAGCCGCATTGTCACTGCCTACCAGTTAATTCCACCTCCTGCTGTAGATTTCGCGTGCAAGTAGGCGTAGCGAGCTGTCACTCAATGTTCACTAGCCATTCAAATACATGGCATGTTGTAGATTTCACGTGCTAGTTAGTGAGATGAGCTGTCACTTTAAAGCGCGTGACACAATGTAATTATTGACTTGTAAACAAAATTGACTCCCGCATCACTTAATTGGGTTAACAGAGAGCTCTGCACTGAAAATGTAAATATTTGGGATTAAACTGTCTGAAATGGTCTTGGACGAACGCTTATTTATCACAGCGATATGAGTTTGGCTTCCATTCTAAAGACTTTCGGATTGTGTTAGCTTGTTGAAGGTTCGAACTGCATCATATATATATCCCTCTTATACCATTGCTCATTCTCGGGTCAATGGAGTTGAGGTGACTCGGTGGGAGACGCCTTTGTTGTCGGATAGGCGATCGTGTCTTGCCTGATGTCTGCAGCTGCCATGTGGCGCGGTGGCCCGGATCGGGCTTCGTTGTCCGCTGAGACCGTCCAATCACCTTTTGGAACATTTTAAAGTTGCTTATCTTTGTAATATAAGCGTATCCATACCAAATTTAGTGCGACAGACGCGCGTTTCTGTATTTAACTTCTTCAGTGTCGCTAAGCCCCAGAAGTTTGAAAGAAAAGAGATGATACGCAGGTCTCGGCAGACAAAGAGCATCTCTCTCCGAGCCAGACTTACTGTTGTGTTCCGCGACACGCATTAGCTGCAGACTTCAGGTAAGAGAGCCTATACGTATTAACTCGCGAGCGTAAGAAAGGCGGTGAAACATGAAGGGATGCACAAGTACACCTTATCATCAGTGCAAAACGACCAAAGCGCAGTAAGCTGTCGATATGTCAAATTGTTGATACCAAACTACTGATATCTCAATGTAAATTTTCTGTTCCCTGAAAATTTACATTGATATGCCAACAGACTGAGATAACAAGGGCTTAAAATTTAATGTAAATAAAATTTGGAACATTTCTTTTTTTATATAAGAGGTACTAGTACTTTGAGATATCAGTGTTTGAGACAACGAATGTCAGCTGTATACGAAATGAAATTCAAACAGACAAAGCAAACGTACAATAAAAACTGATAAACTGAGCTGCTAATTGTTTCCCTACATTTTATTGCTAAAACGGCATTTATATTCCCATTTTATTAATAATATATTAAGAGAACTAATAGCTGTTCAATAATGACGTCTCGCGGCCAATACTCGTAATGAGCAAAAGGTTATAACCCTCGTCACATGACATTATCAACCTATCATTGCAGGAATTACTTATGAGCAAGCTTGCGGACAAAATATTTTAATGGACTCTAGGTAGTTGTCCGTTTTGAACGGAAAAATACGCTTAACTCTAATACTTTATTAAAATAAAGATCTATGTTCAATTAAGTTTGTCTATTCTTTGTATTTTTGTTGTGGATAATATACGGATAAAGGTTTAAATTTTCTGGGATATATTACGAAAAAGGTTTGTACAATGATCATAAATCTGTTTATTTTACTTTATGTATTATTTTTGTATATATTTTTTTTTCTTAAACTCTAACTTTAAAAGGTTATCTCGAGACATTATAAAATAAAACATATTGTATTCCGAAATACAGAAACATTTTGTATCAATATTTTACAAAGCTGTCGGCCATCTTTTTTATTTCAGTAAATAGATTTTTGGTGTGCGCCGTAAAAATGATATAGTATGCGAACATCCTAAAAACACAGACCAGTCATTGTAGCCACGCATACTTCTTTTGCCTTTCAATTTACAGATTGCTCCGATTTACAGATCGTTCATACAAACAGCGATAATTCAGATCAGACAGCGCAGATGCGCGGATTGATCTGAGTCTTCGTTGTTTGCACATGCTTTGGTGCCCTTTCCTCAGGACTTGGCCCTTTTGAATAGTACTTCTCCATATTGTTTGAAATAAGTGGTTTCGGAACAGTCCCGACTTCAGTCTTGTCAAGGACACCAGTTCCGAAAACACTCATCTCGGGACTGAAGTAGAAGTAGCTTGTTGAAACTATTAGAGCCGCGACATGAGAAAACCAACAAAGTGGTCGTGCGCCCAGCGCAGACACAGATCAGCCTGGGCTTCCGTCCAGTCTGACCACAGTCTTCGCTGTACGCATAGAGGTAGCTTAGTCCCTTGGCTACCCTTTAAGTGCTTAGCGAAGAGTCTGGGCGGATGCCAAGGCTAATCTGAGTCTGCGCTGGGTGCAAAACCACATTGTTGGTTTTCTCGTGTCGCGGCTCGTTATTTTTTTTTTTTGTTACTGTGTGATAGCCTACTTTGTATTTCTCGTAAAAGTGCCAATTTCGGATACAAATTTATATTCGAACTATGGCTTTATTTATTTACTTGTATTTGTGATGTGGGGGGTCCGGAATAGAGGGGCGTGGGGTTGGGGGAGCTGGATAGAGAGTCTCGTATACACGCATTGAAAGGGCGCATATTTTATGACTCGTCGCTGTAGACACATTTGAACATCAAATGCTTAGTCTGTTCAGGAAACGCAAGGTGTATTATTGTTTGTGTCTGCGAATTCAATAAGGTTAGAGTTTTTGGTAGAGTGCAGTAGTTCTTGCCTTGTGTTCTGAAAAAAGTAAAAGTTTTCCATGACCGTAGGGGCAATGGGGGCTAGAGGCCCACTATATCATGGGCACTGCATAAAAGGCTGAGCTCATCCCTCTGCTTTCGCTGTCTTATCCCCGATTCGAAAAAGATACCATTTCCTGCTGGGCTGACTGAGAGAGTTTGTCAGTGATTGGCTGCACCAACCGGGATTCGAACTCGCGACCTTTTTTCACCATTTCCGATTTGCTCTAATAAAACGACAATAAGGAGCTTATGAAACAGGAGATGTTTACGCAGATAAAAATGTCCTTTTAAGAGGAATGATAAGATAAACTTCTGCTCAAAATGGAAGATTAAAGATTAGAATTTCAGCAGTATCTCTTCTATGTCTCTCTCTCTCTCCTCTGTCTCTCTCTCTCTAACTCTCTCCCCCTCTCTCTCTCTATCTCTAACTCTCTCCCCCCTCTCTCTAAGAGAGAGAGAGAGAGAGAGAGAGAGAGAGCTGGGTCAGAACATTTATTTCAAAAGATTTATGGCATAGATTGTATATACCAAAAAGGAAAGACTCTGACCAGACTACGCGGATGCGCAGCCTGATTTGAGTGTTTACTGTCCTTACATTCCATAAGATAGCTTTTCATTTTTTGTGCGACGCAAAAAAGTGATGCTTACATGTAATGAGGAAACCTGTAGAGGGCATAAACAAAGTGTGGGTACCGAGATCAGATTGCGCACATTTGCAGCCTAGTTTGGGCATTCGCACTCCGCATATGCCTTAATGTGAATGGATTTGCTTTTAGGAGAGCAACTGTTCATTCATGTTTGGCTGTCTTCAAAATATAGAAATGAATTTTCTCCCCTGTGTACAAGCCCTTAATTCCCTCAAAGTGTAGACCCCTTTGAAAAAGTGCGTTCTCGTCTAGGGCAGCAAATAGGAGGTCACAAAATTTGTTAACGTTTTGTAAAAATGGCGGAAAAATATTGAGGTGTACCAGGTCACCTTAAGACACCTTTCTTTTATCGTTAAGCACGTTCTTGTAATATATGTACCACCACGCTAAAGCGGTATTATTATGCAGTGGCAGGTACGTGAAGAAGCAAGTAGACTGGGTTCATTTGGCAATCTGTGGTGACTATGTTTCGTTCCAATCCGGTATCTCATCTGACGCTTAAACCCCTGTCACACCAGAGCAGCGTTCTCACGGCGATCCCACGGCGTCCAAGAAAAATGCAGAACGCCGAGGTGCGCGCAGTACCATCGCAAGCATCACCGCAGCAACGCAGTGGCATCGCCAGTAGACGCTGTGGGATCGCATAGAACGCCGAGCGACGGCGCGCACTTTGAGCATGCTCAAAACAAACGCCGTCGCTCGGCGTTCTAACAAGAGCGCAGTGGGGTCGCCGTAGGGTCACCATAGCCGCGCAGTAAGGTCTCCTAGAATGCAATAGGAGCTCCACGGGCGCGCACAAGTGTCGTTGTGCAAACGCCGTGGTCGTCCGAGGCGTTTGCACGGAGATTGTACGGCGTTCTTTGAGATGTCACTGCGTCTTTAACGCGCTGATACGACGCGTCTACGGCGCTTATACGGAGTGCCACTTATTTAACTGCGCTCTTACAACGACTGCAAGAAGCTGTCATGGCGATAACTGCGCTCCCATGGAGCTTTTACCACGCCCATCGGCGTTTGTATGACAAAACCAAACAAAATAGATTAAAAAATGAGATATGCAAACAATTATGACAAAAGCAAACAAAATACTATAGAAATGAGATATGCAAAGAAGCATTCCTTTCACTATGTCCGACGTACGCCAGCAAGCTGGACTCCTGCTTGCCTATATGGGGGTGGTCGGGTGTTGCGATGGTGCTGGATATAACTTTCAGTGCCTGGGCGTCCTACTGATTTGGATAATAGTAGGGCAAGGGCCTACTGTGCTTGCAGTAGGTGCGGGTGGGGTTGTTTGGACATTTTTTCTCTCTTCTTTCTCCCTCTCTTTGAGAGACGGCCCGATATAGACCGAAATACTGTCTCAAAGGGCCGTTAAACCAAAAACAAACAACCAACCAACTTGCCTATATGCAAGTCCAGCAGGTCCAAAATGCTGCAGACGCTGTTCACATCATTCTTGGAAGACGACGACGGAGGAGGGCCTAAAGGCGTAGACTGCTTTGGGTCCGGCCCAAAGGCATAGAATGCTTTGGGTCCTGCCCTCTTTTTGCGGGCATGGTTTCGACTTCGAGAACAAACATACAACTGACGAAGACTTCGTTCTGTTGTGCAAACGAACGTCTTCAACACGCCGTCAGCGCAGTGTGAACGCCGCGAAAGCGCAGTGCATGCATTATGAACGCCTAGAAAGCGCAGTGAAAGCTTCGTGAAAGCGCAGAGAATCGCCAACAAGAACTCCGTAGGAACGCGATAGAACGCCATGCGAGCTCCGTAGCAACGCCTTGGTCGCTGTCAGGACGCCGTGACAGGCCCTTTTTCACGAAAAATATCCGGGTTTTCTTGCGATCTCACGGCGCTCCGGAAAATTAAACAACTCCGTACCAACGCAGTGGAAACGCAGCTTGGTGTGACAGGGGCTTTAGTTTGCCGAAATGTTCTACTCGGGAAAATCTAATGTGTTAATATCCCCTCGGGTATCTTCGCTACAACCACGGGATTTGCAAAAAGTCCAGTGAGCTCACTCGGGTACCTTCGGGCATCTTCGGTGACGCTTAACTAATGATACGAAATTTGTCGAACTGTTACGTTTTCCTCCCACTGGAGTTTTTTTCGCTGACGCTTTGTTTTGCCGAACTGTTGCCCTAAGTTCAGTAAGCTGCAAACAAGTAGATGCATAGATTGTGTTCCCACTCAGTAATAATCTGAGGTATACCAACGGATACTTTTCATATCCCCCTCCCCCCTCCCCCCCCCCCCAACACACACACACATACAAATAAATAAAATGAAATAAAAGACAAGATGTGATCCCTCATTAGACCCGTCTCACTGGGACGGCTTCAGTGAGGGGTACGTATATTTTCGTTCAAAAAAGTAACCGGCATCCTAGTGCCTCACTCGGGTAGTTTCGGTTATCTTCGGCGAAGCTTAGCCGAAATGCGGCTTTAAATACTGTTTTGCAATTAAGAAGAAGAAGAAAGGAAGTAGAAGTACAAAAAGAGGATAGTGATTTGTAATCGAATGTAGATAAATAGATAAATTAATAAAATGACGATAACTATACAAAATGAATATTTATGAAAATACTACGGTATCTCATCAGACGGGGTAATGACGGTACATGCCTGTCAAGGCAATACACATCCCGTTATCTCTAAATGTCATAAATATTTTTGTCGCGTGGCGATATTTATTATCAATCATGTCGTATTATTAATTAGGAATTCCTAGCTCGCAGTCATTTCATTAATACGAAATACCAATATTATGCGGCAAACTGGAATGTCATAGTCTATGTTGTGACTGAATAACTCGGTACATGTATAGGCGTGGGAACTCAAGTCCTTAACTTTCCAAAAGTTAAGATTCAGTCCCCAAGTCAACAGCCTGCCAATAAAGCCAAGTAATCAACTAACCCCACAGTAAACATTCTACTCAGAAAGCTAGAAAATACTGATTACTTAATGACTTAACCAAGTTGTCTCGGTCCACCCCCATGTTTTTTCCACATTTTTGTTCAATGGGAGAAAACTATTGTAACTTCAAGTTTGCTTGCCTGGATGACAAATTCCTTCGAAATTGGGATCAACTCTTAAAAGAAAGAATTTGCTCCAACGGAAGCAAATTCTTTCTTTTAACAGCTGACCACATTCAAAGTGGAGTCAGAAAATGAAAAAAAAGAGGAAAATGAAAATGACAGAATTGTTTCGCATTTACCTTAAATCGTTAGCTTTAATGGTTGTTAATTTTAAGGAAAATTAATTATTTTACACTTGGGGACAGGTTGTTTGGTTTTGGGGCCTGATCGTTTATTTTATGGACTTAAAGCTGTATAGAACAGAACAGAACGGACACGTACATGTATTTACTTTACTGTATACAGGTTCTCGAGCATACATGCTGTTGTAAATATCAATTTTCTGTCAGTGTATATAAATAATGTCCCTCGTGACTAATTAGGGTATAATTATATGGAAACCAATCAATTATTGTTGCACTCGACGTTTTAAGTGTGCGAAATGTGTATTGATGAATGGCCCTGCCTATTCATGTACACCATACTTGCGATAGGTTTATAAGGATTTGGTGACACAGTTGTTTTATTGACAACCACATGCACGTTTTGAACCCTAAGCTATCAAAGCCTTGAGCAAATTACTGCACTTTTTTGAAATACTAGGAGACTATCATAGGGACATTAGTATATTAGACTAATTGTATGTAAAGCCTTAAAGGTCACCGGCAACAATTGTTCTCAAATGAGTCAAAGCTTGTACTTGTACCAATAGACATTCCAGCATCTTTGTTGCCAGCCAGTCAAAACTTTCACATTCAATGAAAATTGTATACTATGACCTAGTTTCACTCAAGAATAGTATCGCAGTCAATACTCTTTTATATTATTTTACCATTAGTTTCAAGTTTTCACATACTGGTAACGTATTTTACATTAACGTTCTAACTTAATGATAATATGATAGTGGCAGGTGATTAATCCAAACTTGATTATTTATTTCTTTAGGCACCTTAAGAAACCAACGGCTCATCTTGCCATTTTGTACAGGGTTCATTGAAATTAATTCTGAATTTAAAGATCTTGAAATATTCCTTTTATTACCTTTCAAGGTAATAAACTTCTTAAGTAAATTGCTTTCCATGTACATTCAGATAAATTACCCTGAAGTGATACCTTAAAGGGATAGTTGTAATGAGGGACGATAACGTATGGTTTTATGACTAGCCAGAACCTAATGGAAAACAGAATTTAGTGGTCGAGTCTGGTAACTTAAGACAGCGGGTAAATTCGGACATACCATTGCAAACGGTGAAAATCCAGATGAGACGGCTCATCAGGATTTTCACTGTTTGCCCAGTTAATTTTGTTTAATTCCAAACAACTGACATATAAAGGAAACAATGTCACTGTCCGAATTTACCTGACTTGGCCCTATCTCAAATTGAACCCTTTATTTGGGACTCTTGACATTTTGAGCTGTTGAAAGTCTAGAAAGTGTAATAGTTGCATTAATAGGCATCTGTCATTTATTTAAAGTCCTGTGATAACTACTGTTATGGACTTTTTTCTTGTTGTTGTTAATTTTGTTCATTTTTACATCTCGTTTTTCATCTATTGGTTCTCGTATATCTATGGTAGCTGGTTTGTGCCATTTCGTCTTTTCGTCTTGTCGCCGCGAAAAGACGCCAGGCGAAAAGACGAAAAGACGCCAGGCGAAAAGACGAAAAGACGAAAAAACGCCATGCGAAAAGACGAAAAGACGAAATAACGCCATGCGAAAAGACGAAAAGACGAAACCCGCCACGCGAAAAGACGAAATTTCAGCGCGAAAAGACGAAATAACGCCATGCGAAAAGACGCCATTTGAAACTCTTTTTTTGTCGTCTTTTCGCGTGGCGTCTTTTCGTCTTTTCGCCTGGCGTCTTTTTCGCCGCGAAAAGACACCACGCGAAAAGACGAAAAGACGCCACGCGAAAAGACGAAAAGACGCCACGCGAAAAGACGAAATAACGACACTGCATTTTTTCCTTCCTTCTCTGTAAGGGACAACACCCAAAAGAAAGACTTTGCTCCTTTTGGAGCAAATTCTTTCGTTTAAGAGCAAACCTCTTTAAGAAACGATTTCTAACTAGGGAAAACTTGAAGAGGAAGTCGCAGAAGTTGTTTCCCTTTGTAAATATGGCGGAAGGAGCATTAGCAAAAAGAGCAGTCTGATCAGGCTCTGCTCTGTCTGCGATCGGCACGTCTTTAGAAAACTATGAATTTGTTCAAATTTTGGGTTAGCTGCAGGTTAAAGTATGCCATATTCATATCATGTTTCAGTGTTTATATAAACACTTGTAAATTTTCCTCCATAATTTGTGGGAGATTAGATTGTCAACGAGGTACTTAATCTTTTTGGTAGTTTAAGATCAAAACGAAGATATAATTATGATGAAATTGATTTGAGTATTTTTCTCCAAAACATAAGGACGGCTCATTTTCTTGTCTGTCCGTTCAGTAGAAATACCATAATGACCTTCATCATATTTTTGGTGATGTTTCCAAAAAAAAGTAATAAAAAAATCGGTGGCAAAAACTGCAAACCGTGATTAGTCCACTTCTCTACAGATTGCATTCTTATCAGGGTCTACACAGTTTAATCAAAAACACTTGTCTAAGTATAAGTGTCTTAACTGTAATAAGAATAGGATATTTATACACCTTAATTGCAAAACGGTACCATACTGACCGAAAATATTGCAGACTCCACATTACTTTTATCATGTTTATAGTCTATCCTCATAATTCTTATGCGTCGAAAAATAACATCAAATAACATTTCAGTGCGAACATGATCAGACTGCATCAGGATCTATGTTTGCAGTAGTCTGATATGAGTCTTCACAGTTTACTCAGACAAGCTGTCTAAGTATATGATATCAATACAGTCATCAATAACAGGGTATTTATGTGTCGTTATTTCGTCTTTTCGCGTGGCGTTATTTCGTCTTTTCGCATGGCGTCTTTTCGCGGCGAAAAGACGAAATAACGCCACGCGAAAAGACGAAATAACGCCATGCGAAAAGACGAAATAACGCCACGCGAAAAGACGAAAAGACGAAATAACGCCATTTGAAAAGACGAAATAACGCCACGCGAAAAGACGAAAAGACGAAATAACGCCATGTGAAAAGATGAAAAGACGCCAGGCGAAAAGACGAAAAGACGCCACGCGAAAAGACGACAAAATTAGAGTTTCAAATGGCGTCTTTTCGCATGGCGTCTTTTCGTCAAATCGTCTTTTCGCCTGGCGTCTTTTCGCGGCGACAAGACGAAAAGACGAAATGGCACAAACCAGCCACCATATATATCTCAGTCTTTCGTTTTTCCAACATTTGGTTCTCTTATTTCACAATCTTGAGCTCTCGCAACTGAACAGGATCCGATAAAGACTTTTACATTGTCGTTACATTGTAGGGACCTGTAGTATATTTGTAATAGACTTTGTATAGAGTTTGGGTTTGACTTTCGATTGTGAGCCGCGAGCGCGATTCCTCGCTCTTCTTCGATGTTGGAATCAGTTTGCAGACACATTCCGACGGTTTTAGTGCATTTGGCATATGAGTTTTATTATGAATCCATCGTTTTATTGTTACATTGTAGTCTCTGATTCCTATTATTCTTTCACCAATTCCATATGAGAATTAAGCCGTGAACAGGGCCCCAGACAAGGAGGATTTTTGACAATATTTATTATTATTATTATTTTGTTGTTCTCCATGGAAATATTATATTGGGACCCTCATTAGTTCCGCCCCAGTGTGGCGGTCCTAATGAGGGCCCCAGTATATGAGCCGCGACACGACAAAACCAACAATGTGGTTGTGCGCCCAGCACAGACTCAGATCAGCCTGGACATCTGCTCAAATTAATCAGACTTTTCGTTCAGTGCTCAAATGGCAGCTAAGGGTTTAAGCTATCTCCATGCGGACAGCGAAGGCTCTGATCAGGCTGGGCGAATGCCCAGGCTGATCTGAGTATACGCTGGGCGCACGACCACATTGTTGGTTTTGTCGTGTCGCGGCTCATTTTTATGCTTCATGGAGAATTAAGAAAAAATATAAAAATACACAAGATTTAGCACCAGAAAGTCACATTTTCTGGAGCCCTGAATGAATTTGTTTCTATTACTATTAATTTGCTGATATGTTATGATCAGATTTATGAATAGAGAGAGCATAAAAGATCTCGGAAAATATTACAGAAAATATTCATACTAACCCCATGATAATTGTACATGACGTCGAAGTATTTCATGGTCAAATGATGTAATTCGTTCGTAACAAGCGTTTATGTGAAAATATTAAACCTAGCGTTTGATCACACTTGTATGGCAAACGTCGGGTCCAAACCCTAACCCATGCAGCAATGTAAGGCGAAGGAGAAAAATAAAAATTATACAAAATAATGATAATGATGAATTATATGTAAAGTGAGAAAATTTTCTCAAAAAGATAGTTTAGTTGGGACAAACCAAAACATCTTCTTCATGAACTGTTAATCGCTTTCCCCTTTTAAACGTTTTTTAACGTTTTGGCCGTTATCTGCCAGAACTCATCCTTTTTGTTTGAAGTTGACACCGTAAAGGACGTTTTAGTGTATGAAATGATGAAACAATATTTTAGAACTGCTTTCTGTGAAAATCATTATTTTCATGCAGCGGAGAAACACATAGAGGAAGTTAATTTACTGTTAAGAACCAGAGGCATTACTAGGTTTAATTCTTAAAGGATTTCCTCGGTTTTTCTCTCATTTTCACCTGGATCTTTTCCTGCTGTTAGCATGAACAAAAACACGTGTACCTTGATACCAGTTAACGGTATCTGATACTTTTCAGGAAACATGTGGATTATTAATTGCTCTGGAAGCTGACTTTGTGATCAATAATATTTTGGACAGGTCACGCGAAAACCCTTTTTATGCATTTTCGATCAGCACACCCAGCAGGCTCATGACGCCGAAATGACCTCGGACTAACGTCGATGCGACGTCACCAAGTCGCACTGGCATATGTACGACGTCAATTCGACATCATGTGCCTGATGGGCATGTTTAGTTTAGACTGCACATGCGCAGTCTGGTCAGGACATGTACAGTTGGGGTTGATACTTTGCAGAACAGACAATAGGTATTACTTTTCCTGTGTCGTCGTTGTCGGCGGCGGCGTAAGTTTTTAGTCGGATTTCTGTTGTAGCTGTGTGGTTTGTGGCAGCACGAAGACAGGCGAGACATGGCGATCCGAGGAATTATTGTTTCAAATATTGACAGTATCCAGTTAAATATTGTCTAAAAGAAAAATCATTTCCCTGTTCCAGATGCGAATATTGCGCAGCCTGGTTTAAGCACGTTCATTCAACTAATGCCTTAGGAAAGTTTTTCTTGCTCTGTTGCTCAGTATTAGTCCCTACATGAGAAAAGTAGATGCTGACCAAAATGCGCATGCCTCTTCTTCACACACAAAAAAGCTAAGAACCAGTTCATGAATCCGCGTTCAATATATCAGAATCCGCGTTTGATGTACCTTGTTAAAGCAGTTAATAACGCTAACGTCATGCTCGGTCGATGCATACACAGATTTTTCTCTGCCTAGATTGCCCTTTTCCCCATGGCACCTCCATATTTGATCTTGTAGAACTGTCTGTTATAAACTAATATTCCATTAAGATATAAACTAATCAGGCTTCGGGTTTCTGCATTTTCACCTGAGAAATGTAAACATGATACCATATGGTTCATATTTTGCATTTTGATTAGATTGTTTCTTACTAAATGTTAATGAAAGTAGAAATAGAAAGAGTGGGCAGCGGAAGTTAGCAAGTACATGGCACACTTGAAGACAGTCGCCCACCTCCCCCCCTCTACCCCCTATAGTGCTTCCCTTATAAAGGTTTAGAAGGGTGCTGCACTCTTTTGCCTTTTGGCCTTACCCTTCTGACTTCTGCCCTCCTTTAGCGGAACGTAATTTCATTCATTTTACATAATATTTTTTGCAATATGCAGCTTTCTGTGTGCAAAAGAGGTTTACCATTATGCAAATATTTATGTCTCCCTGAAACAACAACAAAAAAGGAAACAAGGTGTTTATCCGTTTAGAAAGTGTTAATACTCATTGTTGAAAAAATAGCTTCAGAAAAGTGCCCTTTAGGGAGTGTGTCGCGCGCTAAAAGTGCCCCTTTTCTGGCCAGCACACTGCCCTTTTTCAGGCCAGGGGAAACACTACGCCCCCCCGCCCCCAAATACAAACTCTTACCCCGAACTGCGAATACTCTTATGCGTATTTCTGACTCAAGTTTTTTTTGTTTTTTTTTGTCACGTTCTGTGCAATGAAGGCTGCATTTAACGGGAAAGCTTCACTGTTTCTGTAAAAAAGATACCATAGTGTCCTTATTTTACAAACATGAAGATTGACCGACATTACGCCGACTATAATCCCAGTATATACATGAATGCATTCTTCAAATGACATGTATTCTTCAAAGATTTGCTCATTGTTGAGATTTTTCGCATGTCATATTTAAAACGAGTTATTTTATCTCATGAATATTGATTAGATATACTAAGTATATTGTTGACATTCTTTCGCTGACAAAAGAAGAATGTTATCTTAAGAAGGGCTTTGTTTCTTTCTGGGGACCATCATTTTCCTAGGGTGTATAAGTACACCATCATATTTTTCAACAATTAAAATACGAAGGGAAACAACTTTTGTGATTTCCTATTTGTTTCCCTGGCCTACGAAGCAACTCCGTATTGGAGTCTCGTGTTGAAGGGAAGAATATGCTCTACGGCAATACATTGCGACAACATATATGAATCGCTTTAACCCATTGCATTCTGGGTATTTTTTTGTCGTCTGCAGAAGTTGTCGTCTGCATAAAAAGTTAAGAATATTTTGACAATGTTGGTCTAACTAACTCTTGTAGAAATGATGTCTAGGCAGCAGGCAGTTTGGATATCGGGCCTGCTCTGGATCCAAACTGTTTGCCCAGGGACCCCTAAAGGGGTATCCCGAATTCCGGGAATGGGTTAAATGCAGAAAATTGACCCAGCAGACACACATCTTCGTAATGACGTCGATTCAACGTCATGTGCACGCCGGGGAAACCAAAGCTACTGCTTTGATGACTTTAATGCTGGCTGTGGTTCTCGGTGGAATACAGGCTGCAGTACTCAGCTGAATATTGCCTGTGGTACTCAGTTGAATACTGGCTGCGATACTTAGTTAAATACAGGCTGTGGTACTTAGTTGAATATTGGCTGTGGAACTCAGTTGATTACCGACTGTGGTACTTAGTTGAATATTGGCTGTAGTACGCAGTTGAATACCGGCCGTGGTGCTTAGTTGAATATCGACCGTGGTGTTCAGTTGAATACTGGCTGTGGTACTCAGTTGAATACTGGCTGTGGAACGCTCAACGGTTGAATTTTCACTGCGATACTCGGCTGAATACCGGCTGTTGTACTCAGTTGAATTTTGACTGCGGTACTCAGTTGAATACCGGCTGTGGTACTCAGATGAATTTTGGCTGTGGTACTCAGTTGATACCGGATGTGGTACTCAGTTGAATTTTGACTGCGGTACTCAGTTGAATACTGGCTGTGGTACTCAAATGCATTTTGACTGCGGTACTCAGTTGATTACCGGCTGTTGTACTTAGTTGAATTTTGACCGTGGTACTCAGTTGATTACCGTCTGTGGGATTCAGTTGAATTTTGACTGTGGTACTCAGTTGAATACCGGATGTGGTACTCAGTTGAATTTTGACTGTGGGACTTAGATGAATATCGGCTGTGGGACTCAGTTGAATTTTGACTGTGGTACTCAGCTGAATACCGGATGTGGTACTCAGTTGAATTTTGACTGTGGAACTCCGATGAATATCGGCTGTAGTACTCAGTTGAATTTTGACTGTGGTACTCAGCTGAATACTGGCTGCGGTACTTAGTTGAATACTGGCTGCGGTACTAAGTTGAATACTGGCTGCAGTTCTCATATGAATGCTGTCAGCGGTACTCATTTTAATCTGGACCGCGGTACTCATTGAAAGCCGACTGTGGTATTCAGTTGAATTTTGACTGCGGTACTCAGTTCAATACCAGCTGTTGTACTGAGTTGAATTTTGACTGTGGTACTCAGTTCAATACCAGCTGTTGTACTCAGTTGAATTTTGACTGTGGTAACCAGTTGTATACAGGATGTGGTACTCAGTTGAATATTGACTGTGGTACTCAGTTGAATACTGGCTGTTGTACTCAGTTGAATTTTGACTGTGGTAACCAGTTGTATACCGACTGTGGTACTCAGTTGAATTTTGACTGTGTTACTCAGTTGAATACCGGCTGTGGTACTAAGTTGAATTTTGACTGGTACTCAGTTGAATACCGGCTGTGGTACTCAGTTGAATACCGGCTGTTGTACCCTGTTGAATTTTGACTGTGGTAACCAGTTGTATACAGGATGTGGTACTCAGTTGAATTTTGACTGTGGTACTCAGTTGAATACCGGCTGTGGTACTAAGTTGAAATTTGACTGTGGTACTCAGTTGAATACCGGCTTTGGTACTCAGTTGAATTTTGACTGCGGTACTTAGTTGAGTACCGGCTGTGGTACTAAGTTGAATTTCGACTGCGGTAGTCAGTTGAATACTGGCCGCGGTACTCAGTTGAATTTTGACTGCGGTACTCAGTTCGATACTGGCTGCGATACCCAGTTGACAGTCACTATTGATAACCTGAATGAATTCATATTTTCTTGTCTGTAATCTCTCATTGAGCTTGCACGTTTTTCTGTGACCGTCGGTCGGCAATCCTGTTAGCTGATCCGCAAGGGAATACAATTTTTAACAAGGCCACCAGCAAATAAACCTTACAAGCAGGTATGAAAGTAAAATCACATATCGAATTGCATCTGCAGGGACTGATCGATCTTTGATATGTTCAAGCTCCATGTGCAGTACTGTTGACAATAAAGGCGGATACACTGGCTGACTTTAGACTCTCTACTGTCCGCACAAGCAGTAAATATTGAAAAAGGTCACTTTTATTGTGGCACGACAGTAAAATGGGTTCCGACAGATCAATATGGAAAAAACTCTTTAATTTCGTTTCTTACAATAGCTTATTGTTATCGCGCTGTGTTCGTTTGTGTGTCTCGGTTTATTAATTTGCGAGAAAATACATGAGCCGCGACACGAGAAAACCAACAAAGTGGTTGTGCGCTCAGCGCAGACTCAGATCAGCCTGGGCATCCGCCCATGCAGTCTGATCAGTCTTCGCTGTCCGCAGGGAGGTAACTTAGACTCTTAGCTACCCTTTAAGCTCTTGGGAAAAGTCTGATCAGAGTGGGCAGATCTCGAGGTTGATCTGAGTCTAGGCTGGGCGCACAACCACTTTGTTGGTTTTCTCGTGTCGCGGCTCAGTCATGTCTGTAACATCGTAAAAACTCTCAAAATCGTCCTGTCTGAAACAGTTAGCGTAACTGTTTCGGGGCCGTATTCATAAAACGACTTAAGTGGTTGCTATGCTGTTGCTAAGGCTAAATTTCTTTGAAGGAGTTGTAGGGAATCTATGAAATTTGCTCTGGAGGAACAGTCTTACAAAGACTGTTTTCATAGTTGTAGGGAATCTACTTTAAAGATTTAGCCTTAGCAACCACATAGCAACGACTTAAGTGGCTTTATGAGTACGGCCCCGAACTTGTTCAGCAGTCTGAACTTGATCTGCATTGCTCGCTCAGACCTATCTGTCCCAATATTTAGGTTTTTAACGGTAGCTGCTTTGGCGCAAATCAGTGAAACACTTAATATATGCGATATAAAAATTTCACTACCATAAACTTAAAAAATAGCAGTATTATGGCAAGCCAAGCACAGAACCATATGGATTTCTACCCTTCTTAAAGCCATTATACAACGATTTAACGCTGATGCCTGGGACATTGAAGTAATGTGTGAGAGGCGGGTGGGGTGGTGGGGGGAGAGAGTTAAAAATCTACGGAAATAGTGTTGAAGGGGGTATGACCAAAACAGTACCTGTCCTTTTCTATTCTAATCTGCGCGATGATTCCTGCTAATGCTCATGAATGTAAATGAGATACATTAAACCGCCACAACTTTATTTTTTTCCATCTGTCTTTTTTTTCTGCATTTGACTCAGACTAATAAATCCTGTTTTACAGACTCATCAATCAACAAACATGAAACTGCTTTGGATTAACATTTAAAGTAATTATAGAAATTAATCATAGATATCTTTCATCTATTGATATTATTGTCTTAGCAACGGTTTTAAATCCCATTATCGTATTATCAGGTGGGAAACTAATATCTTTGCTAAACATGTGGAATAATAATCTGCTAATTACACGGTATGCAGGAACTGAACACTGTGTTTACAACGTTAACATTCTGTTACTTTCATGTCAGAGATAATCTATCTTGTAAATGGACGCCATCGAAGGAAAATTCATCTTTTGTCATACATATTCTACGCATACCCAGAATAGTCTGCACGAAAGCGTAGTCCTGCAGTGACATGCCCAAAGCTCATGACAATAATTAGACCTGGTAGATACAAAAAGCGAGCATTGCATGCATACTCCTGGTCAGAAGTCTAGGCATGCGTAGGTAACAACTTTATTTGCTCAAGACGCACAGCTCGAACCTGGGATAGGTAATATTAGAAAACTATTGACCGTGTGCCAACTTACAGCCGATGAAAAATCCACACTCGCATGTGGGGTTACTAACTCGACGTTCTGACATCACACCACATTTACCTAACGGTTGACGCGCTCGAGTCTTTTCTGAGAGAGAGAGCAGAGAGAGAGAGAGAGAGAGAAAGAGAGAGACTGTAAAGAGAGATGCAGATTTTTGTTTGCTGTACGTGCGAGCGTACGCGTGTGTGTGCGTTATAGAAACTTCAACAGATCTGACCAGGAGCATCGCTTTTGCTCGCCGCCGTTAACTATACAAACATCAAAAACAAACTTGTTATTGTCTTTTGAATTGGTGACTTTTCAGTTTTTGGCTATTTCCTGGCTGATGGATGAACATGCTTCCGTTTGCTTCATGTTTAAACTAATGATCTACAGAAATTCAGATCAGAGGGAGCCTGAAACTTCATTTCAATCTGGCAACACATTTAGAAGACATGGGTCAACAATTTTTAAAGCTCGTCAATAATTTTAACGCAATTTCAAATGGAAACAACCAAAACCACAGGGTATAAACCAGACCAATCAACTCAGCATCGGCAAGCTTAGGAGCCTTTTGAAAAAAGAAAAGGAGAAAGAAAAAAAAACAACAACAAAAAAAAAACAGAGAAGACACGGGATACAGGATTGGGTGCGGGGGTCGGGGGTGGGCTAGTGGGGATTGGGGTTTGAGATGGGTTGCTGTGAGGAATCTGATCAAACTGCTTTGCGCTCTTCGCATTTATATGAAATACCTTGTTTATTAGTGTCGCGAGGTACAAAAATACATGATCGATTTAGTAGGAAAACCGTCTATCAAACATACAAGTACCAATAAGGCAGCAATATGGAGTAATTCCAATTTCAGCAGCCTTTATTTCGCTTTATTTGGCAGCAATATTAACAAGATGAGCTGCACAGACATATTTTCTCCAAATATTAGGACACCTCAGTCTTTACCGTAATAACTCCAAAAATTGAAGCAGGTGAATTTTAATTATTTTATTCGGGCGATGTGTCGAGTTTACAAAAACAAAAACAGTGCAGATCCTGATCAAAATGTTTCTTTTAGGAGAAGCCTTATTTGTGTCTGCCCTGCTGACGTCCCAATGTTGGGGGACATTTCCGTAAAAGTTCTATAAATTGGGACACTTCAATTAATTACCGTGATTGTCCTAAAACCGGACCAGTCCGATTTTTTAAGGCAGTAATTCCTCCGAAAGATGCAACTAGAATGGCAAACAGTTTAGGCCCTGATCAGACTGCTCCTATAGGAACAGTCTGATCTGGTCTGCAGTGTTTGCTAAGAGCTACCTGTCCAAACTCTTTGAATCTTTACGGTAAGTTAATTGGGTATAAAGACCAAGTCTATTGATTTTGTCCGTAAAAGCGTTATCTGGCTGTCTGCTTACTTTCAACTCCTAACCCGGGCTGTCAGTTCATTTTCGTCACAGGACATTTCAGACCAAATTAGTTGGAGTCCGTTGTGGATTCATTCCCCGGCTGTCCACTTGGAGGCGAAGATAAGTTTTCCTCATAAACAATACATGTAATTAACTGAAGAAACTAGTGAGAATTAGCTTACGAACAGACGATTGTCGATGGTAAAGGTTTTTTTTTTCCTTTTTTTTTTCACCAGCTACTCTTAATGCATATGCAGAGCCAGATGAGGTAGCCTCTATGGTCCTTTTTTATGGCCCAAAATCCTGTATGACTTATTCAAATTACCAAATTAAACAAGAGGGTCAAAATGGTCCTGAATCGAAATCTGAGACTAAGATTAATATCCCGACGATCTTTCTCTTGTTGTTGGCTTCTAGTGGAGCAAATATGATTGCGTAAGTGGCCTAGAAAAGGGAGATAGTGGTCTACGGAGTGTAACATTTGTTTTTATATATCAAAACGATCGCCCTGGTCTGTAGTTTGAAAATTCAGCGTTTGCCACCTTGGCAAACCTTGCATAACTCTGTAGTGGCCAGTTATTTACGTTACCCCATTAAAAGTTGAATATCAAAAATATTTATTGAAGTCAATAGGAAGTATGCTTAAACATTATAAATGTATCAAATGTCCATATTGTTTGAAGGAATGATTAATTTACTATAACTTAAGCTACTTCGGAAACAATTTCGAACTTTTATGTTGTTATTTTCGTGACAATATATAATATACCCCTTGAAAATTTAAAATACTAACTTAAATCGTTGCATTTTACGAAAACTCTGTTACAAAATAGCCCAAACAGTTAAATTTTTCTAATTGTCTAACTAGCAAGTTTCAAAACGTTTCTAGCAAACCAAATTCGAGACCTCTAGCTTTTTTACTTTGGCAACCGTGTACTGTAGAACGTGGTAACACCTATTCCCTAATGGAGGCTGAAAAGTCATTTTCACACAATTATTCGTACAAAAGAAGGCTAATAAGCTATTTAAAACTATTTTAAACTGACAAATAGGGTCTGTTGCAATAAGATCATATTAAACATGATATAAAGCAAGTGTGTAAAATTATTTTTGACCTTATAACACATATTTTAACCAAAGTAACATACTTAACAGATTGTTAATGTTTGCATAAAACATCTATCATTCCGGCCAGGAAAACACTGTTTAGAAATTCTGACTTTTAAACAGCCAAATTGTGATAACTATGTGTTCTAGTTATCGTTAAATGAAATATTTGCATGGTGAAGTTGGCTACTCGGACAGCAAAGAGATGAGTGTTATTCACATGACATGCGAAGTCGAGATTGTCCTACAATTAGAAATAAGCCTTCGTGAATTAACCTGTGCATGGAACACTATTATTTTTTCATTAATATCCGAAACACATTAAAAACATCCACCTTAGCATAATAACTGATCATAACATACAGTTTTGTATTCAGAAAGGTAACGTAAGTAACCGTTATTTGAAAACAATCCATGAGAATAACTGTTGCTACAGCCAAATGTGCCTAAGCCTTATTAGTTTGAGTTGAAATATTTTCAAAGCAGCACGTTCGACTGGCTTAAACCCACCCCATGTAATTCATCCGTGACATTTCCACGGCGTTGCATCCGTTTTTGGTCTATTGATGTTATAGTTTGTGTTGTCCACTTACCAGTAGCCTTCAAAAATTGTTTTTTACTTGTCTGTTTATTGGCCCTCAGTCTGATGTACATAGAAACAAATAGAAAATCGGTGAAAATAGACAATGTGTGTTCCAGGGTATGTTTGATTACGACTAGCTTTGTGGTCATGTGCATGGAATGAGCTGGATGTTTATTTGGCCACCTGTTAGTTTCCTTTGAGCACAAGTCTTATTACTTTATGTTACTATTTTCAGTTTGGTGTTGTGGGAGAATCCTGGCACTAGTTGAATCAATTCCTAATCGGAGACCTTTTATATTGTTTATCTGTTTTGACCGTTTTCTATAAAAGCAATATATCTAACCGAAGTTCAACTTTGGCCCTATAGCATATATTTTAACTAAAGTAACGTACATAACAGGTTAAAAAGTAAGAGTTAATTTACTCCTGTGTAAATTGTGGCTACCGTGAAACACTTCGTTGTACTTCATTTAAATGGAAATTAAGTATTATCTGGTCATTTGGGATCATCTGGACTCATTCCGAGTCGATTTGAAAAAAAAGGAATTTAGCTGAAGCGGGTGCTAGGGTGCATTGGAAGTGTTGCAACATTACATTCCTGGGCGTAAACTTAGTAAAACCGAGGTTGTTGTTTTGTTTGTTTTGTTTATTTATTTATTGTTTTGTTTGTGATCCATTCCTTGTTTCCAGGATATCTTTCTTTCTTAATTAAAATAATCAGTCCAAGAGTTTAAGTTGCTTGGATACACTATCACATGAAATAATTCAGCAAATTTTACTTTAGCCCTTCTTCTTTATGGGAGTAAACTCTATAAGGAAAGAATTGTCTACTGTAGGAGAAAAGTACATGTATTTCCTTTAAGAGTAGACAATTTTTTGAAGGTTACATTATCCACAGAACTAAATAGGAAGCATCTACGGAAGCATAACAAATTGAGGTGTGTCCATTTAAAATTATACAGTATTATTTCCAAAATATACCAGAAGATTATGTGGAAGCAAGGAACACACACGAGAAAGAACAAAGCAGACTCGGTTAATGGATTCCTTTCAAGATCTTGCACGGATAATCTGATTATGACATATTGTTATTACCTTAAGATCATTTGAAAAAAATGACCTTTTAATTGAGGCAATGATGATCCACTTACTTTTACTCCTTGTTTTGGTATTTAAAAGGTAACGTATACAACATTCAAATGTAAATGATTTGTCAGATAAGAATTATGATTCTCTATGATATTATCTGTTTGATGAGATGCAGTAAGACGAAGCATTAAAAGTTCCCCAGTTCTTGGGACGGACCCATTTACTGTGAACAGGTTTCATATTAATGCTTGGGTGACCGGGTGCAGAAAATAACCGCCTTTAAGTAAAACATCTAAAACAGGCATAATAGTAATACAAACTATGAATTATATAGAAAAAAGAAATTGTGGGTAATTATGTTTCTGCCTTAGCCCTTTCTTTGAGACTATAATTATTTAATGCAACTGTATCAAATACACAAATCCCTTCAGAGATGTATGGCGATACTGCTGTTAAGTTAACATTCGGCACCTCAATATTCGCTTTCAACATATGCATTATACTTGAGGGCGGTTACCTTCTGCACCTTGATACTCTACCATTAGTATGAAAACTTGTTAACAATAAAAGGGTAATTTGACAACTTGTTTGCTGTTGAATGCTGTATACGTTACCTTTTTGACCACCTAACTAAAGAGTCGAAGTTAGTGAATTATCTCTGACTCGAATTAAATGTCATTTTGATGATGATTTCATAGTAATAAAGTTACCCCCATTAGACATTGAGGCCAAGATAGTCATAGTTATTTCATTTCACATAATATCCATTCACCTTAAAGTCTGGTGGAATGATAAAAGCTTAGCAAAATTATGAAGGAAGGTTCTCTGGCAGCAAGGAATGCGTCAGAAAAACAAAATTAGCAACCTTTGTTAAGCTGAGTGTGTGTCCAGCAATGCAATTTTGTAACAATGCCAATGCCCACTTCCCCACCCCCTGGCACCAGCTTCCGCTATTTCTTTTTTTAAACTGACTCAGAATGAGCCTAGATTATCCCAAACATAATTTTCAATAAGATGAGGTACGATGAAACTTTTCATGGCAAGCACACGAAACTTTACACTTGCTGCAGTAGAATAAAATAACTCATACTTTTTAACCTGTTATATACGTTACTTTGATGAAAATATATGCTTTTATGCAAAAAAAACTTAAACGTTGGTTTTATATATAATTGCTTTAAATAGGAACAGGTTAACGCAGAGACAGTGTAAAGGGCAGCAATCAGGAATTGATTCTTTCTGTGAAGGACTCCACTCGCAATACCAAATTGAAAATAGCAGCATAAAGTTATGAGACAAGTAGTTAAACGATACAAGCCAAATAAACATCCAGCCATTCCATAAAATTATCACAAAGCTAGCCTTAACTTAATATTATTAGTCACACAAATGCCTATTTTCACCTATTTCTGTCCTTTTCTACATATAGCTATATATGGCAGAATGATGGCAAATATGCCGATGAAATAAACTGAATTTTGAAGATTACAGATAAGAGGACAACACAAACGATAACATCGGTACACCAAAATGATGTTCCGACTTGGAGCTGTCAATAATGAGTTACATTGGGTAGCGTTAAACTGGTCTAATGTGCCTTTATTTTTTTTATTTCAGCTTAAAATAATAAAGCTTACACATATTTGGCTGTAGTAATATTTAATCTCAGGGGCTGTTTGGAAATAAAGGTTATTAACGTTACCTCCCTGAGTACAAAGCCGTAGGTTATGATTAGCTGGTTTGACACTTTGGGTTTTGTTCAACTGTCATTTGGATATTAATAAAAAATATATATATCAATATATTCCATGTACAGATTAGTTCACAAATGCTTCATTTGAACCTCAGGACAATCTCGGCTTTGCAAGTCATGTAAATAACACTGTTTTGTGTCAAAGTAGGCAATTAAACTCTTATTTTACAATAAATAACAACTACATGTATTGCCATCACAACTGTGCTGTTTAAAAGTCAGAATTTCAAAAAGATATATTTGTGGTGGGAATGATCAATGCTTTAATAAGACATTTTAATCTGTAAAGTACGTTACTGTGGTTAAAATATGTATTGCAATGGCATAACAAAAATGTGAACTGTTGTTTTATATCATGTATTACATGATCTTATTCCATAAGGGCCAATTTGTCAGTTTAAAATAACTTATTAGCCATTTTTTGTACGAACAATTGTGGGAAAATGACTTTGCAGCCACCAACAGGGAATAGGTGTAATCATGTTCAACAGTATATATTTGACAAAGTATAGAAGCTAGAGGTCTCAAATTTGTTTTGTTAGAAAGATATTTAAAGGGACAATTAGAAAATGGAAGAACTTAGGGCTATTTTATCACAAATTGTTTGTAAATGCAATAACCTAAGTTACATTTTAAATTTTTGAGGGGTACATAATATATTGTAACGAAAATAACCGCACAGAAGCTCTGAGCTGTTTTCTAAGCAGCCTTATTTAAAGCATATTAATCATCCTTGCAGAAAATATTAATATTTGATACATTTATATAGTTTAAACACATTTCTTATTGACTTCAATAAATATGTTTGATATTTAAAATCTAAGGGGGTAACGTAAATAACTGGCCACTGCGGAGTTATGCAAGGTTTGCCAAAGTGGCAAACGCTGAATTTGATAACTATAGACCTAGGCGATCATTTTGATATACAAAAACAAATGTTACACTCCGTAGACCACCCCCTTGAAAGATAGCCCAACATATTTGCTCCACTATTCTTAGAAGACGGCCTTCCGAAATGGGATTTCTCTTGAAGAAAATGGGATAAAAAAACGACAGCAGGCCAGCAACGCTGAATCAACATCGAATCAACGCTGTTTGCCCAGTGGGAACTTCGCTCTTACATTGCCGTGCAGGAAAAAGCAACAACATCAATATCCAAATGAAAAATTGATAAATAAAATAAAGTAAACAAAAAAAAGCCCCAAATAATAATAATAATAAAAAAATAAAACATAGGCCTTAAATACAAGAAATTTGTAAATAAAAAAGAAGAAGAAGAAGAAGAAGAAAAAAGAAACACACACACACACACAAAAAAAAAACTTTGAGGAAAAGTTGTTTAGAACGGTGGTGCTGCTACAAAAATAATAATTAAGAAAAAATGAATAAACAAAATAAAGAAGAAAAAGAATGTTTGGCATATATGGGTGAATGATTCTCATAAGCGTGTCAAAACAAATAAAAACAGCTTAACCACTATATAAATCATCCAAGATTTAATTACCGTCGCTCAAAATTTGAGTCAATCAGAGTTTTGGAAAACATTTCTTTAATTCCTTTGTAACACGTTGCCACCTTGTTTTCGAAAGAATGTGCCTACCATTGTGAGTGGCGACCGAGTAAATACTGGCTGGTGCCATCACTGTATTGGAATGCGCCCTGAATGTTAAAACCGATGCTTATGACACTTCTTTCTCTTTAATAAGCAAAATTTTTGCTTGGGAAATATAACAATTGTAAAGTTCAAAATAATTTCACATAAGCACCAATCTTGCATGAAATTGGCAGAAAGCGGTATTGACGTCTTAGAAGGAAATTGTGAGATTCAGCTTTGTCGGATCAAGTAACAGAACGACTGAACTTAGAAGGACAAGAAAGCAACAGAAAAATCATGGGTAAGTTGAAAATTTTTCGTTTCTTTTTAGCTCACCTGAGCCGAAGGCTCACAGGTGAGCTTATAGTATAGGCAGGCATCCGCCGTCCGTCGTCCGTCGTCCGTCTGTCAATGTTTTCAAACGACATCTCCTCTGAAACTACAAGGCCCATTGTTACCAAATTTCATATACAGCATCTATAGGCAGGGGGATTAATAATACTGTTTTTATCCAAATCGCTTCAGCAGTTTGGTTGCTATGGCAACTTAAAGTTGCCATTGACTTGTATGGGAAAAATTGGAAATTTGCATTTATTGCTATGTGACTGCAGATATTTTGACAAAACTTTTATAGAAATGTTCCTTGAGTAGTCCTCTATCAACCACATGAAATTTATGTAAATTGCACAATAAGGCTGGTTGCCATGGCAACCGAAAGATTAAAAATAGAAAAGATATTCAAAAATCATCTCCTCAGAAACTATACAACCAATAAAGCTCAAACTTCACAGAAAGGATCTAGGTACTACTGTCTATAAAAATACTGTTTTTCTTGGCAATTGCTCCAGCAGTTTGGTTGCTATGGCAACTTAAAGTTGCCATTGACTTATAATTGGAAAATTGAAAATTTGCATTTATTGCTATGTGACTGCAGATATTTTGACAAAACTTTTACAGAAATGTTCCTTGGGTAGTCCTCTATCAACCACATGAAATTTATGTAAATTGCACAATTAGGCTGGTTGCCATGGCAACCGAATGGTTTAAAATAGGAAAGATATTCAAAAATCATCTCCTCAGAAACTATACAACCAATAAAGCTCAAACTTCACAGAAAGGATCTAGGTACTACCGTCTATAAAAATACTGTTTTTCTTGGCAATTGCTCCAGCAGTTTGGTTGCTATGGCAACTTAAAGTTGCCATTGACTTATAATTGGAAAATTGAAAATTTGCATTTATTGCTATGTGACTGCAGATATTTTGACCAAACTTTTACAGAAATGTTCCTTGAGTAGTCCTCTATCAACCACATGAAATTTATGTAAATTACACAATTAGGCTGGTTGCCATGGCAACCGAATGGTTAAAAATAGGAAAGATATTCAAAAATCATCTCCTCAGAAACTATACAACCAATAAAGCTCAAACTTCACAGAAAGGATCTAGGTACTACCGTCTATAAAAATACTGTTTTTCTTGGCAATTGCTCCAGCAGTTTGGTTGCTATGGCAACTTAAAGTTGCCATTGACTTATAATTGGAAAATTGAAAATTTGCATTTATTGCTATGTGATGCAGATATTTTGACCAAACTTTTACAGAAATGTTCCTTGAGTAGTCCTCTATCAACCACATGAAATTTATGTAAATTGCACTATTAGGCTGATTGCCATTGCAACCGAATGGTTAAAAATAGAAAAAAATATTAAATCATTTTTGCAGAAACTATGTGGCCGATAAAGCTCAAACTTTACAGAACAGATCTTTGTACAAGCTTCTATATAATTACAGTTTTTTTTATGGCAATTGCTTCAGCGGTTAGGTTGGTATAGCAACTTATAGTTTCCATTGAAATATAATGGGAAAAATGGAAAGCTGCAGTTTTTGCTATCTCCCTGCAGTTATTTTTGGATTTTTTTATCTACAGAAATGTTGCTTGAGTAGTCCTCTATGATTCCTATTAATTTTGTCCAAATTGCAGAATTTGATTTGTTGCCATGGCAATATTAAGGAAATATTTTTGAAAAAAATATTTAAAAATCTTTTCCTCAAAAACCATGTAGGGGGATGAAGCTGATTCTTTGCATACATGTTCATGACATTAGCCGCTACGTAAATATTGTTTTTTATTATTGTTGCCCACATGGTTTCATTACTATGGCATTTTAAAGTTTCCATAGACTTGTATTGGGAAAAGTGCAAATTGGCATTTATTTCTGTGTTACTGCAATATTTAGGCAAAAAGTTTTACAAATATGTTTTTTTTTATTGTAACTTCATCAAACTTGCTAATATTTACTAGGACAAGTATAACAACTCAGTCAAAGTTGAAATTAGGCAGAATTGTACAACTTACTTCAGTGTTTCTTACTCTTGAGTGCTAAGGATGAATGGACTCAGGTGAGCTACAGGACCAATGGTCCTCTGGTTATTCTTTTATTATTCTCTTTCTTCCTTTGTCCTTTTTTTTCAAATGAAACTGATGATAGGTTAAGCATTTTTTTGTATATCTGGGGCCGTATTCATAAAACCACTTAAGTGGTTGCTATGCTGTTGTTAAGGCTACATTTCTTTGAAGGAGATTCCCTACAACTATGAAATTTGCTCTGGAGGAACAGTCTTTCAAAGACTGTTCCTCCAGAGCAAATTTCATTGTTGTAGGAAATCTCCTTTATACAAATTTAGCCTTAGCAACAACATAGCAACGACTTAAGTGGTTTTATGAATACGGCCCCTGGCTTTCACTTTCATAGACACTGGGTCTGATTTTTTGACAAAGTAAGAAGTTTGTAATAGCATAAGAAAATGTTTCATGCTAATTCATACTAACAATAACGGGGCTTTCTGAATTAGTTCCTAGTTCCTGGGGGCTGATTCCTAGTTGGTGGATGCTATTTCCTAGTTCATTGGACCATGAATCAACTTAACGGGTAACCTTTTACACAATTTGGTGCTGCAGAACTCCGTTTTATCTCCAAAATGAGAAAATAATAATGAACATTTGAATGCGAGGTTTCAAATGCATTGCAGAATTCTATTCAAATTAGAGAAATGAAATTTCCAAAATAATCATCGACAATAAGAAGAATTATGCAGAAGTATTAAAAAACAAGGCAACCATTTCCTTTTGGTTATCAAAAATATGCATAATGGAAGGCAGTTCGTTGAAAAGGACGTTAGTCAAGGCGAAACTTTCTTCCATGTTCTCTTTCCTATTTTTATTTTAGCCAGTCTGATCAGAGTCTTTGCTGTGCGCTTAAAGGGTACCTAAGGTCTAAGCTAGCTCTATGCATACAGCGAATACTCTGATCAGACTGGGCGGATGCCAAGGCTGATCCGAGTCTTCGCTGGGCGCACATGCCACTTTGTTGATTATTTCGCGGCTCATTTTTCTCTCTCTCTCTCTCTCTCTTTTTCTTTTTAGAAAATTTAGAAAATGCTTATATGTGGCTGTACTAGAATACTAGGGGAGAGTCGGGTAACTTCGGACAGCGGGTAAATTCGGACAGTGACATTTTTCCTTTATATGTCAGTTGTCTGGAACTAAAACAAACCAATAACTGGCCAAACAGTGAAAATCCTGATGAGACGGCTCATTATGAGCCGTCTCATCTGGATTTTCACTGTTAGCGATGGTATGTCCGAATTTACCCGCCTGTTCGAAGTTACCCGAATCTCCCCTATTTTCTGAGGCCAATTATCATATATTTGAGACTTGATACTACCAATTGGGTCTTATTGCAGATTCCCCGGACAGCAAAAGTTGCAATAATTGGCATTAGCATGTAGACTCACGTATTACAAAGAAGTTTTAATAGTGAACTTGAAAAATTATCCTGCCTCTAGACTAAATTAAACTGATTTTATTAAGAAGGGTATGTGAAATTTTCGGTCTCTGAAAATAAGTCCATTTTTTGGGGGGTCATATATTGTGAAATTTTGTTTGATAACTATGTTTAAAATGACGTAAATACTACAGGTGCTAACGTTATGTAATATTTTTAAATAGGATAAGGACTTAAGTCATTGTTAGGTAAAAAGGGCATAAGTACCCCGCCCACTTTTTCACTGACTATCTCTTACCCGGCCCTACCCACTCCTGTGCCTCAGCATCAGCATGCCTCTCACATATAATGTGTATTATGAAAGTACACTCACACATGCAAAGTGGTATGAGGCGGCACGGCGGGAGAGGGTATCCTTAAAAATTCCCTGTTTCTATTGCGTTTTGGGTATACATCTAACTTTATAATCAAATTCACGTTTCAACCACCAGAGTGTCATTTGAAAATTTGAAAACAGAACAGGTTGGAAAACCATTACAACGACACGCAGATCACATTTAAAACTGACGTAAATAAATTGTCAGAGGAAAGGAAACCATGATGAGTTATGATAAATTGATAACATTATGATAATATTGATAATAACAGCGATAATAACGAATAACATATGTACACAGACACTTGGGGTTTAGACTTTTGTCAGTAACGAAATTTATAGTAAATGAAGGGGTCAGTGCAACAAGGGACCTATCTCCATATTTGGTCAAAAATGAGTTACCCACTCTATCGTGCAGAAAACATGTTTCCTCACCTATTTATCGCCCCTGTGACCATAGAACCAGCCAAAATAATGCTGTTGAAGAGGTTGCAAAATATTTACAAAGGGCCTATCTCCATTTTGCACCTTATATGCAACAAAAGACCTAAATCCATCAAATTAGTTTCTTCACTATATTTCACCAATGTATCGGTTTAGAGTTAAAGTAAGCATGTAAGTACTTTCATATTAAAACATTTTGGTGATAAAAGTCATTTTCAACTAAATTTAACCTTTTCTAAATTGTTAAAAATTGATCTGAAAATTACATGATGGAGTTAGGACCTTTGTTGCATGAACATCTTAATTCTTTGCGATAATCTTGCTTTATATGGGTCTTATTCATATTTTAACAAATGCTATTGCTAGAAATAACTTATCCTCACCATGGCAGCTGCGACACAACAAACTAACAAAGTGAAATGTGCGCCCACTGAAGAATTAAGACCAGCCTGGGCATCTGGCAAGTTTGATCAGAGTCTTCGCTGTGGACATGGTGGTAGCTTAGACCCTTGGCTACCGTCTTAAAGCGCACAGCAAAGGCTCTGATCAGCCTGGGCGGACGCCCAGGCTGACCTGAGCCTTCGCTGAGCACACATACCACTTTGTTGGTTTTCTCGTGACGCGGCTCGTTTATAATTTTCGTGAGCTTTCCAAGCATTTGTAGCATGATCATCTTTATCATGTTCATAATGAGGAAACAGTTTGTAACGGTAAAAGAATCATATGGAAACTAATTGACCGGAATGTTAGACACGAGCCGAATGTTTTCTACGTAACCTTCCATTAACTTGATGTTTATGTCTATGATCTGATCTGGTATCAGGTTTTCTGTTTGCCACCGAGTCAGGTGTAACAACGTATTTATCGTAAGTATTCGGACAACCATCACTTCGAACAGTAACTCAGCGGGCACGTGACGTCATCACGTCGCATCGATGTCAATACAACGCCATAACGACGCCATGTCCATGCTTGGAAGGGCGTATCTAGGGGAATTCAATGACACACCCAGTAGGCACATGACGTCAAATAACGTCGGACTGAAGTCAGTGAGACATTATTACGTCGTATCGACGTCAGTCAGACGCATTTGACGTAATGTGACAGCTGAGCATAGACGTGTTTAATGAAACCCTCTGAGACCCTGAGATGTTTCATTTTTCCATGTCTTTTGGCATTTGGGTTTGAAATACTTCTCATATGCAATTACGCAGATGCGTGTTGAAATGTTGTCCTGAAGTTTCTGTTCAAAGAATTTCATTGAAAAATTGGCGGAGCATGTCAATCACTGTTCATCATGCTTCTATACCAATGGCGTCAAATATGTTACCACAGCACCTATGTAATTACCAACTGATGTACTTAGTACATTGGCAGAATGACATCTCGATGGCGTCACTTAGCTATCAACATGGACTCCTAGTTACTACCGTAACAGATGAATGACGTCATTGGTTTCGGAGCATGGCAAACAGTCCATTTTTTCAATACAGAAACTTCAGATTCAAACAAATGATTATTCTCAAGTCATTTAATTCCGCGTTTTATAATATCTTTCCTCATGAGCCAATAATTACCTTAATTGGTAAAGGAGTCTTGGTATAGAGGGGTAATCAAGTTTATGTCTTAATATTGCAGATGGCGAGAAAGTCTATCAAGTCAACTTGAAGGAACATATAGAGAAGTACGTGTGGAAGAGGATGCGAAAAACAGAAGGATTTCTCAAGACTAAGTTCATGCGCAAAAGTCGGTATTACGTTGATATCAAATGAGCCGCGACACGACAAAACCAACAATGTGGTTGTGCGCCCAGCGCAGACTCAGATCAGCCTGGGCATCCGCCCAGTCTGATCAGAGTCCTCGCTGTCCGCATGAAGGTAGCTTAGACCCTTAACTACCCTTTAAGCTCTTAGTGAAGAGTCTGATCAGACTGGGTGGATACCCAGGCTGATCTAAGTCTTCGCTGGGCGCACAACCACATTGTTGGTTTTGTCGTGTCGCGGCTCAAATGGGGATATCTCAAATTTGAACATGAAACAGAACAGCTCCGCACAAAAATGGTTGATGACAAGGAACGTAAAGACGCTGAGACACAAACTCGCGAGAACGAGAATAAGACAGAGGATGAACAAAACCTAAGGTTTTCAACATCTCGCGAGAATCTGTCCATCTCGCGAGAGAATGAAATAAAAGAACAGATCTCCCGAGAACATGAAACAAAAGAACAAATCTCGCGAGAACACGAAACAGATGAACAGATCGATCGAGAACATGAAACAAAAGGTCAGATCTCGCCAGAACACGAAACGAAAGAACAAATCTCGCAAGAACACGAAACAAAAGAACAGCCCCGCCCAAGAGTGGTTCGTGCCGAGGAAGGTAAAGATGTGGAGCTGTACACCTGTGAGTACGAGAACAAGACAGGTGATGAACAAATCCATAAATTCTCAACATCTCGCGAGACCACGGCTACAACGAAAATTGAACTACAAGAGAACTACACTCTAGGAGCAGAAACTAACACCGAAGTGAACATTGGCTGTGTAAAGGTTGGTGGTAAGATAAATGGCGGGTTATCGGTGACCAAAACTGATGGCCAAGAATACTCGAAATCTTTGACATGGAATATTGACACAGAAATCAAGGTTCCAGCAAAGCAGAGAGCAATAGCTAAGCTTCATGTTTCTGAAGACACAGTTGTTACCGATTTTAAAGTCAAAACGACAGTGACCTTACCCAAGAAAAAAATGCCGGTTTCAATCAGAAGAATAGAAGACAACAAGTTAATTTACACAGTCTGGATCCAAAACCTTGACGCCATATTTGATGATAAGTTCTTGAAGAGAGCGGAGGACTTAATCGAAGTGATTGACATTCCAAATGCAGTGGATAAGAAAATATACATTGGTCTTGTTCTTAAATCACATGGTACATATCGAAACGTCAGTTTTAGAAATCAGAACGTCACTGTTGAGTGTACACCGCTTTCAGATATGGCTCAGCTACTGAACAAAGTGACTAAATGTCCAGAAAATAACACAGATAATGACAAAGACCCGATGGAAGAATCTATTGTTAATGATCCCTTGGCTGAAGCCGACCATGATGAGACAACTCCGAAATCAGTACACGGTATCGTGTTAACAGAAGAAGATGACTCTTCTAAAACTGCACCAAACGGCGGGCTTCATCAGAATGGCAAAATCCCTAAAATTGTAAACGGTGCCTTGCCGAATGCAACAGAAGACTCTAAGTCAGTACGAAATGGCAAGTTGCCCCAGGTGATTGATGAACACGTCGAAAAGATAGTAAAATAAGATACTGTTATCTGTTTGTATCTCAAAGTCAAAGTTCAACCCAAACTACTGATATCTCAAAGTAAATTTAACTGAATTGTTCCCATTGAAGCTACCGGTACCCGAATGGCAGTCATGACTGAAGTCTTTTAAGTAAGGGACAACAAAGACTATTCTGGTCAAAACCATAAATCAGCTATTGGAAGTAGGGCTACTGCAGTCAGCTCTCGATATCTCAAAACCTGATATCTCAAAGTAACTAATATCAGAGAGTAGAATTTAGATAAATTTCTTATATGTGTTTTAATTTACATTCCAGCTCCCTTTATCTCAGACTACTGATATTTCAAATTAAATTTCCTAGGAACAGAAAATAAAATTTGAGATATTAGTAGTATGGGATAAAATTCGACTTTGAGATATCGAGAGTTGACTGTATTTATCACGTTACGAGGCTGGGATGTAATGTTAACATGTAAAACTGTTAACTTGAATAATTACCATAATTGTCTTAAAATAAAACAGTTTGGGGTGGCAAACAGTTAAGACCGTGATCAGACACTGATCCGGTACTGCATTGATTGCTCAAGCGTATGTCTTAGTACGTAGCCCAGGAATCACATGACGTTGAAATGACGTCGTACTGAAATCGATGCGACGTCATCACGTCTCATCGACGTCAGTACGACGTAATTGCAAATGACGCCGACATGAATTTGTACTGACATCGATGCGACGTCGCATCGACGCCAGTACGAAGTCATTTCAATATCATGTGCCCACTTGGTAGAATTTTGACGTTACTTGCACGTACAGGGACATATTTTGTTGTTACTATGAGAACACCTGCCAGCAAATCCAGGAATTCTGGTCAGTGCGATAAGGTTTCGTTTCCACAAAGTTTGATCTTGACGAAAATACTTTTTATGCCTTGCCCAGTCCAGCAAATGAGACCAGTTTCAGCAGAATTTCTCCATTCTTTTTTTTTTTATTGGTCTCAAAGACTGTTATTTTGACTGTAATTTGCTGGTAGTAATGGTTCCTGCTTATATCAAAGAATATTGTTTGGATATATTATATCAAAGAATATAGTTTGCACATATCATATCAAAGAATATAGTTTGGACATATTTTCTGTTTTTCTATACATTTCAACCCCTGTTTTTACTTAAACTACTGTTAACTCGAAGACAAATTGCTGGAGCCAAAAATTACTCCGAATTATCACTAGTTGGAGATAACCTGCGGCTTCTCGAGAATTGAATGTAAATGTACTGGAGACAAGAAGCATTTGTTATGTAGCTGGTTTAAACCCTTTACTTGTGGTAGAATATACACCAAAATTCTACACTTTTTTAAAATACATGAATTGTATAGATCTCAGCGGGCACACGACGTCGGAATGAAGTAGTATTAACGCCAGTGCGACGTCACAGCACGTCGCATCAACGTAAGTGTGACGTAATTCCGACGTTATGTGCCTGCTGGGATCCTGGCTCACGTGTAAGCATTAGGAGACATATTTAAGGAATGAATGTTATTTTTTAAACGTTTACTGAAGTATAAACTACATCGGGTCACGAGCAAAGTAAGTGAACCCCGAAGGGGTTTACGTAAACTTTGCTCGTGACCCGATGTAGTTTATACTTTAGTAAACGTTTAAAAATAACGTTTATTCATTATATTTATATTATTAAACAATGTTTTTGATCAATAAAAAGATACAAAAAAGTAAGAAATACATATATAAAAATCGTTTTAAAAACAATACCGGCTGCATTTTACAATAGTTTGGAACAGCCGCATTGACACTGCCTACCAGTAAATTCCACCTCCTGCTGTATATTTCACGTGGAAGTAGGCGTAGCGAGCTGTCAGTCAATGTTAACTAGCCATTCAAGTACACAGCATGTTGTAGATTTCACGTGCTACTTAGTGAGATGAGCTGTCACTCTAAAGCGCGTGAAACAATGTAATTATTGACTTGTAAACGATTTTGACTCCCGCATCACTTATTGGGTTTACAGAGAGTTTTGCAATGATAATGTAAATATACAGTGATATATATTTGATTACACGTATTTACTTTTGCCCATTTGTTTTAGAAGGTATATTAAATCACTTCATTGACATAATCTTTGTTTTCAATCAGCCGTTTGCGATGCACCGCTCAGCATTCAAACAACATAGCATCTCCAGCCGGATACACAACGCTGAATAAACATTGAATGTACGTTGATTCAATGTCATGACTTTGAATCAATGTTGATTCAATGTTAATTAAACATTGTGTGCCTGCTGTGACTTTATTGATCAACGTCGACGGAACGTCGCGTCAAGACGTTGAGTGGACGTGCGCATATCATCTTAAACGTTATTAGAGTCGCGACACGAGAAAACAAACAAAGTGGCATGTGTGCCATGCACAAGCTCAGATCAGCCTTGGCATCCGCCCAGTCTGATCAGAGTATTCGTTGTCGGCATGGACTCTGATCAGATTGGGCGGCTGCCTGGGCTGATCTGAGTCTTTGCTGGGAACACGTGGCACTTTGTTGGTTTTCTCGTGTCGCGGCTCATGTGCCTGCTGGCGGAAGGGGGCTAAGTTGAACAGGCACACTTTCAGGGGAAGTAGCCTTGCCATTTATTTTTAGCCTACCGCCTCTAAACTGGTTGAATATTTCAAAAAAGAATTTGCTCTCTCAGAGGTAAATTCTGTCCTTTAACAGTAGACCCTATTATGGGGGAGCTCCCCGTCCAGGGAGACAAGAAGGAAGGCACGCAAGTTGTTCTCCTTTGAAAAAAATAGCATAAAACCCTGGCGGGGTGCCCATACACCTTAATTCATATTCAGAAAAGGAGCAATCTGACAAGGGTCTAGACTTGTCTAATCGCCCCTGGATAGGATATATGGATGACTTGCGATTTACGTCCATTTAAACAGTATTTCTAGTCAGTCATATCAGGACGATGGGAGGGTGATAATGAAAGGCTGTGTGCAAAGGAACCCCGTTCACGAGTCCAAGATTTCCGCCTCTAGGAATCGAACTCGGGACCGATAGAAGGGCAGGCCAAGGCTTAATCCACAGAGCTACAGTTCCACTCCGCCCCCCCCCCCCCCCCCCACCCCATCCTACCCCAATTCTCTCCCGTATGAATAGGAAGTTCAATATGAAGGCGAATGGGTACAGTTTCAGGGAAAACGGCTCTCTGTCCTTTCCATTTTAGTTTTCATTTTCTGTCTGGATCAACTCTCACAGGAAAGAGATTTCTCCCCGAAGAGCAAATTCTGTCGTTTGAAAATAAACCACATTCCTATACACCCAGACGAGAACTTTGCATGGGACATAGTCCAGCAAATAAAATCGCGCGTTTTGAATGTCGCATAATAAGTCTGTGATTTCGCCTAAGTTAAAGGTTCGGAAAAGTGAAGTGGTTCCTTTGCGTAACAAAGCCGGAAACCAAGGGAAACCCCTTTAAATCATACACCTAAAAAGGAGCAATGTCGTCACCACTGAATAAGAACTTCACAGTATTAGCCCTTTTTTAGGCTTGAAGCGCATGTTGGGAACATAATTATGCAAACAGGGCAGACCCGATTAAGACGCCGCAGAACACGACGTCTGATCAGGGTCAACATTGTTTGCTTGCAGGAATTTCTATGCGAAATACAATGAAAGTGAAAAAGGTTCACCAGAAGCCCCTAAAACTAGAAACGGAATCATCCAAATGAGTAGGAGGGCCAGGCCTACTGATCAGAAAAGAGTCATTTGTCAGGTTCCAATGGGGGTCAACTGCTGAAGATAAGAAGTTGCTTCCAAACGAATTCTTTCCAAGCAGACCTATAACCGAAAGCCTTTGTCGTCCAGGGAAGGAAACAGGATATGTATGTAACAATTTGGTCCCTTCGAAAAAAATGCGGAAAAGTTTAAAGTGATCACACTCAAGGAGATCTGTCGGTCAGCAAGCACCCAAGATAAGGCGACAACTGCTTGCTTAAGACAGGTTGATAGTTTAAAAAACTGTCAACTCCTGATATTTCGAAGTCGAAATTCTTCCAAAGCCACTGATATCTCAAAATAATTTATCAATTTTGAGATATTTATAGTTTGAGATAAAGGCATTGAAATGGAAAAACATATACAAAAAAACGAAAAAAAAAAAAAAAAAAAAAAACAACGAAATTTGTCCAAACTATTTTCTTTGATATAAGAGGGTACTTTGAGATATCTGTGTTCGAGATATCGAGAATTGACTGGTCAGTTAATCGGGTCAATTCCTATTAAAAAGCTTGCCAACACAATGACTATATCCGTAAAAACATGATACAACTATTCGGTTATGTATTCTGATTGAATGGCAAATAATGCAGATTTTGATCTGGGTCTACACCGCTAGCTCAGGCATTAAGACTTTTATGGTAATCAATCTGTGTCGTTATTCATGTTATTATTATCAAAGTTCATAGCCCAGCTGGACAAACTTCGGAAATTGGAATTTTAAATAGTTGACATGCCATGTCAGTTAAATAGTTGATATGTCATGTATCGGATCTACCTATGATTTCACTAATTCCTTAAAGAATCCATTGTTGTTTGTTCATTTACGTCACCCAGACTTGAATTAACTGGGCTTCAAAGACTGGTTTGCACGGCGACACATGTTGCATGTCCTGCAACATATTTTGCCGTGTAAAAAACACCTTAAAGACCGAAGCAAGCGTTACCACATTAATCCAAATTATTAAGACAATTTGCATGTGTAAACAGTGTAGACCGATAAAAGATTGCTCATTTTACAGCATTTTGATCAAGCAGAGTTTTCACAATTTATCAGTGGGTACGTATCAGGGAAAGTAACTCTCCCATTTCCATTTTTGCCTATCTCCATATAAGGGCCATCCTCTTTAAGGAAATATTTTTTTATCCTTGAGATCAACTCTTAAGGGAAGGAGTTTGCCCCCGTCGAGCGTGATTCAATTGTTTTTTCCCATAGACTTCTATAGTGACCCCTACTGCCTTTGACAGTGTGCCACCTTTTATAAAATGTTGCTATCAATATCTAGATTTACCTTAGTTACAAGCTAAATGCTGATAAAAAAAAGATAAAAAGGGAAAATACCACCTTAACCTGCACTTTCTAGCTCTTACAGGATGTTGATATACAGCGACACGATCCCGCAGAAATGCTAAAAATCCCCAGTCATCAATTTTGGCTCCACAGACCAAATCAGAAACACTTATTTCTTAACATCCATAATATCAAACAAAATTGATTTCTACATTTCACTAAAACATCACTTTCAACCTCATCAGCATTATAATCCAATCAAAGAGCACCATTTGACTATTATAGTCCCGAGCTTCCCTGCACTTTTTTGAATTTCGCGCTTCCCTGGTTGAATTGGTTCCCGGTGCCCTAATCATGCGACCTTATTTGTAAATTTTGGGAGACCAGCTATTAACATAAAGAGAGCGCTATATAGCGGTCATATGAAATACCGTAGAACTGTATCACAAGGTAGCACAATGTACCGTAAGGTACAGATGAATGAATGACGTCACTTGTGGTGTTACGGCCTTTCAACAGAATTTCAATCATGGAGCTGACATTGAAAGCGAAGTAGTATGAAACACACCAGTCCATCCCCGACTGGAGATTTTAGTGTCAGGTTTTGGGATATTATAGATATTTGGGGCTGTAATGGTGGTGTATTTGATAAGCATCAACTATTTTTGGTCAAGCTTTTTGTGAAAGCCATACCTATTATTAATTGATTCTTTGCAAAGTCTAGATCCAAAAGAGTTTCCACATAGCCCCGGAGTCTAGTCTCTCGGCTAAGCCTTCACTGTTTATCAAGTCGTATATCACGACATATCATCCTTATCCAAAACTGACATGAAATGGCAATCGGACCACCACTCGGCCAGTTCAGTGCTTCACGGAATTGGACGAACGGTGCTCCGATTGAAAATCCTACTATTTTAATTTAAGGCGTGAAAAGTGCCTTCTGTGCTTGCAGTAGGTGAGGGTGGGGGCTGTTTTTTTATTATTATTAAATTTTGATCTATTCTGTCTCTTTTCTTTCTTCTTACAGAACAGAACAGAACAGATAGATTTCTTTATTGTCGAATATGGTTAACATACAACACAAGCCCTGTAGGGCTTTTATTTCGACAAACAAATGTATAACAACAAGACAGATAAAACTCAGGAGAATTTAAAACAAAATATATATCACAGTGCATGCAAGTATTATACAAGTATACAAAATCTGTAAGACTAGAAATACATTTATAATAGAAGCACATCACATACATGTATATAAACAAACAAAAGTTTCATTAATTTAAACAAATCAGAATAATTATTAATAAGAGACTAAAAAAAAAGACAAGAAAAATATATATATATATAAATATAAAATATAAGAAAAGTAAATTTAGAAATGGGAAATCAGGTTTTTGTGAATATATATACATGTATGTTTCTGGAAACGGCCTGATACAGACTGAAATACATGTAATGTGTCAAAGGAAAATTAAAGACATTGCAAAACGATCAATCAATCTATTATTCAATCAAAAACAATCAATCGGTCGATAAATCGATCAGTCAGTTTCTGAAGAGGAAAACTTGAGTAAGATCTTATCAGAGACGCATTATCGATATGCTATTGAGTAGATAATAATGCTGGGCTGAGCCTACCAAATATGTATATTTTTTTTACACTTTCATGTTTATTCTAAATGAGCCGCGATACGAGAAAACCAACAATGTGGTTGTGCGCCCAGCATCCGCCCAGTCTGATCAGAGTCTTCGCTGTCCGCATGGAGGTAGCGTAGACCCTTAGCTACCCTTTAAGCGCACAGCGAAGAGTCTGTGGTCTTAGCTACCCTTTAAACGCACAGCGAAGAGTCTGATCAGACTTGGCGGATGCCCAGGCTGATCTGAGTCTGCGCTGGGCGCACAACCACATTGTTGGTTTTGTCGTGTCGCGGCTCAAATATTCGGGTAGCTGACTCTCCTTCAAACTGGTTGACCCATCCATCTTTAAATTTTGACAGAACGAAGATACTCCCAACTGTCGATATCTCAAAGTCGAAGTTCATCTCAAACTACTGACATCTCAAAGTAAATTGTCTGGTCCCATAAAGTTTACTTTGAGATGCCAGTAGTTTGAGATAACAGGAATTGAAAAGCAAAATAGGAATTGTGTCCAAAGTATATTCTTTGATATAAGAGGGTACTTTGAGATATCAGTGTTTGATATAAGGAGAGTCAACTTAATTTGATAAACATGTTGGCTAAATAACAAACAGAGAGAGAGAGAGAGAGAGAGAGAGAGAGAGAGAGAGAGAGAGAGAGAGAGAAACGCAACGGCTATCAGCCTGTCATTTCTGCCAGAATAGTACGGTTATTAAAGCATGTAGAAAATGGTTTAACAATTGCTATGTTGAAAGGAACTATTTGTTTTTGATTCCTTCACACATTCTTTGCCAGTTTTGTTGTTGTACGAAAAACATATATGTTGATGGGATTGCCAGTCTATTAGCATAGGATCTTCTTTCACTAATGGCCTGCTCATAAACGAAAGCCATCGAAGGTCACTCTAACAAAGAAACTGTTCCCCATGTGCTTAAATAAAGTGGAATACTCCGAAAGGATGATTTACTCCACGCTGGAAGCAAATATCTTTTTCCCTTGGATGAAAGTGGCTCATCAGCATGTTCATTATATCTCCCAGTTGTCATTCACCAAAGTTTTAACAATAGCAAGGCCCGTCAAGTTTTGTTTGCCCTGATATCACAGGGTATAATCGATTCCGCCAATATTCGCTTCCTGCAGAAACTGTACATCATATTTGGCTTCCGCCGAGACTGTCCGTGATCTCTTGCTTCCTGCCGAGACTTCTGTACATGATAAATGGCTTCCTACAGAGACTGTCCGCGTGATTCTGCTTCCTGCCGAGGCAGAGTCACGCGGACAGTCTCGGCAGGCAGCCATTTTTCGAGGACAGTAGCCTCTGCAGGAAGCAAGTGTTCGCGGACAGTCTCGGCGGAAGCCAAATATGATGTACAGTCTCTGCAGGAAGCGAAAATTGCCGGAATCGATTATACCCTGTGGTAATTAAAGTTCTATGTGTGATCCAATAGTAGAGAAGAGTATCAGCGGGGGTATCAGCAAAAAAAGGTGGTCTAAATTAATCTTTTTTGTTGGAAAACTGAATGGGGTTAATAAGGAAGGGGGTGTTAAAAGGAAGAAGCGCTGAACTCCGGCAATTTTATGTTACCATTAAAAGAGCATACATTATGTCTTGCAGACATGTATGATGCTGTGGCTACATTACCATAGCAACTATTGGGTTGTATGCCGGGATTTTAGCGTGTATTATTATTATTCTTAATAATAATAATAATAATAATAATAATAATAATAATAACAATAATAATCTTAATGATAATAATTATAATAATAATAATAATAATAGTAATAATAATATTGTAATAAAATAATAATAATAATAATAATAATAATAATTAATAATAATAATATTATTATTATTATTAATATATTCATTATAACGACAACCATCACCTAGATGCTATATGGTTACAAAGCTATGATCATTTCCCAAAAATGACAGATGCAAGGGCATACAGTCCTACAGTGCTCCTGATAAGCATGCGTACCTGGGATAATTTAGGGATACTTTTCCATATTTCTCTATAAAGCATATACAGTATTCCTCAAAATTATTGAGAATCATATTTTCGCTGTTAGTTGCGAGTCATTCATTTTAAACAACAGTTAAAATCACTAACACTCAAGAAAAGAACCTCATTTTTAATTTTGATAAACAAATATGACAATACGATGCATTTTCTTGCACCTAGCTTAGTCGAAACTAGGCTAGGCTAGACCCCTGTAAAATTATGTCCCTTGATTTTGACTATGTTTGGCTCTTCTACCTTTGCTAAAAAAAAGTAAATTATCTCATTAAAAGCACACTGTAAAAAATGTGTTCAGAATCAATGCAAAAAATGCAGTCCAATTTTTTATGTGTTTAAATCGTAACATTTTCAATTTGCAACATGTTTAGGTTTATGTTTAGAAATTAAACATGTACAAAACTGGTTATATTTACCTTTTATTTTGAAAATTTCCTCTGTCAACATTTTCGTCTCTTTTTTCGTTCTTCAACGGGGAAAAGAGAGAATGGATTCATCCGAAACGCGTAACAGAATAAAACGTGTTTAGCAGACTTTGTCCGGGAAAATAATAGAAAAGGCGTACATGTTTAGCTATATGACATATTCCTAAACATGTTTACACCTAAACATGTAACCGCTTGTGTTTTATAGCTAAGCGCAATTTTTACAGTGTAGTTTGTTTCCTCCATTGTTTACCATCATCAACAATATTAATGGTGTCTTGAATATTCTGGATGATTTAGAGTTGCTGTCTCCAATTTCTGAGACAGGGACTGTCAATTGTGACTTATGAAAACAATTAAAGGCATAAAAACAGCAAAAAATTGATTTGCTGACGATCGGAGTGAAATATTTTTGTCAAAGTATATATACAATCATGTCAAAACTTATGTCCCGAAAAAGCACATCTACTAAGCCTTGCAAAACTATGGGTTATTAGCAATTTCCATCAAGTTTTATAAGATAAGGATGTATCAGAGCAACATACCCTCAGTCAAAATTGCACTTTTTCCCAATTTTATGCACTTTTTCGAAATGAAGTCTTATCTTTGAAAGCTAGCAGCAGCTACATCTGACAAGGTCGCATAGAAGTTCTTTCCAGATTGCCAGCACTTTATCATTAGATAAGAAAAACAGCCAGAATACACTTTCATTATCATTCTATTTCCCACAAATAATGATTTTATTAGGTTAGGGTACATAGTTTTCAAGTCAGACAAAAAGTCTCTAGCCCGCACAATTCAAGGGGAGGTAACAATTGCGAATCACGCTAATCAGTGATTATAGTATGCTTAAAACTTCACAGTGGGATGTAGTTAACTACTCTCTTGTTGACACACTCCAGCAAGTGGTTTTTCAAAGTTTATACTTAAAGGATAAGAAATCAGCAAATTCCACTTACCTGGTTCAATTTCCTACCATTTCTCGTAGTCAGATTTGTCCAGTAGAGTTTTATAAATTCACTGGCATGCTCCCAAGCCTGGAAAGTAATCTCTTGCAATGTAATTTTTTCATTTTCAAAATGGCTGCCTCGGAATGACCAGTATTGCTGTAGGGGTGGCATGTTTCAAGCATATTCTTGAAATTTAATATTTCATATAAAATTAACATGAAATCAGTTCAGAAAAATCTGCTCATATATTTTATAGCAGTTATTTTCATAAGAAATACATGTATCTATTGGGAAAACAAAAAGACGCATAAGTGTAGCTGACACTGCAATGAACCCTTTGCTAAAATGATCATATTCCAAAAATATCAGGTGATTAGTGATGACATCATTTCTGTTGTCATGTCATAATGGGTGGTTCCCAGCTTAATAAAAATTAAAATGAACCTCATCAAATGCTGGAGACCAGAAGGGATTATTTTTACTATTGGAAAACCCACCTCCAAACAATAAATGATAAAACTAGACAAGAGAGGTCATGCAAAATGCTGCAAGTCAGTTTTTAGCTACGAGAAATGGTTTTGGGTATGTAAAACCTAAAAGTTTGATATTTAAGTATCTTTAAAGAAAAAAGTTCCACTAAAAACCACTTGCTGGAGTGTGTCAACAAGAGAGTAGTGAAACAGTAAAGTCTATGCCTGATCTGTCAACTAATTTTACTTAATTTTCACTTTTCAAAAAATTCTCAATAATTTTGAGGAATACTATATTTCGGCACCTCATTAGAGCCGTCTCACTAACAGTTCTAATGAGGGGTCACATCATATATTTTCGTTGAGAAAAAAATAAAAAATATTCAAGAATTAGTCTCAAAACCCCACGTTATCAGGAGATCTGATAGTGAACTGCTAATATACTGAAAGGATTTAAAAACTTCCACTTTTTATTGCTGGCTGCTGATCTGTTCACTCATAACAGTGTTGAATATTTAACGATAAAATGCTTGAATCTTATCAAATTTAAAGATTACACAGTTTATTCGTATCATTTACTTAAATGACGTCAGTAAAAGCGCGTTACGTCACTGACAATCATAAGGCGATGCCGGCGTTATCTTATGCAACACTGTTTTCGACAACTTCTTACTGTCTTGATATTGTGACGTCATCCACGTTGATTTTCAGGTATCATTGCAGATGATGCTGTCGCGCAAAGCCTATTACGCAGACGGCGTCGACGTTAGTTAACGTCAGGACCCTTGGTTTTTAATCTCGGTTAGGTGCTTTTCTGACGGTCATTTGAGCTTCCTGTAAACAGTGCACGTCGGCTGAGATTTAAATTGCCGTATAATTACGCATGAAATTGTCACGCGACGTCACTTTTTGAAATTTGAGCATTTATCTGGCCCAAAATTCTGCGCCTGTTTGCGATATTTAGGCGCGGTAGTCTAAATAAAGCCACAGACCGAGTTCAAACTTTTAAAATTCAACTTGATATTGTAAGAGAAATGTTTCATCAGAATACTGTATACATGAAGCTATTCATCCTTTTGCAAACGATATTAAGAACACGAGGAGCACGTGCTTTTTCCTGACCGATTCGGTTGAACGATTTCAGCTTCGATATATTCATATAATCAGGTGTAAGAGAATATGCATGTTGTAGAATTTTGGTGGACGTAACTGCATTCATTTTTGAGATATTCAAAATTAATGGGTGGAAGTTTTTAAATCCTTTCAGTATATGAGCTTTATATACAGTTATTCAAAAACTAAGTTTTTCTTTCTTCTTTCCCAACAAATATTTTTTTCAAAGAATTTGATTTAGTGTTCACAGGGTATAATCGATTCCGCCAATTTTCGCTTCCTGCAGAGACTGTCCGTCATATTTGGATTCCGCCGAGACTGTCCGTGATATCTTGCTTCCTGCAGAGACTACTGTCCTCGAAAAATGGATTCCTGCCTAGACTGTCCGCGTGACTCTGCTTCCTGCCGAGAGCCTCGGCAGGAAGCAGAATCACGCGGACAGTCTCTGCAGGAAGCCATTTATCATGTGCAGAAGTCTCGGCAGGAAGCAAGAGTTCGCGGACAGTCTCGGCGGAAGCCAAATATGATGTACAGTCTCTGCAGGAAGCGAAAATCAGCGGAATCGAGTATACCCTGTGGTGTTCCTTGCAAGGAAATATCAGCTTCCAAACTTTTGTTGTTTATTTTCAGATATAAAGATGTCGAAGGACGGCAAGCCTCATCTTTACCAGATAAATTTGAAGGAACATATTGAGAAGTATGCCTGGAAGCGCTATCGAGCTACGGAGGGATTCTTTAAAACTACGTTCATGCGCAAGAACCGATATTACGTCGATATAAGGTGGGGTTATCTCCACTTCGAACACAAAACAACAGAACATCAGCGACCAAAACTTGGCGGTGATGCGGAGAAAAAGAACGTGGAACTATTTTTATGCGAGTATGAAAACAAAACAGACGACGAGCAAGTTCACAAATTTTCTACATCTCGCGAGACTACAGCGACAACAAGCGTAGAATTTCAAGAAAACTATACTTTAGGCGCTGAAACCAATATCGAGGTTGATCTTGGCTTTGTGAAAGCGGGTGGTGGGATAAATGGCGGGATGTCGATAACAAATACGGAAGGACATGAAGAATCAGAGACTCTGACATGGAATATTGATACGGAAATAAAAGTTCCTGCTAAGCAGAAAGCAACAGCTAAACTTCATGTGTATGAAGATCCAACTATAGCTGACTTTGAAGTGGAAACAAGAGTAACACTGCCTAAGAAACATTTACCAGTATCAATACGTAGAAAATCAGATGATAAATTGATGGGTTCAACGATCTGGATTCAAAATATTGACTGTATATTTGACCAGGAGTATTTGGATAAAGCGAAAAACCTGGTTGAAGTTCTTGAACTTCCGAACGAGGCTGACAATAAAATATACATAGGTCTCTTGCTGAAATCACATGGAACATGCCAGAATATCTCATTTAAAAATCAACATGTGACCGTTGAGTGTACTCCACTGGAAGGGTATGAAGACTATGTACCGCCGAAAAAGGACTCACCAGCAAAAACTGCGGAAAAGTAGGAACAGGGGACACAGAAAGGGAAAACAGTTTTCTCTTTTTGGCCATTGACACGGTCACGCGAACATAGGACGGCAATTTTTCCGTGCTTGTCCACAAACATTTCTGCACTGTACGTTTGTCAACTGCGTTCACTTTACATATTGTGCTGATCAGCCAGCCTGTACTATATTGGAATGGGGAAACCATACCACTTTTGCATACTTTGAAAAATATAACAGTGTCATAGTCCTCGCAAAATAGCGTACTGCAGCAAACCTTTAAAAAATAAAGAGTCGCATACATTGAAAAAAAAATACAATAGCATCGCATACCTTGAAAAATATAACAGTGTCGCATACCTTGAACAAATATAACAGTGTCGCATTTACATTGAAAAATACAACAGTGTCGAACCCTGAAAAATAAGATGTCGCAAACCTTGAAGAATATAACAGTGTCGCAAACCTTGAAAAATATGAGAGTTGCATACCTTGATAAATATAACAGTATCACAAACCTTGAAAAAGATAAGAGTGTCAAACCTTGAAAAACAAAAATGAGTCGCATACTTTGAAAAAAATAAACAGTGTCGCAAACCTTGAAAAATATAACCATGTCAAATAACTTGAAATATACGAGTCGCGTATTTTGAATTTAATCCATTAATGCCTTGCAAGCTCCTCTACCTCAAGGTTTCGACTGGTCCACGTGTCGGAGAACAGTGAGTCACGATGCGACACAACAAACAGCATGTGCTCCCAGCAAAGACTCAGATCAGCTTTGGCTTCCGCACAGTCTGAGCAGAGTCTTCGCTGTCCGCATGGAGCTAGCTTAGACCCTTAGCTACTCTTTAAGCGCTAAGCAAGGACTCTGATCAGACTGGGCGGATGCCCAGGCTGATCTGAGTCTTTGCTGGGCGCACATGCCATTTGGTTGTGCTTTGTCGCGGCTCAAATTGAATTATCTCTAAGCACTTTCTGTAGCTATTTCAAGTAGTGGAAGTTGTGATCAGGTTCTGCTGTCTGGTCTACACGGTTTGCAAAGATCCTGTTTATGATTAACATTCATGGCTTAACATTTTAAAATACTGTTCTTTTGGATGCAAGACTTTTAAACACAGTGTTACATCTATTAGTGTCTACCTGCAGATCTGAAAATTGTGGGTTCGAGTTGTAAATTTTCAGGCTCCGGATTGGTACTTGGATGGCCCAGAGGTCAGTACAAAGTGGGCCTGGGAGGCGCTTATTGGGTGCAGCGGCTCTAAGCGCTCATGCAAGCGGTGGCAAAGCATAGACATTACTTACATTCTGGTACATGTACAGCTGGATCAGTTCTGCACTGGAGCATAGTCACACTAATGTAACTGATAACATACACGCACAGACACTTCAGCTCTTTCTGGATAGCATTCGCTCCCTTTCGAGCAAATTCTTTCAATTGAGCAAATTCTTTCCTTTGAGAACAGACCCCATACTACAAAGGCTGTGTTGTCCGGGAAAGCAAACGGGAAGTCAGAAAAGTTATTTCCCTTTGTAGAAATGGCGATAAAAACATGAAGGTGTGTCATTTAACTTAGACAAAATGCAATAGAAATACCTGGATAATATAACTTTTAAGAAAATGTGGATAAAACATCGAATTAAATTGATCCGATCTGCATGGGCATTTAGTGTATTCTGGCTTTATCACCAGTGTATATAGTTTATTGCAGTTATGTGATAATGCCTGATGTGATGCCCGTATGGGCCCAATATGGAAATAAAATCTTTTCTATTATATTCTATTCTATTCTTTTCTTTTCTTTCTATTTTATTCTATTCTATCATTTTCTATTCTATTCTAGTCTTTTCTGTTCTGTTTTATTCTCACCATTGCAAAGAGTGAGTTCGACTTTTCTTTTGCAACTTTCAAGAGAGTGTTAAGGTTAATGGGTATACTTTCAGGGGAAGCAACTCTTCAATATTAATTTTTGTCTTCCTTTCCTTTTCAGGTCAACTTAAAAAAAAAAAAAACAAAAAAAAAACTTTGCTTCTGTAGGAGAAAGTTTTCCTTTAAGACTAAACCCCTTTTTTGTCCTCTATGAGCAAATTCTTACCCTTTAGGAGCTGACCCCATTTTGAAAATTTTGAAAAGGCTTCCTTGACCTAGGAAGCAAACAGGAAGGATGCACATTTGTTCCCCTCTGTAAAAAGGGCAGAAAACATGGAGTTGGACTCATTACCTTAAAACTTTGACAAGTCCGTATGTTTCATAAAGGCTTGTTTTATAACCCAGTTGTACTTTATGACTGCTTTTGAGGAGTTTGGACTGCACATTTTGCACAGAAATTAAGTTCGGCAATAAGCCGTTTCATTCATCTATAATTGACTGGTGAACTTATCAATTTGAATGAGTCCTTTTCTAGTTTTAGGGGTTTCTGGTGAAAGTTGTCACTTATTATCGGCCCTATCTTGCACGGAAATTCTTGTAAGCGAACAGTGTAAACCCTGATCAGACGCCGCAGAATAGACGCCGCATTCTGCGGCGTCTGATCTGGGTCTGCACTGTTTGCAAATGTCCCCGAAACGAGTTTCCAGTCTAAAATGGATTAAGAATGTTGTCGTGATACGTGATACCGGGTCTTTCAGCAGATTTTTATCAAATTTTGTATTTGTGTTTTGAATGTTTTATGTTTTATGTATATCAAATTGTACATGTATGTATATGCACTAGATATGAGCCGCGACACGAGAAAACGAAAAAAGTGGTATATGCACCCTGCTATGACTCGGATCAGCCTGGGCAGATGCCCAGGCTGATCCGAGTCTTCGGTGTCCCGCATGGAGCTAGCTTAGACCCTCACTACCCTTTATACGCCAAGCGAAGACTCTGATCAGACTGGGCGGATGCCCAGGCTGATTTGGGTCTTCGCTGGGCGCACATGCCACTTTGTTTTGTCGTGTCGCGGCTTTTATAATGTAGATAATACATTGTGATGTTGAGAGGCTGTGCATATCTTCATATTTTTGATAAACCTGGTGAATTGATGTGTTGGATTTTAACGGCCCCTTGAAACTGAGGTTAATAGGGGGAATAAATCGATGTAGGAAAAGAGTCAGAGATGTAAAAGAGACCTAGGTTGGAACTGAGTTACCGCCACTGGATTATGGATCAGAGAATTTGAGCATGTTCAGTTCGCTATTGCTTTGACTAAGCTCAAGTTTTAATGTTAAGAATATTATTTGGATATAAATATACTTTCATTTATTCAATCTGCATATGTTTTGTTGTCTGGAGAATTAATAAGACTTCATAGTAAATATTCACTTAGCATAAACATAGATTTCTGTTAGTAGAGTTCAACCCTTTCTTGACCAGTCCTTCTCATTTGGATGAGTTCATTTCCAGTTTTATGGGTTTCTGGTGACTATTTTTACGTTTTTGTATTCCTGTAGGTAAAGAGTGAAGACCCAGTTCAGACGCCACAGAACGCGGTGTCTGAACTGGGTCTGCACTGTTTGCATTTGTCCCCCAAACGGGTTTCTGGTCTAAAAGGGGTGAAGTTTACAGGAACTACCGTAAAACGTCTAAAATTGGGACACCGAAACAATTTAACTGCCCTAAAACGGAACAGTTTGGTTTAACAACGCAGTAATACGTCCAAAAGATGCAGATTGAAGTGCGACAGTGTAGACCCTGATCTAGGTCTGACCTGTTTGCTCAGACTTATCTGTCCCAATACATAGACATTTTGCGGTATCATTAATATTAGCTAGATTTTTATCATTAGATTATTTAGGTAGTAGGTAATTTGGGTTGCTCGGGTTTACCGAAGTAGCTACACCGAACGTGCCAAGTTAGGGGCGATACATAATCTATCTTTTAACTGGGAAGTAAACTTTTTGGAAAGGGGATAGTTTGTTTGCTTCCCCTTTCAAACTGTTTTCCCTCTTTTCCAATATTGATTTAAGAGAGGAAGCACATGTTACCGGATAACAGGATGGTAATGGTACACTTACACCTTCTCCCGCAATATTTACACAGGGGAACGACTTTCGTGACCAAAAGGTGGTGGTGGTGGTTGGGGGAGTGGGGGGGGGGGGGGGGGGGGGGCAGAAGCTGTTCCTAGTGTAGTAAGTTCTTTCCTTTATTAGAATGGACTTCCTGTTGCTAATGGAGGAAAAAAATAAAAACAGTAGAGTTACTTCTTCTGAAAGTGTACCCTATATAAGATCAGGAAGGAAAACACTTGGCGTGGAGAGGTTATTTATTTCACGGTGCATAACCATATCGGACGCTATCTGTGAAAACTGGACTCTATCTGTGTATTTCGGAGTCTATTTGCGTTAGTTTAGGACTCTATCCGTCCCAAAATGGAAAACGAGATAAGGGTGGGTATTAATAAACTCTAATATAATTGTAAACAGCACATTTTCTTATGGGGCATAAGGTGCACGGAACATCAGACATCTGTGTCTTCCAGTATCTATAGCTGTTATGCCTAATTCGTATTTACTTTCGAGTCTACAAGCTGGAATGAAGGTCAAGATTTGACAATTTTGAAGAGTGTGTCCACTTTGAACGCCGATCAGTTGCGAACGTAATGGAAAGAAAACAGATCGGTTGGATAAGTTTGACCCTAATGAATGAATCTAAAATTTTGTAAGGCTCGGAGTTGAAAGAATATATCCTTTTTGATGCAAATCGGATTTTTTTACCTTCGACAATGGCATCGGATGCTATATGCGCCTGGCACAAAACTCTATCAGCGGCTAATCTTGCTTCACACAGGACTCTATCTGCCAATATCATCGGAAACTATCTGTGCTTCAGAAGCATGTGCCTACATTTGTATAGTGATCCGAAAATGGTATCAACACGAGGCAGATTTCTATTTAGATATTGTTCATGACTGATTGATTCCTCATCTTGCACACATTTTTAAACTTTTCAGAGGGTTTTGGTCACCTCAAAGCCGAAGAAATGAATCAACGTTTCAATACGCTCGTATACATATTTTTTGCAGTTGCAGTTATAAGTCATGCTGAAAGTCATCTTGAACAGGCTTAAACCACAAGCCGAAGAGATAATCGCTGAGGAACAGGCTCGGTTCCGAGCAGGAAGGAGCACCACAGAACAGATCTTCAGCCTTAGAGTCCTGTGTGAAAAGTATCTCCAACATTAGCAGAATCTGTGCCATGTCTTCATTGATTTAAAAAAAAAAAACCTTTGACAGTGTATGGCATGCAGCCTTTATGGGCCACCATGCGGAGGTGCAACGTCGGTGCAAATCTAGTTCGCACCATTGAGCAGCTGTACGACAAGGCTACAAGTGCAGCCCTGATCAATGGCAGCACAGGAGAAAGGTTCAGAACAACAGTTGGAGTAAGACAAGGATGTCTTCTGTCACCCACCCTCTTAAACATTTTTCTCGAACGGATCATGTCTGATACTCTGGAAGAATGTGGCAGGGTGGGGGGTGGGGGGGGGGTGGCATGGGCGGCAGAGACATTGCCGATCTGCGGTTTGCCGATGACATAGACGCTCTAGCTGAGGAAGAGCAGGAAGTAGAGGCGCTATTTGAAAGTCTCGACTAAACCTGCACAAGGTGTAAGATGGAGATCAGTGCTGAGAGGACAAAACTGATGACGAACAGCGCAGATGGCATCCAGAGGGAGATCAAGGTAAAAGGGCAGAAGCTGGGTACTGTAAGCAGCTTCAAATTCCTTGGGTCAGTTGTCTCAGATGATGGCTCAAAACAGGAGGTTCTCTCAAGGGTTGCACAAGCCACTGCAGTTCTTACCAAGCTGAAACCAATTTGGAGATAGCGGCATGTCTCTTGGATCAAGGGTGAGACTTATGCGCTCCCTGGTCATTTCCATATTTCTGTATGCTTGTGAATCGTGGGCCTTGACAGCAGAGATAGAGAAAAGAACGCAGGCCTTTGAGATGAGATGCTACCCAAGGTTACTGAACATTTCGTACAAGGACAATATAACCAATGAGGATCCAAGCAGCCATTGGAGAATATGATGGCTCCTGACGCTGGTCGGGAGGCGGGGGCTGGGGTGGTTTGGCCACATCTCAAGGTCTTCTGGTTTAGCAAAGATAATTCTTCAGGGCACAGTGAAAGAGGAGGGAGGAGGGGGTGGACGGAGGAGGAGGTAGGAAGACAATATCAAGGAGTGGACAGGAATGGATTTTGCCAGCTTGGCTAGGGCAGCTGAAGACGGGACAAGGTGGAAAGGGATTGTTTCGAAGTCATCTGTGGTGCACCAATGACCTAGTAAGGTTATGGGATAGAATAGCATGAATAGAATAGTTATAAGTACAAACCGTAGTGGACACCTAGAGTTGCGGTTTATTATGAACAACATCTATAGGTTGGTGTAACTATATACATGATATTAGGTCAAAGAAACCCATAAATGGAGAGAGCACTGCCATGTTCCTTTACATCTTTTGAGTGAACCGTTGTGGGTGACATGGCCTCATTTTGGCAAACTACTGGGGACACGAATTGAGCATGCGCCGCAGGACTTTTTTCAAATTCGGGACATAGCCTTCGCCGTTTTGGCTGATGCAACCACACGACGTTTTTGGCTGAAAAAAAGAAAACAAACATCACAAGTAAGGTCCGCTGCTCACAAGTATAGTCCGTTGCCCTGAGGACAACATCTGTCCGTTGGCATAAAATTACATTATTTCCGAGACACAAATAGAATCCGGAACATTGAAAATAATGGGTGGTGTCCTTTAAACGTTGATATTAACGTAAAGATTTTATTTATGCACCTAATGACATGTGTAAATTATCAAGAACATAATTATCTTCGTAAATTAAGGACAAAATTCATTACCTACAAAAAACACACTGAGTTTTTCCTTGTTTTCAAGGGCCATGTACGCTCCTGCACTATCACGCTGCATTTGATTTCACTGATGACAAGCACTGAACATCGCTAGCTGAATAATATCGACGGAAATATTAGGAAAAATAAGGTATGTGTTCCGTGGAAACCATGAAACCCAGTACTTACACGTTTTGTCCCTTTTTCTTCGACTGAATCGCCGAAGCGTCCATGGCAAGTAACAAATAGAGTCCGTAGCACTCACAGATAGAGTCAAGTAACGCAGATTTTCACAGATAGCGTCCGATATGGTTATGCACCGTGTATTTGTCCTCCCTTGCCGAGTTGTCAGTATGTTGATTAAGCAAGGGAGGAAACTCTATTATCTATTCAAGTAGTACAACAGTTTTGCTTACCTCCCCTGAAATTTCAGCTGCTGTGTGGTGACCGACCTAAATCAAAGCACGGTCGTTTTGGTTTACTTTGAACAAACGGTGGAATCGGAAAGTTGTCCTTACGGGAGAAAATACATTGGTTCCCTAGTGCAGTCTGAATAAATGGCATTAGGTAATGCTTAGACCAGACTGTTCATTTGTTGCAGCCATAGCAGCACACGCGTAGTTAGGCATAGCCTGGGATACAGTCTGATTTTTTTAAATCTATTGTCAAAAATGACTAATATATCCTGGGTTCCAGTCTGAATGGACGGACGCTCGGCGCCCCGTTACTGCGGCTATGGATACGTTCCGCTGAGGTGCGGGGGTAACGTCGATATGAGAATTGAAATATGATGATGTTCCAGTCTGATCATTTTGGGGGAATTTTACTGTCAAATATGTGCAAAAAAAGGATAACGTTCAGTTCGTTAAATTTTATTAAAAAATATATTGACGATTGGACCCAGGCTCATCATGAAATCTAAAATATATCTGAAGGCCGCACATTCCCTGGACAGACTGCAGTTCCAGACGGACAGTAAAAGATCTGATAGAATACTGCCGATGCACAGACAGGTGTGGGTGTAGGCTGCTTAAAAATAAAATACCAGCATGAAGTATTCTTACCTGAAACTGAGCTCAGTTACCATAGTTTCGATTGTGAATATAGTTATAATTTCACAGCTTTTTATTTTACGCAAATCATGTTATTTCATAGCTTTTTATTTTACGCATATCATATATACATTAAATATGACAATAAATAAATAAATAAATAAATATTAAACTGCAATGCTGTCTTTTGTGTGGCTCTCGAATCACCGTAATACCGTTAAATTTCTCAATGTTGGGACAGATAAGTCTGAGCAAACAGTCCAGACCCAGATCAGACTGCTGATCAAAACCTACACCGCTTGTCAGTTCATATGCATCTGTTGGACCCATTACTGCACTGTAAAACATAACCATTCCATTTAAGGACAGACATTCGCGGTTGTAATTTCGGAGTGGCTATAACCAGTCGACTGGCAATAGCGATAATACGTTAATATCGCTGTTGACAGTTAACTGGCGATAGACATTCTACGTTGAAATCGCAGTTGGCAGTCGACAGGTAATAGCGATTTCAAAGTAAAGTCGCTACAGTTACTGGCAATAGCGATTGCACGTTAAAAATGCTATTGCCAGTCAACCGGCAATAGCATTTCAAACATTTTTTTCGCTGCAAATAGTTGACTGGTAATACTAGACTTTTTCCAATTATTAATCCGCGGTTTTCAGAAATTTTACAATAAATCTTTGTTTTGGGAACGACAGTCCCGAGCAAACAGTACAGACCCAGATCAGACTGCTCCTGTTTGTACAGTGCTTGCATCTGTCAGCATTTTGACCAATCGAAGGTACTAAAATGAGCCCGCGACACGACAAAACCAACAAAGTTGCATGTACGAACAGTTGAGACTCAGATCAGCATGGGCATCCATCCATTCAAGTCAGTGTCTTCGCTGTCGACAGGGAAGTAACTTAGACCCTTAGCCATCCTTTAAGTGCACAGCAAAGACTTTGATCAGACTGGGCAGATGCTCAGGCTGATCTGAGTCTTCGCTGGGTGCACATGCCACTTTGTTAGTTTTGTCGTGTCGAGGCTCAAATCAACATTCTCAAATTTTAAGGTAAGTGCAGTCACTGGTTAAGGTCTATGGGTGCATCTCTGTGTCTTTTCGCCATTATTACAAAGGGACAGAACTTTTTGTGACTTCCTGTTTGTTGCCCTGGGCAATAAAACTCTTCCTCAAATGGATCTGCTCTTAATGGAAAGAATTTGCTCCTAAAGAAGCAGCTGAGCTAACTCTTTTCTTCAAGAGTTGACCCACATTGAGAGGGGAGGCAAAAACATAAAATGACAGAGTCGCTTACCCGCACCGTGTCCCCAGCTACCATAAAATGTTGAAGCATTTAGGGATAATTTTACTCAAAATTGTCATTTAGGGAGGTAAATCGTCGATTCATTTTACGGCGACGTAACTTGCTGTAAAAATACACTAGACGGTCGCCTTACCTCTAGAAAATACAATTTCCGTTGAAATTATCGCCGCGCAATTTTGCCAGTTGAAGATGTTAGAAATGCACACTTTAAATCGTTAGCCTTTCTTATATTTACACTGATGCATCCAGTAATAAATAAAAACGAGGATAAACCATTGAGCACACACGTTTTTCTACTAAATGTTGACTTTCAAGAGTCTGAAAAATAACCATAACGTTATTGCACAAGGTCAAATAAGAAACATTATAACTTAAGGTAACGATTCATTTGACAAACAGAACCATACAATGGTTAAAAAGCGTGGTTGTCTTCGGTTGAACGATTAAAAAAATATGATTCTTAAAGTTTTTCTTTATGACAGTGTCCGTTTCAATTTTACATAGTGGGATGAATTATACAGTTCAAGCAATGCTAAACAGCTCTCATAAAACTATCACAATAACAGTGGAACACAAATCATGGATACAACAACTACTTTATGAACAGATAACGACGTCAACTAGAAACCAACAAATTCATATTGAACCCATATCATCCAAAACATTCACTGGCCTGAAGATATAAAGCTTGCTGTAACAGATACAAGCTTGCAGATACAGATACATATATGATACATATATGAAGACTAAAGATTGCTGTAGCAGATACAAGCTTGCAGTAACAGATACATATATGATACAGGTATGAAGATTAAAGCTAGCTATAGCAGATACAAGATTGCTGCAGCAATTACATATATGATACATATATGAAGATTCAAGCTTGCTGTAAGAGATACAAGATTGCTGCAGCAGATACATATATGATACATATATGAAGATTCAAGTTTGTTGTAGCAGATACTAGACTGCCGTAGCAGATACACATATGATGCATATATGAAGACTAAGGCTTGTTGTAGCAGATACAACATTTCTGTAGCAGATACATATATGATACATATATGAAGATTCAAGCTTGTTGTAGCAGATACAAGATTGCTGTAGCAGATACATATATGAAGATTAAAGCTTGCTATAGCAAAAACAAGACTGCTGCAGCAAATACATGTATGATACATATATGAAGATTCAAGCTTGTTGTAACAGATACAACACTGCTGTAGCAGATACATATATGATACATTTATGAAGATTAAAACTTGCTGTAGCAGGTACATGATTGCTGCAGCTAATACATATATGATACATATATGAAGATTTAAGCTTGCTGTAGCAGATACAAGGTTGCTGCAGCAAATACATATATGATACATATATGAAGATTCAAGTTTGTTGTAACAGATACAAGACTGCTGTTGCAGATACATATATGATACATATATGAAGAATAAGGCTTGTTGTAGCAGATACAAGATTGCTGTAGCACTTACATATATGATACATATATGAAGATTCAAGCTTGTTGTAGCAGATACAAGATTGCTGTAGCAGATACATATATGATACATATATGAAGATTCAAGCTTGCTGAAGCAGATACAAAATTGCTGCAGCAATCACATATATGATACATATATGAAGATTTAAGCTTGCTGTAGCAGATACAAGACTGCTGTAGCAGATACATATATGATACATATATGAAGACTAAGGCTTGTTGTAGCAGGTACATGATTGCTGTAGCAGATATATATATATATATATATATATGATACATATATGAAGATTAAAGCCTGCTGTAGCAGATACAAGATTGCTGCAGCAGATACATATATGATGCATATATGAAGATTAAAGCTTGTTGTAGCAGATACAAGATTGCAGTAGCAGATACGAATGATACATATATGGAGATTAAAACTTGCTGTAGCAGATACAAGCTTGCTGTAGCAGATACAAGCTTGCTGTAGCAGATACATGAATGATACATATATGAAGATTAAAGCTTGCTGTAGCAGATACAAGATTGCTGCAGCAGATACATATATGATACTTATATGAAGATTAAAGCTTGTTGTAGCAGATACATGACTGCTGTAGCAGTTACATATATGATACATATATGAAGATTCGAGCTTGTTGTAGCAGATACGAGATCGCTGCAGCAGATACTAATATGAAACATATGAAGATAAAAGCTTGCTGTAGCAGATAAAAGATTGCTGCAGCAGATACATATATGATACATATATGAAGATTTAAGCTTGCTGTAGCATATGCAAGATTGCAGTAGCAGATACGAATGGTACATAAATGAAGATTAAAACTTGCTGTAGCAGATACAAGCTTGCTGCAGCAGATACATGAATGATACATATATGAAGATTAACGCTTGCTGTAGCAGATACAAGGTTGCTGCAAAAGATACACAAATGATACATATATTAAGATTAAAGTTTGCTGTAGCCGATACAAGATTGCTACAGCAGATACATATATGACACATATATGAAGATAAAAACTTGCTGTAGTAGATACAAGATTGCTGCAGCAGATAAACATATGAGACATGTATACAAGATTGCTGCAGCAGATACGTATATGATGCATACATATATGAAGATTAAAGCATGCTGTAGCAGATACAAGATTGCTGCAGCAGATAAACATATGATACATATGAAGATTGAAGCTTGATGTAGCAGATACAAGATTGCTGTAGCAGATACATATATGATACATATATCAAGATTAAAGTTTGCTGTAGTAGATACAAGGTTGCTGTAGCAATTACATATATAATTCATTTATGATGGTTAAAGCTTGCTGTAGCAGATACAAGATTTCTGCAATAGATACATGTATAATACATATATGAAGATTAAAGCTTGTTGTAGCAGATACAAGATTGCTGTAGCAGATACATATATGATACATATATGAAGATTAAAGCTTGCTGTAGCAGATACAAGATTGCTGCAGCAGATACATATATGATAAATATATGAAGATTAAAGTTTGGTGCAGCAGATACAAGCTTGCTGTAGCAGATACATATATGATACATATATGAAGATGAAAGTTTGTTGTAACAGATACAAGACTGCTGCAGCAGATACACATAGAATACATATTTGAAGATTAAAGCTTGCTGTAGCAGATGCATATATGACTGTTCTTGGAGTTAAAAGATACACTACTGTCTCAAATGAATAAAGACATAAAAAAAGAAAAGCAACCATTCAGCAAATTCAGTAATGTAAATGCAAAATACATGTATTAATTACTTATACAGTACAAACTTACATAAATAAGCACATACTGAAATAATTGGGAAAAAAGACTTTAACATCCTGAAATGAATGGCCAAAGAAACTCTGCAAGTTTCATATTAATCTCCCTTTTCAGTGGGGATCAATTGCTAAAAGAAAGAATTTGCTCCACTGGGAGCAAATTCTTTCCTCTATCAGTTGATCCAATACCGGAGCAAATTCTTTCTTTTACAAGTTGATCCCATTTTGGAAGGGTTTTATTCTCCGAAGAAGCAAAGAGGAAGTCCCAACGATGTTCCCCCGTGGATGGAAAGTCATATACCTTATATCAATACCACCCTTGTTGTGGTGTGGATTCGAATTTATTCAGTCTTGGCACCACCTTGCGATAGTTCCTTCTCTGTATAGCAGTGATGTATCAGGGTCGACAAGATAAAACCAAAGGCTTCAATGTTAGCATTTTCCTTTGCAGGTCTATGCTTGTCCAACACCTCTGGGCGACAACTCAGGACGACTCGAATGCGCTTCTGAAAAATAATGTTTATCTATAAAATAAAGAGTATGATTTTTGCGGCTACTTTTACAAGACACGGCAACATTATCCGGACCCACCAAACCAGACTCAGACTCAGTAAGTGAAAGTAAATGGGTGCACTTTCAGGGAACGAATCTTTAATCTCATTGATTTTCCCTCCCCCTTTCGATGGAAATAGTTTGATCCCCTCGGACAAACTTTTCTTTAAAGAGTTGACCCCACTGCAATGGGTTTCATGACCCAGCAAAGGAAATAGGAAGTCATGAAATTTTTGTGCTCCTTTGAAAAGCTGGTGAAAAAACAAGGTACTACTAGGGGTAATTTTCGTTATTTTATCGATTTATTTTGTGAAGTCGACTTAACATGTCTCGAAATAGGTGAAAAAAAAACAACAAAAAAAAAACAAGTAGCAAAACTCGCACGCACTGTACCAGAGGTGGCCATCGCGGTCGCCAAGAGCTGAATGATGCATTCCCCCCCCCCCCCCCCCCCCCCCAAAAAAAAAAAAAACTTTTTAAGTGAATTTAAACTATAATCATTTGCCATTCTGATACTGTGGTCTATATCGCATTTTTTCAGTGTGAGTGCGTTCGGTGTACAAATAAAGTGAGGGTCAAGCGTCACAGTTTCGCGGAATAGAAATGATGTTGGTATGAGGGTACCTAAGGGAAATTGTTTATCGTTCGCCCTGTAAGATGCAATTTGGGCCGATCCTTTTTGTGTGCATTCCTAATTGGATTGTTTACAAATGTAAAGAGTATTTCACGCAATAAATACGAAACTGTGTGCGCAAATCGAAAGTGGCCACCATTTGTACGTGTTCGCTCCTGATGAATAAAAATAAATGTTGGTTCAACGTTGCATGTCATTTAATCCTTACATTTTCTTTTATTTTCATGTAGACATCATCCATTGCAAACCTCTGTTGCACCAAACCAGTGTCATATAACGTCTGGAGGCGTTTCAAACAAGCGATGCTGATGGCCACACATTTCAAGGGGTCGGCCCGTTTCTTCTCCAGGAAACATTTCAAAGGGACCGTCTCTGACTTGCCGCATGGTTTAACGAAGTCGCCATTGTCCCATAGTAGTTGAAGAACATGGTGAAAGTCATCTGGGTATAAGATACAATTAATGAGAACGTACATTGGTTGGTTGTTTTGTGTTTAATGGCCCTTTATCGGGCCATCTCCCAGAGAGAGGAAGACAGGAAAGAGACATGATAGACGAGAGAAAAAAAAACAAGACAACCGTGACCCGCCCGCACCTACTGCAAGCACTGTAGGCCCTTGCCCGACTTTATATTCCAAGTAAGTAGGACGCCTCGACACCGGTTATAATCAGCACCATCGCCCGACCACCACCGTTATGAGAACGCACAGAACGTTCAGTTAAAATAATAGTTGTGCCACTTAGTATGAACATCACTAACGTGTATTGATACTATTGATACGCCTCCACGGGTTTCCACCATTTTTATAACAGGGGAACGACTTTTATGACTTCCTTTTACGGCGACAACCATAAACCGACGGTTTACCTCCCAAAATGACGATATCCCTATTCTAATGCACATTTCACTTTCACCTTTCAAACTGTTCAAAATTAAACCGTAAGCAAGAGCTTTCAGCAACGTTAAACCTGGGCCGTGCTCGATTGGGCTGTGCGCACTGTGCCAGAACGGCTACTAGAATTCCGAAATCGATCATACCAAACGAGCAGGAAAGGGGTGAATGCACGGCTATTGAAATATCATGGTATGATGGCGTTTTGAGAAACACACATTCTCTTCTGTTTGATGACATTTTGGGTCACGGGTGCAATCTGAATTTTAAGGGAAAACAATTCAAATTTCATCAAACAAGCTTAGAGCTATATCTTCTTTACATATTTTCCTGTGTCGTATGCTTATCCGCCATTTTGTTTTGACTATTTGTTCTGTCCACACGACCTTCTCGTTTGGAACAGTGTGCACTGTGTCAGGACACGGTTCCAGAGCACTCGATTGATGTTCCAAAAATCCCGACTGTGAGCACAGCCCAAATGTAAACCAACGAAAAGAAAAAAAAAGAAGACGTTAAGTAATGGCGTCAGCTTTCCGACAGTGTATAGCAGGGGTCATACTAAATACCGCATGGTAAGACAAGGTACCGCAAGGTAGCATAAGGTACCGCAAGGTAGAACAAGATACCACAAGGTAGGCACACGGTGCCACCAAGTAGGCTCAAGGTAATGCAAGGTAGGCAAATCTGCTGAAGCATATGTTAAACAAATGAGTCAAACGCCCCTATTGGGAACCAAGTCAAGAAGCTAAATTAACCTTGTTCAAAGTAAAGATGCTCTTCTCATGAATTCTAAATTAAAATATATGATCTTCATGACAAACACAATGGCAAATTAGATAATATGAGCCGCGCACGACAAAACCAACAAAGTGGTTGTGCGCCCAGCGCAGACTCAGATCAGCCTGGGCATCCGCCCATTCTGATCAGAGTCTTCGCTGTCCACATGAAGGTAGCTTGGACTCTAAGCTGCCCTTTAAGCGCTTAGCAAAGAGTCTGATCAGACTCACTGGGTGGATGCCCAGGCTGATCTGAGTCTGCGCTGAGCGCACAACCACTTTGTTGGTTTTGTTGTGTCGCGGCTCAATTATGCAGAATTAAGTATATCAACAATATCCCAGCATATGTGCTTGACAGGCACGAAAAGTTACCATTCACTATTTCTTCAACATTGCCACCATACGCATTACGCGGCGTCTGATCAGGATCTTCAGAATTTGTATAAGACAAATGGGTATTTTCCTTGAAATAAAAGGAGTCCCGGTAGCTCAAAAGGTTTAGCGCTGGCCTTCTGATCTAGCACACCCGGGTACGAGGCGAGAATCTTTCCTACGGTAAACGGGGTTCCATTGCACACAGCCTATCATTATCATCCTCACATCGTCCTGCTATGACTGAAATACTGTTGAAAAGGATCTAAAATCAAAAGTCATCCATCCATCCATCTATCCATAAAATAAAAATGATAACAATAAACTGAACCAGACACTCCTTTATTGAAGAATGGACTCATCCATTCGATAAGGATAGACCATTCCACGTCATTCTTATGACAGAAAGAAATAAAAATAAAATAAGATAGATAAATAAAACAAATGGTATGTTACCTTTTGAGTAAACCTCAGTCCGTGTTTGCTCACTCGAGTCTGGTGCGAAATAAAAATAGACACCCACATTAAAAACTATTTTCCATTTCCTTTAAGGCCGAATATAAAATGATAATACATTTATTTATAACTTGTTTTACTGCAGATCTAAAAGGCAAAATGAAGAAGCAAAAAAGGCAAAAAAGAAAAAAAAAAAAAAAAAAAAAAAAAAAAACACATCATGGCTCATTGTGAACGTAACTCAGCGTAACTCAGCATTTCTTTATCGACACAAAAGCCAGGTGAGCAAAATTCAAAACTGACCCAACATGACTTTGTTTAGCCGATCAGCCAAGGTTCTCACTTGAGCATTGTTCAACTTGTATGAAAACGGTGTTCGTTGTGCAGCTCGCGTAAAATACCTCTCCTGAACAATGGACTGACCCTCGTCAAAGATAGAAAAGTTCATTTTTAATCATATTTAAGGTAAACTGTGCTACTACAGATTTTATCAAACACCCCTATTATAAATAATAGACGGCTCTATAATGGAAGAGTCAATTTTGTATATGTGCAAATGATTTATACTACCAGAAACACCCCTCCAGATGATGGACTGACCCAATGACAAATACGGAAAAGTTTATTTTATAATATTCATGGGGGATAAATGTTTTGTGCTTTTTTTTGACACTCCTACTGTAAATAATGGACTGCTCCAAAATTACTGATGGAAGAGTCTGTTTAAGATATTTCGGGGTAAAAAGGTCTGTACTATCCGTATTCTTTGTCTAAAGCCCCTCCTCTAAAATAATGGACTCGTCCAAAATCGATAGAAAAGTCAATCTATACCAATTAGGTTCCATTTCCGAAACCCCTGTTCCTCATAATGGACTGATTCGCACACAAAGTCGGTTAAGTCTATTTAAAAACTGGACGAGTCAATGATACAAAGGGGTTAAGGCCTCGAGCATTACTTCTATATACTGGAAGGATACATGTTTGTGTTCTGAAATCAAGTCCCAATCACGCCTAAAATCCTAGTAATCACTCAACGTTAGATTACATGACAATACGACAATCTGTCCAGGGGCAGGAAAGAGTGGGGTTTAAAATCTTTTTAAACCTGGCGCCCTATAAACGGGAACCTGTCAAGCACTGCCATATAAATGGAAGGACAGTCGGCACCAGGTGGATGCAACTATGGTTACGTACCGCCGAGCCACTTGGGGATCGTCGTTACGAGAATTGAAACCGAACAGAACAGAACTGCGATCCAAATTTGACGCCTTAGAATGCGGCGTCAGACCAGGATCTACAATGCAAACATTTAATGCAGCCAGACGGTCCTACTAAACACTGCTAAGACACCACAAAGACACTGAAAAACCACAAAGACACTACAAAGACACACAAAGACACCACAAAGACTCCCCAAGGACTCACAGAGACACTTATAATTATGAAAATATATATTTGTATGCTTTTGCTGATCTTTGAGGGTGGAGACCTTTCTCCCGAAAGTTTGCGAGGGCGAACTATAATTGTATTTTTTTAGTCAGTTATATTTTTATGAAAACGTATGTCTTCTGAAAAATGCATCATGAACTCATATTCTTAACAGACTAAAAATGCTCGACAAGAGTTCGTCATATTAAAACATTGGATTTATTCTTAATCTCATTTCACAATAACACTTTGGACGAAAGTTTTCAAAAAAGGGTATCAGCTAAATTTTACCGGCAGCATGTATGTAAAAATCCCTCTGAAATCGGTCTGTAGAAACTACAAAGACACCAAAAAGATACCACAAAGACACCACACAGACACTGATAATGATGGAAAATTATATAGCCATATTCATAGTCTTTCTTATCGTTTAGGATTCAGACTTTGGCCGAAAATCTTCCAACAAGAAGTTTGCGATGCCCAAATATATATTTCTAACACGAATGCATCCGTAACCCAAAAGCTCAAGTGATGTTTTAGATAAAACATTATAAGCATTAAAATATTGCATTAATGCTGATTTCACAAAATTATCTCTGGCATTTTGAATCAGATCAATGTCGTTGGTCCTAAATGATGTTAAAACGCACAAGTCACTCTTCAAAAAAAAAAAAAAAAAAAAAAAAAATGCAAAGACATAAAAAGATGCTTTGGGACTTATCTTTTGATCTTTGTGTGTCTTTGTGGTGTCTTTGTGGTTTTTAGGTGTCTTTGTGGTGTCTTAGCAGTGTTTAGTAGGACCCCAGCCAGAGGACCGTGATGTTCCTGTATCATTGTCTTGATATTTTAGTTGAAAGGGTACAGATCAAATTTTGTAGACTTTTAGTACTGAAATGAACTTCAAAAGGTCAAACCTGTCTTGAGCAAGCACTAAACAGAAAAGCAAAATTACTTGCTTAAGACAAGTGCCTGCTTGATATACATGTACGAGTATATCAATTTAAACTGAAAATACTACTGTGGGTCATGGTATTTTGGCCTTGTACATGTAGGACAGGATTTTATAATAAACAATGTACCGCATTAATCCTACGAAACGCCATGGTGGCGTTGCATTTTAAAAAATGAGGGCATTATCTAGAGGCTAAAGTGTAGTTAATCAGCCACTGCCAAAATACCTCTAATAAGCAATATAAAGTGATGGGTATACATGTACTTCCAGAGGAAGCAACTCTACTACTTTTGCCTCCCTTCTCAGTAGGGATCAACTCTTAAAGGAAAGAATTTGCTCATCATGGAGCAAATTCTTTCTTTTAAGAGTAGACCCCGTTTTAACAAGGTATCTTAACAGGAATTCGTGCAAGTTAATATGACATTATTTTCGGAAAAGATGCAGGGGGCGTTTATTAGAGCAGGGCGTTTATTATGATTACTATGGTAAATCTTTACCTTTTTGCTGATAATGGCAGACGGCGTGTACAAGAACGGATTCAGAGCAGCGTTGATCGGGAGAATTATAACTGCCGTCCAGCCATACACGTCACTTGGTATCACGTGATCAGTCAGCGCCAGAATACCTACAATTAAAATGAGCCGCGACATGAGAAAATCAACAGCGCAAAAAGGCAGATGGCAAAATTTGCGTTCTTTCTTTGAAATTGTTCTAACCATTATAAGCCTAATAAAAGCAGACAAAATGTACCTTTTAAGATTTTCAAAAATATTTCGCTCAAGCTTTTATCATATTGAGAATGCAAAGACTTGAGGGCGAACAGAAATTCAGATGAGCCGCCTCATCTGGGTCTGCCCTTCCTGAAAATTCGATAAATTTTATTTATGACGCTTTTTCTTTTGTTTCCATACACAAATTCAATGCAAACAACACTTATTCTTGAAACGTTAATTTAGCTGAAACTAATATGTTTGTAACAAATACGAAAAATATAACCAGCCGGCACTGATTGTCAAAATGACGTCGTACAGATTTCGATACGACATAATGACGTCAAATCGACATCAGTTTGATATCATTACAGTATCAATTACATATTGGCAAACAGGGGAAATAACGCTGTCATTGCGGAACGCCAGAATGCCATCATTTTCACCAAGATCTTATGCACATCAAATGGTATAAGTATATTTAATTTTTACCAAAATCTTTTCGATATCAAACATTATTAGTATCATCCAAAATCAGCTTCTATGGCAAGGGCGTAGCTATCTATACGGCAAATACGCAGGTGCGTATTGAAATTTTGTCAAAATTGAACTTCACTACAGCTGGTGATTGGGACTGTGTGGTCACCGTAAAAAGTCTCCCTGCCCTTCATCATAGTGTAGATTTTATTTTCTAGTCATTTGGAATCATTGATTCCATTGTAGAACTTTAAAAATATTTGAGGTTCACTGATGAGGCCTAATTGGCCGAAACTAGCTAGTCTGGCCCAGAAAACTTGTACACTCGACAGTTTTCAGTTCTTTGGTGTTATCCTTGCTTCCAAAGGATAACCCTTTTATAGAACTTATTAAGTGAACAATTTCTGATGGACGGACGGATAGAAAGACAGATGGACGGACTAATAAATAGATGGACGGCAGCACATTAACGTTATACGTCAGCTTTTATTCCCCGAAATATTTATAGATCTTATACTGTCTGTCATATTATGTGCGCAGAGCGAAATAAACATTTGAACTTAAACGTACCTAAAATACCTATAGGGAACCAGCACAGGAAGTCCGTAGAAACGACCAAAAGCAGATTACGAGCCACCCGCAGATCGTTGGTTCGGCTGCTATGTCTATTCTTCAACTTAAGTTTTGAAGCGTTTATTTCTCTATAGATCAATATTTGGCCAAAGGCAATCAGAAGAAATGTAACAGAGTTGAAGCCGATGAATAAAGCGACTGAATACACCCAACCAGGAGGCTTATCTCGAGTCAGAGGCAATGCTAGACAGACGCCAGATTTGGAATAAAATACGTCTTTAATTTAACTCTTTCGGCGCCAAAGTCGCAAAAATGCGACTTTGCAAACAGCGTCTATCCAGATCAGCCGGCTCTTAAAAGAGCCGTCTGATCAGGATCTACACTGTTTGCCATTCAAATATGAACTTAACAAGCAAATTCGGTGAATTTATATCCCCCGCCGAAGTGGTCCTGATTTGTTTATGGTTTATTTAAAGTTACATGAAATTTTGTTCACTGGTTATTTAGTTACGGCTGAACTTGTGGATTGTAAATAAAATCAAAGACAATAACTCTGGGATAAGTGAGGAATAAGCTGAATCTGTTCTTAAACACTTGTTTCAGCATCACTGCACTATGATGATACATTTTTTAATTCAGTTTCAAGAAATTTTGTTCATGGATACCTTAGATATGACTAATTTGTGGACTTAAAATCCATTCAAGGGCATTAAATCATGAACTACTGGAGCGATTATGACAAAACTTAATGTGCCCTGCTGTTTCATGACAATACATAATTATTTTAAGTTTCATGAAATTCCATTTATTGGTTACTTAGTTAGGACTCAATTTGTTGATTCTAAACCAATTCAAGGGCAATAACTCATTGCTTATGGAAGCAATTCTGACAAAACATTAGATGCACCAATGCGATATGGTGATACATATTTAGTATAGGTTTCATAGATTTCTATTCATTGATTACTTAGTTGTGGCTGAATTTGTCAACTTTAAATTGATTCAAGGGCAATAACTCATGCACTATTGATGCCCTTCTGACGAAAGTTTATGTGCATAACCATGTTATGTGCATAACCATGTTATGGTGATACATATTCAGCTTAAGTTTCATGAAGTTTTGATCATTGGTTACCTAGTTATGACTCATTTTATTAATTTTAAGTCCATTAAAGGGCAATAACTCATGCATTACTGATGCCCTTCTGACGAAACTTTATATGCATGACCAAGTTATGGTGATACATATTAAGTTCAAGTTTCATGAAGTTTTGATCATTGGTTACTTAGTTATGATTCATTTTATTAATTTTAAGTCCATTAAAGGGCAATAACTCATGCATTACTGATGCCCTTCTGGCGAAACTTTATGTGCATAACCGTTTTATAGAGATACATATTCAGTTTAAGTTTCATGAAGTTTTGATAATTGGTTACTTAGTTATGACTCATTTTATTAATTTCAAGTCCATTAAAGGGCAATAACTCATGCACTACTGAAGCCAGTCTGATGAAACTTCACGTGCATCAACGCATTATAGTGATACATATTTATTTTAAGTTTCATGAAATTCCGTCAAGTGGTTACTTAGTTATGGCTCCGGACGGACGGACGGAATGACGGACGGACAGACAGAAGGACGGACGGACGGACATGGAGAAAACTATAATCCTCCGCCTTCGGCGGGGGATAAAAACCCTGATTTTATGAAAAATGTCTCTAGATTGTTAAAATTTCCAATTACAAATCTTTCGTCTGATGATTTGAGCAGACGAAAATTTGTCGTCTGAAAAATTTGGCGCCGAAAGAGTTAAAGTAGGAGGTATGCAATATAGGGAAAACAGCAATCAGAAATGCTATCATCCAAACGCCACAAACAAAAGCACCAGCCACTTTGGGGGTGATTCTAATTTGGCCGAACGGGAACTTTGTGACAAGGATTCTGTCCAGCGTTATTAGGCACATGAACAGAACAGATGCCTCGCTAGACAAAGCTGATAGGACGCCGGCTAGATGACACCACGCACTATTTTTCTAGTCATCGCTGTTAAAAATGTATTCACCGCGTAGTGATACATCGGCACGTGCAATTATAAACAGGTACACGCCCATTAGGAAATCGGACACAGCCAAATTCGATACGAAAATTCCATACCCAAGCCTAAGCCTCCTTCGATCATAAATAAAACAATAAAGGAGTGAGGCACAGTTACCTAGAAGAGCAAACACACCAATAACCCATATCAAAGCTCTAAGAACCTCATTGCGCATCAGATCTGCGCAGGATGAAAACTCATCCTTATGCGGGTAGCAGTCCTCTTCATCTATAAAATCTGGGATTACGCAGCAGAACTTAAATGCATCGGAGGCAATAGTACCCACCCTTTCTATTCCCTTAAACATATCGTGCGAAAATGATAAAATATCGCTCCCATTTAAGTTAAGGTTCTCAACTACTAAAGTTTCAAAAGCATTGTTTTCCATGGAATAAATAACACTTTCAGATATTTCAAGAGTTTCTAACTGCAGCGATGCGAATGCTCCTCTGGAAATACGCCCTAATTTTAGATTGGATAATTTCATTGCGCTCAAAGAAATCAGACCTTTGAATGCCTCCGGTGCCAAAGTAAGTATTTCAAAGTTGCCCGCAAGATGTAAAACTCTCAGTCGCTCCTGGTGAATGAAAGTTTCTGTGTTGACAATTTTTAGATTATTATATCCTATGTCTAAAACAATTAGATTTTTCATAAATTTCAGAAGAGATTCAGTAATGTTTGTTATTTGACAATAGCACGCCTGGTAAACTATCACAGGTACGTCCGCGGAGGTACCGATAAAATGTTGTGACAGGCATCCGGAGCTACCTGTGACGGACCAAAAATAAACAAAAAACGGTAGGTATTCGTCTTTTTTGATAAACTACATTATAACCAGGGGGTTTATTAAAAATCAAAGAATGCTATTCGACCCTTATATACATTAAGTTTTGTCACACAGTATATCCCCGGGAACTTTACATATATACAGAAGATATGACTTCTGAAGTGGCTTTAAGGTCAGGCGAAAGTACTCAAAACAAGAACAAATCGGTTGTTTTAGGTCCTAAATGCACTTTTCTTGCATAAGAATCTGTTGATCTGGATACACTGACGTAAAGTAAACCTCCTTGCCCAAATATAGATGCCGACAAACTCCAAATAAGGCTGGATCGGTTAAAAAACAACTGGAGGTGCCTGTGACGGAATGGAGGTGCCTGTGATGTAAGAAAATATAGCGAAAATCTGAAGATTTATAGCGGTTGCAAATATTGATATTCTTCATCTCTAGACCACTGCCTTGAAAGAATCGTTCATCCAACGTCGCAATTTAATCTATCATAATGCGAATATCAAGCATAGTTTGGTTAAAACGACAGACAATGATCATGAACTTGTCAATCAGATTCTACATCCTGCTCTCAAAACCAAGATGGAAGTAAGTATACGTTGACAATAGTTCATAAAAGACACGCATGGTAAACCGAATAAAGAGCTCTTTCCCAGACAGGTGGAAATTCACCTACCCCAAATGAAAACAACGCTAACTTCTGTTTTACCTATTTTATATTTCAAATTACAAAAGTAACCAGAAAGCAAAGTAGGCAGCTGTACAGGACCTTACTGCCAGAAGACTACAGACAAGCGGACATAAGAACACGTAACATTGTTGCTTCACAATAGAAATCCAAAGCAGATCATCTCAAAGAGTTATTGTCCGTTTAGTTTCCGTATCTGTTAGTCAAACATTGACCAGTTGTACGTAGCTGTTGAAAATTTACTGCCTAATTCAGTGTTAGAATAGCTATGAAATGCGCTTAAATAAGAGGCAGCGTTTTTGTGAATGGTGATGACTGCCTGTTAGTCATATCAACTCGTTAGAAATTGTCGAGGTCACACGCCATGCTAGCTACTCGAAACGTTTGCAAAAACAACGTTTCAGAAGATGACTTTTATGTAGTAAAGGTGCTCTTTTGTTACCAAATTTGATGCAGTGGCTGTTCGGAGACTTTGAATTACACGTTATTTACAGTAATATTCCGATCACTTCAATATACTATACGGTATAATATTGAAAACATGTCACCTGCCGATGATGTAATCTGTAGGCCTTACGGATGTTTTTGGATTCTAGCGCCAACAATTCAAAACTACCCAGACTGAATCACTTGTAGCACCTATCACTCCAGTTACCACAAAGTTAACACATACAGCGAGCGTCATACGACACATGCGAGCGACACATGTGAGGTACCAAAAGGATCAACACTATAGATACCTGTACGTGTATGCCTGTTGACGGGTATCGGCAATTTTGACAATTTGACACACCATACGTGTAGCTGGCATGACGTGTGACCTCGACAATTTCTGACAAGTTGGAACGACTCATAGCCTGCACATCCCGATCACAGTCATCACCAGTCATAAAATGTTGACTCTTATTTAAGCGCACATTTCATAACGATTCTAACACTGAATTAGGCAGTTAATTTTCAGCAACTATGTGAAATTCGTCCATGTTTGACTAACAGAAGCGGAAACAAATTGGGCAATAACTCATTGAGATGGTGTTTTAGAAATTTTAACATGGAATTTCATGATATACGCATTATGATAGCTTAATGGGACGTTGAATGAATGATTCTTTCCAGGTAGTGGTTTAGAGAAGATGTCAGTATTTCCAGCTGCAATAACTATTCAGATTTTCATTATATTTGCTTACATCACAGGCACCTCCACACCATTGCAGGCACCTCCAGCTGTTGTTTTGAAAAAAATCAAGCCTTATTCGTAGTCAGTCGACATTTACATTTGAGCAAGGAGGTTACCTTAACACCAGTGTGCCGAGAAAAACAGATTCGTATGCAAGATCACTGCATTTAAGACCAAAAACGGCCGAATTCTTTATGTTTTGAGTACTGTGGGCTGACATCAAAGCCACTTCAAAAGTCGTATCTTTGGTTAATATGGAAAGTTCAGGGGGATATAATGTGTGACAAAACTTTATGTCTATAAGGATCGAATAGCACTTTTTGATTTTTAATAAACTCCCTGGTTATTTTATATTTTCTCAGAAAAGAGGAAAATCTACCGTTTGTTGTCATTTTTTGGACAGTCACAGGCAGCTCCAGGTGCCTGTCACAACTTTTTATCGGTACCTCCGCCGGAGGTACCTGTGATAGTTTACCAGGCGTGAATAGGAAACATTGAGATGAACCAAATGTTGGAAATGTTGTCCATTAAGAGACAGAAGGCTGACTGCTCCTGGGTTAAAACTAACATCTAGCCATCGAGTTGTGGAAGAGATTAGAAAAGTAGTGTTGCTGGTGGTATGCTTTCCTGTGCAGTCAGCTGCAAAACCGTGGCATGCGCATTCGTCTGGGCACCTGAAGAAGTAAGTGGTAGTTTGAATTTGGTTTGTCCGCCTGTATGAAAGAAATCCATGAGCGCTAATTGTCTGTTGTACAGACGGAGAAGGCATACACTAAGATGTTAAACAACACAAATTTAAAGAGTTGCTTTAAAAATTTCTTGTATACGGAAATAGATCACAGGTCGTAATAAAGCAACATTCGATGCAAACAGAACAGAATAAATCAAATCTTTATTCAAGGAATGAATTTCATTTTTTAGAGGTTTATCGAAGTGTAAGCTACATAGGGTCGCGTGCGAGGTGAATAAACCCCGAAGGGGTTCATGTAAACTTTGCTAGTGGCCCAGTGTAGTTTACACTTCCACAAACCTTAGAAAAAATACGTTCATTGCTCATATTACATTTGTTTCAATAAAATCCTTGATAAAAATCATTGCATATTTAAGCGCTAAAATTTAAGTAATAAAACATTTACACGTCGTGTTTTGCTAACAGAGGAACAGCGTCAATGATGTCATTACGTCCCCGATGTCCAATCAGATTATGAAGAGCCATGAGTTATTTTGACGTCATCTAAAATCATTTGACGTCGCGTGGCTCAATGTAATTATTGAAATGTAAAGTACATTACATAACAATGGTTTACTAAATAATAATATCTCAGGCCACTCACATGTGGCGTATGACAAACAAATACCAGATTACATTATGTAACAGTAAAACCAAATATTTTCCACTACATGCATCGATTGATTCCGAATTGTTCTGAAAATGCGCTACAATTACTGACGCATAAGCATTTTAATTTTTATGAAAAGAAATACAAATGCTGCACACTGGTTCGTCCGGTCAGATTCGACACTCCTCTTGTCAAAACCCTGAAGAATCTTTAAAGTTCATATGAATAAAGCAATCGGCAATCAATTGTGGTTAAATACATACGTAAAGCTACATAATCTTTCGTCATCTCCGAGGGGACAATGTTGGTACCCGTCACAGACGAACTGGAGGGGAAGACAAATACTCGACTCCAGGCATCGATACAATGAACCACGTTTTCTTGTCGCTAAAAAAAAACATGACCTTTTTAGTTAAAACGTGAATCCGCCGGCGACATTTCACATCTAAAAAGCATTTAAATTCACGTTCATTAGTTAGGTTAAGGGAAAGCATTCAATTAGTAAGGTTAAGGGAATGGAGAAAAATAATCTTTCAGCAGTACTAGTCCATTTGCTGGCGGTTCTTTCTCACTCATAATTTCATGAATATTAGAAAAATTAAATCTGTTGGTTATCTGGCATGCTTTTTTCTGTCACCAACTCGCGGAAACTTTAAGAAGGTTGAATTGCAAATGCAGACATTTTGTATCATACCGTTTTTTGGCCAAGTCACTTATAACGACATTTGCTTTGCAGTTACGCCGCGTCGCGAGATCAAAATATGTAATAGGTTCGGTCAAAATATAAATGTTTCAAGTATTACCGCAGTTAGCCTCGTCTTCGCCATGTTGGCACTGTCTTACTCCGTCGCAAACAAATCTGGTTTCCAAACAAAAGCTATCAGGGCACTTATAATAGTCAGGTGGACAGACATATGATGCTGAAATATTCAGAACCCAGAATAAGTTAAAATAAATACTTATCTGAGAAGATTTTACTCCCTGATTATTTATAGAATGCCCCTGCAGGAATTGGTGACATCAAATGGACACCATAGTGACGTCATCTTGAACACCAAATTAGATGCTTGATATAAAATAGCTAAGAGAAATCGAAACATCAGAAAAGATAATTATCTTCTCTGATGTTCTCAAATTATTTGATACATAATTGTAATTCCTATATTCAATTTTTAGTGCAGTTTCCAAACAAATGACTGGTTGACAGCATTCTGCAGAGAAGAGTTTATACATCGGTAAATCCTGTTGACGTGGTTTTCATATGCGGCTCTCTCTTCAGAAAAGGTTTTTTTCTAAAGTTCAAATTAAATAACAAACTTTGCATTTAGACGACAGCAACCGAGGGTGGACAAAAGTGTTCGTTAAATCGTGACGTTGCCGTTAACATTAGTGTATTTCCACTTTTGCTGAAAAATTAATTGTCTGAAAAGCGTTAAACATACCATCATAAAAATTATACTAATGTGTAACTAAATGATTTATGCAATATACAAAATATTTTTGTATGTTTGTGATCTCTAGTTGCAGAGATGTAGTTTAAAAAACGCATATTTTTTTAGAAAAGCCTGTTTCCATTGACGTCAGTGATGACGTTAGCGAAATTTACTACAAGAAAATTACGGAAGCGTATATACGCCACCACTTGCTACATAAAACTGCCAGAAAAATATGTTTTTCTCAATAAAATGCCGGAAATAAGTGGCTTGCCTAAGATAATATTAATAATGTTAAAACATAGTGCGTTTCGATAATTATTTTCACGGTAAGTCTCAATTTAATGTTGGCAGACAAATAAAAGAAAACAGTGTGCCTAACTTTTTCTTGTCTGGCAAATGATGATCTGATTTCGATAAATAAGTATTTTACTATGATACAAAAGTATTTAGCTATATATGTGTTGTGGCAATATTTTTGCCTTTAATTAAAAACTACTATTTTGCGCGAAAACGTTTTGCATCTTCACAGATCACTGTCTGTCTTCGGTGAAGAATGACTGTATTATTTCCTTGAAAAATATAAATAATCAAGCAAGAGAAAAACATATTTCGTTCAGATGATTAAATATGTCGTGTCGATAAATTTATATATGTCAGTTCGAGACATTTTTTATTTTGTAACAGTGTTAATGCCCTTTGTTGAATTACTGACAAGTAGTCTAATATTTTTTCATTTTATGACACTATTTTTGCCAGTTGCTTTTTAAAGTATGCATCGTGATATATATGTGACAGCGTCTGGCATTTTGAGCCTTATGGAGCGAAAATCGGAAACTTTGTTTTTGTCATTTTTGTATTTATTAGTGCTTCCAGAATAGATCTTGAGAAGCACAAAGAAATAGCGCTACGGTTTACTGCAAAAGCAACCGAAATACACACCCACCCTATTTCTTGTTTTCGTTTCACTGATTGGATACAATTTACATACTAGCTGGATGAACTTTTATAATTCTGGTTCGTGACATCTCTTTTCAAAGATGTATAATGGGAATATTCTTAAAAGAGTGTAGAGGAAGAAAATTAAACACGCCGATAAAAATGTTGAATCTCTCTTTTCCGGTGACGCTTTGAAATTTATTAGTCAGTGCGCGGAAATACAATTAACTTTACGTGCAAATTTTATGACGTCACTTTCATTTCACGTTTCGTGACGTCAACGTCGCACCTCCACAAGGCTCAAAATCGCAGGCACTGTCACATATGTAAAGAGCGGTGAAAATATTTTGTCCACTTGCTACTCATTATCTCATTTAGATTAACAAATTTATTGTCATAAACGAAGAAAAAGGAGCATGCGGAATGTCTTTTTCGTTTAGTCGATTTAATTATACGCAATAAGACGAAAGAAGATCAACATTTTTTCTTCATCCCAGATAAGATCTAGCAATTGTCAAAATCATTTCTCTTAAACAACTAGAAAATGTGTTTATGAAAAACTATGCCCCAAACCATATGCTTGTCGGTTAAGAAGGTTCATCCCATAACGCTTGTACCTTTGTACCATAGGCTTCAATGCACTAAGTCGAAAAAGGGGCTTAACTCAGTCAAAAATTTAAGATTTTTCTTCGAAAGGTAATCAGGTCATCAACACCTTAGGCAATATCTTCCTGCAAAAAATCATGATCCTAGCATTAGATGTTCTCGTGATATTTTGTTCACAAGGTTTCATAGGCTTACAATGCACTAATCTGAACAAGACAGGCGGAAAAAGAAAAACACTAATACCCTTATTTTCCATACTGATCATGTGTATAAAGTTTCAAGTTCTTAGCTCTTACCGTTTTTGACTGTATGGTAGCGTACCTTGGTACTATAGGCTTCAATGCTCTAAGTTGAAATAGGTGCTTAACTCGGCCAAAAATTTATGATGTTTTTTTTTCAAAAGTTAATCAGGTCATCTCCGCCTTAGGCAATATCTTCCTGCAAAAAATCATGATCAGGGCTTCTTAAGATATTTTGTTCACAATGTTCCATAGCTTACAATGCACTAAGTCGAAAAAGGAGCATAACGCGGTCAAAAATTCACGATTTTTTTTCAAAAGTTAATGAGTTTATCTACTCACCAGTCCTAAGAAGCTGGCAATGTTTCCAGGCTCTAGCTAAAATACTTTTTGAGATATCTTGTTGACAAGGTTTCAGTCTGATTTTTTTCTCAAGGGGCATAACTCCAAATAGGGAGATAATTCGGAGAAAGAAAAATACGTATCAGCCTTTTTTTGGTGACGAATCCATATGTTAAATTTCAAAACTCTAGCGTGCACGGCTCCTAAGATATGGTATGCATGACAGGTTCCATAGGCTTACAATGCACTAAGTTGAAAAAGGGGCATAACTAAGTAAAAAATTCACAATTTTGTTTTCTAAAGTTTATCAGTTCATCTACTCATCAGTCGAAATAAGCTGGCAAAGTTTCAAGGCTCTCGCTAAAATACTGTTTGAGATATCTTTTTGGCAATGTTTCAGTTCGATTTTTTCTCAAGGGGCATAACTCAAAATAGGGAGATAATTCGACAAGAAAAATACGTGTCAGCCTTTTTTTGGTGACGAATCTATATGTGAAATTTCAAAACTCTAGCATGCACGGTTCCTAAGATATGATATGCATGACAGGTTCCATAGGCTTTCAGTGCACTAAGTTGAAAAAGGGGCATAACAAAGTAAAAATTCACGATTGTTTTTCCAAAGTTAATCAGGTCATTAACTCATCAGTCCTAATAAGCTGGCAAAGGTTCAAGGCCTTAGCTAAAATACTTTTTGAGATATCATTTTGACAAGGTATCAGTTTGATTTTTTCTCAAGGGGCATAACTCCATAAAGGGAGACAACTCGGACAAGGAAGAAAATACATGTCAGCTATTTTTGATGACGAATCCAGATGTGAAATTTCAAAACTCTAGCATGCACAAACGGACGGACGCAAGGGCGCACGGAAGTACGGACAACCCAGAAGCAATATGCCTCCGCATCTTCTTCGAAGTTGGGGGCATAATAAAAGTTCGCTATTTGTTTAAACTGAAAACAGCTCTTCGACCACAGTTCAATGGCAGTTTGCGTACCAGTAGGAAGGTGGAGGTAAAATCAAAATCTGTAAGAGTTCCTTCCAGAACAGAGAACACATTCAGAAAAAGTTATATGGGCCAGACTACGTAGTTTCGGCTTATAAAGCCTCATCAGTGACCCTGACAATATCTGGTGACGAAACCATAGAAAGCATTCTCAATTTTCGTAATTTTGATAGGGCAGTCGATTCAATGACTGATTTGTATCAAAAATGGTCCAAATAATATAAAAGACGATGATCTAGCAAAAGAGTCTAAACCAATTTTAAATTTTCAGATTTTTTAGGATAGCCTCTGATCTCAAAGGACGAAAATAAAATATAATCTGCACTATAGATGATGTACGAGGAGACGTTTTACGGCCGCCACACGGCACACCACTAGCTGCATTGAGGTAAAATCAACTGTAAGTTTACAGTTTAAACACTTAAATTGTGACTTGAAATGTCCATTCCTATACAGTGTCATGGGACGGTATCAAAAAGGAGCTACAAGACCACTCGGAAAAGACGTTTTATCAGTAGCTGCTGAGGCACATGATACCCAAGAAATGTTTATGTGTCACAGGATAACTTCCATGAAATTAAACTTTGCCTATGTCAAGCCATTTTACTATTTATTCTTCAATGTAGATATCGCATTGAATATATCAGATATCTTATATATTATATAAGATATCTTATATCTATAAGATATCTTATATAATAAATTAGATATCTTATATAGTATATTAGATACCTAATATAACATATAAGATATCTAATATAACATAAGATATATCTTATATCCTATATAAAATATCTGATATCGGATACAAGATATCTTACATAGTATATGAGATATCTTGTTTAATTTTACATATAAGATGTCTTATATGCTATATCAGATATATAATATATACGACATCTTTTAAAGCATAAAATATATGCTATATCAGAAATCTTATATAATATATAATATATCTTTCAAAGCATATAAGATATCTTAGATGCTATATCAGATATCTGATATATTATATAAGATATTCAATACCTTAATTTAAATAAGTTATCTCATATTCCATATAAGATATCCTATATGCCATATAAGATATCTAATATACTGAATAAGATATCTAATATAGGTACAAAAATATCTTATTTGACTTTTTCATAAGACAAAAAACTATATATAAGATATCGCTATATAAGATATCATATATAACTTATTTAGTATATCTGATATAGGATGAGATATCTTATTTAATTTTACATATATCTTATATAATATATCAGATGTCTGATATTTTATAAAGATATCGTGTATGCCATAGAAGATATCTAATACAGTATAAATGATATCTGATATATTATATAAGAAACTTATATGAAAAAGGATGAGTGGGGAAGGGGGTACTCATATATAGAAGTGGTATACGTATATGTGCTGCGTAAGATTTAAATCTTAGGGAGCGACTTGTCACTGACAAAACGGTGGGTTGAGTTGACTTTGAGTTGGGGTTTAAAGGCTCAGTAAACAACTATAAAAGTCATGTCGAGCCGGTCAAGTCCTGTGCAGACCTAGACATCCTAAGCAGTTAACGAGTACTGCGTGCATATATTTTCGACACTAATCTTGAATTAGCAGAAGGGAGAGAATATGTTACTGTCAATCTCCACGAAAGCTAAGTGGCTGGGCAAGACACAAAAAAATGTGTGTGTGTGTGTGTGTGTGTGTGTGTGGTGCATTTCCGCGGTATATACCCGAATTGATTTAATATGGGAGTGGTGTGGTGCGTTAAAAAGTTTGGTCTTAGATTTTGGAAAAAAAATATATAGCAATAAAAGATAATATCAAGACTTCTCGAGATAATTATGGCAAATGACAATATATTTAAACGCGTTATCATACATTTTATGAACATTTTCAATTAAACATTTCACAAAGACAGTTAATATGCAGAGAAAAAATAAAAAATAAAGCGCGAAAAACTTAAATTTACTAGGAGATTTATGTAGCAAGTGGTGGCGTATATACGCTTCCGTAGAAAATACCTAAATGAGATAAAAGTAGTGCCAAATAGTAACTATAGATGTCATGAAAACAAGAAATTTATTAATATTGCACAAATGATTAAGCTAAATATTGGTGCAACTTTCATGTAAATACCTAATATACTTTTCTCATAATATTTTTTGCGCTAGAAGAAGAAATGCATTAAAGTCAATGGGAACGTCACGATTTAACGAACACTTTTGTCCACCCTCTGTATATTGCGACGTTACGTCAGCAACATTTCAATCATCATCTGGTAACTTCCTAAAAATTGCAGTGTCCTCAAAAATGTTTCTAAACATTAGCTATTTGGGATTTTTTTTTTCCGATTTTAAGACACAGAAACAGATAAAATTGGAATTATAAGAAGTATATTACATCTTCTGGGATTTTGTGTGTATTAACGCCGGCGAATTTGTCACAAACTTAATTCAAAGTCCTTCGGATTTTATTCTGTTTGTGAGTGATTCGCCGGCGTTTACACATCGATTGAATTCCCTGAAAGGAAAATCATTTCTATGACAAGAGGATACGTCTGGCCGCTAGGGAAGACGCTAAATGTTTTAGGCCATATGTGAACAGTGAGTACTCGGATGTGGCTGCACTCAGTCAATAGTACTAGCTAGTTCTGCGAGGACTGGCATCTTGTACGACTAATCTTACCCTGCAATCAGTATCGCACTCGATCTGTTAAGAAAGAGGTCAGTTTTACAACTGTGTAGCATGTCGCCGTATAAATCACCACGGCTACATGTAGTCAGAATCTGAAGTCTAAATTTTTGAAAATAAAAACAGATTAATTTAGATTCTAAATGTCATTTTTCGGATGTCTAACGGGCGTCACGTAAACTATGCAAGAAACTCATTGCGGTCAAACTTCCATGAATTTATCTTTTACATTTATACTCTGTTTTCACATCAGTTTCATTACTTATTCGCGAAGTTTTGACTAATTTAACGCCAGGGAAAGGACGAAGAGTAGTTATTAACTAACGTGTTTGGTTATGACGTTGAATAGGCTTTCTGAGTGCACTGTGGATTGTAAAACAAAATTGTATTATTACAGGACAGATTTTAATGCTGATCATGTGATTTGGTATCCCGGTATTTGATTTGCGGTGTGTCTGCTCGTAACAGCTCGGTTCAGTATCATCGTGATGTTTCGAAGCGGATTCAGTCTGGCGAACCAGTCACGCGGCCACGCTGTCTGACCGCCGCGAACGATTTATGGATTATGGGCGGAAAAAGTGAAGAACCAAATCGGCGAGCGAGATTGCGTGGACTGGTCTGGGTTATGTCTGTTTTTGGAACCAGTGGTGCTCTTTATAGTAGTATACTCGTAATTTCAGCTTGTTGTTACGGTTTCGTTATTTGCATGCGACATCTTTTTGATTGTTGGGTGTGTCTGCGGGCTACCAAAGTTACATGTAACCAATACTAGCGACTGTCTCAAGTTTACTGACTGTCGTACAACTATTATGTTCTTTTGCTTTTATCCAAATCAGGTAAGGCGGCCTCTCATAAGAACCGTCTTGACAAGGCTATGGGGTGTTAAGGCATGGATTGACGTGAAAAATGGGAATTTTCACGAGATATTATTTCTAGTCTGGATCCTTTTGCTGGTTACTGACTGCTGCATACTGGTAAGATAGTCCATATTTCAGAGAACATATAACTCTGGTGCTAACGTATTTTTATCAGAAATAATGTTGCCTGTTAGTCAAAGCCTCGTGCTTATAGCATGATACTTTTGATGATTTCTTTGTTTCTTTATTTTTCTTCTTCTTCTTGTCCGGGATTGAGAGAGGGGGTACGGGCGCATCAGGTTGTCAATATGATCGTTACTTACAATTTATTTGTTGGCTTGATGGTTCTTATTTTGTTTCTGTTATCTCTCACAGCTGTAACATGATATTGTTAACTGGAAAGAATAGGTTAACCGTCATGCCAACATACCGTCGCATGTGTAGGTTTAATGTCCTTCTGCATTTGTTAACTCTGCTGACTATTTACAAATACCATTTAGCTTCATACTCATTACTCACAATCTTGCAAGAAAGTGAGCACTTAGGTCATAAGGTTCGTCTGCATGCATGTACTCGTAAAACTGTCTTGCCCGGAAAATCCACAGTAGCAAATGTTAGATTTGTATCAGTGATAGTAATCTGTTTTTCTATGATAGAGTTTGCTTTATGGTTAAACATTATATTACTTTGCTCTGGAGATGTCCATCCAAACCCGGGTCCATTATCAAACTCATCCTCGGACAGTAATTTGAGTTCATCTTCAACTATGTCTACAACTATATTTAGCTCTCTTAATACTAGCCATAATCTGTCGTTTGTTCATTATAATGTACAAAGCATCCTCCCTAAACTTGAGGTTTTACATGCTGAGCTAATCGACTTCGACATTTTAGCATTCACTGAAACTTGGTTAAGTCCCACAGACGATACTGCCGATCTGTTATTCCAATCGTACAACAGACCTGAACGCAAAGACAGAGCTGGTGACAGCCACGGTGGTGTCATCCTTTATGTCAAAGAAGGAATACACTATAAGCGTCGGAACGACCTGGAAATAAGAGGTATAGAAAGCATTTGGATAGAATTAGCCAACAAGCATAAACGCATTCTGTTTGGGCTGTTCTATCGACCCCCTAATTCTGATATCAACTATTATTTAGACATAGAAAATTCTATACACCTAGCCGTTGATACGGATATCCCTGATATAATAGTAACTGGTGATTTTAATTTAAATATGTTAAGTCCGCCGACTCTTAGGAAGATAGAATCATTTTGTACTCAGTTTTCTCTATACCAGTCAATTACTGAACCCACGCACTTTACAGAACATTCTTCATCTTTAATAGACATTTTACTTGTTAGTAACAAGGACCATCTAATACTTAGTGGAGTCGGGGATCCATTTCTAAATCAAGAAATTAGGTACCATTGCCCAATATACGGTATTTTTAAATTCTCGAAGCCAAAAATTAAAAAATTTTAAGCGGCATATTTGGAGTTACGATAAAGGAAATTATGATATGTTAAGAGATAAAGCTTCATCTATTGACTGGAGATCGCTACAGGATGACGATATAAATGTCTATTCTAACAATATAAATAACGCTATAAATTCGATTGCGACTGAATGTATACCTAATAAATATGTGCATATAAAACCTTTGGAACCTCCTTGGATATCACCTAATCTTAAACGAAATATACGCAAACGCAAACGCGCTTATAAGAAAGCAAAACGAACTAACTTAGAGCCCCACTGGAAATTATTCAAAACAATACGCAACAGAGTTACTAATATGATCCGCGAATCCAAGCAGTCCCACTATGATAAAATTGCTGAAAAACTTAAGTCCAATACACTCTCAGCTAAAGACTGGTGGAAGACACTGAAAACCTTTATACTTCCAAGCGTAAAATCATCTATTCCCCCTCTTGAAGTTAATAACGAAATATTTACAGACGAGTGCGACAAGGCCAATATTTTGAACATTTTTTTCCAAAGTCAGACAATTTTGAATGAACAAAATGCCGTTCTTCCTGACTTGCCTGTTCCTGCATTGTTTAATTCACAGTTGAATGCTATTGTCTGCACTCGACTTGAAGTGGAGTCCGTTTTAAATACATTAACTATCGGTAAAGCGTCTGGTCCGAATGGCCTTAGCAATCGTATACTACGCGAATTATCAACTCAACTCTCGATTCCTTTTTGCTCCTTGTTTAATCAGTCCCTACGAACAGGTACTTTTCCAGCACCGTACAAAGAAGCTAACGTATGTCCTGTACCAAAAACGGGTGACTTGTCAACTGCCTCTAATTATAGACCTATATCCTTACTCAACGCAGAAAGCAAAGTTTTCGAGAGAATCGTCTTTAAATATTTATTTAATCACTTACAAGACAACAACTTACTCTCCTCCTTACAGTCTGGTTTTATGCCAGGCGACTCTACTGTTAACCAACTTACATACCTCTACAACACTTTCTGTCAGGCACTTGATTCTGGCAAAGAGGTTCGGGCTGTCTTCTGTAACATCAGCAAAGCCTTCGACCGTGTCTGGCACTCTGGACTTCTACATAAACTCAAGGCAGCTGGTGTTACAGGGGATGTCCTTAATTGGTTCAAGAATTATCTTTCAGATAGAAAACAACGTGTTATTCTTCCAAGTGCTACCTCCGACTGGACCTTCATAAGAGCTGGTGTCCCACAGGGCTCTATTTTAGGACCTTTACTTTTTCTGTTATACATTAATGACATTGTTACTGATATTGGTTCAAATATTCGACTATTTGCAGATGACACTAGTCTTTTCATTATCGTTGATAATCCTGTTACAGCAGCTGACTGTCTAAATGCAGATCTTAACAAACTTTCACGATGGGCTGCAACCTGGCTAGTTACATTTAACCCCTCTAAAACTGAAGCTTTATTATTTTCTCGTAAATTAAATAAACCGCAACACCCTCCTCTTCTTATGCAAAATCATCAGATATCGGAAGTAGAATCTCACAAGCATCTCGGACTATATTTCTCTAATGATTGTACCTGGCATGAACATATAAAGTATATTAAAGATAAGGCTTGGTTTAGAATAAACATCATGAGGAAACTGAAGTTTAAATTGGATAGGAAATCTCTTGAGATAATTTACACAACTTTTATTAGGCCTATTCTTGAGTATGGAGATGTCATTTGGGATAATTGTACCCAATACGAAAAACAAGAGTTAGATAAAATCCAAACCGAAGCAGCTAGAATCGCTACAGGAACAACAAAACTAGTCTCATTAACCGCACTCTACAAAGAAATATGTTGGGAAACACTCGAGCAAAGACGGTACAACCACAAACTAACTTTATTCTACAAAATGTTGAATAATATTACACCATTATATCTATCTTCTCTTGTCCCACAATCCGTCAGTAATATATCTCGCTACAATCTTCGAAACTCAAATGACCTGCAAACCATTAATACTAGATCTAACCAGTATTTCAGTTCATTCTTACCATCTAGTGTTAGAGCATGGAATAATTTATCTCCCGAAGAAAGGCAGCATGAATCTGTAAACTCTTTCAAATGCTTCTTACAGAAAGATAAAACAACAGTTCCAAAGCACTATTACACAGGGTGTAGAAAAGGTCAAATACTGTTTGCTCGCCTGCGGACAAATTGCAGCTCGCTTAATTTCGACCTCTTTGTAAAAAATATATCAGACTCTCCTTTATGTCATTGTGGTAGTATAGAGAACGCTCAACACTTTTTCTTTCATTGTTCATTCTATCAAGTTCAACGTAATGAATTAATAACTGCAATTACGCCATATAAACATCCTTCCTTAAAATTATTTTTGTATGGTGATCTGTCTCTGTCGCAAGAAATCAACAAATTAATATTTGAGAAAGTTTACAAATTTATAATCGAAACAAAACGCTTTTAAGTATTAAGTACTAATACTACGCATGCACCTTATGTATATGAAGATTAATAGACATAATCTGATATTATGGTACCCGCCTCCTCTCTCTCAATCCTGTGCGTCATATCGTTTGGTACTTTTTTCCTCCTTTGATGACTTATTTTGGTTTCTTGTGTCCTTAACATGTTCCTTTTTTTTTTTATCTCTCCCCCACTTACCATTTTGTGATTAAAATATTTAGATACACATACAGATCAAAAAAAAAATTTTTTTTCTCTGCTCTTCTGCGAAATCGTTCTGTAAGGTTATAAGTGCTATTCTTCCATTGATTATTTTTGTGTAATGATTAGTTGCAGTTCTGCTTAGTAATCTCACATAGTACAAAATTTGGTTTAAAATGTTATATACCTTTTATTATGTACAGTTTCCGCCACATTGTGTACAATTTTTTCATGTCAGGGAGAGGAACTCGATAAGCATTTTGCTTTCGTTCCAATCCCTAAGCCTGTACTATTTATATTTGATTGTATGTTACTTGTAATTGAGAGAGAATAAATATGTTTAAACCAATAGGCTTCACTATGGCATGACGTATTTCGACCGGTACTGAATTAGCCGCGACGTCGCTTACGAGTAATGTCGCGTGAAAGAGTGTTGTTCATGGATCTATGAGCATGGTCAGCCCAGTATAGATTAATCTAAGTAAATTATCGACGAGTGTTAATATAATTTTTTACATATTAGCGAACTCCTTTCGGCTATCATGGAAACTGTTTACATCAACATCATCCACGGTAAATGACAATGGCAAGTAGAATCCTATAAGTAGATACGTTTCTCTTGTTCGTTGGTGAATTCTCTATTTCCAAAGGATCTGTTTTTTAGAGCATATTTGTGAAGCAATATTGTTGCTGTCAGACAGATGGATCATCTAAAATCACCTTAAACATAGCACGCCTTGTTACTCGCTTAGTTCTGTCACAGGTTTTTAGTTAAGTACTTTTAGTCAAATATAAGCAGTTTGCTTTGCATCACCGCAAAAAAAGACATCGTAGCGTAGCGCCAAATGGCAATAAAGTCAGTCTGAGCTACAATGTTGAGCAAATGTGCATGCTTATCTTTGGTTATTCCCACATACTGGAAATACATTTTCTCTTTCCGTAGGTACCAGTGTACCACCTATAGCAACGGTGTTTATAAAACGCTCTCAAGTATCCTTATTTTGTAATAAAGTCCTCTTCGGATATTTGCGTTGAATTTCATTGTGTGCTGTGGTGTCTGACATTTCCCCGGTGTCTGCAGAATGCAGCCAATTCATATTAGGTGAAGGTAACACTATAGCAGAAAAAGTGAAAGTTGTTTTCATGGTTTCAACAGGACTGAAGACTATTTAGCGCGTTTGAATACTATTTGGTGATTCTTACACTTAAGTGAAATATTCAAAATTAAACTCGGGATCCGTAGCCTTGCACAGAACCAGCTGATTGTCGTTGTTTGTAAAAGCAGCGGAAGACAAGATTTTGATTGATTTGATGCTTAACGTCCATGGTAAACAAGTATGGTCATGTCGGGACGGTCAGTTAACCTAACCACGCTATTCCTGGGCAGGCTTAGGCCTCCTAAGCGGTTAACCAGTACTAAGTGCACATACTTTCGCCAGTAACTGACAACTGTCCTTCTTGAATCAGCGGAAGGAGAAACGAAAGTATGTGGCCAGACCGGGTTTCGAACCCAGGGGAAGACAAGAAAAATGTGCTCGTTGCTTTGTACGGAACGGGCAAAACAAAGCAAATCTTGCCGGCAATACAAAACGGACAAAGAATAGAATACATTAAACAAATAAAAATAAATACCGCAGTTCTGTAAATGTTTTAAAGAGCGACATCCAGATATATGGCCAAATTTGTCTAGTTTGTATAGACATTACTGCTGGTTGTCGTAAATCCATTGCCACATGCTATTCCCTGGTCTCGACTTGTGAAGTCTGAAAAGCGACAAATAGCATACATGTATGCAGCTGCAAAGTATGCATGCGTTGTTTATAATTACTCCTTATAGTTTCATATAGTTATTAGATACATAGAAAAGCAACATTATGTTTTACAAATTAGATTAACACTACATTATACACACCTAACCCCGAGGTTATAAAACTTGAGTACATTCTCAAACTCAAAATAAAGCACATTGCTTGGCTGCTTCCGGAAGCAGCCAATTAGTGTGCTTTATTTTGAGTTTGAGATTATTCTCAAGTTTTATAACCTCGAACCCTGTATTCCGAATATTCTGAAAGATAATCAACGACCGTCTAAGTGAACCAACCATGGTGCATCTATCAATTCTGCCTTCCTTTTGAATGGGGTCAACATTTGAAAACAAGCTGAATTGGCTCCTGTAGGAGAAAAGCGAGTAGACCCCTTTCACAAAGGACTATGCGGTCTAAGAGTAAGAAAGCAAAGGGAAATTGTAAAACGCTTTCCCTTTGTAAAAATGGTAGGAAAAAATGGAAATTTACCCATTAATCTTAGACAAACCGTGGCACCTACCTGAGTAGCAAATTATGGGATTTATCAATATTCTCATTTCTTCCGTATTGAATGAGTGGCCAGTCTTAACTTTCATCATCTCAATATGCCGAAATACAGTACTGGCTTCTATAGTCAGATGAAAGGATTCATTGTCTACTGGGATGCGACTATCGTCACTACAATCTTGTATTGTGCTGAAACACAGACATTTATAAAACAAAACAAAAAAAATGGCAACTTTTACTTTAATGCATTTGTACAACACTGTGCCGCTATCACAGGCATTACTTTCTGTGCAAAGAAGTAAACATATAAATAAAAGAATAAGAAGAAAAAAAAACGAGAAAATAATAATATATACATGTATAGTTCCAACTGTGGTCGCGTAGCCCTGCTAACATAAACACAATCTGGTAAGAAAATTGTGATTAGATAAATAAGAAATAAAGGCTGCTTTATTTTTTAAATATTTTTTTTCGTAAAAAAAGAAATGATTTACACATATAATATAGAAGAAATAAAATCTCGCCCACCTTCCTTTGCAAGGCTTCGATTATGAAATACTGCTTTAGGTTTTCTACGCTTAAATCTGACTCTTCAAGGACAAGAAATCGTCAGAACTCACAAATCGTTAACAGGCTCTCTCCCTCTCTCTCTCATCATATGCATTGTCAGTTTCTGTTATTTACCCTGCGCTTGATGCATTTAAATGTGACAACTGTTCAATATATCTCAGACATCGACAGCGGTGATTAGATGCACCCGTCTATCGAACTGCAGTTGTATCCACGGCTGCCACAGCTGGTCAATGCTCTGGTATAGCTCTTATACGAAATTTAAGAACTGGTCTGATGCGTAACCGTCAAGTCCACTTTTTGCTAAGGTTGATTGCCCATTTCAGCACAATTTAAACCTTGTCTGCTACAGCTGACTGCTGACTGACAGAATACCTCACCATGACAGCTTTAATATTGACATAAGCTATCTCTGCAGCAGATGTGATTGAAAACCAAAATTAAGCTGATTCGACTTTCACTGATTTGAACATCATCATTTTGACACAAAAGTGCTTGCAGAATGAGAGATACTACTGTACTCCCTGAACAGTCTTTTTGAGTGGTCACGTGATTTGTGTCAGTATAAACAATTATCAGTGTCTATAAAAATGTAAAATTTCCTTATTTGGAGGGACTTATATGGAATAATTTTTGCATGTAAGTGACTGTCTATGGTTCCGCTTTAAAGTTATGTGAAAATTCCAGTCTCCTAGTCGATAGAAAGCTTTTGAACTTTAGACTGAAAATATGAATTAGGAGGAGCGGGATAAGTGTGCAGGTGAATTTGCTGTAAAGACTCTGAAAGTTCTACTCGTGGCCAAGGAATGCCATATCACCGTCGAAATAAGAAACGCCATAGAAATAAATCATCGCCTCAAATTCTCTCGTCACCTAAGAAGTATCGACAATCTAAGCCTGGTTGTGATGAGACATTAGAGTTGACCGAGCCATCTGATTCTGAATCAGTAACTGACTCAGTAGCAGATTCTATACTGAACTCTACATTGGACGATAATCCTTGTATTCAATCTATTTCTAACACTAGTGCTATGTCAGAACAAAATATTGAACAAGCTGTTGATATGTCACAGAGTTCTCAGATTAATCAGAACGGGGCTAATCAGGTAACCCAAATTGGTACACCACAACAGATGGTTGGTGCTGGTCCAGGTATTATGGATCCAGGTTCTATGAATGTTGCTCCTCCCATGAACTTTAACCCTCAACAGATGATGAACTTTGCACAGCCACTACCACAAACACATATGCAACAGTTTCCCCAGGCACTTCCGTATCCTGGTTTATCTGAAGGTGATATTGTGCGAGTAGCGATAAAAATAAAAATGCTCCTGAGGGACGAAATTAACGAGTTGGTAGAACAACGGGTAGCACTGGCGGTTGCGCCTCTGAAAAATGAGCTAGATCGTCTTAAAGCATCATTGGCAAATGTTGAAAAGGCTCTTAAAGAATCTGAGATTAGAAATGATGAATTAGAGCAATATTCAAGGCGCTCTTGTCTTAGGATCACAGGCATCGCTGAATCTGCCAACGAAGACGTTTCAAAAATCGTTATGGACTTATCGCGCCGAATAAAAGCGGACATTACGCCTCAAGACATTGACAGAGCCCATAGGGTAGGTAGACCCAGAGATAATCACGGCATTGGTAGTCAGTCGCGTATTCCTACTAAGGGCCGAGAAATCATAGTGAAATTTACAAACACTAGTGCCCGTCTGAAGTACTTGAAAGGAAGAGTTGTACTCCGCGATGAAAAAGCTGGCGTATATATTAACGAGGACTTGACGAAAACACGAAGGGACTTAGCGTACGAGTGCCGGCGGCTTCAAAAGTCTAAGGCCCATATTCACAAACTAAACTCAAACTCCACCTCGACTCGAACTTACTGGATAAGTAGCTATAATTGCCTAACGGTCCAAGATTATCTCGAGGTGAGGTCGAGTCGTATTCACAGACATGAGTGTAGCTGGAGTCACCTCCAATAAGTAAGGTTTGGTCGAGGAACAGTGAAGCTCCCTCGACGGCGACTCGAGTTAAGTTATGTTAATATTTCAGCGTTTTTATGGCTATGCTCTGACAATTTGAAGCAGCACGACTGCCTAAAATGTTGTTATAGGCCAGAGGACTTCTGTGTAATACACTATCAACATATATTTCTCTCTCTCTTTCTCTCTCTCTCTCTCTCTCTCTCTCTCTCTCTTTCTCTCTCTCTCTCTCTGTCTGTTTGTGACAAATTCATACTAATCAGTAAGGGTGCCGCGTTTCACAGACAGACAGGGTTTTGGCTTATGTCCTATGTAATTTGAATCTCCTGACAGCCATAATGTTAAGAAAATATTAAATCTATATTCAGGCGTCTCCATGAGAGAGAGAGAGACCCCCACCCCTTCCAACACACACACACGGAGTCAGGTCGGGTGACGGTTCTTGGTAACTTTCAGTGTCTGCGCGTCCTACAAGTGTTAGCAAGAGCATGATTCGCCCGTCTGTACGGAGAGATAATTCATGAACTTTAGCGAGTGTCATATTAGCCATGTACAGTCGGATAAACCGCGTTCTGTCTCACTTATAGCACGACACCAAATGTAGGCATTGCACGTTACGGGGTATCTCATGCTAAAGATTGGGTATCTGAGGATCATATTATAAATTTGGATAATAATAGGACATGGGCCGGCTGTGCTTGCAGCAGGTGTGGGATGATATTTTTTTTTACTTGTGGCTGTCCTATCTTCCTTTCCTTCTCCCTTTCTCTGGGAGGCCGAGCTCGATATATACTGAAATACTGTCTTAACTATCTGTTAACCCCCCCCCCCCACAACTTCCCTCCCCCGCCGCCGCCGCCCCCCCCCCCCACCCCCCCCCCCCCCCAAAAAAAAAAAGAAACAACTTCCCCCAAACCTTTTGATAAGGAAACTCTGATATTATTAACACATTTTAGGTGAAAGCTCCCATCCATCCGTCGTACACCTAATACTAGAAGAATTTCACTTATGGTTACGGAAAGTCGAGCCTTCGATGAAAATATGTTATCCGAAAGTTCCATGGACGGAACCAAAAGTCGTACTGACAGACGGACAAACGAACGGACAGACAGACTAACCGAAAACTATATACCCCCATAGCATACATCATATATTAGGGGTAAAATAATATAGAAACTACGAATAATGAAAACGCCCATTACATTATTTATTGTATTATCGAAGTCTGTCCATTACAAGCAACAGCATCGTCCCATTACATTATGTATTGTATTATCGAGGTCTGTCAAGCAACAACATCGTCCCCTTGTCACTATATATGCCAAGTTTGGATAAAATCCGTAAAAGAAAAAAACGCTTTATGAAGCGTACACCACGTGTGAAAGCGAGGGGTGGTGGGGGCGTGGGAATGGGGGGTGGGGGAAGAGGGGGCAGCCGACTCTGCGCAAAATACGTAAATAATAAACTACGGAGTACTGCCAGGAGGTAGGGTCAAAAGAATAAATACGTGATACGAGAATAGGAATTCGATTACAGCTTTCAGCAAAACACTGGAGAAGGACGGGATCGAACCCAAGATCGATGTTTAACATGCAGGTAGCTCTATCGCTACACCACAGACGCTTCCGCAAACACAGGAACGTAAACCGGACGGACGCTCAGACGTCAATCATTGTTCCTGCGGTATATTAATTTTAATTTTACAAATTATACAGTTAGTACGATCTAGTTCTACGCTGTCTATTAAGTCAACCATGTCTCAAATTTGACATCATTACAGTTTATACGTTTTAGAAGGTCTGATCTGGGTCTACGATGTATTTTACATGGTTTGAGTCTAACTGGAGTGTAGCTGGAGTCTCCTCCACGAAGTCGAGGTGGAGTGGAGAACGTGAATACCAAATCTATACTTGAACTTCACTCACTCGAGGCTTCCTCGAGCGTCACTTCAACCGACCTCATTGGAGTTCGAGTCGAGGTGGAGTTTGAGTTTAGTTCGTGAATATGGGCCTAAACGTATCAACAAAACATGGATCTACAATGGAAATGTGTTCATCAGTGATGGCTCTGACAATAAATTAAGAATTACGAGCCTTGAGGACCTTCGGCGTTTTCAGTCTGACAATGTTGACATGAGCGAGCATTAACTTTACTTTAACATGACTTTAACATTGGTCTCTGATAGTCTTGAACTGCAGGAACACATCACTGCGAGCGCACAGCCTTGGATCGGCATTGAGTCAACGTCGATTCAACGTTTTTACGTTGAATCGTCGTTGAATCAGTGAAGATTCAACGTATGTGGGTCCGGTGGGATTGTGCCCCTTGGGACTCGTTAAGCATTAAACCATTCTGAAAGTTTCCTTTACGCTATATGCGTTACTATGGAAGCTGTTGTTGTTTGTGTGATTTAGGCAAACTTACGACTTTTTGCGGGCTCTGGTGTTTGATGGGCCTAGATAGATACAATTTTTAACCAGAACTGATATGAGTGGCGCATCCTGGAAAGAGTCTGTGCTACTACGGTAAGCGCGCCTGTGGTCAACCTGAGCCTTCTCTCTTTTTTTTTTACTAGTTTCCACGGTATTGTCTTTGTTGATGTGGATTGGAAAGCCCCTAGTCAAACTGCCCTGGTCCTCCATGATTATTGTATTCAGGGAAAGCTCCCAGTAAGTTCATGTGCGCCTGTCTCGGTGTATATTTCTAAGTCCCCAAGCAAGTTGTGCTAGGGCTTGTTAGTAGTTTAACCAGGAAAAGGTTATTTCTCGGTCCCCGTGTAGGGAAGTTAATATTTACCCTCAAAATTTGGCTAATATTGGGCTCTGGTTCCTGTAATCGTAAAATTTCTGAAGGTTTACGGTACTATGACTATTTATTTTTAGGAAGGTAAACCCACGCAAATTTCTTTGCATGACTGGTTACATTGTTTGATTATATACTAGTGTATAACGTACATAAATAGTGGAGTACTCTTAAACCCATGTTGTCAATTTAATGTCGATTACCTCTGGATACTGTATATACTAGCTGCTACTGTATTCATCCCAGCAGGCACACAACGTTGAATCGACGTTGAATCAACGTTGTGTGCCCAATGGGATAATTACTTTGATTTACAACTGGAAACAACTTTTGAGAAACAGAAGTTGGGCGGCCGGGAGCTTAAGTCTTTTTTGTTACTTGAAAAGCCAGTAGTTTTTTATTCGCAGCCTGAAATAACTCTGGTGACACAGAAGTTGGGCCGTTATAATTCAATGTCGATTTACGTGAAAACCCAGTTGTATGAACTGCACAAGAGTTGTATATGTTTTGATTTGCAATTGGACAAATTTTGTGACACGATAGTTGGGCAGGCTGTACATATGAGTTGTATATAGTATGCATCCCGGAAGGCACACAACGTTGATTCGACGTTGAATCACTGTTGTGTGCCCAATAGAACAATTCCAGTATTTCTTTTTCTGATGTATGAACTGTACATATGAGTTGTATATAGTATACATTTCAGCAGGCACACAATGATGAATCGACGTTGAAGCAATGTCGTGTACCCAATGGGACAATTTCTTTGACTTGTAATCTGAATAAGTAGTATGAACAATACATGCGAGTTGCATAATTTTTATACCCAGCAGACATACAAAGTTGAATCGACGTCGAATCAACGTTGTGTGCCCCATGGGACAACTTCCTTGATTGCAATCTGACACGCAAGTTTGACCGTCATTAGCTTCTATTATAGCCATCTTCTAGTATGGATAAAGGGAAAAAGTGTGGAACTTTATTATTCTGATGTCTAATGGGGCATCTGTGGGTGTGGTCGATTATGCTATATGTAATAAATATTGCTTCAGCGTTGTGTGTGTGGGCCAGCTAAAGTTGTTTAAGTTCGACTTGTTAATGTAAGGAATGCAGATGACAGGGTAAAAAACATCCTTGTGTACATCCCAAAGCCTGAAACTCATTTTATTATGGGCTATAAAGCTATTTTCAGCGTAGTTTGTTAGTGCCTGCACAACGTTGAATCGACATTGAATCAACTTTGATTAAATGTTATGACGTCGAATCAGGGTTGACTCAATGTTGGTTCAACGTGTGAGTCCAATGGGTGGCTACAAGAGAGTTTCCTTTCGCGACAGGCACATGCGATGACGTCTAGTAAATTAAATTGTATTACCTGTAAAATTGACTAGTATGTCTCCGTGTCATGTATGAGTGCACCTTGTGACATCCGTTGGCATTGTGTATCTGGCTTAGCCTGCGTATTATTCTGTTTGTTCGGCATCTTTGAGAGCAAGAAATTGTATTGTATAACGAGGATCTTAACCAGTTTGTGTCAAAGTGCTGACCTGGGTGTCAATTGTTCCTTCACGTGGGACTTCATGTAATGTATCTTTTTACACGATACTACTCCAAGCGTGCTTTTGATGCATGACCCCAGACATGATAAGAATAGATACCTGTGTTTTCCAATAAATTGTAGGTTATAAATAGATTTTTTTATGCGGGGCAGACAACTTCTGTGACTTGCTCTTGATCCCTGTGCCTCCATGTTTTTTTTTTTTACAGGGGAGGCAACTTTTGTGACTTCCTATTTGCTTTCCGAGCGTCTGTTTTTTCTCTCTCTATTTTTGCAGGGGAGAAAACTTCTGAGACTTCCTATTAGCTTCCCGCGGCTCCACGTTATTGCAAGGGAGACAATCTTTGTGACTTTCTGTTTGCTTCCCGTACAGCCATGTTGTTATTTTTGTCGTTTTATTTAACAAGGGATACAACTCTTGTGGCCTTGTTTGCTTCCCGTGCCTCCGTGTTATTGCAGGGGAGACAGCTTTTGTGACTTCCTCTTTGATTCCCGTGCCTCTTTGTTTTTACAGGGGAGACAACTGTGACTTTCTCTTTGCTTCCCATATGAAACAAAGTCTTTTTTAAAATAATGCTTTTTTGAAATAAAGGTCTTGGAGGGGAGTTGACGATCCCCATGGTAGGGACAACGATATAGTTGTTTCCCTTGTGAGTATGTATATCTACTATTACATAAGCGTGTTGATGCTGCTTCCCTCTTCAAGATATGACTGTGTTCAAAAGTGAGAAAGTAGTTTAAGCAACTTTATTCTATTTTTCACTTATTTGCAATAATGATTTTGAATTAAATAAATAACTTTCTGAATATTCCATTTCCCTGTATGTCCTAATTATGTTACATCTGTTACTGTTTTTGAACTTTAGTCTTTTCTGTCTTATTGCTCAGCTCCACGGGGAACATTATATTTACGTTATCTGCCCATTGGTCACGGCGTATGTCAGACAATATCCATCCGCATCCTTAAGTCTGCTTCGCTGTTTGATTGATAGTATAACGTGATAGAAATACAAGTCTTCAGGATGCGGATTGGATTACATTATAGTCGTCAGGTTAAGGTAAAAGGTCTTCAGTACTTTAATATATTTGATATTTTAATTATTATGGCTCTGCTGCTTATAGCAGGTATCGAACGTAATCCCGGTCCTTCATCCACTAGTTCGACTAGTTCTTCATTTTCATTACCTACTTTCGATGAATCAGTTATTAAAGAAAATTTTTCCGTTGTTCATTACAACGTTCAGAGTATAACAAATAAAATCGATTTAATTGAATCAGAACTCAGTAAATTCGACGTTATATGTATAACAGAAACTTGGTTAGATCGGAGAACCAACGATGATACTTTAAACATAAAAGGATTCAAATTATATCGGCGCGACAGGGATGGGGACAGTCATGGTGGAATTTGTGTTTATGTAAAACAAAATCTATATTCTTGTCGTAGAAATGATCTTGAAATACCGGACATCGAAAATATTTGGATTGAAATTGCTACTCATAACAGAAAACAACTTATAGGTACTTTTTATAGGCCACCAAATTCAGATAATACTGTTCTTGCAAGCATTGAAGATTCTATAGGCCTTGCATTCGATACCAATTTGCATAATATACTAATTACTGGCGATTTTAATTTAGATACACAAAAACAAGTTTCAAGTAAAAAAATTATGGATATATGTCAACACTTTAGTCTAGAACAGTTAATAAGAGAACCGACGCATTATACAGAAAATTCTTCTTCTATCATTGACCTGTTTCTTTCTTCAGATAGTAATAGCGTACTTTTAACCGGCGTTGGCGTGCCCTTTCTTGATCAAACAATAAGATATCATTGCCCAATATTCAGCGTCTTAAATTTTGCCAAACCTGATACTCCAATATATGAACGGCATATTTATTTGTATGATAAGGGCGACTACGCGACTCTGACACGTGAACTGGAGGAAACAAACTGGGATGCTTTAAAGAGTGATGATATAGATACATATGCCATAAATATTACGGAACGTATTACTGATCTTGCAAATAAATATATTCCAAATAAAAATATTAAAGTACGTAACTCTGACCCCCCTTGGCTCACAAATAGTATAAAACGTTTAATGAGAAAAAGGAAACGACTGTATGATAAGTTTAAGAAATCTAAAAGTAATATTGACTTTAATAATTATAAAAATATTAGAAACCAAGTTACGTTTGGAAATTCGTAAGTCTAAGAAAGCAGAAACAGATAATTTAGCCGAAAAACTTAAAAACCCTAATATAGGTCAAAAAGATTGGTGGAATACACTCAAACGTTTCATTAAACCTGATCAAAAATCAACTATTCCGCCACTCAATATAGATGATGTCATTTATTCTGATGGTAAAGATAAGGCAAACAAACTAAACGATTTTTTTACTGAACAAACTGTCCTTGACGAAAGTAACATTTCTTTGCCACCACTTCCAGATCTACCTTCTTTTAAATTCGAATCCATTTCCGTTTCCTCTGATGAAGTTAAATCAGTGCTGATGTCTTTAAACATAGGTAAAGCTTCAGGTCCAGATTCTATCAATAACAGGCTTCTAAAAGAACTTGCCCAGCCGTTAACTTCTCCACTGCAAGATCTTTTTAATTACTCTTTGGCTATTGGTAAAGTTCCTAGTATATGGAAACAAGCCAATGTCTCACCCATTCATAAAAAGGAAGATCCCTCAGTTGTATCTAATTATAGACCAATTTCTCTACTTAGCACGGTGGGTAAGGTACTGGAAAGAATTGTGCATAAGCATATTTTTAATTTCTTTCAAGAACATCATATCATTACAACTTTGCAATCAGGTTTCGTCCCAGGTGACTCAACCGTAAACCAATTGGTCAACATTTATAATACATTCTGTAAAGCACTCGATGAAGGGAAAGAAGTTCGAGCAATATTTTGCGACATCAGCAAAGCGTTTGATAGAGTTTGGCATAAAGGTCTCATCTTTAAACTTAAATCTGTTGGCATTTCTGGCTCTGTCCTTCTTTGGTTTGAAGACTATTTAGATAATAGAAAACAAAGAGTAGTCTTACCGGGTGCTAGCTCAAACTGGACTTTTGTTAAGGCAGGGGTTCCCCAAGGTTCTATCTTAGGTCCCTTACTCTTTCTCTTATATATTAATGATATTGTTGAAGACATAAATTCTTGTATAAGACTTTTTGCAGATGACACTAGTCTTTATATTATTGTTGATAATCCTGTAGATGCGGCAATTGAACTGAATTCTGATCTTTTGAAAATACACCAGTGGGCGACAAAGTGGCTAGTAACATTTAACCCTGCAAAATCGGAGTCAATTGTATTTTCCAGAAAAAATAATAAACCTTATCACCCTCCACTTGTCATGAACCAGAAACATATTATAGAGGTAAATTCACATAAACATTTAGGAGTTGTCTTGTCTGACGATTGTACTTGGCATGACCACTTAGAATATATAAAATCTAAAGCGTGGAATCGTATAAATGTAATGCGTAAGTTGAAGTTTACACTTGATAGAAGACCTTTACAAACCATATACTTTTCCTTTATTCGACCTCTTTTAGAATATGCTGATGTCGTCTGGGACAATTGTTCGCAGTACGAGGTTTACGAGCTCGAGAAGATACAAAATGAAGCTGCCCGGATTGTGACCGGAACAACGAAACTTGTATCTATCAATTCTCTTCTTTTGGAAGTTGGATGGGAATCTTTATCCTCTCGCCGGAAAAAGCACAAGCTTCAATTACTTTATAAGATGCAAAACGATCTTTCTCCTGATTATCTATCCTCTCTTGTTCCACCACTCGTGGGCAATACTTCTTCTTACCCGTTACGTAATTCAGCTGATCTAAAAACGCTTCATGCAAGATCTCAACTCTATTATAACTCTTTTCTTCCATCAGCTATCCGTGATTGGAATAACCTGCCTATCGAAACACGTAACCTAACAAGCATAGCATCTTTTAAGCGAAAATTAAATGCAAATGTAACTACTCCACCTAAATCGTTCTTCGAGGGGAAAAGAATGGGACAGATACATCATGCAAGACTTAGAACGAAATGCAGTTCTTTGAACCATCATTTATTTTCAAAAAATATCGTCGATGACCCGTTATGCCTTTGTGGAGCTGTCGAAGATACAAAACATTTTCTATTTTCATGTGATCGCTACAGAGATTTAAGACAAGACTTATTTGACAGTATCTTACCTGTCTGTGAACCAACTCTTGATATACTTCTTTATGGAAACTCTGAGCTTTCAGAGGCGGAAAATAAATTGATATTTCTCGCGATACAAGAGTTTATTATAAAGTCTAAACGATTCAAGTAATAAGGTTCCATTACATACTCCATATTTTCATAATAGTGTCAAATTATGTCTATTATATTTGTAATTTGAAAGTATTATCTCAAGTGAAAGACCTAGTACGAATTATTATAATAATTACATTTTTTCAGTCTCGTCATCTTCTCAGAAGACCTATCTTGTCGACTGTGGCATGCACACTAGACATTCAATGTCCATGACCAAAAAACATTGCTCTTGTTTTTTTTTCTTTCTCTACACCCCGTGGAGCTCGGCAGTTTGATGAATCGAATTGAAGTATATAGATTTTGGTTTATTGATTTGTTATTTTATATACATGTAAAATGAAAAATATTTATGCAACCCAGGGCACGCGGGACGTCGAAGCAGCGTTGATTGGCGTTGATTCAACATCACGATGTTGGATCGGTGTAGGGTTAGCGTTGCTTTGGCGTTGCGTGCCCACTGGGTAGGCAATGTATTTTTCAAATCACGTGTTATATGTACTTTTCTGTTATTGCAAAATGGGATACAGACTTGAATAAGTCAGCTGACTTTCTTCTGAATCCCGTTTTGTATAACATATGATATATTTTGTGAATGAATGTACTGTTTCATATGTTGGTTATACAAAGAAAAATAAAGTTTAAACCAACAGTCTGACCCTGGTCTACAAGGTTTGCTCAGACATTTAGTAAGGTGGTCACCTTTTACAGATCATTATGGAACATTTATTTGCTTGTAAGACCACAGTCTGTGTTTATATATCAATTTGAGTGAAAACCCAAGTATATGCAATTTTATGTACAGGCTATACCGTAAAATGAATAAGACGAAGAAGTTATCAGAATCCAATATCTGTATGTCTATGCAAAGAGATGTGAAATTATTAATTAGCACCAGTTTCTGGAAAGCCTAAACTGCCATGGTGAAAGCCAGTCAACAAGTTCTTATAGTTTGAAAACTGTTGCTCAAGACCTTGTATTGCCTATATGCCGTTTATTCAAGGCCTTGTGAATAGCTGTTTTAGTCCAAGTTTCCACAAATATCTAGTTTTAGCTAGGAAACAAGTTCAAATATTTCAATAGCAGAGTCATAGCATTTGAATCAGGAAGTCCAAAAATTTGGCCTTTTCCATGCTTTCATTTTTAGGAGCCATAGAGATGACTTCCAAGCAAGTATTTACGCACAACTAGCCAGGTGAAAATTTTTGAACAGTGCATTGATTGCACATGCATAGTATGCTAAATCATACAGGTGTGACATCCCTTATTCAGTGAATAAACCTTACCACCTGTAAACAGTTTTTAAAATTTGTAGAAGATCTATAACAGCGGTTCTCTTTGTAGTTGTGCACTGCATAACCTACATCATCATGTGAGGGGAGGTAATCCAAACTATTCTCTTTGTACAAGTCTAGAAGATCACCGGAGTCTTGATAAGCCAGAGTTGAACCAACAGCACCGGAAACAAACCGGCCATGGTCTATTTTATAGTACCGAGTTATCACTGTATTATTCCGTTCAATAGAGTCGAAGTCACATTCCATTTCTTCGCCATCTAGAAAAGAAATATTTAAAACAATGAATATTTCTTACTCCTTTTTTTTTTATTTTTACTGAACTCTAAAAGGTTTGGCAAATGGCAAGTTAGTAAAGCTCATGTGTTGAGTACATAAACATGACAATAACATCCTTTAATTCGTATTTGTGATGGTTTTCTCTAATTAAAAGAGTTTTGTGGCTAAACAACACTAGTATTAAGGTGAATGGGTGCACTTTCAAGGGGGCGGGGGGGGGGGGGGGGGGGGGCACAACTCAGCTGTTTTATTTTTGCCGACTCCTCATTGACAGGGTAGTAACGATGTGTCAGAATATCGCTACATCGTGATAGTCGTTGCCTTGATAGAGCTATCGTGATAGTATTTTCAACTATCGATAACTATCGCCGATGGTGCTTTCAACTATCGATAGTTTTGATAGTTTGTTCATGAAGATTTTTACCTTGTCACAAGTTGTGTACTGGATTTTGACACTTGTTCTCCAAACAAATGTCATTTAGGAACCGCAAAGGTGTCTGCTTTGCATCAAAAACGTTTGATAAGATGGTTGTAAAGCTTACACTCATATTGGACAGCACTGGTATGCAATTTAGAGATGAGGGACTGAATTAAATTATCTGATTCTTAAGAAATTGCAATATTCGGAGACGGTGATAGTATCGTAATGCATCGTGATGTAAGACCCTCGATAGTAATAGTATCGTGATAGGGATTTCTCCGATAGTGAGGAGTCTTCGATTGGGGTCAATTTTCAAGACAGAATTACGTAGTCACTGTAGTGTACGTATCCACCTTGAAAATTCTAAGAGAGTAACAGATTTCACATTATAGCTCTGGTGCTTAACAGCAGTATCTGTTAGATCAAGAAATATGAAATTAAGGAAAACAGGTTTACTTTAAGGAGGAAGCGACTCTACTGGAGAAGAACTACATAAGCTGTTGGTTTCGTTTCAATCCCATTATTTTTTAATGTGTTGTCATTGTGGAGATTGCTCGTCTTGGCCTTTTTGAACTGTACGGTCAACTCTCGATATCTCGAATTCGAACTTCAGCCCAAACTGGTACCAGAAAATTTACTTTGAGATATCAGTAGTTTGAGATAACAGGAGTTGAAATGTAAATGAAAAAGGGAAATACATTCTTTGAGATACTTTGAGATATCAGTTTTCGAGATATCGGGAGTTGACGGTATATTGAATGTGCTTGAAATTCTGTATCTTTCAGATTTTAGAAGCCCCAGTAGCTCAGTAGGTTAAGCGCTGGCTTACTGATCTAGCGCTCCCGGGTTCGAGCCCCGCTTCAGGCGGGGATCTTTTCAACCGTAAACGAGGTTCCATTGCACACAGCCTTTCATTATCACTCAACCATCGTCCTGATATGACTGAAATACTGTTGAAAAGTACGTAAAATCGCAAGTCATACATCCATCTTTCAACCTTTCTCATCGCATACATTGTGATTTCACAGTGATAATAATAACAGCAACAATTATGAAAAAAAAAAACATGATTTCGTATAGCCTAACGATTTGATTCAAATTTGAAATGATCAGATTTGGTTGTGCAGGTGCGCAAAATATACTAGGTTTATGCAAACATTGGTGGCTTTTACTATGGAAGACTCGCCAAACACATTAATAATAAAAAAGGAAAGAAGAAAAAAAAAAGATGTTTCCGCTGAGGATTGAACTCAGGACCTTCCGCGTGTTAAGCGGATGTGATAACCACTACACCACGGAAACAGTTAATTTAGAGATGTAAAATTTATCTACATAGACATAAAACCGACTTTAGCTAAGGGAAGTAATGCAAATAAAAATATTGAATTTGACGAAGTACTAGCTTTTCTAAAATAACACGTACGACTTAGCTGAGGGAAATAATCCAAATATAAAATAGGCCTATAGAAAATTTTACAAAGCACAAACTTTTATAAAATATAAATAACACGCTCAGTTTCACTATAGATTTCATTTCCGTCGATCTAATCTAAAGCCTAGATCAGTTTCAGAGTGTTGTATTTGGGTCACAATGTTTCATCCATTTAAAAGTGTGTTTTTTTTTCTTTTAACTTATAGCCTAATAAAGCCTATCTTAAGAAACAGTGCACCTCTGCATGTAAACCTAGAAAAAATGCAATATTAAATAAAATTTATTGAATAAACCCGGAGAAGACAGTGAACTGTTACGGAAGAATCAAATCGTTCGAAGCAGTAAATCCCAATATTCCGAGAAATTAATGATCCTAACAACTGGACAACAGTGAACGGTCCGACCTGAAAAGACTAAAAATAGAAAAATAATAATAATAAAAATTAAATAAATAAAAAATTAAGATTGTTAACTGTTAACCGTCTTTTGTTTATAATGCGGAAAAAAAGTTTGTTTGTTATTATTGCAAAGAGACTAAAATAACTCTAGCCCCCCTCTCTCTCTCTCTCTCTCTCCCCCCCCCCCCTTCCCCCCCCCCCCCCCCCCCCCCCCCCCCCGCCAACCACCACCATCACACACACACGATCCCCCATCCCCGCCCCACCTCCCTCATTACGATATTCTCCAGGAGGCTCAAGGGATTGAATCCACTTTCCTAGCTGGGATGCCTCCAGGCAACGACTCTGTTAGTGTTCGCTCCAATTTGAGGAGAGTCATGACTTTTAGATCTGTATTCTCATGGGAAACTTATACATGGAAGGGTGCTACTGCCTATAATGGCTCAGTGTCTCGGGAAGTCGGTACATATAAGCCGCGACGCGAGAAAACCAACAAAGTGGTTGTGCGCCCAGCGCAGACTCAGATCAGCCTGGGCATCCGCCCAGTCTGATCAGAGTCTTCACTGTCCGCATGAAGGTAGCTTAGTCCCTTAGCTACCCTTTAAGCGCTAAGTGAAGATTCTGATCTGACTGGGCGGATGCCCAGGCTGATCTGAGTCTGGGCTGGGCGCACAACCACTTTGTTGGTTTTCTCGTGTTGCAGCTCATACTAAGGCAAGTCGGTACTTTTTCAGGGGAAGCCACTCTGACGTTTACATTTTTTTGCCAGCCGGGCCGCGTAGCGCAGTCGGTAGCGCATCTGACTCAAGATGCAGAAGTCCTGGGTTCGATACCCGGTCCGGGCAGTTACTTTCATTTCCTCTTCCGCTGAGATGCGTCAACTATCTGTCATTTTTAGCATGAAGGTTGGGATCTTTTTTACAAAGCTGTGCAATTTTTGTGACTTCCGGTTTGCTTCACTGGACGAGGGAGCCCTTTCAAAGTGGGACATGACCCTGAAAGTGAAGAATTTGCTCCAAGGTAAGCTAAATATCTCCGTTTCCGAACTACGACCTCTGCTGGCAGTCCCATCAAAACTTACAAAAAACTTACCAAAAAAGAAAGCAACCGAACTCTAATAAGCAAATTATTGGGCCTACAGGTTTCAAATGAAAATCAATTGGGAAAATCACGTTTCTGTTTTTCTTTCTATTAAAATTGAAAAGATCGCGGCATGCCAAAAATCTGCACTTTTGACTTTCTCGGCAGGAATTTTCTATACCAGGCTTTGTAAATAAATTGATTTTACAAAATTTACAATAGAACTTTTAAGAAAATCATTGTGCATCCTGTTAAATATAGCTTATATTGGCCCTTAAGAATATAATTAGCATCTATTTAAACCGCCTTAAAACGATTTTAATTTGGAAGCGGACATTAAATAAAGAAATGTTATTTGCCCTCACAGAAAGCAATTAACAGATGACATAACTTACCATAAACATTTAAAGTACTGGGACAGATAGGTCTGAGTTTTGGCGTGTCGTTGCAAAAGTTTGAATTTTGAATCCCGGAATGAAATAGTGCGAAATATGGCCTGAGTGGCAGGAAACAATCTCTCTCCAGAGCGTTAATTTATTTCTAAGTTTTGTTCCCAACAGGCCCGAAAAAAGTTAACTTCAGCCAAGCAGAAGAAAACATATAAAGTACAAAAGTACAAAGACTTTGTAGTTTACGGTCCATTTCATCTATCCCGTAAACTTTGCAAAATAGAGTAATTTTTGCGGGAAGAGAGAGATCCTAAAATTTTCATGTTGCTCTCCAAAATTTTGATTGTGCGATACCGAGCTGCACGCCCTCAGTCAGCATCATCTATTGTTCAAACACAGCGAGCACATGACGTCACAATGACGTCGTACTTACGTCGATGCGACGTCGTTACGTCGCATCGACGTCAGTACAATGTCATTTCAACGTCATGTGCCTGCAGGGAAAAGTTGGGACATAGAATAATTGGTCTATGTTCCAGATCAGCTCATCTGTTGTCGGAGTTTTATCTGACAACATGAAAATGTACTCTACGTAAAAGAAAGATTGATCAAAATTCAATACTAAAACAGCAGTCAGCAGAGATCAACTCGGTCATGCACTTAGAATTTTTCCTGTGATTTTTCTGGAGAAATCTATAAATGGTGCGAGACTTCTAAAGACTATTACATGCATGAGCAATTATATCCACATTTAGGTCAAGAAGTCTTCTAATTTGAAAAAAAAGCGGTCGAGAAGCTGGATAAAGACACAAGAAACAAGCAAAACCGTTGTAGAATGGCTCCAGTCCCAATGTCTTATTTTTGGCTCTGGCCAAAGGTTGGACATCAAAAGCGCCACTTTAAGACGTGTACTATTTCGCTCTAGCCTGGAAGCCAGACTAACTAAAATGCAGGTAAATACCCTTTGGAGGACCATGTGACTCATGCTCTGCAAGCCTCGAATTAGACTAAAGAATCTATAAAATAGCCTGAGATTTCCATGTCTCGGCCTCAACCCAATCATAGATTCTTTTAGTCATAAATAAGGGAGAGTCCACTGAGGGAGATAACCTTTGTAAAAATTACCCTCCTCCTTCCATAGGAATGGCACTAGCTTATTAAAATCTCCCCGTAAATACTTCCATTGGTATAATTACTGTGTGCTTTCATACAATCGTCAGATAAGGTGCGTTTGAAATTCCAATATGCGTCCCAACAGCCAGGCTGCATATTCCAGATTATCGCATTTATCCTAATATTCCGGACACGTCAGTCATTTTCTATAACAGATTATTCATTTGTTTTCATTCTGGAAAAAAAAATTCTTCCCATCAAAAGACGCTTTATACCATTGTTGACAAGCAATGCAGACCCTGTTGACAAGCAATGCAGAAGGAGCAGTCTGATCTGGGTCTACACTGTTTGCCATGACTAATAAATTTTCGAATAATTTGGTTAAATACGGTAACGCAAATGCGACAGTACATAATCGGTAGATTTGTGGTCTATATTTAATTTATTTCGCATAATCCATAATAGAATAATGTTTTAGAAGGATTAACCAGTGCTAAGGACAGGGTGCGAAATTTAGAAGGAAGGAGCGCGGTACAAAATGAACGCAAACTTTTAATATATTCTGTAAAATGTGAGTAATACGTTTAAATTATTTGCTTGATGTATTTTTGTTAAAAATACTAACTCGTTCAATAGAAACATCTGGTAACACCTTCTATATCATGTTATAGAATATTTTTATAATAAAAGAAATGAGCTGTTTAGGAAATATTTGGTTTGGTACGTTCACATTTATTTATTTATTTATTTATTTATGTATTTATTGTCTGTTATAGACCTGCAAATTGTTTCTTTCAAAATGAGCTAGTAATATTATGTCTTACTGGTTCGTTCTGAATGAAAACGTTGACAGTGTAAATAAGTAAATAAAATTATTATTGTTATTATTATCATCATCAGTATATGTTAGTTACCATTTTTAGATTACTGTATGAATTTGGCGAGAGGATAAAATAATGTTGTTACTATTGTGTCCAATCTCTGTCTTTTTGCAATAAATTGTGATTACGTGTATTTAATCTGATGGATGTTTGTCAACTCTTACCGTGAATTATCTACGTCGACACTTGTCGCATATTATGCTACAGACGTTAACTTATTGCCGGGGAGATCATACCGCTGACGTCAGCTATTGCAATGCCGTATCGTTTTTCATGCACGGGATGTCCGTCCAGCTTCAACTGCTTAAGGCAGTCTTTCTTCGCCGATTTGTTTATGATTCATCCAATCAAATACAACTTTGTACCATTTTCTACGTATATTTAGATATTTTCTGTAAACACGCTTGTGTTCAATAGCTACGAATGAAACAATAATAACGGAGTCCCGGGCTTAAGCGCTATCTGTCTAGGGGTCAGTTCTAAAAGAAAACATCTTCTCATATATACTAAGCACAACTTCTAACTTACCACTTGCTTTGTCTTTAACACTGTCGTTTGAAGATGGTATCCGGACATAATTTTCTTATATTCAGTACTCCCAATGTGTCATATATACGTTGTAAAATGTTTGAGCTCAATAACTTTAGAGTCGTTTTCCTGGCAGCAGAGGATGCACATGTACCCCCATTTTCGAACTTCGCAAGGATTATGACTGTGGTGGAGAAGGTTTTTCAATTGCGACTAAAATTTTGAATTCTGTATTAAAATAATGCCTTATCATGACTTCTCATGTTCATTTAAGCATTTTCTAAATATTCGCACAAATCATAAGCATATGCTGACAAGATTCCGAAATGTGGTTCTGTCCGAATCGTGAAAATTTGCTGAAATGTTGCGATTTTCAGGGTACCATTGTCTTTCACTTATTCAATGGTATACGGATAAAATTTTTATTTCAGAGTTACCTGATTTACTTTACCAATATTACAAGTAAATTAAAGATGGAAACATATGTTCGCTTGTCCTTTTTATTTAGCGGAAAACATGCTATCAATAAGTGATCGGTTAGAAGTTGGTTCTAGTATATGAAGCACATGTAAGTCTTTCCATTTAAAGAACCTTTTTGAAAGCAAGCAGGAGGAAGTCACAAAAGTTAATGTCCTTGGTAAAATGGCGGAAAATATGGAGGTGCACCCATTACTTTAATTCAATTGAAAAGGAAGGGCAAGGGAAACATGGCCCAGAGGTTATAAAACTTGAGTACATTCTCAAACTCAAAATAAAGCACAATGACTGGCTGCTTCCGAACATGTAGCCAATCATTGTGCTTTATTTTGAGTTTGAGTTTATTCTTAAGTTTTATAACCTCTGGGCCATGATCTCACGCCATAATCGAACAATAGCAGCTCCCATTTTTGGTCGGCTTTCCATGACTATTGTCTTTGACATTTTGTACATTATTTATATCAGCCCAGCGGCCATCTACAGGGAAAGAGCTGACCTTAAGGCTTTTCACTTGTTTGAATTGGCTTTGTGCGCCGATTGTACTGGCCCATAGGTTATAAAACTTGAGTACATTCTCAAACTCAAAATAAAGCACACACTGACTGGCTGCTTTCGAGCCCATGCTAGGAAGCAGCCAATCAGTGTGCTTTATTTCGAGTTTGAGATTATTCTCAAGTTTTATAACCTCGAATCCTGGTTTTCTTTGGAGCAGGATGTGAAAATCTATTCTGACCGTTCTCAGTTATTGCTTTCTCATGTGCTTCCATGGGTATTAACTTGTGCATCTTCCCAAAATGACCACAGTTTCCCAGCTCATGGGCTTTCTAGATACATCACAATTCAAACATAGATGACATGATCAAGGTAGATTCTGATCTGTTTGGGCAGAGCAATTGATCAGAGTGTTTCCTGTTCGCAAATGCCTGTAGTCATATTTCTTCTGACGTGTCACTTTTAATTTTCTATGGTCGCTGATAACAAAGTTAATAATTTAACATTTAACCTTATTTTAAACTTTCAATCGATGCCAACACATACTTATATGAGCTTATACGATTTTACGGCTTAAATCCCGTGATATTTAATTTTAAGTAATTAGATATTGCCGGACACAGGTGGAATTTCCTTTTGACTTGATTATATATTAGGTGAAAGTTGTCAAAATAAAGTTCTCCAAAATCACCTTTAACACAGGGAGTTTTGGAATTACCAAATTTGAAGAGATGATAAATGAGCCTAATCAGACAATTCCTGTAGAGAATGTTTAACTCTCATGTCATATAATAGTCGAGTAAATAATACGTTTGATTGTCATTGTAAAGAAAACCCATATTTTATTTCGCGTAAGATTTGGGTTGGGGGAGGAGTGGGAGGGGGTGGGGGCACTACACTTTAGTCTACAGCCTACAAATGAAGTTTTTGGTGAAAATGTTCACCATGAAGTTGTTTATTCACATAGATGCCTGATATGCAGTCGTAACTGCTACTAAAATGGCATCCTGCTATGATATGAGCCGAGACACGAGAAAACCAACAAACCAGGCTGATCTGAGTCTCCGCAGGGCGCACAAACACTTTGTTGGTTTTCTCATGTCGCGGCTCATATAGTAGTCCCTGAAACTGTTTGACTCACAAGATGTTAGGAGTCGTATAGAGCTTTTTTTTCTTTCGTCATCAGAATCTAGTTAACAAATAAACATAACAAATGTATCAGATCCTTAAGTAAATGGGTTTTGACGGGGCCGTAACATTTAGTAACTTTTGAAAACCGCCCGTTTTTGGTGTAGTTCTTGAGTGAACTAAAATTTGACCTTAGGGTGGAAAATGAAACAGTTTGACCTTTTTGCAATACGTCGATCATGATCTTATCAGGGTTGTCTGTTTTTGCGCCAGAAAATAAACTCTTTATTACTATTATCATTATTGTAATAACAACAATAACAGAAATAAAATGTGACGACAACAGAATGAAAAATGTAGGATACCAAAACAAACTCATTTTCCTTATTTTCAGGAGCAAAGACGTCATTGGCTTTAGTAAGTTTGTGACGTTCATTGTCAGTTAAATTGCTGTTGCGTCATCGTTCTGTGACAAAATCTTTACCCCCATAGCGCAGCAAACGCATATCTGATCTTAGTTTTTGAATAGCTTCAATCTTTTGTTGTATAATTAAATCAGTTTACGGTGAAAATTTCAGGTATTAGATCACAGGTTTGCTCATAAAAAAAAATAAGAGCTGAACCCACTCGGGGTTGTCTGAATTGCTTAATTAATACTTGCACTTTTTGCTAGAGAGCCAATGGGGTTTAGTAGCAGTCAAGCGGGATCTGTTCAATAAATAGAATGCATAGCAATTATCAAGATATTCCAAAACATCGAGTTATGGCGGTAAATCGAACGCTCTTTTATTTTACAAGAGTTAAGTGTCACTTCAAGGGCTATCATTTCAGAGCCCCACGCAAATGACAAAAGCATTCGTCGGTAAATATTTAACTGATTATCTAAGTATTGAGACATTGTATTCTCATGAAGAAATAAACAAGTTGAGATTTCACTAACATTTAACATATGGTGAATTGGGAGATATAACAAACAGTGCAGACCCTGATCAGGTATGATCTGGGTCTACACCGTTTGCAAACATAATTATTTCCGTGCCAATGGTCAAGGTCACTATGGTAAATAGCAACTTTTTAACCCTTAAAGCGCCCTGAATTGACAAACAGTGTAGATCCAGATGAGGTGGCTCATAATAATGTTCGAATTCTTAATATGATATCGCTTGGACGGGACATTTTTTTGGAGTTCTGTAGACGTAAATTTTGTCGTCTGCTTTTTTGGCGCATTAGGGGTTAAAACACCTTTCACTTTATCATAATTTCATTTAGGATATCGATTCAATATCTCATAGTAAATACTTTTATCCTACTATATCTTAAACAAATTTCCAGAATATTTACTTTATTTCAAATCGCAGGCATTTATAAACAGTCCGAAATCAAAAATCGTTACTTGAAACTACTTAATTTCCAATTAATCGATTAACCAAGTATAAATTATCCATATAGTCTGTTTGATTATGTCAAATCTGTGCTTCAAAATATCAAAACATAACTTTTATAATACCAAGAAGGTGATTTACCTTAGCAGGAAGCATTTCATTATTATTATTATTATTATTATTACTATTATTATTAGTGTTATTTATTTATTATTTCATTTGTAAGGTTCTGTTTCTTTGTTTATAAAAACTTCAAACGTTCATTAGAACAAAAACTGCCTAAAACTGCAACCACAATGTGAATTTTCAGACTACGAGTATGATTTCATCTTCAGTCTATTAATCTCTAAACTGCAGTTCGAAAATCCAATGATCGTGGCCCTGTCAGTCAGACGCAGGGTTTGCATTGTATTTATCTGAAACATCAAAAGAAACGCATACAATGTATACGCCCAATTTATTTGAAGGTATAGGTATATGCTCTTATTTAGACATTTTAAGTTACTTTGTTTATGATATTCCGACAGAATGAGCACCTTAACGCATCGATATTCCATAAACTTTAGAGACAAGAACGCTTGCTTAACTTAAAGTCCCCATACTTTCAGAAGCTGATTTATTTATTCCATAAAATGCTCAGCCAATTATTTTCTCCAGACATAATGTCCGCAGCAAGGGTAAGAAACAGCGAAGAAATCAAAGCAATAGAGTCTTGCGGTTTAGGGAAACAATCAGGTGAAAGTTGGCAGTAGAAACAGTAACACTGGCTTACCATTGGATTCCCATAGACATTTTAACACCCTGTATTTCTTGAAAAGAACAAAACCCATTCATACGAAGAGGTTAAATGAATTAACAAGAATAAAATACAAAGATTTGCAAAGAAAGTTTTCGTAGCACTGCAGAACTTTTGATGTTATTGGACTTCCCAATTTGCAATTTGTTTAATTGCAAGGGAGATAATTTGACAAGTATTCAACTTCAAACTGCTGTCATGTTCCCAAGAAGAATACCATGGTAATAAAATCAACGTTTTTTTCATAACCACACATTAGAGTCGCGTTTTGGAAACAATTTTTATACTGCTAAAGGAAAGACAACTCTTACAACAACTTCGAATGTTTCACGATAGAGTGAGATAACTCTTTAATCAAGGTTACTTTTGCAAGAAGCTTACTTTATATTGTTGGCAGACGTCAGTAGTGTTTTCTGCTATATGTGATTTAAAACTATTAATCAGCTGACAGAAGAAAACTGAACCTAAACTTGTAGGCGTTTCTTTTGATGTTCAGTATATATTAGCGAGCGAAAAATTTCTTTCTTTACAAAACACGTTTTGGAAACAATAATTATTAGCTACATATAGTAGAAACTGTTTCTTTAACTTTTGAATTTGAAACTAAAGTTTGTCAAGCCAGAGTCTACATGGAAATTAATGATATACAGTCAAACCTGTCATAAGGGATGACCCCATGGGACCCACAAAAACTGGCTGCTTAAGACAGGTCATCCCTTAATACAGGTTCATTTGCACTGTATTTTGGTCTAGGGGACCGCCAAAAAGTGGCTGTTAAAGACAGGTGGCCCCTTAATACAGTGACCCCTTAAGACAGGTTCGACTATATATTGGCTTCTTTGAAAGCAATGAAGCCGTTTGCACTGAGATGTATGCGTGCGGTTTGTTTACTTTTTAGCTATGATACGTTGTGCTTATAGGCAAAATGAATCATAACTTAAAAGTTCAGGAAAAAAGTAGTAAATTTTACATCTATGGCTCTTCAGTCATCAACTTAAATCATTTTGTTCTTAATATAAGCCATTTATGACATTTTTATTAAGTATGTATTGAACAATCACGCGAAGCATTTCAAAAACACAAAATAAACAAATCCTTTTGCTCAAATTTTGCAATAAAATTAAGGACTGATATAATTCATCAGATAATTTAAGCAGCATTCGAGGAAAACTTGTCTTGCGGCTGAAGGTACTCATACTAGCATGCGCACACTTTTGTTGCTTGGTTATACTTGGACTAATCAGGTCTTGCAATTGTCTGAAAGCGATGAGCGGATTGTGCACATTAAGACATATTAAAACTGCGCATGCCCAGTGTCTACGCATGCCCAGTGCCTCATAATGCAAAAGTGAACTGCGCATGCCCAGTGCTTCATATGGCATTTTCAAACTGCGCATGCTCAGTGTCGTCGCATGCCCAGTGTCACATAAGGCATTTTCAAACTGCGCATGCCCTGTGTTTTCGCATGCCCAGTGTCTCATAAGGCATACGTGAACTGCGCATGCCCAGACACTGGGCATGCGCAGTTCACTTATGCCTTATGATACTTTCTCTCATGACGCAGGAAAATTCATTAAATCATTTTTTCTTTACTAAATATTCGCAAAGTAGTCTTTATCAGCGCACGTCTTTTTGCGAATGATAAAATGAATTTTGTGACATTTCTAAGCCGTCAACCATTAATAAGAAAGCTTGAAATAATAAATTAAATAAAATTGCCTTAAATAGAATACCTTCTTAAATATTTGTTTATTTTGAAAATAGGCATAATAAAAGCTTGAACTAATGAACAATACACTTCAAACTCTGGTCCTATTAATATAAATGTCCTCACAAAAGCCCACAAAACATGTATGAAACGAAATATCGCGGTAAGTGTGTGGGTGGCGGGGTTTAAAGCCCCTGCTGCATTTTTTGAAGACTTACTCTGTGGTTTATAATAACAAGAAAAATAAAAATATTTTCATGAAAATTTTCCACAGTATCTCAGCAATGGACTAATTATCCAAAAAAATTCTGCCATGCTCCGATACCAATGACGCCATAGATATGTTACCATAGCAACTAAGAGTTCAAATTGATGACAAGGTTGCGTCATCGAGACGTCATTCTGCCAAGGAACCAAGCACAACAGTTAGAAAGTCCATAGTTTCCATGAAAACAGATCTATGACGTCATTGGTATCGAAGTATGACAGACAATATATGCCATTCACCGCCATTTTTTTCAATGACTTTACAGACTGAAAGTTTTTTTAACAGAAACGTCAGATTTTTTTCAAACAAATGATTTTTCTCAAGTCATTTATTTCCGTGTTAGGAGAGTCATTTTTATGCCAAGGAGTGGCTGTAATGCATATCATGCTGGACAACTGATCCTGGGGTCGCAGGTTTGATCTCTACCGCTTCTCCGGTCTTTCGGATGAGACCTTTAACCGAGATCCAGTCTCCGTATGCCCTTTGTGTTGGTGCGACGTTTCACCCGAGTTCAATCACTAACTTACTCCTTGGTAACATTCACATGTGTCAAAAAGTGAATATGATGTTCTAGTTAGTAAGATAACGGGGATTTTAATTACGTCAAGGTACAGCTTTTCGAATTATGTGATACCAAAATTCCAATGAACAAGCCATTGTATGATAGGTTACGCAGTCCAAGTCGACTAACAATATAACTTACTACCGTTCGGAGTTACAATAGCTCCAGCTATATTTCAGACCCTTTGTCTATACAACGCAGACCCCTTGATAAGAGGAGATATTTGGTGATAATTTAGGAAAAGTTTTGTTATTTCTACATACAAGCATATGTTGTGACCCTTCATCTGAACCGTCTCGACGAGACGGTTCAGATGAGTGATCACAACATATGGTTTCAATGAGAAATAAAAAAAATATATCTTTCAATTATCAGCAAATACCCCTCTTATCTAGAGCTCTGACAACGGATGTCTCCATCAGCACTTATTCCTCAAGGGACTCTCTTGTACATGCACTGTTTAAAACAAAAAAGGTATCGTAGACGTAAAACGAAACTGCCTGCACCATTTGGAAACGTTCAAAATGACCAAAACAAATGGATTTTGGAACAGAAAATTTTCTTTCATATCACAATTAAAGTTTGACATTTTTGTGGTGTTTGTTTAGATTCCCTGAAGACTACTTTTCGTTCAGGGTGGATTCATTTACATTTGTGACCTTTTTATATTTGTTACAATTTCAGTTCGCTTTTAACGTTCACGGAACACGCAGACATTGAAGATCATTTCCGGACGGAGCGGCCAATGCCATATTTAGATTTGCAAAGAAAAATATGCACAGTCGGATTTTTTTCTCTCGAAATATTGGAATACCTGTGTCGCTTTTACCAATTATTTTGAGTCATTGAGTGAACGCGGGTTTAACGCCCCGCCAACGCACAAATCCCTTGGAGACGATGGGACTTGATTTAAAGTCACATCCGAAAAACCTGAGGAGTTAGAGATTGGACCTGCGACTCCTGAGCTATCAGAAACTAGCAGATGAAAATTTATCAAAAGCGACAAAGCGTTGACTTGGCTCTGTCAAAGTCAGCATATCAAAGGACTTTAACCTCTTTTACCCATTTAAACACACACACTGGGTCTACTTTTATAACAGTTTCCGAAATGCTTAAGTACCCATTGATTTCTTATCAGAACTGGTGTTAAAGCTTTGCAAGTTTAGAAGATCACATATCGCATAAAATTTAGCAATTCTCTTCAACAGCTCTTCAGTAAAAATCAAGTAGACTTTTATCATGTTTTATGTTACTTATAATTGTCGCAATGTGTATTTTTTACAGATTCAAGAGCCCTAAATTCTACCCGATTTAGAGTGGAGAGACCAAGCCTGTCTATCATTCAAGATACTTAAGGAAGTTTTAAAACCTTGCTAGGCTGTATAGGTTCTTCGACATTGTGGGAGAAAGAATGATGTGAATTCGGAGACAGTCAGGTTAGACTTTGTTTTACCTACTCTCTTCATCATTTTTGTGGTCTTCAGCGTGATTTTTGCTATACATGTACTTCTCATTTTAGATGGAGTAGGTAGCCATGACTTCTTGTACATTGGTATTTAGATCTTGCCTGCTCCTGTTTATTATTTCACTTATTTGAGCCGCGACACGACAAAACCAACAATGTGGTTGTGCGACCAGCGCAGACTCAGACCAACCTGGGCATCCACCCAGTCCGATCAGACTCTTTGCTAAGCGCTTGAAAGGTAGCTAAGGGTTTAAGCTATCTCCATGCGGACAGCGAAGACACTGATCAGACTGGGCGGATGCCCAGGCTGATCTTAGTCTGCGCTGGACGCACAACCACATTGTTGGTTTTGTCATGTCGTGGCTCATTTGTGCATTTGTTCCGTAACAGTTCTCAGAGCAATTTTTCAAAGACTGTCGATAGATATACAGACGAATTGCATCGTGGGAATAACCTTCTCCTTCTTATACATGTATTTTCCGATATGCCTCGTTTTTGTTTGACTTAGTACATTATTTTATGAAAATTTCAAGAGAAAAAAATCCCAACAAAGTGCTAGATTCTTAATTATTAATGTACAGGTTTGAAATGACTTGTTTTGTTGATTGTATGTTCGGGACTTTTTTTTTACTTCCATCCCATGCAAAAATATCGTAACAGATACAGATATCACAGAACCTATTAAAGATAATTGTTATTATACATGTTAATAGTGACATATTGTTTGATGGTATTAAGAACAGCGTTCTCCAGCCTGTTCTTCTCAATAGCCCTTACATGTAATTGTTTTCTCTCAAAGCTTTGAATTGTCAATTTCTCAGCAACTGTACTGGCCAAAAGAATTTAAGCCCCTCTGTATCTATCACATAATATTAATACAATAAGCGTCATATCTGTTTTAGCACAACTTTTTACTGGATCTAAATTGTCGTATAAAATTTTCAGCTAAGAAGCAGCAGTCTCTCCATTCTGCATGTGCTAGGTTTCACATTTTTGCTTAGATTCACACATTGAAGTAAAGCCCATGTTTCATTTCCTATCATTTCTTTAGTAATATTGACCTAAAGTCCGGGTGCATCTGGAAATTTTGATACTTGTTGAAATATACTGGAGACTTTTTACTGAAAGTTTGCGAAATTACACCCAAGATGCTATTCTAAAATTTCATTTAAAATTAAAATTTGATTCTTTGGCGTTCATTGTGTGATGAAGCCAGTGGGCGGAGTTAAAATTCCATGAAACGAGAAGCGCTTCTTGTAGAATCTTAGCATAGACCACTAGCTCAAATTTACACTTTATTTTTAGACATTTCTATGCCGTTTTTGCGGTAATTTAGTATGGAATATGCAGAATATGGCTCGAAGAAAAGTTAGGAACGACGCGTTTGGCCATTACGTTAAAAAGCCGTCGCCATAACGTGGCGTCAGTCGTACGTTATTTGTTTACCTTTGACGTCGCTTGACGACAGCGTCACATGATCAATAGACGTCCGTCGGTATATGAATGAAGCTAGTTCCTCTAAAAGGTTTACCAGTGGGGGAGTCAGTACCAAGTGTAAATATTTGAGTTTTAATATTCAGTTGTTTTATTTCGTCTAGGAATATAAAAATGCTTTTGACGTTATTATGTTGTGCCTATAAAAAGCAATTTCCATGGGGTTTAACTTATTTTGACCTGTTTATTTTCTCTCCACATGCTTGTATATATTGAAACGATGAGGTGGGGGTATAGTCAGATCCTCTGTCAGTTCTTGTTGCGAGAAGTTTGGTTCGCTTGAGTTTAGTAGTGTGGAGAGTTAGTTTAGAATAACAACGTTTAAGATATATGTCTTGTTTATTGGGTGACATTATCTTATTATGCCATATTCCAGTGACACTTCTAGTTCATCAGAGAAAAATACCCATTTTCCTAATTGTAAAGTGAAACTATATGACGTTTTAAATTTTGATGCCAGTGAGGCACATTGCAGTGTTACACCATGCAAAACAAAAAAAAAAATGCAAAACATGTCAAATTTTGATTACAAATGATCAGTTTAAAAGTGATCTCACTAATAAAACGTATCATATATATCACTGCCGAAGCTGGGATGATCTCAGCTGCAAGTCCTCCAGTATTGTCTATGGTGTGGAGTGCTCACTCTGTGGATTGATTTATGTGGGTGAAACGAAAGGACAACTTAATAAAAGAATGTCTGGACATAGATTTGAAGTAAATCCTGGTGGAAATCAATTGCTATACAAGCACTTTAATCTTCCAGATCATTCAATTTTGTCCCGCAGAGTACGAATAACCCTAGTCTGAGTACACCATTGCGCAGACAAAAAGAGGAATACTGGATTCGTGAGCTCCTTATGGTTGCAATGATAAAATCGACTCTGTTGGAAATTTGACAAGCCCAGGCTGTAGTTCGGTGAATGTGATGAGACTTTTTGATGGTTCTCAACGTCGGTCGAGAAGTCATGGACATCGACAATATAACCGCCCTAGCCTACTCGATGATGTCACATTTGACTATCTCCTCCCTTATATACAGCAACCGTTAGGTCTTCATCGCATTCGTACCAAACTATATGCATTGCGTTTATCGAAGTTGCAGTTACTTCGTACAGAGGTTCTGAATATGAAGTCCTTTTTGGCAAACACTCCTGGATATAAGCTGCCCGGCATTATTTCAGATATTGCTAAATACAGACTGTTTAGACCCGTTCGTACTGGTTCGACTGAGGATACCAAGCGAAACTATATGAAAGTTTCGTAACAAGGGTCTGGATGCAATTAACATGAGCAATGTACTAAATCACAAAGATGTCAAAGCAGCTATTCCTCCTTACTTTAAAAATCAGAATCCTCCTCGAATTTCCTACAGTTATACGTCACCTATTGGAAACAGAATTCAACATTAATTATGGATTCTGTTGAAGACTATGCCAGACGCTGGGCTAAGCAGGAGGAAGTTGAAGTTGACACACTATCTGAGTGGGTCAAATCGATAGCGTCTGCGGTTAACAGACGTATTTCTGTTTTAAGCCCGGCCATTTCTACCCGATGTAAGCCGGTCTTAGACATCCCTGACGTCGCCGCTGAGCTAGCTGATCTCCATAATAAATATGTCGTAGTTCCAGCAGACAAAGCATCTAACAACATTGTGTTTGTTTGCAAGACACACTACATCAACTGCTTGAAAGAGGAGCTTGGTTTGAACACTTCGGTAGGAAACCCTACATATACATGCACTTCGTTGTCCAAAGAGGAAATTCTAAGAAACCAAAAGACGTTTCTACTTTCCTTCGGGGTCTCCACAGCAGATGAAGATCTTGAGCTTTCAAAACCGTTTTGTATCCCCAAGTTACATAAAGATCCATATATGTAACGATATATTGCGGATTCGGCTAAGTGCTCAACCAAGTCTCTCTCTCAGATTCTTACAAGAATCCTTACGGCAGTTAGGGATGGGCTTCAGAAATATTGTGATCTATCTTACGCAAGAAGTGGCGTAAATCAGATGTGGATCTTAAAAAAATCTAAAGAACTTTTGGAAAGTTTAAAAGCCCAAGCACTGTTTGAAGTAGCTTCGATTTCTCTACGCTTTATACAACAACACCACATGACAAATTAATATCTAAATAAAAAGAAATTGTTAACAATTGTTTCTTTCACAAAAACGGAAATCGTCGGTACAAATACATTGTTCTTGGGTATAAGGAAACATATTTCGTTAAGGACCACTCTGATGTTCATACAAAATATTCTGAAGATGATGTCATTAAAATGCTGGAATTTCTTATTCCATCGACAATATTTACGTGGAGTTTTGCGGACAGATTTTTCAACAGACAGTTGGCATTCCTATGGGCACTAACTGCGCCCCCTCACTTGCCGACTTGTTTCTTTACGGGTATGAGGCTGAGTTTATACAAGGACTCTTAAAAGAATGTAATAAACACCTTGCACAGAAATTCAACTTCACCTATAGGTACATAGATGATGTTCTGTCTATGAATAATCCAAAGATTTTGGAGTTTATTGACCTCATCTATCTATGTGAATTTGAAATTAAAGATAACACAGAGTCCAGTTCATCTGCCTCATACTTAGACTGCTATCTCTATATTGACAACGAAAAGCTTGTTACTAGGCTTTATGACAAGAGGGACGACTTCAATTTTCCCACAGTTAACTTTCCGTTTTTGAGTAGTAATATCCCTTCGGCACCTGCATACGGAGTTTATGTTTCTCAGCTAGTCCACTATGCTAGGGCCTGTTTCAAATATCAAGACTTTGTTGAAAGAGGGAAGCTACTCACTCATAAACTGTCGAAGCCATAAAGTAAAGCTTGTGCCGACATTTAAAAATTTTTATGGGAGACAAACATGAACTTGTTGATCCCTACAATGTGGCCGTTTCTAAACTAATTTCCGATCTAATGGCCGCAGCCGAAGCTTTGTTAATCTTTCAGATAACGGACTTTCATTTTTCACTGGCTTTTCCACAGATACATAGATATGACGGAGGTATTATAATAGGCAGGTGATGCTTACTACTCATGGGCACCTGATCACCCCTCTGTGTGGGTGTCCATGTCTGTGTATCTAAAATATTTCGGAATTGTCTGTATGTTTAAATGACCAATGAGTTCGGATTTATGACTTGTGTACTTTGACCACTTACATTTACATAGGTATACTGACATAACAGTATCATAAAACCATAACAGAGTGGTACCACTTTTTGGCTTACTATACGCGTGGCTTTAAGCCTACGAAACATTTCGTTTACCGTCACAGTGTCTTTATTTACAAGTGAAACACAATCAAACAGTCATGATGCATTATAAAATGATACATTTGTTTATATCCTGATGCAGAAGACCAATTTCAGATCTCTGTGACAGTGACAATATCTATCAAATAAACAGAACATTCGGCTTGTTTCAGAGAGTACCATAAACATCTTTATTTGGTGTTCTAATAACATTGGACTTTTTTCACTCATGCTTCGCACTCGTGAAAATATGGGTGTTTTCAGCACTCTCGAGATCTTTGCAAGCCAAGGGTACTAAGTCCATTGTGTTCCTTACGTACGTAAGAAACAAAGTGGACTTAGTACTCAGTGGCTAGCGAAGATGCTCTTTCGACAGCATGAATATTCTCAATATCTCTTTTTTTTATTGTCATTTAAACAAATGTGAACATCTTTTGCCTGGCATGTGTCATTTTATGAGCCGCAACACGAGAAAACCAACGAAGTGGTTGTGCGCCCAGCGCAGACTCAGGTCAGCCTGGGCATCCGCCCAGTCTGATCAGGGTCTCTGCTGTCCGCATGAAGGTAGCTTAGACCCTTAGCTACCTTTTAAGCGCTTAACGAAGAGTCTGATCAGATTGGGCAGCTGCCCAGGCTGATCTTAGTCTGCGCTGAGCGCACAACAACTTTGTTGTTTTCTCGTGTCGCGGCTCAATATTATGTGCCAAACCTGGCTTTGGTAGCCATATAAAATTTCTGAACAGGCTGACAATACATTCGAAATAGAGAAAATATCAATAAACTTGAATTCTTAAAAGATTTAGAACGATTTTAAAATACTGTTAAATAGTGTCATATTAATAAATTATAAACTCATTTGTCAGGCATTCAGATGCATTTAAGATGAAATTTCATATTCTTGTTTGGAGAATAACTAATGTGAAAGTATACTTTTTCGTAAATGAATTAAGGCTGATATTTGAAACATTGTTATACAGAGACACAAAGTCAGGTGCAGTCATGTTTTGAATAGACACTAATTTATGTGAATTAGGGGCAAAGGAGGTTATCGAACTTACGTAGGCTTTTGCTGTAGATTTTTTTTTGTCTTCGATTAAGAAAAGCCCGTACATGTAGTTGGCAGTACGAGGCCCAATAGCACATTTTATACGACCCTTGTCAAGAAAAATCATGATGTGCAAGATCTGCACAGGTAAGGATGGTATAAAATAGATATGAGCCGCAACACGACAAAACCAACAATGTGGTTGTGCACCACATTGTTGGTTTTCTCGTGTCGCAGCTCATATATGTTTTCCTGTACGGAAGATTCGAGCTAAAGCTCCTTTATTATCTCGTACAGGCGGACAAACCATTATAATTATAAATGTTACGGATACAGTCTTTGACAGTTATTGGCTGTTCTAAACACTGAATAGGTCGCGACACAACCAACAAAGTCTGATCAAAGTCTCCGCCGTGCGCTTAAATGGTAGCTGAATGTAGTGGCAGCTATACACTAACATATGTTGTGTACACTCTGAGCAGTCTAATCTGTGTCTAACATTCTATTAACATTTCGAACATTTTATGACGGATAATCACCTTTGGAATAATTTTACTAGCTTTTAAATTTGTCCCAGTGGTCTTGGAGGAATATAATAATTGTGTTTATTACCGTTTAGGTGTAAGAGTACATATCCATGTTTTTTTCGCAAAGGGAGAACAACTTTCATTGCTTCTTGTTTTGTTTTCCTGTATCGCGCAACTAGGCCAAGAAGGTTCAACTCTTAAAGGAAAGAATTTGCTTCTCATCTTTCCTAAAAGAATTGACCCCCGTCCATGAGAAGGAAGGCAGAAATGAAAAAAGGAAGAATTGCCCACTGCCAAAATGTACAGTTACCTACAAATGCAGACTGGCAGCCGGCGCAATATATTCAATGTTAATCTTACTAATTTTGCACTTATAAAGGTTTACTTAATGTTAATCTTTCTAATTTGAGCATAAGCCTTTAAAAATTACATGTTGGCTAATTTAATTCTGTTAATATTTTATTACAAATGAGCCGCGACACGAGAAAACCAACAATGTGGTTGTGCGCCCAGCGCAGACTCAGATCAGCCTAGGCATCTGCCCAGTCTGATCAGAGTCTTGCCTAGTCGCTTAAAGGGTAGCTACGGGTCTAAGCTACCTTCAGGCGGACAGCGAAGACTCTGATCAGACTGGGCGGATGCCCAGGCTGATCTGAGTCTGCGCTGGGCGCATAACCACATTGTTGGTTTTCTCGTGTCGCGGATCAAATGTTTAAGCTATCAAGGATTTAGTTATGCTTCAGTCAGTAGTTTTAGCAGGGCACTGCACAGATTAGAAATAAATAATTTGGTTATATAAGAACAGAATAGAATAGAACAGAACAGAAGAAAGCATTTACAAGCTCATATGTGATATAACATAATGTACAAAAAGCCCGTAAATTTACTTTTCATTTTTCATCATGAAATAAAACATGGTCCCTGTACAATTTTTCTACAATGTACCTGATGCAAAATGTCATTTTTTTTCTTAAAAAGAATAAGAAAATAAATATATAAATAAGAAAACAACGAGTCACGACCGCATAACAAGAGTTCTTGTGTTTATGGGATGAAGTGTGTGTTCTCCCAAAAAGCCTGAGTCGCTTTTTAGTGTAATTAATATAATTACGACATTTGAAAACCATAATGTTCGGAATCCTTTCCCCAAGAGCCACCGAACACAGGTTTTATCTTCTCTTGAGCCTCCAGGGGAATTTTTTGCGGAAACTGGACGAAAATATTCATTGGCATGATAGTCATTTTTTACTGACCGTCAGATACGATGGCATTGGGGTGTCGAAGACCTATCGCCTGGTGCAGTAATAAAGGGAACTTGGCTGACCCTAAATGGCGTTTCATTGCCCTTCATAATCACCCATTCTGGGTTCGAGGTTAGAAAACTTGAGAATAATCTCAAACTCAAAATAAAACACACTGACTGGCTGCTTCCGAGCATGTGCTCGGAAGCAACCACTCAGTGTGCTTTATTTTGAGTTTGAGAATGTTCTCAAGTTTATAACCTCTGGGCCTGTATTCTGTCGTGCTGATATTGCGGATCGTCAGTCGAACCCCGTTTTGCAAGTATCTTGTGGCATCAGCGTTTTGTAGATTGAAGATGCGCTTGTTATCGTCATCAACTTTGTAGTAAGCGAAGTTAAGTTATCATTCTGTTTGTTTACTTATATTTGAAGGGTTGGTTGCACTCGAAACAAGCCTATAAAGAGACTCAACAAAACCAAACAACACATGAATAGTCAAGAGCGACCATGGCATGAACTCTATATACTAATCAGTCATAGAAGAAAATCTACTTCAACAGTAAGGTAAGACTGCATTTTATAACAAAATTTGCGAATGTACAGAAGCTGACATAACATTGGTCGGTGTTTATTCAGACGAATGGACCCATTTAAGGGGCATGAGTAGTCCATGTTTTTCTACGCCAAAAAATGACAACTTTTGTAACCTCCTCTTTGCTTCCGTGGACAATGAACCCCTTCCGATACTGGGGTCTAGGCTTTGAGGAAATAGTTTCCTCCCAGAGGAGCGAATTTCTTTCCTTTAAGATTGAAGGGTGACAAAAATTGAAAATGGCAGAAATGCTTTCCATTTATAATATTAAACAGGATGCGAGAAAAATATCTTATATGCGAACAGCAAAGATACAGAAAGATACTTGGCCTTAAGCTAGTATAAGTTTGGGACAAATAAGTATGAGAAAACAACGTTGATCCAGAATAGACCGGCCCTGCTCATTACTGCATTGAAAAAACATAATGTTTATGTTTTAGGAGAGCTACGGTAACTATTTTACATGTTCCAGTATTAAGACTTGGGTTAGAGTCAAATTATGGCCAGTGTGCTTGTGCCTATAGCAAGCCTAATGCACACTTAATTTAAACAAAAGTGTGCTTCCCTTAGGCTCGCCATTAGCCGCGAAACGACAAAACCAACATAGTGGCATGTGCGTTACACCGCGACACGACAAAACCAACAAAGTGGCATATGCGTTACACCACGACACGACAAAACCAACAAAGTGGCATGTGCGCCCAGCAAGAACCTGATCAGCCTGGGCATCCGCCCACTCTGAAAAGAGTTTTTGCTGTTAAAGGGTATCCCAGAGTCTAAGCAAGCTCCATGCCGACAGCGAAGACTCTGATTAGACCTAGCGGATGCCAAAGATGATCTGAGTCTTCGCTGTGCGCACATGCCACTTCGTTGGGTTTGTTGTGTCGCGACTCAATTATTATCATAAATTTTAGAATATGATCATTGCAGAATTAAAGTTTTCATTTAGCGTTTTATTGCCTTTATAAGTACCTGAAAAGACGCATAATAATAATAAAAAATATCTATTAGTATCATATTAATAAATTATCAAGCAATTTGTCAAGCATTTAAAGGATTTAAAATGAAAAAAATATAACATGAACTTTCAGGAGAATAATTAAAATTAAAAGGGTATAAACTGTCGTAAATGTTTTAGGTTATGTGACGGGCAAACCAGTCTGAAGTCACAAGGTTTAGAGTTGTTTCTCTTCAAAAACGGCAGCAAAACATGATAGAGAAAAGCTAGTATTTGAGCCGCGACACGAGAAAACCAACAATGTGGTTGTGCGCCCATCGCAGACTCAGATCAGCCTGGCTAACTGCCTAGTTTGATCAGACTTTTCGTTAAGAGCTGAAAGGGTAGCTAAGGGTCTAAGCTACCTTCATGCGGACAGCGAAGACTCTGATCAGACTGTGCGGATGCCCAGGCTGATCTGAGTCTGCACTGGGCACACAACCACATTGTTGGTTTTGTCGTGTCGCGGCTCAATTTTTATTTACCTCAGACCACAAATAAATAAATAAATGAATCACACGCCTGAATATATAATTTGGTCAGTTCATTCCACGAGAGAGGAAAAGTTGTACCTTATGTTGAAAATGTTTGATGGGTGGGCGACTCGAGTTTACGTCCTTGTCAAAAGTATTTCAGGCATGCAAGGATGATGTAAGTAAGTAAGTAAGTAAATTCTTTATTTAGAGAGGGTAACCCATTTGGTATAACCAATCTTCCATGGGGCCCTCTTTCAAGTCATTATTAACATAATTAACAGATTATTTACACAAAAACATGACATTATACGTATTGAAATAGGAGTAAGTGAAATACAGGGTGACAAACTGATACATATGAAATGCTATATGCTATATGGGGAGACGATAAAAATAAATGAAAGGCTGTGTGCAAAGGAACCAAGTTTACTGTTGAAAATATTTACGCCTCTAGCTGGAATCGAACCGAGACCCCTAGCTTAGCAGGCAAGCGCTTAACCCACTGAGCAATTAGTGCTCGAACAGTCAAATTAGACATAGTCTTTAAAAATATCGAATCCTATTATTCCAAACAAGAAATACTCTTATAGCATGGCCCTGCAGGTTGCTTTGTCTGCTGGTTTATGGGCTTGCGCCTGCTTTCAAAACACCGTTTTTCATTATAATACGTATGTACCTTTTGAAAGTCAGTTTAGCTCGAGGACAGATTCGTTTGTTTCTTTATCGTGGTTTACTATCAAATAAAAATAAAGTGCACAAAATATCTATACAGATAAAAAAGGGCACACCTTCACTACTGCTACTTTCACAGAGGGAGACAAATTCTGTGAATCCCTTTTTCTTCCCTGTATGGCCAAGTTCTGCTTGAATATGATCGACTCCTAAAGAAAGTAATAGAGGAGCAAATTCCTTCCTTTAAGAGTTGATCCGTATTGAGAAGGGCGGCAAAAAAGAAATGGCTGAGTAGTTTCCCCTGAAAGTATATTCATCCAGCTTAACAACTAAATTGTACTGCACTTAACAATTTTAAATAGAAGTACTTTTCCCTTATTTAACATCGAAGTCAATTAACATGATTAAAGTGCAGAAACATTGATGTCTTGTTATGAAATGTTTGTAAACATAAGTTGATAAGGCTGCATTGTGTCCGTAGGATATATATGCAATATAAATCTTTAAAATAACGTATTCACGTAATGAACGACATATATACTGTATTGCTAATCTCATTTTTCCAAATTACCTAAACGCTTTTGAGAAGTCATGTAGACTGATTAAACTCCGTTAGTATTTGTTTACAAATATTTGTAAATATATTTGAATAAATTTATCTAACTCTTACATGGCCCCCACTATATTTTGAAATTTGGGGAACATTTATGTTTGTACCCCCAGTACTAGTCGACGGGCAATAACGATTTTATGCTACTTTACGTTGCAATCGCTATTGCCAGTCGACTTTTACGTTAAACCGCTATTGCAAGCTAACTGGCAATATCGATTTCACGTTAAAATTGCTATTGCCAGTTAACTGGTAATAGCGATTTAAACATAACAGTTATAACCAAGACTGGTAAAACAATTTTGACGTAAAGTGGCTTTTACTTGTCGACGACTGTCAATAGCAATTTTAACGTAAATTCTAACATGACGTTAATGTTTTCCCCCATTGAACGCATAGGGAACAGCGTCGTGTGAAAATTTTTGATAATTCACGCTGCTAACGTCGAGACGTGCCAATTTTGCACCTTGATGCCGCGAATGTCGATGTCCGCCTCAAAACATATCCTTTACAAAATGTTGTCATATACTTGTATACTGAACGCCAAAAGAAACGCATACAAGTCTAGGTTTAGTTTTCGTCTGTCAACTGATTTATGGTTTTAAATCATATATAGCAGAAAACACTATTGACCTCTGCCAACAATATAAACTTATCTTCTTGCAAAATTAAACTTGGATTAAAGAGTTATCTCAATTTATCGTAAAACATTCAAAGACGTTGTAAGAGTTGTCTTTCCATTGGCTGTATAACAAATTGTTTCCAAAACACGACACTGATGTATGGTTATGAAAAACGTCGGTTTTATTACCATGGCATTCTTCTTAGGAACATGACAGCAGTTTGAAGTTGAACACTTGTCAAATTATCTCCCTTGCAATTAAAAAAATAGCAAAATGGGAAGTCCAATAACATCAAAAGTTCTGCAGTGCTACGAAACATTTCTTTGCAAAGCCTTTTATTTTACTCTTGTTAATTCATTTAACCTCTTCATATGAATGGTTTCTGTTCTTTTCAAGAAATACAGGGTGTTAAAAGGTCTATGGAAAGCCAATGGTAAGCCAGTGTTACTGTTTCTACTGCCAACTTTCACCTGATTGTTTTTCTTAAGAGCAAGGCTCGACTGCTTTGATTGTTTCGCTGTTTCTTACCCTTGCCGCGGACATTATGTCTGGAGAAAATAATTAGCTGAGCATTATATGGAATTTAAAAATTCAGCTTCTGAAAGTATGGTGACTTTAAGTTTAACCCCATCACAAAAGCAAGCGTTCTGGTCTCTAACGTTTATTGAATATCGATGCGTAAAGGTGCTCATTCTGTCGGAATATCATAAACAAAATAACTCAAAATGTTTAACTAAGAGCATATACCTATACCTTCAAATAAATTGGGCGTCTACATTGTATGCGTTTCTTTTGGCGTTCAGTAGGCCTATATTTTCATTTTGTATAATGTTAGAATCGAAATAATGTTTCCTTTACCGTGAATTATGGCTGATCAAAACATGTGTTGTAGGGCAGCTACGAATATTAATTCACTTCGGCTTCGCCGTCGTGAATCTTTATTTCGTGATCTGTCCTACAACAACATGATCAGCGATAAATCACGGGTAAGGGAACACTATTCCTTGAATGGCTGTTGCCAGACAGCTGGCACTAGACCTTCCATTGAGCCGCGACACGACAAAACCTACAATGTGGTTGTGCGCCCAGCGAAGATTCGGATCAGCCTGGGGATCCGCTTAGTTTCATCAGACTCTTTAATAAGTGCATAAAGGGTAGCTAATGGAAAGACTGGGCGGATGCCCAGGCTGATCTGAGTCTTCGCTGGGCGCACAGCCACATTGTTGGTTTTGTCGTGTCGCGGCTCATATACTTTTTTTTTTCTCCCAGAATTGGGTAAACCTCCGACCTTTATGCACACGATGATTTCAGTACATTCTTTGGTTCTGTTTCTTTGTGTGCTGTACGTCAGCGGAAAAACTGTTTTCTTATGCAGTTTGAGAGTTGTTGCTGATCCTTCGAAAGTACGCAAATAAACTGTTACTACTGTTTTGATCAAATATTGATGTTCAAATATTATTCAGATTTTCTTTCTTTTCTGTTGTGTAATGTAAACTTAAGACGGTCTTTACTGAAAATGTTGGGGTACGTCAAACACGACTGTAATTATCTCAAAATTTGAGCAAGTTAAATGTAAATATACCGGTGGTATTTACCCGTTTTAAACCGGATATCCGTTTTGGGGACATATGCAAATAGTGCAGACCCAGTTCAGCGGCCTCTGATGAGGATCAGCATCATTTGCTTACAGGAATTTCCATGTAACAATGAAAATGAAAATATGTACTCGAAACCCCTAAAACTATAAAGGACTCATCCAAATGATAAGGATGGACAAGTCCATTAGTCAAAAAGGGTTAAAGTGAATCTTTCAAGGGAAGCAACGCTGCCCTTTTCATTTTCGCCTCCTTTCTCGCTAGCGGTCAACTCTTAAAGGATTGAATTTGCTTCTGTAGGAGAAAATTCTTTCCTTTAAGCATTTAAAGGAATGGAGTTTCTCCCGTAAGAGAAGCGTATCTCCTTTAAGAGAAGAGTCCGTTCTTTCCTTCAAGAGTAGATTCTCGTTTGGAAAGGCTATGTCGTTCATAGAAGCAAAGAAAAAAACAAACACTGAAGTTGTATGCCTTTCTGGAAACATGGCGGTAAACATAACAGTGTATTCATCATATGACGTCGCATCTGAGTGTGTAATAAAGCCATGCATTAAATGCGATATTCCACTAGTGGATTAAATATGCAAATTACGTCGTAACGTTATATACGTTGACGTCCATAAAAACGTCGCGTTTTCTAATGGCGAAATCGTGACGTTTTAGTGCCAATTCTGCTGATAAAATGCGATTCTAGTGTCAAATGATAAATAGAATCTTGCATTCGTGCTCCTGTATTACTGAATTTATCAAATTCGTCGGGGAAAACCGATAAGATGCGCGGCAAAGCCTCGCATCTTATCATTTTCCCAAACTCGTTTAATAAATTCAATAATACATGAGCACTTATGTAAGATCCTCTATGTAACCATACATATGAAACATGAACAAGTTTGACATTATTATTCGGCAAAGTTTGAAAAGTGTTAGAGGAATGGTGCACAATAGAGACCGTTTTCAAACTGATCCTTTGGCCCTTAACCCTTTATTGACTAGTGGACTTGTCCATCCTTATCATTCGGATGAGTCCATTTCTAGTTTTAGGAGTTTCTGGTGCTGTTTTCACTTCTTTTTGTATTTTGCATAGGAATTCCTGTAAGCAAACAGTGCGGACCGTGATCAGACGCCGCGTTCTGCGGCGTCTGACCTTGGTCTGAACTATTTGACTAGGTCCCTACAACGGGTTGCCAGTCTAAAAAGAGTTAAAGGTCTGTCTTCCCTTTTTGCTTTTAAAAGTAGTTCTGTCGCAATATTTTAATTGAATATGGTTACACTTGTTTGTAAACAGTCCATGGAACGTCAACCTCAGAACCAGTCTTAGTAAACTAAAAGGCGGACGACTTACGGAACAAATTCTGTTCAAAGACCTTCATGAAATAGGTGATAGAAAGTGTCATATTGTGGATAAGGGTGGATTAACAGGATAATCAAATAGTGCTAAACATTTGGTAAAACACTTGTAACTTCAAATATGGGGCTAAAGAAGAGAAATATGTATTTCTCGTATTTGTACAGTTTGAACTTTTTGAACTAAACGTCCTCCCTGTCGCTGTTGTACATCTTCCTCTGTCTATGTATTCCAAGTTTCTTTCCTTCGTTTTGTCTGTCTGTCTCTCGCACACATATAATTCAGCAGCTACCTTGTGTTGATATTGCATTAAACTTACTTCAGTCGAAAATATTAGAAATTTACTTCATTGATTTTATCTCTCCTCCCCCCCCGCCCCCCCCCCCCCCCCCCCCCCCAACTTTGAAAAAGTTGGTGGGGCATATTGCCTTTGGCTTGTCCGTCCGTCCGTGTGTGCATCACATCTTTTCATTCCTGCTGTAACTTTTGAACCCCGCCAGCTAAGATTTTGAAATTTCACATATGGATTCGTCATGGCAAAATAGCTGATACATATTTTTTCTTCTGAGTTATGCCCCTATTTGGAGTTTTGCACCTTTTAAGAAAATGAGATGAATATCTTGTTAGCAAGTTATCTCAAAAACTATTTAAGGCCTTGAAATTTGATACAGTTATTGGGTATGAGAAGAAAAACACCTGCTTAACTTTTGGGAAAATTTCAGAACATTTTGATGGAGTTATGGCCCTTGTTTGAATTTGGCATTTTTCAACTTTTGAACCTCTTAACCGAGGAAGCTGATTTTTGGTATGGTAGTAGTCTTTGAATAAGTTTTAGTAAGGTGGGGTAACTCTGCATTCATTAATTATGGAGATTTCCCCGCTGTCGTTCAATACTTATGCAGCTACTGGGTTCCAGAACCACTGAGCATACGATTTTTTTTCTTGGAAAAATAGCTGACACATATTTTTTTTTCTTTTCCAAGTTATGCCTCTTTTTGGAGTTATGCCCCTTTTAAGAAAATGAGATGAACATCTTGTTCGCAAGATATTTCAAAAAGTATTTGAGCTTTGGCCTTGATATTCGGTATACTGATTGGGAATCAAGAGCAGATCATCTGATCACCGTTTGGGAGAATTCTTTGAAATTTAAATGGAGTTATGATCCTTGAATAAATTTGGCATTTTTCCAACTTTTGAACCACATGACCTAGGAAGCTGACTTTTGGTATGATGGTTGTCCTTGATGAGTTTAATACTTTAGTAAAAGTGAGGTAACTCAGCATTCATTACTTACTGAGTTATTTCTCCTGATGTTCAATACTTACGCAGCTAATGGCCTTAAGAACCACTGGGTAAAGGGTTTTGAAATTCCATATGTGGATTCCTCACAGAAAAATAATCAAAATGCTTTTTCGTTTCTTTTCTCGAGTCATGCCTCTTTTTAGATTAAGCCTACTCTAAAAAAATGAGATGAACATCTTGTTAGCAAGATATCTTAATGAGTATTTGAGCTATGCCTTTGATATTAGGTACACTTATTTGGTAAGGGGTGTTTTAAAATTACCTGATAAACTGTTTGGAGAATTTCGTCAAATTATGATGGATTTATGGCCCTTGTTAAAATTTGGCATTTTTCAACTTATGAACTGCTTGACCTAGGAAGCTGATTTTTGGTAAAGTTGTTGAGTTAAATACTAAAGTAAAGATTAAGCAACCCCTTTTCAGACTAACACATTCTAAACCTGGACACCCTTAGTGGCAAACATATGGTTGGGGCATAGTGTTTCCCAAACACAATTTCTAGTTCTTTAAGTTTTCGTAACTATGTTCCGGAAAGGGGCTCAAGGGAGGGAATTTATAACAACCACCTCTTAGCACCGAGTCTTATCGTAATTTTGCCTTATACATGTATCTCCAACACTGTTTTATTGATTAACATCAAACTTGGCATAGCCAATAATTTTGACACTGTGGATGACATCATATAGTATTTAAAGGTCACTTTGATCTACATTTCATGGTTCTGTGATTTTCTTTTATATTTTGAGCACTAGTCTATATGGTATATATTCACCATACCTGGGATAACGTCGTTTGAGCACTGTATGGTATTATATATTCACCATACCTGGGATATTGTAGACACTCGGCGCCAGGTGTGTGCAACTATGGTCACGTACAGCTGAGCCACTTGTGGAACGTCGTTAGGAGAATTGAAACAAAACAGAATAACGTCGTTACGAGAATTGAAAAAGAACAGAATGATGGTTAAATGCTTCTGCAGATGACCTCATACGTGTGTAGGGCTTTGTAACCATTATATTGTTATAGTTCCAAATAATGACATCATGAAAATTGAGTCGCGACACGAGAAAACCAACAAAGTGGTTGTGCACCCAGCGCAGACTAAGATCAGCCTGGGCATTCGACCAGTCAGATCAGACTCTTCACCAAGTGCTCAAAGGGTAGCTAAGGGTCTAAGCTACCTCCGTGCGGACAGCGGAGACGCTGATCAGACTGGGCGGATGCCTGATCTGAGTCTGCGCTGGGCACACAACCGCATTTTTGGTTTTCTCATGTCGCGGCTCAATTTGGCTCTACACTTTTGATTGCCACTGTTGCGAAGCCATAATAATGTAATTTTGATCTCTTCAGCTGTGATACGAACAAACACAGCAATAGATAGACACACTCGTTGTCTGAAAGGGCTTTTATAAACCTGATTGTCAATCACTTAAGCGACAGAAAGGAAACTTTACTATACTCAAACGTTTAATCAAAACAAACAATACTTCATGTGGCGTTAATGTTTGACTTTCATTATCTAATCTAAATAAAATTGGAAAATAAAATTGAGGATCGACAAAGCACTATCAGTGTTATAAATACGGTTCTGGTTGAAGGCAATATTTAAAATATAATGCGTAAACCGGCCTGCGCACGCGCAGGCTCGTCTAAGCATATGCCACTCGCCAGCTTATGGGGTTATAAGAAAGATAAAGAAACAAAGAGCTGGGAATGCGCATAGTTATTTGTACGTCTGGGCTCGATACGTCGGGATTTGTTTATTTATTTATTTAGTTCTAAAAATGTGATACCTAAGGTTTGATTTAAAATTCCCGGAATTTGATTGGACCACAGCTTCAGATAAGATATTTTGTATTTATCTTTTTACAATTATATTAACTTAGTTAATTTTACTTATTTATTTATTTATTTATTTTGCGTTTTATTGCTTCTTTTTATTAAAATTTGATCGCTGTTATTTTTTTTTATAATTTATTCAAGCATGTGTTGAAGGATTCTATGGCTTCAATTAACTCGTCTCTTCCAAAGTTTTTTTTTAAAAAAAATAACAATAAGATAAACGATAATAAAAGATAAAAGTAAAAAAAAAAAAACAAAAAAAAAACAACAACCAAAAACCCCAAAAAAAAACCAACAACATACTTTCACAAGGATAATATTGACTTTTCTTGAAATGGGCTGAAGTATATCTGTTTTGTTTGTTTTTGATTGAATGTAACCTTCCGAAAATGTAAATATTCAACATAGGCTATGCAACTATTATAGTATCATGGAGAACAGAAAAAAACGAACTCTTATGAAGATATTGTTATGACAAGGTTTATGTACATAGAACCAAACAAAAGGGATGTAAGGAAAATACGAACATTTTTTATATGTAGTTACACTAAATGTGCGGACGCTAAATGTTCGGAATACACAGCCATTTTTCTTACGGGGTACTCTTTCTTCAGATAATGAAACTGCTTTTCTTCACAACCACAACTCCTTAAATATGCGAACATTTGTAAATGTTCTTACATTTACTAACACTAAAGAATATAATTCAGGCCAAATGGTATTGCATTTTGTTTCTGTGCAGCTTATGAAAATGAGCCAATCGCTATTTTAGAAGCATTTTGAAAGGCGGTGTGTGTTGAGAGGAGCGGAGAAGGGGGCGTTGTGGTATCGGCATTTATTTGACCTCCACACGTAGAAAATGGCCATATTATGCACAGATTGATATGAAGTTTAAAATTTTTACTTACATTTACGTCAAAGGGGTTCCATTACATTGCTTTTTCGTTCGAAATATAAAGTTCAATACATGTATTAATATTAGTTGACTGATATTGTTTAATTACATGTTATGATTGTGGAGATCCGCAGCTATGTATTAGTACAATTCTTTCTGTCCTGTCGGGGAAGGATGAGTATCATAGTTAAAAAACAATGTGGACACTGGTCAAACTGCTACTAAGAAGCAGTCTGATCTGGGTCTACATAGTTTGCCCACGTACGTATGTTTAAACTGTATTTTTCTTTATATTATTTTTTCAGATTATTATTACAAAGAAGCGCTAAATGAATGACAGCATGGTTCTTGTTCAAAGAACCACTGCAACGCCATTGCCGAATATGGATTCAGAAGGAAATGAATTCGGCGATTCAGAGGAGGACCTAAACGCAATGGCGTCCGCAATTACCCGGATGAACGAAAGAGAACATTCGTACATACTGAAACAAATGGGTGGGCGCGGTAGTCCGACCAAAGGTGACTTTACGCCACGTTCGGTTGGTACTCCAAGAACTCACGGGGGTCAGTTAATATCCACTCCACGGACTCCCCGCTCTTATACATTTCTTGGAACTAATGCAACAGTGTTAAATGATAGTGTTCCGTTGACTCAGAGAAATAGTGCAATATCAAATGGATACGCTAGTCCAAGACAATTTACACTTTCCGCCTCTCATATGAACAGGGAGGGGAGTGGGTATTCGCCACGGTTACAGAAAATTCGTGGAAAACAACGACATATGTCATTTGACTACGATGATAAAGAAGGTAAGATTGCATTAATCAACCCTTCCTTCATAACTGTCGACGAGCAAAAGTGTATCATGTGGCCCGCATGATATACTTTTGTGTGTAGATGGTTCAGAAGGTTCTGACTGATACCGTCACTACTGAGCAATAATACGGAGCACTGACGTTCATTCACACGGTGGTAATAATACATGTACCAATTTCATTACCTGTGCTGTCGACCGAGCCAGTAAATTACTATACATGCAAAAGGGATTGTCGATCGATACAATCTTTGACAATGGTATCTTTTACTGTTATTGGTAATATTTACGACCTAATTTTTGGTCGACAACCATATTGTATAGTACCGGATCGGTCGACAGCACGGTAGGCAAATTGGTATTATCTCCGTGATTAAGAGTAATTACTTGTAAAAAGGGATGACTATATTTCATCGGGCAATCGCGACTTGTTATGGCTTTCCACGTATAGCCAGAGCTCTTACGGCATGCGAACCCTGCCCGCATGTGCAATCTACTGAATCTCGGGGTAGCGGGCACTTATAAGTTCATGTGGTCCTGTGGCCGGATTGCAAGAACACGCAGTGTACCCGTACAAATCCCGTTTGCAAATAAACACAACATGTTAGAATGGTGCCACAAGTCTGTGCGGCTCCACCTGTAGGTCATATTTGATCTAAACATCAGTACTTATTTGTCAAGCCTACGAGCATTTGCCTTCAAATTAATCTCATAAATGACGGCAAGGCCTGTCTAAACGTAGCCTGCTTAAAACTGTAGCCAAGCGTACAATTCAATTGTCCAAGGGGAGCCGATTCTCTCCTTTAGGAATTGGAATTATAATTGAGCCGCGACGCGAGAAAATCGACAAAGTGGTTGTGTGCCCATCGCAGACTCAGATCAGCCTGGGCATCCGCCCAGTCTGATCGGAGTCTTCGCTGTCCGCATGAAGGTAGCTTAGACCCTTAGCTACTTTTTAAGCGCTTAGGAAAGAGTCTACTCCGACTAGGCGGATGCCCAGGCTGACCTAAGTCTGCGCTGGGCGCGCAACCACTTTGTTGGTTTTCTCGTGTCGCGGCCCAATTAGTAGGCTTGCTTCCACTGAGAATGAAACAGTTAACCTGAAATGAGCCACATTTTGTGTGTTCCAAGAATGTGGCATTTGTAATATGCCAAGGCTCTGATCAGACTGCACATAAATGCAGTCCGGTCAGAGACTTCGCTTGTCATATGAACATCTGTGGAAGTGACCCAAGCCACAGAGCCAACAATGAGGTCTCTGATTACCCTGTATAAATGAGAAGAATGATTTGAATATCACATGACTAAATTGTTCTATTTTTGGAAGTCACATGGTGTGGTTCAAATTATATCACATTTTCTGTATTTTCAGAAATAATTCTTGAAGATCTAAAATACTACAGAAAACCAAAAGTGCCAGTAAAGCGTACAGAGCTCCTATACCTCAAGGCCTGCACATTATGTGGAATTGTACCATCACAAAACTACGCCAAACAAACAACGTCAACAAGAACTATTATGATGTCAAATTGTTCTCTAAGTCATTTAACCGTCAAACCAATTGCCATTTCACTAGTCGTAAGTAAAGACATTTACAAAATTGAGCCGCGACACGTGAAAACCAACAATGTGGTTGTGCGCCCAGCCCAGACTAAGATCAGCCTGGGCATCCGCCCAGTCTGATCAGAGTCTTGGCTTTGCGCTTAAAGGGTATCTAAGGGTCTAAGCTACTTCCTTGCGGACAGCGGAGACTCTGATCAGACTGGGCGGATGCCCAGGCTGATCTGAGTCTGCGCTGGGCGCACAACCACTTTGTTGGTTTTCTCGCGTCGCGGCTCAAATGTATTCGAAAATCTTTTCCACGGTCATAGAGTATTTTATGCGCAATGACAAAGACACTTTGAACTGTTTGGACTCGTGTAGGCAGAATAATTTAAGAGTCGGTCATGGGCGAAGTCACAGAGAAGGCTCTGGTTTCACAAAAACATCGCTAGTATACTGGCTTATACTAGCGAAGCTAGGGGGGGGGGGGTGTAGATATAAAGACATTCCCTATGCCCAACTCATTGGTTCATGCGTGAATTTTGTCAGTATTTTGTCAAGTTGAAAGTAACCGTTAAAATTCGAAAAATTGGGCACCTAAAATAGTTACCGTAACTATCCTAGACGGGAACATTTGAGCCGCGAAAAGACAAAGCAACCATTGTGGTTGTGCGTACAGAGCAGACTGTTTAATATTTCATTTGAATCTTTTGGACGTATAACTGCATTGAAACACTTAAAATTGAGCCACGACACGACAAAACCAACAATGTGATTGTGCGCCCAGCGCAGCCTCAGATCAGCCCGGGCATCGGCCCAGTTTAATTAGACTCTTCTTAAGTGCTCAAAGGTAGCTAAGGTCTAAACTACCTCCATGCGGACAGCAAAGACTCTGATCAGACTGGGCGGATGCCCAGGCGGATCTGAGGTGGCGCTGGGCGCACAGCCGCATTGTTGGTTTTGTCGTGTCGCGGCTCAATTACATGTATTTTAAGTGTTTCGATACAAAAGATGCAAACGAAATATAAACAGTGTAGATCGTTATCACACTTTTCCATCAGAAACAGTTTGATCTGTTTCTGCACTGTTTACTTAACAAATCTGTCACAATACGTTGGTTGTTCACGGTAGGTAGCTGCAATACCGTTGCTGTAGCTGCATTGTGATATTTATCAATTTTACCCAATTTTGATATACAATTGCCTTTGCGCGCACAGCATATCAATGTTTTTGGTTTTTATTTTCGCATGTGGTTATTTTATTTTTCATTCTTATTAATTATTATTATTGCTCTTATTATCATTTTGATTAAGAGGGACATACGGATACACACACTAGATGTCTCTGGGAACGACATTGGAGCGATGGGAGTTATGTATCTTGCCGAAATGTTGGTGGAAAATAAAACCATATACGAACTGGTAAGCACATGTAACTATGGCTACTATATGGCTACATGTAACGTGTAATCTTTCTAGGGTACATTTTGAATAATCAGCAATAAAAAAGCACGTTCTGACGCAATATCATCAGATGAATTAAGCAACATTAGTTTCTGCTTTCGTTTTTATCCTTTTTGATTTTGGTTGGTTGGTTGGTTGGTTGGTTGTTTTGAGGTAACTAGCACTTTGAGACAGTATTTGAGCCAAATATTAGTGAGTTGTTTGTTTTCTTCTAAAAACGTAGACAGGTATTTATGAACACTGCCAGTGAAATACAATCCCATTTTAGAGACCTGGATATTAATATGTAAGGGTTATGGCTTACCATCACAAATGAGCATGATTGAAAACCATAAGCTCACAGACTGATTAGTAGGGCACCCCGGCACTGAAAGTTAACCACCACCATCGCCGATCCTACCACCCGTATATCCTTTTTGAAGATGTTACTTGTCTTTGAGTATCTGTTCATAGTTAAAATAAGATATGTTAAAAACAATTCCAAGAGTTTGGAAAAAACTTCTGACAGAATAACAAGCATGGTAGAATGTTAACAAACTATTTCTTGATAACATAGTTTCTTTGTTAGAATTTTGAAATGGAGGTTGAATAAATTCGAACCAAAAGCTGTTTCCTTATCCGTCTTTTCATAGAATCTGTCAAGTACTTTTCCTGGAGAAGAAGGGTTAAAGGTGTTAGCAGAACTACTTCCACAGAACAGATCCCTACACATACTCCGACTAGAGTGTAAGTTTATTCAATCAATTATTCATTTATTATTACTGTAACAGATTTGAGCTAGTCGTAATGACTATTTATCATATGACGTCGCCTCTGAGAGTGTAATAAAGCCATGCATTAAATGCGATAATCCACTAGTGGATTAAATATGCAAATTACGTCGTAACGTATACGTTGACGTCCATAAAAACGTCGCGTTTTCTAATGGCGAAATCGTGACGTTTTATTGCAAATTCTGCTGATAAAATGCGATTTTAGTGTCATATGATAAATAGAATCTTGCATTCGTGCTCCTGTATTACTGAATTTATTAAACTCGTTGGGGAAAACCGATAAGATGCTCGGCAAAGCCTCGCATCTTATCTTTTTCCCCAACTCGTTTAATAAATTCAATAATACATGAGCACTCATGTAAGATCCTCTATATTCTCTGGAATTGGTACATTTAACAGTTTCATACGGTACAGGGTAAGATAAATTTTCATTAAGTTTTCCTTTTATTTCATGCCTTTGCCTATTATGTCATCGTCATTTTTTCGTCTATAAGTGTATAACAAGGGGCTCACGTTTGTAGATTTTAAGGAACCGTAAAGCAATACATTCACACTTGTATACATTGTCTCTTAAACGTTTATTATACAAGCTTTTTGTTTAAATTTTATGTATTAAGAGTGGATAGTGCACCGATATAAAGATACTTGGTGAAAGGGTTAGGGATTTTATTCCCCTAAAGAAAATATATGGTTGTATGAAAAAATGCTTACAGTATTTTAATTGAGTTGATTTTTTATTTTCAGCTAATAATATAGATCATACGGAAGCACACCTGCTAGTGGACATTATGACGGTAAGATTAATAGAATCTATGATGGGGTTGAGGCCGAGACAAGGAAATCTCAGGTTAGTTTTCAGATTATTTAGTCTTATGCGAGGCTTGCCGAGAAAAACACTTAAATAATCTGAAAACGAGCCTTGAGATTTCCTTGTCAAGGTTTCAACCCCATGATTGATTATTTTTCTCAACTATGTTTTATTAAACAGAATATTCATTGAATTCTTAACTTCTTGTGGAGTCCATTCCTATAGACTTGAAGCTAATTTTCTATTTATAGTTTGACATGTGTGTTAATTTCACCTTGTGCATGCATTTTTCATGATTGGCAGCTAATCAGAAATCTGCAGTGACACTTCCTGTACATCACTGGGTGTCAATTTCATATTCTGCATGCAATTTACATGACAGGTGGTAAGTTGATTTGTTGAATTAAAGTGTGTTATTAACTGGGCTGTACTATATAGCTATGATTGGCATTTTGAGACAGCTTTCTGAGCCTAGGCTGAGATAGCAGGCCGAGATAGAAAAATCTCAGACACCTCTAGCAAGGGATATCCTTGTCCAAAGGGTTAGAAATGTTGCTTTTTTTCTCGAGACCAGTAAACACATAATTCCACTACTAGCTGAAATTAAAACTTCAGTCTTTAGCAAATGTGTTTAGCAAAAACTTAAAAATTCTATTCGACTCACACATATGCAAAGCAAATTAGTAACAAAGGTACGTACAGCTTTGTAAAAGTTAAATTGGTGGAGTTCACACAAAACTCCTTCCTTAGAGTCGCCAAATCGGTTTTGCCACAGTGCCAATCAGGTTTTATGATAACTTAAGCAATTCTACAACGTCAGCCAGTATGCCTTTCATACTTATGGTTTGGTTACAATGTAGCACTGTAACATTTAGGTAAATGTTTCAGGTGGGAATTGAATATCCAATTAATCAGCGTATTACTGTTAATAAATTGCACTGTTTATATTGCTAGTGTTTTTTTCAAATACCAAAATGTATACATTAGGCCTACTTAAATTAATTTCACAACGTGTAGTTTTAGCATTCAGTTATTATTAATATTTCTTTTTTATCATTTACAATACAGAAATTAGTGGATTGAACTACTAGATGTGGTGAAATGCATTACATGCTTTATAGTGAATTACCTGTTACACAGTATATTACGTGTAATAAAGAAAACTGACTTTCAAGAGTGGCGAAGAACATTTTATTTGCTAATATTTAAGGTTTGGATTTCCTTATATATAAATGTGGTACAATGATAAGTCTGCGTTGTGGACAGAATATTGATTATAATATTCGAAGTCCCATTTGAAATTGCATTATTTTATTTCAGAACACGCCAAACCTTGCTGAGCTATATCTAGGCCATAACAATCTGGGATACGATGGTGGTATACTTCTGGCAAAAGCATTAGGTAAAATCACTCACAGATTGTACCCTATAAATGAGCCGCGACACGGCAAAACCAACTAAGAGTCGTGTGCGCCACGCGAAGATTCAGATCAGCCTGGGCATGTGCCCAGTCTGATAAGAATCTTTGCAGTTGACATGAAGGTAGTTTAGACCCTTAGCTACCCTTAAAGCAACACAAGCGATAAAATGCCACTTTGTTGGTTTTGTCGTGTCGAGGCTCAAATTACCCAGTTAAAATCAGTGTATAAAGCAAACTAAATCTTAAAAAAAGCCACAAAAATGCAAAAAAGATGACCTTAAGTCTGTACATAACACTTGCGTCAAAAAGAAGACTTCAAGAATTTCTACATAAGTCTTCAATTGTAAAAGCATGTTAACTGTAATTCGCCACGCAGTCCTATTTTTCTGTACTTGCCTTTCGATCGTTAAATTCCTTTTAATGATAATGTTCCGAAGCGACGAAAGAGTTTGTTCAGCTGCTGTACTTATACAGTATGCAAACGCAAATCATTCTTCATTCTAAAGAATTCGGATCCAGGGTCATCTACTGGACCTCTTTTGCTCTAACGTTTCAGTGTTGTTCTTGCTACTGAGTGCTAAAGTTGTTAATCCTGATTTATATGAGCCGCGATACGACAAAAACAACAAAGTGGTTATGCACCCAGCGCAGACTCAGATCAGCCTGGGCATCCGCCCAGTCTGATCAGAGTCTACGCTGTCCGCAGAGAGGTAGCTTAGACCCTTAGCTACCTTTTAAGCGCTTAACGAAAAGTCTGATCAGACTGGGCGGATGCCCAGGCTGAGCCGAGTCTGCGCTTGCAGCGCAACCACTTTGTTGGTTTTCTCATGTCGCGGCTCAGTTATATTCCCTGCTTTGATCAATTGATGGGTTAAATGTCCTTCACACGACCGAATAATTTGTATGTTTATGGACCACAACAACAGAATCCGGGGCAAGGGTTGTGACCACGAAAAATCGATGTAAGTCTCCAGTTATTTGAGCCGCGACACGAGAAAACCAACAAATCAGACTTTTCGCTAAGCGCTTAAAAAGGTAGCTAAGGGTCTAAGCTACCTCCATGCGGACAGAGAAGACTCTGATCAGACTGGGCGGATGCCCAGGCTGATTTGAGTCTGCGCTGGGCGCACAACCACATTGTTGGTTTTCTCGTGTCGCGGCTCATTTATTACTGACAGTTCCAAGGTTATGATTCTGTAGCGGTTTACTATTATTGTCTTGGTGTATCGGTTCTCCTATTAGTCTTTGACTGTTTATACATAATTTAGAGAAGCCTCGTGGTCATCTGCTTGGAAGGAGTTGACCTTTTGGCAGTAGCCTCGTAGTCATCTGCTTGGAAGGAGTTGACCTCTTGGCTTTTTTGCTTTTGTTGTTTTGCTTTGTTTAGTTTTTCCTTTCCTATTTGGTGTTAAAGGCAGGTTGTGGAAAAAGATCATGTCGGTTCTTGATCTATTCTCATTTACTTTGTTAGCGTTTCTATGATTTAGGGTTCGGACTAATAATTTAAGTGCATTGACCACTTCTACAGCTTTATCATAAGCAAATCGAGCCGCGACACGACAAAGCAAAGTGGCATGTGTACCCCCAGCAAGGACTCAGATCAGCCTGGGCATCCACCTAGTCTGACCAACCTTCGCTGTTTGCATGGCGGTAGCTTTGACCCTTAGCTAACCTTTTAGCGCACAGCAAAGACTCTGTTCAGACTGGGCGGATGTTGGTTTTCTCGTGTTACGGCTCATTAATCTGTATTATCTTTTTGTCTTTCAGAAACCAATACAACATTACGGACCCTGGACTTGCGATGGAATCACTTCAGAAAAGACAGCGGAAAACAACTTTGTAGTTCTATTAGGGTAAATATAGTCTGTTTGTTTGTTTATTATTATATAACGTCAGCATATTGTCATACAAGTGATTAGCAAGCATCTGCCCTAAAAAGAGCCAAAACACAACGGTTGCTGAAAGTTTCCATAATCCTATCAGCGGTAAAAACGCCTAAACTCAAATCATTGTAAAAAGCGGTTCACCTCAACGTTTGGTAATGAAATGCGGGTTGGTGTGCATTTATTGAGTTATATAACTGGCAAAAAGTAGAGAAAACAAGTTTTTGAAAAATAACAAATCACTCCACAAAATACAATTTCCTGTTCTGGTTTCCCGTCTAGCAACGCTAAAAAACATAGGCGGGATAGTGATTGGGACGCCACGCCTGTACATTGTTTTTTTACCATTTTATGTAATCGAAAGTAGGTCATTTTAGTTGCCAACCAAAATGACCCAAATAAGAATTCAAACCCTTTTTATGTGGAACTCGAGGATGTTTTATTTTTTAAAGCTGGCTTATCACGGTCATTTACAAATACGAAACTATAGTGAGAAGCTTGCAGTGATACCTCATGATAAAATTTTTTCATGCCGATAGAGCAATTGGGCCTTTAAGACAGCGGTTTGCTTTCAATATGAAGCTTTCCATTGACTTACCTTTAAAGTTATCTGAAAATAATAGATCTCTCTATTGTATCTTTTAACAAGAAGAAGAAAAACTATGTTTTTGAAACTGTCTATTCAGCACTATTAAGGGTATAGAACATGAGCCTTCGTCCCTCGTTACGTTCTCGAAACATATTTTTTTCAAATGAAATCTGATCTGAAACTACATGTATTAGAGCTTTTATGAATACCTTTCCTATGTAGCAAATATAGTGTTTTATTTCTTTGATAAAGGTGGGGGTGGGGACAATGACTACTGTGTTTATGACAAAAGGATCTCTACTTATATGTACTTTAATTTGCCGTTTAGTTCCAATGGAAACGGGAAACTTGATTTTTTATGTCTTTTCTGTGAAGTTTACAGAAGTGTCCTTTAGATACATTTTGTAGTACTCAAACATGATTTTCATTATCGTGATTGCTTTAGCAACCAAAATGTTCAAAATGTTGAAAATAGCAAACTATCAAAAAATATTTAACTAGAAATCTGTGTCTGTAAGACACGAACGATGCCTCCGTGCAGCGCCTGTCTCAGGCCAGTGTAATCCCGTAACTGTCCATTATCAACAAACACTATTTCAAAGAACTTTCCTGCTAGCTTCACTGTCAAGACGGCTAAGTACAAAGTCCATACTCTAGAATGCAAAAAAAAAAACTGCTTAAAAATGACTAAGTTTTAATGACAAGAATACTGTCAAAATTAATTCCAGTTTGATCAAAAACCCCATGCACATCTTCAGTATGTCCACAATACATAGGCAAAGTTTGAAAATGATCCACAAAGTTCGTACCCTACAATGAAAATAATGCCTGAAATGACTAATCTCAAAAGGCCCTAATTCCATCCAACTTAATTATAGCTTCACCAAAAATGCACATGCACATTTTCAATATGTATGCAAAGTTTGATTAAGATCCACTGGAAACTGTGGGTGGAGTTGATTACGTACACAAACTCCATACACTACAATGCACAAAACAGTATAAAATGACTAAGTTCAAAAGGCCGTAATTCTGTCAAAATTAATTTTTGCTCCATTAAAACCCAACATGCACATTTTCCATTCTAGCTTCATCAAAACCTCACATGCACATCTTCAATATGCCCACAACATGTGTGCTAAGTTGGAAAATGATCCATTGAAAACTGTGGGAGTAGCTGATTACACAATCTCTATTACCTAAAGTGTGACGGACAGACAGACTGACGGACGGACAGACAGACAGGAGCAACTCTCAATGCCCCTGACTATCGTCACGGGGTCATAAAAAGCATACCTCAGCAACTCCATAGCTAAAAAAGTTTATTCTATGCGAAAATGTTATATGTACCAGCTTTTACACAAACCCAGTTTTGCGTTTAAGTCGGCATTTTGGTTGGTATTGCAACCTAAAATCCTATTGACTTTAGTGGGAAAATTGAAAATTGGCTTAGTGCAGAAATAAGATTTTCGATAGTCCTTCCTCAGAATATCATTTTGCTTCAACTGCATTTGGATTGGTTGCCATAGAAACCAAAATGCTAAAAATATCAATAATTAAAAAATCAACTCCTCAAGCCTAATTCGCTATAAGGCTGGGAATGCTGTAGCTTTGCAAAAACAGTACATGCATAGAAACAAATCGCTTATTAAAGTATTATTGTTTTTGTTTTTCTAGCCATACGTTCTGACCGTACTTTCATTGCTATAGAAACTTTGTCTTTCATATTTCAGCTAAACGAAGGATTACGGCGATTGAACGTATCATGGAACGGGTTGGGAAAGGAAGGGTGTATAGCGCTTGCTAAGTCTCTTCCCAAAAATGATACTCTGGTTGACCTTGACATTACTTGTAACAGAATAGACGTTGTTGGCTTGCCCTTTCTCCTACATGGTCTAGTCAGGAACTCTGGGTTACAAAGGCTTAATGTTAGTATATTATTATCCTGTCAGTCGTCAGTAATTTCGTTTAAAAGCGTGTACATTACATTGTGTAATTACCTATCGCAACTATAAAAGCTGATCCACATTTTTTTTCAAAACCTGGCCTATGCAAGCAGTAAAATTGAAGATCAAAATGAAACTACGGATGAAGTCTGATATACGTTGGCTTTTAATGCAGACTGTCTTCAAATATACCTGAGATGCGACACAAAAACCAACATAGTGGCATTGCGCCGAGCGAAGACTCAGATCAGCATGGGCATCCACCCATTCTGATCAGAGTCTTCGCCGTTGGCATAGAGGTAGTTTAGACCATTAGCTACCCTGTAAGCGCAAAGCAAAGTCTCTGCTCAGACTGGGCAATTGCCCAGGCTGATCTGAATTTTCGCTGGGCGCCCATGCCACCTTGTTGGTTATATCGTGTCAAACCCATTTATCACGAATAAACTTTATTATAGTACATGGGCACATTCTCAGGGGAAGCAAATCTGACACTCATTTTCCTCCCATCGCAATAGTTGTCAACAGTTATAGGAAAGAATTTGCATCCAAAGGAGCGAAATCATTGCTTCAAGGATAAACCTCATTTTGGACAAACTAAAGGTGACCAATGCTTTTTAATCTGTAAGTTTGGTAAAACTTGCGGAAAACTCGGAAAAGTACCAATTCATCTTTTAAAATGTCGAAAGGAGAACTATGAATACCAAATTCCACATCTCTTCATGAAATGTAACATGTCTAGAACGCTTTATTTTTCTTTCAAAGATAATCTTTTTATCATATATTGCGTACAAAAATATTTCCAACATCAAATACAGAGTAACATAACATGAATGAATAAAACAGATAACATTCAGAAATAGCCATTGTGAAACTGAAGTTTGTCTTCAGTTTCAATGGAGCATATTATAAATTAAGGATTTTGTACCAAAGTAATTTATTTAAAAAAATAATTTCATTACTGTCTCTTTGGTTTTCATCACCTTTACTTGGCAGTGGGCTCAGATTTTATTGCTTCACACCTGTAAATTGAATGTGGAGATTGAACAAAAAGGATTCGGCCATTATTCTGCTCTTCCTCATAAAAAGTATCACTAAGACCCATATAAGCAACCACCGTCAAGCATCGTCAGTTTTCGCCAGTCTTCGTATTATGCTGTTTCACATCGGCTTTGTTTTACGGGAATACCGTATTTACTATTAAGGGACTGAAATATGGCATTTTCATTACATCATTTTGCAGCTGGGAAAGAATCCTCTGACAACAGATGGGGCAAAGGCTATAATCAAAGCTATTAATGGTGCTCAAAAGATGGAACTCAAAGAGCTGACTCTGGAGGTTGGTGACACCCTTGGCATTTATTATATACTATATTTATTTGTCTTCTCTTATCTATAACTTTTAAAATCATCTTTACACTGCGGCGATTTTCATTTCCATCAAAGTTGAATCCTAAGCGAATATTCGATGTTCGAAACACATTAGATAAATTGGGGCTCGTAAGAGGAAGTATCCCATATATTATTTGTAGTAATAGCATTGTTATTATTATGATTATTAATATATGCAATTAACTAACCTGCTAGTTTACCAGCTCGGAAATTGTTTCTTATTCCCTAACGTATGGTACGACAGATACACATTTTAGTTGTTTTCAGTTTTAAAAACATTTGACTCATATTGATTATTATATTAGTTAACCTCAATGATAACCAAATAAAAAAAATAAAACTTGAAAAAAGAATATAAGTCTGTCCAATACATCTACTCTTTACAAGTCCCTACTAGGCACACAACGTTGAATCAACATTTAATAAACGTTGCTTCAACGATCATCGTTGAATCAACGTTGATTCAGTATTGATCTAAAATTGTGTGTCTGCTGGGTCAGTCACAAATAGTATAATGAGCTTCTATCCGGCGTAAATAACGCAGCTATTTTGGTTGATACAGGAAGTTCCAGTTGATCATGAATTCACTGTCCTTGTTAAGAAGTTGAAGGAGTCTAGGAACATAGAGGTCGCTCATGAGGAGGCCATGCATGGCGCTGTAGAATTACAGGTAAAATTTAAAAATTGTAAGGTATTACTCCAGAGAAGGGCAGTTTAATTGTTGCTGTCGGTTTGCATTCTTAGTTGCATGTTTTTCATCTGATATTCTTTGGGAATCTATAAAATTCTGTTGGCGGGAAGCACGATGTCACTACTACCTTTTCGGGAAAGCTTCGAGTTTATAAGACAAATTGATCAAAATGTATAAAATTGCTAATAAATGTATGCGATATACATGTATCTCCATAACTTCGCATATACGGTAGAAACTAAACAAATACGGGAAATGAGCATTAAAGCACGGGTACTCTTGATCAGTGCATACGTTCTCTAGAACTGCCTCAACAAGAATTAGCCATCGGTGTCACTTAGTTAATACGCCAATAATATTTTCATAAACACAAATGATTGAACAAAATCAGTCAATTTTGCATAATATGCATAATTAGATTTGTAAATTAATGCAGAGCACAGTTTAACTTATATAATATGAAAAAATGAAGAAAGGCGAAACAATATGTTGGCTACATAATACTTGTCCTTAACTCTAAATGTCTGTTGTGTGGCATGCCAGTTTTTACGAATTCATGTACTAGGGTCGAGTCGGGTAACTTCGGACAGCGGGTAAATTTGGACATACCATTGCAAACAGTGAAAATCCAGATGAGATGGCTCATAGTGAGCCGTCTCATCAGGATTTCACTGTTTGGCCAGTTAATTTTGTTTTAATTCCAAACAACTGACATTTCACTGTCCGAATATACCTGCTGTCCGAATTTACCTGACTTAACCCTAACTGCCTAACTTGTTATTTTAGATGAAGGAACATGATCCGCACGACCTGAACAGATTTGACCCCGTGATGGTGCTAATAGAGTATATTAGAATAGACAATCTGAGGCTAATAGACCTTTTCCAGTTCTTCGATACTCACAACAGGGGGATGCTCAGTCGCAGTGATATCAGAGACGGAGTGGCGGTAAGCTAGCAACAGATGGCTAGATATAGAGGATCTTACACGAGTGGTCATTTCATATGAAATTTATGAAACGAGCCTTTGGCGAGTTTCATAAATATCATATGAAATGACCATTCATGTAAGATCCTGTTTATCACATGACCCTTTAAAATGGGGTTTTGAGGCTTCAAACTGAACATTATTTTAATAAGAAAACGCGTTGTTGACATGTACGCGCCAAAGTGTTATTCACGTGTGGTCATACGATTTTTATGACACGACGTTATCCACTGAATAAAGCGACGTCATATGACATAGTATTATTTTAGTTATAGTGCGTTTATTTTCAAATGCAGATTGTATGAATTATGTTTTGGCTATTTTTTAAACGGCAAAATTATGGAGTGTACATTTTAGCTAAATTGTGGCATGTAAAGCCATTTTATTCATAAAATTAGACTTAAATGGTCCCGGCTAAGGGGATTATTTTGTTATGTTTTTGTTTCTGGAATCATCTCTTTCTTCTGTTCAAGTCTCTTTTTTTCAAAATGTAAATGTGTTAAACATGTTTATTGTTTATATTTTTATTTTTGTAATCATTTGATTTTACCTCTGAAAAAGCACGAAAGGCGAAAGCGCACGGTAAAAAACAATTTATGAACTATACATGAATATCTCTTCATATTCTTGTGCAAACCTTAGATTAATGTTAATTTCTGTTTGAAGACTATTGGCCTTCCACTGACGGAGTATCATCTAGACTGTATTATGAAAGATATGGACACGAAGAGGGATGGATACATAGACTTAGAGTAAGCTATAAGTTTTCATTTCTTCGATAGTTTCCCTTGCTTCCAAAGGATTCCTAGTTCAGAATTTCCTCATGTGTGCTTAACATTGTTTAAATTGGAAACCCGTTTTTGATTCATATGCAAACAGTGCAAACCCAGTTTAGACGCCGCAAACGCGGCGTCTGATCAGGTTCTATACTGTTTGCCTACAGGAATGTTTATGCAGAATGCAATAAAAATGAAATTACCCACTAGAAGCCCTTTAACCCTGAAATTGTCTCAATTGATAAGTCCCGGATGGACTAGTCCACTGCTCAAAAAAGGTTTTGATGAAAGATCCTGAGGATAAGCAGCAATTAAGTTTTTGCTTAAAGATCAAAAGAGACTTTTACAGTAATGTTTCACGACTGGTACTAAGAACGCAGTTGGAGAGGCGATTAAAACATTTTCCTCTTGGTCCTATATTTACCGTATAAAGCTACACTATATTTTTAACATCCGTTTTGTACCTGAAGTTGGTTTTAATGTTGCCGGACTTGAATATCAAAACATAATACCAGAGCTTATTTGAGCCGCGACACGATAAAACCAACAAAGTGGTGATGCACCATGTGCAGACTCAGATCAGCCTGGGCATCCGCCCAGTCTGATCAGACTCTTCCCTAGGCGCTCAAAGGGTAGCTAAGGGTCTAAGCTACCTCCAAGTGGACAGCGAAGGCTCTGATCAGACTGGGCGGATGCCCAGGCTGATCTGAGTCTGCGCTGGGCGCACAACCACTTTGTTGGTTTTCTCGTGTCGCGGCTCATTTGTTGCTCTACCCAATAATATCATCAACAGACAACAGAGTAAGCAGTATTTGTGTCGTCTTTTTCACTGATTGAATGCTAATTGAAAGAGTGAAAATTAAATGGAAGTTTACTGAGCGTTGCTTTGCTCAGATTTTACACACATCTGACAAACATACCCTAATTCATGCACGCGTTCCATGAAAAAGACGCCATTTTGTCGCGTTGTTGCATTTTTATCCGCCCTACATGGTAAAAGGTTTCTGTAAATGTCATAACAAGTGCATTTAAGGGACAGACATGTCTTCCCTTCATTTATGCCCCCGCCACGAATAGTGGGGGGGGGAGCATTTTGTTTTACCCTTGTCCGTACGCCCGCACATGCTTAGGTATGTCACACTTGGTAGTACTGTTCGTGTCTCCACAACTTCTCCTACAGTATTTGATAAAGTGATTTGAAACTCGCAACTCTGATCAGACTTGCATAGAACATGTGCATAATGGAAACGGAACTTTGATGAAGGTCAACGTTGTAGAATTATGTCCACTTAAATGACATTGTTACATGTCATGACACTATTTCACACTTTGTGGTAGTTCGTGTCTCCGCAACTTTTCCTACAATATTTGATGCAGGTATTTGAAATTTGCGACACAGTTCAGACATGCACTGAACATGTGTATAAAGGAAACGAAACTTTGATTCAGATGTTCTCTGAAATGACATACATATTTTAACCATATTTCCATGCCTTATGTACTAGATCACATTTTGTCATAGTTCTAGCAACCTCATACCGATTTTGATATAACATCACATCTATACCCCGTCACGAAGTGGGGAGGGGCATATAGTTTTGCCCTTGCTTTTGTTCTTTTTGAGTAGTTTGGATAATTGTACAAAAGGTAAGTGTGTATTTAGCATCGGATGTGCTGATGAAAACTTGGATTTTGTTTTCTTAATATCTCAAAAGATGCTGCGACCACAATAAGATCACCTCTCCGAGGCGTTTTTGAAGCGTACCACAAAGTATTCATAGACGGGCTGAAGGGCCTTGGCCCAGAGTTATAATCAAATACTCTCTTTCCTCCCAACACTAGCACAGAGGCGCCGTGGTCGAGTGGTACCAGACGGTTGGTTACGGTACAGAAAGTTGCAGGTTCAAATCAGTGTTCGACCAGCCGTTTGCTGAAAAATTGTTTCTTTCAACCCAACAATAAAATGGCTACCTTTTTACAAAGCAGGAAAGGATAAGAAAACGTGAAGAAGAAATAGGTCCCACCGCTGAACCCAAGATACAGTGGGCCTATAATCCCTACTGCACCTATGGCCACTTTGCTTCTTGAAAACTTAACCTTTGTAAACATGTGGAATGCTGATAACGCTTTTCGTAATATAATATTTTAAGTTTTCGTAATATATATTAAGTTGGATAACGACTTACATTTCATTTTACAGAGAGTTTATGAATGCACAAAAGGAGATGGGAAAGATAGTTACTCAGCGAACAACTAAGGCGAAAGGAAAAGGAAAAGAAGACTTAGGTCTGAAGGAATTAAGGAAAATCCTTAAAGAATTAGTGGAGAAAAGAAATACTCGAAACAAAGAGAAGGCGAGTGAGCGCGTGCGGAGTGCGAGACCATCACGTGACAACATTTGGAGCACAAAAGCCTCAGCATCGTTAACTTCCACCAAACCTAAATCTGATAAAAGAGCTGGTTTAAAAACTAAACGATAACACACGTATTTTACACCACTGTTTGATGTTTCCTCACTTTAACAGTATGTTTTCACATATTTTTGTTCATTCAGTTTCTTGTTTTTTATATGAGCCGCAACACGACAAAACCAACAAAGTGGCATATGCACCCAACGAAGACTCGGCTCATTTTGGGCATCCTCCCAGTCTTATCAGAATCTTAGCTGTCAGCATGGAGCTAGCTTAGATCCTTAGCTACCTTTCAAGCGGACAGAGAAAACTCTGAAGGGATGCGGATGCCCAGGCTTACCTGAGTCTTCGCGTGGCGCATATGCCACTTTATTGTTGTTTTTTTTTCGCAGGGTACAGGTTAGGTCTGTAATACACTTTTACTTCCTTGCGGTACAAGTCGATATTTACAACGACGTGGTAGAATATTCGTCTTTCGATCAAGGGCACCGGTTTGATTCTCGGTCGGGACATCAGGAGTCCGAGACACGTCACAGACGCTAAAAACCATAGAGCTTCTGGTCGAAAATTCAACGTTACGGACTCTTAAAAAGACTAGATTCCTTGGCCGAGGATCGAACTTGGATCCTCTTGAGCTGAAAGCAAACAACTTACCACGTCGTTATAAAAGCCGACTTGTACCGCAAGGCAGTACAAATGTATTATATGCTAACCTATGTTTTAGCTACTTTTTACATTTCGAAATAGTAGCACCAAGAATGCTGTTTTTGTAAAATTGTAGGTAATTTGTATTCTTGTCAAATGTCAGCAATACCTTGAACAGTTGATCTTTTTTAACATAACAGGTGTTGCATTTTAACCGAAACAAGAACAGTAGAAAAATTAACGTAAAGCTACTATTTATTAAGTTCAAAATTTCCATGTTAACCCATTTATGCCTAGTGTTCGATATAAGGGACATTGGTAAACAGTGCAGACTCAGTTCAGACACCGCGATTTGCAGCGTCTGACGAAGGTCTACCCTATTTGCTTGAAATGAAAGGATATTTCTTCTTAAAATAAAATGAGCCGCGACACGACAAAACCAACAATGTGGTTTTGCGCCAGCGAAAACTCAGATCAGCCTGGGCAGCCGCCTAATTTTATCAGACTCTTTATTAAGTGCTCAAACGGTAGCTAAGGGTCTAAGCTACCGTCATGCGGACAGCGAAGACTCTGCCCAGGCTGATCTGAGTCTGCGCTGGGCGCACAACCATATTGTTGGTTTTGTCGTGTCGCGGCTCAAATAAAAATGATGAATATAAACTGAAGTTGACAAACGGACTCATTCAATTTATAAGTACAGAAAAGTCCACCAAGCATAAATGGGTTAAATAAATCATTTTTCATCTTTATTATAGTCCACGGACAAATGTTTTTCCATAGAGGAAACAAACAAAGTGGTATGTGTGCCCAGCAAAGACTCGGAGCAGCCTGGGCATCCAAATCTTCGTTGTTGTCATGAAGGTACCTTAGACCCCATCTACCCTGTAAGCGCACAGCGAAGACTCTGATCAGACTGGGCGGATGCCCAGGCTAATCTGGGTCTTCGCTTGGTACACATGGCACTTTGTCAGTTTTCTCGTGTCGCAGCTCTATTATCTTGTTTCACCGTAGAAGTCTACTGCGTTACGTTTCCCACTGTTCTATATTTTTGCCATTTAATTTACAATTGACAATGCATTTTGAGAACAGACTGAGGTTAAATATTCCACCTTAAACCATGAAGAAACTACACGATTGATGTAGGGTGTTTAATAAAAAAAGTGATAAAACCATATATACAATAAAAATATAATAAATTATATGTAATATACCAGAAGCTTATTATTAGCTGTCTTTTCTGGATCTACGTTGTTTGCATTAATTCTTGCTTTGTTTTTCCCATTGAATGGTATAAGGTACTTCAGACTTGGTATTAAGGTATAGTGAACAAAATAAATAAAGAAAGAAAGAAAAAGAAAAAACAAAAAAACAAAAAAAAAAAACACTTCAGTAATTTCCAGTTACCTTCGGAACTCACCGACAAGCATCGTAATCTGTTATCAGTGACATCGTAATCTGTCATCAGTGACATCGTAATCTGTTATCAGGGACATCGTAATCTGTCGTTGCCAACTTTGTTTATCGCCGGCAAAAGCCGAAGTTGGCATCGGCAAACTACGATGTTAGTCGCCGCTCAGCGGATTTTACCGATTATCTATAGGGTAGAGTCGGTTAAATTCGGACAGCGGGTAAATTCGGACATACCATTGCAAACAGTGAAAATCCAGATCAGGATTTTCACTGTTTGTCCAGTTAATTTTGTTTTAATTCCAAGCAGCTGAATATAGAGGTAAAAATGTCACTGTCCGAATTTACCTTCTGTCCGAATTTAACAGACTTGATCCTACATCCTTTTGAAATTACATGTATGGGTATAAAATGTTACAAACATGTTTTGTTTATACAAACAGCCATGTATTGTTATAAAATGCTATAAACATGTTTTGTTAATACAAACAGGCGGCAAAGAAGATGAACTCAGCGTGGACTGGAGCAGTGAATAAAGTTAAAGCCATGGGCGCGGCAGAAAAGGCTAGAAAATCTTTAGAAGAAAGCCAAGAACTTCCACTAATCAATGACGTGGCACTAAACAGGCGTCAACCCGACACGCCCAGTAAACTGTTTGTTACTGATGTAAATAAAAACAGTCCAATTATGGACGTGGAGAACAAATTATCAAATCTAGGAGGCGTGTTGCCGGATATAATGGGAAATGGACAGATGTATGGAATCGGAGAAAGACAGGAATTCATAGAAAATGTCGACACAAAGTTTGCTTGGAATACTCCTAGGGAGAGTAACAAACAAATAACTTAACCCTTAATGCGGCAAAAAGCAGACGACAAAATTTACGTCTGCAAAATTTCAAAAAATGTTGCGTCCAAGCGATATTATATTGAGAATTCGAACACTAGAAGGCAGACAGTATAGATTCAGATGAGGTGGCTCATTATGAGCCACCTCATCTGGATCTTCACTGTTTGCCAATTCAACAATTTTAATTTTTGGCGCTTTAACGGTTAATTTTTTTTTGTGATTTAAAAAGAGATAATATCCTAAAATTAAGGAAGTGTAAACAAAATATCACAAAATTATTCATTCTAACCATGAGTTGTAAAAATTTTCTAGTAATTGTCATGTATGTAGGGGAGGAAGTCAGAGATAAAGAAGGGGGATGGGCATGGATGCTAGCCAAATCTAATTCGACAACACATAGCAATATAGTAGAGAGAATGCCGTTATCATTAATTTTCCATTGGCACTTATGTAACTCTGTGTGACTTGTGTTCTTGAACCGCGTTAGCATGTAATTATTCATGTTATAGTTACTCTCAAATCTTTCTTTGAAAATTCATCATATACATGTAGTTCTACATGTCATAAGCCCCAGCTGCTCAGTGGGTTCAGCGCTGGCCGGCTAAGGTAGTACCCCGGGATCGAATCCCACTGAAGGAAGAATTCTTTCCGACCGTAAAAAGGGGTTTTCCATTGCTACGGCTCTTCATTTCCTTTTCATCAACTCGATATGCCCAAATATTGTCGAAAAGGCCGTAAAACCGTAGGTCATCCGTCCAGCCATCTATTGCTTTCAAATTTTTGTGATTGAATTTGTGCATCTGTTTAGTGTCCATCAATCTAATTATTTTAGCTCACCTGGAAGAAGACCCTTCTCATTCACGCTTTGTCCCACAGGGTATAATCGATTCCGCTGATTTTCGCTTCCTGCAGTGACTTGCATCATATTTGGCTTCCGCCGAGACTGTCCCCGCGATCTCTTGCTTCCTGCCGAGACTTCTGTACATGATAAATGACTTCCTGCAGAGACTGTCCGCGTGATTCTGCTTCCTGCCGAGGCTCTCGGCAGGAAGCAGAGTCACGCGGACAGTCTCGGCAGGAAGCCAATTTTCGAGGACAGTAGTCCCTGCAGGAAGCAAGAGTTCGCGGACAGTCTCAGCGGAAGCCAAATATGACGTACAGTCTCTGCAGGAAGCGAAAATTAGCGGAATCGATTATACCCTGTGTTATCCGTCGTCCGTCGCGTTGTGTTTAGATTTATGGTCGAAATACTTGCAAAAAGTATGCACACTGTCAATCAGCAGACACTTTACATGTGGCAGTATATATGCAATATTTTAAAGGACATTCAAGCCACTGTGAGATATATAAACGTATTCATACCAGATTTAGTGCGACAGACGCGCGTTTCTGTATTCTTCTTCAGTGTTGCTAAACCCCAAAAGTTTGAAAGAAAAGAGATGATGGCAGGTCTCGGCAGGCAACGAGCATCCCTCTCCGAGCCATACTTACTGTTGCATTCCGCGGGACTTATTAGCCGCAGACTTCAGGTAAGAGACGCCTACGTATTAACCCGCGAAAGCAGGCGTCCCCCCATCGAGCCACCTCAACCCCTGCGTCTCGAGAAAGGCGACAGACAAGGGCATCAGAAAAGAAATCTTTTTTGACATGGTTTCCTAACGGTCACGAAATCAGGGCAATGTGTTCGGAATAAATAGGTAACTGTCTGAGACTGATAACGCGGTGGAAAAAAAGCCTCAAACTTTTCTGGTCTTGTTCTGACTGTCAACGTTGCGTGCAAATTTCACTGTCTTTAAGTCCTATCTAGTCTTTGAATTCTCAATAGATATATACTAAGAACAACTTCTAACCGACCACTTGCTTTGTCTTGAGCACCGTCGCTTGAAGATGGTATCCGGGCATAATTTTCTTATATTCAGTACTCCAAATGTGTCATGTAAACGTTGTAAAATGTTTGAGCTCAATACCTTTGGAATCGTTTTCCTGGCAGCAAAGGGTGCAAATGTACCCCCATTTCGAACTTCGCAAGGATTATGACTGTGGTGGAGAAGGTTTTCTACTTGTGACTAAAATTTTGAATTCTGTATTGAAATAATGCCTTATTATGAATTTTCAAGTTCTTTTAAACATTTTCTAAATATTCGCACAAATCATAAGCATATGCTGACAAGATTCCGAAATGTGGTTCTGTCCGAATCGTGAAAATCAGCTGAAATGTTGCGATTTTCGGAAACAGGGGTACCATTATCTTTCACTTATTCAATGGTGCACGGATAAGATTTTTTTTTCAGAGTTACTTGATTTACTTTAAAAATACTACAACTTAATTAAAAATGGAAACATGTGTTCGATTGTCCTTTTTATTTAGCAGAAAACAGGCTATAAATAAGTGGTCGGTTAGTAGTTGGTTCTAGTATATATAGAACGAAACTCTTTTTTTTTTCAGTTTTGCTGAATAAAAGTTTGTCATCTGCTCTCTTAGGCGCTTTAAGGGCAAGAACAACTTGGCAGCAAACCCACTGCATAAAATGATTGATTGATTGATTTGTTGCTTTACGTCCACGGTAAACAGCTATGGTCATGTCGGGACGGTCAGTTAACCTAACCACACTATTCCTGGACAGGATTAGACCTCCCAAGCGGTTAACCAGTACTAAGTGCACTTATTTTCGCCAGTAACTGACAACTGCCCTTCTTGAATCAGCGGAAGGAGAATCGAAAGTATGTGGCCAGACTGGGTATCGAATCCAGGACCTCTGACTTATGAGTCAGATGCCCTACCGATTGCGCTACGCGGCCCGGCAGCATAAAATGAAATGAGCCGCGACACGAGAAAACCAACAATGTGGTTGTGCGCCTAGCGCAGACTCAGATCAGCCTGGACATCCGCCCAGTCTGATCAGTCTTCGCTGTCCGCATAGAGGTAGCATAGAGGTAGCTTGGACCCTTAGCTACCCTTTAAGTACTTAGCGAAGAAACTGATAAGACTCAACAGATGCCCATGCTGATCTGAGTCTGCGTTTGGCGCACAACCACTTTGTTGGTTTTCTAGTGTCGCGGCTCAAAATAAGTCTTAGTGACGGCTGTAATCTTTATCAAAAAAAAACCTATCAAGCACGTCCTCTGCTAATTGGTCTTGAGTCGGCGGGAAAATTCGGATAAACCATTGCAAACAGTGAAAATCCAGATGAGACGGTCTTGAAAGGTAGAAACTTCATATTTGGTATACAGGATGACAACGACAAGTTCTATCGTGGGATTGAGAATGGGCCCTCTCCTGCTTGTTCTTCCCTGTATTTGTTCACTTTATCGTGGGATTGAGAATGGGCCCTCTCCTGCTTGTTCTTTCCTATATTTGTTCACTTTTCTTTCTCTCCACTTTTCGTCACAGATATCTCAAGAACCTTGAAAGGTAGAAACTTCATATTTGGTATACAGAATGACAACAACAAGTTGTATGGAGGGATTGAGAATGGGCCCTCTCCTGCTTGTTCTTCCCTGTATTTATTCACTTTTCTTTCTCTCCACTTTTCGTCAAAGATATCTCCAGAACCTTGAAAGGTAGAAGTTTTATATTTGGTATACAGGATGACAACGACAAGTTGTATCGTGGGATTGAGAATGGGCCCTCTCCTGCTTGTTCTTCCCTGTATTTGTTCACTTTATCGTGGGATTGAGAATGGGCCCTCTCCTGCTTGTTATTCCCTGTATTTGTTCACTTTTCTTTCTCTCCACTTTTCGTCAAAGATATCTCAAGAACCTTGAAAGATAGAAACTTCATATTTGGTATACCGGATGACAATGACAAGTGTATCGTGGGATTGAGAATGGGCCCTCTCCTGCTTGTTCTTCCCTGTATTTGTTCACTTTTCTTTCTCTCCACTTTTTTTCGTCAAAGATATCTCCGCAATGGTATAAGATAGAAAGTTAATATTTGGTATACAGGTTAACGATGACAAGTTGTATCGTGGGATAGAGAATCGGCCTTCATCTATTTGTTCTTCCCTGTATTTGTTCACTTTTCTTTCTCTCCATGCATTCAGTACTGTAATTGTTCGTAAAAGATTTCTCAGCAACTGTCCAAGATGGAAGGTTTATATTTGTTATAAGAGTTGCCAATGACTTGTTGTATCATGGGATTGAGAATGGGCATTCTCCTGCTTGTTCTTCCCTGTATTTGTTCACTTTTCTTTTTCTCCAAACTTTTTTGTCAAAGATTTTTCCGCAACAGTATAAGATAGAAAGTTTATATTTGATATACAGATTAGCTACTACAAGATGTATAGTGGGATAGAGAACCAGCCTTCTCGTTTTTGCTGTTTACTGTATTTGTTCGCTTTTCTTTCTCTCCATGCATTCAGTACTGTAATTTTTCGTAAAAGATTTCTCAGCAACTGTTCAAGACTGAAGGTTTACATTTGTGATATGAGTTCACAATGACTTGTTATATTCAATCAAAAGCTGGGATTGAGAGTGGGCATTCTCCTACTTGTTCTTCCCTGTATTTGTTCCTTTTTCTCTCCCTCCACACTTTTTGTCAAAGATATCTCAGCAGTTTTATAAGATAGAAAGTTCATATTTGATAAACGGGTTGATAACAACAAGTTGTATCGTGGGTTTGAGAATGGGTCTCCTTCTCTTGGTTTTTCTCTGTATTTGTTCATTTTTCATTCTCTCCAAACTTTTTTGTCAAACATATCTCTGCAACAGTATCAGATAGAAGTTGATATTTGGTTTACAGGTTGATAATGACAAAATGTATCTTAGGATTGAGAATGGTTTAGGATAGAGAACCTGCCTTCGCCTGTTTGTTCTTCTCAATATTTGTTCAGTTTTCTTTCTTTCCATGCATTCAGTAATGTTATTTTTCATGAAAAATTTCTCAGCAACTGTGCAGGATCATACTCAGTAAATGACTTGACAATGACCAATGACACTTTTTAGAGCAGAGTTCTCAGCAACTATCCAGCATAAACTGCTTAACGTAACGTGTTAGATTTGTTTTCTTTCGTGTTTTGTTTTCTCCATACAGGCCATATACATCGGAAGCGCTACAGCGGGGGTATAGTCAGATTTTCTGACAGTTCTAGTTTGGTTTTAATTCCGAATTTGCCTGACTTGATCCTGACATTGCGAGTGTCAATTTTGTATGGTGTTTATTTGGAGCCTGATATCGGACATCCTCTAAGTCTTGACGTATTTCAGTTTAATTAATTCGCATAATTCATCCATCATTATACATTTGACAAATTCAAACCACTGTTAATGCTTCTTTCAATAGATATGGAAAACCTATCGTCAGCATATAATTCAGCCCCGGATCCAGGGGATGGGCATTGGGGCGTCAGCCCCACCGTCTGGGCCTGGTTAGATTAAAATATGTTGTGTTGTGACATCTCATATATTTCAAGGCAAAATGGACATGATTAAAAATTAAATTTTTTTTATCAAATTGACCCCTAATTATGTAATTTTCAAGCCCCCCCCCCCCCCCCCCCCCCACCACCAAAAAAACCAACACACACACATCTCAGCACACAACATCCTGCTAGTTATACAGAGCCCCACCACTAAGTGGTGGTCTGGTTCCGAGCCTGATATTCAGTTCCTTTTCCACAGGAGTGAAGGAGAAGCGATATAAAATCTACGTATAGTAAGAGTTCAAGCACGTGCTCATTTAATGTACACTCAGAGAATTGACAATCATTCGTTTGTTTGTCTTTACATATTCCTTTTTATCAGTACACAATAAACAAAATTTTCCTTGTTTAATTGTCTACTATTTTTCTTGGTATCACCATTGTTTGTATAATTGGATGCCGTCGTATAGACATGTAACTCAGTGGCGTTTCCGGATATACTTGAACAGTCAATGAATAGTGGGGGGGGGATGTAGTGTGATGAGCCCGAGCTGCCGCCCTGGTTGTTGTGCGCATTGACATTACACTCCTGACTTAAAACTCTCTCTCTCTCTCTCTCTCTATATATATATATATATTCGAGGAAAATTAAAAATGTGACTGTATCTGGTGTTTCCAATTTCTTTAATCTATTTGGATGTGTTCGCTCTGCGGACACTACCTTAACCAAGCAGGTACAAAATCAAGGTCAAAACTACAGAAGGAATATGAACAGAAGACCAAATCAAAGAAATCAAGGTCAAAGAAGAAACTATAATACAAACAACATCAATGACTGTATGCAGGAAACAGATACGTCATCAGAAAATGATTATTTTTTAGAGGACACCTTCGACAGAACATTTCCGACGTAGATTCAGGTAACCTAGCTGAAAATTCAAACTTTCAAAATTGTATAAAAATATTTAATTTGTCAAAACGAAAATTAACAAAACCAGAAATAAGTATCTTACTGAGGGGTCTAAAATTTACACCAACTCCAATTAAAAGTAATACAACTGATTTAAATACTGACATTGACGAATTTTATAGAAAACTTAGACTAAAAGAATATTTCTATAATGACAACACAAACGATGATGATTCTCTTGTAAAGAATAAAAGTTATTTTATGCCTCCTAGAGGAAGAAATGAGACACTCGAAAAATATATTGATACAACCAAAACAATTACTTCGACACTTTCAGGATTGCAAGAAAATAATTCATTAAAACATAACATAAGCTCGGAAGAAAGAAAGGCAATAGAATCATTAGCAAATGATCCGAATATAATAATAAAAGAAGCTGATAAAGGTGGCGGAATAATAATTATGAACATTGAGTTTTATAAAACGAAAGTACAGAATATGCTAAAAGATGAGACCTACTATACACAAATAAATGAACAATGCTCCAAAGAATCATTTTCAAAAATAAAAGAATTATTCAAATTATCTAAAGATATTTCCAAAAAAGAAAAAGACTATTTAATAAATTTCGATTTTAAAACAAGCACATTTTACGGACTTCCAAAAATCCATAAAAGTAAACTTATACAACACGCCTGTTCTAAAACAAACTCAGATTATATTGAAATTAACGATCCAGAGGATTTGGAATTCAGACCAATCGTAGCCGGTCCCATATCGGAAACACATAGATTAAGCAACTTACTAGACATACTACTGAAACCTTTTGTAAAACATGTGGACAGTTATATTCAGGACGATATGGACTTTTTAAGACATGTTCCCACAACTGTGGTTGACGAAACATTGCTTGTGTCTTTTGATGTCATTAGTTTATATTCAAACATTCCACATAATCTTGGCTTTGATGCTTTAAATTACTGGCTATCAAAATACCCAGATCTAATAAACGATCGCTTCACAAAAGAATTCATATTAGAAGGTTCCAGGACTATTCTTGAGAATAACAATTTTATATTCAATGATGTTTACTATAAACAAATTAAAGGCACAGCAATGGGTACAAAGTTTGCACCAACATATGCGACTCTAGTCCTCGGATTTCTGGAGCAAAAACTATATACTAAACTGCAGGAGAGTTATGGTATAGAAATTTCCAGTTTTGTGAAAGAAAACTGGAAAAGATTTTTAGATGATTGTTTCATCTTTTGGCAGAAAGATCTACACTTATTAAAATCTTTTCATGTACATCTGAATCAACTACACCCAGACATAAGGTTCACAATGGAAATAAATGAAAAGCAGTTACCATTTTTAGATGTACTGGTAATAAAAGATAAATACAATATTAAAACAGATATATTTTATAAAAAGACAGACTCAAAACAATACTTAAATTTCTTTTCATGTCATCCAAAGCATACCAAAGTAAATGTTCCATTTAATTTAGCAAAACGCATCAGAACGATAGTGTCCGATGATACTTTGACACAAAAACGAATGTCAGACCTAAGAACAGCATTGCGCCACAGAAACTACCCTAAAACTGTAATTAACAAAGGAATAGAAAAAGCTATGTCAATGTCCAGAAAAGAATGCTTAACCCCCAAAACGAAAGACAGAAGTAATATTCTACCTTATGTATCCACTTGCAATCCCCAAAACAAAGAAATGTTTGGTATATTAAAAAACAATCTAACGATTTTACAGGAAGACAATACCATGAGTGAAATTTTAAAAAATACTAGAATTATAAAAAGTAAAAGACAACCAAAAAACCTTAAAGGTCTTTTAATTAGATCTAACTTTAACACCAGGAAGGCAGAAGTCAAAAAGTGCAAATCAGCTAAATGTGGTTTATGCCCATATTTGATAGAAGACAACCAATTCAATTTTAAAGGTAAAATATTTACAGTGAAGACGTCAATGTCATGTACAGTTTCAAATGTAATATATGCTCTTTCGTGCAATGGATGCGGTGAATACTATATAGGCCAAACTGGTGACAAACTAAGAAATAGGGTAACAGTACACAAGCAACAGATTAGAGACCCCTCGGTAAGACAAATACCAGTAAGCAAACATTTAGACGACTGTTGCAAAACTGAACCAAAATTTAAAATATTCCCGTTTTACAAATTGTTTACGGAAAACGTTTCAGCTAGGTTAAACATGGAAAAACATTTCATAAACACTTTTAATCCATTACTGAACAGTTTCAAATGACGTCATAAATATATGTGCACAATAACGTAACGGTATAACGCCGTTACTATGTATACAACGCCATTATTCCCCTGATGATCTTATACAGTGAAATGCATAGGGAAAATTAAATTATTTACAGACGTTCCATCTCGTTAGTTTGATTTTTTATATACAAAGTTCTGGTTCCGGACATTGTATTTTTACCTATATATCTTCCGGACCCGGAGACGATATGGGCAAAAACTGTAACGCAAAGCGAGTAAAAATGGATTCTAGTACAGACAACACTTTATCGTCGGAGTCAAATATGTCATTGCCAGAGGAGCCGAAGGAGCCGAATGAGCAACAACTACTTCAAGAGATAAGTAATAAATTATCTACCATTATTACAGCTATAAATGATTTAAAAGCTACCGTACAGAACAATCAAGCGGAAAGTAAAGCTTGTAACAAAGAAGAAATGGTGGTTGAACTTGCAAAAACTGTGGAAGAAATTACAAAACAAATGCCGCAATCCTGTGCAGCAACAAATCAAACACAATTAAACAGCACAAATGTAGCAAAAAATATTATCGAGACAGAAGCTTTAAGAATAAAGACACAGATTAACAAAATGTGGGGTGTAAGAATGGGACAACGCAGAAATGCGTACTGGAATATGATAAAAAACCAAGGACATTTTCAAGCATATTCTGAGTGGATTGAACAAAAACCGCCGATCATTCCACGTTATCTACAAAAGAAAGAGATAACAAATGAAAATAACGAACAAAAAGCAATACGAGAGCGTGGTGTAATTAATGACTTTCAAATGCAAATAGAACTTCATCGATTAAGAACATCCGCAAATATAGAGACCACGAAAAGAATAGATGAAGAAATACAAGAAGCAATACTTTCAAGATGCCACGGGGAGGTTGCCAAATACCTGTTCGAACTATGGTGTTACGAAACAAAACGAAACGAAGAAATTTCACAAAAAAGATGGCTGAAAAATGATGCTTGGCTAAAATCATATGCAGAAAAGTTTTCTAAAGAGCATGAAAACTGCAATCCATTTTTCAAAACGGTGGACTTCAATACCAAAAACCCTACGAACCAACGACGCCAGACGACATTTGCCGACATTGTTAAACAACACCCAGGACAACGAAATACAAACAACAGAAAACAAGGTTACATTCAGGGACAACATAACAACCAAATGTTACAGCAATTACTTTCGGCACTGGTACAAAATCAAGGTCAAAACTACAGAAGGAATATGAACAGAAGACCAAATCAAAGAAATCAAGGTCAAAGAAGAAACTATAATACAAACAACATCAATGACTGTATGCAGGAAACAGATACGTCATCAGAAAATGATTATTTTTTAGAGGACACCTTCGACAGAACATTTCCGACGTAGATTCAGGTAACCTAGCTGAAAATTCAAACTTTCAAAATTGTATAAAAATATTTAATTTGTCAAAACGAAAATTAACAAAACCAGAAATAAGTATCTTACTGAGGGGTCTAAAATTTACACCAACTCCAATTAAAAGTAATACAACTGATTTAAATACTGACATTGACGAATTTTATAGAAAACTTAGACCAAAAGAATATTTCTATAACGACAACACAAACGATGATGATTCTCTTGTAAAGAATAAAAGTTATTTTATGCCTCCTAGAGGAAGAAATGAGACACTCGAAAAATATATTGATACAACCAAAACAATTACTTCGACACTTTCAGGATTGCAAGAAAATAATTCATTAAAACATAACATAAGCTCGGAAGAAAGAAAGGCAATAGAATCATTAGCAAATGATCCGAATATAATAATAAAAGAAGCTGATAAAGGTGGCGGAATAATAATTATGAACATTGAGTTTTATAAAACGAAAGTACAGAATATGCTAAAAGATGAGACCTACTATACACAAATAAATGAACAATGCTCCAAAGAATCATTTTCAAAAATAAAAGAATTATTCAAATTATCTAAAGATATTTCCACAAAAGAAAAAGACTATTTAATAAATTTCGATTTTAAAACAAGCACATTTTACGGACTTCCAAAAATCCATAAAAGTAAACTTATACAACACGCCTGTTCTAAAACAAACTCAGATTATATTGAAATTAACGATCCAGAGGATTTGGAATTCAGACCAATAGCCGGTCCCATATCGGAAACACATAGATTAAGCAACTTACTAGACATACTACTGAAACCTTTTGTAAAACATGTGGACAGTTATATTCAGGACGATATGGACTTTTTAAGACATGTTCCCACAACTGTGGTTGACGAAACATTGCTTGTGTCTTTTGATGTCATTAGTTTATATTCAAACATTCCACATAATCTTGGCTTTGATGCTTTAAATTACTGGCTATCAAAATACCCAGATCTAATAAACGATCGCTTCACAAAAGAATTCATATTAGAAGGTTCCAGGACTATTCTTGAGAATAACAATTTTATATTCAATGATGTTTACTATAAACAAATTAAAGGCACAGCAATGGGTACAAAGTTTGCACCAACATATGCGACTCTAGTCCTCGGATTTCTGGAGCAAAAACTATATACTAAACTGCAGGAGAGTTATGGTATAGAAATTTCCAGTTTTGTGAAAGAAAACTGGAAAAGATTTTTAGATGATTGTTTCATCTTTTGGCAGAAAGATCTACACTTATTAAAATCTTTTCATGTACATCTGAATCAACTACACCCAGACATAAGGTTCACAATGGAAATAAATGAAAAGCAGTTACCATTTTTAGATGTACTGGTAATAAAAGATAAATACAATATTAAAACAGATATATTTTATAAAAAGACAGACTCAAAACAATACTTAAATTTCTTTTCATGTCATCCAAAGCATACCAAAGTAAATGTTCCATTTAATTTAGCAAAACGCATCAGAACGATAGTGTCCGATGATACTTTGACACAAAAACGAATGTCAGACCTAAGAACAGCATTGCGCCACAGAAACTACCCTAAAACTGTAATTAACAAAGGAATAGAAAAAGCTATGTCAATGTCCAGAAAAGAATGCTTAACCCCCAAAACGAAAGACAGAAGTAATATTCTACCTTATGTATCCACTTGCAATCCCCAAAACAAAGAAATGTTTGGTATATTAAAAAACAATCTAACGATTTTACAGGAAGACAATACCATGAGTGAAATTTTAAAAAATACTAGAATTATAAAAAGTAAAAGACAACCAAAAAACCTTAAAGGTCTTTTAATTAGATCTAACTTTAACATCAGGAAGGCAGAAGTCAAAAAGTGCAAATTAGCTAAATGTGGTTTATGCCCATATTTGATAGAAGACAACCAATTCAATTTTAAAGGTAAAATATTTACAGTGAAGACGTCAATGTCATGTACAGTTTCAAATGTAATATATGCTCTTTCGTGCAATGGATGCGGTGAATACTATATAGGCCAAACTGGTGACAAACTAAGAAATAGGGTAACAGTACACAAGCAACAGATTAGAGACCCCTCGGTAAGACAAATACCAGTAAGCAAACATTTAGACGACTGTTGCAAAACTGAACCAAAATTTAAAATATTCCCGTTTTACAAATTGTTTACGGAAAACGTTTCAGCTAGGTTAAACATGGAAAAACATTTCATAAACACTTTTAATCCATTACTGAACAGTTTCAAATGACGTCATAAATATATGTGCACAATAACGTAACGGTATAACGCCGTTACTATGTATACAACGCCATTATTCCCCTGATGATCTTATACAGTGAAATGCATAGGGAAAATTAAATTATTTACAGACGTTCCATCTCGTTAGTTTGATTTTTTATATATATATATATATATATATATATATATATATATATAGGGAGAAATGAGACAAACATCAAACAAAAATCTTCCCGGTAGCACTGGATCCAACAAATGGATTCAAAATGATTGAAATAAGTATATGGTAGGATTAAATCATCAACAGTGCAAAACAATATTTACTGAGCGCTTTCGGCTTTCGCCTTCTTCAGAGTTTACAGGTACAAGAAAAAAATCAAAATTTCAACATTTCTACAGGTAAATCAAGAAAAAACAAAATAATCATGAAAACGTTTCTCAATTTACTATTCAAATTCACATTAAACGACCAAAGAAATTGAAAAAAGGTCGTTTAACAAAGCAAAATTGCTACAAGGCGGCCGTTTCACGGCCCCAGTTCGAATTTGAAATTGCAAATGGCTGCCAAAATGAGAAAAATCGTATTATGCGATTTGTAGCGGTGTATTTATAGCGATATACATACATTCTGTATACTGGCCATTCAGCTATGATGCAAAACTCACCATAATGAAGGAAAAAGAGAATTTTACATGTAATTACATCGCTACAAAAGCAAGAGTGGAACACTGTATGTCTGGAATAATGCAAGATGCCCCTGCAGAAATAGACTGAAGGTGGGACCGAGGCTAATCTCCTTTGTTAATGCCGCTTGGATTCAAAGTGTTAAGACGACGTATCCAGTAGCTCTCACGACTTTTTCTGGCATTGTCTTTCCACTCTGAATTGCTTTCTAAGCAGCAAACAGAGGCATGACTGAGAAAGTCATGTCCTTGCAAGCAAAAGTGCTCAGCGGTAGGAGATCTTTCAAATCTCTTGTGTCTCCAGTCATCTCTGTGACCATTCATTCTGATATTCAGAGGGCCCTTGGTTTCCCCAACATACTGCTTTCCACACTTGCCACAAGAGATCAGATACACAACATTCTGTGTCCTACAATTGGTGTCACCTTTAAGCTTGACACGAGCACCACTGGACGATGTGGCTGTCTGAGAGGGGGTTATCATTCTACAGGTCTGACATCTTGATCTGCCACAGGGTTTACATTCTCCAAGAGGTTCGTCATCGGTCGGATCTGGCTTCAGTCTAGCCCGCACAAGATGGTCTTTGAGGCTTTTTGGTCGCCTGTAGGCCATGATTGGCTTCTGCGGGAAGACTGTGCTCAGATGGTCTGATGAGTCTATGATGGACCAGTGTTTGTCGACGATACCCCTGGCTTTAGGAAGGTCTGGATGATATGTCAAGACAAATGGCAGAACAGCTTTGTTTGCTGTCGGCTTGGGCTTGTACGACAAAAGATTTTGTCTTTCCATGTGCCTGACCTTCTCTATGGCTTGGTCAATTACCTGCTTTTGATAACCCCTTTGTTTGAGCTGTTCACAGAGATCCTTTGATCTTTTCTCAAAAGTCTCATCATCCGAGCAGATGCGTCTGATGCGTAGTGCAAGACTATATGGTATATTCTTGCTACAGTGAGGAGGGTGGCAGCTTGTGGGCAAAAGATACTGGTGGGAATCTGTAGGTTTAGTGTAGAGGTCTACAGCAACCTTGTCGTCAGCAAGATGTGACATCGTGTCTAAAAAGACATGTTTGTCATTGGAGACCTCTGCAGTAAACCTAATGGTTGGATGGAAGCTGTTTGCTGTTTCGAGAAATGCCTCAAGAGTTTCTCTGCCATGAGTCCACTTCATGTCAATGTCATCTATAAACCTGAGCCATGAAAATGGTTTCAGGATTACTGACTGCAGTAGTCGTCTTTCAAGCCTACCCATAAATATGTTGGCATACGATGGAGCCATTTTTGTTCCCATGGCCGTCCCTTGAATTTGCAAGTAGTGCTTACCATTGAACTCAAAATTATTGCATTTGAGAACAAGTGTAAGCAGATTGATCAGAATCTGTGTTGGGGGATCTTTGACAGCCCGTGCTTCCCAAACCTCTTCACATGCCTTGATACCATCTTCATGTGGTATATTTGTATACAGGGATGTGACATCCATCGAAACAAGAAGAGTTTCAGGTGGGAGTTGGCCCATAGCATCTTGTTTTCTCAGGAAGTCTGTGGTATCCTGCAAGTAGGATGGTAAGTTCTGCACATGGGGCTGAAGATGTAAGTCCACAAATTCTGATATTTTTTCTGTAGGGTGTCCATTGGCAGACACTATGGGACGTCCAGGGTTTCCGGCTTTATGTATCTTGGGTAGGAGGTAAAAACGGCCTGCTTTTGGTTGGTCTACAGTCAGATATATGGCATTTTTCTCACTTATGTGGTCTCCATTTAGCATTTCGCTAACAGCATCAGTTACCTTCTTGGCAAATTCATGAGTGGGGTCATGATCCAGTGCCTTGTAGAAGGTGGAATCATTCAGTTGCCTCTCAGCCTCTGAAATATAATGTTCCCTGTCCATGACAACAACAGCTGATCCTTTATCGGCAGGCTTTATTATGATGTCTTCTCTTTTTTTAAGACTGTGCAAGGCACTGCGTTCAGAAGGTTTGAGGTTGTCATGTTTGGGTAATGGTGGTTTATGTTTGGCTATGTCTGATTCCACACTACTAATGAATGTCTCTAGATCACGACCCTGCTTAGGGGGTTGCCAGTCACTCTTTTCTACAAATTCAGGGTATTTTTCAGGAGCACGAGTATCGGGAAAACCACTGAAATGTGACTTCAGGCGCAAGCGCCTACTGAAGGCATAGTTGTCCTCAACAAGTTCGCCCCTATCATAGCTTTTTGGACGAGGGCAGAAGCCCAGACCTTTCGAAAGTAAGGATGTTTCAGACTCAGAGAGTTCTACACTGGAAAGGTTAACGACTACTTTGTCATCCTTCTGTTTCTCAGTGTTCTTTTTCCCTTTTGGTCGTCTGAAACGTCTGTTTCGTTTTTTCTTACTTTCTAAAGCTGTTTTTGATAGGGGGTTACTTGATTGTTGGACACCTAGAGCCTTAAGTTTTTTCTCTCGTTTGGCTGTCAGATGGTTTTCCTCGTTGCAAACCTTACGTTCTACCCTTGAAACTATCTTAAGAGTGACTTCTGTATCGGTTGCCTGCTCAATGCGGTCCCTTGTCTCAGCTATAGACTTTTTCAAGTCTTCAAGCAAGCCGTGGTATCTGCTCAGAAGTAATGCCATGGTATCAAGTGAAGCTTTCTGCAGTATACCTTGAGCACGGCGCTGAAACCGTTCTGAAGGTTTACCTGGAATGTTTAGCTGCATTTTGGCAGTTAAACCCTTAGGTACAACTTTGTTGTGGATGCACTGTGTTAGGAATTCACAATGATGTATGTATTTGACCATTTTCACGGATTTTGCGGTCATGGATTTTTCTAATTTTGATGCTTCCATGTTGAGTAGTGTGTGATAAAGGGTCAAATTGAAAAGGCAAATAAAACCTGGAGAAAGTGAAAAGGAAAAATAAAAAATTCAAACAATCACCAGACAAATAAAACAGGGGGAAAAAAATATACCATATAGTCTTGCACTACGCATCAGACGCATCTGCTCGGATGATGAGACTTTTGAGAAAAGATCAAAGGATCTCTGTGAACAGCTCAAACAAAGGGGTTATCAAAAGCAGGTAATTGACCAAGCCATAGAGAAGGTCAGGCACATGGAAAGACAAAATCTTTTGTCGTACAAGCCCAAGCCGACAGCAAACAAAGCTGTTCTGCCATTTGTCTTGACATATCATCCAGACCTTCCTAAAGCCAGGGGTATCGTCGACAAACACTGGTCCATCATAGACTCATCAGACCATCTGAGCACAGTCTTCCCGCAGAAGCCAATCATGGCCTACAGGCGACCAAAAAGCCTCAAAGACCATCTTGTGCGGGCTAGACTGAAGCCAGATCCGACCGATGACGAACCTCTTGGAGAATGTAAACCCTGTGGCAGATCAAGATGTCAGACCTGTAGAATGATAACCCCCTCTCAGACAGCCACATCGTCCAGTGGTGCTCGTGTCAAGCTTAAAGGTGACACCAATTGTAGGACACAGAATGTTGTGTATCTGATCTCTTGTGGCAAGTGTGGAAAGCAGTATGTTGGGGAAACCAAGGGCCCTCTGAATATCAGAATGAATGGTCACAGAGATGACTGGAGACACAAGAGATTTGAAAGATCTCCTACCGCTGAGCACTTTTGCTTGCAAGGACATGACTTTCTCAGTCATGCCTCTGTTTGCTGCTTAGAAAGCAATTCAGAGTGGAAAGACAATGCCAGAAAAAGTCGTGAGAGCTACTGGATACGTCGTCTTAACACTTTGAATCCAAGCGGCATTAACAAAGGAGATTAGCCTCGGTCCCACCTTCAGTCTATTTCTGCAGGGGCATCTTGCATTATTCCAGACATACAGTGTTCCACTCTTGCTTTTGTAGCGATGTAATTACATGTAAAATTCTCTTTTTCCTTCATTATGGTGAGTTTTGCATCATAGCTGAATGGCCAGTATACAGAATGTATGTATATCGCTATAAATACACCGCTACAAATCGCATAATACGATTTTTCTCATTTTGGCAGCCATTTGCAATTTCAAATTCGAACTGGGGCCGTGAAACGGCCGCCTTGTAGCAATTTTGCTTTGTTAAACGACCTTTTTTCAATTTCTTTGGTCGTTTAATGTGAATTTGAATAGTAAATTGAGAAACGTTTTCATGATTATTTTGTTTTTTCTTGATTTACCTGTAGAAATGTTGAAATTTTGATTTTTTTCTTGTACCTGTAAACTCTGAAGAAGGCGAAAGCCGAAAGCGCTCAGTAAATATTGTTTTGCACTGTTGATGATTTAATCCTACCATATATATATATATATATATATATATATATATAAATGAAATAAGAGTTGACGTTACATGTTTTGTTATTTAATGATCAACTATGCAAAAATATGTCAACGCGTTTCGCTGAGCTCGTCAGGACTGTTGCATCATATATATATATATCTGCGCTCCACCTCATAATTTCATTCTAAACCGTAACTTTAAAGTCCACTCAACTTAGCATCACCTGTTGTGTAAGAATCTAAACTCTCCCCTATCTCTTCTAACTTTTAGACGGCTCAAAATGAGCCGCGACACGAGAAAACCAACAAAGTGGTTGTGCGCCCAGCGCAGACTCAGATCAGCCTGGGCATCCACCCAGTCTGATAAGACTCTTCACTAAGCGGTTAAAGGGTAGCTAAGCTATCTCCATGCGTGCAGCGATTACTCTGATCAGACTGGGCGGTTGCCCAGGCTGATCTGAGTCTGCGCTGGCCGCACAACCACTTTGTTGGTTTTCTCGTGTCGCGGCTGAAAATAGACTGAAATACTGTCTCAACGTGGGATGAAACACTGAGACAAAACAACCAGCCAGTCTCATCAACAATTAATGGAACCCAAGGACTCCGTATAAATTATGTTAATATAAAGCCAAGACTTAGAGTCGGTCGTAGCGCTTGCACAGCCTGATATGAGACACTGATGTTCCGAATGCAAATGGTTTGCTTCTAAATGTGATGAAATGTGCAACACAGCAAAGGGGTCCTTTAAGTATTTGCAGTATACTACGTCTAAATTAGATTATACCACGGTAGACTAGTGGGAACTTCTCACTTCCAACTTCCTACTTCACAGTCCAAATTTTATTTATTTGTTTATTTATTTACAGTTATATAATGCACAATAGTAAGACAGAAGTAGAAAGCTGGAAGAAGGAAGTGAGACTTAGGAAGTTGGAACTGAAAAGTCTATTCTTTTTTCGGAAATACTTTCATTTCGACATTAGTCTACCGAGTTTCTTAACTTTACACTTATTGGATTACTGTTTGAATATTAACTTTGAACATAGTATACTTCAAATCGCTTGTTATTTATAAAAATGTATACAGTAACAGTGGGATACAGATTATATAAGTCGTAGACTTTCTTTTGAATCCCTTTCAAGCTACTGTATAGAGTAATTATTCTTGTGAAATATGCACAGTATTTTGAATAAAATATTGTTTACACCAAAAATTCCACTGCCTACGCCTCATCACCCACTTCTGGTGTCACTTTACACTTCCTAAGTGCCTTATTCCCACTTCCTACTGCCCTCTTCCAATTTCTTACTTCCCACTTCCTACTGCCCTCTTCCATTTTTTATTTCCCACTTCCTATTGCCATTTACTTTCAACTTCCTACTGTCATCTTCCAAACTTTCCACTTCCTACCGCCCTTTACTTTGCACTTCCTACTGCCCTCTTCCAATTTCTTACTTCCCGATTCCTATTGTCCTTTACTTTCCACTTCCTAACGCCATCTTCCAATTTCTAATTTAGACTTGCTACTGCCAACTTCCAATTTCTTACTTCCTACTTCCTACTGCCCTCTTCCATTTTATTTCCTACTTCTCATTGCCCCCTTCAAATTCCTTACTTCCAATTTCCAAACTGCCATCTTCCAATTTCTTACTTCCCTCTTCCTACTGTCCTCTTCCAATTTTTTACTTTCAACCACCTACTGCCATCTTCCAAATTCTAACTTCCCACTTCCTACTGCCCTCTTCCAATTTCTTAGTATCCACTTCTTACTGCCCTCTTCCAATATTTTACTTCTCAATTCCTACTGCCTTCTTCAAATTTCTTAATACTCACTTCCTACTGCCCTCTTCCAATTTCTTACTTCCCACTTCCTATTGCCATCTTCCATTTTTAGCTCACCTGAGCACGAAGTGCAAGTGTTCAGGGTGAGCTTTTGGGATACCGTGATGTCCGTCGTCCGTCGTACGTGTGGACGGACGTCCGGACGTCCGTCAACTTTTTCTTGTGTACACTCTAGCGGACACAGTTTGGATCCAATCTTTCTGAAACTTTGTCAGAATGTTTATCTCCATAAAGTCTAGGTCAAGTTCGAAACTGGGTCATGTCGGGTCAAAAACTAGGTTACTAGGTCAAATCATAGAAAACCCTTGTGTACGCTCTAGAAGACACAGTTTTCATCAAATCTTTATGAAACTGTGTCAAAATGTTTATCACCATAAACTCTAGGCCAAGGTTGAAAGTAGGTTATGTCAGATCAAAAACAAGGTCACTAGGTCAAATCTTAGGAAAACCTTGTGTACGCTCTAGAAGGCACAGTTTTGAGCCAAAAGACATGAAACTTTGTCAGAATGTTTATCCTCATAATATCTAAGACAAGTTTAAAACTGGGTCATGTCGGGTCAAAAACTAGGTCACTAGGTCAAATCATAGAAAAACCTTGTGTACGCTCTAGAGGACACAGTTTTCATCCAATCTTTATGAAACTTTGTCAGAATGTTCATCTCCATAAACTCTAGGCCAAGTTTGAAAATAGGTCATGTCGGGTCAAAAACTAGGTCACTAGGTCATATCTTAGAAAAACCTTGTGTATGCACTAGAAGGCATTGTTTTGATCCAATCTTCATAAAACTATGTGAAAATGTTTAATGTCCATATATCTAAGCCCCCTATGAAACTGAGTCACGTCAAACCAAAAACTAGTTCACTAGGTCAAATCTTAGAAAAACTTTGTGTACACCCTAGAGGGCACAGTTTTGATCCAATCTTCATGAAACTCTCGCAGAATGTGTATCTTTATAATATCTAGGTCAAGTTCGAAACTGGGTCATGTCGGGTCAAAAATAAGGTCACAGGGTCAAATATAAGAATGACCTTGTGTACGCTCTAGAGGGCACAGGTTTGATCCAATCTCTATGAAACTTTGTCAGAATGTTTATTCTTACAATATCCAGGCCAAGTTTGAAACTGGGTCATGTCGAGTCAAAAACTAGGTCAAATATTAGGACAACCTTGTGTACGCTCTAGAGGTCACAGTTTTGATCCAAACCTAATGAAATTTTGTCAGAACGTTTATCCTCACAATATCTAGGCCAAGTTTGAAATGGGTCATGTCGGGTCAAAAACTAGGTCAAATCTTAGAAAAACCTTCTGTACGCTCTAAAGGTCACAGTTTTGATTCAATCTTTTTTAAACTTTGTCAGAATGTTTATCGCCACAATATCTAGGCCAAGTTTGAAAGTGGGTCATGTCGGATCACAAACTACGTCACTAGGTCAGATATAAGAACGACCTTGTGTACGCTCTAGAGGGCACAGTTTTGATCCAATCTTCATGACCTTTTTCAGAATGTTTATCCTCATAATATCTAGGCCAAGTTTGACACTGGGTCATGTCAGGTCAAAAACTAGGTCACTACGTCAACTCTTAGAAAAACTTTGTGCACACCCTAGAGGGCACAGTTTTGATCTAATCTTCATGAAACTTTGTCAGAATGTTAATCTCTATAAAATCTAGGTCAAGTATGAAACTGGGCCATGTCCGTCAAAAACTAGGTCACTAGGTCAAATCTAAATAAAGTTATGCTGCAAGAATCAGAACTAACATTGCAATGATGCCAGCCACAAACTCCTTGGAAAACATTAATTTCACCACAGTGAGATAATGATGCTACCATTCTATTGTCTGTGTTTGCCTAGTTCAGTCTAGTTCAAATCCATCAAAGGAACTCAACATGAACGGGAACTTTTCGGGGAAGCGACTCTGCCATTTTCAGCTCACTTGAGCCTTACAGTATTGGTGTTAGCTGCCTCTGTCATCCATCCATAAACATTTTCAAACATCTCTGAAACCACTGGGCAGACTAAACTCAAATTTCATATGGAGCCTGCACATGGGTCAAAGGATTGAAAGTTCTTCAAATGATCTTGGTCACATGACCAAGGTGGCCGCCATTCCCATGTATGGTAAAAACTCTTATAAATCTTCACCAGAGCCAGTGAACTGATTAATGCTCAGGTGAGCGATTCAGGGCCACCATGACCCTCTTGTTTTACTTCCCACTTCCTACTGCCCTCTTTCCATTTCTAACTGCCCACTTCCTACTGCCCTCTTCCAATTTCTTATTTCTCACTTCCTCCTGGCCGCTTCTAATTTCTTGCTTCCCACTTCCTACTGCCCTTTTCTTTCCATCTCCTACTGCCCTCTTCCAATTTCTTACTTCCCACTTCCTACTTCTTACTTCCTTCTATCCTCTTCCAATTTCTTACTTCCCACTTCCTATTGCCCACTTCCAATTTCTTACTTCCCACTTCATACTGCCCTCTTCCAATTTCTTACGTCCCACTTCCTTCTGCCATTTTCCAATTTCTTACTACCAATTTCCTACTGCCTTCCTTCCGTTTCTTATTTCCTACTTCCTACTGCCCTCTTACAATTTCTTACTTTTTACTTTGAATTTTTCCTCTGACTTTTGGTGGCTCAGTGTGGGTTCACGGCTAGGACTGCGAGTATCTGGAACTGCAGGTTTGGTTAGTACTTGGTGATTCCGAGAGGTTCGTGGATGAATCTAATTAAGCAGGGGAAAATGTCAAAGGTCGGCCATCATATCATCAACTCAGGTGTCTCACGGATAGCGAGAGGCCCTGGGTTTTGGTCCCGGTCGGGCCACGATTTTTCTTCCCCTGTGACATAAACATTTTTTTCTTTCAAAAACTTAATCATTTATGGCAGTCACATTGTCGATATATACATACACATAATAGGATTTTGCGTTTGTATTTTGTGGCGTTGAACAGTTACATAATTCTGACACCTTAAGGCTTATTTTGCTGCGTTGTGCATCCATTGTTTATTTGTATCAAAGAAGTTCCTGTCTCTAAGTAGATGATTATTGTTCAGCTTCCGTACATGTACTTCCGCATAATGGCCCACAATGAATTGTATTTTAGGGCATATAAGACAAGTGAATGCAAAATAAACCTCATTATGACCGTAAAGATAATTGGACAGATAGCTCTGAGCAAATAGTGCAGACACAGATCAGACCGCTCTTTCAGAGACGCAAATAAAGCAGAGGATTTTACATGAGTGCTCATGTATTATTAAATTTATAAAACGAGTTGGGGGAAAAGATAAGATGCGAGGCTTTGCCGAGCATCTTATCGGTTTTCCCCAACGAGTTTAATAAACTTGATAATACAGGAGCACGAATGCAAGATTTTATTTATCACATGACACTAAAAGCTCATTTTATTAGCGAAATTTGCACTAAAACGTCACGATTTCGCCATTAGAAAACGCGACGTTTTTATGGACGTCAACGTATAACGTTACGACCTAATTTGCATATTTAATCCACTAGTGGATTATCGTTTTTAATGCATGGCTTTATTACACTCTCTGATGCGACGTCATATGATAAAGCAGAGTCATTTTCAAAACCTGACGGAACACAGGAATTCGGCACATGGATTGGATAATAATACTCCAGTAAAAAGACTAAAAATAAAATATCTATAAAAAGAAAAGCGTATGAACTTGCACTGGGGCCTTCCGAGGGTCACTGGACTAATCGATCGATCTCAGCTCACTCAAGCATTTCATCAACCAGCCTTCTTGCCTTCAGCATTCTAGATAAACTGGTCTAACATAAAAAAGAAGAATTTTCCAGCAGCTTCAAACAGATCTCGAGTATCACACTAGAAAACTCTATTTACCGGTTTGCCAGCACGATGTTGGCCATCAAAAGCCAATTCTGGCTCAAACCATTAAATTGGTCCGTGTACCATAATAAACTATTGAATTCAATGATGTTTAACGGAAAAAACAATCGCTAGTCTCCTCAGGCCAGCCGCCACAAGATCCGTTTATCTCCCTCGATCATTTATCGAAGCAATTTCTGTTTGATACGATGGCCCAATTGGCTCACTTTTCATTTCCATACTATTTCACAATTCCGAATTCCGAATTAGGAATTCCTAATTCTGAATTCCGAATTCCGAATTAGGAATTCCGAAATTCGTAGAACAAACTGGACGCTTGATTATTCTTACTTAATTCATATCGTCAAACCTTCAAATGAAATGATTGATGTATACAGCATTTAACAAATAAGATTCAAAATACAAAATGACTCTTTGGAACTAAAATTCAATTAAAAGGTCAAGAATCTCTAGATACCCCAAAATAAAGCGGGGGGTAGTTCAATAAAAACTATTATTCTTAATATAAAGAATTTTACATCACGGACCCTAGATCTAGATACCCCCCGCCCCCCTCCCCCCCCCCCACACACACACACAGACACACGATTTTTAGCAAGAATACTTACTTAAAAACACGACCTTCACTGATGCCTGTAGTATATGAGACCCGGTAGCTCAGTAGGTTAAACGATGGCCTGCTGATCAAGCGGTCCCTGGTTCAAGCCCCGCTGGAATCTTTTCATCCATGAACGGGATTCCATTGCACACAGCCTTTCATTACCACCAATCCATCGTCCTGATATGTCTTAAATACTGTTAAAAAAGGATGTCAAATCACAAGACATCGATCCATCCTTTGGTATATGTAAATTATAGCATTATATATCTCCATCTGTTTAGTTGATAAGAGGAGTTCCGGTAACTCAGTAGGTTAAGCGATGGCCTGCTGACCTAACGGTCCTGGGTCCATCGTCCTGGTATGACTGAAATACTGTTGAAAGGATGTAAAATCACAAGTCATCCATCCATCTATAAGTTGATAACCTTCTAGATAAATCATCTTCCCGAACAAGCGGATAAACCTTGCTCTGTCTTCTATGATGACTGCCTTCAATATTAAACAAGAAAAGATATGACGCATGGTGTCATATCAATAGAGTCGACGAGTCTATTAAAAAACGTTTATTTTTCTGTCAATTTAAGTCATGGCGGCCTGTTGTTTTTGTTTGTAAGTTTAAAATACCCTCTAAAATAAATTAACTATTACCACATGTCCCTATACCAAATACTTCACAATTCCGAATTCTGAATTCCGAATTCCGGAATTCGTAGAACATACTTAACGCTTGATTATAATGACCCTTTACATTTTGTCAAACCTCTGCATGATATGGATGATTGCTTAAATATGAGCCGCGAGATGAGAAAACCAAAAAAGTGGCTGTGCGCCCAGCGCAGACTCAGATCAGCTGGGCATGCGCCCATTCAGATCAAACTCTTTGCTAAGCACTTAAAGGGTAGCTAAGGGTCTAAGCTACCTCCATGCGGATAGTGAAGACTCTGATAAGACTGGGCGGATGCCCAGGCTGATCTGAGTCTGCACTGGGCGCACATGCCACTTTGTTGGTTTTGTCGTGTTGCGGCTCATAAAATGTGACTTTGACTAAATGAAGAAGATATATCAGATAAAAGGCTATGTACTAGAGAGAGAGAGAGACAGACAGACAGACAGAGACAGAGAAAGAGACTCTCTGTCCTATCACAATCCACAGTTTTGGAGGCGGTCCTTTCAGTATATTAAGTGACCTTGCTTGAGTACAGGGTTACTCAGATCAGCCTGCACATCTTCGATCATATATATATGCGAAAAGGGAAGACTCTGATTAGATTGTGAAGATGCGCAGGCTGATCTGAGTAATCCCTGTACTCATGCAAGGTCACTTATACTGAAAGGACCGCTTCCAAAACTGTGGATTGTGATAGGACAGAGTCTCTCTCTCTCTCTCTCTCTCTCTCTCTCTCTCTCTCTCTCTATAGTACGTAGCCTTTTATCTGATATATCCTCTCCATTTAGTCTATGTCACATTTAAGGATTAACATTATATGAGCCGCGACACGACAAAACCAACAAAGTGGCATGTGCGCCCAGTGCAGACTCAGATCAGCCTGGGCATCCGCCCAGCCTGATCAGAGTCTTCTTTATCCGCATGGAGGTAGCTTAGACCCTTAGCTACCCTTTAAGTGTTTAGCAAAGTCTGATCAGAATAGGCGCATGCCCAGCTGATCTGAGTCTGCGCTGGGCGCACAGCCACTTTGTTGGTTTTCTCGTGTCGCGGCTCAATTATTTAAGCAATCATCCATATCATGCAGAGGTTTGACAAAATGTAAAGAGTCATTACAATCAAGCGTTTAGTATGTTCTTCGAATTTCGGAATTCGGAATTCAGAATTCAGAATTCGGAATTCGGAATTCAGAATTCGGAATTCAGAATTCGGAATTCGGAATTCGAAATTGTGAAGTATGTGGTAAAGGGTCACGTGGTAACAGTTTACTTATTTTAGAGGGTATTTTAAACTCACAAACAAAACCAACAGGCCGCCATGACTTAAATTGACAAAAAAAATAAACGTTTTTAATAGACTCGTCGGGTCTATTGATATGACACCATGTGTCATATCTTTTCTCGTTTAATATTCAAGGCAGTCCTCATAGAAGATAGAGCAAGGTTTATCCGCTTGTTCGGGAAGATGATTTATCTAGAGGATTATCAACTTATAGATGGACAGATGACTTGTGATTTTACATCCTTTCAACAGTATTTCAGTCATATCAGGACGATGGGAGGGTGCAAATGAAAGGCTGTGTGCAATGGAACCCCGTTTACAATTGAAAAGATTCCCACCGCCAGCGGGTCTCGAACTCAGGACCGCTAGATCAGCAGGCTATCGCTTTACCTACTGAGCATCAAAATTTAACAAAAAATCAATTTCTATTCCAAGAAGTTTAACTTGCTCTTCGCATTTAATCTCTGTTCCAGCAATTTTGAAGTCTTTAATAACTGATACTGATTTTTGGCCAACAGCTATTGCCTGGAACTTACCAGGATTGGCTTGCATGTGATTATCATCAAACCATTATATCATAGTGGTGCTTTCTATTTGTAAGAATTCAAGACCATCTGATAGATTTTATGGCAGTATGAGACAGTATTGTCATCTGAATAGTTATATAGTGTTGATTTTTCAATAAAGTAAAATATATCATTCATGAAAATGTTAAAAATTAGGGGTCCTAGAATAGATCCCTGAGGTACACCTTTTATGATATTTTGCCATTTGCTTATACAATTTCCTAATTCAACTCTTTGTTTTCTGCCAGATAAATAACTATGCATGAGCTGACAAGACTGTTCCGTAAGACCATACGCTTTTAGTTTCTCAATAATAAGATCATGTGGAAGGCAGTCAAAGGCCTTGGATAAATCCATCAGGATAGCCCCAATATACAGATTTCCATCCAATGCCTTTTTCCAGTCTTCAACAAGTCTTAACAATGTAGTTTGGCAGCCAAACGTTGGTCTAAAAGCTGCAAGAAAAGAACGGAAGATTTTCTCAAAGTGTGCACTAAGTTGGTCACTAATGACTCGTTCATAAATTTTAGATAGGGTAGGCAGGATACTAACCGGCCTATAGTTTTTTTCTGTGAAAGGGTCATCTTTTTTGTAGATGGGGGTGACCTGGGCTAATTTCAAGTTTTCAGGGAAGCTCCCCCTGTTTATAATGGTATTTGTCATGTCACGTATGGGAACTGACAGAGACCTACTTCCAGCCAAAATAAGTTTGGGTGGAATTAAGTCCACGCCAGTTGCCTTTTTAGGACCAAGTTTCTTGATGTATTTATTTATCTCTCCTTCAGTGACGGGTTTAAAGTGGAAATCATTTAACTGCCCATGTTTGGATTTGATCTTTTGTATACTTGGATGGGTTTCATCTTTTTCGTTTGTTGAATTTATGCCTATGTTTTGAGCAATATTGATGTAGAAAATGCTTTACATAAATGATAAATAGGATGATAAATTTAGCATGTCTGTAATTATGCTTAGTAAATTTTTATAAAATGCCTGTTTATATGTATGTTACGTCCTTAAATGTAAAATATAACTTTAAATGTTTTCTTTTCTTGCAGCTTTTTTACTCTTGTTATTCTTATACTCTTGTTATGTCGGAAAGTAGCTTAATCTGTGTAGCTAATGTTAATTGTTATGCCAAAACCGACTTAAAATAAAGTTTCTTGTATCTTGTATCTTGTACCCGGAACTCCTCATTATCAACTTAACAGATGGAGATATATAATGCTATAATTTACATATATCAAAGGATGGATGAATGTCTTGTGATGTTACGTCCTTTTTTAACAGTATTTAAGACATATCAGGACGATGGATTGGTGGTAATGAAAGGCTGTGTGCAATGGAATCCTGTTTATGGTTGAAAAGATTCCCGCGGGCCTTGAACCAGGGACCGCTTGATCAGCAGGCCATCGTTCAATCTACTGAGCTACCGGGTCTCCTATACTACAGGCATCAGCGGAGGCCTTGTTTTTAAGTAAGTATTTCTTGCTAAAAATCGCGGGGGGCGGGGGCGGGGTAGTGGGGAGGGGGGTATCTAGATCTAGGGTCGGTGATGTAAGATTCTTTATATTAAGAATAATAGTTTTCTAATGAGCTATCGCCAGCTTTATTTTGGGGTATCTAGAGTTTCTTGACCTTAAAATTGAGTTCCAAAGAGTCATTTTGCATTTTGAATCATATTTGTTTAATGCTGTTAACATCAATAATTTCATTTGAAGGCTTGACGATATGAAATAAGTAAGAATAATCAAGCGTCCAGTTTGTTCTACGAATTTCGGAATTCGGAATTCAGAATTCGGAATTCAGAATTCGGAATTCGGAATTCAGAATTCGGAATTCGGAATTCAGGATTCGGAATTCGGAATTGTGAAATAGTATGGAAATGAAAAGTGAGCCAATTGGGCCATCGTAGTTTGAAGCTGCTGGAGCATTCTTCTTTTGTATGTTTGACCAGTTTATCTAGAATGCTGAAGGCAAGAATGCTTGTTGATGAAAGGCTTGAGTGAGCTCAAGGGCAAGTTCATACCCTTTTCTATTTATAGATATTTCATTTTATTTTTTTTACCTGAGTATTATTTATTATCCAATCCATGTGCCCAACCCCTGTGTGACGGAAGACATAACGGCCTACCCGTATACCTTATAATACACGTCTTAAGGATGTCCGCTGGTGACAAATTTGAGATACATGCGCAACGCGAACTGCCAACAACTGTTCGGAATGTCGAGTGTCGGCTGTGTAATTTTGCCGTCTTACAATTAAGAAATAATATAAAATCACTATGTTTTTAAAAACTTTGAATGCTGTTGTATAATTTTTATTCGAGCACTACCATTTTTTCATTCGCTCAAGAGATATTAGATCCCACGTACCCGTGATGTCGTTATTTGGCTGCACACCAGGCGCTTTACTATGCCTTTACAATTTGTAAAATATATTCTTGGGAAGTCTAACCACATTGCATTTAGTTTCTATGTCATCTGGCATCCCATCCGCCAGACAGTCTCTGGTTTTACTTGACAAAATATTCGACTTTCTTTACGAGTTTCGGAGCAAGTGGACGCAACCCATACACCCCACCCACATTTGGCCGCGAGAGGCCAAATCCTTTAGACACCAAAGGAGCTCTAATGAGTCTGAGGGCTAGACATGATATAAAAATATGCCTGTTGACACATATAATCTTAATCTTACTTCAGCTAATATGTTCTGCTACGCAGGCCTAGCCCTAGGCATACGGCTGAAATTCTCTTATCTCTGCAAATACACTGTGCACAGCTGGTTTGTTTAGGTTCCTTGGTACACGTAACGATGACGTGTGATGTTGCTGTCAATAAGAATCTACAGCTGACTTCATCTGAAACTGCTAGTGAATTGCTAAGTGGTGTGTTTAATTTTACTTTGGTATCAGTTAGAAAGTGGTTTTTCGCGCACCTGCAACAAACAGCTAGCACATTCAAGCGCAAATACTGACCAGAGTGACAGTGGTGGAGTGAAGTTTCTGTCATTAGTGAACTAACTGCGCTGAAAGCCTACACCATACTTCATTAATGCACGCCTCAGGCTGCTCCAAATCTCCTCAACTAGAGGGCATAAACATACAAAATTATTTTTCTTTTACATTGCATAAATCATTTATCTTCATATAAGTATAATTTTCATGATGGTATATGTTGTGCTTTTTAGATAATCAATTTGTCAGCATAAGTGGAAATGCACCGAAGTTAACGGCAATGCTATGATTAAACACTTTTGTCCAATCTCTGAGTCTCTGTAGGTTAGGTTTTTTTTATTTTTTTTCAACTCATTTTGGAATATGACGGCTTTATGTAAAGCTTGGAGCTTAAAGATCTGAAAATAACACCTAACTATTTAATTTAGACGCAAAGGGGGGAGGGGATCTGTTCCAGTCACATACTTTGAGGGGGGGGGTGGGGGGGGGGGGCTGACGCAAGTAACAAGGCACGCCATTTCTTTTAAACAAGTCAAGTTACCGGACGTTCATGTTCACTGACTTTTCCATCAGATATATAGACATGGCGTGTGTATTATGATAGGCAGGCGATGCTTACTACTCGCAAGCACCTGATCACTCTTCCTGTTTTTCGGTCCATGTCTTTGCACCTAAATATTTCGGATTTGTCGACGTTTATTTCGATTAAATGAGTTCGGACTAAAGATTTAGATATTTTGACATCTCTACTATTTAAATGGCTAAACGGTTTGAGAAAAAGGAAACAGAACAGTGTAGGTCTCGAGGTGCGCGGGCGTCTGGGCGTTGGCGGAGTAGGGGTTGCATGTAGATCTGTATGTAGATGATGCATTATAGGCCTCAGTATCCCCCACGTTATTAATACCATGACCAATACTGAGACACGCTGTGGGCAATTAAACAGTGTTATAAAATACACTAGCTTTCGTGGAAATTATTGAATCTAATTTGTAGAGAGATTTGTTGCATTTGATGAGAACTCAGCCATCAATTAATGAGCGCGTGCCAATTTGTCATTGTGACGTCACTGGACTGACAGTTTAGTTCAACGTTACGCAAAACTATTTTTTTTCTCTTCAACACGACAGGTGTTTCTATCTATTTTCCTCGGACAGTGGTCCAAATCGAGTGCATTGTTGACCCGTGTAAACTGAGATCAAGCTGCTCATTACACTGGCTTATTCAGTGATTCAAAAGATTTTAGGTAAAACAATAAAATGCTACCCAACAGAAGCATACAAGCTGGGGGACAATTAGAATCTGAGTCACGACACGAGAAAACCAACAAGGTGGTTGTGCGCCTAGTGCAGACTCAGATCAGCCTGGGCATCTGCCTAGTTTGTTCACTCTCTTTATTAAGTACTCAAAGGGTAGCTAAGGGTCTAAGCTACCTCCATTTGGACAGCGAAGACTCTGGTCAGGCTGGGCGCACAACCACATTGTTGGTTTTGTCGTGTGCGGCTCAATCTTAGAAGAAAAAAAACGCTGACTGAACATTTTATAATAGATTGTACTCCAGCCTTACTGCATTAAGAAGAGGTAACCAATCCTCTGGAATAATGAGACCCAAGAAACTTATGCATTCGTTCGTGTGACATTATGTAGCTTTCCCTTTCAATCTCAAACATTTGCTCGCCAAAGCTCGAAAATATGCAGATTACCGAATCTGTTGGTGTCACGCTTATATTACATGCATCTTGCATACAAGACTATTTTACATGTATCAATAAATTTAAGGCACATACAGATAGTTTAAGACATTCAGAGTGACTTTTCACCTTTTATTTATTATCATTATTTTTTTTTTCAATTCTCTATCATGCTCGCTCAAGCTCGGAAATAATGTAGGCCCTAAATTAAAAAAACTGTTGTGTCAAATCATACAAATGAGCATGCATTCAAGAGCATTTATACATGTATAAATTTACATGTACCAGAGGCTGATCAAGAAATTTACGTTGACTGTGTGTCATGTTAAAATCAGATCAGTCAGTCTTGAAGTGGATCCCGAAGCGGGTGGGGTAATTACCATTCTAAAACTGCTTTTTCATATAACAGCTTATTTTTGCCATATTTTTCTTGATGCATGTTAAGAATATATTAATATCTAGTCAAGAAAATAGACTTTGGAAATGATTTCATCATAAACATGAAAGAAACATATTGTAGTTTACCAACACAGGCAGCCATTGTTTCTACATGGGGTGGCTTAGAGTATGATTCGATTAGCCTAAGATCCAATTAGTTGTTTATGAAGTTCTCTTTGGTTATGAAAAGGCTATATAATTTTAGAATAACATGGCTGTTTTCAGTTTTACATTAAAATTCTTTCATCTGACTAGACAGATAACTCAGATGCAGCCGTGAGTTCTCTATTAATTTACACATAGCCAAAAACAAAAGGGGGTAGGCTTAAAACTTTCAAGTTTTCTTTCTTATTTGCACACTAACCTATATTGTTCTACCAACTTTCCAAAAGATAATTGTCTGAATGATAAACTATCAGAGTTTAAGAAAAAGTTAGAATCTGCTTCTGTTATTTTTCATCACTTTGGTGCAGCATTACAAAATATTAGAAATTTTACATTCTTTTGGGGGTAGGGATAAATTTTGTCATTTTTTTGCCAAGGCATTAAATTTTATAGTTTTTAATATAAAATCTTCAATCACGTGTTTAACAATAAACTTTGAGTCAGGTATTGTTAAATTTTAAACGAAATATCTTTATTTATTCAATATTTTGTCTGTTTTTCCACAATTAATCTTAAATTCAATTAGAAGAGAAGATATCATAATACCAACATATCTCAAGTGCTATTTAATAACAGAGTGTTTCAGGACATTATTTTTTGCTTAATTATCTTTAGACAAGACCCTAGCAATATAATATTATAAACAGATATATTGTGCTAATATCCTCTATAGCTATTTTTTGAAAGTGGCCTGGGTTCATTTTTATGGCTTCAAAAATAGGCCAAAGTCAAGGGGGTGGGGTAACACTTCCTTTAAATATTTGGAAATTACCAAAATACTGTGCGCAAATTATGCTTGAAATCAATGTAACATTGTGTGGTCGTCAGAGGAAACGCATGTAATTACTTATTCAATCAACTGATTCCTCTTCTTAAAAGTTTTAAACACATGGTTAAATATTTTTATATTATGCTCAAAAATTTCATAATGGCTGGGTACTCTCACAAGCTTCCATGGCATGTGCTGCAAAAAATCCACACTAACGTATACTTTATTTTGCATTTTTGGACTACATATTGATGGAAGAATTGAAATAACACAAAAGTAAAAGAGTTTGAATAAATGACTTTCACCAGCGGACATCCTTAAGGCCCTAGTTAAATACATAAACAGGAAAAGCCCACTAGGCAAAAAATATTAAATCAGCGTTATACAATATTGATTCAACATAGTCTGCCTGCCGGGAGCCTACAGACATGAGGCTACGGGAAATCTTTACTTGATATTTTATAAAGCCTGGGCACATAAATTACAACCACAGCAACAAAAAATACAATTAGTTTGTGCCTTGCACATATTGAATATTCACTATAGAGGTTCTTTTAGGCCCGTATCATGTTGGTGAAACAAGGGAAGACTCTGATCCGAAGATCGCCCCGCTTTTGTTGCTGTTTGCATTATGTGCTATGTCTAATTAACTATATATACTGTATCTGGGCCTTTGATATAAATAGGGATAAAATCTAGGAATAAGCATTTGTTTTTCAAGTACTTGTACGAACAGGAAGAAAATTGAGTTCGATTAAAAGTGAGTTTAAGTACATTACACAACGCAAAATCAGATGCGTGCAAATACACATAGGAAGAGAAAAGGTATGTTTATTAAAAATGTTTGTTTATGGAAACAACACCATGTTTTCAACCACTTTTGGAAATTTGAGCCGCGACACGACAAAACCAACAATGTAACCGTGCGTCCAGCGAAGACTCCGATCAGCCTGTGCATCCGCCCAATCTGATCTGCGTCTTCGCTGTCCGCATGGAGGTAGCTTAGACCCTTAGCTACCCTTTAAGCGCTCGGCGAAGAGTCTGAGCGGACTCGGCGGATGGCCAGACTGATCTGAGTCTGCGCTGGGCGCACAACCACTCTGTTGGTTTTCTCGTGTCGCGGCTCAATTTTGTTTGACTCCATGTTTGCTTCTCTGGAGAACAAAGTCTTTACGAAAGGAAATTTAAAAAGAAAAGAAATTTTAAAAGAAAAGAGAAAAATGTATCCTAGTGGAGCAAATTAGGAGCTGACCTCTACTAAGATGTCTTTGTAGGAGTTGCTTTGACAAGGGATATATAAGCCCCAGGGTGGGCTCCTGGGTGGAGCCAGTGATCAATGATTAGGACTTGGACATCCGCTGTAAGTGTTTGCTTATAGTGTCAGTACACTAGCCTTTTGATATACATGAGCCGCGACACGAGAAAACCAACAAAGTGGTTGTGCGCCCAGCGCAGAATCAGATCAGCCTGGGCAGCAGATCAGTCTGATCAGATTCTTCGCTAAGCGCTTAAAGGATAGCTAAGGGTCTAAGCTACCTCCATGCGGACACCGAAGAGGCTGATCTGACTGGGCGGATGCCCAGTCTGATATGAGTCTGCGATGGGCGCACAACCACTTTGTTGGTTTTCTCGCGTCGCGGCTGAATTATAAGTCCAACTCCTAAAGGTAAGAATCGGCTCCCCTTGGACAATTGTATTTTGCGTTTGGCTACAGTTTTATGCAGGCTATATTTAGACAGGCCTAACCGTCATTTATGAGATTAATTTGAAGGCAAATGCTCGTAGGTTTGACAAATAAGTACTGATGCTTAGGTCAAGTAAGATCTACTGGTGGAGTCGCACAGACTTGTGGCACCATTCGTACGTTCATGGGTTGGATTTTTGCATTAGAACCTGCTAAAGTTGGACTTGCTAAGCAGCGCGCCGATATAACGACGCAGAATCGAAACGACCGGATTAATTTAAAACGTGTATTCGAGTACACGATAATTTCACTCGAACGCACCCATTGTTGACAAAAAAAAATCGACCAATAGTCGAAGTATCTAGAAAAATACTTGGGAGAATTTAAAATGAAAGACGCATTTAATTCCCAAATTCTTTAAATCTGCGTGAAACTAAAACACACGCTAACCGAAATTATCAATGATAGCAATATGCGAAAGAACCAGTATAGAAATTACGCTTGAAAATGCCACCAATTTTGCAGTTTATGTGTTACTTCGTTTATTTAGTATTATAGATACTTTAAGACTGATACATATATAATGTGTTACTATCATGTTTGAAATCTGAATTATACCAATGCAATTTTTTAGTCAAAAGCACGTCAATTACTTTAAACGGTCGTCGGACAGTTCTCAGTTTCATGACTTGAGTGTATAGATTTAATATTAAAAGTAGAAACAAGAAAAGTAACTCGCGGCATGCTAACAAATTTTTAATGCGCGAAACACATTTTAAAAGTGTTGATGTCATAATCTTGTAATTATCTCCAGTTTATTTTACATTTTAAAAATGCTAGAGAAAAAATATTATCACATACATTTAGGTTGTATGGTTATCATATGATACTATTTTTTTTCTATAAATGTAACAGCGAATAAAATCTAGGGCGCATATACAGCCTAAGTGAGCAAACTACATAAAAATCTGAGTAATATGTCTTCTGCTTGGTGTTTTATTTCTCGTTATTTTGAAATATTTCGCTATTAATGTGTCAGTATCATTTCACACATTAAGATGACTACGAAACTGCACTAAAATTCATGTAACAACTCTGAAAAGCTTCTGTATCTTAGACTACACAAAATAAATCACACCAACTTTTTCTTTATACAAACTGTGATAGAATTACAATGTACATGTATACCCTAAAAGGGTTGAAAGTATATTTTTTCCCATTCTGATTTGTCTGTTATTGTTTTATGTGCTGTAAATCTTGTTCTTTATGATAACATAAATCACAGTCTCATAACCTGTGTTAATATTCACGTTAATTACATCCATTTGATATACACATCACTTAATATAAAAATAAATAATTTATATAATTTTATAGATAGGTTACTGACTTTCATTTATATTTCAAAACACAGAAATGTTTGTAGAATTTCTACTGGTAACGTATTTAACAGTCTGAAACTCTCAATCGCCCCACTAAGTAAGCAGCAAGAATAAGGCAAATATTCTGCATGCATAGGACACTTAGAAAAATGAGGTCTACACAATTTTGCCGGGTGGCAGGGCAACACCCTACTGGCCTGGCCTACATTTTTTTAGCGACTGATATAACCAATATAAAGGTTCTAAAACGCAATTTTTTGGGTGGGTATTTTGTTTCCTTTTTTCTTTTTTTTAAGACAAACTGTTCTTTTGCAATGTCTTGAATCTTGAAGATGTCATAACTATGCCAGGAGTTCATCAAACAACAATGAATACGCAAACGCTTGCAAAGAAAGAATATCAAAGTAACAAAGTGTTGCATACCGTGTAGTCACTTGAAATGCAAATAACTAATAAATAAGCTATAGGCTAAACAATCGCTTATTTTCATCAGCTGAAGATATATTTTGCATTTCCATTACTAGTCAGAAGTGTTGCGAAAGAATGGTATGTGATATGATATTTTGAACATGTCCTGTGTGTAAGCAGGTTTATAGAAGTACTGTCTGTATAATACTGTTTCAAGTAAAATAATCCTTGCTCGCTGAAGCGTGAAGGATTGCTAGAAGTAATTTTACTTGCACTAGCATAGATGTGCAGCCCGATAGTGTCACATATATTATGTTACAATATGACCTAACCATACTTTTTGAACCGCAACAGCCTGAAAGATTTCCTATTTTGCAATGCATATTTAGATGGGTGGGGTATTTACTCATGTTTCTGAGACTTTCTTTGTCTCTTTTATGAAATCTTGAATTTTGATACATCTATTCATAAAGCAAATGTTCTGGACTTGCAAATATTGTCCTTAAATCTTGACTGATGGAGCCACCATTAAAAATAGTAAACCTGAAATTTAAAAAGTTATTTTCAAAACAAATTTCAGCGTTAACGCGATATCACAACACCACAGAATGAAAACGAAAACAAATCAACTGACGGTAATGTGCACAGCCCGTGGTGAATGTAGAATAATCAGTTTCTGGTGCCAGAAGGAATGCATGAAAATGAAATTGGTCATTTCTTGTAGAATGATGCATATTTTTATCAAACTACACCATGTGGTTAAGAGTTATGAGCAATTTCACTCACTGACTACAGCGGAAGGACAAACAGACTGATGGACTTGCGCAGAGATTAAAGTGCACACCTGTGGGTCGTGCAATACTGTTTAGACTTTCGTCACCGCTTTGGATGCCGGTGGCTGGACAATGTTTAAATACATAAGTATACAAAATTTGAACCATATATACCACGGGGTTCAAGAGTTATGAGCATTTTCACTACTTGACCGTAAATTTTCAACTTGTGCTCAGCAAAGCCTCGTCCATCAAAAAAGACGGTTATGCGTGCAAGTCGTTAGATAATGTTGACATGATAAGTATGCAAAATTTTATCAAAATATAGAATGCGGTTCAAGAGTTACATGTATAAGCGCTTTCGCTAACTGATAACGGACAGACGGACGGACGGACTCACACTGTGATTATAGTGCAAACCTGCGGGTTGTGCAATTAGACGTTTTGCATACATGTGGCTGTTAAATTACATAAGTATACAAAATCTGAAGCAAATATACCAAGCGGTTCAAGAGTTATGAGCATTTTCAATAAAAGAGCTTGACCGGCCAAATTGATGCTCGGTGAAGCCTCGTCACTGTTTTGCATACCAGTGCCTGGGCAATGATAAATTACATAAGTATACAAAATTTGAAGCAAATATACCAAGCGGTCCAAGAGTTATGAGCATTTTCAATAAAAGAGCTTGGCCGGCCAAACTGATGCTCGGTGAAGCCTCGTCACTGTTTTGCATACCAGTGTCTGGGCAATGTTAAATTACATAAGTATACAAAATTTGAAGCAAATATTCCAAGCGGTCCGAGACTGAGTTATGAGCATTTTCAATAAAAGAGCTCGACCGGCCAAATTCATGCTCAGTGAATCCTCGTCACTGTTTTGCATGCCGGTGGCTGGACTATGTTAAAATACATAAGCATACAAAAATTGAACCATATTTACCACGGTGTTCAAGAGTTACGAGCATTTTCAGTAGTTGGCCGTAAATTTTCAACTTGTGCTCAGCAAAGCCTCGTCCATCAAATAAGGTTGTTATGCAGGCGAGTCGTTAGACAATGTTGACATGTATAAGAATGCAAAATTTTGTCAAAATATCCCATGCGGTTCAAGAGTTATAGGAGTTAACGGGAATCCCCGGAGTGACGTCATCGGATGATCACGTGGGTAGATTGGTTGGCAAAAAGATAGCGACAGAGAGTGGTCTTATATGGGATTTTGCTGAAAATTAACCTCTGAAATGAAATGCGTAAAATATAGTTTAAAAAGCTGCGAATAAATAGAAACCGATAAAACAAGTGGAAATATTGTTTTAATCCCTTGTCGCGCGAAAAAAAGAGAGTTATTTAATATTTTTTAAAGTTATTTAATTACTCGACATACATTGACTCGCTTCGGAACAGGACTTTTTCTCTTAATAACTCGACTTAAAAAGAAAAAATAAATAAATGAAATAAAAATACAATAAATCGGAGGTGCTAAAGTTCAGTATTTTAACCTTTAAACCTTTTCGACAATCAAGGTGATTAGTAAATATAACACGGTTGACAGAAAATGAAAGACAATAAAATATAGAAACTTGTATCTAAAGAGAACCCAGTGAACCATTCGACGACACCTGAACGTGACGGAGGCGTTTCCAGCTAACACGTGTTGAAGACGTGTGCGTCACCCAAAAAGCGTTACAAATCAAAGACGTCAGGTACGTTTGTACTTCGTATTCAAGACGTGTAGAAGACCGTACGAAAACCTTACATGAGCACGTTCTTGTAACGTTTTAACTCGTGTTTAAGACGTGTCAGTGATCTCATATCAACGACGTCTTCATTTGGTGTTCCGAATGTATGGCAAACCGCAACGAGACATTAAAAATCTATAACGAAAACGTTTTAAAACGTGTGTACTTCATCTTCGAGACGTGTAGAAGACCTTCTGCCAACTTCATATGCGTACGTTTTTAACACGTTTGAACTCGTGTTTAAGACGTATACGACACCCAAAAAGCGTTACAAATCAAAGACGTCCAGTACGTTTGTACTTCGTTTTCGTTACGTGTAAAAGACCATATGAAAACCTTACATGAGCACGTTTCTAACACGTTTGAACTCGTGTTTAAGACGTGTACGTCACCCGAAAAGCGTTACAAATCAAAGACGTCCAGAACGTTTTTAATTTGTCTTCGTAACGTGTAGTAGACCATATGAATACCTCAAACGAGCACGTTTTTATAACGTTTTAATACGTGTTTAAGACGTACACGTCACCCAAAAAGCGTTACAAATTAAAGACGTCCAGTACGTTTGTACTTCGTTTCCGTAACGTGTAAAAGACCATATGAAAACCTTAAATGAGCACGGTTTCGACACGTTTGAACTCGTGTTTTAGAGGTGTATGTCACCAAAAAAAGCGCTACAATTCAAAGACGTCCATTACGTTTGTACTGCGTCTTCGTAACGTGTAGAAGACCATCTGAAAACCTTGCACGAGACCATTTTTAGACGGTTATCCCAAATTAACGACGTCTTCATTTGATGTTCGAAATGTTTGGAAAAAGTCAAACGTATGCAAAGACCAGGAACTGAAACAATCAAAATCCAAATCCAGCCCTCAAAACTGCATCCAAAAGTAATGAGCACCTTTTTAGAAACGTGTGCGACTGACCACTTCTACATAACCCGAATATGGCCGTGACGTTTTCGAATAACAAGTTTTGAAGACGTGTCCGTCAATCTAAAAGTGTTACAAAACATACTTTATAACTCCTCTTTATTTGGTCTTGCAAACGTTTGGAAACTTTGAGGACACCTAACATGACCACTTTTCGTAATGTTTTAAATTGTGTTCAAAACATGTCATGAAATACACCTTCAATTAGGGTTCACAAGGTGGATAAACACTTGACATTTCAAAGTCAATTATTTTGTGCTAGTACTCGGAAAAAACAGTGGGAAAATCGGTCATCCGATTTATTAAGTTTCTTAATACTATATGGATTTGCATTCAATAAGCTGCAGATACCTTCTTGTCAAAGTTTTCCTGAAATGTAAATTATACTGCCCTCGGTATTTTGAATTGATAAAACTACAGTGCACAAGAAACGAACTCTTTTCATAGAAGTACTGGGGATCTACCCCGTGAACACTCGTCCAGATTTTAAGAAATTATAACCGATTTGCCTACTGGTTCTGTCCGAGTACCAGTAAAAAAGCAATAAAAGTCACGTGATTCTCCACCCTGGTTCAGAACGTACATGTAGAAAAAAGTATAACAAACCATTGCAAATATGAAAGAAACTGTAATGAACATATAAAAAAGAACAACAACAACAAAAAAACATTTCGAATATAATTTTCTTAAAAAAACACAACACTAAACTTATTTTTAACAATGACTGTTAAGTCCACTACTGTAGACATCCTCGGAGTGACTGATGACTTGATTACGTTTCACTTGCGGGCGAGACCTTCGTGCATTTGCGCCAATTTTCCGTATATTGGCGAAAAGAGGGTCGCAGATCCCGGATAAGAAGGCCCCTGATCCATGTCCTTAGCCACCCATTGTAACCGTATGTGTATAAGGTGCGTCCACAGACCATGCAAAACCATTAAATAGACTGGAAGGGGATAGATTAGTGGAAAGGGAGAGTAATAGGAAAATGAGAAAGCAAAGGAGGCGAGACACATACATTTACAAGGGGCTGCTATGAAAACGGACCAGGGGCCTTCCAATCCGCGATCTACGACCCTCTTTTCACCAGTTTACGGAAAATTGGCAGAAATGCATGGGGTTCTCAGCTGCGAATGAGAAATGATCAAGTCATCAGTCACTCCGGGGATGTCCACAGTAGTGGACGAAACTGTCAGTGTTACAAATAAGGTTAGAGTTGTGTTTTTAAAGAAAATTATATTTGAAATGTGGATTTACCGACACGATGAACAATATCAGAAACATTTGGAAGTGTTTCATTGTACGTCAAGTAAATGTGACGGAGATGTTATTCAAATCGTGTCAATAGCTCAATCCAGCCATCATCAATAACTCAACTAATACGTGTGTATACAGTTAATCCCCCATCATCCCCTTCACTGTCGCTTCAGATGATTCAGATGATGAAATACATGTTGGTCTTTCCTGATATCCATAATCATTTTTTGAATCTCAGTAGTTTATTGTCAGTATCTGCACTTATAGCAGCATTATCAGAGAAACTTTGATCGTTTTTTTTATTATTTATTGCTTAACGTCCACGGTAAACACCTAAGGCCATGTCGGGACGGTCTGTTAACCTAACCACACCATTCCTGGGCAGGCGTAGACCTCCTAAGCGGTTAACCAGTACTAAGTGCACATACTTTCGCAAGTAACTGACAACTGCCCTTCTTGAATCAGAGGAAGGAGAAACGAAAGTGTGTGGCCAGACCGGGTTTCGAACCCAGGACCTCTGACTTATAAGTCAGGTACCCTACCGATTGCGCTACGCGGCCCGGCCGTTCACACTGGTATCGTCAGATAACAACATATGTCGACTTTTTTCCACGCACAAGTCTCTTTTTCTTTTGTCGCGACTTGGTAGGAGATGCACGAGGCTAGGATGCTGCATGATCCTCGCCTACGTATGTGTCCGAGGAACTGTTCTCCGATGCAGAATGAATTCACAAAGTTGTTCCGGCATTGTATGGTAATACCCATAGAAGCACTGGCAGTTGTGGACTGTATCCCAAGTCATCATTAGATGAAGTAGTATCACCCTGTTGCGCCCTTTCTACCATACGTTTTATTTCCATTTGTGCACGCCTTCTTGTGCGTGCCGCCAGCGCTCTAGACTAAGGGGTCATCGTTTATCTGCAAGTAACAATTTAATGTCAAGCTTTTGTAGAAATTATGCTGTTCAACAGTCAAAGGTCTTTTGATCAATTGCAACTTGTCACATGGGATTTTTATATGATTTACCCTGCTCCTGGAGGTGGGGAGAGAGAGAGAGAGAGTGGGTGGGGACAGTACAGTTATTCTCATGATTTTAGGTCCAGTAAACCTTTAAGATGTGAATACAGAAAATGGGTTTAATCCTTTCGTTCTAAATGTTTGACAAACATTACAGAAACGTCTCCGTAATGACTTGGTAGTGTCCGTAAATTCATATCATTTAACTGTTTTAATAATAAATATCAATTTTTGAAAATTATTTTTCAATTTTCTTAAAATAAATGTTAATTGGATCAATATTGGTTAAAACAGTATTGATGACCATTGAATTTCATAGGTACGTGCATTAAGTTTGATTTTCCCGTACCTCATCAAACCTCCTTTTTACTATACAAGTGGAGGTTTGATGTGGTCTATGAGGAAAAAGACTGAAATAAATCGTCTAAACGACGTTCAAAACACGTTTCGGCTACCGAGGTTTTGACGATAAGACGGATTTACTGCATTGGTTTAATCGTTTATTCGTTCTTACAAAATGTATCATCAGATGGTGAAAACGGTTAATCTTTACAAGCCATTTAGATGGTCATATTCGCAGTAAATATTGTTCTTTAAAACATAAAAAAAGGTATTGTGCTTGATTTAAGATTACCAGACTCATTGTTGAATACAGCCTACACTGCTGCAAAACGTCTTGGAAACGTTCATACCCAGTCAGATTTACTACAGAGAGAGAGAGAGAGAGAGAGAGAGAGAGAGAATCCTTTCTAACTGTCTGAATGATTTTGAATGAAGATTCGACAATACTTAAAAAAGCGGCTTGACGACGTTTAGAATACGTTTCGGCTACCGAGGTTTGGGCGATGAAGTAGATTTCAGTCTATGTTTAAACATAATATTCATTTTAGATAAACAGGTATTATCAGACGCTGAAGGGGGCAGCACTTGACAAGTCATTCAAATTGCCAATTCATTCAAATTGCCATAATGATATCAAGTATTATATCTTTCTTGAAAACTACAAAATAAAGTCCTCTGCCTAGACTCATTTATAATTCATTTCAATTGTCATAATGACATCAGTTATTGGGTCTTCTTTAAAAACTAAAAGAAGAAAGAACTTCTTCTGCTTAGACCCAGTGTTGAGCATATAGCATACACTGCTGCAAACGTCTTGGAAACGTTCATTACACGTTATTTTCACCCCTGAAGAAGACAGATAGAAAGATCGAAAGAGAGAGAGAGAGAGAGAGAGAGAGAGAGAGAGAGAGAGAATGATTTTGAACGAAGTTTCGACAAGACTGAAAACTGTCTCAATGACGTTCTAAACACGTTTCGGCTGCCGCCGAGGTTTCAGGCGATGAGTAGATTTGAAACGTTCTATTCATCTTTACAAAAGGTGTATCACTAGACGCTGAAAAAGGACTGAACTTGACAATTCATTCAAATTGTCAAACTGGCATCAACTATGAGCTGTTCTTTGAAAACTACAAAAAAAAAACGTTCTTCGAATTCGACTTAAGATGTCTAGGAAACGTTCAACACACGAGAGAGAGAGAGAGAGGGGGAGAGACAGAGACAGGGAGACAGAAAGATCACAGAAAATAATTATCATACTGGAACAATCCTTTCAAGCTTTCGTAATGAATCTGAACGAAGAACCGACAAGAAAGACTGAAATGAAGCGTCTTAATGACGTTCGAAACGCGTTTCGGATATCGAATTTGCGGCGATAAAATTGATTTATATGTTTAAAACATTTTAGTTAGTTTTTGCGAAATAGATTAAAAGGTTAGAACGGCATAACTTGACAGTATATTTGCATTAAATTCAAGGTCTTCTTTAAAGCTTGAATTAAAATCACTGCTGCAATAACGTCTTTGAATCGTTAATAACACGCCATTTTCACATGTGTGTGTGTGTGTGTGTGTGTGTGTGTGTGTGTGTGTGTGAGGTGGTTATTGAAATGGAGTAGCAACATATAACCCCTTTGAACTTTCTAAGTGATTTGGAATGAAGAGTTTGACAAGAAAGACTCAAAGAAAGCGTCTAAACGGCGTTCAAAACACGTTTCAGTTGCCGATGTTTCGACGATAAAAAGCTTTATACGTTTGCATATTAGGCCGCATTTAAGTTAAAAACTACAAAAACAAAGTCTTCTGTTGATTAAAATCACCAGACTCTTTCGGAATAAAGCCCACACAGCAACAAAACGTCTTTGGTATTCAACTCTAAAGGGTGAAAGAAAGCGTCTCAGCGACGTGCAAAACACGTCATCGCTACCAAGTTTTGAGCTAGACTCTATATATAATAATACAGATAAAAAGTAAAATGACTGAATGAAAATCTAACATAAACGTCTAAGCGACGTTCCAAACACGTCGCGGCTTCCAATGTTATGACGGAAAAATAGATTTTTGAAAGTGTTTTCACTTTTTATTAATTTTTACAACATGTATTTTCAGCCGGTCGTAGACGTTCCATTTATTCTATATGACTGATATTTTTAAAACCAAATTACACTTACCGCTCCTAAAGGCATTTTTCAGCGTTTACAGCGCTGAGAGAGAGAGAGAAAGAGAGAGAGAGAGTATTGATCAGTTCATTCTAGTATTCAAAATGTTTTGGAATGACGATCTGACGTAAAAGACAGAAAGTAAACGTCTCTGGGACGTCCAGGTCACGTCTCGGCTGCCACGTTTAGAGCGGGAAACATATGTGTTTACATAGTTTTTTTTTCATCTTTTATTGAATGTATCAATAGGCAGGGAATATATAACGTTAAATGGCAATGTTGCATTCATAATTTTCGATGTTCCATACAAATAGTTTATCAAAGAATGCACTTACCGCTCTTAAAAGGAATTTAGTCCACCACCTGCACATTTCAATATGGCGACGACAAATACCCGGATGAAAGATCACGTGAACTTTGTCAGCGCTTTTAAGACGTCTTCCAGACATATTAAAGACGTATTTATTCCATACTTAAAATCATCGAGAGTTTGTCACATATTTATACTATTTTATTCATCGGCACTAATTGTATATCAAGTATGTATGGTTAAGAGACAATTCAGCATTACTTTACTTTTAGTTTCCAACAAGTTTTTCTCACGTGTCCTGAGTGAATACCAAATGACTACGCCTTAAATACGTTTTAGAAGCGTCATACATTAGGATATCATCATTTTACTATAAAGGGCGACACTTCCATATAATTTGCAACTTTTCATATACCCCTGACCAACAAAAGGTCAGAAAAGCAAGACACACAATTTTTGTTTGAGCGTCTCCGCTTAGTGTTCAAATGGTGTTGGGTACCAAAACGTTTTTGAGATATCCTTCAGACGTCCGTTTTCCTGAAAAACGTCTGGAACGCGTGTCCCAAACGTATGGCAAACCAATAGTCACAGAAGACGCCGCCGTCACCAAAACGTATGGTTCACTGGGAAGTAATGCAAAATTATTAAAACATATCGATCTGATTTGGGGATAAGAAAATGTAAGAAATAAATAAGTAAATGAATTTATATTCATGACTGCGATTCAAAAGAGTGAGTGAACTTGGGTTTAACGTCCCACCAACAACGAGGTCATATGGAGACGGGACCTCGGTTTAAAGTCTCATCCGAAAGACCGGAGAAGCGGGGGATCGATCTTGCGACCCCTGGATTGGTAGTCTGGAGTGTTATCCACTACGCTACAGCCGCTCCTACGATTCAAAAGAGAATGTTATAAAACGGTAAAGGATAATATACACGTATAAGCAGAGAACCTTCTGTTTTGAAATTACTATCAGTAATTACCACATTATTTAGTCCGAGCTCATGACATCTGAACAACAAATTCACTCTGTCTGTTTCTCTCCCTGTCTCTCTCTCTCTCTCTCTCTAATGGTTTGATAAAACTTTAAGGATAATATATAAACAGAGAATCTTCTCTGTTTTGAATTGCAGTAATTACCATATAGTATTTAGTCCGAGCTCATGACATCTAAACAATAAATTCTCTCTCTCTCTCTCTCTCTCTCTCTCTCTCTCTCTCATTGTTTGTTCATTACATTTTATTAGCGGACAAGCATATTAATATTAAAATATCATAGATTATAATAATCGAGTTTTATTTGATATTTAAATTAGCCACACCGCCAAAAACAGTTGGTTATATTATACAAGTTAATATGACAATGTCACTGTAGGAAACTCGCGGCGTTCTTTGAAATATGATAATTAAAGACATTCCTTATCAAAAGACCCGCTGAATATCGGATACATTCATTATAAACAATAAACAACCGGTTTAATTTCAAAATGTACACCAGATACAGTCACATTTTTAGAGTATCCATGCTAAAACGTACATCTAAAAGCACTTCATGTGGAACCAAATTAGGAAAGAGAATAGAACAATATTTCACACTAAAATACCAACATTTCTCAGCGTTATCATTTATATAAAAATATGCATCATAATGCGCAAAATACACGGCATGATTAATTACATAGTTTAACATCACCCAATAAACGTTCAATATAGCGTGATTGATTATCAATTTTTTTCCAACCAGTGTGGGGAATACCTTGGAAATCCTTATCGATGACGTCACCGCGTTTTCTCCTATAAGCGTTTTCGCTAACTGATAACGGTTTTCGCTAACAGATAACGGACGGACGGACGGACTCACACAGTGATTATAGTGCAAACCTGCGGGTTGTGCAATAATTAGTAATGCATATACGGTAAATAAGCTACAAACTGAATACATATAAAAAATTGTGAAAAGTACCATCTCATAAATCATTTTTTTACTCTTTTCCATTGAAGTGTCATTTTGCCCAATTAAATGGGTGATGTAATTCAAGGAGAGATAACCCGCTTAGTACTCGGAACCAGAGGTGTCATCAGCCGGTTTTGGAAACTAAAGATTCTAACAATTTATCTGATATATAACTCAAGATATTTGCAGAACCTTACCAGTAGCATTCTCTCACAGGCTGCCTATCTGCCGTACTATAAGTACAAACCTTGGTAATACAGCATCCTGTTAGGTACAATTTACTCAGAGGCTGCACTATCGTTATTTTACAAAAAAATGCTGTTTTATGATAGTTACTGGAACTATTAAAGGTTCAGTTTTAGGACAATCCAATCGATGCAACATTTTTCGGATATTTACTGTAATTTTCTGTTGATAGATGTTAACATTTTAGGGTAATTCGGTTTGGGAAAATTCACTTAAAATCACATTTAAATCTTAGTGCTCATGCCTTTGAATGGACACTTAGAGCGAGGTATACGTTTCACCATTATCTATTACTGGCCAATTATACGTACGTAAACAGCTGTCTTCAGACTTCAGTTATTTTAAGAATTAAGTATGAGCACAATCGTTAACCAATAAATCGTTCAATATGATGTGATTTGTAGTAATGATACATTATATGTTAAAAGGATTTTTGGTTAAAGGTTGTGCTCTATTCTAATTTGTCTATTGAATGTCTGAAAAATTCCCAAAAATGAAAAATTCAGCAGCCATTTTTCCATACTTAATGCGCAGCAAGATTCAAACTGAAACTGAAATGAAACAGTAGAAGTATTTATCTATTGAAATCATGCAATGACATACTTTTATCTCGACTTTGACCTCAGATGGGGCCATAAAATGGCCTTAACGCACGTATGTAGGGTCCCTAAGTGTCCGACAGCCCTAAGTGTCCGACAAAATTTATTTTTTTCTATAAATGTCAGAATAGTGAAAGAAACCATTATTTAAAGAATAATTAGTAAATATTTCAAAAAAATAATTAGTGAAAAATACGCAAAATCTAACTTAGAAAAAAATTTGTCGGACACTTAGGGCCGACCCAAAGGTCCCTAAATGTCCGACAACCCTAAATGTCCGACAAGTTGAAAATCAGTATAAGTGTTCGTTATTAGAGTAAAAACAATAAATATGATAGTAAAAAAGTGAACTACATACTTTTATATAAAATAATAACACTAACAATGATAATAATAAATACAGAATGCCAGAAAATATATCAAGTTCGTTACTGAATACATATAAAAAGCAGTAGAACATTTTTAAGTGTCAGGCAAAATCTTAGGGTTTCTAGAACTTCGCGAAAGTGAGTAAAACCACTATAAAATATTATAAATGCATATAAAGTAATCATTTGGTACAAATAATTCTTTAAAAATACTAATAATGTAAGCAAGATGAAAACAAAATCTGTCGGACATTTAGGGACATGTGTCCCTAAGTGTCCGACAATGTATCAATCTATTTTCAAGTGTAGTAGAAGTGATAAAACTATTCATTATTATATTCTAAAGATACATTGGTAAATTATTAACTACTTTTCTGTATTAGAATATATAGCAAGAACCTTAGGGAAACAAAATGCAGAAAATGTATTTGGTACGTACAAAACTATTACCACAAAACTGCTTGCAGATTGCTTTTCCAAAATTTTCTTTTTTCTATATTTTATATTTTAATACAAACTGTCAGACCAGTTGTCAATAATCTATCAACATTTATTTAATATATCGGCTATTTCAACTTGTTATGGTCATATTTAATGATTCTACAGTTACAGCTCACTCTTTAAAAGAACCAAAACCTGCCGGACACTTAGGGATAGAGTTCCCTAAATGTCCGACAATTTCTGATTTCTTTTTTAAGTATTTTTACTATTTTATTATCATATTCGAGTGGTATTTTATTAACCATTTGTTCCTAATAACTACTCTGTAAGCATTTATAATTGATTTGGTCACTTTCCTGACAGTTTTACAGTTTTAGAAAAAAAAACCCTAAGAATACTTATTTAGTAAGTACAGAGAATATGTTATAGGGACAGACAATGCTTAGGGATTCTAACAAAGTCAATGTAGTAAACCTTTTTGGACAATGATAATAATTAACAATAATAATAATAAATACTTAAAATAAAACGCCAAAAAGAAAATGAGATTATTTGGACATTCAGGGATACCTGTCCCTAAGTGTCCGACCAGTTACGAACTTATATTAGAGGTGAGAAGCAGATGCCGTACAGATAGCGAACTTCGCCCCAGGCCAACACCCATCCCCTCCGTCTCCTCCGCATTTGCTAGTTGTACGGGTGATACGCGCGGGTATCTTCAGCGCTACCTTAACGGGTAGAAACGAGTAGACTCGAGGCTACATCCCCACCCCATCCCACCCGCCAGAGAGGTCGTGTCTCCGATGGTTCCCATATGAGTAAATACTCATAAGTGATGTCTGTGAAAAGTCTGTACAACACTGGCTGTGCGGTAACTTTCAGTCCCGGGTTTGCATATCCCGGGCCTCACTCTGCTTGCAGTTGGTGCGAGTTGTTTGGATATTTTTTCATTCGTCTGTCATATCTCTTAGGGATGGTCGGGTGGTGCGATGGTGGTGTGTGTAACTTCCAGTGCCGGGGCGTCCTACTGATTGGGAATGTTGTAGGGCAATGGCCTACTGTACTTGCAGTAGGCGCGGGTGAGGATTGTTGGACATTTTTTCTCTCGTCTATCATTTTTCTTCTTTCTCCCTCTTTGTGGGGACGGCCCGATATGGACTGAAATACTTTCTCAAAGGGCCGTTAAACCCAAATCAATCAATCAATCGATCTTTCTCACGCTGTCGGGGAGACAGCTCAATATAGACTGAAATACTGTACCTACCCGTTTTATGTGAAGCGCAAGCATGTTCTGACTAATCACGGTCATACACAACGAAAAAACGTACTGTAGTGAGAAGTTTGCAGCGATAGAGCCCTCACGATAAAGTATTTCATGAACAAAACGATAGTATTAAATTCGGGCATTCAATCATTTTCCTTTTTTTGTACTCAGCCTTTTTGCAAACTACTGTTAAACATGTGCTCACCTTTATAGCGCTCCGGTCCCGACGAAAGACTAGGTCTGTTCAGGTCAAGAGCTGGTGGTGGAGTGAGAGCGAGTCCCTCGTGCGGAACTCGCACGTGACCTATCTCCGGTGATTTCCGTCTGTCGTCGGGGAATCGCCTGGCGATGTTCGGAAGACCTCTTGATGGTATGAAGGATCACCGAAGTAGGCTCACAACACTCTCCCCCTTCTTTGAAGACTGGATCCACGAGTGGTGAAATATTAGTATTTTAGTATGTGTGGACAGTTCAAAGGTTAGTAGAGAAAAGTTATCCTTAAAGTGTTGGTCTTTTATGATATTAATAATTATGCCCCTTAAGTGCTATGCAAGTTGAGTTGAAAGAAGTACCTTAAGCTGATGTCAAAGAAATTTAGAGCTGATATGATTTCCTTTCTTAAAAAATGACTAGATTAAGGAAGTGACTAGACTAGACTATGCAGAAATATGTAAATGGAAATTGTGTAGTAAATATTACTAAGAAATTGCTTAGTGGAACACTTGCCACTAAATATTTGGTATTTACATAGTGGTGTACTTGCCACAAAACTTTATAGGAGTGGAAACCTTGCCACTAATAATTTTATCCATTCAGTGGAACATTCGCCACCTAGATATGTATATATAAATTTAAATAAAATAACGAAAACAAGGATTCTAATTAAACTGTATGAATGAATACAAAAATATGTATAGTCACTACATGCATGCTGCCAAGTAGGGTATGGCTACAAAGCAATAGGACGGACCATTCACATAAGTCAAGGTATATACTGAGGGCTCGATGACTACAATGCAGCAATACATAGCTAAATCAACATAAATAAACCAAAATGCATGTGCAAATCAACACACTGGAAGAAAGTGCACTAATATAAACCAAAGAATAAAACAATTCTCCAGAGATCAGAACCACATTACTCAAACTATTTGCAAAAAATCATAATACTTATTTAATGGCAGCATATATAGCATTTCTTGTATAAATGCAAATGTAAAATGTCCACGCCTAATAAGCTTAAGCTTTGGCTTAGTAAAGCTGGCAAGCATAAATTTTGTATATATGGCAAGTACAAGCTTAGTGTATATAAAACTGGACTAGTGGCAAAAGCTGTAACTATATTAATGCATTAGTATTCATTTTCCCATAAACAGCTGGTAAGTTAAATACATATATCGGATACACATGATAACTTCCACCATCTGGAAGGTTATCTGCAGAGAGTGGTAAACTGTATAATTACTATATTTATTCCATTCCAATGCAGGGGCTCTAATATTTTATAAACAGCATGGTATAACTGATCTCTGGAAAACCAAACAAAAGCTCTAAATCTAAGAAAGACTACGCAGCTACAGAAACGTGCTGTAACTTACATTTTCCAAAGGTTCTGTATCTGTAAGAATGATAGAGAATATTTTAGCATTTTCGAAATATGTTGTAAAATATATTGCTATGCCATATTTTCTCACTTGACTGACATCGGACACCAGCAATGAAAACATACAAGCTAGCCACTACTGGTTAAAATGCTTTACAGTCTTGTGAGAGTAATCCAAACGGATTGACAAACTAAGCATATAGCTATTGACATAAAAATAGTGTAAAACAGCTATTCTCAGAATGACAACATACAAGCTATTCACTCTTTGAACAGCATCCTTGTGTGTGTTATACTAAAATGACAAAATCTAGAATAACATTAGAACCACTGTACTGACAACATACAAGCTATTCAACAAGTAGATCAACATTTTTCTAGAATTGAATTACTAGTAGCTAGTTACTAGAAGCAAAATGAGAATTTAGAATTTGGAATTTGCCCGAGATATGGGGTACTACAAAATGGTGTATCCTAAATGGCGAATAAGCCCACATCATACAGCAACGGACAGTTCGTTAATAAGGGCGGACTACCAGGCTAAGTTGTACAACCTGGCAGCATTTTTGTTGCACACCCTAATGAGCTCACTGGTGCTCATTCCAAAATAGTGAGCTACCCCTTCTGCAATATCATAGATGCCCATGGGTTCATCTGCCAAATAAGGGGAATCTGTCTCCAGAATCAAGCGATCTGGTTTCTCAAGTAACAGTAACCAAGCTATAGTTCTACTGTCTTTAAGTGATGCAGAAGAAATGCTAAAATAACAATTTGGGAGAGAGGTGCTCCATTCCCTATATTCCTCCTCTCCCCCTACAAAACAATGACGATGGATCCGTGTATTCGAAAGATCACATTCAAGGAGTAGAGATAATACTTCCTTAGCCGCTTTACCAGTACCTTTGTCTCGGACATATATAACCAAAACTTTGTCAAGCCGTTTAGCTAACTGGAAAGTGAGACGTAGGAATTGGCGCTGGGCATCGACTTTGTCTTGAAAACAACGATTTGTGTTGTGCGTTTGACGACAACGACATGTTGTAGTAAGATCAAGGCCCACTTCGCCAATTCCGGCATTATTTGCTGGGAAGATTCTTCCTCATAAGAACAGACCACAATAGTCTTGTATGGTTAACACGGTTTAAGTACATTGAAGGTCAGTTAGCACGTTGGATTGAAGAGCTGTCCCAATACAACTTTAAAATTATTCACCGCCGAGGCTCATTATAATTTTGATCTCTGAGTGGAGAGGGAGATGACCTCCTGAAAACAGTGGTCAAGTTCTGTATTTGTTTTTCCATTTCAGAAACTCTACGCTCTTCTTCGAGTGTAAAGGCTCTTTCCTGGAAACTGACCTTAGTACCAAAAATGGCTTTTCGGTTTGCCAGTACCGTTTTTACTTTCTGACAGGCCTCTTGGATGGTCCTTGGGGCTTCATTTAAAACATAGGCAGAGGCCTCTTTATGCTTACAGCCACGGAGGAATGCTTCCGTGGCCAACTGTTGGACGGTATTATTGTCCGCAGTGCTGAAACCATCCATTGCGGAAGTAAGTACCCGCTGAAGGTACTCTTCTAAACTTTCATCCTCATTCTGTTTCATCAGATGGAGTTTCTGACGAGCAGCCACTGGTGCCTCTTTAAGGTCGAACCTCAATCCAAGCTCCTGTTTGAGTTTCCGGTAGCTATTACGCCCATCAGACCGGTTTGCATATTCCAGCGCTTTTTCTGACAGACAATCAAAGAGACGCTCCAGGCGCTTTCGCTTAGTCCAGTTTCGTCTCTTTGCTATTCTGTCAAACTTGGAAATGAAACTCGACCAGGTCAGACCCTTAGGGTCCCCTGAAAAGACCTCCATTTTTGGGGGCAGTGGCGAGACGCTCCTGTCAGACTCCCCATCCGATGACTCCGAATTCGAACCTTTAACCTTCGAACGGCCTCTTTCCTTTGTTTTGTCCTTGGGTTTAGGTGGCCCCTCTAATGGCTTGATGTAATGACCATCAGGATCAGGGGGCGGAGCAAGTGGCTTAATTATTTTGGAAGTTACTGCAGTGGAAGTCACAGCAGTGCCCTGTGTAGCCACAGATGACGTTAAAGTGGGTGGTTTGACGCCATCACCACTAGGCCCTTTTTCAGCTTTACCTGCGTAAATTCCATCTGTTGGAATGGGGGACATAAGTTTTTTTATTATAGCCTGTTCGAAGGTAAGCTGTTTAGCAGGGGCACCTTCTTCTTTCACTGGCTGTTGGGGAGCACCGGGTATTCCATGGGTAGAAATACCCTGTGGTCCCTGGGTGGAAACACCAGGCAAATCCTGTGCAGAAGTGACAGGTGCCTCCATGTCTTTTCTCTCTGCCATACCCCTTGACATAATACCAGCCACTGTCCTTGGCTGAAAACCAGGCACGACTTGAGGAATTTCCGAAGAAATAATTCTCCGGACGTCATCAAACCGTGCCTGAACCTCATCTACCCTTTCTGAAAGGTATGTGCATTGACGGCTATTTCCATGAATTTCCATGGCCAACCTTTGCTCAACGTCACTCATACCCTGAGTGAAAGATGACTGCATGTCTGCAATCTGGTTGGAAACCTTCGATTCCAGGTCAGATACCTGATCTGTCATTTGAGAATGCAGATCAGATACCTGACCAGTTACCTCAGTTTTTAGAGCAGCAATGTGTTTGCCAATCACTGCGGATTGTTCTTGAACAACCAACCTGATTGCATCCATCATTTGGTCATGAGTGACGTATCTTGATTGGCCTGGGTCAGGCTTTTCAGCCTCTTTTTCTGGCAGTGGATCAAGGGCTATTGTGCCATTGTCAATTAAAGACTGCCATTCTTCCACTGACAGTCTAATGGCAGCTAAATCTGCCACTGTAATGGGATTACGGTTCCCAGCAAGGACGTCATCCCTCAAATTAATAATTCTTTTGGCTGTTAAGGGGCCTACATTGGCAATTGTGGCCAAATCATTCACTAAAGCAGTGTAAATATTCATGATGCTGACTAGAGAAAAGTAAGTAAGGAAAATAAATGTTTTTAAGTTTATTTAGAATGAAATGAAGAACCTCACCGTAAGAAAATACTAAGTACAAGTAAACCTATTGAGAAATATATTTCAGAAAATGACTGAAATACTCTAAAAGTGTCCAAAAATTGAGAAAATATAAACTTACAACTTGAAAATTGACAGTTTCCGGGGTTTTGAAACTGTTTCCGGTTTATTTTGGAATAACCAAAATGGCCGCAAATAAACCGAAAAGCACGTGGTTTGGACGAAAGAAATTTTACGGTGAAATTCTCAAAAATCACAAAAATACCCTGAAACAATAGAAAATTTACGCAAAATATATAATACTTAGCATAAATAAAGGATACAGGGTCAAAAAGGATACTCTGGGCGCTGACACAGAATGTAAAATTCGGCTACGGAAAAAATCCGAAGCAGAACAAAAAATGGCAGAAAAAATTCTGCGTCAGACAATAAATTGCAAGGAAATTGCACTGGGACTTACCCGCGCTACCAATTATACGTCGCAGCGCCAGTTGTTAAACATGTGCTCACCTTTATAGCGCTCCGGTCCCGACGAAAGACTAGGTCTGTTCAGGTCAAGAGCTGGTGGTGGAGTGAGAGCGAGTCCCTCGTGCGGAACTCGCACGTGACCTATCTCCGGTGATTTCCGTCTGTCGTCGGGGAATCGCCTGGCGATGTTCGGAAGACCTCTTGATGGTATGAAGGATCACCGAAGTAGGCTCACAACACTACTTATATCCTGTTATTCGTAATCATGATCATTAACTATGTGCTTATGCATCGACCCTCTTTCGTTGTTTTTCTTGCGTGTATATTTCATTACTGAACGGGGAACCATGACTGAAACATTTCTGGCCAGTGAGACATATAATATGGCCCAAACGATAGTGCACGTACACAGTGGCGTTATCTGAGATAATAGCATGCTTTAGACAGAACTGCAAAACCAAAAACCATATATCACGTAGGTCATAGCAGTGAGTATGGCGATCTTGAAAGAGCTTCGTAAGACATTTGTTTTCAGAGGTGCATTATCAGTGAAAATTCAATTTTTTCATATCAAACACAATACCTTTTCTTCGCTCTCCTTGTTTTTTTCTTCGTTATCGGGATGTAAAGTATGATTCAGTCAAACAAAAAGTAGTTTCACTTCGAGATAAGCTACATGTTGGTTCCAGTACAAATCAACTTCATACAAATAAATGGTGAGCCAATAGCGTCAAGATGGTGTACCAAGAGGGTCAAAAGCACCGATACGGGTCGACCCGTATTTTTACCGGTCGACCCGTAAATTTACGGGTCGACCCGTATTTCAGATACGGGTCGACCCCTAAATTTGCGGGTCGACCCGTATTTTATTTGTAGGAAATGATTACTTTATATGCATTTATTATGGTTTATAAAGGTTTTAGAAACCCTAAAATTTTGCCTGACACTTACTTTTTTTACTGTCTTTTATATGGAGTCAGTAACGAACTTGATACCTTTCCCGGCATTTTGTATTTATTATTATCATTATTACTGTTATTATTTTATACAAAAAGTATATTGTTCACTTTTTTTACGATCATATTTATTGTTTTTACTCTGATAACGAAACCTTATATCGATTTTCAACTTTTCGGACATTTAGGGTTGTCGGACATTTAGGGACCTTTGGGTAGTCCCTAAGTGTCCGACAAATTTTTTTCTAAGTTAGATTTTGTGTATTTTTCACTAATTATTTTTTTTAAATATTTACTAATTATGCTTTGAATAATAGTTTCTTTAACTATTCTGCCGCTTTTAGAAAAAAATAAATTTTGTCGGACATTTAGGGCTGTCGGACACTTAGGGACCTTACACACGTAGCCCCTTTGCAGTCCTTCACTCTGTCTTTTTGCGCTTTTGCAAGCGTTTTGTGTTCCAGGTGATTTAGGCTTCACCAACGGTGTTCCATGTGATTAAGGCTTCACCAGCGGTGTTCCATGGGATTTAGGCTTCACCAACGGTGTTCCATGGGATTTAGGCTTCACCAACGGTTTTATACCATGAAGGTTGAAATATTTTAGGAAAGAATTTCATTTTTCTGATGTCTGATCGATGTGTAAACTACATCGGTTCGCGTGCAAAATGAATGAATCCCGAAGGGGTTTATGTAAACTTTGCTGGCGACCCAGTGTAGTTAACACTTTGATAAACATCAGAAAAATTAAGTTCATTGCTTATACAGTCGAACCTGTCTTAAGGGGTCACTGTATTAAGGGCCACCTGTCTTTAGCAGCCACTTTTTGGGGGGTCCCTTGGACAAAAAAACAGTGCAAATGAGCCTGTATTGAGGGGTCACCTGTCTTAAGCAGCCAATATTTGTGGGTCCCATGGGGTGTCCCCTTAAGACAGGTTTGACTGTATTTACATTTGTTTCACTCAAAACTTTGATTAAAATCTTATTTAAGCGCTAAAATGGAAGCAGTAAAACATTTACACGTAGTTATTTTGCTAGTAGCGGAACAGCGTCAATGACGTAAGGACGTCGCCGTCGTCCAGTCAGATTGTAGACAGCCATGTTTATTTTGACGTCATTTAAAGTCATGTTACGCCGCGTGGCTCAGTGTAATTATTGGAATGTAAACTACAATATATTCCAATGGTTTACTATAGGGCTTTTTAGTAAATGCACCAAAACTGTAATTATTAAAATTTAATTCTTAATTATCTGTCTTTTTCGTTTGATAAAGAAGTTACGCAGTATTTAAAAATTTACTCCCTTTATAATAATAACAAAAATGATTTGATGAAATATTTCATGCAATACCTCCGACATTGTCTAACTATACATTTGAATTAGAGTTTAGATAATAATATTTGATAAAAGTGACTTTAAACAAAAATAAGATAAATTTTTATACAATCGCGGACTGCGGTTGAAATCGCATTATTGGACAAAAATAATTTATTCATACGTCACAATCACGTGCACGAATAAGAAAAATACCTTTACATGATCACATGACACATGTAGTCAAAATCGATATTCTTACAGGCCGTGAGGAAATAGGTAATTTGCATTTTAATTTGATGATTATTTTTCATTCCACATTTATCGAATAAACATGCATTTTCTCAAAACTTTTACGGCTAATTATGAGACTATTACATATTGTCTAACGAAATTTTGTTAAAATGTTTCTGAAAACATGAAATAAACGAGGGAGACACTCTTTAAACAATTCCTGACATGTCCTAACAGGCGCTTTAATAGCGAATTTTAAGATAAGCAATATACTCACACAATGAGACACTTGTGGAACAATGCGAACACGAAATAAGACTGAAATATGTTTAGATGATATTGTGAACAAAAGCAACAACAAAAAAAAATCTGAATTTCGAACATTTTCAGAAGCATAATTAGCAGTTTAAAGACACCAGCAATAGCAAGTCTGATATTTTGTTTTGTTTCTTTGGTATGTTATTTTTTCAAATATAAAATTTTGAAAAGTGACACAACAAAACCAACACAGTGGCATGTGCGCCTAGCAAAAATTCAGATCAGTCTGGGCATCCAGTCAGACTGATCAGAGTATTTGCTGTCCGCATGGAGCTAGCTTAGACCCTTAGACCCTTAGCTAGCTACTGAGCATCCGTGCAGTCTGATCAGAGTCTTTGTTGTCCGCAAGGAGCTAGCTTAGACCCTTAGCTATCTACTCTTTAAGAGCAAAGCGAAGGCTCTGATCAGACTGAGTCACTGCCCTTGATGATCTGAGTCTTTGCTTGGCGCACATGCCACTTCGTAGGTGATGTCGTGGCTAAGTTACATGTATGATCAGTTGCTGACAGTGTTACCATAAAACATTCTAAAAATTGGGACACCTTTTAAAATAACCGTAAATGTCAAACAGGACAATTTGGATTTACATTGCAGTAATGAGTCCAAATAATGCAGACGGAATGGCAAACAGTGTAGAACCTGATCAGACAGCTCCTTTAGGAGCTGTGTGATCTGGGTTTCCACTGTTTACTAGTACTCAGATCGAGCTGTCCCAATTCTTAGAATCACTACGGTATCTAACATTTTCTTTCAGGTCGAAGGCTTATGTTTCAACCATGCAAGTGAGTCGGTCGCTTGTGATTACCTGTTCTGTACTTACTTTGCTATGTGCAGATAGATCCTATGATCACCCAGTTGCGATCTGTCCCAGAAACTGTGAATGTCAAGACCAAGAAGCAAAGATCAACTGTTCAGATATGATTCCGAAACGGATCCCTAAGTTTGTTAAAGATGTTACAATAACAGATCCCACTGAGACTGTTCTTAGGCCAAGGGTGTTTTGTAATGTGTCGTGGCCCGGTGTTGTTAAACTGACCATCTGTTCATACCAGGACGATTTGTTTCTATATGACGAAGTTTTTACGTGCTTAGACCAGCTTGTGTCCTTGAAGATACATAGTCCCGACAATGAAGTACATTTTCGAGCTAAATCTTTCGATGGTCTGACACACGTGTCTCGTTTAGATCTGTCAGGTTGCTCTAGAATAATCTTCCAAGACATCAATAGGGCATTGAAAGCAAATAATACACTTCCAAACTTGAAATATCTTCTTCTTTCGGATGTTGCTAGATCATTTGGACCCATTGAACTATCTCAAGATTTTATAAACTTTCTAGGAACTAGACATATTGTTGAAGTAAACCTGAGTTCAACGGCATTGACCAGCTCCGGCAAGACGGTAGACCTGACTCCATTATGTGACTCACTAGTCACTCTCAACATTTCATCTGCTGTTCTGTCTTACGATTTGAACACGAAATTCTTTAAACCATGTCATTCGTTAGTCACTCTAGATATAAGCAACGTACGTTTTCCAAGGTCACAACCATTGCCAAATAAAATCACAATTAAAAATGTGCCATTAGACATTGGACATCTTAAATATATACCCTTTCAGACTTTGTCAATCTTGTACGCCAACGCTTTGATATCATCAGCGCACGTTATATCTCTGATAAACTGTACTGTGAATTTTTCATTTGAAAATATGTTAACTGAAGTACATGGTAGTGGCTATACACTTCCCACGTTTGACCTAGAAATCAACATTTCACCGAATCACTTGAAGTATCTAGATCTATCTTCAAACGCAATTGAAACCATTGGGCCAACTGTCTTCAGAAATTTAAGATTCCTTACAAAAATAGACCTGGCAAACAACAAGCTCTCTCAAACTACACCATTTAAAGAAACATTTTCTGTTGTTTTTCGAAACAATTCGGATCTCGTGGAGCTGAATCTTGCCAATAACAAACTAAAGTTTCTTCCAAGGGAAATTTTCACTGAAAACACACACATGAAATATCTATACCTCTCTGGCAATGAATTTCAAAAGATAACATTTGACATAGCTCGGTTGAATAATTTGACATATTTGGACTTGAGAAGTAACAAAATAGAATATCTGGATAAGTCAACTAGAGATGCGTTAGATCTGCTATACCATATGCAGTATTCTTCAACCAGTGACGAAAATAAAACTCTTGAAGTTGACCTACGTGGCAGTCCTCTATCATGTAGATGTGCTGCTGTGGAATTTGTTAAATGGTTTGTCAGATCACCGATTTTCTCAACTACAAGACACATGTACTATTGCCAGACACAAGGCGGTCAGATTGTCATGGATGATTCTGCGATAGCTGAAGCGCAGGAGGATTGTGAAAAACCTATTCGCCGACGTAACCTCCTGCTGTTGTCGACTATCATTCCGACGCTGAGTATCGCAACGATCGTCATCATTGGTATCATTGTAGTGAGACGGCGGAGGAAACGATTGGCAAGTCAGCGACTTGAGGAAAGACGAAGACTTCTACATGATAATGATGTTGAATTCCAGTTTCCTGTTTTTCTGTCATATTCCAGCGAGGCTGAGGCATTTGTTTATCAGAATATCTATGAGCCCCTTCAGGTACGGCAAGTGAAATGTCTTGATTTAACCAAAAGGAAAGGTCTAGTGCCAGTAATAGCAAGTTAACGTTAAAATCGCTATTGACAGTTGGTTGGTAATAGCCACTTCACGTAAACATCGCTATTACCAGTAACTGGCAATAGCGAATTTTTTGTTACAATCGCTGTTAGCTGTTGACTGGCAATAGCAATTTCAACGTTGATTGCTTATGGCCGATCTACCAGTCTACCGATTTTGACGTAATAACTCCATTGCCAGTCGACTGGTAATAGAGCTTTCGTAAATAAAATGCCGTGTATTTTCGAAAATATTCGGTTATAAAAGAAAAAATACCATGCCATTTGGGCGATATTTATACTCATAAATTGTCATTTGGCGAGGTAAATCACCAGTTTTATAGTCGGAAACTTCGTTTTACGGCGACGCGCTTCGTTGGCTTTGTCGTGTCGTGGCTCAGTTATTATCAAGAATTGATGTGATGATGTGTACAGAGATAAATATATTCTTCAGTCTTTTGGGCATTGGGACAGTGAATTGATTGAGGCCTGCTGTGTCTTGATTGACTGATCGATTTATTTTGATATCACAGATCAGAAACAAGGACATACATGATAAAACAATACAAAACATAACATGTTAAATACACATAATATTATAAAGGATACATATGAAACATCCAAACATTGCACTGTTCCGTGGCTTGCTAATCAGTTCCGAGGATAACACAAAAAAAAGAGAAAGTGATTGCCCTTATTCGGAAAACTATACGAAATGTAGGGCCAAACCAATCCTTTTTGCAGCTTTTTACCCCTGCTTGCGTCGAAGTAGGTATCCATTAGTTCGAGGTCAACGGAAAAAGGCTTGAATTTGAACCAGACACCTTCTTTAGCATTACTGAAGCGCTCAAGGCGAGGGTTATGTGTGCACCACAGCTTTAAGTTGGTCAATATTTTGTTTCAGTTTTACGATAACTTATGTTATCTTTTGATTACTTCTGCGCATGGGCCAAGTGTTGTAACTTCTCAATGACGATGTCTCTTTAGCTACATTGGTAGTTTTATAAAACACATAATTGAGCCGCGACACGAGAAAACCAATAATGTGGTTGTGTTGCCATCGCAGACTCGGATCAGGCTGGGCATACGCCCAGTCTGATCAGAGTCTTCTCTGTCCGCATGAAGGTAGCTTAGAACCTTAGCTACCCTTTAAGCGCTTAGCGAAGATTCTGATCAGACTGGGCGGATGTCCAGGCTGATCTGAGTCTGCGCTAGGCGCACAACCACAGTGTTGGTTTTCTCGTGTCGCGGCTCAGTTATGTGTTTTATAAAAGTATCAATGTAGCTAAAGAAACACCGTCGTTTAGAAGTGTCACGACTCATTTTAATCGTTCTATTTGTTTCAGCATCATTTACAAGTGATGGCAGACACAGACAGAGATCTAATTTGTTTCGCTGACAGACACTTCAGGCCCGGTTACAGTCTATTTACAGAAATCACCCGATGTTTGGAGAACTGTGCCGTGGTCATAGCGGTTATGTCACAGAATTATTGCAAGAGTTTCTACTGTAAGCTTGAGATAGAACAAGCACGACTTCTAGGGAAACCTGTCATCATGGTCTTCATAGAAGACGTGGCTGAGGATGAGATGAGCGAGGTGATGAGAGAGGTCTTTAGAAACTTTACAAGAGTGAAAATTGTCTCAGTTGGCGGGCAATATCAATCACAACCTGATTGGAAGTATGTGTGTCAGTCTATTCTTCAGCTTATGTAAAATACATTACATACTACAATTATTTTTTTTAAAAGATAACATCGATCGGTTAGGCACTCTGAAATTTTGGAAGAAAATCAAGAGATTAAATGGATGGCAGGGCGTTGCTGAGGACGAGATGAGTGAGGGGATGAAAGAAGTCTTTAGAAACTTTACAAGAGTGAAAATTGTCTCGGCGAGCAGTTATCAATCACAACCTGACTGTGTTCCAGTCCATTCTTCAGCTTACGTAAAAATTACAAGATTAAAAAAATGCACAAGGTTTTATTTAGAATCACATCCTACGGATAGGGACTTTGAGCCTTTGCAAGAAAATCAAGAGATTTATCATATACATTTCAGTCGTATGAGGACGATTGGAGGGAGGGTGATAATAAGAGTTTGTGTGTCATGGAATCCGCTTACGGTTGAAAAGATTTCGGCCTTCAGCAGAAATCGAACCCAAGCCGCTAGCTTAGCGGGCCAGCACTTAACCAACTGAGCTACCCTGCTCCTATCAAGAGATTGATGGGACCGGTAATTTCTTCTTAAAAAGAACCAATGCTTGTTCAATGAAACCAATGTGAGTAAGGACCTCTGACAGTATCAATGCAAATTTGCCTATTTTTCGACAAATTATTGCACCTTCCTTGGGCAGCAAAAGTTGAAATATTTGGCATTAATATGTAGACTTGTGTACTGTAAAGACATTTTAAGAGTGATTTTGAAAAATTAGCATGCCTCTCGACTAACTTAAACCGATTTTATCAAGAAAGGTACGTGATTTTTTCAGTCTCTGAAAATAAGTCCATTTTTTGGGGTTTCTAATATATCGAAATTTTAATTGATAACTATGCTTAAACTGATATACACACTACTATTACTGATATTAAGCAATATCTTTTCAATAATAAGGACTTTAGCCTATTTATAGATATAGAGGGTGTAAGTACCCCACCCACTTTTTCAGTTTTTCAGCTGTAGACTATCTCCCCCCCCCCCCGTGCCTCAGCAAGCCACTCTTATATAATGTGTATTATGATAGTACACACATACATGCGAACTGGCTAGCTGAGGCACGGGGGGGGGGGGGGAAGTATCTTCAAAAAACTTTTCCTGTTTCCATTACGTTTAATGATAGAATTTGGCCATTTCCACCAAAAATTGAAGTCTATCTGCTAAAAAATCAGAAATTAAATTCATAGTCAGTTGGTTGGTTGGTTGGTTGGTTAATTTGATGCTTAACGTCCACGGTAAACAACTAAGGTCATGTCGGGACGGTCAGTTAACCTAACCACACTATTCCTGGGCAGGCTTAGACCTCCTAAGCGGTTACCCAGTACTAAGTGCACATACTTTCGCCAGTAACTGACAACTGCCCTTCTTGAATCAGCGGAAGGAGAAACGAAAGTATGTGGCCAGACCGGGATTCGAACCCAGGACCTCTGACTTACGAGTCAGGTGCCCTACCGATTGCGCTACCCGGCCCGGCGCTCATAGTCAGTTAGGGGAAGTTGAGAACAACAAATTTCAAGAGAAATTCTTGGGTATATCAAAAATTTAATTTTGACTGATTTTATAGGCAAATTAACATTACAACCGTCAGAGGTCCTTTGTGATGTTTGTCTTTATGTACTTAGTAAATTTAATAATGCTTCAATGTTTTTTTTTTAATTTTTGCGTAATTGATAAATATCTGGACGACGAAAAACATGTAAATTTATGACCTGCAACTGTATGATTATGCCCTCAAATGAGCCGCGACACGAAAAAAAATACAACACAACAAAGCGGCATGTGTGCCCAGCGCAGAATCAGATCAGCCCGGGCATCCGCCCAGTCTGAGCAGAATCTTCACTGTCCGCACACCAAAGGCTCTAATCAGACTGGGCGGATGTCCAGGCTGATCTGAGTCTTCGCTGGGCGCACATGCCACGTTGTTTGTATTGTCGGGTCGCGGCTAATATGTACCCGTATTGCAGTGGAAAATCATTCAAGTATGAAAATGTTTTGCTCATGCGCGTATCTGGTAAACACTTAAAAATTGCGGACTGTGCTACAGGCTAATCAGTAGATCAGCATTAAAGAAAAGCAGCCAATAGCTTACACATTTAAACCTTATATGTTCGGTCCAGCTTTTAAGGTGGACGATCCCGGAAGAACTCTGTTTTGCTTGTTTAAAAAACAAACAGAGTTATTGTTCATCATCCAATCAACTGACTGTGGAGTATATACAGTTATAATATACACTTACAATATCTACCGTAAAGATCCTAAGTTTTCGGGCACATAGGTATGTACAAACAGTGGAAACTGAGATCAGACTGTTCCTTAGGAACCAGAATGATCAAGATCTTCACAGTTTCCATTCCATCTGTGCATTTTTGTCGACATTACTCTGTGGTAGAACCGAATAACAGGAAAATAAATAATAGGGCAAGGACCGGCTGTGCTTGCAGCAGGTGCAGAATTTGGGCAGTCTGTTTTGGGGATATTTTGAACTTAAACATTGTTTTTCTAGGAAACGAAACGGTGAAATGTTTGTTTTTTTGTTTTATTCTTTAACATACGATGTAAGTTTTACTAAAATAATATGCATAAGCAGGCCCAATCGATTGATGATATTTTTCATGACGTTTTTCATGAAATTCCATTTTCTGGCATTTTTTCAAAGAATGTAAAAATATACTTATTAACAAGAAAACTGCAATTTTTTGTTATCAGTTTGTTTCAAATATCCTATATTACAGATTATATGATTTGCTGAAATGAAAGTGCATTCATGTGCTAGAGATATGAATTTTAATGGAAAATGTGTAAAAAAAAGTATGTAGAAATACAAAATATTGTTTTTTAGGAAAACAAAACGGTGAAAATTGTTCTTTTCTTACCCAAATGATTTATAGCTCTTTGGGTTATTTAGACGGTTAATGGTTTGAATGCCCCGCCAATATTTCTATTCAGTATTCGTCTACCTTAACAAACATTTACACCAAATCGGCATGACTTTTTGTCACTGCAAAGATAACATACTGTTACAGGAGTTTTGAGTTACTGCTGGAAAAGGTATGACTCGGATCCATCTGGGTTAACAACTCAGTCTCGATAAATAGAAAATATCACTTAGTTTGTTCTTCCCAGAGTAGATTACCATAAGATTTATGAGACGCTTTGTCTGGATCTATATTCTTATTGCCCTCTATTCTTTAAATTGTCAATATAGTACATATTTACATATTTCGCCGACGTACATTTTGTCGCCTGTTTTCTTTGCGATTTAAGTTTAGTAAATGTCTAGGATAGCTAGCTGACTAATAAAGCAAATATGAAACAAAATTGAAAAAGATATGTACATGTTGTATATTAACAAAAAAAAAAAAAAAAAAAAAAAAAAAACATTGACAAACTTAAATATACTGTATATCCTGCACGTCATATTTCGTCCAAACGTATGAATTTGCGTTAAAAGGAAAGAAATCTTACGGCATGTGCGAACAAATAAATCTGCACTTTTCAAAGAGAACTCTTCAAAAGTACCTTTTACAATAGCATTCTGTACATTTAGAGATACAGTTTCATTATATCTAGGGGAAAGAACCACTTTTATTTCAAAAATTTGCTTTATTTGGACTGTGATTAGATGTGATTTTATGCAGAAATATGGTCCAAAATGGCCGAAGTGTACTGCAGAACCTTAAGGTGGAATATGACAAAACCAAAATTCTCAGTTTTCATGTAAAGGAGAACAATTATCAAAAAGTTCAGCATTTTCTACATTACGAAATGATTTTCTTTAAAGTGTGAAACAAATACTTCTTGCTCTATGACGTCATGAACATGTGAGGGATATACGTTTTATATGCCAAACAGATAGCGCTCGATTACATATAATTTTAGCATTTATTTTGCTCTTCGTAAAGATACTGTAATAAATTTCATACAAAGTGCGAGCCGTCAAGAGGCGTTTTTAAAGGTGTGTTATTACTTCTTCCGAATATTTCCGCGTTTTGTATTGATTTAGGAAAATATGAACAGAACAGAACAGAACTTTATTCAATGGAAATAATTCTCAGGCCACACGCAGGTGGCATAAGAGAACATATGGCTATACATCTAACATCTTCAATGCGACGTCAAACATAAACTATCAAATTGTGAAGCGAGAAAGGCGGACATGGCAGAATTTGCAGTTGAAATGTAAATTTCCAAAGGAAAGAGAAATTGATATGATCACTCACTTGGATAAGTCTGATCAGGGTCTGAACAGTACCATACAACTTCTTTGATAAGATAAACAGACTTGTCCAAACACGTAGACGAAAACCTTTGTAACATAAGGTGAAAAACTACTCTTCCGGGCTTTTGTTTGCCAATTTTACAAAGGGAAACAACTTATGTGACTTCCCGTTTTCTGTTTGTAGACGCAAATTGGTGTCCACTCTAAAAGGAAAGAATTTGCACATAGGGCATCAAATTATTTCCTGCAGAGTTGAACCCTTGAGGGTGGTGGAAACATAGAAAATAGTGTATTTTCTTCCAAAGACAGTTTACCCATGTGCGGGTTTACTCTTAAAGGAAAGAATTTGCTCTTACATGTACGGGAGCAAATTATTTCCTTTAAGTGTTGGCTTCACTTCGGATGGAGATAAACAAACAAAAAGAAAAAAAAGTAAATGGTGTAGTTTCTTCCAAAGACAGTTTACCCATGTGCGGGTTTACTCTTAAAGGAAAGAATTTGCTCTTACATGTACGGGAGCAAATTATTTCCTTTAAGAGTTTACTGCTCTGGGGATGGAGAAAAAACAAAAAATATGGAAAGAAAATGGTGAAGGTGCTTCCAAAGACAGTCTACCCAAGAGCAGCTTACTCTTAAGTAGAATTTGCTCATACGGGGGCAAATTACTTCATTTAAGAGTTGACTGCACTCGGGATGGAAGCAAAGAAGAAGAAGAAGAAGAAGAAGAAGAAGATAAGAAAATTGTGGAACCGTTTTCCTTGAAATTGTACCCAAACTCTTATAGGGCTCCAAGGAGAGCAAATAAATTCCTTTAAGAATTGACCCCATTGAAGATGAAGACAATAATGAAAATGGTATTGCTTCTCTTGGAAGTGTACCCATCTACTATAAAAGGTGAAGTGTTCAAATACTTGCACAGTAGAATCACAGTCATTGAAAGTACAGGGGACCTGCTAAGTTTTGAATTACCAACACCTTACAGCCCGTTTCATATTTACGCAAAATCTGACTGTCTGAAATGTTTCTCTTTTTAAACTGAATTAGACAGGATATCGGTTTTCTCCGCTACTAAAGTGCAGGTGTACAACGGTAGTTTAGCTTCAAAGCAAACCGTCTTGTCACAAACTTAACGGTACCTGTCAGCGGTATTATTAACGCATAAATCACCAAGCACGTGGCAATGCTCTTCAACTGTGAAGTTACAAAATACGGTGAAATCAATCGAATAATAATAGTAAAAAAGGATAAGCAGTCAAGCCCGACTGCGTAAATAATGCGCTATAAAATGAGATAAGGCATTGTTATTATTATTATTTGATAGAAAAGTGCAGAGTTCCTGGTGGTTTAAAACGGCGGTGATAGTTTAGCACTAAGGGGTAAAGATGAGACAATCTGCAAGTATACGACACTCAGGCAATAAAGATAACATAATTCGCCGCCCGTGTACATACTGGTAATACTGGTCAATACCCCTACCTGAGCTGTCATTTTAATTGAGTCGCGACGTGAGAAAGAAGTACCTTTAGACATGGGCAAATAGCGAATATTAAGAACAGCCTGCAAGTCTGATCTGAGCAGAGTGTCCGCTATTTGCTGTAGACTTCATTTATTGTTGATCAGGAACGAGGTGATTTTGCTAACATTGCATATGCACAGGCTGATCCGAGTTTGATCGAATAATCATTATATACGTGCAAAAGTGGCTGTCGTTCGAGACAGTCTATAAAAGGATCTACTCAGTCGACAGGGAAAGACGACTCGGCTTTTGGGACGCTATTATAAAAAAGATCCGCGTGTTATGTGTATCTGCGCAGTTTACTGTACAGTCTGGTCAGAGCATACACCGTATGATTCACCTATCCTGCAACATGTGCCTATCATGCTGTTTTTACATATAGGCTTGTTTGGGCAACGACGCGGCTTGAATCCAAATGATGTCATTTTCATAGGGTCAACACTTTTAATAAAAGGATTTGCTCCATTCAGAAAGGGATGTAAAAATGAAAATGGCAGTGTTGCTTCCCCGAAAAGTGTGCCCATTCACCTTAAGACAGATCTTTCCCGATATCAACCAATACGGGGCATACCATGTATCCTTTTCACTTCTAAAGTTTGATCAAATACATTATAAGATCAACTCTTAACCAAAACAAACTGGCCAATCTGATCTGAGTCTGCGCTTGGCGCACAACCACATTGCTGGTTTTCTCGTGTCGTGGCTCATATGCAGGTGTACCCACACACATTAAAAGTTTGTTATAGTAAAGGCGACCATTTTACACATAGGGTATTTAGGTAAAATTTTCAATCACAGAAATCATTTCTTCGATTCTGAAAGGACGCCATTAGACTCAGTGCCGGGCTCAGATAGAAGATACACATCAATGATTCTTCCTTGGCTTCCTGGGAAACAACTTTGAAAAGAAAAAATAAGATATTCGAACACGCAGCAAAACGAGGAAAACTGTTACATGTATGAGCTGTAGGCCTAATGTTTAATAGTCCGAAAACTTTGAGAATTTATCCGCGCGGCAGAGTCAGTTTCGTTTTCATGTAAGTACAAGTACTGTGATTTTGCCATGCGGAGTGATACAATCGAAGGTAAAACTTGACAGTTCTTACATCAGAAAGTCTATGCTTACTTGTCCGGGGGCTTATCAAAATACGAAGTTTTACATTTGCAAAGGCATTTGAGCCGCGACACGACAAAACCAACAACGTGGTTGTGCTCCCAGCGCAGACTCAGATCAGCCTGGGCATCCGCCCAGTCTGATCAGAGCCTTCGCTGACCGCATGGAGGTAGCTTAGACCCTAAGCTACCCTTTGAGCACATAAAGAAGAGACTGAGTAAACTGGGTGGATGCCTAGTCTGATCTGAGTCTACCCTGGGCGCAAAACCACATTGTTGGTTTTCTCGTGTCGCGGCTCATTTGTTTTTGTTAAAATCGCTTAAGGGAAAATCGGCACGCACAAATTAACACTTACATGGACCACAAAAGATAAAAAATAATCGCACAAATAGAAAATAATTTATTCTGTTCATAGCTCCAGTGACCTGGTGGGAAAGAGCGCTGGCTCTTATACGTCATCTCTGTGACTGCTGTGGGTTCGAGCCTCGCTCAGCGCACAGGCCGACAACAGTTCTGCTTGCGAAACGTCAGGGGGTTTTCCCATGAGCTCCGGTTTTGGCTATTAAAAGGGCCTGTTAAACATTTCTCTTTTTAAGCTTGCCAATGACTATATCATTAACATCATGTCAAATAAAAAGGTCGCATTTTGTACATATTGCAGTTTAGTTCAATTGCGCTCGCTACGCATTTGAAGATCGGGTGAAAGGGAGGCGGGTAATATAGATCAATAATAATTATGAGACTACCAATAAGACTGATGTACTTTAAGCTGACTAAATAAATTTTGACAGACATAACAAGTTAGTTCGACACAACCGTAATAGCTTTGTTTACGGTATCTTGACCACGGGCTTAATGTGGATCCTGACAATACGGCTCTTCCCAAATGGATTTGCAGTCTAGTTCTTTTGACCGTTCCAAGGCGGCACTTCTGTTGTGGTTCTTCAATTTTACGTGTTCTTAGGTCCGCTTGTCTGTGGTCTTCTGGCAATATGGTCACCTGTGAAGCTGCCCACTTTGCTCTCTCTCTCTCTCTCTCTCTCTCTCTCTGTGTGTGTGTGTGTGTGTGTGTGTGTGTGTGTGTGATTTATAATAGAAAATAGGTAAAAGTAAATGTTACTGTTGTTTTTGATGACCGCCTATTTGGGAAAGAGCTGTTCAAATGAAATCAAAAACTGAAAGTTAGTGTAAAGAAACCATAATAAATAAGACGAAGCAACATTGGGCATAACATCACCTGAAACTGAACCTTAAAACGAATGGGGGAATATGGAAGGTAAAGATCAGCCTGCGCTTCCGCGCAGTCTGATTGCTTAGATAATCTGATACTGGGGAATAAAAGTGAGGATTCAGTTTGATCACTTTACACAGCGTGATGGCATATCTTGCATTTTTTGGCGAGGCATATCGTATCGCGAGTGTGTTGTCCATAGTCGAAGTCATCAGCTCAGCTGCATGCAGTCATGCATCAAGAGGTTAATCTTTTACTGCTGGGTTGACAAAATTTTCAGTCGTTGACCGGGCCGGGTTTCGAAGCCGCGACTTTCTGTGCAATAGCTATGCGCTCTTACAAATGGACTACGGCGTGACACACAAATCACTAGAAAACTGTGCAGTCCAAAAGTCTGTAACTCTGGTAACACACGTTGGTTGGTTGTTTTGAGTTTAACGGCCCTACGAGTTTAACGGAGTTTAACGGTCTATATCGGGCCGTCTCCCAAAGAGAGGGAGAAAGAAGAGAGGTGTGATAGCTCGAGAAAAATGTCCAAACAGCCCCACCTGCATCTACTGCAAGCAAGGACGCCACGGAATTGGAAGTTATACCCAGCACCATCGCACCACCAAACCACCCCGATAACACACGTGGGAGTCGTCAGGCTAAAAGTAATGCTTTAGCTGTTGTGCACAAAACACAGGTTGGTGTGAGTCACCAAAGCCTACATATGCCCTAACGCCCTTTTACGCGTCGGTAAAAGGGACGATGGGAAATTAGCGAGCTGCCCAGTCTGGGATTAGACTCTGCAGTCGTACATAAATCCCGGGCTCGAGACGCATTGGAAGCGGGTATCTTTTCAGTCATAAACAGCCTTTCATTATCACCAACCCATCGTCCTGATAAGGCTGAAATTATGTTAAAAAGGGCGTAAATCGTGATTCATTCACCATCGACAAAAATTTATAGGTTTGATTTTCAACAAATTAATCTAATAAAGGTAGCAGATCCGAATTTGTTAGCTAGTCAAAGCAGCTAAACATCTTTTCAAGCGCAGAAATTGATTGACACTTCCAGTACTGATTACATCTCTACCGTTATAGTGTCATGTGTACTCAATACAAGAGTCGCAGGTCTTTGAGACGTTACAGTTATGTCTGTCACTGACCCGTTAAATCGTCTAGAGAAAGTAAACGTTGTAGACGCTAAGATTCCACGAAAATTTGAAAACTGCCGTATGGACTATAATATGAAATTAAGGCACTGCCTTTATGTGAACACACTCTTTACTGTCCTTGAATATCTTTAAAGGGGTGATGTGCTATCCTTGGCACTAGACCTGTACAGTGCCCAATTTAGATTCTTACATTGAGCACTACATGTATGTCTGTAAGTGTAGTTTTGAGAAGCGGAGCGTAACGTCAACTCAATTAAGGTCAAGAATACGTAAATGACACATACATAGAATTTTTTTAAATTTTGCACAGAAGTGCATTTTCATGTGTAACATCGAAATGTGCAATAAAAAAGATAGGTTACCGAGTTCGTTGAGTCGCTAGTTCAGATTGAAAAACGTGAAATTTTGAGGCCGTTTCCCCTGACGGCAATGGGAAAGCGATGAAAATACTCAGATTTTAAAACTTAGACGTACACAGCTTGTTTACCAGTACATAGAAATTTTTCAAAAACTGATATTCTATGTCATAGCATCTTTAGATTAAAATGAGGTAAAGAAAGTCCTTGACTACCGAGCTCGTTTTTCAAGTAACGCTTGATACGCAAGTATAGGTATGTATAAATTTTCGCCATTCGTTGACGTCATTTATGCTTGCGACGTTGCAATCGTTTACGGGCGACGTTATAAAGCATGCTAAGACCGTTATGAGAATACGGAAAGATGGCGACTAATAGGGTTCTCATGATGAATGCTGTAGTGATAAGAAAAATTAAACAAACTTCTAACAGTTATATGGTTACTGCAGCAGAAACGAGCCGCGCAACGAAAAACGAAAAGCCTATGAGTAAACCCAAATTCCTTTTTAAAACCGAGTATCCCTAATATTGTAATACCAAATCACAAAATGCACCATGCCATGATAAAGTGGGTCCTTGAAGCATGTACGCTCAGCAGATCAGTCTACGCATCCACATAAACTGACCAGAGCCTTTGTTGTCCTCTGGTACAATGATTCCGTGAAGAAAAGCAACGAGATTTATCAAACTACACATATTCACAGGCTGATCTGTGTGCATGTATATTTACTGCCGACTCGTGTTCTTTCTTTCGGTGTGGCTCATGGTAGTCGGATAACATTGACTTTTACGCCCTTTTGGACTGTATTTCAGTCATATGATGGTAGGATCATGCTGAAAAGTTACAAGGCAAAATTCCACCGTCGGCAGAAGGCTTCTTGTATCCTAGAGGCCGAAGGGGCAGTGTGGGTAAGAGGCGCAGACAGTTGCGGGTCCGAATCCGGGTTCGGCCAGCCAGCGACTGGAAAAGTCTTTTTGTCAAGCCGGCATTAAATGGTAACTTTTTCGAATCAGCGAAGGATATCGCAGCGAAAGGAGAAGGATGTGCTCCGCCTTTCATCTTTCATATGTGTGTCTGAAGGTCCTGACAGCCCTGAAATAGGGAGTGAACATGTATTGCGGCCAACCTTAAAATGTAACACACACGAAACACTACGTCTGTCTATCTGCCTCTCTGTTTCTCTCTCTCTCTCCTCTCTCTCTCTCTCATTAATTTTGTAGAAATACATTTATGTTGATGAAATAACTTCATAAATATAAGAAAAGAAGAATACTGCAATATCAGCAGAGGGCTTGAATAAACAATGACTACAACTCCGTTTTTCCATGTTTGACTCTTTTATTGAATGTCCGATGGAGGCCGCCATATTGAAAATAGCATTGACTAGGAAGTATTTCGTGACGTAACGTCCTTCGCGACGCACGTAATTAATTGCGCCAGTCATTTACGTATTCTTGACCTTAAGGTAAGGCAACTTTAGCTGTGTACGCAAGTTTCTGCCATTTTTACACAGGGGAGTTGATTTAAGTGACTTCTTGCTAGTTTGCCTTGGCAGTGAGGTGGGGGGGGGGGGAGGGGCTGCCCTTAAGGGAGGAAATTTACCCTAAAGGGAGCAAATTCTTTCCTTTGGGTGTTGGTCCCAGTTTTGAGGTCACAGAGACGTGCTTCCCCTGGGGTTGTACTTTAACCATATCATTCAGATACTTTAACAGTGAATGTGTGAAAAACACCAGTTTTTCAATGGTGCAAGTAACTGGCAAAACAAACTTCGTTCTATGATACAGTTGGGGTGTCAGGTGAACCTTCATATTTTCCGCCACCTTTGCTAAAGTTAAAATTAGGCAGCCTGTATGACTTCCGTTTTGCTTCCTCGGAAGGCGGCCCGTCCTGGTGGGTCTTCTATGGAGGGAGAGCGTTTTCTCCAATGATGGGGCAAATTCTGTTCTTAGGGAGCTGGTCCTGAGTTGGAGGGGGTGCAGAGATAGCCCTTAGGATGGCTGAGTTGCGACTTCTGAAGGTGTTTCACTTCAACATTATAATACTACATGTAAGTATGCCATACACTGTCATGGTCAGAAAATACATCACTCGTATGTACCGATGTATCTATGTTGTATTGTATTTTGTTGTTATTGTTCTTACAGTCGATCCTGGTAACTGGAGTTTAGAACAACTAACTGATTTGTTTTGAAGACGTTGCTAAGCCGCCAATACCCATGCGCGACATTAGCCTCATTGTGCGGGAAAGGGCATCAGCAATGGGGTTATGCTCTAAAGTAATGCATAGTAGAAAAGAAAACTGGAAAGGGAGGTGGGGTCCTTAATTTTCCTGGCCCACATTCGCCGTCAAGACATTATCTGGCCCCGGTTCAAGAAAGCTGTTGTTGTTGAATGGATTTTCCAGCCTATAAGCTCTATCCTATGTGCCACGTGAGGACTGCAGGAGACATTACAGACTTCTAGACCCACACCCCAAGACCATTTAACTGTCAACACACGAACACACACACACACACACACAAAAAATTGGGGTTTAATGCTGGATTTTCAATCTTTAAGACGGGCTTGAACAGTTATTCCAGTCAGAGTGTATTCAAATGTGGAAGACGAACCGCAGTGCCCATGAAGAGAGAACCACAGCAGACTTACTCGGTGTGCAGACATAATGGAAACATATGTAAACTCGTCTTCCTTAGGTGTCCTAATCGTGCTGTCACAAGTTGATAACCCTGATAAATATAAAGCTGCCGTGTGACAGTGGAAGTCCACGCTTTCCTCGGCAATCTGCACCATTAAGAGGCAGGGATTCAACTGCCTTCAACATATTATTATCGGAAGTCAGTATTGCTGCCCTCTCTCCGCAAACCTAATATTCCGCAGCTCAGAGACACATACTTCTGAACAGGTGTAATTATTGTATTTAATAATATTGTGTTTAAAGTTTACTCATGATGGTTGATTTGATTAGCAAATCAAAGACCTCGTTTTAGTATCCGATTTCAATTTTTTTCAGTTCCAAAGATAATTGAAATATGCTAAAATATAGATGTAAAGGCTGTATCATGATTATTTTACTAAAATAAGTCATAGAAAACAACCTTTCATCAAAGTTTTTCTTAACACTGCCCTTACACACCATTCCTACTCCATTCTAACTTAGATTGGCTCTCTGGTGCGCCCTCGGGTGCGCCGTCATTTCCAATTAACATGACGCGCCACGGTACGGTGTTTTACCCAGGAACTTAGTTCCGGTGTAGCAGACGACAGTGATCTCAAACGAAAAACAATTTCAGTTTGATCTTTTCTTTTTATGCACATATGCAACAAAAATGAGAATTCATGTTGCGGGAAATATTTTATGTCCATAGAATGATTGTAAGACGAATTTTTATGCTACATAAATTTCGGTAACAGCATCTGCTCTGCTTTGTGGCTAGTCTCGCGATAATTTTCGAACTTCCGGCTTTCCAAGATGGCAGCCTCCATAATTCGTGTCCACTACATTTAGACGGGTAAGTATATAGGACCAAAACTGATACAGTAAAGCGAACATACTTCGTGTGTTCGCTATTATTGTATACATTTAACAAAGATCAAAATGACAACACGCACAATGCTCTGAAATAAGCCAAGCATATGTACATGATCGAGCTTTTTAAAAAATCAAACTACAAATGAGCCGTCCTCTGTGAAAACCGGGCTTAATGACATTACGTAATAATGACGTTGTTTACGTTTGAAAAACACATAAGATAATGATTTTCCTGACCTCTCTTTATTTTCATGAAAATACCTTAGTTGTTGAAATATAACAGAATACTTATGAATTCTGGCAAAATTTAGTCATTCATATGCTAGATGTTGCCATGACAACGCTTAATCCATGGTAACCCTGAAGCCTTGAAAACGTGGTATATCAATACAAAGACCTATATAACTTGTGAAAGAATTAGTCCAGGGGCATATGTCGTAAAAAAGGGGTCCCGCGGACATGAATGTTAATTTTATGCCCTTATCATAGTCACTTAGGACAGTCTTTTGGAAGATGAAAAATGGTTATTGCCATTTTTACTTTCACCATTTACATGTAACCTAGAAAATGGCCTAAGTAGTGGGTGGGGTAATACTGACCCAATACAACACCCAGCTGTAACAAATGAGTTGTAGAAAATGTTTTATGTCATAAGTATGCCTTTTTGAACATTCTAATACACAAAAAGCAAAATGTAGTCCTAAAATATTGGTCAACTGTCATGATATATTTGTAACGTATATATCTGTAACCGAAAATTTGAATGACCTATGAGAATTATACCAAATCCATTGGAATGAAGTTTATTCATGTGGTCCTTAATGAGCATAAGATATCACTTGTCTTTGAATCATGCTCATCTTATCTTTAAAAATAATTTCTTAATATATTTTGAATCAGTTAGGTTGCAGTTAGCAGTGGCAATATCAGTTAGCAGTGGCAATATCAACTGAAGACAGAATGTAACTTATTTTTTTAAGAATTCTGAAAACACTTTTGAAGAAGAGCTAATGGCGATTGAAGTCTGTATCATGTCTTGAAATGAAAAAGGTACGTGTAAGCATGAAAAGCGCTATTCTTACAGTCACTCTACTATAACAACATTGGTATTTATCAAAATGGCACCCAGACAGTAACATTACGTTACATACTGTGGTTAACTCTAGCCTTTACAGCAGCCACCTATTACATATGAAATGTAGAGAACAATTAAATGTATAAATATGGCTGTTTTTAAATATCTTGATATATAAAAGCAAACTGACATTTTTTCAAAAAGATAAGTTATCCGTCACGCAAGACCTGTAACGTATATCACTATAAATAAAAAAATATATAATCAATAATAAATAATAAAATAAACCACCACGATCTGACTAAATCACTTGAATGAATTTAGAATGTATTGCTTTTAATACAGACACTCTGTCTCTTCTGATTAAATCATGCCCATCTTTGAAAAAAACACTTCTTATATATTTTGAATTAGCTACATAGCATTAAGCAGTGGCATTGCCAGCTGAAGAAATGCAACTTTTTCCTAAATTGACGATAATTGCTAACTGTAGATGATGTAGCCCTTAAGTGACTTCGGAAGACGGAAGTAACATGACGTCATTTCCTTTACTTGTTGCTAACGTCGTTGCTATTAACGCCAACGTAATTTATCTCCATGTTATTTTAACATTGTAATTGTGTTAATGTTTTTTCACTTCTTCTGATAATCTACATGCAGTAGTGAAACCGGTTAAGAAAATAAAGCGACAGAACTTTCAGGCAGATTTCTTCTTTCTATTTGATATATATATATATATATATATATATATATATATATATATATATCATTTTTGTATTTTACCTATATATATATAACAGTCCTGACGAGCTCAGCGAAACGCGTTGTCATATTTTTGTATTTTTGCATAGTTGATCAGTAAATGACAAAACATATAACGTCAGCTCTTATTTCATTTATATATACACACACACAAGAAAGGTGGCAATCACAAAGCAAACACTCTCACAAGACGTCGAAAAAAAGAACGGAGAAGCTCAAACAACAAAACCGAGGAGTGGACCTTTTTTAACAGATACATCCTTTACAACTCAGAGAAACTGTACAGGCTGAAGACCTGTGGTGGCCAATTTTGTAATGGTTTTTACCCTGTTACATAAGAAAGGCACTTATTTAGTCTATATTTTAATACTATGGGCAACTGTCGTTATTATACCGATTTATTTTTAATTAGACTGTACTGTGCCAGTGATTGGTCTTCAAAATAGATAACAAACACACCGCAAAACATGCACGCACTGTAACAGTGGTGGCCATCAAAGTTGCCATGCACTGAATGATGCTTTTTTCCAAAACAACTAATCGTGAATATGCCATCGATGTCTCTGTTTGCAGTGTCAGTGCGTTCGGTATACAAATCCAAGGGATTCCACTATGTGTAAGGGTCAAGCGTTATAACCCCGGAAAAGAATTGATGCTGGTATGAGGTACCCAGGGAACGTTGTTCATCACCGCCCCCACCGCTACCCCCCACCCCACTCCGAGCCCCAATAGTCTCTGGCCAGTATCAGCAATACAACAACTTGAAGCATAAAAAATTATGCAAAGGCACATAACATAGTAAACACCTGTTACGAGGGGTGTTCATTAAATAATGGAAACTAGCCTTTATCTCGTTAGCTGTGTGTAAGAACAGTCTTCTAGATATATAACAGCTATTATATAGAAGAGGCATGCATAAGATATATAATTATCACTTACAGTACTGTATGGGAATGTCGTTGCCATGGCAACGATGCCTCAAACTTATAAGGGTTAAGTCTTTAGATTTCCGCAAATTTCAATAAATATATGCTGCTGATAAGCACCAAAGAATAGATAAAAGGTTGTAGTGGTGTGATGGCTTGATGTAAGTCTCAGATACCTTAGGAAATATACAGCTATTCATGATTTGCTCTCAAACCTCGTGGAAATACAGACCGTAAAAGGCTTTCGAACGAGCAAAATATGACGTTTTTCGCTGATTTTAAGCCTGAGGGACTCAACTTTTGACGTCATTGCACTTAAACAAGCAGAGTCTTGGGAGAATTGTACAGCAGAAAGAACCAAAATTATCATGTACTTAACAACCGATCAATTAACTTAAGCAAAATACTAAACATTACGGACTAAAATGTCAAAAGCCCTAAAAATCAATTATTTTAACCCCTGTTCTTGCTTTGATTCATACCAGATTTCAGAACATTTCATTATCAATCATTATATATGTATTTGTACAGCCAAAACCTAACTTAAATGGAAGATGTTCCTGAATTTTCGATTTATCTTTAGATATCCTGCATTATAAACATAATAAAAAGACATCCTTACCAAATGACGTCGAACAAATTCACACGCCGTACCCAGCATGAACGTGACGTCATATGTTGCTATGTTAACACGTAAAAATTTCAATTTCAAACATGAATTTGAAAGCCAAAAGGCAGTCTTTGGTGTTACATGAAGGATACTCATTTGGTGATAAAACTGACTTATCTAGACAGGTGTTTCCATTATTTAATGAACACCCCTCGTATTATCGATATTTGAATTTGGCACTTTGAAACAGGGACCAACTGGACAGCCTTACAAGTGACCACAATGCCTCCGTTTCCGCCTTGGAAGGGACGAGAGTCTAATCAACTATCCAGACAAGACAAAATATACATTAACCTGTATCTAAGCCGTGAGAAGTGCTATTTTGTTTATAAAACATGCAATTATTTAAGAGTAATTGACGTAGCTAGAACGAAGCTTGGAGGCACAGGCTTCAGCATGTTGCATCTGTGCTCAAGTTGAATAGGTGCACTTTCGAGTGAAGCAATTCTTCATTTTTGCCTCCTTTCTTAAGGAGGGTCAGCTCTTAAAAAAAAGAAATTGCTCCTCGAGCAAATTCTTACCTTTAAAAGCAGACCCTAATTACGAATCTAAGGTTCAGCTTGCATCCCTTCCCTATTCTGGTAAGCATAGATAAAATCATAAAAGTGACAAAACGGGTGCACAATCTGACTTAACTGTATTTACTACAACACGCTGCTGCCTGTCACAGAGAAAGAATCTATCCGTTTTAGTGTCTTCCCACCAATAACACGGCCATATCTAGCTCACATTTAGGTTATTCAATCATGAGTGGTTGACGTATTAAAATGTAATATAATATTACGGCCCTTTAAAGTATATATTTCACTTATGCCAGGCCGATCGTTTGGCAAAGGGCAACGAAAACCGGCATGCAAACAAACAACTTCTGGACTTCCGTAGGCAGAACTTGGCTGTCTCGCTTGTGCGCCAGCTGAGGCACGAAAAGCAGTTAGAGTCTTACTGTTGAACATCCAACGGTCTTAACCATTAGGCCAGAGAGGCCCGTGATGTTGAAACAGGTGTCATTATTACGAAATGGATCGGATCCTTTTCAATCAGGAGGGCTACAGTGTTAAGGGTAACTGTGGTAATAAAACATTTACGGAAATTGTGGCTATTAGTCATGCAGCAGTAGCTGGTGAGTCGTATTTTTCTCTCAATACAGTATGTGCACATAAGCTGAGTTCCTACTTTCGATATTATTGTTGGTGAAATATTTCGGGTCAGGATTGTCTTTTTTACGTATTGTAACATTCATTTAGATTCCTAAATGGTCCAATATAAGTTTTGTGGGTGTAGGACATTGTTTGACAAAGTTATCAATTTTCACCCGTTTCAAGAGTTATAAATTCACTGTATTTTCCAATTTTCCAGTCATCTAATTTAGGCGGTTACTATACCCTCAAGGCTTAGTCGCTGTAAAAAGGTTTTGCATGATTTTAAGGTGAGACGACCAAGCTATAGATTTACTATTCATAATTATACCCCCGGTATACGAAGTATATAGGGGGTAATATAGTTTTTGGTCTTTCCGTTAATATGTTTGTCTGTGTGTATGTTAACATGTTTTCTGTCACAGAAATTTCTCGGGAACAACTAAAGGTAGGACTTTGAAATTTGCTACAAACGTTGGGTATGACTAGTTGTACGGTGTAAGAGAGAATCAGCCTTCTCCTGTTTATCAGTCCCTTTGTTTATCCATTTTGTCTTTCTCTCCAATTAATTATTTTGTCACGGATTTCTCAAGAACCGCTATAGCTAGAACTTTGAAATTTGGTACAAACGTTGGGTATGACTAGTTGTACCTTGTAAGAGAATATATGCCTTCTCCTGCTTATCAGTTCCTTTGTTTGTCCATTTTTTCTTTCTCTCCAATTAAATTTTTGTCACAGATTTCTCAGGAACCACTGCATTTAGGACTTTGAAATTTGCTACAAACGTTGGGTATGACTAGTTGTACGGTGTAAGAGAGAATCAGCCTATTTCTTCCTATCATTCTCTTTGTTTGTCCATTTTTTCTTTCTCTCCAATAAAATTTCTGTCATAGATTTCTTAGGAACCACTTTAGCTTGAATTTTGAAATTTGGTTCAAACGTTGTGTATGTAAAGTTGTACTGTGTAAGAGAGAATCAGCCTCCTCCTGCTTTTCATTTCCTTTGTCCTTTTTTTCTTTCTCTCTATTTTTTGTCACAGATTTCTCTGTTCTCATGAATCCACAGTCTTCAAATTTTGTATACATCTTGAGAATGGCCATACATATTGATGGAAAGAAAATCAAGATGCTAAGATTTCTTTTGGCCTTCTTTTTCTTTTTTCTTTTTCCCATCTCTCACTCCAATGCAATAAATGGGAAAATGTATGTCAAAAATTTCTCAGATTGCTATGTTATTAGGTTTACATCTAGCTTTAAACTGATTAGTTGATGTCATTTGGATGCTGCTGCTGACTTTAGGTCAAGGCCGCAGACATAAAAGTTTATGTAAACTTACGTTGAAATTTTAATAACATAATTTGCATTTATTTTAATGGAACCTTTTGGTATTTGTTTCTAGGCCTTTTACTGGATTTGTAATAGATTGTCCATCTGTCTGTCTGTCTGTTAGTTAACATTTGCTGCTTGTATTAAATGTTTTTATTTTGCGGTGGCACTGGCCGGTGGTATACGTGAGCCCCTGCTCACATGCTCTAGTTGTTGAATTCAAAGCATTTTTTTAGACGTTGCTTAGAAATTCCATGAGGAAGGATATTATAGTGCCTAGATTTGGTTGATCAGACCTGACAGGTAAGGTTTTATTATATTTGTTCAGAATAGGTTTGTCTAAGAATGAAAATTGTGACTTCTGATTGATATGGTATGATTAAAGTGTATCGAATGATTATGATGATAATGATCATGCTGTGCATGGAATTTGTATTTTAGGAAGTTTTGTAAAGTACGGAAATAGTTTGTAACACTGATGGAGGGTGCACTGGTGTACGTATATTTGACGTCGAGTGACGTCAGTTGCATTCATGTTATTGCGACGTCAGTACTTTTTTACATTAGTTTCAGGTATACGTGGCCTATAGAATTAGATTGATTTGTAATGCTACTAATTTACATACTCGACGTCAATTGACGTCATAACATGCACCGCATTAGGTTTTTTCCTTATGTTATAATGGTAACATTTGGTCGTCATGCGTTTGATTTGCCTTCACTAGATGACGTCATATGGTATGACATCATTGGCGTCATGATGTCAGATCAAACGTTATGACACCAAATGTGTTAGACACACTTATTAAGCTATTCAAAGGATATATTCTATGGCAAATGGTCATAAGCTTAGTTTTAAGAAGTGTATACATACATGTGCAAGTTAGATTTTTGGTACTTCTATTTAAGGTGAAAAACTTATTGTTTTGATCATTCATGTTTTATATGGGATATGTTATGGTGATACCTGTTGACGTCTGTATACTTCTTGACAATGTTTGACGTCAGATCCTCTACGCACATGTGTGGTAGGATCTGCGTTTCTTCATTGACGGAATTGGTAAGCACAATTTTAGCTTCACATCGTGTGCGCGAGTTGTGTCTAGTGGCATGACTGGCGTGTGCGCGTTATGCTCGGCATTCGCCGAGGGCGTTTTATGGTATTTCCAAGACAGGCCCAGACCTTACGTGTTATTACCATGTTGTTATAATGTATTAAGTGTAAGTTCGTTATTTTAAGGCACTTCAAGTCCAGCAGTCCACTGTTCGGGCTGAAAGCCACTTCTCACCTGGAGATACCATATTACATCTCCAGGTTAATACCAACCCGGGTAGAAGTTTAACTACGACGCAACTTACGCGAGAATCCCAAGCCCAGGCGGGACGCGTAAAACACAGGCGTAGTCAACCGCTGTCGTTAAAGAGAATTAGTTGCTGAATAGCAAGTGGGACATTAGAACCTGTAGTGTTCGTCCATTAGAGTATTAGCGAGTCAATAGCACTTGATAAAAATTATCCATATGTGCGCGATGTGGAATAAGTAGGTAATTTCCTATAATATATAGACTGGTCGCTGATATAACCCAGGGAGTGACCAGTCTAAGATCGCCGGCAACGGTATAAAGGCCTTATTTTTTCGTTGTTGAGCTCAGTTTTCGTCTTTGTATAGTTTTTTAGTTCATGGCGCTGAGCCGAGTACGGTGTTGACGTCAGTCGGTAATCAATTTGTGTAACATACGCAATTCGATTACAGATCCTTACTTGGGTCAGCGACATGCACTGATATGTGTTGTATATTATTGTAGTTGTATCAGTTGTAAATTGTAGTGTTTGTATATAGAACTTACATTATCATATATAAATTTCAAATTCTAATGTTGTTAGAGTTTCCTTGTTAATGTAGTACACTGGTCGATAGTTTAAGCATATTTTATTGCGATAAGTGACAAGCAATGGGGTTGGGCCACAAGTTCTCACAACATTAGTTACGGCCCGCCCCCTACACTGGTCGATAACACCATTAGCCGGAAGTAACCCTCCGCCGTCCTGGCGACGCATAAGGCTCTACACCCGTGTGTAAAACGTTCTGCGTAACAGTCATTTTAACACAAAAGAAATATCAGATGTTTTAGCATGGCGTTTTTTTGTACGGTTTTAGGCCACACGGGGGGGGCAAAATCAAACGAGGGAGGGATTTGTGTTCACAAAGATATTCGATGATGCCATTCTTGTTTGACGTTTAGATATTACGAATAGGAATGGTTTTGCAATTTGCGAACTAAAAGTAATAGAGGGAGGTAAGTACTCAGTAAGTTAACTTTTGTTGTAAGGGCTTGGGACTAGCTTCCCTGATCACAGGTCCTGTCGAATTATTGTGTTTACGATTCTGGTCTAATTCAAGGTGTATGTGTATACCACCATGTTCTTCTGCCATTGTTTTACCGGGGGCAAGACCTTTTGTGTCTTCACGTTGGATTCTCTGGATGGCGAAGTCCTTTAAAAATGGAGTCCACTCCCAAAAAAAATTGTTTCCAGAGGAGCAAATCTTTTATTTCATGAATTGATCCTGATTGAGAAAGGAACAACATGAAACCCGCTGTACCCATTCATATAACATGGCATTGCCTTAACATTTATGGGACTTTTAATGCAAACACTCGATGATTGCGTTTATTAGAAAAAAACCTGTGTACGATGCAACATAATGATAAGACAGGAGCAGCTAAAGACATTCGCCAGTACAGAGAAACAAAGGCCAGACTACAAAAACAGAGAGACAGTCATACTGGAAGTACATCGAAAATATAGTAAAAGTCGGAAACCCAGACCAGGAACCCCAACCGAAGCAAAATCGACTTTTCAACTTCATCAAGTCACTTCGAAGAGATAACAGCGGCATTGTCCCCTCAAAGAAAAGGGACGACTCCACGCTGATCAAAAGACAAGGCTGACATCTTAAATCGCCAGTATGAGTCGTTAGTGTCTTTTGATATCAGGTTTATCAGGCGAGACCAGAAACAGCATAGGAATGGCGAGGCTTGCCGAGCCAGTCCGACGTGTTTCTGGTCGAGCCTGATAAACTTGATATCAACAGATACTTACTTGGTTTTCTATTTATCATGCATCATGAAGTTTTTACGGCGTAAAGAGCGGCAAACCAGTGAGAAGCAAACGCATTTTTGTTCGAATTGCTGACGTCGAAAATGCGTTATGACGTAAGTCGGTGACGTCAATTAACCAATCGAACGCTGATATCACGGCCAACGTCAGTGTGTAGCCAATTGTCTTCAGAGATCGCTTCTTAAGGCATGACCTGATAACATTCGCGCAAGCGCAGTTCTACAGTGACATGATATCACATCATGTTATCATACCCCTGTTATAAGATGTATTTTGCAGCAGATGCATGATAAAACATGGACAAAGGAAGACATAGAAGACATCCCAACTCCAGATGGCACACCTTTTCCGTCCATGGATGATATCACAGTCAGTGATCAGGGAGTGGTTGAACTGCTGCTGAAGCTCAATCCATCCGAGGCCTGTGGTCTTGACCTACTTCCAGCTACGATACTAAAGGAACTGGCCCATGATATAGCACCTTACCTAACCAGCATCGTCCAGAAGAGTCTTGATAACGGAAGAGTACCTAAGGACTGGAGGAGTGCCAATGTCACAGCCATATTCAAGAAAGGTGAAAAGTATCAACCGAGTAACTATCGACCAGTTTCTCTGACTTGTATATGCTGCAAGATTCAAGAACACATCCTTACCAGTAATATCCTGAAACACTTAGATGAGCATGACATACTGACAGACTGCCAACACGGGTTCAGGGCAAGAAGAAGCTGTGAAACACAACTCCTTACATTAGCCGAAGAACTAGTATCAGGCATGGATAAAGGGCAACAACATGCTCTAATCGTGCTGGATTTCTCGAAAGCGTTTAATGGCTTACCGCACGAACGCGGTCTACGAAAGTTGGACCACTACTTATAGCTTAATTTATTGCATGTCTCACTAAGTCCAACAGAAGGGAGTACAGTAGAAGGAGCCACATCAGACAGTATCTAAGTTCTCAGCGGAGTACCCCAGGGCACAGTTTTGTGACCTCTACTTTTTCTTGTTTTTATCAACGAACTCCCAGGCTCCGTAGACTCAAGAATCCGGCTCTGCGCTGACGACTGCATCCTATATAGATGTATCAAAGATTGACATGATTGTGAAATCCTTCAAAGTGACCTTAACAACCTGGCAGCGTGGGAAAAGAAATGGGGAATGGCATTCCATCCTGAGAAGTGCACTGCTATCAGAGTCAACAATTTCTTTATCATACACCCTAAAAGGCCACACTCTCGAAATGGAATACTCCACACGGTAAGTGGGAGTGGAACTCCAGTCCAACATGTCTTGGAATCGCCATACGGACCAGGCTGTAAAGAAAGCTAACAGCACTCTTGGATTTCTTCGCCGTAACCTGAGAGTTTCAAATGAACAGACAAAGTCATCTGCATATTTCTGCATGGTGAGGCCGATCGTAGAGTACTGCTCAACAGTCTGGAACCCCTATACCACGAAATATGTCAAGAATGTGGAAATGGTGTAACGACGTGCAGCCAGATACGTCATCAACCGGTATCACAACACCAGTAGCGTGACCTCAATGTTAGACCACCTCGAATGGGAATCCCTAGAAGCACGACGTGCCAACAACCAGCTGATCATGTTTTTTCAAAATTATTCATGGACTAGTGGACATACCAACCTGTGACTACCTTGTACTACCGTTAACCAGAACGCGTTCGCAACACTCTTTGAAATTTCTCCAGAATCTCGTTTCCAGCGAATATTACAAGCTTAGCTTTTTTCCTCGTACTGTCTGTCGTTGGAACTCTCTACCAGCCAAAGTGGCTGAAACTCCCAGCTTGGTATCCTTCAAACGGGAGCTCTCAAGTCTGTCAATTTAAGCTGTCTGGCCCGGCCATGTAAGTACATTCTCATAATATCCTTAAGCATGTGCTGTCGGGGACTTCGGGTGCCCTGGTACCTTTAAGGCAGGCAGCTTGGTTGAGGATTGAAGGGTGAAAAATGCATTGGCCAAAACTACTCATTTTCTTCTTGCTTTCTATCAACTAAACTTCTATCTTTCCTATCATACTCTCTCTTTCTCATGCAGCAAACCTCCGCGCTATAGTAGTCAAGTGTGACGGCAGCGCGTATGATGTAGATGTAGATAATTATAAACCATATCAAAGAAATTCAGTAACAATGATATTACTCGTTATTGACTGCACATCTCATAAAGAATGGTGCCACTGGAGTTCAAACAGTACTAACAACACACTAGTGACAAAGCGTTAAGTGTACTGGACATGTTGACAAGATTTTCTGAACACTTCGCTCGACAGGACATTATGGACTATGTCTTATTAAGGCAGACTGTGTGTTGTGGCTCTCAATTCTATTCAAACATGCCATCCCATTATTTAGCGGTTAGATAGAATACACATATTTCCGATGACCACTATCAGACAAAAGAGCCAGCTATTTTTCATCATCTATCATATTATTTCGGCTCTAGTTTGATTTATTATTCCGTATGTTAGCAGACTGCCATTATCACCCACAGACCAAATATATAAATCAAGATACCCTGAAAAAGGCTAGTCTAAGAGTCACACAGCACAACACCAGCTCCAAAGCCTACGTCCTGTTTGCTTTTATGGACAACGACCCCTTTCAAATTGGAGTCTTCACATGCTGCGTCTTATACTCCTTTCGATTTGCCACACTTTGTTTTTGAATATCTTTAAAATGTCAGGATAATGGAGTGAAGCTTAATCCATAGAGTGAAATCCTAATACTGAATAACATTTTTATAGATTGTCCAACTGGACTGTACGACACTCACTGTTACAGTTTCTGTCATTGTATTGACGGTTTGCGGTGCTCTAAAACAGACGGAACCTGTCAGACCCCAGGATGTGAACCAGGTTGGAGGGGCAATGCATGCGACACAAGCTTCATTATGACGCATAATCATGCTCAAGTGCCATCAACTACTTTAAAGAACGTATAAACACGGCATTTCCAACATCTAGCAGTGTTTATATTGTGTTGACAATTTATATTGTGTTGACAATTTGTAATTTTTTTAAACCAAATCAATGTCCTCGGCACATCAATAAAGTTTCGCCCCATATGATGGCAAACCTTGAAATCAGGTAACATAATCAAACGCTTAATTTCTTCTTAATTTATAAGTCAAGGCAGATAAGGCCAGGCCAATGTATTTATCGCAAGGATGTTGGTTACTCGTCTTATTTGCTTCATATATACACGTTTGTACAATATTAACCATGTTACTTGATACTTTATAAAAAACATATTATGACAAACCATTATTAGAGTTCTTTCGGATAAGACATAGCTGTATAAGTAGCTGTATGGTGACGCTTCGGAGAGGGAGAAATCATTTTTGCAATCTTGAAACACATCTGTATAATACCGTCAAATGTTAGTTTGCAGAAGATAGAGGCATTTGTTTTACATACGATTATGGCTTTTAGTTTTTGTTTAAGAGTTTTGGTGTATGTCTGCCCAGTACGTCATTGTCCTCAGCCGCTTAATAATTGGGTGATTTTGGAAATAGTGCATGTCCGTCCGTCTTTATGTTCGACTGTCACACTTTCGTTCCCATACTCTTTGAAGTGATTGTAATAAGCCCAAATTGGCGAACAATGATATCCTCCCTTGTCAACAATAATATCCTCCCTTGTCCTCAGTTATATTGAACAGCTTCAACAGGCAATGTCCAAATGTTTTGTTTAGTATTTCGTCGACTGGTTGGTTGCTTTAGGGTGTAAAAGGCCTTTGAGGTAGTATTTGAGTCTATAACGAGTTGCCTGCTAGAGATAGGGGACAGTACATACGAGAAAAAACAACAACAAAAAACAGCCAAACAGTCCTCACCCGAACTCACAGCAAGCACAATAGACCTTGTCCTGCTTTAAGCCAGTTTACCAATGATTTCTTTTTTACCGTTTGGAGTTCCGTGAAATGGACTGAGGAATGGGTTGCAAGTAATAATTGTCTCTGTGAGCTAGGTTCCGGGCTAACTTCTTTAGATCTCCATAGTCATATCAGTGGTTAATATATCTAAACATAAATCCGTGTGATAAAATAGTAGGCAAATGTACATATATTGAGTCATATAACTGGCTGAAAGTACTGGTAACATGTTTTTGGAACAATGACAAACAGCTTCCTGGTTGCCCGTTGAGATTTTTAATATAAACGAAAGCGGGACAATGAAAGGGGACCCAAATTTGTACGTTGTATTTTTGCCCTTTTCTTCAAACCTTTGACGGCGAAAGTATTTCCGTTTAAGAACAGCGTAAAACAACTAAACTCAAATCCTTATGCAAATCGGGTCAACCTTCACGTTTGGTGGTAAAATTTTGGTTCATGTGTATATGTGTATCATTTGAGTCAAATAATTTGCAAACACAGGGAGAACATGGCTTTGAAAAATGAAAAATTGCTCCACGAAATACAGTTTTCAATTTCCGGACCCCGTCGAGCAAAAAAACAGGACAACAAATGGAGTCTCATGCCTAGACATTGTATTTTTATTTATTTATTTATCTATTTTTGTCAGGTGTATAATATCGAAAGTCGGTCATTTCAGTTGCCGACTACAATGACATTTTATATTAATTCTCACAGGCGTTTTTATATGAAACTCGATGTTGTTTTATTTGTAAAAAGCAGGCTTAAAACCGTCTTTTACAACTTCAAAACTGTAGTAAAAGGCTTGCAGCGGTATCTCAATATAAAATATCTCAAGACAGAGCAAATGAGCCTTCAACCACTAGTTATATTCCAATACAGAGAGAAAAAACAATGACTATTGGGTAACTCTCAAGGCATGGGCATACTACTTATTTGGATAGCCCTACTGTGCTTGCAGTAGCTGCGGGTCGGGGTTGTTTGGCTATTTTGTTCTCTCGTCTATCTCTATTTTCTGTTGCCCTCTCTCTGGGGGAAGAAGGCTCGACATAGTCTGAAATAATGTCTCAAAGAGCCATTAAACCCAAACCAAACCAACCAACCTGATTCACCTTCGACAGATGCAAAACTGGGACATTTAATGGGCCTCATGCCTGTACATTGTATCTTTTATCATTTAAATCAAGCTTATGATATCGGAAGTGTGACCAAAATCAATTTTTAAATCTGTTCTATGTGGAACTCAAGCTTGTTTTATTTGTTTAACGTTAGCAGTGAGAACCTTGCGGCGATAACTCATGATAAAATATTTCATGAATGTTTATCATGATACAGCAATGGGGCGTTTAAGCTTTAAGAGTTTCATGGTTTAGTTTAAACAAGAATAACAGTGCCTTGCTTATCCCTTTTAGAACAGCATGGCATGCAAAATAGGTTACTAGAGCCCATATGTAAAACAAGAGTTCCGCGAAACACTATGTCGCACCTACTTTGCACCTTTACATTAAAAACTCAATTAAAACATCATTTCGTCACACATGCAAATTTGGTCAAAATCCATTCAGTAGTTTATGAGAAATCGTTTTCATGTTTTTCGCTATTTTTAGTAGTGGTGGATGGCGGCTGTTTTGGATGGTCAATGGTGAAACATCTTGAAGTAGCTTCATGCTAGGAATCATTCGGAACAAAATTTTATGCAATTTCATTCAGGGGTTCTAGAAAAATTGTCATTTTCATGTTTTTCTACATTAGTAATGGTGGCTGGCGGCCATCTTAGATGGTTTCCAGTCACTTAATTTGAAAGAACTCCATCAATGAACAATTCTGACCAAATCTGACCAAACTCCGTTCATGTTTACTTGAGATATTGGAAGTTCAGCTAAATAAGGCTTGTAAACAGAAAGTAGGTCACTGTGACCTAATTCCGCTACATTTGTTTTATTTTAAAGATTTACTCCCTTGATAGTAATAACAAAAATACTTGATGAAATGTTTCATGCAATACCTCCGACATGGTCTAACTATACATTTGAAATAGAGTTTAAATAATAATATTTGATAAAAGTGACTTTAAACAAAAAATAAGATAAATTTTTAAACTATCGCGGACCGCGCTCGAAATCGCATTATTGGACAAAAATAATTTATTCATACGTCACAATCATGTGCACAAATAAGAAAATAGCTGTACATGATCACATGACATACGTGGTCTAAATCGATACTCTTACAGGCCGTGGGGAAGTAGGTTTTTTGCATTTTAATTTGAAGATTATTTTTCATTCTACATTTGTCGGAAAAACATGCATTTTCCCAAAGCTGGTATGGTTAATTATGAAACTATTACATATTGTTTAACGAAATTTTGTTAAAATATTAAATTTTGAGCCGCGACATGAGAAAACCAACAATATGGTTGTGCGTCCAGCGCAGACTCGGGCCAGCCTGGGCATACGCCCAGTCTGATCAGAGTCTTCGCTGTCCGCATGCAGGACCCTTAGCTACCTTTAAAGCGCTTAGAAAAGTATTTGAAAGGAATGGGCGGATGCCCAGACTGATCTGAGTCTGCGCTGGTCGCACAACCACATTGTTGGTTTTCTCGTGTCGCGGCTCTTTTGTTTCTGAAAAGTAACAAGAGATAAACGAGAGAAACAATCTTAAATAAAGCCACGGCCCAACTGATGCTGCTTGCAAAACTTTAGCCAAATATACCAAGTGGTCTTGATAATAAGTTGGTTTTATTTTTTTTGCTATTTTTAGTAACAGCAGCCATCTTGGAAACTGGATAAAGCTGACTTTTACCATGCCCTGCAGTCTGGTCATGCAGCATGTGAAATTTGAGAATTATGGATTCATTGGTTTTGCAGAAAAAAGTCATTTGTATAGACTTAAATGCTAGGGTCGACGTTAATGTGAACGGACGGACGTACGGATTGACGGACGGAAAACCGGACGCCTATATCGCACCTTGCTAAAGCAGGTGCGACAACTATCTCCGTGACCCCTCACCCATCCAAAATAGCCACCTATCACCCCCACGGCCCCGGGTCATTCCCCAAAAATACCAAAAAAGGTATTTTGTTCAAGCTACTTCTTGTAAGAGCACACCATGAACATTATTACTTCCCTTGAATCAGTAATATGTAAGTGAAGTAATGAATAAAGAAATGCATTATTTCATCTGCTTATTCTTCCTATAAGCTGCAATTATCAAATATATATATTGTAAAACATATGAGGTATTGTTGGAAAATGATTTGTAATCGGTAGGGTTCTAAAATAGTTTCTCTTTATCAATTTATTTCATATGCAAACTCAGTTAGTCAGCTGTCTATGAAATTGATTTATTATTGGAACGGAAACTCAGAGAATTGAGAACAAACAAACAATCAAAAAATAATAGTTGAGCAGCTTGGTTACAGAATTGCATCAACAACAATTCTCCTCCTCGAATTGGAACGGGGACAGACAGACAGACTTGGTGTCAGGAGTGTGCACTTATGGATTTGTTCCGCATCCTGATAGCCATCTGTGAGTTAATCAACTAATCTGGATTGTCCTGGGTAGCCCCCATGTGCCTCTGGTGCCCAGCTACCTTAAAAATCCTCGAATAGAAATTGAATTTGAGACAACTAATCGATCCCTTTCCGATACGTCCCGATACGTCCCGATACGGCTACGTTTACAGATGCGTCTTATCCGAAAGAACTCTATTAGTATGATAAGTACATAATCATAAATGTCAATTAATTGAATAAATAGATGTTTATAAAATTATGAAAGCAACATGTCACGAGCATAAGATATAAATTAAAATATGCAAGAGTTCAACTGGTGACCTTCTTTTGCTTCAGATTTCCAGTGGGGTCGTTTGGCAGGACAGGGATCTCCACCTGTCAGACGGCCCGTTGTATCTGTTGAGTCCTCGTCTTTGCTTCTTCATGGTGTTGAAATTTGATTTATGTGTTTACCGTGATGATTCATTGACGAGTTAGAGGGTTATCATGCGAACCGAACTACCAACTAAATGTTTTGTACCACTTCAGAAACTGAGGGTGAGGTTGGGCCTGTAAAATCGATTTAAGCCCCCCAGTAATTCATTACTGACCGTTCCAAGGCGGTAGTTCTGTTGTGGTTCTCTGTTGCCTGTTTTTGGTGTCAGAGTTTCTGTGATGTTTTACCTTATGTATGTTCTTATTATTTTTGGTTCGGTTTGGGTTGCTGAGTGGCCACCTTATGGGAACAAGCTGCTCACTCGGTTGGCCATATGTTCTCTGTATCTTGATTATTTGTAATCTTAGTTGTTTCCAACTATGGTTTGAGGGCTGGATTTGGATTTTGATTGTTTCAGTTCCTGGTCTTTGCATACTTTTTACTTTCAAGAGCAAAGAAAACATTCAAAAGAAGGAACATGAGCCATACCTCCCCTTTCAGCTGCTCAAGCCTCATCAGTGACCCTGAAAATATCAGGTGGCGAAAGTCAGAGAAAGCGTATTGTAATTTATAAATTTTATCAAGACAGTCGATTAAAAGACTAATAAGTATCAAAGAGAAGCAAAATGATTGTAAATCAATGATGCAGAAAGCCATAAAAAATCCGAAGACATTTAAAATCTGATTTCTCAGAATATATCCTCTGATTTCGAAAGACAAATACAAAATATAATCCGCACTATGGATGATGAAGGCTCAATTATTTCTGTCTATCCAGTGTCGTTTGTATTTTGGTAAAGGTCGGAAAAATAGAAATTCATTGTCTTTATCCTTTTGACGGCCGAGATTTGAAGAAAATCGCTGGAAAAGGGAATGGGGTTAAATATCAGGCCAATATTTTGACATGTCTAATTGATGAATAAGATAGAAAGTACAATCAATCGGAGATATAATAAGAATTATAAGAGAAATAATATATGACAGTCTTGTTTCTCAAGACGTCAGAGGTCACGGTGCAGGCTCTTGTTTTCTATCTTTTTCTTTCTCTCTTCTTTTTTTCCTTTCTATTGCACACTTGTCGTATTTTTTTGTGTTCCGGCTCTGCTTGTTTGGTAAGAGCAGTAAAACGTTTGAAAAAAGACAAGGTCACAGTCGATTTTCAGAAATGAACTTACAAGTTTTTTGTTTGACATTTGAAAGCATTACCCCGGCGTCTTATTTAACCTACCTTGCACCCCCAGGACGATTTCTAATGGGTGCCAAATTGTTAATTGGGAACTCTTAAATGCGAAACAAAGTTGGCTTCAAAACAATTTTGGTATGGGCTATGTGAAAATGCGTGGTTTCCATGGCAACCCATAATGCATTTCTCAAGAATGGGGGGGGGGGGTACCTACAAAAGTACTCATATCTCAGCGGAGACTTATCCTAGACAACTAAACTTGGTACCAAATCAAAGCTTAGGCATAGACCTTTTATCCCATTATAGCATATGCAAATTATCTGATTTGCATATTCATGAATATTCATGAAAACATTAACAAATGGGGAAACATCGTTGAAAAAATGTGCATGTGATCTTATTTCAAACAAAAACCTTTGTTGCTTGTCGTAATTTGACACCGATCCAAGTTCTTATGAATGTGAATCGACTTGGTATCTTATAAGATATTATTTGAGGCCTTCCTTAATCCTATTTGCATATGCACAGGTCAAGTTGGCAGAAGCCAAACGCTTCGATTGTAACTACTTTTGCAGTTTATTAGCAAATACGATTGTGTATGTTTTTCAGACCTGCATGTATATGCATGTGTTATTACCTCTGACTAATCGACGATATCATCGACTTCCACATCACTGTCTTCTTCTTTGCCTTCTTTATCACTATCGGCATCAATGGTGTCCTGGAGAATATCAGCCAGTCCTTGTGGAAGCACATGTCCTTCAATCCATAATGGCTCCAGAGCATCAATTACTCGAGTCCAGCCATGCTTCTCTGCAGGCCGTAGGTCTCGATGCCAGGTACTAGAATCGGAGTCTGTGAGCATATTATCCATATTCGGTGTGGTTTGTACATACTTTGACCGCTCATTTGTAGTTCGCACCCAACGCTGATATGCATCGTAGTTACCGGCAATGCCGCTTATCCCAGTTCCGCTTCCTCCTGCACCACTTCTACTTTTAGCATGCTTCATAAATGTTTCTCCCATCGTCTTATCTACGGCGCATTTGTTTCCAGGAATGAACGATCTCGCTACACTTATTGCGCCCCTTTGAAGAAGTTCAGATGCTCCAGGGTGATTTTCATCTAGATTAGCTACACATACTGAGAAGTATGTCAAATACCGGGCATAATTTTGCCCATCAAAGCTGAAGAAAATGTCAGCCATCAAGTGAAGACATTCAGCATACAGATTGAAGTCATTGGTCTTTACTGCTCTGATAAGGGACAGCACGAGCCAGATATGGTCTAAGTAAGACATCCAGAACTGAGCAGTATACTTCCTCATGTAAGTGATGAACCCTTCGTCCGACATAAGATCGTCCATCGTGTATTTGGTCTGAGAGTATATGAGGGTATTGATCTTGTCTCTAGTTCCTTCTAGTAGGCTAGCAAAAATAACATCTTCATTCTCTTGCTCAAGAAACTTATCCAGTAAGATTCTTTCCAAACTCTCACGCAGTATCTTATGACAATGCATAGCTCTCTCATAATGTTTTCCACTAAGTGCCCCGTGGACAGAACCTGAGCCTTAAGTCCTGCTTCTAACAACACATCAGATAACCCACTGCCTGCTATCTTCTTTCCTACCATTTTGAAGTATGCACAAACCAAATGGAATATGCCTACCATCACGATATGATTTTTAAACTTTTCAGAATCATTCCAGATCAAGGGTAATGCTTACATGCATACACCTAGATCAAATGTGCTAACGGTGTATGTTTGCCCTACTGCTCTCGTTGCTTCTTCTGCAACATGTTAGCACTCTTGAACTGTACTATAGTCTGTCACTGGACGGTATATTACAGGATAATAGTCGAGTGTTGTCAATTGCATTGGTCTTGAACCAGTGACGGAAACGGAACCTCCCCAGTCAGGCACATTCTGTCCCGCAGAGGACATATCCTTTCTAATAAACAACCAGACAATGTCGTTTTCTGCTCTGCATTAATAACCGATCCGATCCCTCACTATCTGGTAACACTTTATATACTGCTGGATTTTTTGGGGCTTCTTCTTTGACCAACATAGCAGCCAGGCAGCTCTTGTTGGACTGGAAGATTTAATGTACGCTCCTAAGTTCTTGGTTGTGATGGTACTACGGTAACTAAAACCTCCATGCTCACCAGTGTCATCTGATAGTACTTCTTGTAACATGATACCATGAGCTGTATGAACTGAATCAGTGCCTGACATGGTATTAACTAATTGGTCAAAATTGTCGAATTCTGAATGGAAGATTGACGGAACGCCTGGTTCACGTACAATCTGAGGAGTGAGAAGCGAGGATGTTTGCTCTAATGCTTTAGCAATCGAGGTTTCCAGTTCTGCTGAAAATGCGTGACTCTCACAATGTCCTAATCTATTTAATAGCGTTGTCAACTGTTTGCTTCTATATAGGTGACGTACAGTCATGCATAAAAGAATATGCTTCGGCAGCTTCCATTCACCGTCGTTACTACTCTACAGATATCTTGCCCTATTGAGCTTACAAGCCTATTTACCTGTGTGGAAGTATCTTTCATTTTTCCAGAGAAGATATGTTTCAGATAATGGCTCAATGAGGACGGTATAACATCATTAACATCATCTATTTGGTCAGCTGTCGGTGGCCATCTTAAATCATGCGAATTCTCAAACGCACTGATGATGGTTTCTCTGAAAAACAGAAGCAGCCTCTGTCAGAACATGTTAACTGCCTAGTTGAAAAGCACTCTGAATTGCTGTCTCGACTTTTATCTTAGCATTGTAAACCAGAAGGGAAACAAATCTTCCTGTAGTACCCGAGCTTACAAAATGCTATCTGCTGCCATTATCTGCTTTCTAATTTATCTTTTAACTTCTCACGTCTATAGTTACGGTTAGGGAAACTGTACCTTCTAGCTCTTTCACGTACAACTGAACCAAGTTGGTCAGCTTGATGACAGTTTGGTTGCTTATTACGTCTTTTGAAACCACCTCACACACTTTTAAACAAGGGCTTCGCAAGCGGCGCATAATACGCCCGTTTCAATGTCCTAAAGGAGTTACAGAATGAACAAGATTGTTTACAAAAGGATAGACAGGCAGACAAACAGGGGCAACCACTCTATAATTAACTAGAACTGTCAGCGAATCCGACTATACCCCCGCTTAATTGCTTAAATCAAATGGTGTTATTTTCGTAACAAAAAGCGTAAAGAGGGAGAGAAATCATTGTTACCATGTATACCAAATATGAATAGTTGCTGTGAAATCTGTTACAAAAAATTACATTATTCAAAGTCAGGAGAGAAAGAAAATTGGAAAAATATAGGGAAGAATAAGCAGAAGAAGACTGGTTCTCAATCCCATAATACAACAAGTTATCATCAACCTGCATACAAAAATCCCTACTCTAACTTACAGATGCATAGAAATCTTTTGCGAAAAAAAATGCATTATTCAAAGTAAAGAGAGAAAAAAAATCAGATAAATACAGGGAATAAAAAGAGGAGAAGTCTGGTTTTGATTGATTGATTTGATGCTTAACGTCCACAGTAAACAACTAAGGTCATATCGGGACGGTCAGTTAACCTAACCACACTGTTCCTGGGCAGGCTTAGACCTCCTAAGCGGTTAACCAGTACTAAGTGCACATACTTTCGCCAGTAACTGACAACTGCCCTTCTAGAATGAGCGGAACGAGAAACGAAAGTATGTGGCCAGACCGGGTTTCGAACCCAGGACCTCTGACTTATGAGTCAGGTGCCCTACTGATTGCGCTACGCAGCCCGACTGTTCTCAATCCCACAATACAGTAAGTCATCATTAACCTGCATACCAACTATGACTAATCTAACTTGCATGGTTGTGGAGAAAACTTTGATAAAAAAGTTCATTATTCAAAGTATGGAAAGAAAGAATATTGGACAAATACAGGGAAGAATAAGCAGAAAAAGGCTGGTTCTCAATCCCACGATACAACATATCGTCATCAACCTGCAAACCAAATGGGACTACTCTAGCTTGCTTGGTTGTGGAGAAATCTTTGACGAAAAATTTTATTATTCAAAGTATGGAAAGAAAGAATATTGGACAAATACAGGGAAGAGTAAGCAGAAAAAGGCTGGTTCTCAATCCAACGATACAACTTATTGTCATCAACCTGCATACCAAATATGACTACTCTAGCTTGAATGGTTGTGGAGAAATCTTTGACGAAAAATTTCATTATTCAAAGTAGGGAAAGAAAGAAAATCGGACAAATACAGGGAAGAATAAGCAGGAGAAGGCTGGTTCTTGATCCCATGATACAACATGTTGTTATCAACCTGCATAACAAATATGACTACTCTAGCTTGCATGGTTGTGGAGAAATCTTTGACGAAAAATTTCATTATTCAAAGTATGGAAAGAAAGAAAATCGGACAATTACAGGGAAGAATAAGCAGGAAAAGGCTGGTTCTCAATCCCACAATACAACATGTCGTCATCAACCTGTATGCCAAATATGACCAGTCTAGCTTGTATGGTTGTGAAGAAATCTTTGATACAATATCTTTGAACAAGGGAGATAACCTAATTGAAATAGATATAACATTTTTAGTTCTACTTTTTTCCCTTGACAATAAGTTTGTAAATTACACAAAAATAGCGGATAAGATCTAACGAAAGGGATTAACTATAAAACGAAGAAAGGGAGAGCAGCCATTGTTGTACGTGACACATCGTTACGACTTCATACACATTACTATGAAGTTTTATAAAGATATCCTAAACGGTTATCTAGTTATGGCGCGTACAAGACTTACAGGGAAAAAATTAATCAAAGGGGCATAACTTCAAAAGTAAGAAAGGGGGAGCAACCATTCTTGTACGCGACACGTTCCCCTACCCTAATACATATGCCTACCAAATTTCATGAAGATATCCCAAATGGTTACTGAGTTATGGCGTGTACAAGAATGTTGACGGACGGACGGACAGCGCCACGACATAATACGTCCGTTTTTTCAAAACGGGCGTATAAAAAGTAGTTTCGTGAGCTGCCTCTTCCTCCTCTTGATGAAATTTGGCTTCGTCAGTACTGAGGATCTTGTATATACTTCTTCCTACATTTAGGATGAAAATGTGTCTCCGATGCAAAAAAAGTCATACCCTCTAATTTTAAGTAACAACTTTTCGTCATTATTACTTTCGGCACATTGTACTATGGTCTTCCAACCATCAGATGTAAACTTTTGAGTTGTTTCTGTTGTCTTGACTCCAGCCTTTCTAATAGATATATTGCCTTCTTTGTTGCAAAAAATACAATCTTTTGCGAATAGAGCAACTTCATCAACGCTCATTTTTCTCTGTACTTTTCGAAAAATTTCTTTTGGCTTGGAACTGTCTGTACTCTTAAGCCTTTCCACATTCTTTGTGAAATGATTATAGCAGTCACGATGATAACCATGCCCCTCGCCGATTTCAGTCGGTATAAGCCTACACACTGACTCCATTCTATGCGTTGAATCAGTGGGCTGGGACAGTCTTAAATCTCGTATCTCTATAATTTTTTGAAATCTTTCCTGTTGATTTTTCACATCCGCCAGCAGTGTGAAGTCGTCACAAGTAGATGCATCATAATGCACGATACACACTTGCTGCAATTTTGCTGGAGCAACAGACTCTTCTTCATCCGTTCCAGCCTTTCGTTTAGGGCGCACTCTTTTCTTCTTTTCCATTATATCAAATATGAATAAAGGTTAGAAAAAGATCAAAGATGAACAAACAGAAAGAAAACAGATATATAACAAAGATAATGGTAGAAAGAAAAGTCAAGATAACAAAACACAGACCTGTGTTACGTAAGGTAAAGTGTCAGCATGAATCAACATAGAAACAATTTCCGTCAGAGTTTTACATAAACAAAATCAATATATTTATTATAAACTGATGGTTGAAAGATGAACACACACAATATAACATGTATTTGAAAGCAAAATAGCTGTTTAAAACAGCCTAGGCACTTGTTTTCTACGATGCAATGATCTAACATGCTTACACAACTGCATACGACAGAATGCAACTATCTTGCAGCAGACGTCACAGTAAAATTGAAAATACACCGCTACAAATAGAAATTACAAGAAGTAGCTTTTTCAAGTATGCTGTTTTTGTTCTTCGCCGAAAGGAACGTATTCAAAAAAGAAAAAGAACATGTGAATAAATACAAGGCTTAAATGACTCGTTCTAATATACTAATTCGTTATTTTTATAATTTTCATATTATGTCAACAGAGATTTGCCGGGTTGAGAAATAAAAACCTTAAGCTTTAAATGATGGTATTCAAACTTCATATATTTTTTTTTTATAATATATTTAATCTCGAACCAATTTCGCAGGAAACAGCCAATATTTTATGATCTTCATTCAGCTACGATTGATTTGAAATTAGATTTTATAGTTTAACTTGAATTTCATAACTTTGCTCACAGACGTGATAACTTACCATGGTTTGCAACAATCAAAAGAACAATCTTTTATCTTTATACAGTTATCAAATACATGGTAAAAATATACCATGTGGTTGATTTATAAACTCAAATACAGACCTTGTATTTGACACTGGCCTATTTTTATAATTTTTGTTTTTCTGCTGGCTTGTGTTTCATGCTACATATCGCGTCAATTACATATTGCAGGATTCTGAAATTTTCTGTGTTGCTTTTTGTTGCATTCTGTGGGGCACTACATAAAAATCAGCGACTTTTGTTTATTTTATGCGATGCAAACGATTGATATCTATGGTGTCGAAGAAATATGGTGAAATCACAGTCATGTGATTTTCAAGGACCCACTATGCCTTCATTTCAGGGAACTTTTTTTTAAATTTTGATTTAGATCACATTGTCATAATCTACTGTAGTAAATATTTGCTTCAAAAATTGAAATATTATACATTTATGAAGCTTTTGTACTTCGTACATGACCTAGTCGATTTTCCTATGGCGTTGTTTGCATAATGCTGAGATTACGAAATGCTGTAAACTCTTCAAAATGGACAGAATGACTTGGAGATTTTTTCACTGTGTTTATTAGCACCTGAGATATTGTAGGCACTAGGCAGCGATAATAAACATCCCTTCATTGGACATTGCTGGAGTTGCAACTACTAATTTGCCAGTAGGGTGAGGTTCCCTTCTTTTAAAGCAGATTATATCATTGATACAAGGATGAGTGTTTTTTACAGCTGTGTGATAAAAAACAGGGTTTCTGAATTGTTTTTATATTAGATGAATACCACATTTCGTTTTTGAGATATAACCTAGTGACAGAACTTTTTGGATGACCCTCGTATATATGTGCTGCGAATAGTAGGAATCACTACAATTCCAGAATTGTCCTGCACAGAGTAGGAATTCTCACTGTGTTGCGCAAAGTGGGAATTCTTACCTTTCGAATTCCCCCCCCCCCCCCCCCCCCCCCCCCAAAAAAAAAAAATGTCTCTGCGTAGAGTGAGAATCGGGACAACAGGAGAATAATTAAGATGTTAGTACATTTAACAAATATATGTTTGCTTTAATTTGGTTGATATGGCCATTTTTTTACTTTAGTTTTTGTAATTTTAATTCTAACTGAAAAGAATGTATGGGCCTTTGACATTAAAAACAACTTTCAGTATGTCTCGTATATCTATACGAAGTTTCATATCGATTCCTTAAAACTGTGGAAGAAATCAATTACACAAACTTGTCTTCCTAAATCACCCTAATCAGAAATATTGTTTTCTTCGAGAAGGCAGTCAAAAATAAGACTTTTCTTTTGCAAAGCATGTGCACAGTAACAGTATATCTATAACATCTGTATAAAGTTTCAAGCGGATCGCTAAAAATTTTGGAGTCGATTACATAAATTTGTCATCCTTTTTTAGCCATAACCTACAAGTTTATAAGTTTGAAAAGGTCGTAAACTAATATTTTACTTTTCAAAAAGTACATGCACATCTACATATGTCTGCAGCATGTGTACAAAAATTCAAATCAACTGCTCAAAACTCTGGAGCTTGTCATCCTTATTTAGCCTAAGCCCGAAAAACATCTAAGTATGAGGTTGTAATTTTGTCACAAATACAGACTCCTCATTTGAAAGTCAATTCTCTGTTTCTCGTATCAAATGAATAGTCGATTCTCACTTTGTCCTAAAATTCCCACTTTGCGCAGAAAAATTAACCTGTTCGATAAACCACCAAATCCCTTGCGCAGTAATTCCAGAATCGTAACGTTACAATTCCCGAATTGAAACGCGAAGTGAGAATCCCTACTTTAAGCAGGACAATGCCGGAATAGTTCCGACTCCTACTTCGCACAGAACATATCTTTGACTTCTGAAAAAGAACGTTTGCAAGACGTCAAATTGGTAATTGCAGTGCTAAGGATCTGTTGTTGAATTATTTGCAATGGTTTCTTAATACAAACTAGATATTTGTAGAAGCTAGACATAGAGGCGCAGCTATGGAGAACGTCATTTAATAAATAGCATACATGCAACACTAGGTCTTAAGTAAAAGTTTTATTATATCAGAACTTGTCGACTGCGTTTAATTATGGCAATAAATGCATTCCAGGCGCTAATTAAATTATCATCTAAAGTGGACTATTGTATCTTTCAATGACTTTCTATCGCTCTTCATCTTATTCATTTCACTAAACCATGTGCAAGGGTCATCTAAAAAGTTCTGTCGCAGCTCATAACTTTTGAACAGACGTGCCATCAATGGAAAGAGCAAGCATTTTTCTTTATAATGATACCAAACACTCAATGGATCCAAAAGATGGCTGAGTTACGCGCTCATATAATGTGTTAATCATAGACACTGTCCTATTTTCCTGCGTTTAAAGTTGCTGCTTGTGAATGAAGCATACTGTATATTTCAATAAGTAAAAGCATATCACAGGTGACTAAAATTTCCAGGTTTGTTTCATGTAACACTCAGAGAGAACACGAGGAAAAATGAATGATATCAATGCTTTATAAGCAACAGAAACGAGGGATATCTAAGATTTCGCAGATTTTACTATCAACGTGACCATCGAGAAATCATTGCAGTGCCGGATCCAGAGGGGGGCAAAAGGTGCAGCTGCCCCCTCATCCCACACGAAGTTGCCGGCAGTTATGCCCCTGTCCCAAAATTGTAAAATATGCTCAAATATATTTCAGTACAATCAGTGGAGAAATCAATCTATCATGAAAATTCTTGTTCTAGATTTAAAACAACAAAAAAGCCGTTAAACTGAATTAAAATGAATTAAATTCCTACAAACTCCTTATCAACTGGGAGTTCATGATAATATTTACAGTATCATTAGGGCAATATTTCAAAATTGTCCGATTTCGATGTATTTTCTCTTTTGGAATTTCGGAAACGTAAATCTAGGTCTCAGGGTTTGACGGAAATAAAACGGAAATAATTTTCGAAAAAAAGTGTTTTGTAAAAAGAACAACTATTTCTCTAAAAAAATTGTCGAAAAATTTAAAGGAAAAGGGTAGACACTCTCTGCTGTCATTTTTCTAAGTTCTCTACTTATGTCTGTATTACATGTTCTATATATTGAGGCGAAGAAATTCTAAGATAGAAATCATCCATTATATGATGCTGCGCTCTGGACTAAATGTTACACTCAACATGCTCTTCGTCCATTATTCGATTCTGAAACAAATCACAAAAGTTATTTCATTAAAGTTCCTTTTATAGATAAAGGAATTGAATTTATTGACATAGTATATTTAACGATAAATCCGTCACTTCATCCATACCTTCATATTTTCAAAATTCTGAACCACCAATAATTTGTTATAAATATGATAAGCCCGTTAGAAGCGTTTTATTTAATTTTAATCAACTTGTTTTAGACCTTGACATTTATGCTAACAACCTTGAGTCATGAGACTGTAAAGATTCTTAATTTATTCATCCGGCAGCTGGTCATGTTATATCTGGAAATATAAAAATCATTTCAGATTAAAGATTCTAAGGGTCCAAAATACAGATTTCCTTCCCGCATCGGTTTAAACAAATGTAGGGAAGGAATAACATCCGCATTAAATGAGTTCGGTGATCGATGGTGTAAACGAAAGTATGTTGAGCCAAATGCCTTAAAGTCACAGAAAGTAAGCATCTTCGAAATAGTAGATAAACGTATTAAAATCCTATTCGCAAAACATTCACCTTTTACCCCCAAAACATAAATCTACTTTTCGACATCTACAGCAAGGTATCCAAGAATTTCATAGAAAGTATGTTTTGGTTCCAGCAGACAAGGCCGCAAACAACGTTGTTGTTGTTTGACGACTATATTACATTAACACTTTAAACCAGGAGCTTCGCGGTACAAGGGCCTGCAAAAGATAGTTTAAAAACTGTATTGAAATGAAGGAAAAATAAGAAATGAGCTGTTTGTTTTATAAATCCGAACTCCGCGGGGCAATCTAAAAGTATACGGACTGTTAAAGGACTGCTCGTAACATAGTTTTCCTTCGTTTTGCATCGTGTTCGAGTTGTTTCCAAGAAAGCTCAATGAACGAATCATTTATATGTATCTTCTGGCACCGAGTCTAATCGTGTATTTTCAAAACCGGAGAAATCATTTCTGCGTTTGAAAATAATGGCCACATTTACAAAAACAAACTTTTTACGTGTGAAGGTACACCTGCATGTATTTTTGCAAACGGAAATAACTATCCTGACTTCCTGTTTTCTTGTCCCTTCCAAAAAGAGATCTGCTCGTCAAGGAAAGAATTTGCTCCTACAGGAACATTGTTTCTTTATGAATTGACCCCTCTTGAGAGATGAGTCAAAAATGGAAATGGCAGACTTGTTTCCCCTGACATTGTACTCGTTCACTTTATACTAACTATACCGCACTGCGTAAAATTGCGTTACGTATGATCAGTCCGCTAATTCCACTAATGTATATTATTTATGATCACCGGAGAATGGGGGGGGGGGGGCGGGGTCTGTCCGTCCGTCCGTAATTTCGTTCGTCATGAGAACTTTGAGTATCAAGGGTGGATACGCATATCATCTGGACGTTTTGTTTTGATAATTCTGCACATAATTATGTCCCTTTAATGAATTATGAATTAATATACAGCACATAAGTAGTATCTACACAACTTCTGCTCGGATTTCAACGAAACATAAATGGAACTTTAATTATCAAGGATGGGGGCGTATATCAACTGTACGTTTTGGTTTGATATTCTTTCCTAGAGTTATGGCCCTTTGATTTATTCTACATTTTTCAATATTTACCTTGTTCGAAGCATATCTTTAAAAGTATATGGGGGAACTAAATAAAACCTCACACACTGATAGAGGATAACAACAGAAAGTGCAGTACATAAGAACCGTAACCCTGTCACACGTATTTACGAAGTTAGCTCCCTTTCCATTTTTTTCTTCAATTACCGTAACTTAAGTATGTACAAAGGTAGCTCCCTTCCTTTTTTCCAGTATTGTCACCCGACGTAGACGGAGGGGGACTATAGAAATGACCCTCATTCGTTCGTGTATCCGTCCGTCCGTCCGAAATCTTGTCCCCGCAACTCCTCCTACGTCTTTCATCAGACTGATTTGGAATTTTACAGATTGTATTCTTATGAAACGAAGATGTGCATGTGTTTTTACTGTCATTTTGATGGAGTTATGGCCCTTGCTGACTCAGATCTTGTCCCCACAACTCCTGCCATATCTTGTATAAGATTGACCTGAAATTGTGCAGAATGTTTCATCATGATCTGAAGATGTGCATGTGATTATGGAATTTCAGTTGTCCTTGTTTTTACAAAGTTATGGTCCTTTGTCGTTTTTGACAGTTTTCCAACTTTTGAACCGTTTGACCGAGAGAGCTGAAATTTGGTATGCTATTAGCATTTGGTAAATTGATTATTCAGATTATTATAAGGATGTGCTGAATTTATTAGTGTCACATTTATTTACCTTTCATAGATAATAGACATTCACTTAAAGGTAAAGGGATAACTCCAGAACTATTCATATTAATGGGCTGAATTTTCATAAATGCATTGTTCATGTTTCATTAGACTCATATTGGCAGGATTAAGGCCCTTGTTGTTTTGTTATTGGGTATACAGTCTTGATGTTTTTGGGCATTCTACAAGGGCCTAAAGTTTCAGGAAACTGATTTTACACATGTATGCCCCATTCTGAACTTGAGTGTTTTATAACCTCATAAAGGCCCAGTAATTGGGTATATGTCTTTCTAATGCTTCAATTATTATTTGCTTACCAGGTTCTGTAATACACATATTTTCTGTTTTTGGCCATACAGTTACTTTGAAACGGAATAATGGGCTGCAGTTTGTGACACATTTCAAACGTCGGGTGACACATTGCCGATGGCTTTTTATTTTGCTTGTCCGAAGCATATCTCTGAAAGTATAAAAAGGGACTAAATGAAACTTCACACACTGATAAAGGGCAAAATGTAAACAGTGCAGAACTGTTACGCAGAAAGTTTTACACACGGTTGACACGTGTGTAGAGCCTTATGCGTCGCCAGGACGGCGGCGGATGACCTCCGGTTAAAGGGTTATCGACCAGTGTGTTACATGAACAAGGAAACTCTTACAACATTAGAATTTTTGGAGTTGATATATATAGTTCTGTAAATTTTATATACAGACAATACAATTTACAACTATCACAATTACAATAATATACAACACGTATCAGTTCATGTCGCTTGCCCAAGTAAGATGTTTGTTTCAAATCTTTTATCGATTTGCGTACGATACGCAAATATATTACCGTCTGACGTCAACACCCTACTCGGCTCAGCGGCATGAACTAAAGGAAAACACAAAGAACAAAAACGTTAACTTGAGCTCATAAAAAAAATAAGGCCGTATGCTGGTTGACTTCAATTGGTCGCTCCCTGGATCCAACCATGGGCCAGTCCATATAATATGGGAATCACCCACTTATATCATTTCGCACACGTACTTATATACTGGTTGCTCCCTGGATCGTACCAGGGACCAGTCTATATATAACAATAAACACTTTAGTGGACGAACACTGTCCCACTTTCACCTCCGCAGTAATCTCATCGACGTAACCGGCCGACTTCGCCTATATTTTTGTGCTTCCCGCCTCGGCTAGGATATATGCACAAGCGGCATTGTAACTGCCTCTACCCGGGTTAGTATTTACCTGGAGATGTATATAGAATCTCCAGGTGAGACGTGGCTCTAAGCCCTAACAGCTGACTGCCGGACTTGATGTGCCTAAAAATAACGAACTTACACTTAATATCTTATAACTACATAATAACAATACGTAAGACTTGGGCCTGTCTTGGAAATACCATACAACGCCCTCGGCGAATGTCGAGAATAACGTGCACACGCCAGCCGTCTCACTAGACACAACTCGCGATCACGATGTAAAGCTAAAACTGTGCTTACCACTTCCGCCAATGAAGAAATGTAGATCCTACCACGCATGTGCGTCGAAGGATCTGACGTCAAACATTGTCAAGAAGTATTCTGACGTCCACAGGCATTACCATGACATACCCCACATAAAACATGAATAATCTAAACAATGACCTATCTACATTAAACTGATTTACCAAAAATCTAACTCGCATATGTATTAATTCATTTCTTTAAACTAAGGGTATTACCATTTGCCTTAGAATATAATAACTTAATAAGCTTTTCTAACACATTTGGGATCATAACGTTTGATCTGACATCATGACGCAAATGATGTTATACCATATGACGTCATCTAGTGAAGGCAAATCAAACGCATGACGACCAAATGTTACCATTATAACGTATGGAAAAACCCTAAATGCGGTGCATGCTGTGACGCCAATTGACGTCACGAGTATGTAAATTAGTTCCATTACAAATCAATCTACTTCTATAGGCCATGTATATGTGAAACTAATATAAAAAGTGCTGACGTCGCAATAACATGAATTCAACTGACGTCACATGAATAACATGAATGCAACTGACGTCACTGGACGTCAAATAGACGCACACCATTTCAACCAACATCAAGGATATAAACTATTTCCGTAATTTACAAAACTTCCTAATATACAAATACTATGCGCAGCATGATCATTATCAACAAAATCAGTCGATTATCCTAACATACAAATACCATGCGCAGCATATCATTATCAACAAAATCAGTCGACACATGCGCAGCATGATCATTATCAACATTTCAGTCGACACATATAATCATACCATATCAATCAGAAGTCACATTTTCCATTCTTAGCCAAAACTATTCTGAATAAATATAATAAAATCTTACCCCTCAGGTCTTAACACTGAACAAAGGCACACGACAATATAACATCCTTTGTCTTAGAATTAAAAAGCCACGTCTAATTTTTCAATAATAGATACGAGTATAAATACTATGCGTCTCACTTTTAAATCATGCGACTCGAATCTAAGCGTGCAGGTATTCACCTTAAAATCATGCAACACCCTGTCCAGTGAAAACTGCCACGTGAGGTCTTCACCCATAACCCATGCATGACGTAGCCACAATTTCCGTAAATGTTTTATTACCACAGTTACCCTAAAAACTGTAGCCCTACTGATTGAAAGGATTAAAATAATTTCGACGACATAGTCGACTATCCGATTCATTTCGTAACAAGAACACAAGAATAATAACTCTGACACAAGTAAATATGGAGTTAGCTCCCTTCTTAACATTTGCTTTATTGTGCTTGTCCGGAGCATTTCTTTGGAAGTATTGAGGGAAACTAAATGAAACTTCACACATAGAAGGCAATGAAATGAAGTGCAGAGTTCAAGAACCATTATTCTACCCCAAGTAATTAAGTAGTTTGCTCCTTTCCTATTTTTTTCAGTGTTTAGCTTGTCCGGAGCATATCTCTGTACGTACTTAAGAGAACTGAATGAAACTTCACATAATGATAGCGAGAAATGACAGGAAGTTCGTAGCAGAAGAACCATGATTGTATCCCACGTTATTTTGGAGTAACTTCCCTTCTATTTTTTCTCAGTTGTATGCATGTCCAGAGCTTAGTCCAAAACAGGACATGAAACATTACCCGAAAACAAGCAGTTTTGGTGTTTGTAATGTTCAGCCATTACACACAGATTGCCAGTATACAAACACAATGCAGCATATGGCTGGTCATTATTATGCTCAGTGGTGGGTTACCATAATTTGCAAACTTACCGAATAGCTTTGCAGCTTCTCATTTTTATACCTTTATTTTTCCTCTTTAAATTGTATTTCATTTACACAGAAAATCACTCCTTCACCAAGATACCCATTCCCCTATTCCACGCCATCGGGGAGCATCCATCGGTAATACCGATACACTTGTTTAACTTTTAGTTTCTCCGAGGCTTGAAAATCATTCATGCGAACAAATTAAATAAACAGATGCGCAGGCTGATAAAAGTAGATCTCTATGCAAAATTTGTTTGATCACTAATTCAAACTTTATTACCGTTTTATATCCCGCCCCACAAAATAGTCGGGGTACTATGAAATACCCTCCGGTGTCCGTCCGTCGATCTGTCAGTTATGCTTTTTGGCTGCTGTGAATTCAACTCAAGAACCGCTTATGCTAGGATCTTGAAATTTTATATGTGGCAGGTACATGAAAGATAAGCGGACGCCTGTTTTTTGTCTTCCGCCGGACATTTCATTCAGGAGGGACCGACCATTTGATATTCTGAGGGGGGGGGGGGGGGGGGGGGGTTGTGGAGGCTGGTATTCATGACAGGATTGCATTATCACTTGCCTCTGAAAACAATTTCTTACTTTTTAGCTCACCTGAGCCTTTAGGCTCATAGGTGAGCTTATAGTATAGCCAGGCATCCGTCGTCCGTCCGTCGTCCGTCCGTCGTCCGTCGTCCGTCCGTCAACATTTTCAAACATCTTCTCCTCCGAAACCGCTGGGCCGATCAAAGCCAAATTTTATATGGAGCCTCCATGGGTTTGGGGAACGAAAGTTTGTTCGGGGTATCTGGGTCACATGACCAAGATGGCCGCCACGCCCATATATGGTAAAAACCCTTCAAAAATCTTCTTCTCCAGAACCAAAAGGCCTATGACCTTGATACTTGGTATGTAGTATCGAGCATGCGGGCTTATCATAGTTTGTACAAATTATGACCTTGCGGTGACCTTGACCTAATTTACGGCATGGTCAACTTTGGAACGTTAGGCTTTTATATGGGAAAACGCTTAAACGGTGGATTTCTCAGAAAATATTTAAGTCTAAGGTACAATACTTGGTATACATGGTCGACTAAATGACCAGATTAAGATATTATGTCACTAAAGGTCAAGGTCATTCCGTCGGACCATCCGTCGTCAAGATTTTCAAACATCTTCTCCGAAGAAACCGCTGTGCCGATCAAAGCCAAATTTTATATGGAGCCTCCATGGGTTGGGGGAACGAAAGTTTGTTCGGGGTATCTGGGTCACATGACCAAGATGGCTGCCATGCCCATATATGGTAAAAACCCTTCAAAAATCTTCTTCTCAAGAATCAAAAGACCTATGACCTTGATACTTGGTATGTAGTATCGGGCATGCGGGCTTATCATAGTTTGTACAAATTATGACCTTGCGGTGACCTTGACCTAATTTACGGCATGGTCAACTTTGGAACGTTAGGCTTTTATATGGGAAAACGCTTAAACGGTGGATTTCTCAGAAAATATTTAAGTCTAAGGTACAATACTTGGTATACATGGTCGACTAAATGACCAGATTAAGATATTATGTCACTAAAGGTCAAGGTCATTCCGTCGGACCATCCGTCGTCAAGATTTTCAAACATCTTCTCCGAAGAAACCGCTGTGCCGATCAAAGCCAAATTTTATATGGAGCCTCCATGGGTTGGGGGAACGAAAGTTTGTTCGGGGTATCTGGGTCACATGACCAAGATGGCTGCCATGCCCATATATGGTAAAAACCCTTCAAAAATCTTCTTCTCCAGAACCAAAAGGCCTATGACCTTGATACTTGGTATGTAGTATCGGGCATGCGGGCCCATCATAGTTTGTACAAATCATGACCTTGCGATGACCTTGACCTAATTTACGGCATGGTCAACTTTGGAACGTTAGGCTTTTATATGGGAAAACGCTTAAACGGTGGATTTCTCAGAAACTGTTTAAGTCTAAGGTACAATACTTGGTATACATGGTCGACTAAATTACCAGATGAAGATATTATGTCACTAAAGGTCAAGGTCATTCCGTCGGACCATCCGTCGTCAAGATTTTCAAACATCTTCTCCTCCGAAACCGCTGGGCCGATCAAAGCCAAATTTTATATGAAGCCTCCATGGGTTGGGGGAACGAAAGTTTGTTCGGGGTATCTGGGTCACATGACCAAGATGGCCGCCACGCCCATATATGGTAAAAACCCTTCAAAAATCTTCTTCTCCAGAACCAAAAGGCCTATGACCTTGATACTTGGTATGTAGTATTGGGCATGCGGGCCCATCATAGTTTGTACAAATCATGACCTTGCGGTGACCTTGACCTAATTTACGGCATGGTCAACTCTGGTACGTTAGGCTTTTATATGGGAAAACGCTAAAACAGTGGATTTCTCAGAAAATATTTAAGTCTAAGGTATAATACTTGGTATACATGGTTGACTAAATGACCAGATGAAGATATTATGTCACTAAAGGTCAAGGTCATTCCGTTGGACCATCCGTTGTTAAGATTTTCAAACATCTCCTCTGAAACCACTAGGGAGATTGAAGCCAAATTTCATATGGAGTCTCAGTTGGATGGGGAACGAAAGTTTGTACCCGGGGTCTGGGTCACATGACCAAGATGGCTGCCATGCCCATATATGGTAAAAACCCTTCAAAAATCTTCTTCTCAAGAATCAAAAGGCCTATGACCTTGAAACTTGGTATGTATAATCGGGCATGCAGGCCCATCATAGTTTATACAAATGATGACCTTGCATTGACCTTGGCCTAATTTATGGCATGGTCAACTTTGGAACGTTAGGCTTTTATATGGGAAAACGCTTAAACAGTGGATTTCTCAGAAACTGTTTAAGTCTAAGGTACAATACTTGGTATACATGGTCAACTAAATGACCAGATGAATATATTATGTCACTAAAGGTCAAGGTCATTCCGTCGGACCATCCGTCGACAAGATTTTCAAACATCTTCTCCTCTGAAACCACTGGTCTGATTGAAGCCAAATTTCATATGGAGTCTAAGTGGGATGGGGGAACGAAAGTTTGTACCCGGGGACTGGGTCACATGACCAAGATGGCCTTCATGCCCATATATGGTAAAAACCCTTCAAAAATCTTCTGCTCTAGAACCAAAAGGCCTATGACCTTGAAACTTGGTATGTATCATCGGGCATGCAGGCCCATCATAGTTTATACAAATGATGACCTTGGATTGACCTTGACCTCATTTACGGCATGATCAACTTTGGTATGTTAGGCTTTTATATGAAAAAACGCTTAAACATTGGATTTCGCAGAAACTATTTAAGTCTAAGGTACAATATGTTGTATACATGGTCAAACAAATGACCAGATGAAGATATCATGTCTTTAAAGGTCAAGGTCATTCTGTCAGACCATCCGTCGTCAAGATTTTCTAACATCTTCTCCTCTGAAACCACTGGGGAGATTGAAGCCAAATTTTATTTGGAGTCTCAGTGGGATGGGGGAACGAAAGTTTGTACCCGGGGTCTGGGTGACATGACCAAGATGGCCGCCATGCCCATATATGGTAAAAGCCCTTCAAAAATCTTCTTCTCCAGAACCAAAAGGCCTTTGACCTTGAAACTAGGTATGTAGTATCGGGCATGCGGGCCCATCATAGTTTGTACAAATCATGACCTTGCGGTGACCTTGACCTAATTTACAGCATGGTCAACTTTGGTATTTTAGGCTTTTATATGGGAAAACGCTTATATAGTGGATTTCTCAGGAACTATTTAAGTCTAAGGTACAATATGTGGTATATATGGTCAACTAAATGACCAGATGAAGATATTATGTTACTGAAGGTCAAGGTCATTTTGTCGGTCTGTCCGTCATCAAGATTTTCAAACATCTTCTCCTCTGAAACCACTGGGGAGATTGAAGCCAAATTTCATATGGTGTTTCAGTGGGATAGGGGAACGAAAGTTTATACCCGGGGTCTGGGAGACATGACCAAGATGTCCGCCATGCCCATATATGGTAGAAACCCTTCAAAAATCTTCTTCTCTAGAACCAAAAGGCCTATGACCTTGAAACTTGGTATGTAGCTTTGGGCATGCGGGCCCATCATAGTTTATACAAATGATGACCTTGAGTTGACCTTGACCTAATTTACAGCATGGTCAACTTTGGTATTTTAGGCTTTTATATGGGAAAACGCTTATATAGTGGATTTCTCAGGAACTATTTAAGTCTAAGGTACAATATGTGGTATATATGGTCAACTAAATGGCCAGATGAAGATATTATGTTACTGAAGGTCAAGGTCATTTTGTCGGTCTGTCCGTCATCAAGATTTTCAAACATCTTCTCCTCTGAAACCACTGGGGAGATTGAAGCCAAATTTCATATGGTGTTTCAGTGGGATAGGGGAACGAAAGTTTATACCCGGGGTCTGGGAGACATGACCAAGATGTCCGCCATGCCCATATATGGTAAAAACCCTTCAAAAATCTTCTTCTCTAGAACCAAAAGGCCTATGACCTTGAAACTTGGTATGTAGCATCGGGCATGCGGGCCCATCATAGTTTATACAAATGTTGACCTTGCATTGACCTTGATCGCATTTACGACATGGTCAACTTTGGTATGTTAGGCCTTTATATGGGAAAACTTTTTGTCACTGAAGGTCAAGGTCATTTTGTCGGTCTGTCCGTTATCAAGATTTTCAAAACATCTTCTCCTCTGAAACCACTGCTCTGATTGAAGCAAAATTTCATATGGAGTCTAAGTGTGATCAGGGAATAAAAGTTTGTTCTCGGGGTCTTGACCAAGATGGCCGCCATGCCCGTATATGGTAAAAATCCTTCAAAATCTTCTTCTCCAGAACCAAAAGGCGTATGACCTTGAAACTTGGTATGTAGCTTTGGGCACTCAAGCCCATCATAGTTTATACAAATGATCGTGCGTTGACCTTGACCTAATTTATGACACTGTCAAATTTGGTACATTATGTAGGCTTTTATATGGGAAAATGCTTAAACAGTGGATTTTTCAGAAACTATTTAAGTCTAAGGTGCAATATTTGGTATATATGATTGACTAAATGACCAGATGAAGATATTTTGTTGTTAAAGGTCAAGGTCATTCTTTGTCTTTTGTACATGGTCATTGAGATTGTGTCACCCGTCAACATTTTCAAACATCTTCTCAGAGGCCACTAGGGTCAGTTGAAGCCATATTTCATATGGAGCTTCACCGGCTTAAAGGAACCATAGTTTGTTCAGATGGTCTTGGTCACTTGACCAAGATGGCCACCATGCCCATATATGGTAAAAACTCTTCAAACGTCTTTTTCTTGAGAACCGAAAGGCCTATAACCTTGAAACTTGGTACCGGTATGTAGCATTGGGCACTCAGGCCCATCATAGTTTATACAAATGATTACTGTATTTCATATAGAGCTTTAATACTGGGTCAAATTAAAGGAATCAAAGTTTGTTCAGATGGTCATGGTCACATGAACATGGTGGCCGCCACACCCATATATGATAAAAATCCTTCAGAAATCTTTGTCCAGAAACAAAGGCCCAGTGACCTTGTGGCTTGGTATATAGAATTGGGACTCAACATTAATCCTCAAGGGAGCGGGGTTATCTGCCCCTGCCCTGGTGCTATATACATGTATAAAAGCATTAAAATATATACCAGGACCAAGTGTCAGGTGAGCTACAGGACCATTGGTCCTCTGGTTTACAAACTAGCTTGAACATTTTCTTCTTTTTTTTTTAATTTTATACGGCAATTTTATTTGACCTTTACATATGCGAATGAATACCCTTTTTTTTTACCTACATCAGAAATTAACATCTTGTTTTTTCACATAAAAGAACGTTCTGTCTGTAACCAGGCAAAGGGCAAGGTGGAGCATGGTACTCTATTAGTCCATGATGCAGATACAAACATCCCTGCATGAGTATACAACCCTTCTGTTGGTCTAAATTATTTAGTTCAATAAAGATAGCTGAGTTGCCACCTATTTGGGAAAGAGCTGCTGACTCGGCTTATCACTTGTAATTTTATTGTTTGTTGGGATGTCTTTGTCAATCTTTCCCTTTGATGTCGGGGATAGGGTTTGGGATCTGATTCAGTCAGTTCCTGAAGTGTTGTTACTCTTTAAATTTGCAAGCACTACTTCATACTTGACAAACATTCAGGGCTAAAATTAGGGTGACTTTTGCCAAAACTTTGGGCCATTTTGGCAAAACTTTGGAGCTAACATTAGGAATTAAAGGGCTTTTTCTAGCAAAAATCATATGTGAAAACATGCTTAATGTTCGCTCTTTGAAAGTCCGTAAATACTTACTGATAAAATCACATTATAAATGAATACAACATAGTTCATGGCTAAAAGTTCTATGCTATGCTGAAAAGTTAACAGGGGGTCTGGGGCAATTTCCCAATTTTAATGGCATAGACACTGAAAACTGATAACAAAATAAGTTTGTGGGTTCGAGCATCGCTCGGCGCACAAGACAACAGTTCTGCTGGCAAGACGTTAGGAGTTTTCCCCATGAAATCCGGTTTGGGCTTCAGAATCGGCTCTTGAATGGGGCGTAAAACACTTCTTTTCTTGTTTTCTCTTTTTAAGTTTGCTTATGACCATGTCATTAACATCTTATGTCACATTTGCTTTCAACACTATTACATGCGCTCGCTTCCCCTTTGAAGATCTGGTGGATATAAGGCGAGTATAATGGATCAATAATTGTTATGTGACCACCAATAAGGTTGTTGTACTTAACAATCGTTATAGCTTTGTTTACGGTGACCTTGCCACGGGCTAACAATCCAACGTCTAAGTCCCCATCAAATAAAACATGTAGTTAACGTGGCGCAAGCAGACTGCGAAGATGGCAAGCAAAACGAACTAATTCCACAGAGAGAGAGAGAGAGAGAGAGAGAGAGAGAGAGAGAGAAGCATGAGGTGACTACTATACTAGAATGGACAAACTATGCATGCCATATAGAATGCATATGTTCAAGACCTTAGCGATTTTACAGGGTTGTGTTGAGTTTGGTCATGACCTCAGACCGTTTTAGTAGCCTTTCGGCTCCACGACACCTAAAGAGTGGTATATAAAGTTCGCCACAAGGTCTTCCATAGGTCGTCAAAATACGTCGCAACCAGCCTTTGAAGCATGCACAATAGCCGCGAATGATTTTGATCGCAGACCAGTTGCAATGGCTTCCTGGGAGTCGCTGATCGTATTGTTTTAGTCGCCGACTGGATTCAACCGTGCGGCGATCGGTTTCATCAACAGTTTGGCTATGAAACTTTGCAACCTTGCTGCGACCTTTTGGCGACTGGCCGGTTATTGATTGGCGATGGATTGTCTACTGATCACTGATGACACGACGACTGATCGGCGGTTCATGGTCAACTGGTTGGCGACTGATCGGCGTGTTTTGTTTTTCGCCTACTGGTGGGCAATCGATCGATAATTGAACGGCACATGATCCCTATTGGGACGGCGACTAATCGACGGTTCAGCAGCGATTGTCAGCGGTGTTTTATCGGCGACTGTGTGCAGATAGATTGCAGAAAGGATTTAAGCATGCGCTGATCGATCACCGGAATTCCGCAGTCTAACTTCAATGAAAAGGCGTCTTCGCGTCCCGGTATAATAATATTACCTGCGTACAAAGTGTTCACATAATGGTGCGTAGAGGGAGCCAAAAAGACACAGTAGCGCCAGCTTTAAAAAAATAGTTGTCCTGTAACTAGCGCAGCAAATGTACTTGTTGTAGTGTTAGCATGCTGACAACTTGTACAGAAATGAGTTTATCCTAGTCAACGCACTCTATTAAAATTATGTTTTGATCGCAAACCATCGCCGAAAGGTCTTCGCCCGATCCCTTTCAACTGCAACTTGTCGGCGAAGAGTCGCTGATTAGTAGCTGACTGATCGCCGATCACCCGAAACTATTTGCAAACCTGTCGCCGATACTACGACGCGCATTTCTTTAAAAGGCTGCTGAGTGATCGCCGACTACTTGCGAAGACTATCGCCGATTATACGGCGACTTATTGGCGATTGATCGGCGACATTTTAGAAAGAAGAAAATAAGTCGCAATTGTCGTGCAGGTCGCCAGTCAATTGCAAATAAAATCAGTCGCGAAACGGTCCCATGGTATTCGCAGAAACTGTTTGACAAAGGCTTAAGGCAGGTGATGTTAAGGACTAGTTGTTGGTTTGCGAGACTAAGCCGGTTGCTGCTTAAAAAGGGTGACCTCATAATTGAGTGACAAAATTGAGTAATAGATAAAAACCCTGTTGAGATGAACAAAAACAGAAGCGCCGACTTGAGAAGACATTTGTCGCCATGAGAAGAATCTTTATGAAATTTATGATACTTCTTCAAATTTAAGAGGACAGAGATACACTCAGTACTAGAAGGCGCAAGTTATGGCTTAGTCCCTTCAACCTTATATGGAACATCGTTATGAGAATTGAGCGAAAATCATGTTACTGATAGCTTTGTTGGAGGAGCTTAGACATTAAGAGTCATTCTCTATAAGCATCAAAGTGCTTCCCATATAGGCTGGAAATGACATCTCTCAGATTCTGATGAAACTTGGTGTACATCAAGACATCCACCAAGGACCATCAAATCAGTATTTATTTTTTTCATTCACTGCCCCGTTACCAAGGCAACATCAATAAAGTGAAATAGGCCAGGATTGCCTGATCTGTGTATGGACTTTTCGTGAATTTAAAGCCTTTTTGCACTTGTACATATGATTTGACCAGGCAGATATAATTAAACCAGCAATAGATGATAAATATTTGTTATTTTCTAAGTATGGCTGATTGCTGACATTGCCGATATGTATTTCCATTCTGACAGTAGGTCACGTGGAAATTAGGCATGATTTTAAATTTTTGATTTTTTTGAAAAATGACAAAATTATCTAATTTTGAAATGAATTTACACAAAATCGCAGCTATAATTTTTTTTCAATTTCTTATATTTTTTAGATTGGTTTTCGTACTAAATAATATCAAAAATTCGGAATGGGTATATTTGTTGTTCAAATAATAAATCGCTTCAAAGTTGTCTACCGTCACTGGTTTGCAGGAAATATAAAAATTACAAATACCAAAGGAAATACATTTCTTTTACTCATATATCTGTTTGAAAGATCCAAAATCAACAAAATAACAAGAAATATCACCACAATAAGGTATCCTTGCTAAACTTTGCATACAGAAGCTATATCACATCAAAATTTATGGGGTATACTTACCCCACCCACTTCTTACAACAGATAACTTAAGGTTTGTTTTCTTTCTACAATTTGCTAAGTATTGGAACCTTTTTGACCAACTTTGGCAAGAAAAAACATGCATTTATTTGCTATAGAGCTATGAAATATAAAACAAAAGGAATTTTGTCTAGGGAAGGAACCAAAATAACATCATTTGAATTGTATAATATAAATGATATTACAATGAAAACACTACAAAAATGTTTGAAAAGATGTATTCTTATTCATTTACGTCTACTTGATATTTGGTCAATGATGCCTGACATAATTGTTAAAGAAAGGTGTGCTAAAAGCTTTAACTAACTGATTTAATGGGGTCTAATTACCCCACCCACAATGGCCAGCAATAATAAGAGAGTTGCCGTCAAAAATGTTCTCGAAAAGAAAACATCAGAAACGAAGTGGAAAGAATGAAGATATCTTTTTCATTTGAAAATTATAATTTCAAACTAGCCATAATTGTGTTTGTCATATGACATGGCTTTTATTCAGAGGCTAACATCATTAAAAAACAAGAGCTTCGCAAGCGGCCCATTATATGCCCGATCTAGTGCCAGGAAGGAGTTACAGAATGAACAAAAGTGTTAACAGAAAGATGTACAGGCAGATCTAATAAACTAGAGTTACCATTCTTGGTCCTAAAGCATTCCCTTACCTTTATCACACAGGTCTGGCAGTCAACACAGGCAACGAAGGCAATGTACTGTAGAACTCGATTGGTTTCGCATACCTCTTAGATTAATTTCAAATTGCCATTCTTACGGACCCCGCAGTTTGTTAGACTTCTTAGTCAGACCAGTTTTTTTTCCAAGAAATTCCGTCCGGTATCAATGCAGTGCTCGAATAAGTTTCTTCACCAATTTGTTGTCATGGTCGTTGTAGCCAAAAAATGTTTTCAAGCATTTCTTGAATACGCATATCAATTTAGTTTTTGATTCCTTTCTCAAGAGTCGGGGGTTGGATGGTCAGTGAGACTATACTTCTGAAAAGAACTTATCATGATGAGCAGAGCAAGCAAGTTTCCTGTACATTGTCCTCGTTGTCTGTGTTGAATGCCAGACCAGTGTGTATATACACATTACCATAGAGGTTCGTGAAAATATTTCCAATTATTAAGGAGTTACAGAGTAAACGGGAAATTTTTGCAAGGGCAGATTATTCAGGAAGTAAGTCAGCCAGAGTTGTCGTTTTTACTCAAGATGCATTGCCCTATTATTATACATGTTCCTACAAATTCCAGCAAAATATTTCAATGGGTTGAGGACTGAATGGGAGTAGCCTTAAGCAACAAATCAAAGTGAAGTTACTCCAAAATTAAGTAAGGGGGAGCAACTATACTAGAATACAACACATTGTCTTGTAATAATGCGTATTGCTGTAAAGTTTCATCAAGACATTTTAAACGGTATGCATAAGATTAGTGTACACAAAAAAGCCTAAAAACTATCAAAGGGATGTAACTCTGAAACTAAGTAACAGAGAGCAACTATTGTTAAATGCCACACATTGTTGGGACTTCAAACGCATGCTATGAAGTTTCATGAAGATGTCTTAAATGGTTATCTAGTTACCGTGCGCACAAGACTAGTCATGAAAAAAAATCATCAAAAGGGGCATAACTTGGAAACTAAGAAAGGGAGAGCAACTATTATTGTACGCGTCACTTTGCCCTATCCTAATTCATATTCTTCCAACGAAATTGCAAGAAGATATCCCAAAGGGCTACTGAGTTATGATGTGCACAAGAATTGTGACGGACAGACACACGGACGGACAGATGCACGGATGGACAGCGCCAAGACATATTACGTCCATTTTTTTTCAAAACGGGCGTATAAAATTGATATGCGTTACACTAGACTTGGATACTGGCGCATAACGCCGTGATGCCTTTTGTGACAAAAATGATCAAATAAAGTCATTTTCAGAGAGAGAGAAAAAACAGGCTTAATAAAAGCATACTATTCGACTGCGTAAAACCCCGCCACAGCATACATGTACCAGATACAGCTTTTTAGCTCACCTGAGCCGAAGGCTCACAGGTGAGCTTATAGTATAGGCAGGCATCCGTCGTCCGTCGTCCGTCCGTCCGTCGTCCGTCAAGATTTTCAAACGACATCTCCTCTGAAACTACAAGGCCCATTGTTACCAAATTTCATGTATAGCATCTATAGGCAGGGGGAACCAATAAACTGTTTTTCATCCAAATCGCTTCAGAACTTTGGTTTCTATGGCAACTTAAAGTTTCCATTGACTTGTATGGGAAAAATTGAAAATTTGCATTTATTGCTATGTCACTGCAGATATTTTGACAAAACTTTAACAGAACTGTTCCTTAAGTATTCCTCTATCAACCACATGAACTTTATGTAAATTGCACAATTTGGCTGGTTGCCATGGCAACCGAATGGTTAAAAATAGAAAAAAATATTCAAAAATCATCTCCGCAGAAAATATGCAACCAATAAAACTCAAACTTCACAGAAAGGATCTTAGTACTAGCTTCTATTAAAGAACTGTTTTTCTGGGCAATTGCTCTAGCAGTTTGGTTGCTATGGCAACTTAAAGTTGCCATTGACTTTTAATGGCAGAATGAAAAAATTGCATTTATTGCTATGCCACTGCGGATATTTTTACAAAACTTTCATAGAAATGTACCTTGAGTAGAGTTTAACTAGCCATGTTAAATTTTTGCAAATTGCGCAATTTGGCTGGTTGCCATTTGAACCGAATGGTTAAAAATAGAAAAATATTAAAAAATCATCTTCGCAGAAACTGTGTGGCTAAAAAAGCTCAAACTTTACAGACAGAACCTTAGTACTAGCCTCTATAGAATTACTGTTTTTCATGGCTATTGCTCTAGCAGTTTGGTTGCTATGGCAACTAAGAGTTTCCATTGACTTATAATGGGGAAAATGGAAATTGGCAATTTTTGCTGTCTAATTGCAGTTATTTAGATTTTTTGTCTACAGAAATGTTTCTTGAGTAGTCCTCTACGATTATATGTATTTTCTCCAAATCGCTGAATTTGATTGGTTGCCATGGCAAAGTAAAGGGTAAATTTTCGAAAAAAAAAATCTTCTGCTCAGAAGCCATATAGGGGATGAAGCTGATATCGTGCAAACATGTTGATGACAGTAGCCTCTACATAAATTTTATTCTTTTTCTTCCAATCCCATAAGAACTTTGGTTGCTATGGCAACTTATAGTTTCCATTGACTTTTAATGGGAAAAGTGAAGCCATGAAGGGGATGAAGCTGATACTTCGCATACATATAAATAACATTAGCCTCTACCTAAAGTATGTTTTATATTATCATTGCCCATGTGAATTCGTTGCTATGGTAACTTAAAGTTTCCATAAATTACAATGGGGAAAGTGGACATTAATTTTGCTATTTATTTCTGTGTTACTGCAGATATTTTGACAAAACTTTACAGAAATGTTCCTGGAGTAGTCCTCTACCAGCCATATGAATTTTTCCCAAATGCCTGATTTTGATTGGTTGCCATTGCAGCTGAAAGGCCAAATTGTCATTTTTTTTTTTTTTTTTTTTTTTGCCAAAGATCTTCTTCTGAGAAGCCATTAAGTGGGGATAAAGCTTATTTTTTTGCATAAATGTTTGTGATATTATCCTCTACATAAATGGAGTTTTTATTGCTGTTGTGCATGGTGTTTTGTTGCTGCAACCTCAGTGCTTCAGTGCTCAGGTGAGCGATATAGGGCCATTGGCCCTCTGGTTTTATGATTTCATACTTGTTTACAGCTCAAGGTCAGGGGGCAGATAAGTATACTTATATAAAAAATTTACCATCAATGGAAGCTATTATTGCTTTTATTATTTAATACATATTTCAGGAAAATCCCTTTCTGTTCTGATTTTATACAGGTTTTATTTCATGATTAGATACCTGTATATAGCCCTGGGTCCGGGGCATATAAACCCTTGGGACAAAATTTTGATCACAACAGGAAGGTTGTATTAATTTGATAATTTGCTGCAATTTTCCAGAAAATCTCTTGCAATTCTGATTTTATATTAAAAATTTTTTTCATGATTAAATACATGTATATATCCCCGTGGCAGGGGCAGATAAACCTGTTGGACTAGATTCTGGTTGTCAAAAAAGCTGTAAATAATATTTATATCATTTCTGTGAAATCTCATAAAGATATACCAAAACTCTGATTTTTTTTTTCATGATTTTATACATGTATATAGGGTGTGCCAGGGGCAGATAAACCTTGGAGAGAAAATTTTGATCATGCAGGAAGCTTTTATCGTTTCAATAAGTTGTTGTAAGTTTCGGGAGAATCACTTTCAACCCAGATTTTATGTAGATTTTTTCATGATTTTATGCATCGTATATAGCCCTGGGGCAGGGACAGATAATCCTGGTGAACAAAATTCTGCTGGCAACAAAAAGGATATATTGTTTCAATCTTTTCAGTGAATTTTCATGAAGATATCTCAATGAGTAAAGGAACTACAGACCAAAATCCATTTTTGAAACATTGACAAGGGCAATAACTCTGTCCGAAGATTTCGAAATTCGCTCATTAACAATCCCAACCGAGATATTACCGAGACCAATGCACATGCTAAGTTTGAAGAAAACTACTCAAGTTACGGACGGACAGACAGACATGCGTACGTACGTACGACAGATGGACGGACAGACACACGCACAGCCAGCGTGAAAGCATATTATCCCGCCACTTACATGTGGCGGGGTCTAAAAACTTCATATGATAAACAAATGTTATACACTTGGTTATTTCATACAAAATTTATGAAACTCACCGAAAGTTTATTTCATAAATTCCATATCAAACGACGACTCAACAATTTTCAAAGAGGGAGACACACAAAAAAAGTCCTGATTAACTTTCAACAAAGTTGAATGCTCATATGCATTTGAAAAGAGTATTTTTCTCTTATCATAATTTCAAAGATTTTGTACAGAAAGTTTTTTTTTGCAGTTTTCATGGCTGCTTATAAGTGGTAATGATAGGTCTAGGCATCAAATACTTCAGAGTATCACTTCATACTTCAGAGTATCACCTTCAATGCCTACGTCAATATAATAGAAGATTTAGAAGTCCTGCGTATACCACTAAACACATCAAAGTCAAAAGTGTGATGCTGGTGTTGAACTCTTGTTGCCTTTTATGAGCAGTAAACTATGAAGACAATTGTTGATAATATATGAAGCAAGGCAGCTGACTTACTTTTAAATCCAGTTGATATATTTGCACTTAATCATCATTTTGAGCCCTTAGCAACCAACTTTTAACATATTTGGAAGCTTTGACTGATCTGCATATAAGGAATATCTTTTACCACAAAGAAACTATGACGAGAACTTCGAGCCCTGGTAGCTCAGTGGGTTAAACGCTGGCCTACTGATTTAGCGGACCGGATTCGAATCCCACTTGAGGCGAGAATCTTTCCTACCGTAAACGGGGTTCCATTGCACACAGTCTTTCATTATCATATTTTCATCATCCTGATATGACTGAAATACTGTTGAAAAGGACGTAAAATCACAAGTCATCCATCAATCGAGTAATGTTCAAAGCACACTTGACTGACTTATAATATCAGTTGAAAAACATATGTATATATATTTGACTCAGGGTTTGGGCCCTCAGCAACCAACAATTAACAGATTTTAAAAAAATGGGAGAATTTCAAAAAGAATATCTAATATATGCAACAAATAATGACAATAGCTATCAGTAAAGTTAAAAGCACGTCAGATTGACTTTTAAATTTTGTTTAAAATGCGTATTTATGTATCCTTAGCAAGCAATTTGTGCTCTTAGCAACCAACTCTAACAGATTTGACACTTTTGAGGGAATCCCCACCCAAATGTTTTCTCTTTTATGTGTACTATGTCAGCATGTGTAAGTTAGCTTGAAGCACAAGGACTCTTGCTCTTGCAGTCTGTTGAAAAACATACCGGTATGTATTGTTGTCCATAGCAACCAGTATGAGCCCCTAGCAATGGCACTTTAAACGATGTGAGACTAAGGATCAAGAAATAGTGTTTGTGAGCAATAAACTCTGCAGACATTTTTGAATGATATTTCAAGCCCAGCAGCCCACTGAATTTTAGAATCAGTTAAAAAAATCTATAAATTTGTCCTTGGCAACCATTTTGAGCCGTAAGCAAACCAACTGTTAGCAGATTTGTCACTTTGCAATGTTCAGTGTAAATAATTATGAGCTAAGTTTTGGCCCCTAGCAACGACCTTCTATCCGATGTGAAAGTTTTGGTGGAACTCCATGTAGAATATCTATATTCATTATCAAACTTTGAAATCTCTGAAGCACAGCTAAAACCAGCCGAAGGACATATCTTTTGAAGCTAGATGAAGCCTATGGCAACCATTTCTTTGCAAATTTACAACATTTTATTGGATTCACGAATAATATTGTTGATATCCGACGTGGATTCAGACCTTACTACATAAAGTTTAAAGCACGGTTGTTTGATTTTCAAGATCTGTTGAAAACCATGTGGATTGCCCTAAGCAACCACCTACTAACAGACTTTAAATGGTTACTGCATTTAAAAATAATACCTTCTGTGTGTAACAAGTTAAACCAAAACGTCGCAGTAAACATAATAATTAATGACCATCTATTTTACTTATTTTCTATATTTTCATAATCATAAAACAAGACAGAAAAAAACCAAAGCTTGCAGCAAATCAGGAGCCCTTAATACAACAAATATGCCTATGTTAATATGGGCAAGTTTTGATTCTTATCTGGCATTGCACTGAGCTGTTGGTTAAACAGTTACATAGCTTTATTTTGCTTTTAACTAACAGTTGTCTCCTTAATTCATATATTCCGTTGCACACGGATATTTTTTGAATTACAGTTACTGTTTTCAAATATGAAGGTGGTTGCAAAGGGCTAACACTGGTTGCTAAGGTCTAAAAGTCAAACAAATGTGCTTTAAACCTTATTTTTAAAGGTCCAAATATCTTGTTCGGCTTACGTAGTGTTCTTTGTGAATCCAGTAAAAGGTTTAAAATCTGCAAATATATGGTTGCTAAGGGCTCCAATTTGTTGCTAAGGACAATTAAATACACATATCATTCGACAAGTTTTACAGGTAAAGCAGCTGTGCTTCAGATATTTCAGAGTTTGTGTTCAATAAATATATTCTTCATCGAAGTCCGTCAAAAACTTCACATCTGATAGAAGGTGGTTGCTAAGGGCAAATAGTGGTTGCTATGGACAAGTCTAAACAGAGTTTCTAAGCATTATTTATAAAAAATATGATGAGTGCTTTAAACTATAAAGTGGAATTGTCTACATTAAACTTTGCAAAGGAAGACATTGTTGTGTTAATTTTATTCAAAGTTCCTAATCCGTTAAAAGTTGTTGGTTGCTAAGGGCTCAAAATGGTTGCCAAGGACAAATATGTACCGGTACACATACTTTTCAACTGATTCGAAAAATTCAACAGCCTACTGGACATCAAATATCATTTACGTGCCTTCAGAGTATATTGCATACAATGGTCATTCCATGCATAGCTCAGTCCTAAGTCTTACATTGTTTAAAGGGTTGTTGCTAAGGGCTCAGACTGGTTGCTATGGACAATAATACATATGTGTTTCAACTGATTGCATATACAAAGTCCTTGTTGTTCAATATAAGTACATGTATGACTCATAGCTGACCAAATCAATTGTTTATCTCACTCAATTTTTCATTGTGTTCCAAGTGGGTGGGGTAATTTAACCCTTGTATTATACGTTATTTTCATGCCTATCATATTTTTTTTTACAAATTTAGGTGTTTCAACTGAGGTCTATGTGTATTTTCAGTCAGTCTCTAGAACTGTTATTAAAAAAAAAGAAATCTGCTGTTATTTACAAGTTTGTGAAAAATCCATATTTTGGATTTTTGAAACGGTAGTCATCTTTTGACTTTCTTTATTCTAGTTTGTTAAATACCCATACCAATTTTTACATATATGAATCAGTGATAGTGGAGCTACAATGTATTAAAAAATTAAGAAAATTTATAGCTGCGATTTTTTCATATTTTGTTTCAAAATATCCCATTTTTGAGCAAATTTTTGTTTTGGTGTTTTTGTGAATACAGATTAACTTCAGCACCTAAAAGCTAAACATATCTTCAAAAGTATGAGTGTAAGTCTATAGTCATTTTCAAAATCAAGGTTTATGCTTTGGTCTAGTATAAAGATGTTTGGTAAAATCATGTCCTATGTTCATGTTATGATTGTCTGAATTTCATGCTTTTTGTAAATTCACAAGAAGGAAAATAGTCATTTTTGAGCAAAAAGTGAACTTTGCGTTGCCATGGCAACCAAAGCACCGCAGATCGGAAATGATGCCATTTTTACTGGTTATATGACACAACAAGTTTATATGATAAGTTTTATCAAAATCTGAGAGATGCCATTTCCCGGCCACTTTGATGCTTACAGAGAATGACTCTTAAATGTTCCTACTACTGCAAGGGTAAGCAACGTGACAAGAAACTCAAACAAAAGGAAATAAAATACGGGGAACATCTCATCCAAACAAACACAAAAAAAGAAAAAAAAGAAAATAGAAAACAAAAAAAGAAGAGGAAAATTAATACCATATAAAATAACGTGCATGTCGTAACATGAAACAAAATCGTTAGCCGTAGGTATACGTTTCACATTATAAATACCTCATGATTCGTAGAATGTTCCTGCAAACAGAATACTTCTAACCGGAATGTGCAGCTGCAGTAGCTTATCTCATCTACTCAAATAAGTGATAAGGTACCTTTGATACCTAAGATACCCTTGAATTATATGGCGACCAGGAAGGTTGAAAACTATGTAATGATGATGTTGTGTCCGATTTCATATCCTTTAGTCACTATTCATTGTCAGTGGTCCGTATTAAGCAAAATCTGTCCTATACACACTGTTAGCAGTAGTTAGAAGGATGTAAAAAGATTGACGGATTAAGATTTTACTCAAACATTTCATTCCAAATGGTAACTTCTTTTTCTTTCATATCGTTAAATGTAAACACGTGTTCAAGTGCATGATAACTTATTACACTTAACTCGAGTTAATACGTAGGTGTCTCTTACCTGATGTCTGCAGCTGCTGTGTCTCGCGGAATGCGTCAGCAGTAAGTGTGACTCGGAAAGGGCTGTTGGTTGCCTGCCGAGGCCTGCCCATCGTTTTGCTCACCTAAACCAGAGGCTCCGGGAAGCTTATAGGCAGGTTTCCTCATCGTACGTCGTCCGTCCACACTTTCAAATGACTTCTTCTCTGAAACCACAGAGCCGATTGTAACCGAATTTCAAATGTAGCCTCCAATGGTCGGGGGAACGAATATTTGTTCAAACAGTTCAGGTCAGATGACCAACATGGCCGCCACGCCACCTTAAAAAGCTTCTTCTACAGAGCCAATAGGCCGATGTTTTTAAGACTTGGTCTGAAGCATCAAGTACTATCAAGATGATCACCTTGATGAATCATATGATGACCTTAGATTTACCTTTATCTTTTTAACGACAAGATCAACTTTGCTTTCAGGTGCTTTTATATGGGAAAATGCTGGAAGTTAAGATTTCATGGAAAGTTTTGAAGATTTTGGCCTAAACATTGGTATAAACAGTCGTCATAATACGTGCATAATAACGATTTATGAGTATAAAAAGTCAAGGCCAGTCTTTGACCTTCGACCTAGGTCTCTTATATTTCGAAAATTTCGAGCATCCTTCAAATTTCATAAAAAGCCTCAAGAGGCTGAGGAAACTAAAATTTGTTCAAACGGTCCAGGTCATATGACTAACATGGCCACCATGCCCATATATGGTAAAAAAACCCGTTAAATATATACTACAGAACCTCTTGACCGATTGCTTTTAAACCTAGGTATGTAACATTGGGTACCTAAGTACTATAAAGATTGTGCAAATGATGATATTTGGTTGACCTAGACTTGTTTTACGGCAAAGTCAAATACTGGAAAATGCTAGAAGAGAGGATTTCATGGAAGTTTTGAGGATTTTGGCTTAAAATTGGTATATACAATTCTCTTAATGAATACATGAAGATTAGTGAGAACAAGAGGTCAAGGTCATTCTCTAACTTTTGACCCAAGACTCTCATACTTAGACAATTTCAAACATCTCCTCAAAGGTCACTTTCCAATTGTAACCGAATTCCAAATAGACCCTCTAGGGGCTTAGGGCTCTAAATTCGGTATAGTTACGTTCAAACGGTCCAGGTAACATGACTAACATGGCCATCATGCTCATATAAACGTTTAACGATCTTCCTCTCCAAAATCGAATGACATTTGCATTAAAATTTGCTATAAAGCATCGGGTACTCGAGTACTACGAGCACTAAGATTGTTAGAACGATGACCTTCGGTTCAATTAGCCTTTACATGGCACGGTCAACTATGGGAGAATGCTAGGTCATAAGATGTTATGGACAGTTTTGAAGATTTTGGCCTCAAATTGGTATATACAGTCGTCTTAATAAGTACATGAAGATTCGTGAGTACAAGAGGTCAACGGCATTCTTTGACCAAGCACTCTGCTATTTTGACAGTTTCAAACATCTCCTCAAAAGCCACTTGGCCAGTTGTAACCGAATGTTATATAGAGTCTCCAGGGGCAAAGGGGACGAATATTTGTTCAACTGATCTAGGTTACATGACCAACATGGCCAGCGTGCCCATATACGTTGAAAAACGTTAAAATCTTTGTCTCCATAACCAAATGACCGACAGCCTTGAAACTTGGTGTGTAGCTTCTAGTGCTCAAGTACTACAAAGATTGTTCAAATAATTACCTTAGAATGACCTTGACCTTTTAACGGTAATGTCAAATTAACTTGCTGGTGCTTTTATACGGGAAAATACTTAAATATAGGAACTTGTAGACGATTCGGTGCAAAAGTTAATAAATACAGTCATATAAATATGCTCACGAACATTTTTTGAGCAATAGAGGTTAAGGTTATTATGACCTTTTACCAATGTCTCTCATATTTAGAAAGTTTCAAACAATCAGGTTTGTTCAAATGATGACCTTAGTTTGACATTTTAATCAGTTGTATGTTTCAGGGCCTTCTTGTTCATCTTGTTCTTTTCAACTTTTAGGGTTTAGCGACACTGAAGAAGTTAAATACAGAAACGTGCGCCTGTCGCATTAAATTCGGTATAGTTACGTTGATGTTGAAACCACTGGGCCGATATCGCTGCTGGTAGACGATTTGTCCCCGAGAATATCATTAACTCAGTCAGTGTTTTGGTGTTGATTCTGGTTCTTTAGCAATGGGGTCCCTACTGAAATACTGATTTAAAGTAACCTAAAAAGCTTATATCAGGTAAAATGTTCTTAACTCGAGGGTTTAGTGCGAAACTAGTATAACTGCATTTTTTTCAGATTTTTACAGGAGAAGCAAAAAACATAATTTCTTCAATACTTTGAATGATACAGTGACTCTACTAAGCTATTTCTTTTAAAAAAAACTCAGTGTAAATTGTTTATTACAATATCTGAATAATAAAGAAAACTGTCAGATAGACTACTTTCGCACTGAAATGCAATGTGATGACAGTAATTTTTAGCTGTTATACTGAACTTGGTTTGATATACCTTGGAGAGTATGTACACCTTTAGAAGTTTATCACCTGAATTTATGCTCATACTGTATTCTGGAACTGTTGACGTCTTAGATAAGTTTGAAATTTACCATGTATTATCTGAGATGTTTATTCAAACTTTAGGTCAATAAAATCTTGAAATAAACATATAATTCAATATGGATATGTTTAATGCACCATTTCTTATTGCAAGACACCACCCATTTTCAAAGTCACTGTGTAATAGCAGATCCCTTTCTGTGAGGGTTACGGCTTTTCCCAGAGCAGGCACACATGTTATCCCGCAGCGCTCACTGAGGTTTATTGGTAATTCTTTCTTTGATTCTGGTCAGTTCAGCGCAGAAATTTTAACTAGGTGAAGATGCTGATGCATCAATGACATGCAAAAATAAAATTGTCAAGAATATTGCCTTAAAAGTGCTATTTGCAGGTAAAGTGATGAGCTTGACTTGGTGGCATCATATTTAAAAATACTGTAAGTTTGGCTAATTAAACTAGTGTTGGCATATGTAGGATATAGGAAGTGGTTGCTGACAACCGGTTGTCACCAGCCTGTGAGTCTGCTGACAACCAATTACTATAAATCCTATTATTTTCAAATGATACAACCCAGGATATTTTAAAAATATTAGTTTCATGGTATTATTTTCATCTCAAAATATATAGATACATGTGCTATATATGTATTTTAAGATATATTGGTTGATACTGATAAGTGTTAGATAAAACTAACATCTTAATTTGTCAGTTAAATCTACAATTTTCTGAAAAGTCACTTGTAAACAACCGACATGCTACAGTGTCTTTCTCTGTGCTCAACGATTTACAAGTAGCTGCTACTCTGTACGGATAAATGGTGAGACATGAAACTGGTCCATGCGCTTCAATCTTTACACACTGTAACAAGTCTTAACTGCAGGCCATAGACATCTAACATGGATATTTTGGCAATGAATCGCAGCTCAAACAGAACTGGGATGACTAAATTGTGGTAAACCAACAGACCACAAGCCTCAATAGCCTGGTGGTTAAGAGCTCTGTGACTCTTAGTCATTAAGAGCTCACTGTCTGGCTTGACTCACCCCTGTGAGAAAGCCAAAAAATTAATTTCTGATAATGGAAGGTCAGGTGGTTTTACACAGGTACTACGGTTTTTGCCTACTTCCCCAATATGAGTTAAATATTCTTGAAATGGATGTAAAATCCAAATACAGAAAAACATCATCTCCTAGACCACTACCATCTAGATGAGAAATGGCTTGGAGCCTGGACCCTTGATCCTCCATAGCACCACAGTTCATGCAAGGAGTTAATGGGGTGTCACACATGATTTTCCTTGTTCTCTGTTAAAACATATGTCGTGGGTACACAGTTAAACTGCCTCAGCATAGCAATTTAACACATGAAGTTTGGTATTGATTATAGGATGCTAATTGCTTTAAGTTCATGCTTTACCCCAAAAGTAGTTAATTGTTTTCTGTATTTCTCCCAAAGATTACAATAACTGGGAAGGAATCATAGGATTAAGGAAAAATAATGCACAGACAAGTGTGCTTGACATTACCTGTTTAATGTAGGATTAATTGCAGAAGAGTGCATTTTAGGCATACTTATAAAAGAATTGAACACTGCCAATATAAAGTCATTCAACAAAAGCCTAGGTCAGACTGTGTGGCTTCCCTGGCTAATACAGGTAACAGTTATCATTTTTTCTCAGCACAGCAGAGTATAATTTCACTTGTGTTTCACATTTCACAAGATTATTTGGTCTAATAGCCTGTATCTCAAAAAGCCAATAGTATCAAACGTCAATTGATATTTAATCTTCGTTTTTTACCCGTTGTACTGCACTCCTTGAATACTATCACTCTGCCCAATGTTAATTTATAATGTTTCTCTTGTTTGTAAATTTACAATGGAAATTTTATCAAAAACAGATGCAGATATTCAAAAGTTTTTTCCATTTCATTGCAGATCTTCTTTCGATTTCTACTTTTGGTTTAATACACACAAACAAACACTGCACCATGTTGATAACTGTTTTGGAATCAGGTCAAAACAGGATAGCTCAGTCATTCGATATATCATTGTTGCTACCCAGTGTCAAAATTATGGTTGCGGGTGCCTTCTGCCATAGCTCACTTGAGTCTTATTCATGAAAGTTATTGTCAACTCTTCACCTATAGACATATTACAAAACATACTTGCATTTAATCTGCGCCGATTATCTTTTTTAAAGATTATTCTTGTTTTAGATATGCCAAAAATCACCTTCTGTTTTATATGGCTCCATAAAAGATGGTATTTAATGAAGTTATATAACATTTTGAATCATTGTCATGATGTGTACATCCTCTTAGAGAAAAATAACCTAAAATTTATGCTTAACTGATAATCAGACCAGATGTTTTCGCCATCCCCTAATTATCTGGACACTGCAGGTATCAGCTAAACATGCTCTGTGAACTACTTTTGCCATTTCTCTGGTTCCCGGTTAATAATACAGGTAATTCAAGCATATAGTATTTTATCGAAACCTGATTCACGGTATTAGTGGGCCGATTAAAGAACGCTCTCATAAAATACTCTAGAAAATCGCATATTAAATGATAAAGCTTTGTCTACTTTTATTCTAAATACAGTCAGTGTGTTTGAAGACATATTTTTGAAGTATCACACGAAAATAAGTTTGCAATACAACTGGAACTATTTTTTATAAAGGCTGTAAAAGAGGGAATACTGTTTCGCTGGTTCCCGTGCCATTACAAAATTGTTATATTACAAAACGCTTAAATTTTAACGTAGAAATCCGTTCAAAACGCCTAAACAACATAACTTTTAACGAGGATTTCGATTTTCTAGTTTATATCAAGATTAGGATGCGGGATATTTATGTTTTACTTTTAACTAGAGAAAATCGGTTAACAGCGTTATCTTCACCACCTGGGGCACTGCTGCGAAGTTGCATAATTCTGTATCATTTATTGGTATACCGGAGGATTATACGACCAGTTTCATTAGAAACACATGTGAAATCGATACCCCGAGTAACCCGAGTTTATATAGCAGTAAATCGGGTCGGTCGGGGTCAATTCTCTAAGAGCATGTACACGGCATGCCTTAAAGCGACATGCAAAGATGCAGCAGATGACATTTTACCTTTTTTCATTTTTATTTTTCGAAGAAAATACCGTATTATTCCTAATGAAGGCCCAAGGGCATTGCATTTTTCGAAGAGGGGGCGATATTTAGAGCTTCAATTATAGTATATCAGCTACTACTGAAATTCCTTTAATAAACAGTATTAAGGGGAATTGGCATACTTTCAGGTGTAGTATCTTGACTATATTTTGCCTCTCATCTCAGTAGGGCTGGGGGTCAACTCTTAAAGAAAAGAATTTGCTCCTCTAGGAACAAGTTCTTTCCTTTAAGAGTACAGACCCCTTCAAAGAGCTACCTTAATCAGAGAAGCAAATAGGAGTTCGTGCAAGCTAATATAACATTAATTATTTTTCCGAAAAGCGGCAGGGGGCATTTGTAAGAGCAGGGATATTTAATAGGATTAACATGGTAAGGCTTGATATTTCACGTGAATCCTCTGCTTAGCATAGAATTCACAAGGAATATTGAGCCTTTTTTAATTGTCTGAAAATTAGTTAAAAGATTTTAGAATGTCGTCTGCAAAAGTCGTGATTGGCTCCTTAAGGGTTAAAGAAGTTATGATGAACAAATAAAAAAAACTGTAATGCATTAATATAACTGCATCTGTCCATTAAAAGGGGCCTTTTTCTGTTTGTCATAATTTGGCACTCTAAAATTGAGATAAATCTGTCTTAAACTGAGACATGAAGAGATACTGAATTTTGAAAACCTATGGGCATAGCAAATGTATTAGAAACTGGGCAGTATTTTCAACTCTTCTCTCAGAATAATTAAATTCCTGCTGCAAATATTTATAAAATTCATATGCACTGAGGCCTATAAGGCTGTATCAGCCAATGTCCAACTTAATGCACGTCTGATTTTGTACCATCTTATAAGAGGGAAAAAAGTTACTGACGAGATTTGTAGTGTGATGTGGGCCATATTACGTCACACATGCAATGAGGGACCCTTTTATGCATTGCATTAAAGTGTTTCATATGTCTACCAGCACAATGGTTTTTGCATCTAATTTTTTTCAAAAGGACCCAACACATTCAATTTCCTAAAGATACCTTGGTCATATTCAGTTTTAAAATTGACTTTGTTTGACCCATCTGCAGTGATTTTCAATATGTTTATGTCTGGAAAGTACTCTTTCTTCTTATTTTCATCAAATTATTTTTTTTAGATTTAAAGTCAAAAAGTCAGTAACAAACATTTCTTCGACATGACACTCTTTACAAATCTTGACATACATATACTAAAAAATAATGGAGTTAAGAACAAATTTGATTATGGTTTAGGGTTGTTTAATGCCTGTTATTCAACAGTTGACTACATTATGTCGATGCTGGAAAAAATACAGGACAAGCCTTGAGCCTATACAGGAGCACTAAAGGTGAAACGCATAATGAACCATTTTGAATATTTATTACAATTTTGTAGAATACCATATAAACTTGTAAAACAGTCTTATATCTATCAAAGCAGGTTTAATTTTCTATATTACTGTGACCTTACTTTATGATAAACTATCAGACAGACTAGTTTCGCACTAGTCTAGATAAGTGAAGACTTTAGCGCGAAACAAGTGTATCTGCAAAAAAAGCTCTAAATTCATTAATTGGACAATCAAAACTTAGAAATCTGGTTTCAAACAAAATGATATATCGTGTCATTGCATATCCTTCTAAAATCTGCTTTGATAAAGGCCTTTAAACTTTCAAATAACTTATTTTTTATGAAGTCCTTCCAAAGAATTTTAAAGAATTGTCCGTACAATAGCAAATATGCATAAAAAATGAAACTTTTAGTAAAATTATATCACTGGTTCAAAACTGCTCAGTTATAGAAAGGAGACAATGTATTAAGTCAGATGAACTAGCTAGTTACCCTCGATAAATAAAGTCGTTACTCACGTATTTACATTTTATTCAAAATTAATTTCAGTGCGAAACTAGTCTATCTGCATGTTGCAGATAGACTAGTTTCGCACTGTTCTAAAATACAAAATGCAAATGAACTATTTGGACAAATATATGTTTTTCTCAGTAATTTATCAGTGCATAATAAAGGTGTTTATTGACATGATGCGAACCATAAAATGTCATCTAATGGTAAAAAAATGTATTTCACATAAAATGTCAGATAGACTAGTTTCGCACTAAAGCCTCGAAATGTTCTTAAACTAAGACTGCGTTGTCATAGCGACATGAATCTTAGCGTAGTTTGGCTTCCATTCCTTTGGATTATTTTGGCTTTTTATAGGTCCATGCTGTGTCGGTCATCGCCTTCTTGGTGGCTTTGTCTGTCTTGTTTCTCGAGACACAGGATTTGAGGTGGCTCGATGGCGGGTGGGGGGGGGGGAGAAGGGGGAAGGGGAGCCTGCGATTGCTAGTTGATACATGGGCGTCTCTTACGTAATGTCTGCAGCTACTGTGTCTCGCGGAATGCTTAGGTAAGTGTTGCTCGGAGAGGGCTTTCGTTGCCTGCCGAGACCTGTCCATCACCTTTTTTTTAAACTTTTGGGGTTTAGAAGTTTAATACAGAAACGCGCGTCTGTCGCACTTAATTCGATATAGTAACGTTTATATTGACATTATACTATTTCACAGATACCTAACACGTAGCCACATTTTCGAGTAAAACTTTATTTATTTATAATCATGGAACTCCCGTGCTGTTTGAACATTATTTGGAGCTTGCAATGCTAGCCGTTACTTGTTTACACGACGTTACCCGACGTTTCTTTTTAAAGATTTCCCAGAAATGGGCATATAACTATGTGTGTTTATTTCAGACATATTGACGTTTCTGTGATAATACTCTGATGCACTAAACATACTTGATACCAATATGGCAGCAACTGCGCATTATGGTTTTCAATTGACGCGATTTGACAAAAATATAATTTCAGACCCCGAGTTAACGCTGCATGCATAAGGTTCGCATTTATTGCTTAGGTGCACATTTATTTGCTTAATTAATGTAATTGAAGCCACAACAATAATAACAAAAAGATAAAGAAAAGAAGCAGCAATTAAATCATGCAAGTTAACGCGTTATTATGCGCGTTTCAAATTGAAGTGATATTGATGTTTTCCTGCCCGGTCCTTATACACCTTAGTTTGTTATATTGCTGACTGCTAACCCTTCCACCTCCCGCACCACCCTAACAAATACACACACATCAGTGATTCATTACTAACCGTTCCAAGGCAGTGATTTTGTAATGGTTTACAGTTATTGTAACTGTCAACTTAATGATAATCTTTGACTGTTTTAAGATTATTTAGAACAACATTGTGGCCATCTGCTGGGACAAAGCTAAACAAATGACTTTTGCATGTCTTACTTTACTTTACTTTCCCACTTGGTGTTATGACAGGCTATTAAATTTGACTGTGCCGGTACCTTATCATAGCCTTCACATCAGCTTCAGTTATATCGTTAGTACAAATTTCTGTTCATTAACCGTGAAATTAAAGTTGTATGTGATTTAACAATTTTGAAGTGGTTGATGATTTTCAACTAGTTTTGGTGTGTACGTTCAAGAACAGTTCTTGTTTCCCTGCAGCGAGTACCGTCGCGTGAACAGGAAAGTATGTGTCAGTTAATAAGTCAGGATGTTTGAGTGAGTGAGTGATATGGGTTTTACGACATATCAGCAGGAAGTTTGAAATTCTATATTCATACACATGCACTTAAAAAGTTTTGAGAACTTTTTGTGGCGATTCATAGTAAAAATGTGCCACTTGTCAGGGGCATACAAACTTTCATTTTAAAATCATAGCTAATAAGCAGTATGTTAGACCTCCAAGGAAAATGATGATTGTTGTCATGTATAAGTGATCATCTACTATGGATTGTTTGAATGTCTGGCATGTTTCATTTATTTCTCTTACATAGTAAAGAATAGTAAAGAAATTTTCTCCTACCTTTGCATATAGAAGGTAGGCCCTCAGCTCAGATAAGAAACTTCTTTCTTTCATTAGCAAGATCGTTCTTATATTAACAACAAAACATTTTTCTCTATTTCTGACAAACATTTCGATTTCAATTGAACAGACGCAAGCATCTAGAACGATGTTTGATAGCATATCAGAGGTTTGTGACGTCACTAAATTTTAATAACGTCACTCAAACCGGTTATGAAATTTCGCTAGCAAACTTGACGCGCGTGACGTGAGAGGCTAAGTTGCATTTTGCTTTTTTCTTCCGTAAGATATTAAAATAGTCAACATAGCATGTTTTCTGTACATTTTTCAAGTGCAAACCGGGTTTACACCCGTTTTCGGACCCGATAAGTACACTGGACTGCTCAAAATCTGCTTAAGATCACTGGCTAAAAAGTTGTGTTTTATTCCTGTTTTGAAGCTTAAGCCGATTTAAGGTTCAAAGTCCGCCAAAAGTGGGAGAAAAATAATCCATCATTTACCAGTCCATGTTGGATAGGTAAATCCTACTCTCGGGGTCAGAATATCAACCAGAGACCCGTCCCTGGTTAAATTTCCGACCTTTCGGTGAGATAAACCGATCGTACATGGACACTCGTGATGAACTGGATTGTTATAATGTTAAAAGTATGATTTATTTTTGCTTTAAAGGTATTATGTTTCAGAAACATTTAAGAGGCTGGTATATAAAATAGCAATAAAATTGTTGAACACATTTGTAAAAAGGTTTTAAAGAATAATATTTTTCTTAATCTTTACGTAGCTACTTCTAAAAACAAGTTTTCTGATAAATGTATTTAAAGAATAATGACATGCAATCATGTTTCTGTTTGTATTTTGTAATATAATGTTATTGAAATCAGATAGATATTGATCAAAAGGACTAGTTAGCTAGTTATCGAATCTTTCTTACTATTCTTATATGAATTGATTGTGTATGTTTATATGTTAAATAAAATACTGTTTAAACTAAGGACAGTCAGATCCTTTGTCAGCTTTTATATAGGAGGACTTATGATTTCGGAGAACATATGAATGCAAGGTGTGGCATTATGATAATTATTTCATCAGCCATCAGCAGTAAGCAAACGACTGCATACAATAAGGAACAATTGATATGTATCGATAAGTTATTCGTTTGTTCTACTTTTCTTACTATTCATACAGATCAAATTTATATACGAGGGGCGTTTGGAAAGTTTTATAATTGATCTAATAACTTTGTTTGTGAGCATGCTGGGTACAAATGCTATGCATATACTTTAAGCACTACATTTTATCTTTACAATGATATCAAGCACTATGTACAATCAGTTCGAACTCATATGTCATTTAAACGTTGACTATTCAGGAATATTCTAGATAAACAGCTATGGAACCCAAAACAGAGGTGTGATTAGGTGCTCGCGAGAAGTAGGCACCCCATCCCTATTATAGTACACCCGCCATAGCTATGTATCAGTGGAAAAAGTCAGTGAAAATGAAAAGTAATCTTTGCCAACGGCATGTCCATCGTTGCCTACAATATCCATACAAATGATAGAAAGGTAGCAAGTTAGAGGTTTAATGTTTTGGCATTAATTTAAATTAATCGACAGGTTTTCGTTGAGCCTCGTAAAAGCGTATGCTGACAAGATTTTGAATGCTAACACACTCGTTTGCATTACAAAATTATTATAACTTTAGTAGAAAGGGAGAATTGGCTACTATAAAAAATGCATAGTATTACATATTAAATCAGAGAGCTAAAAGCAGAAATTTTGAACAGACTCCGTCGATGATATGCGTCGTTGTTGATCGCATATTCTCAGTGACGCATCTCAGTCAAAATTATAATAGGGCTAATCGCGCTGGTTTGTTGTCAATATCTGAAAAAAGAATATGAGTAGATTGAGCAACCAACCAGGCCTGGATCGGTGACAGTTTAAATGATATAAACATAAGTATTTCAATACTCCTGAAACCCACAGACAAGAGAAGAAGAATTACGGCATGTCCGAAATCGAATCCGCTGTCTCACAGCCAATACGAACGGACTACATTGTAAGTGAAATTCGTCCAGTTACCCAAACAAAAAGTCCGAACTCATATATCATTTAAACATTGGCAATGCCGGAATGTTTTAGATACACAAACATGGACCCCGAAACAGAGGTGTGATCAGGTGCTCATGAGCTGTAAACAGCACCTGGCTATTATAATACACCCGTCTATGTATCAGTGGAGAAAGTCAGTGAAAATGAAAGTCCGGTATTTGAAATTAAATCTTAAAGAGTTCCTTCAAGAGCAGAGAACACATTCAGAAGCAGCAACATGGGCCAGACTACGTAGTTTCGGCTAATAAAACCTCCTCAGCGACCCTGACAATATCTATCGAGGAAACCAGAGAAACTATAATACTGTAATTTCTTAAGTTCAATTGGGCACAGATCAGAGAAACGTAGCAATCAAAGTGCTTTATGCTATTTTTTTGTATATATTATCGGGTGAAGAATATAGGGATAAACTTTACTCCATCATTTCAGGTATTTATTGTGGGCTTAAGTTACTTTTTACATATTCCTTAACTCGAATATGCAAACCAGTATAAGGTTCTCAAATACTATATACACAGAGTACTGACATAAACAAGAGAACGGATATGTTATATTAAAAGCTTACATCAAAATACCCCACCTACTACGTTTCCTCTGAAAGTGTTTTCCAAAGTATAAAAAATTCTGCCCTAGACAATTTTGTTTAAAAAAGTCATTTTTATAACGATGAATCCGCGTAATTACGAAATAAAACATACTACTATGCAAAGAGAGAAGGAGAAGAGCTCTATAAGCTTTTAGCTTTCGTTCTGATCCATTTCTTTGTTTAGTTGTGTTGTCTACATATGTATTGTCATGTAAATTTATTCAAGAAATAAATATGTTTAAACCAAAGAGTGTTTAAAAAAATAATAAATAATCAAAGGAACTAAAGTAGGTGGGTTAAGCCAAATTGTAAAATTTCAGGTCAAATTTATTAAGTGAACATGAGTTAAGTGATCTTTTGTTAACCTAGGCTGCGCCCAGCAAGATTCTGATACCAACAGAGTGCAACATATTCATTGGGCTTCTACATAAAAATATATAGCTGAATTTGTAAAGTCAAAAGATTGGCGTTACCCAAGTATATTGAAGTAAATGGTAAATCTTCAATCAACTGCTTCCCCGTGGAGCTCGAAGTTTTTAAATAATACCAAAATTGTAAATCTGCAATATGTTTTGACCATTCTTTTATTCGCCATCTTTTTGAAAAGAAGTATGATGATTGAAACAAAGAGAACTGACTAAAATATGATTGCAACATCATAGACGACGATAGTAAACTGACGTTATAACAGATTGAAATAACTTTACGTATTTGTTATTCTTTCCAGAAGTGTTGTTGAAGTGTATCAAAAAAATTACCACGCTATACTTTAAAGACAAAAGTATTGAATTCTCACATAATAATACCGTTTTACAAGGTCATTTCATTTTTACGTTATTCTTATATGTGCCCTGTACATAACGTCACTTCAGTGATAGAATTCTTTGCAAATGGTCTAATAAATATAAATTTGGCACATTTAATGACAGGAAATAATGACACTTTAGCTCGACTTTAAACAATGACCCTTGTGTTCCCTTGCTCGAATGATGTAATTGTAAGTGTCTCGCTGAAGGGGCAAACTTATGACGATGGTTTAAGGTATTTAGATACACAATAACTCTGTATCGACTTATAAAAACACATAACAGAGTTCTTTTTCATGGTGAATCAATCAACTATGGAATATATACACACTTACAATGCCTACCATAAAGATCCTAAGTTTTCGGGCAGATACGTCTGTATAAACAGTGGAAACCGTGATCAGACTGTTCCTTAGGAACCAGAGTGATCAAGGTCTTTACAATTTTAATTCCATCTGCACATTTTTGAGGCATTACTCTATGGTAGACCCGGAACAACAGGAAAATAAATAACAGGGCAAGGACCGGCTGTGTTTGCAGCAGGTGCAGTATTTGGACAGTCTTTTGGGGGGATATTTTTGAACTTAAACATTGTTTTTCTAGGAAACAAAACGGTGAAATGTTTGTTTTTTTGTTTTATTCTGTATCATACAATGTAAGTTTTACTAAAACAACATGCATAAGCATGCCCCATCGATTGAATATATTTTTCATGACGTTTTCATGAAATTCAATTTTCTTGCATTTTTTAAAAAAGTGTAAAAATATACTTATAATCAAGATAATTGCAATTTTTCTAACCAGTCTGTTTCAAATACCCTATATTAAAGATTATATGATTTGCAGAAATGAAAGTGCATCCTTGAGCTAGAGACATGAATTTTAATGGAAAATGTGTAAAAAAAAGTATGTATAAATACAAAAGTTTGTTTTTTAGGAAAACAAAACGGTGAAAAATTTTCTTTTCTTATCCAAATGTTTTATAGCCCTTTGGGTTATTCAGCTGGTATAATGAAATGAATGCCCCACCAATATCTTTATTCACCATTCGTCTACCTTAAACTGAACAATGTTGCTATATCCTTCTTATGGAAATGAATGAATGCGCCTATTACGGACCTTCAAATTAAAAATACCACCTGTGCATGCTTTTGATACCTAATAATCATTTCCAAACAAAGAAAATAAATGCCTTGGCAATACTCGTATTTTTAGTGTCTTGGTAAGTACGAAATATATATACTGAGGGGATTTAAAAACTTCCACCCATTAAACTTCCACCCATTATTTTTTAATATTTCAAAAACAAAAGCAGCTACGTCCACCGAAATTTTACAACATATATATTTTCTTACACCTGATTTTGTGCATATCCCGAACTTGAAATCGTTTAATCAAATTGGTCAGGAATACGCACGTGCTCCGCGTGTTCTTAGTGCAGTTTACATAAAGATAAATTACATCATGTATACAGTTTTCTGATGACTTATTGCTCTTACAGTATCAAATCGAATTTTAAAAGTTTGAACTCGGTCTGCGGCTTTATTTGGCCTACCAGGCCTAAATATCGCAAACAGGTGCCTGGTTTTGGGCCAGTTAAATGCTGAAATGTCAAAACCGGACGTCGCGAGATAATTTTATGCGTTAATAACGACAATTTACAATTTCAGACGACGTGCACAGTTGACAGAAAGCTCAAAAGACAGTCAGAAAAGCAGCTACCCGAAACTAACACCAGAGGTCATGACGTTAACATACGTCGACGCCGTCTCCGTAGTAGGTTTTGCGTGACAGCATCAACTGCAATGATGATTGCATACTAACGTGGATGACGTAACAATATTAAGACAGTAAGAAATCGTCTAACAGAATGTTTAAAAAAATAACACCGTCATCGCCTTATGCGTTTCAGAGACGTTACGTGTCTTTACTGACGTCATTCAAGTAAATGATACGAATAAACTGCGTAATCTATAAATTTGATAAGTTCTAAGCATTTTGTCGTAAAATGTTAAACACTGTCATGAGGAATAGAATCAGCAGCCAGCAATAAAAAGTGGAAGTTTTAGAAATCCTTTCAGTATATATGCTGGGCCTGGCGCGCATAGAATAAAATGTGTCAAACTAATCCCATTGCCCAAGTTACCCCAGTTCACCCTATTGCTTGCTATTTTGTCTAGCAAAGCCGTGTTTCTTCCGGCTGGAAGACCCATAAACTTGAATATAGGACATCGCAAGAGTAAGTATCAATCTTTGCATCACGCAGTCTTTACAGGGCCCTGCTATCTGTATAATTTAAGAGTAAAAAGTATGCAAAGACCAGGAACTGAAACAATCAAAATCCAAATCCAGCCCTCAAACCATAGTTGGAAACAACTAAGATTACAAATTATCAAGATACAGAGAACATATGGCCAACCGAGTGAGCAGCTTGTTCCCAAAAGGTGGCCACTCAGCAACTCAAACCGAACCAAAAATAATAAGAACATACATAAGGTAAAACATCACAGAAACTCTGACACCAAAAACAGGCAACAGAGAACCACAACAGAACTACCGCCTTGGAACGGTCAGTAATGAATTACTGGGGGGGCTTAAATCGATTTTACAGGCCCAACCTCACCCTCAGTTTCTGAAGTGGTACAAAACATTTAGTTGGTAGTTCGGTTCGCATGATAACCCTCTAACTTGTCAATGAATCATCACGGTAAACACATAAATCAAATTTCAACACCATGAAGAAGCAAAGACGAGGACTCAACAGATACAACGGGCCGTCTGACAGGTGGAGATCCCTGTCCTGCCAAACGACCCCACTGGAAATCTGAAGCAAAAGAAGGTCACCAGTTGAGCCCCGGTGGACCAAGCAATAGACAAAAAGGCTCCGGTCCCAACCAACTAAAATATATAGCTTTAGGTCGGGGCCATCATAGAGTCTGACGACCGATCCCCCGGTGTGCAATTAAAGAGTGCAGCAAAGTTATCAACCGTGATTGGGTTAATCACTAAGCATGCAGACTGTCTCATAACATTTAAATTATAGCCAATACGTTTGTGACGTATTATTATTTTTCGGAATTGATCAGAAAAATCAGTCCTACCCTTAATCTTTTGGAATTTGTATACTAAGTCACCATAAAATTCTGGTTCCGATAGGCCTTGGTGTAAAAGAAATTTTAATCCGACATCAAATTTTGAAACCAATTCATGATGTCTGCGATAGAATTTAGAAAAAGCCTTTCTAAGCTTATGATACCGATAGCCCTGTTGAAGAAGTTTAGCAGTTAAACATTTATTACGAGCATTAAAGTCATCTACATGACTACACACTCTAGCAAATCTTATAAGTTGAGAAATATACACTCCATAAGAGGGACGACGTGGAACGTCACCATCCAAAAATGGAAAATTAACTATATCAAAGTCAAAGTCATCACGTTTATCATAAATTTAAGTTTATCATAAATCATAAAGAGACTGGGAAGTCAGCTTGGAATTGGCTCTTCTAAAAATTACGGTTTGTGGATTTTATTCTTTGAGACAGTATTCCAGTCTGTGTCAAGTCTATATAGAAAGAGAGATAGAAAACGAAAAAGTAGGCCATTTGAGAGTAAAAAATTCATACAAACACCATCCCGCACCTGCTGAAAGCATTGCCGGACCTTGCCGAACTGTTTACCAAATTAGGATGGCTGCACCAGTTTTCGGGACATTGATATTTGCTTGCCATATAAAATCTGTATTATAAATAAAGATTTAATACAGGTAGGCTGTATTTGCAGAAAAGACATATGCTAAGTAGCATGTGACCTACATTTCATGTTTCACTGTCTCGATGCTTACAGATTTGATTCGATTCAAATAGATGCTGAGCTGAATCTGCTTCCAGAATCTGTTCCAGTTCTTGGGGTATGTTAAAAAACGCCCTTTATTTGCATCAACTGCAGACTTTAAGACAATCAAGCGTATGTTGCGTTTGATTCAAGAGTATCATTCTCAACAAGTCATTTCATTATGTATGCTTCAACTGTAGTAATATTAAATTATTACAAAAGGGTAATATGTAATAACGAGACAAAAATAGAATGAAGAACATGAAGAAGGAAAAAGAAAGAAAAGAACATGGGGCAAACCACTGACTTATGACTATTTCTCTAACATTCTGATACTATAAAGCTAAACCACTGAACCACTCTGTAACTTATCGCAAGCTTTGTAAATGAATATACATGAACATGCTTTTAATGAGACGGAAAGAACCGACTGTTTCCATGCCAAGCTGTTCAATCTATTTCAAGATCCGGTCTTATATTAGAAGTGCAAGGATACGATAGTAAACAAAATTTGATTTGTACATTAACGGACTCGTTAAAATTGAGTCTTCTATTTTCGTTTCTTTGATGTATTTCTTGCTTTCATAAGACCTTCACTCTATATACATGATACTGTCGTCCGTTCTAGTCCAAACGACATTTGTCGCATATTGCAAGATATACTGGAAATTCATCTCTCGCTGATACACAGGAAACACTGAAACGCAGCAACAGTTTTGTGAATAGAAACTCACTGACAATCGTGATTCTCACAGTTTGAAATATATGTGGCCTGCCAGAATAAATGTTTATGAAATACTGACCGTTTCCTTTCAGTATAATTACAGTTTTGTAGTAGTTACCGGATGAGTGCGAGGGATGCATGGATTGGAAAACCCATGTAAGCACTAGGCAATGAGAACGAGCGGCGCTATAAATAAAATTTCTAGCCTGTCGTGTCAAAAGGTCGCCGATTCCATTCGAACCGCGTAATTGGGTAACTGTGACTATTCCTGTGGCAAAACAACCGTTCGGCCTTCTCCGTAATATAGCCGATTTCATTCGTCGGTATCCGTCAGCAAACTGCGTTGTATAATACCTGAGTAATAATAACAGAAGTTACACTGTCCGCCGTGGTGTAGTGGATAAAGCGATAACCTTTCTTGGCAAAACTCATATTTTGCATGGGCACACCGTTGGCCGTGAGATCACTGTTTTTTTCTTTCCTTTTTTTTTTCTTTTTTGATGTGTGGGAGGTGATGGAGGAAGCGGGGTATTGGTATTATTTTCCCCTTCGACATAGCATGATGGTGGATTTTTAACTATTCCATTGGTTCAGTTCAGTTCAGTTCAATTCTCTTATCGACGTTACCCAAGTGGCTCAACGGTACGTAACCATAGTTGCACACACTTGGCGCCGTGTGTCCGTACTATTCCATTGGCACAGAGCAATTTATTTTATCGAGCTACTGTGTCGTTGTGTTCAAATGATCTAAGTTGTTCTTTAATTCTTTCGTTACATTTACATTTCGGACTCGCTGGGGATTTACGGCTGGGATTTTGCTACGAGCCTTTGAACAATAGCTGTTGAACCCATTTGCCATGTAGACTTAGATACTTTTACGGGTTGCTTTGTCTGAAATAGTCGTGCATATTTTATCTGGTTTAAAGTCTTCTCTTTTTAAGACATATAAACTGTTTCCGACAGAGAAAGAGCGAAAAACAAACTCAGCGCATTATGCAGTCTGACCAAGATGTTGTTTATTATGAAACCCTAACAAGACTATACATGGAAAGTCGGCTCATAATGACAACAGTAGGACATTTTTTGTGTTTTCCCAAGTTTAGAGGAGCCTCGGTAGTTCAGTAGGTTAAGTGTAGGCCTGTTGATCTAGCGGTCCCGGCTTCGGGCCCCGCTGGAAGGGGGAATCTTTTCAATCGCAAACGAAGCTCAATTACACACAGCCTTCCATTATCACTCACCCATCGTCTTGATATGACCGAAATTCTGTTGAAAAAGACGTAATTCGCAGTCCTCCATCCATCCCAAGCTTAGACAGAAATTCAGTTTTCTCACCTGTGTAATCCCAGCAGGCACATGACGTTGAAATGACGTCATACTGACGTCGATGCGACGTAATGACGTCGCATCGACGTCAGTACGACGTTATTCCGACGTGATATGTCCGCTGGGATGTGTTCTGTTTGCAGTGGATGCTGAAGCATCCGCGTAGCCAAGGTGGTCGCGGGTGTCGAGTTCGATGGATGAATGGATAGATGACTTGCGATTTTACGTCCTTTTTAGCAGTAGGCAGTCGTATCAGGACTATGAATGGGTGATAATGCAAGGCTGAGTGGAACCCCATTTACGATAGAAAAGATTCCCGCCTCCATCTGGTCTCGAGCCCGGGACCGCTAGACCAGCGCTTAACCTACTAAGCTACCGCGGCTCCTGATTCTGTTTGAACCTAACATGCGCTTCATTGCGCCCTGCACTTCATAATCACCATTGCATCGTCCTGTTATGACTGAAATATTGTTGAATAGAACAAAAAGCCGCAATTTTATCCTTTTATGCAGTGGATATTCATTTTGATAAATGCCCCATTGCATTTTATGAGCCTTCGCTATTGTGTGTAGTCTCACATAACGCCATAGTATAACAAGAAGAGGGGAAATCATTAAGGTTGGAAGAATCAAAATGGAAAGAAATAAAAAAAAAAAAAAAAGAAATACGTAATAGATAAAAAAAAAAAGAAGAAGAAGAAGATAATGCAGGGTTCGAACCACTTCTAGACTTTTTGTCTAATGTGATACTGCGAATGCTGAACCGCTGGACTACACTGAAATATTTTCGAATGATTGTAAATGGTAATATATAAAGGTGCTGTGAATACTACAGAAAGAGTCGACTTTTTCCGTGACTAGCTGTTCAACCTATTTCATGGTTTAGTTCAAAATTAAAAGTGCATTGACACGACAGTAAACAAAATTTGATTTGTAGCCACAAGATGTTTACATTCCAGCGTGCTGAGGTATTTCCAATACATGCACCACGAGCACGCTTACACTTCGACACAAAGAGTGATTCAAGTCAAATTCAATTCAAACATATTTTATTGCCTTTGAACAAATAAGTACAAGCAATGGAGTTGGGCTAGAAGTTCTCACAACATTACTTACCACCCTCCTCCTAGAAAACCTACAAAACGTCCATTATGGCATTACAACTAATACACACAAGTTTAATAATAAAAATGATAATAATAATTATAATAATAATAATAACAATAATAAAATGAATAAATGAATAAAATAGAATAATAAATAAATGAATAAATAAAATTAAGTACCGTTATTCTTCGGCTACTAGACAGAGGCCTCCTCTCTCCAGAACAATCCCTGCAGTTCAGTTCAATTCTCCTAACGACGTTCCCCAAGTAGCTCAGCGGTACGTAACCATAGCTGCAAGCACTTGGCGCCGTGTATCCGTCCAAAATATCAATCCCATAACTCCAGTTCTGTCTTATAAGCCAGACCTAGTTTGTTGGAACAGCTCTAGAAAGAAAAAAACACACACAAAAAACAGACTGATATAAAACTAATTTGGATCCCTGGGGTAACTCTAGTGAGGGGAGACCCCGTCCAACCGTCGAAAAAAATACGATAAATATATAAAACAAGAAAACTTTGATGCAAAACATTAATACGTAAGAATCCTCATTGGGTGCTTCCCCGGAACGCGGCCAATCGACGAGCTGTTATCCGATGACTTCTTTTCCTCACCTGAAATAAAAAATAAGAACAAGTTAAAGCAAGGCTAGATCATTTTTTTTTTTTGCCAGAATATCTTCAACGAACGAACCGCTGTGTATGATTCCCCTGTTCACTGGTCAGGTTAAAGCAAATAAAAAAAAGCGCAGAACAAAGTGCAACAATTAAACAGCAATTTATTGAACATAAGGCCGCAGTTAACGGTTAGCTACTTCAACCTTGCATAATAAGAAATAAGAACGTTGATTTAATTAACTTCAAATGCAATTAATAAGACTAGTTTGTTATTAAATCGGCTAGTGGAAATATTTTGTCTATTACGAAGTTCACAGCGTGAAATTCCTCCAACTGTTGATGGTATAGTCCTATACCATCCAGAATATATCAAGGGCCATTATTATGGGTCACTTCATACATAAATTTCAACTTCTGACTTTTTCTTCTTCAGAGAGAGAGAGAGAGAGAGAGAGAGAATCCCATCCGCATTCACTCTGATTATCCAGAGAAACTAATTTGGTAAGCCCAGAGACCATTCGGACAGCTTCGTTTTGCATCTTAGCTAAAAAGTTAGCTTGTTCAGCTGTGCAATTATCCAATACAATATACGAGTACCCAATGACTGGTCGAACGTACGAAATGTAATTTTGGTTTAATTGTATTCTTCTGAAATTGAAAATAAGTTTTCTCATTATTCCAATTATTTTAGATGCTGATGCAAAAATGTTTTCAGTGCTCTCATGCCATTTTCCATTTGTGTTAAAGGTAAAACCAAGATGCTTATGTTGGTCAACCAGATCAATTTGAACGTCATCGAAAATCAGACCATACATCCAGCTTTCGTAATGAAATAACCTGGCTTCCGTTTTATTAGGATTACATTTAACTAGCCATTGCTTTGCCCATTGTGATATAATGAATACTTCGTGATTGACTTTGCCTTCAATATCCCAAATATTAGTTGCAGATATAAACAGCGAACTATCGTCAGCAAACAATCTAGTTAAACATATAAACTGGTCTGTAATGTGGTTTACATATACGTATAAAAGATAATTATTAATGGTCCCAATCTGAGCCGTGAGGAACGCTAGCCGATACCCCTTTAATTTCCAAGCTTGAAGAATTTCACACAGCATACTGCTTTCTTCTTTTACATTCTAAACTTTCACATTCTATTCCATTCTGTTTTTGTTTAAATAATAGACCTTTGTGCCAAACACGATCAAATGCTTTCGAAATATCGCAAAATACCATGCAAGCGTATTGTCTGTTGTCTAAAGTCTGACGAATATGGTGGTTAATACCCACAAGTTAAAATGTTGTCGAATGACCAGGAATAAAGCTAGATTGATATTTGTATAATAGATCGTTAGTATATAAGTAGTTAAACAAGTTCTTAGAAACAATGCGCTCCATTATTTAATCCCTAAGGGAGAACAGAGTGAAAGAGGCCTATAATTAGACGGGTCACAACGTTCGCCTTTCTTGAAAATGAGAACCACCATATTTCTTTAAAACTGGAAATCTTTTTTCTCTTAAAGATCAATAAAAGTAATTGCAAGGGGTTCTGATGCGGAAATACATACATATTTAAGCATTAGGTCTGAACCGGATGCTTCATTAATATCAAGAAAATCAATAATATCTTCAACTTCGTTCTCTGAAATGTCAATGAAACAAGGAACTGTTTGATATTTTTTGAAAATCAGGCAATACTCCTTATGATCACAAACAGTCGATATTGATGTAAAATAATCGTCTTAATCAATCAGCCTTTTCTTTATCAGTAGAATGCAGAAGAATAATGGATGGCGGTTAGTGTTATCAATAAGTCACTTAAATTATAATAAGTATGCAAACACGCAGGTTCAAGCTCATTTACGTATTAGGCAGCTACATTGTTGCTGTGGGATTGCTGTAATAATTTATCGAATAATGTAAGTTTTGTAACAAATGTCTTAACGCAAGTGCAGACTGCAAAAACCAATCTATGCAGGCACAGATGCGCAGTTTGCGGTTTGCGTTTATAAATCTACATGGCCCGTATTCAGTAGTCTTTGCAAGCTATACATGCCTTTACCACAGTGTACATGTGTGCAGACTAGTGAGTAAATGCGCAGGTCGGAAAACATAATACATTAATCCAGGTGTTCTTATTCGACCGCTCATGAAAGCTGTGTGGAGTTGAACAGTGATGCTAAAAGAGCTTGTGAAACAGAAACAGAGATCACTGGGCCTGCATAGTCCGACCTGGATCTGTGTTGGTCTGAAACAGAAAGTAGACAATACATTTTGACTGTTATTTTAGTTAGTAGGGGTGGTCGGGTCGGGTGATGGTGCTGGGTATAACTTCCAGTGCCGGGGCGATCTACTTATTTGTATAAAAGTAGGGTATGGGCCTACTGTGATTGCAGTAGGTGCGGGTGGCGGTTGTTTGGCTATTTTTCTCTCGTCTATCATATCTATTTTCTTTCTCCCTCTCCGGCCCTTAATAGACTAAAATGCTTTCCCAAAATGCCATTAACCGCCAAACAACCAATCAACGTATCCAGTTAGTTTCTAGATGAACTTGGCAGGTTACTACTGCATTTCATATTTTTCGCCGTCGTGAGAAAATCTCTATTAAGGCTCATGAGCTTGTGTATGACAAGATCAGCCTGTAGATATGCGCAGTCTGTCTGATGATATATACATGATCAGATTTGTCGTTTGCAAAAAGAAAACTGCACAAGACCGGACTGCACATGTTCACAGCACAATCCTCGTAGACGGGGTTTCTTGCCACACTCTTGTATTACAGACTTACAACAATTGACACTTCTGTTCAGTCTGATCAGTGCCTATGCTGTTCTCAAGTCTGAGAACTAGAGATAATCATTTTCTGACATAATCAGGGGTGTGTAATGGCATTTTGATCATGAGTATTCTTCAAAGATTATGTAAATGCACGTGCGACGTACGACTGTAAACATGCACGCACCCAGGTGTTTCATATGAACCACATGGGCACGAGCGTTTATACACAGAAGATCTCACTGCGAGTGTTCAAGATGGTAAGTAACCTTAGGTAGACGAAGGAAGCGAAGTGTAAGTTATGTTGTTTTTTCGCTGCATGGAATACCAAGTGACGACGACTGATTGCAAGATGAACTCAATTCATTGATAATAAAAATGACTTACTCAGTATATCGGGTTTTCTTTCAGATTTTCCATTTGTGTCTCCTAGGAGCTTTGGTCTGTCTTGATACTGTAAAAGGAGAGGGTGAGTAATCGCTATAACGGTAATCATACTTACATAAAATGCAAATGAAGTCATATAGTTCTGTCGAAAACTTTCTCGGGGTAGCTAGCCCACAGGACTTTGGGACACCGTCCACGGATATTTTGACAACGTTCACAGACTTTTTGTCAGTAAACAAATACGAACGATGTCTGTGTTTTTCCTGATTATTGACATTGGGTAGTGCAGAGTTGTAGGCTTAATTTCTGCTGTTTGATGGTGCCTACTAGAAAAACACAACATGCACATTTAGGTACAAGTGCTCAACCAAAACTGTTCTAGGGCCGTGACCTTTATTTCACGGTTGATTGCACACGATAGACAAAACAATCATTTGTCTATTTAGCTCAGTTTCTAAGGAACCGCAAGGCCTAGTCTTCAAGCAAGGCCTAGAGTCTTCAAACTCGCTCAATTTATTCATTTTTGGGAGAGCTACTAAAAGCAGCCGTTACCTTCATTTCATTGTTGGTAGAACGTGTAGCCCAACCCTATTGTTAGTTCTAGAACAATAAAATATGTTTAAACTAAACTAAACTAAACCTTCATTTCAAGATTGATTAAACATATAGAAATATATTCACCTGTTGCGTTTAGCTCAGTTTCTAAGTAACTGCAAGGACTAAAGTCTTCAGACTTGCATCATAGATAAGTCAGGGGAAGAGCTACTAAAAAAGTAATGCCTATTGAGCCTTGACCTTTATTTCACAGTTGATTGAACATTGAATGAATTTTCACCTGTTGCATGAAGCTCAGTTTATTAGTAATCGCAAGGGTTAGCGTCTTTAAACTTGATCAAGAGATACGCGTGGGACAGATGTACTTAAAGCAGCGATGCATATAGGAACCATGACATATATTTCAAGGTTGATTGCACATAGAAAAAATGTTGCGTGTAGTTCAGCTACAAAGTGACCGCAAGCGCAAGAATCTTCAATCTTACTACACAGACATCTTGGAAGATTTGCTGAAAGCAGTGATGCAGATAAGGTCATGACCTATATTGCACGGTCGATTGAACTGTTTCATGTACTAACATGATTCTTTGAATAATAACTCAGTATTAACAGATGTTTGGCCTCAAACTAACAGTAGGTCATAGGGACCTGATTTCATGGTCAAGAGATTTTACCTTACACTTTGTAGACTATTTGATGTATGTACATTATAGCTTAGGGTAATGCCTCAGTAGGACCCAAAGTTTGACCTCCAGCTAACAGTAGGACACATTGACCTTTATTGCATGCTCCAGTGATTTTGCCTTATATTTTGAAGACTATTTGATGTACGAACATAATTGCAAAGGCTTGGTGTTCTGAAACTGCAGGTGACCACATTTCATTTGGCTGTTATTGTCCATATTAAATTTGCGCATGTTAAAGTCAAGCTACCGCAAAGTCGCCCTTTATTGTCTTGTCTTCTGACTATTCTTGTTTTGTCTGTTGGTTCCAGTTTCTGTCTTTTAGTTGCTATGATATTTGAGGCAGTTTAAAGTTGGGAAAATAAAATCTTTCTTTAAATAATAATTAAAAAAAACACCGAATATCTTGTTTAACATCTTTCCTAGTTTATAGGAATTATTCGTGAATTTATGCTAATATTATTTGTGTGCATGTGAAGGTCATAATATATAATAGCATGTTTGTTTTGTTGATGATCAAAACATTTAGGTGAATGATATAGAATCGCATGGCCCTCTAGTATCACATTTCAAAGTACCTCGCCATATAGGAAGTATGTCTTAAGCTTTATATCGGTATGCTGTGGTTATCAACTCACTATTCACAATGTCGGCAGAACATAATTACAGTCTTGTTTCTTCCTTTGTTGTGCACTATGCGACAGTTCGCTTTTCTGCTACAAACAGTTCTTAAAATTCAACAAGAACAGACAAAACTGTTACATGTGCAGCTTGAAAATCAGTCGTATTGTTTGAATTGTTAGATCCTTTGGAAGCAAGGAATACAATAATACAACCTAAACCGATTTAAATCACAAAAAGCAAGTCTGGAGCCGATCTGAAATTTTGTATTTTGTGTCTTCCGTCTAAAAGTTTACCGACTAACTTTTTTATAACATATTTTTTTTAGGCATAAGACACTTATGACTGCCTATTATTATAATTTGTAAGTATAAATTAATTTAGCAAAATAAACTAATCAAACAATCGGTTCTCATGCTAGGTTGTTGCTCAGACCTGTCTTAAAGGCAGCTGTATTAACATGCTGTGTCATCACGTGACCTAACTGTACAGCGACAATTGCTTTTTTTGGTAACCAAACTGCTTCCTTAGGACGATTTCAGGAGGAGGGAGTTTGCACCATTTGAGTATTTTGAAGAATTACTTCTCTAATACAGCCAGAAAGGTATATGTCGGTTATTAAAGCATATGTGTCATTTTTAATGGACTGAAAAGAAATGAGAATATGTTAATAAAACGGGTTTAGAATAGCCTTTTACCACGATTGCAGTACGAAAGTAATTATTTCTACCTAGAAAGACGCCAACAAAGACCGAAAAGTTTGTGTATGTTGCGAAAAAAGTGCATTTTCTAAATTAAATACGATTTAATTTGACTAACTAAATGTTCTATGAGAAAAATGGCATTTTCCGTCGGTTGAAATTAACTGCTTTCTTTGCATGAAACAACTCCAATTGAACATTTTTTTTTGTTTAAAGGCGTCTGTCACCCGACTACAGGATGGCCAAAAGTAATAAAAAAATACAATAAAGTGTAAAATACCTGAACTTTACAAATCACAGGACTAAGTATTGCACTTAGTGTAATAGTACAGCATTACATGCGATGATGCATATATATAATACACATCTTTATGGAATTTCAACCCTACTTTAAGGCTCAAGTCAAAGCAAGTTGCACTTACTTTGACTTTTCTTGATATTCTCAGGACGATACAGTAGTCTAAATGCTACGCTGTGATAATCCTTTCACGAAAATCAGTACAGATGACTGAATGTAATACCATATAAACAGTTCATCACAACGTACAGCAGTACATTAAACCAAAATTGCGAAAGGGCCAATTTTCTTTTAATGTGATAAAGAACATTATTTTTTTCAAAACATCAGTATAAATTCTGTATAGCACATCTGTGATCATTCAAAAATAGCATGACAATAAATCGAGAGAAACACAAAGTATTTGAAATAACAACAAACAGGAGCACATGTTACATGCAGATTTCTTCAGATCGTTGCTTAAGGTAGACGAATAGTGAATAAAGATATTGGTGGGGCATTCATTTCATTATACCAGCTGAATAACCCAAAGGGCTATAAAACATTTGGATAAGAAAAGAAAATTTTTCACCGATTTGTTTTCCTAAAAAACAAACTTTTGTATTTATACATACTTTTTTTTACACATTTTCCATTAAAATTCATGTTTCTGGCACTAGGATGCACTTTCATTTCTGCAAATCATATAATCTTTAATATAGGGTATTTGAAACAGACTGGTAAGAAAATTGCAATTATCTTGATTATAAGTATATATTTACATTTTTTTAAAAAATGCAAGAAAATTGAATTTCATGAAAAACGTCATGAAAAATATATTCAATCAACGGGGCATGCTTATGCATATTGCTTTAGTAAAACCTACATTGTATGATACAGAATAAAACAAAAAAAAAACAAACATTTCACCGTTTTGTTTCCTAGAAAAACAATGTTTAAGTTAAAAAATATCCCAAAAAAAGACTGTCCAAATACTGCACCTGCTGCAAACACAGCCCTGTTATTTATTTTCCTGTTGTTCCGGGTCTACCATAGAGTAGTAGTGCCCCAAAAATGCGCAGATGGAATAGAAATTGTAAAGGCCTTGATCATTCTGGTTCCTAAGGAACAGTCTGATCACGGTTTCCACTGTTTATACAGACGTATCTGCCCGAAAACTTAGGATCTTTATGGTAGGCATTCTAAGTGTGTAAATATTCCATAGTTGATTGATTCACCATGAACAATAACTCTGTTACGTGTTTTAATAAGTCGATACAGAGTTATTGTGTATATAACTACCTTAAATACTGTATGCAACGACAAATTGTCAATGTAAAAACATATCATTTATTGATACCACTTTATCGTTTTAAATATTTCAATTTTGAAATATTTAGTCAACTTACCGTTACAACGAAGTGCGTGTCCATCATTTTCCTTTCCAAGGAAAAAGTTTGGTTACCAAGGAACAATTGTCGCTGTAAAGTTAGGTCACGTGATGACATAGCGTGATTAAGCTAGACAAACAAAATAATTGAGCCGCGGCGTGACAAAACCGATTAAGTGGCATGTGCGCCCAGTGAAGACTCCAACCAGCCTTGGAATCAGCACAGACTGATAAGAGTCTTTGCTGTGCTCTTAAAGGGAAGCTAAGGGTTTAAGCAAGCTGCATGCAGATAGCAAATGCTCTGGTCCGACTGGGCGGATGTTCAGGCTGCTCTGAGTCTTCACGCGGCGCGCATGCCACGTTGGTGATTGTCACGGCTCATATGAACTGCACTTGAAGGGCCAACGCTGACCAGTGAAATAAAAAAATATGATAATGATAATGAAATAGAAAAGAAATAAAAAAAAGTTACTATGGGTCTTAGAGCTGACCTGTTCCTGAATCGCCTTGTGTCCCGTCTTGATTTTTTATTCCTTTTCCACTAAGCGTTTAGGGCAGAATTTGCTACAAAATTGTGTCGGTTCCTGACCATTGCCTTTCTATTTAAAAACCGACTTTAAGCATTTAATTTGGGTGCAGCCTTCAAACAACAAGTAGTTTGGTCATTGTAAGTTCTGAAACGAAACAGAAAAAATAACTATAAATGTTTGCGATTTAATTATTGTCAGGGTAAAGAAACCCTTCCAAAAAAAGGTCATCTCTTAACAAAGGAAAGAAAAAAATGCACTTAGAGGAGCATTTTTTTTTATTTCCGGATCGTCTCGAGGTAATTGTGCCGCATGTCCTCTTTGTATTACGAAAGTAAGCTTTGCCTCTCTTGTTTTGCTTTTTTGATAGTTTTTTTGTTCTCCTTTCTCGTTTGAGATTATGTCGGGATATGGAAGTCAACTGTTGATTGCTATGTCTTCTTTCCAACAATTAATTGATTTTTTTTCATTTTCAGAAGACAATTTGATTCAAAGAATACGAGACCAGATAAGTGTTGATATGTCACCCCAATGGTCGGATTTTTATGCCTCATATGCTGTAGACGGAAATGAAACAACCTTGCCAGACGAATGTCATTGTTGTGCTGGTACAGCGACATCTCCATCTTGGTGGCGGCTTAATCTGGGAAACGTGTATAAGATAGCAACCATAATTTTGATCGGACGGAGTGATGGTAAGCACTGAATGCAAATATATCATTTATCACTTTTCTTTGTATGAAATACTATAAAAAAGCTATTGACAAATTACATGTCGGGTAATTGTATGTCATAAATTGGTGAGTGAACTCAGGCTGAACGTCTACCAACACAAGGGTCATACAGACACGGGACCTCGAATTAAATTCTCATCCAAAAGTCCGGAGGAGCGGGAGTTCAAAATTGCGACTAACGGCTAGGAAATTTAAAGTGTAACAACACTTCAGGAACTGACTGAATCAGATCCCAAACCCTATCCCCAACATCAAAGGGAAAGATTGACAAAGACATCCCAACAAACAATAAATTACAAGTGATAAGCCGAGTCAGCAGCTCTTTCCCAAATAGGTGGCAACTCAGCTATCTTTATTGAACTAAATAATTTAGACCAACAGAAGGATTACAACAGACTAAGTAAATTATACAAAAAACATTTAACAATTATTTTTACCTATTTTCTATTTTTATTATAGAAGGGTTAAAATAAGAACACAATCTAGCGCGTTAACCACTACACTATGATTATCAACGAATCGCCCAAGAAAATGGCTGTTTACGTTACTTGTTACATCTTATCTAACCGGCATAAGATGGCAAGCAGTTACATAGATTGATTTATGGCATACAAAGGAGCGGCGGTAACAGTAATAATATTCTCGGAGGATAATACATATTTAGGTAAAAAAAATATTTTCCATGTGGCCCTCTACCAAAAACATGTTTACAATAATCAAACAACTCCCTGCACACAAGTTTTCATCAACAATTTTATGCATATTCCTACACATACACAAAAATAGCATGAAGCAAAAGCTTTCACATCTGTCCTAGATATTGAAACGGAAAGTATCAACTATTGTTTTAATAAGACAAAACAAAAGATAGAGATCGGTTATGCATGCCTACCCTACACATATCACGTACTCATTTGATAAAATTAATGTTTCTACAGTCCGTCTCATGGCATTTGATAAATAACCTAATTTCATTGAAAGCATTCATGAACGTTCACTACTTTTTTAAAACGTCAATAATGCTTAGAATACGCTTGCCGCGCTTTAACAAATGAACCGAATACAAGTTTTGACAATTTCAAAAGCACAGCTGAAAGAATATACGAGTCTTAATAAAGTTTGTCTGACTATTTTAGCTGCTGTTGAGAACGTGCACGAATAAACTAAGGATGTGTGGGACATCATTGTTAACGAAAAGCGAACAGTGAGAGTAACAACTCATGAATAAATTGATCATTGAGTATTTAATGTCTCATACATTATCAGAATTCTTTTCGTAACTTTTTCCGTACAGCAGATTATTGCTATTATATACTTATGCAGCGTTACACAAACTGGTGACGTTAATTACTGCACTTTAGGCGCATTTGTGACACCCATGTTACCGTAATTAGCAGACTGGATCGTGGTAGAATGATGTAATAGGATACAGGGTCGATGTTGAAACTCTGGCAGAGTAAGCCAAATTACCTATAATTTATCATTCGTGTAAGGCATTGCAAGCGATACAATCCCCTCGCACCAGACATGGTCCATACATGAGGTTGATATAGCAATGACAAAGTTTTCCTATCTAATGTTACACTGACCTTAACCCTAACATTCTGAAACGCAAAAATATCCATATGTATTGTAATTCTTGTGTGAAGTATCAAACTCCATTCATCAATGGGGGCACTGGAGCAAGGAAAAGTTTCATTATGTAAAGAAGCTCTTAGTTCTAGGGTCCTGGAACGCGAGCTTGCCCAAGATATTGTGATATTAAACTTGATACGAAGTATTGTTACAACTGAGCCTTAAAAGAGCCCACTAGAGAAAACCTAGGATTTTTCTGCAGTAGCAGCACTGAGTTATTGATCTTGGATATAGAAAACTGAACCGCGAATTTGCTCAAAATGTTTCATATTAGAAATTTTTGTCGAAATGTAACAATAAAAGCCCAAAATTAAGGGTGCTACAGCAATGACAACCTAGGCCTTGGCCATGGAAGGCTGAAACTCAAACTTGTGCAATATGTTAACCATTTGTATGATGCTAAACTAAAAATAGTCTATAAATGAAGGAAGTAAGGCAATGAAGTTATTGTAAAAATAGCAGCTGTGATCTGGACCTTGGATTTACAACGCTAAAACAAGATTTGTCTACACTAGACATTTCTGTGAAGTTATATCAAAATAAGCCCATAAATGAAGGCCCTAACGAGATAACTAAGATTTTTTTCTAAAAATAGCAATTGTGACCATGACCTTAGACATACAATGCTGAAACTCAAATACGTCTAAAATGTTGCCACAATAAACATTTATATTTGTGTTATGTTAAAATTTGTTTGTTGGAAAAGGCTCTAGAGCGAGGACAAAGAAGAAAACGAAACTGTGACATTGACCATAAACCTACAACGTTGAAACGCAAATGTCTTCCAGGTAATGCCACATTAGACATTTGTGTGAAATTTTATCAAAATCAGTTTGAAAATGAAGGCGATGGAGAGATGTCTAAGTTTTCCTAAAAAGAGTAACTATGCCCTTGACCTTAAAACTGCAACGCTGAATCTGAAACTTATTTCAGATATTGTCACACTTACACACATAACATTTCTAGAAGCTTTTGCTTTAGATTTCTAGAAGCTGTAGCGAAATTGGTATATTGGTGAAGGCGCTAGAGCGATGACAAAACTAAAATAGCAACTCTGTCCATGACCCTATATCTACAACGTTGAAACATGAACTGTTTCAAGATATTAGCGCAACACACAGTTATCTAGTCATATTAAAATCGGTCTGTAAACGAAGGCGCTAGAGCGATGTTACAAAATAGCAACTGTGACTGTAACCTTGACCTTACGGTATAATAATTGTTGATTATCAAATCAGACTTGTTCGATAAAAATAGAGTTTGTAAAACAAGGTTGCGGGTTTTTATACCCCGCCACACGTAAGTGGCGGGGTATTATGTTTTCACGTTGTCTGTCCGTGTGTCGTCCGTCCGTCCGTCCGTAGTACGTACGTCCGTCCGTCCGTCCGACCGTCCGCACTTCGTTTCCGTTCGATAACTTCAGTATTTATTAACGGATTTCCTTCAAAGTTTGCACATGCATTTGCACCGATAATGTCTCGCTTGGAATTGTTAATGGGCAAATTTCGTTTATTTCTTACCGAGTTATGGCACTTGTCAGTGTACATAAAATGGTTCCTGGCCTCTAGTTTCTTTACTACTTGGAGTATCATGATGAAACTTCACAAACATGATCGAAGTAACAACAGCTTTATATGAGCGCAGAAACTTTATCATCGGGGGTTATCTGCCCTTGCCCTCAGGCTATATCATCTACAAAATCATGAAAAAATCCATATAAAACCAGAGTTTGAAGCAATTTTTCTGAAACTTACAGCAAATGATCAGAGTGATGAAAGCCTCCAGTAATGCTCAAATTTACCCCCTGGGAGTTATCTCCTCCTGCCCCCGGGCTATATACATGCACAAAATGATGATAAAATCTATATAATTCATGTGAAACAGATTTTCAGAAATTTACATCTAATGATAGAAGTAATAAAAGCTTCTTGTGGTGACTAAAATTTGACGCTTAAGGGGTTATCTGCTCCTGCCCCATAGCCACATGTTTAAAATCACTACAATTGTATTTGATTAGAGTGGTAAGTGATTTACCCGAAGCTTATTGTAAGTTATCAGAGTAATGAAGTGTCCTGTCATGACAAAGACTTTTATCCGTATTCAGTTGGGTTAGGCTGCCCCTGCTCTTGGGTTATACACAGAAACAATAAATTTGTGTGACAATGGTTTGCAGTGGCGGGGTATTACGCAGTCGTTTGCGATGCTTTTATTCACTATGCTGAAACCTTTACGAACTTCCAGGCTAGCCCGTTGACCATCCACATGGGAAATGGCTGTTTGCTTGGCAGCGACTGGTGTTGTCTTTGGTGATGACTAGTTTTGTGTTGTCTCTTTCCCCACATGGTGTCTTGGGTTTGATCTGGAATTGAATTGAGTCAGTTCCTGGGAAATTTCCTTTTACTTTTCCACTCCTCAGTTGTGGCTGTTGATCGTGCATGTCGTTACAGTGTATGCTATTTTACGATAAAATGTTTAGAACTTCTCTAAAAGTTTAGGATTATACACTTTATTCGAATCATTTAATCTAAAGACGCCAGGAAACGGGCATTGCCCTTTTTATACAAAAAAGACGTTATTCCAGAATATCTCATAAGGCCTCCGATATCTTAACTTATGTTTTTTTGACAATTTCTTACGGAATATGTCGTCGACTCTGGCCTGCAATTCTCAGTACAGTCAAGTTTGACGTTGCATACCTATCACGGAGACGGCACTGGGATTGATCAAGGACACACATGATTGCATAATACCCTAATGACTCTTTAAAGAAGCATGCTGCTCAGGGATGGACGGACAACTTGCGATTTTACGTCCTTTTTAACAGTATTTCAGTCATATCAGGTTGACGGGAGGTTGATAGTGAAAGGCAATGTACAATGGAACCCAGTTAACGGTTGAGCTGCTCAGGACTAAGACAACCTAGGAGACTTGTGGTCAAATACAGGTATGGATCCATATAAAGAGACATCAGCCGTCAAGAAAAAAAAAAGAGACTGTGGTTACAAACGGATTATAATTGCAGTATATGAAGACTCACATGGAACTTATTTGAAAAATCTTAATATTTTTGCTTAAAAGAGTAGTTTTGTACAAAGTGATGGCAAAAATGATGACATGTAAGTAGGTACTCGTAAGTTAAAACATTCGCACACACAGAAGCCTAAGATAAGTCTGCACAGTCTCCTCAGAGTCTTCCCTGTTCGCGCGAAGCAGGCAAGGACTGTTACGGAGTCTGCGGAAATTTTGATATTTATATTTGCCTCACGTTTGTCAGCCACTCAATCACGAGCCACTGAAGTTCCCCAAGTCCGCACACACCTCACCCTCCCGTTAAAGAACATTTAACCAGAGGCCGGGTACATAAGCGAAGATGTTCCATTTGGCACACTTTTCATGTCCATTAGACTTCTCAATTCTTCATTCCGAAACCGATTTTGGAATTCCTAATTTGTGCGTTCGTTGAAGAAACTGAATGCTTGATAATACTTCCTTATTGTATGTCACTAAGGCATCAAGTGAAATGACTTAACAAATAGGGTTTGTAATATAAATGACTTTGTATGACTAATATGTCGGTAATAGGTATTAAAGACCATAAACAAAAAAAATCAACCCCTGAAAGCAGGCGATATTCCTTCGAAACAGTATGATTCTCTAAGTTTAAAAAAGCATCACATTTTCTAGATATTGCATATTAAGCAAGAAGTATTTTCCTTTCCATGGTCGTTACCTTCTCATTTGCTATACTTCTCAGTGCACATGCCTATACTGATGTCAATTTATATGAATTTATAAAACGACTATTGTTTTTTTCAGTTAGGGAAATGTGGGAGTAATTAACGCAAGAGGGCCAAGAGGCCCTGAATCATTCACCTGAGCAAAAAGGTTAAAGGTCAAACAAGGGTCATCATTTGAACAAATCTGATAGTTTGCACCCATTTCCTAATGTTCTGAAGAAGATTTTGGAACATTTTTTTACGTATCTCTATGGTTCTAACCCAGGAGCCCCCTGGGGCGGGGCCATTTTGGACCCTGGGGCCATCCTATGAATAAACTTGGTAAAGGACCATTATTCAATGCTACATACTAAATTTCAAGCATATAAGTCAAGTGGTTCTGAAGAAGAAGATTTTTTGAATATGTTACTATTTATTTCTATGGCTCAAACCCAGGACCCCTGGGGTGGGGCAATTTTAGACTCTGGGGTCATCATTTGAACAAACTTGGTAAAGGACTACTAGGCAAAGCATCATACCAAATTTCAAAAATCTGCACTAAGAGGTTCTGGAGGAGAAGATTTTTAAGTATAATCTCTAAATTTTAAACCCGAAACCCCCGCCGCAGCGCCATTTCGAATCCCAGGGCCACCATTTACACAAACTTACAAGGAGTTTACCAGGCAATGCATCATTCTAAGCCAAGTGGTTCTGAAGAAGAAATTTTTTGAATAATTTTCTATGTATTTCTATGGTTCAAACCCAGGACTACCTGCCGCAGGGTCATTTCGGACCCTGGGACCATTATTTGAACAAACTTCTAAAGGACTACAAGGCAATGGTACTAACCAAATTTCAAGCATCTTAGCCAAATGGTTCTGAAGAAAAAGATTTTTGAATATTTCCTATGTATTTCTATCGTTCAAACCTATGACTCCTTGCCACGGAACCATTTAAGACCCTGGAGCCATCAATTGAACAAACTTGGTAAAGAAGTATTAAGCTATGCTACATACCTAATTTCAAACATCTGAGCCTTCCGGTTCTGAAGAAGATTTTTTTTAATAATTTTCTATGTAATTCTATGGTTCAAACATTGGACTCCCTGCCAAGGGGCCATTTTGGACCCTGAGGCCACCATTTGAACATGTTATCTTGATATAGGACTACTAGGCAATGCTACATGCCAAATATCAAGCATATGAGCCTTGCAGCTCTGAAGAAGGAGATATTTGAATATTGTTCTATATATTTCTATGGTTCAAACCCAGGACTCACTTGGGTGGAGCCATTTTGGACCCTGGAGACATCATTTGAACAAACTTGGTAAAGAACTTCTAGGCTACATACCGAATTTTAAGCATCTGAGCCAAGTGGTTCTGACAAGAAGATTTTTGAATCTTTTTTATGTATTTCTATGGTTTTTACCCAGGACCTTTGGGCCCTCATTTGGACAAACTTGGTAAAGGCTACTAGGCAATGCTACATTCCAAATTTCATACATCTGCACTAAGTGGTTCTGGAGAAGAAGAGTTTTATGTATATCTTAATTTCAAACCCAAGACCCCCCGCCGCAGGGCCATTTTGGACCCCAGGGCCACTTTTTGAACAAACTAAGAGGAGGTCTACTCGACAATGCCTCATACCCAATTTCAAAGCCATAGGCCTGGTGGTTCCAGAGAGGATGCCATTTAAAGCAAATTGTTGACGACGCACGACGCACGCCGGACACTGGCTGATCACAATAGCTCACTCTGAGCTATTCGAAACTGTTTGTTCGCATTCGTATAGCATTCATAAGGCCCTACTTTTTTATGCCCCGAAGGAACTTCGGGTGGCATATTAAAATCGCACCGTCTGTCCGTCCGTCCGACTGTCCGTCAGTCCGTCCGTCCGTTACAAATCGTGTCTCAGCGATAACTTTAAAACTATCAAAGCAAATAAGATGAAACTTCACAGAAAGATAAGGCATAATGCGAAAGTGTGTCGCGCGCAAGACTCAAGTCCCTGCGCCTAAGGTCAAGGCCACAATTGAGTCAAAGGTCAAATTGTGTCTCAAAATCGTGTCTCTGCAATAATTTTAAAACTCCTGAAGCAGATTTGATGAACCTTCAGAAAGATAAAGCATAATGAGAAGGCGTGTCGCGCACAAGACATAGGTCCCCACGCCCAAGGTCAAGGCCACAGTTGGGTCACAAGTCAAATTGTGTCTCAAAATTGGGTCTCAGTGATTACTTATAAACTACTGAAGCAAATTTAATGAAACTTTACAATAAGATGAAACATAATAAGAAGGTATGTTGCACATAAGATTTGGGTTGCCAACTTCAAGGTCAAGGTCACAATTAGGGGTCAAAGTTCAAATCTCGCCTCTGTGAGAGCTTAAAAGTGGCTGAAGTGAATGTCATCAAACTTCACAGAAAGGTAAATCATTATGAGAAGGTATGTTAACACACAATATTTATGATCCCAGATCCAAGGTCAAGGTCATAATCTGGGGTCAGAGGTCAAATTATGTCTCGGCAATTATTCAGAAAAGTACCAAAGCAAACTTTAAAGAAAGATAAAGCCTAATGAGAAAATTTGCCATGCACAAGACATAGGTTCCCATACCCAAGGTCAAGGACGCAACACAGTTTGGTTAGTGGTTGAATTAAGTCCCCTCGAATCCTCTTAAACTTCCAAAATGCGTTCAAACGTTACAGAAAAATAAAACGAAATGAGAATGTATATCATGTGCAACACTCAGGTTCTGTGCCCAAGGTCAAGGTCACAGCTAGGGTCAAAGGTCAGTTGAAGGGGCCTGCGGGGGCATTTGGTTTCACACTGTAACATTTCTTGTTTAGTATTTCCCCCGGCCAATCGTATCATTTTCGGCGATTTTGTCGCGAATCTCAAATTTTCATTTCGCAAGGATATTTGGCTAGGTGTGAGAGCAGCATTAGATATGTTGTTCACAAAGTTAATTCTTTATAAAATGATTTTGCGAAAAAAGATTAAAACTCAGCCACTTATTTACAGATTATGCTCAAATGCAAATTAGAAATCCGTAACTATATGCTAAATTCAAAGACCTCATACACTATTCTTCAGGAATTTTTCGGACGCCTGTTCCAGGTAGGAAAAGGGATATAGGTTAAACCAAAATGGAATACATTTATTAATTTGGCCATGCACAGTTTGAACTGCAATCGTATGCCAAAACATCATAAATTGAACGGTTCTTCAAATATTTTGTTCACAATGTTCTTCTTTCCTGAAGTTGCAAAAACAATAGAGTAACTCAAATGCTGTTGTCAGATACCTGCGAAAGAAGGCCAAAAAAGACGGGTCTTGATCATTTTCATGTTTATTCACTTAAAATCAATATCCTGACATAAGCAGTTGACAAGTTTTCCATGCAGATCCCACAAAGCATTGCGAACGAACAGACAGACAGATGGACAGACGGTTTGGCACAAACAGTTTCACCCTCTCAACTTGTTCTTTGAAATAGATCTATTTTATATTCATATCTCGTTTTAACTAAATCATCGACTAATTTAGCACGTGAAATCGGAATAAAATAAAACATGCACGAAGTTATTGTAGGCAGTAGTAAGTCCTTGACTAGCATTCGTCATTGCCTAAATTAATTTGTTGACGTATAATCGGACAAAAAAGCAATAAAAAGCATTATCGTGATGCTTTAAGTTTTAAAAGGTAAAGGTAAATATTTCCCATAGCCTAATAGCCGTAGGGGCAGTGGGGGCTAGTGACCCACTGGGTCTTGGGCACAGCTGATGAAAAGCGGAGCACATCTCTCTCCTTTCGCTGCCTTACCCTTCCCTAATTCGAAAAAGGTACCCATTTACTGCTGGGTTGACAGAGAAAGTTTTCCAGTCATCGGATGGCGACGGTGAGCCGCGAACTCCCGACCTTCCGGTGACTTTCTGTGCAATAGCCGAGACACCCTAACCACTCGACTACGGCGTGTCTCGTAAGGTTTTACCTACTCAAAAAACGTACTGTCATCATCTCAGAATTCAAAAAAGGAGATCTACCATAAAGTTATGCCTACAAAAAGTTTTCAGTGGAATGGCAACTGCTAGGTGCATTCTGATCTTGGTTTGCTTTGTTTGTCTCGACCTATCTGTCCAAAAACTTGTATCTTTACGTTATGCTAATTCCCGACAGCTCTACGAAAGTATACGGCCTCTGACGGACTTCAAAATAAACAATAACTCGGTTTGGAACAAATAAAAACCAAAGCAAGTTATAATCCAAATAACTTTAAATGTCATCTGTTAGAATAATTAGATACATTAATCGTCAAGACATGGCTCTATAATCACTGATTATATTTCTCTACAGCAGCTAGTGGTCAATCAAGGTGGCTTTCGTTCTACAAAGGCTTTTCAAATTCTTCAAACCAGACGTTTTTGCATAAAAACGAAGCTTCATCTGGGCACAGATTCACGATACCTCTAGACCCACCGGTTGAATTACAACATCTGGAAGTCAAGAAAGAATACGTTTTTACAATATGTGAGCTGAAATTAATAGCAGTGACAGGTAGGTAGTAAGTGAAGATATAGTTAAGCTTTCAAGTTTATAGTAGGAAAAAATTGCCGCAAAGATGGAGGGACAGCTCTTTGCTTGCTTTGCATATTAACAAAACATGTAAATCATGTCTTCGATGCACATGCTCAGTTCTAAAGTATAAACCCATTAAACTAATATACTCAAGTGTGAACATGAGAAAAATTAAACGAATATCCGGAAGTTACGAAAATAACAGACACGGCTTTTCTAACCGTGTCTGGTCAATACTAGAGGTATAAGGTACCACACTTAAGAGCCGTAATATTCCAGAAGCACAAGGGATTCTACAGTAAAAAACCTCTCTTAACACCAAGTAAATGAACTCTGCAATGGCGAAAAAATTAACACTCCAAAGAAACGGCAGATTTGGTTTATTTGTGGTTCTTAAGTATTTCATTAAAATGCAGCTTTGAGTGGAAAAATCACATAGTGATTACTCTAAACACTTGTCACTACGTTTAACATTATTGGGGTTATTTCCTTTTACAGAATGTCGTGATGGTCAGTTTGGAAATACATGTGAACCATGTGGTAAATGCAAAGACACAAGTATTTGCGATAAATCTACAGGAACTTGTCCATATGGGTGTCTTCCTGGCTACAGAAAACCTTTATGTAAATTCGGTGAGTCATTTTAAAAGTGCTACCATATTATTTAACATTTATCTTATTTTCCCAATATTAGGATGGCTTGTTAAAATTCATAATTTCTAATCTGAAAACAAGTAATTGAAATTTGTTTGAACGAACTTCAACATAATACGGCAAACTCTTCAGATATCGAAGTCACATTGTTTGATTTTTATTTGTCTATATATACTGAACAAAAATAAAAACTTGACACTTTTTGTCGTGCGACTGTGTTGCACGTGTGGCATATACCTTAGCAAGTCATATGCCCATATATTGGTAAACGTTTAGGTTTCCATTGACAGACTTGTAGCTTCAGATATATCAAGTCAAGAGTTACAATTCTTTGTCTGAAATATGCATATTCTTAAGTGGGGTGCAGGTCAAGCGTCGCATGTGTCTGAAAGTGACGTAAGGCAGTGGGGGTTAAGGCCAGTAAAATAAAAAGCTTTAAAAATTGCCATAGCTTGCATCGTCTTGATACTATACGCCTTTAAACTTTCATTTTTCAAAATTACCTCCCTTGCAATGAAGAGCAAAGAAAAATTAAGATTGTTTCTATGCACCAACACGGGTCGCACTTTCGCAATTTCAGTCAATCTGAGTTAGAGTGTATATCTGCCATTAGAAAACATGAAGAAACGAGTCAGAAATAAACAAGCGCCAAAGATAACTGTGTCTAAAATCTCTATGGAAAATGCAATGTTAAACTGAAAATATCCATAAATTGGCACCTAAATTCAATTGTAAATTTAAAGAGTAACTACACTTCAGGAACTGACTGAATCAGATCCCAAACCCTATCCCCAACATCAAAGGGAAAGATTGACAAAGACATCCCAACAAACAATAAATTACAAGTGATAAGCCGAGTCAGCAGCTCTTTCCCAAATAGATGGCAACTGAGCTATCTTTATTGAACTAAATAATTTAGACCAACAGACGGGTTACAACGGACTAAGCAAATTATATGAAAAACATTTAACAATTAGTTTTACCTATTTTCTATTTTTATGATAGAATGATTAAACTGAGAACACAATAAATTAAACAGCACCGAACATAAAACAAATGCAACCGCAACAAAAGTACCGCCTTGGGACGGTCAGTAATAACTACTGGGGGGTTTAAACCGGTTTTACTGGGCCCAAACCTTCACCCTCACCCTCCGCTGCGGTGCACACAATTAGTTGCTAGTTCGGTTCGTATGGAGGTCCCCTAACTCATCAGAGAGTCATCACGGTCAACAATTAAGATCAAGAAAAGACCGTGATGAAGCAAGGATGAGGACTCGACAGCCAAAACGTGTTGAGACACCCGGAGATCCCTGGGGCGTCAGCAACGACACTGGAGTACTGGAGCAAAAGAAGACCACCAGTTGAACCCCGGTGGGCCAAGAAACAGACAAACATCCGGCCCCAACCAACTAATATATAGCTTTATGTAGGGGCTATCATAGAGTCTGAACCCCGACCCACCGGCGTGCAATCAAAGAGGACAGCAAAGTTGTCAACCGTGATTGGGTTAACCACAAAGCATGCAGACTGTCGCATTACATCTATGTTATAGCCAATGCGTTTAAATCGTATGATAATTTTCTTAGATTGATCGGGAAATTCTGTTTTCCCTACGATTTTGCGTAATTTATGTAAGTTTTAATAAATGTTGATAAATGCTGTCAGAAGTTGTTTTCTCTATGAACTTCTGATACCTGTCTGTACAACTTGCAGTTGTTGTCCTGAGATAAAGCACAAGGGAAACCCGTGAGCGATATGCGTACTTTGTTGTGCAATCAGTGATCTTTATTTGGACCCCAATTGTATTGAAACCGAAACTTTACGAGATCAACTTTAGACCGATTTTGTTTTGAGGGCTTTTTTTAAAGAAGGATGCTTTAATTTCATAGTAAACAAACCATTTAATTGTGTCAAATAGACATGTGTCCCATAATACCGTTAAAACCCAACTGTAAAGTTCCTTTTTTGGTTAGTATATAAGCGTTTCCCTTCTTCCATAGGCTTTTAAACAAGTGAACCATAGACTTTAAATTAATTGTTTGCTCCTTTTCAGACGGAGGTGTTGCGCATGCCATGTGTACAGTATATGTATATACTAAGCAAAACAAGAAACTAAACGGTTTTTGTCGCACCTGCTTTAGCAAGGTGCGATATAGGCGTTCGGTTTTCTGTTCGTCATTCGTCCGTCCGTCCGTCGGTCCGTTCACATTTACGTCAACCCTGGTGTTAAGGTTTGTACAGTTATTTTCTCAAAAACACTGCAGCCACGGTTCTCAAATTTTATGTGGAGCATGATCAGACCACACGACTTTAGTTTAGTTTGCAGAAATTCAGTCTGGTCGAGAATTTAAGATGACCGCTGTTACTACAAATAATAAAACAATATAATTAACATTTTCTCTAGAGCCACTGGGTATATTTGGCTAAACATTTGCATGGAACATCAATAGGACCTTTTTTATAAAAAAATATGGAAATGAAAAAAAATCTGTAGCGGAATTAGGTCACAATGACCTACTTTTTGTTTATGAGTCTGAATTTCGCTTGAATGCCGATAAATCGATAAACATTGAGTGGATTTTGCACAGATTTCATCAGGATGGTTCTTGAAAGGATTTTTCCTTTTTTATATTTATGAGAATGTACCATCAACGATTGTCGCCACTGTTGTTACTATAAAAAAGCAAAAACATAAACATGACTATATTTCAGGAACCCCTGAATGGATTTGGACCAATTTTGTGTCAGAATGATCCTTACATATAGCTATTTTGTTTTTGGCAAATCGGTCATCCAATATGATTGCCATCCACAGTTACTAAAAATACACAAACATGGAAATTGCGGTACCTTAAGAACCACTAGGCGGATTTTGACAAAATTTGTGTCAGAATAATGCCTGGAACTATTTCGTTTTCTTTTAATTTTCAGTTTTTGCTATTACTTTCTTCTCAACAAGATCTCTGCTACTGTGGAAATGCAGTGCAGGTGCGACATTGCATTCCGTGGATTTCTTGTTATCTATTCATATGATTAGGTTTTGTTATTTCATGGCTTTTTAGAAGCCAGATATATGAAGTATGTCAATATATTGCTTTTGAATATTTGCATTTTATGCACTTATTTTCTATTCGACTGCACTTGTAAAATTCTTAGTTTTGTTACGTTCACATGTTTTTGCACGTTTCGCACATGCATAGTAGTGCATTATTAACGTTGCGAGCAAATCGTTGTGTACATTCTACAGTGATAGCAAAAGTGCATTCCTGCAAAAATGTCCAATTTCTCATTATATCATAATGTTATATTTCTGTATTATATCATAATGTTATACGTCCCTGAAAATTAGAGGAATACTAAAATGGCGATTCTCTGCACTAATGTAAGCGCAGGAAAATATGTTGGACATTCGACTGAAGTCTTTAGTCTCAGTTATCATCTTCTGACATCCAGAGAACATAAATCGTTGCATAAAAACAACTAAACAGAGAAAACAGACCTTTCACCTTCAGTATGTTTAGTTAACGCCTAGTCGGAATCAGACGCCACAAACACAGTTGAAAAATAATTGTGTTGATTTTTCTTTTAATTATATTTCTTTTAACATTCAATTCAATTGGTTCATCTCCTTTCAGATCAAAATTTGTTAACGTTTTCAATTTTGCCTTTTGTCTGAAAATTGACTCCTCTCCTTTCTTCAAGTGCCCTAAAATTTACCGTAATTGAAAGGAAAGAGTATTTGATCAGTCTCAAAGCACAAAATATTGGTGTGAATATGAGGTTTCCTAAACTGTTGGCATTCAAACAGTGACAAGGATTTAAAACCGGCAAGTTTCTGTTTTCGCTGAGTATTTGAAAAGACGTAATCATTTATTAGTGCAAATATGTATTTGACAATGATGACTATCCTGTTCGGTTGTTCTCATTTATCAGAGTAAAAGCCCACTCGCAAATACTGAAACAAGCACTGTTAATTAATGCGTACAAACAAATGAACCAAAATCACAGACTATGGCAAAAACAATATTTGCAAAACATAACTATATAAGCTGTAATTACAAATTTATATAATAAGCGTTTGAGATGCACTTATCTATGGTGGCTGAATTATGCCATTTGGTCTTTTCGTCTTTTCGCATCTAAAAGACGCCAAAACGTGAAGATGAAAAGACAAAAAAACACCATACGGAAAGACGAAAAAAAAAAACGCCGTGATTTGTTGTTGTGGTTTTGTTGCGTTACGTCCGCGGTAAACAGCTATGTTCATGTCGGAACGGTCAGTTGACCTATTCCTCGGCAAGCTTAGACGACCTATTGGGTAAACTAGTACTAAGTGCAAATACTGACAACTGCCCTTCTTGATAAAAGAAACGAGAGTATGTGGCCTGACCTGGTATCGAGCCCGGTAACCCGGCTCTTGAGTCAGGCGCGCTACCGACTGCGCCACGCGACACGGCAAAACGGAATGCAAAAAACAATAATGCCTGGCGTGAAGACAAAACCCACCATACCAAATGACGAAATTTCAGCACGAAAAGACGGAAAAAACGCAACGCGAAAAGGCGCCATTTAAAACTTTTTTTTCTCTTTTTTGTGTGGCGTCTTTTCGTCTTTATGCACTCCGTTATTTCGTCTTTTCGTCTTTTCTCTTTTTCACGTGGTGCTATTTTGTTTATTATTTCGTTTTTTGAATGATATATCTTCGTCTTTTCGCATTGCGTCTTATCTTCTTTTCGCGTAATGTCTTTTCGTGTCACACGTTTTGAATTCAGATGAATAAATACCCTTTTCCATACAACAGTAATGACTCTAAATACCGAGAAAAGTGTTTCTGAGTAAACTATATAGATCCAGGTCAGAATGAAATCTAGAATGAAGTAGACTGATCACGGTTTTTAGTTTTATCCATTGAAATTTTTACTTTAAATACATTTCCTAAAATATAAGGAATGTCGGTTTAGTATTTCTACTTAATGAGCAGAAAAGAAAGTAAGCTGTTCTTATGCACGCCTATCAATCGCTCGCATGCGGAACCACGGTCCAGAACGCCAAACCAGAGGAGTTTCCGGTTTAGCAGAAGGGGAGCTAAAATCGTAAACAAATTTGATATCGGTTTGAGGTATTCATTTTCTCATAAAAACTATTTATGCAAAATATAAGAATGCTATTTTGTCACATATACTTGTAGATTGTTTCTTCGGCACATGAAAGGTTTAGGCACTTGGTCTTGCATTCTTCCAGATATTCATTTAGAACGTCGGGGCATGTGTTCAAGGTCAATCTTGGCGATATATACAGGTAGGGAAAAGTCGAATTCTCTTGCTTGATTTTGAGTCTTTGACCTTGTCAGGCGCAAAGAAGTGAACAGAAAAACTGTATGCGTAAATACAAATGTTGGAAGTTAGTTTTCGGTGATGGACAGTTTGGCTTATAGAAAATATACGCAAAAACTTGCAATCATCAACCCGGTTCAGCATTAGATAATAGAAAATTTAAGGAATTTTTATGTGAAAAAAAAAGAGATTAAGTCTCTCAACAATAATTCAATCAAAACTTAAGTTTCTCAACAATAATTCAATCAAAACTTATATGAACTCCGTGATAATCATTATTCTATACATTGCAGAAAACTTTCAGGCTGTTTTTATTCCCCGTTTGTCTTTTGCAAACCTTCTTTCAAACCCTCTTGCATGCATGCCTCAAAACAGACAAACGGGGATTAAAACAGCCAGAAAGCCTCTGCAATGTATACAGATATGATATATCACAGCGTTCATGTTACTTTTGATCCAATTATTGTTCAGAAGCTGTTTTTGTTTTTGATAAAACTTTCTTATATTTTCTTCTATCTCATGCGGAGCCATGATGACGATGCAAAGTTTATGCGTACATTTTCTAAAAGCTAAACTGTCCAACGCAAAAAGCTTACTTTAAACAGTTGGATTCACGTAAACAGTAGTTCTGATTACTTCTTTGCGAATGACAAGGTCGGAGACTCAAAATCAAGCAAGAAAATGCGACTTTTCCCTACATGTATATATCGCCGAGATTGACCTTGAACACATGCTCCGCCGTACTAAATAAATATCTGGAAAAATGCAAGACCATGTGCCTTATCCTTTCATGTGCCGAAGAAGCAATCTATATATGTGACAAAATAGCTTTCTAATATTTTGCATAAATAGTTTTCAGAGGAAATAAATACCTCAAACCTTGTGCGAATGTCAAATTTGTTTACAATTTTGGCTCCCCTTCTGCTAAACCGGAAACTCCTCTCATGGATTGGCGTTCTAAACCGTGGTTTCGCATGCGAGAGATTGGTAGGCGTGTTGTGGTTTGGTGTAAAATACTCCCACAATTTTCATTATATCTTCATTTTGATCGTTATCCTAAACTTTGAACAAAATTATTGTGTTTTAAAGCCGTACCAGTCGCAAACAGAGCAGAACCTGATCAGACTTCCATCTAGTGTATGCATATGTGACTCACTATGTAAGCATATTATGAATATGTGGCTCAACATGTAAGCGTATTATGGTATCGCTGAACAGCAAATTTTCCACTTTGGTCACCTTTAACGTTTTAACTCGGACAAAGATAAGGGTTTCCGGTGAAGAACCAATTTAGGCTTCGGCACGCTATGAATTCAGTTTTTCTACCATCTTTTATTCTCAAAGGGGAACATTTTTTCGTGACTTCCTGTTTGCTTATCTGTACGAATAAGTTCTTCCAAAATGATTGAGAAGGGAAACAAGAATAAATAAATAAATAAAAATGCTGCTTTTCTGGAAAAATATTCTTAAATCTAGATACTAAATAGTAGTCAGTGAAATCCGACTTAGCGTCCAAAGGACAATAATTAAGAATTGAAATTTGATTTTTCAGCGTTCATCGTGTGATGAAGCCAGTGGGCGGAGCTAAAATTAAATGAAGCGCGAAGCGCTTCTTGTAGAATTTTAGCGACGACCACTGGCTTCACATGATGAACGTTGAAAAATCAAATTTTTATTCATATATTTACACTTTATTTGTGAACCTCTCCGTGCCGTTTTCGTGGTAATTTAGTGTAGAATAGGCAAACTATGGAACGAAGACATGTTAGAAACGACGTGTTCGGCCATAACGTTAAACAGCCGTCACCCTGACGTGGCACTTGACGACAACGTCACATGATCAATTGGCCTTCATCGGTGTATGAAGCCAGTTGCTCTAAAGGTTCACCTATGGAAAGTCAGTGGCAAGTGTAAATATTACCATATCGAAACAGTGACTGCAGTTTAAAGACAAGTATAGCCCGGATACGAGCATGCAAATCTTGGACCTGTCACCCGGCATGCTCCATCAGAAGCAATAGAAACTATTGAGAATTTTCTGAAATCGTTAAGTTTTCATAAAAACCCTATTGGCCAATACTATTGACCATTTTTATTTATTATTTGAGATTTCCTATTAAGAAAGGGATTCCGAGTAGTAAACAGAAACAGGAGTTTGCATTTGTTCTGTTTGCAGAGTGATCAGTTTGCTTTCAGCAGATCAAAGTTTAAGAACAGTTTGCTTGCAGCAGACCAAAGGTTAAGAACAGACATAACAGATTAATTTACTCCAAACATTTTAGGCTTGTAGTTTCAAGCGAACAATACAGGTTTGTTCAGAATAGTCCTGATACAAATTTTAAGGAGCGGCGTTGGTGCAGTGATTTACGCGCTTGACTACTTATGTAGCGGTTGCAGTCAGTTCGATTCTCTGCTCCGCCAGTCTTTCGAAAATGACTCTAAAACGCGAGGCCCTGTGTCCATATGACATAAAGTGTGTGTTTGAGGAACGTTTAACTCGAATTCACTCAAGTTTTTATATGTAGAAGGAGCAAAAGTGACTCATTGATAGAATTGTTGTTGATTTGATGTTAGCACAATAATATTGTATTTGATATTGACTCAACACTGCAATATCTGTTTACTCAGTAAATTAATTACATTTAGTACCAAATCTGGCGCAATTGTAGCCAAAATAATCCTAAATATTGGGACACAAGTATCGGAGGAAAACAGCTGTCTGATCAGTCTCTGCATTGGTAACCGTTCTGCGGTTGTTCTGACACAGCCTCTTACTTTAGAAATCAAGTTGTTCAGATAATAGAACCGTATGCTTTTTTGCAAATTTATTATGTAACACTGTGTATATTTATGTGTACTCTTTTTAATCAACATGGACTGAAATTTTAATTCAGTCATACGGTACCATGACCGTATACATTTCCGACCCATACTAATACTTATAGCTTTTCAAGTTTTATTTTTCTCTCGGATAATTATCTTTTTAAAATAGCATTTCAGTGGCAAATTCTACAAACCTTCATTAAACAGCATCTTCAGGAACGTGTCAGTATTCTTATCAGTTAATTCAGACAAATCTGTCTCAGTATTTAGAGTCATATTAAGTATGGGGTATTTACACAGCTTATAATACCCCCGACATACGCAGTATGTCAGGTGGTATATAGTGTTTGTTTGAATACCCAGTGGGGTGAAGAGACGAGAAGACGCCATGCGAAAAGACAAAAAAAGAGGGGGGGGGAGGGGGAACAGCGCCGGGCAAAACGACGAAACAACGCCATGCGAAAAGCGAAATAACGTCACGCAAAAAGTCGAAAAGGCGCAACGCGAAGAGACAACAAAATAAATGTCTTAGATTGCATCTTTGCGCATGGTGTTTTCTTGTCTTTCCGGGCTGAAATTTCATCTTAAAGTTTTTGCGTTGCTGGTTTCGTCTATTCATGTTGCCTTATTTCGTCTTTTTGTCTTTTCGCATGGCGATTTTTACGTCTTTTCGTTTTTTTTTGCATAGCGTTTATTCAACTTTTCGTCTTTTCGCGTGTTTTTTTTTCTTTTTTTTTTTCGCGGGGAAAAGACGAAATAGCACAAACCAGCTACCATACTTATCGGGCGCATAGACTCTACCGTAAAAATTGCGAACGAGAGAACGGTGCCACTATACAGAGTCCTGATGTAACTAAATTGATAAACAAACCGCTACAATTCGAAGTCAAGGACGCATGGAGCCATTATATGCAAACGAGAAAATGGCCATTATAAAACTGTGATAAACACACCGCTGCTATTCGAATTCAAGTTAGGACATTATACCGTGTGGAAAAGTGAATAGAAAAATGAATTGATGCCAGAGATGAAGAAATGTTGCTTCAAACATGGGAAAGTGTCTGTCAATGGATGACTGAACAAATGACAGAAATTACTCGTCTTTGTTTAAACCACTGGGATACAGAGTTTTCAGACGATATATCAAGTATCTCTTCCGAGTTTTTTGGTTTGTCTGTCCATTCGGAATTGTGGTCAGGACAGCAAACAGTGGCACGGCATCTGAAGTCATGCTCTGGCAAGCAGAAGTGCTCTGCATCGGGAGATCGTTCAAATCTCTGAAGCGTCAAGTCATTTCTATCTCGTTTACCCTTATGTTCTTATGTTTAGGAAGCCCTTGGTTTCTTCGTCATACTGTTTCCCATATTTACCGCACGACATCAAGTAGCCCACATTTTGTGTTCTACAATTTGCATCGTCTTAAACCTAAAGCTATATATTTTAGTTGGTTGGGACCGGAGCCTTTTTGTCTGTTGCTTGGTCCACCGGGGCTCAACTGGTGACCTTCTTTTGCTTCAGATTTCTAGTGGGGTTGTTTGGCAGGACAGGGATCTCCACCTGTCAGACGGCCCGTTGTATCTGTTGAGTCCTCGTCTTTGCTTCTTCATGGTGTTGAAATTTGATTTATGTGTTTACCGTGATGATTCATTGACGAGTTAGAGGGTTATCATGCGAACCGAACAACCAACTAAATGTTTTGTACCACTTCAGAAACTGAGGGTGAGGTTGGGCCTGTAAAATCGATTTAAGCCCCCCAGTAATTCATTACTGACCGTTCGAAGGCGGTAGTTCTGTTGTGGTTCTTTGTTGCCTGTTTTTGGTGTCAGAGTTTCTGTGATGTTTTACCTTATGTATGTTATTATTATTTTTGGTTCGGTTTGGGTTGCTGAGTGGCCACCTTTTGGGAACAAGCTGCTCACTCGGTTGGCCATATGTTCTCTGTATCTTGATTATTTGTAATCTTAGTTGTTTCCAACTATGGTTTGAGGGCTGGATTTGGATTTTGATTGTTTCAGTTCCTGGTCTTTGCATACTTTTTACTTTCAGTTTCATTGTTGCACAAATGACGATTAGACTATCTAACAGGGAGGAAGTGGGGGAAGCGGGGGGGGGTGAGGGGAGGGGAGTGCAGGGTAATCATCTTATAGATTTGGAACCTTGCTCTGCCGCAGGGCCTGCATTCACCTGAGGGTTCGTCGTCGATTGGGCCTGGCTTGAGTCTAGCCCGCACAAAAAAGTTATCTAAGGCTTAATGGTATTCTGTAGACCATGACTGGTTTTTGTGGGAAGACTCTACTCAGACTTTTTGAAGATTCGATGATGGTCAAATGTTTATCCACAACGCCCCTGACTACATAAAGGTTTGTGTTATAAGTCAAGGCGAATGGTAGATAATCTTGTCTACTGCCGAATTTTGTTACGAGGGAGTAACATTCCCATTTATTTTTACGTATTATACAAGAAGCATGTGTCTAATATATTCTATTTTCAAGAATAAAATTTGCATAATTAAATAAATTTGTATTACAAATCAATTGTCCCTATTGTTTATTATATTGCCAAAGCATCAAATTTGTAAATACACTTTTTGCTCGGAAAACTTCCAAATAGTTCCATGTTCAATTGCAACATAAAATCGATTGACCTGGAACACAGTGTATTATGCTCGCGAATAGTTGAATACACTTGTATTATTTTAGTCATAAACTCCCACATCTGTAGTAAACAATGGGTCTACTCCATTAATGAACAATACTATTTTTGCTGTTCTGACAATTATGCGACACGTTTCAATGAAACTGCTCATATTTACATTATTGTTTCTGGAAAATATTTCATAAAACATAAAAAAATTCGCATTGTTCGTATTCTGTAATTTGGAACCCATCCCTGTTTTTTGCTGCCTTATCCTTTCATGAGTCAAATAAGGTATCCATTTACTGCTGGGATAACAGAGAGATCTTTCAAGTCGCCAGTCGACCCAAGCCGGGATCGAACCCGCGACCTTTGCACCATAACCGAGTTGCGCTAACCATTAGACAACGGCACCTATCTCAGGAGAGACTGAAGTTAAGAAATGGTAATGCACACAGACTACTGAAAGAAGATCGGAGAAACATGATTGACAAAACGGAAGTACCCTAGACAAAAGCCACACCAGCCTCACACAGAGGAACAGTGTACATTAATACAACAGCGTCAATAGGCACAATTAATACTCATATTTAATACTTGATATTCCATGACATTTACCTATTATCTATTTAAAACAACAACACAAAAAGAAAGCAAAGTGGACTGTTAAACAGAGGCCAACAATGCTAGATGTGCGATAAACGGAATCTGCATCAGAAGTTTCCGTCTTGGAATAGACACTTTGTCTACCTTAAACTTTTAAACTTTCTTATCCCCCGCCGAAGGTGGAGGGATATAGCTTTCTCAATGTCCGTCCGTCTGTCCTTACTTCCGTACTTCCGTCCCTTCGTCTGTTTGTCCGTCCGAAGCCATAAGTAAGTAACCATTGCACGGAATTTGATGAAACTGAAAATAAATATATCACTATAACCCCTGATGCACGTGAGTTTCATCCGGCTGGCTTCAGTAGTGCATGAGTTATTTCCCTTGAGTTGACTTTAAATAATAAAATGAGCCACATGGGACTTAAATTAAATACACGTACGAGGGGGATTTAATATAAAATGCAAATAGTTTTATAACTCCGTCAATATGCCCAATAGCATTATTTGTCATACATAAAATAAAAGACCAATATCAGACTTCTAAAGCGATGTACAACACAATCGCGTAACATAACATTTAATCGAAAAACAGCCCTAAAGAACTGTCCGATCAGATCACTAGCTAGATTTTTCTTTCTAAGTAAAATGGTCTTTTCCTAAACATCAATACTAAGCTTTGTAGTTCTGATATAGATAAATAATTATAAAATTTGTAAATGGCATATCTATATTCAGTCTTTATGTGCAGATAAATAAATTGAAGACATTTGACTGCTGCTGGTCACTATGGTGACTGTTTATGACGTCATCATGCAATTCGAATACATATGTTTTCACTAAGCGATGGAATGGTGATGTCTATATGTTTCAAATAATATATGCTGTCTTTAGAAATAAAAATAGACCATACTTAATGAAACCAAAATTTGAAGCCATTATAATGTATGCATAGCTGAGCAAACCTACGCTTTGACGGACCTCCGAAGACATTTTCGTGGCTGGTATCTCAATTTCGACTCTATGTATTTCATGTGGTTTTGTAAGAATTCTAACTTCTTCGTTGTCAGTAAGTGACAATATATACAGATGATATAAATTCATGGAAAGGTATGACAATATTATGTTTTAATTGACATATTAAAATGTAAAGTCAACGCAATATTCCAAAAATCTTTTCTTTTAATGCAGTTACTGAGTTAGATGCTACTTTGATTTCTGTTAACACACAATATAGTCAAATCGACTGCTTAGCTTAAACACTAGACCCGCTCTATTTCACAGAAAAGCTACTGGTATGTTTTGGCTGATGGGATATCAACATAATTCGCATAGTAGGCAGTGTCAATATAATTTTCGAAAAATTACATCAAATTGGTGTTGTGTTCCCAAAAGATTGGTCCTTAATTATATTAAAAAATGAAAAGAAACATCAATTTTTCAAAATAATTGAAATATTCAGCACAAGAAAGACAAAGACACTGCGATGCTTCGGTCGTGCACTATTCTCACGTTGAAACCACGGTTTAACCTCATATTGCAGTGCTATGACAGTTGCCATCTTTTGACACCTATAAGTCTAAAAGATGCGCAAGTAACTGGTAGTGATTTAGCCAAAAATGTATGTTTTTCATAGACTTTAGCGCATGTCTTGCACTACTAAACCTTTGTGAGATATGAACAAATGTATTGTATATTGAATCTCCCTCGTATATGTCACCCTAATGCGGTCATGCACATAATTTTGTTATAAGAATTGCCTCAGTAGTCCATAAATTATTGCCCTTGAATTAAATTATGAATGACAAATTCAGCTATAACTAAGTAGTCAGTGAGTAGATTTCTATGAAACTTATACTAAATAGGTATCGCCATTACACATTGGTGCATCTTTCATTTTGTCGGAATTGCATCGTTAAGCATTGAGTTATTGCCCTTGAATTGATTTGAAATAAAATGTTGAGTCATAACTATGTAATCAATAAATGGAATTTCATGAAACTTAAATAACTATGTATTGCCATGACATAGCAGTGCACATTAAGTTTTGTCATATATTGTATCAGTAGTGCATGATTTAATGCCCTTGAAATGATTTAAAATCCACAAATTAGCAATAACTACGATACCGGTGAATAAAAAGTTTTGAAACTGAATAAACAATGTATCATCATAGTGCAGTGATGCTGAAACAAAAATTTAAGACTATCTTATTGCCCATGATTTGGTTTACAATCCACAAGTTCAGCTGTAACGCATAAACCAGTAATCGATATTTTATAAAACCTGAAATAAACAATTAACGAAACATGGCCACTTCGGCAGGGGACATAAATTCACCGAATTCGCTTGTTTTGTTAGCAGTTTAAAATATATATAATTGGGCTTAAAAGAAATGAATGTATCATTGCTGTATTAAGACAAACTGCATGATGTTTTTTGGTTAACGCAATTGCACTTAACAGCTTAGTTTCAGTCTTCATTTGCATGAAAATGTGTCCGGCCAACTACAATTCTGATTTTGGCATGTGTTAAAAGAAGTAAGTCAGACCCAATTATATATACATAGTCCAATTGCAACTCGAGAAACTGGTTCTATTATATTATTTTGAGATGCCGTAGCATTATTGAAATAAAAAAATATAAAACAAAACTACTGCTTAATCATTCTTCAGATGTTTTCATTATTCCAATTGCCAATGATTTTCGAGCATTGGAATACAAATATAATAGCGAAAAGGTATTGATAATTTACAAAAAAAAATAGGTTAATGGATAAACTAAGGATAATTCTCGTATATTTGCTGTTCATTCTCCACACAACATAGGCGTGACGCCTCATTTGAATAGCCTTATAAATGCTTCATAGCTGAGGGATCGCAAACTAGATGGCTGAAGACGAAAATAATTCCCGAAATAGTGATGAATTTATTCTTTAATATACATCTCTGATTGAATCAAAATAACAATGTATATTTTGAGATAAAAAATAAAAAAAGTAATATGCCAAGTCAATGACAGCTTGAAAGGTCCTTCTGTCTGATACTTAACTTGTTGACTGTTCTCATGAAAAGCAGGAGTTGTCACATCATTTTCATATATAGTTTGAAGCCCTTTAATGAAACGTATGTTAGGCCAATCGTTAAGCAGAAGTGGCCGAAAACCGGAGCACATAGAGAAAATTCAGCTGACTTTCCGTAAGCAGATTTGGCTTTCCTACAAAGCCCAGAGAGACCTAATAATTAAGAGTCAACGCTCTTATCTGTAAAACTACGGAGGCTCGTCCATCACTGCAATGGAATCTGGATTTTTTTAATTTGATTTTAATTCTATTTTATGTCCTATACGTTACACTCCAAAAGGCGAATCATGCGAATTTATTTTCAGGTTGTCATGGTGGAACTTTTGGGCAGAACTGCGGGTCGATATGCCACTGTCAGAACAACGCAACTTGTGATTATATATATGGAAATTGTCCAGGAAATGTGTGTGCACCAGGATGGAAAACATTTGATTGCAATACAGGTTCAGTATAATGACTTACTTCTGTGTTAAATCAACAAATAACTACTCTGAGAAAACAAAATTTTACGATGTTATTATTATTTCAGCATCAAAACAGATAAAAGTTTTGTACGAATATCGTAAGGTACGAGAAAAGCAGAATTTAAAATATAATGTAAAAACCAAGTAATTAGCATGTACAGCCGATAATTGATCTGATCGGTTGGTTCTTGTGCAGAACAATTTACCTAGGAACTGACTGACGGTTTCTTGGGATTAATTTTATCAGTAAGACAACCGATTGGTATTAATTTTATCAGTAACCATGTAGCTCTACCACTTACAGACTTTAATCCCCTGCCAGTGATTACAGAATCTAGGCCTTAAAGTACATGTACATCAGTAGGAGACTAGCTTATTTAAGACAATAGTATTTTTATTAGTTTCACCTGTCTTTTGGAGGTTTTCTTATGTTTACCTTTCTAATTCTTGCCTCTTAGACCATCAAGAAACATCGAGCGTGCGTTTCAGCAGAGTATGGCTTACATACTTTAGGATAAGTTTTGTTTAATGCGACTTTTCCTAACATCATGTATCTACTTCTTGATGTTGGGGATAGGGTTTGGGATCTGATTCTGTCAGTTCCTGAAGTGTAGTTACTCTTTGAATTTTCATGACGCCTATGATTGGCGTGCGTCGTTCTCGGGCAAAACGGTAGGAAACGCTTTCTCTGAACTGTTTAAGTAGGTGTTTGGATTTGCCCCAGTACTCCAGTGGCGTTGTTTGCAAATCTAGGGATCATTCCACTGGCGTTGTTTGCAAACCTAGGGATCTCCTGATGTCGCAATGCGATGTTTATCTCGAGTTCTGATCTTAAAATTAAAATTTTAAACAGCTCCTTCAAGGACAGAAAATACATTCAGAAGAGGGAACATCGGCCTAACTACGTAGTTTCGGCTAATAAAGCCTCATCAAAGATTTTATCCGTGATTCATTTATTTTCTGTAATACTGCGGTACTTCTGTTGTGGTTCCTCAAAAGTTTGTTTTCTCGTGCCCACTGGTCTGGGATGGTTAGAAATATGGTCACCTGTACTGTTACCTACTTTGTTTTCTGCCTTGTTTGTATCTTAAATTAAAATCGTTAAAAAAAGATATTACTCTTGTTTTCAATTGGGGTAGCTGAATGACCACCTGTCTGGGAGCAGTTAATTCGGGTTTCTGTGCGCGTCTTTCGCTAATTTGTTAAGTAAATACTTTTTCCCCTGTTGGTTTTGACGGCGGGGTGTGAGATCGGGTTTTTATAGCTCCTAATCATTTTCTATCTCTTTAACTATCATTATGGTGGTAGTATCTCGCAGGCGTCTCGTGTCTAATATCGGAGAGGGATTCCGTTGGCATGCCTATCACTTTTTTCCAAACCGTTTGGGATTTGCGACTCTAAAGAAGTTAGTTACGGAAATGCTTATCTCTTACACCAGGAGCATATAATTTCTCTACTGGGGCTATCAGCTCTCTATATATTTTTTGTAGAGCTTGTGTGATGTTGAGTTCCCTAACCATTGGTTCCTGCTCTGAGAAGAAAATCCCTGCTTATCAGCAAACCTGGCAGCATCATTTATTTTATTAGCATTTTTCAAGAGCTCTGTGTGGCTAGTGTTAACAACCTTAGGGGCAGAATATGGGCGACACCAGGGAAAGGGCAGTAACAGAAGATAACAATATCAACAAGACTGCGCTATAGAAATGAACACATTTACTTTTACAATTTTGTGTAATGTATTTTATTGTCAAGTTTCTTGTAGTATTTTTATGAAGCGCATATCCCCCAAAAAAGTGAAGAAAAAAAAAACAAACACAATAAAATGCATTTTCATCTTGATAAAAGTTTCTTGACACAGCTGCTCTTAAACAAACATTTTTTATGACTGCATTAACAGATATATGCCAATCTCTGCTGGGAAGCAACTTCCAATGAGACAATACTTTCATAGGCTTAACATCGACCCCAGCTGATAGCCCCGGTAGAGAAATTATATGCTCCTGCTTACACTAAATTCGGTGTAGGTGCATTTATTGTTTTTCTGATTTTAAAAATCAGTGTGACCAGTTTCTCTTGTAGAACCTATAAGTCGAAAATAAAACATCGCATGATGGTTTGACCAGATTCTCTTGTAGAACCTATAAGTCGAAAATAAAACATCGCATGGTGCTGTGCAATCAACATCCCTATCTAACCGAAGATTAACTATTTAAAAGTTAATGCCGAATTTGTCATCAGTAAATTTAATGACTATTAGCTACAGATGAATGTTAATCCAAAATGAGGCTTCAGTATCAGAAGAATCTATCCTATTAGGTTGAAATTCTTTAAGTATAATTTGACAAATTTTCGAAATAGAATACATCAATACTTAACCAGTCTAAATACAGGAGGTAGAGTTGTTTAACATCGCAGGGATCTCCAGGTGTCGTAATATGTTGTTTCTGTCGAGTCCTCATCTCTAATTCATCATAGGTCATAACTGTGATTAGTTTGTTTTCTGTGATGTGTGATAATTCAGTGATGGGTTAAGAAACCTTCAGGCAGACAAACAGCTAAGTAAATGTTTTGAACCATAGCAGAAGCAGAGGGCGAAAGTTTGGATCCAGTAAAACTGATTTAAGTACCACCACCTCCGCCGCACCTAGTAATCTATTTCATACCGTTCAATGTTATATGTTGTTATGTCCGCGTGTTTATGGTCATGAGCAATATGGTCACTAGAATAGCTGCTCATTCTGCTTTATGTTTTTTTTTAGCTCATCTGTCAAGGTGAGCTTATAGTATAGCCATGGTCCGTCGTCCGTCGTCCGTCGTCGTCGTCCACACTTTTAAACACCAATATCTCCTAAACCAGTAGACCAATCTTAATAAAATTTTATGTGTAGCATTGTTGGGGTGGGGGATTGACTGCATTAGGTTTAAGTGCAGATTGGGTTGGAACTCTGGTTGCCATGGCAACATATAGCTCCCATAGACTTATAATGGGAAAAACTTCAAAAATCTTCTTCTCTGAAACCATGAGGCCCAGAGCTTACATATTTAGTATGTACCAATGTCTAGTGGTCCCCTACATAAATCCTGCCAACCATGCCCCTGGGGCCCAAATTGGCCACGCCCCAGGGGTCATTAGCTGCCATAGACTTACAATGGGAAAATCTTAAAAAATCTTCTTCTCTGAAACCATGAGGCCCAGAGCTTACATATTTAGTATGTACCAATGTCTAGTAGTCCCCAACATAAATCCTGCCAACCATGCCCCTGGGGCCCAAATTGGCCACGCCCCGGGGGTCATTAGCTCCCATAGACTTACAATGGGAAAATCTTAAAAAAATCTTCTTCTCTGAAACTATGAGGCCCAGAGCTTACATATTTAGTATGTACCAATGTCTAGTGGTCCCATACATACATCCTGCCAACCATGCCCCTGGGGCCCAAATTAGCCACGCCCCGGGGATCATTAGCTCCCATAGACTTACAATGGGAAAATCTTAAAAAAATCTTCTTCTCTGAAACTATTAGGCCCAGAGCTTACATATTTAGTATGTACCAACGTCTAGTGGTCTCCTACATAAATCCAACCAACCATGCCCCTGGGGCCCAAATTGGCAACGTCCTGGGGGTCATTAGCTGCCATAGACTTACAATGGGAAAATCTTAAAAAATCTTCTTCTCTGAAACCATGAGGCCCAGAGCTTACATATTTAGTATGTACCAATGTCTAGTAGTCCCCAACATAAATCCTGCCAACCATGCCCCTGGGGCCCAAATTGGCCACGCCCCGGGGGTCATAGCTCCCATAGACTTACAATGGGAAAATCTTAAAAAATCTTCTTCTCTGAAACCATGAGGCCCAGAGCTTACATATTTAGTATGTACCAATGTCTAGTGGTCCTCAACAAAAATTCTGCCAACCATGCCCCTGGGGCCCAAATTGGCCACGCCCCGGGGGTCATTAGCTCCCATAGACTTACAATGGGAAAATCATAAAAAATCTTCTACTCTGAAACCATGAGGCCCAGCGCTTACATATGTAGTATGTACCAATGTCTAGTAGTCCCCAACATAAATCCTGCCAACCATGCCCCTGGGGCCCAAATTGGCCACGCCCCGGGGGTCATTAGTTCCCATAGACTTACAATGGGAAAATCTTAAAAAAATCTTCTTCTCTGAAACTATGAGGCCCAGAACTTACATATTTAGTATGTACCAATGTCTAGTGGTCCCATACATACATCCTGCCAACCATGCCCCTGGGGCCCAAATTAGCCACGCCCCGGGGATCATTAGCTCCCATAGACTTACAATGGGAAAATCTTAAAAAAATCTTCTTCTCTGAAACTATTAGGCCCAGAGCTTACATATTTAGTATGTACCAACGTCTAGTGGTCTCCTACATAAATCCAACCAACCATGCCCCTGGGGCTTAAATTGGCAACGTCCCGGGGGTCATTAGCTGCCATAGACTTACAATGGGAAAATCTTAAAAAATCTTCTTCTCTGAAACCATGAGGCCCAGAGCTTACATATTTAGTATGTACCAATGTCTAGTAGTCCCCAACATAAATCCTGCCAACCATGCCCCTGGGGCCCAAATTGGCCACGCCCCGGGGGTCATAGCTCCCATAGACTTACAATGGGAAAATCTTAAAAAATCTTCTTCTCTGAAACCATGAGGCCCAGAGCTTACATATTTAGTATGTACCAATGTCTAGTGGTCCTCAACAAAAATTCTGCCAACCAACCCCCTGGGGCCCAAATAGGCCACGCCCCGGGGATCATTATCTCCCATAGACTTACAATGGGAAAATATTAAAAAATCTTCTTCTCTGAAACCTTGAGGCCCAGAGCTTACATATTTAGTATCTACCAATGTCTAGTGGTCTCCTACATATTTCCTGCCAACCATGCCCCTGGGGCCCAAATTGGCCTCACCCCGGGGATCATTAGCTGCCATAGACTTACAATGGGAAAATCTTAAAAAATCTTCTTCTCTGATATCATGAGGCCCAGAGCTTACACATTGAGTATGTACCAATGTCTAGTGGTCCCCTACATAGATCCTGCCAACCATGCCCCTGGGGCCCAAATTGGCCACGCCCCAGGGGTCATTAGCTCCCATAGACTTACAATGGGAAAATCTTAAAAAAATCTTCTTTTCTGAAACCATGAGGCCCATAGCTTATATCTATAGCATGTATCAATGTCTAGTGATCCCCTACTAAAATCCTGCCACCCATGCCCCTGGGGCTCAAATTGGCCACGCCCCAGGGGGTCATTTGTTTATATATAGCTATATAGCTTAAGAACCTTCAAAATTCTTCTTCTTTGGAACCATGAGGCCCAGAGCTTATATATATAGTATGTAGCAATGTTTAGTGGTCCCCTACATAAATCCTCCCAACCAAGTCTCTGGGGTCCAAAGTGGCCACTCCCCAGGGGTCATACGCTCCCATAGACTTATAATGGGAAAAACTTTAAAAAATCTTCTTCATTGAAACCGTGGCCATTGAGTATGTACCAATGTCTAATGGTCCCCTACATAGATCCTGCCAACCATGCCCCTGGGGCCCAAATTGGCCACGCCCCAGGGGTCATTAGCTCCCATAGACTTACAATGGGAAAATCTTAAAAAAATCTTCTTTTCTGAAACCATGAGGCCCATAGCTTATATCTATAGCATGAAGCAATGTCTAGTGGTCCCCTACATAAATCCTGCCAACCATGCCCCTGGGGTCCAAATTGGCCACGCCCCGAGAGTCATAAGCTCCCATAGACTTACAATGAGAAAATCTTGAAAAATCTTCTTTTTTGAAACCATGAGGCCCAGAGCATATATATGTAGCATTTAGCAATGTCTAGTGGTCCCCTACATAAATCCTCCCAACCATGACCCTGTGGTGCAAATTGGCCACGCCCAGGGGGTCATAAGCTCCCATAGACTTACAATGGGAAAATTTTAAAAAATCTTCTTCACTGTAACCATGAGGCCAAGAGCGTATATATGTAGCAGGTAGCAATGTCTAGTGGTCCCCTATATAAATCCTGCCAACCATGCACCTGGGGTCAAAACTGGCCACGCCCCAGGGGTCATTAGTTCCCATAGACTAACAATGGGAAAATCTTAAAAAAATCTTCTTCTCTTAAACCATGTGGCCCAGAGCTAACTTCTTTAGTACATATGTAGCAAAGTTTAGTGGTCTCCAACTTAAATCCTGCCAACCATGCCCCCTGGGGTCCAAATTGGACATGCTGCTCCCATAGACCTATACTGGGAAAGACTTCAAAAATCTTTTTCTCTGAAACCATGAGGCCCAGAGCTTACATATTTAGTATGCAGCAATGTCTATTGAACCCCTGCATAAATTCTGCCAATCAAGCACCTGAGGGCCAAACTGGCCACACCCTAGGGACTTGTTTGTTTATATAGAGCTATATAGCTAAAGAACCTTCAAAAAACTTCTTCTATGAAACCATAAGGCCAAGAGCTTATGTATTTAGTATGTTGCAGTGTATAGTTGACCTCTACATAAATCCTGCCAATCAAAGCCCTGGGGTCCAAACTTGCCACACCCCATGGGGTCATCGAATCCTATTGAATTGCAGCCTGTTCATTAGCTTACCTGAGCTGGAAGCTTACATTTTATAACTCAGGTGAGCGATTGTTGCCCTTGGGCTACTTGTTTTGTGTTGTGATTTAAAAAGACAAAAAATAGCTGAAAATACATGTTGCTATTGCTTTTAATTAAGGTAGCTGCAGGCACTTGTATGGGAAGAGCTGTTCATTTGGTTTACTGTTCGTGCCTATCGTTAACGTTTGTCAGTTTGTGTGTGTCCTTCTTTCCCTTTGGTTTAGTGGACAGGATATGGGTTTGATTTTATTAATTCCTAATCAATGCCTTTCTTTTTTTCTTTGCATATCAGAGCTCTTGTGGTTGTGCCGTGTAGTAGCGCTAAAAAGTATTCCCGTTAATTCATTTAATGCTCCTATTAGTTCAATCCTCAGAGTTGGTTTGCAATCGCTTTTCGGTATTTCTTTTCCTTCATTTTTCACCCTTTTGATATTGTACTGAAGTTTATTAGTCAATCCGACATTCACATCATGGTGTATACTGATTCTTACTTGTCGTATGTGTTTGACATCTTGTAGACATAGATATAAATTGTGGGATTTTGTTATACCGTTTTATATCAAAGAGAATTGACATACACGATAGACGGTCTGCTTATTTCTACAACTGGTATGACTGTTGCTTTCCTACTGACGGTATCACCAACTTACAAACAACTATTAGTATCAGAAACAGCCTCAGTATTGCTTTGACCCCGTTAAGTTACATTCCGCGTCCTTTGTGCGGCTTCCTTATTCAATTCATAATTTTCGAAATTTAATACCCTCGGTGTAATTGCAACCTTTGAATCTGAGTTCGGCGTCGTCTATCTGTCCTCATGGCTGAACTATGGAAGTATTTTTTATGACAGTCTCCGGGTAAAATTATCCCCTCTATAATAATTTTACCCGGAGAAAATTTCCTACTATTCACAGATGAGGTGACTGTAGACTTAATACTTAAATACATACAACTGTTACACTTCTTGGCATTGCACTTCAAAATACTAGGATACATTCTAGGCCTTTTGAACGGATAAGAGTACTTGCGTCTACAGTCACCTCATCTGTGAATAGTAGGAAATTTTCAGTCGTAAATAATTCGGAGTTGGACTGAAAATCCATGTATCTGTATATTTGGTTTGATATATATATATAAAGCAGACACAAAGCTGACAATCATGATATAGGATATGTTGGGAAAAGTTGTCATTCTCTAAGAAAATTTTATTTTTTCTCACACCCGAACACTATCTTAGAATAAAAACGCTTAAACTGTTCGATGCTTTCCTTTATCTTAAACGTACTGGTCATATTTCGAATGATATTTCAGTGATTTTATTTTATAAATGAAACTGAATTAATAAGGATTTGTTTTTACAAACACCTTTTCCACTGGGATCTTATAATATTTACCATGAAGGTAATATTTCGAAAATGCCTGATTTTGATGTGTTTCCGTTTCAGAATTTCGCAAAATTAACCGCAAATCCAGATTTCATGGTTTAAGGCAAAAGGGTAATAAAAAATCAAATGCGCGCTGCAAAAAAGAACAACAACAAAAGCAATCGACTTCACTTAAGGATCTGTCGAAAGAATAAAACACTCTTATACGTCGTTTTAACGTTCTCTACCAATGTCATCATTACGTGTTCTAGATACCTAGACTCATAAGTGTACGATAAAAATAATCCATTGTATGACGCTTCGCTCTTGGCTAGATATTATACTCCACATATTGTGCGTCCCTTAATCGATTCTAAAACAATCATAAAAGACATGTCATAAATATATATATATATATATATATATATATATATATATATATATATATAAACGAAGTATAAAACGACTTCACATGCTCATTTTTTAACTTTAATTGTCACATAAACAAACGCGTTTCGTTAAACAACTCTTCAGTGTTAAAGGTGTTAAAGTGACATTATATATATATATATATATATATATATATATATATGGTAGGATTAGATCATCAACAGTGCAAAACAATATTTACTGAGCGCTTTCGGCTTTCGCCTTCTTCAGAGTTTACAGGTACAAGAAAAAAATCAAAATTTCAACATTTCTACAGGTAAATCAAGAAAAAACAAAATAATCATGAAAACGTTTCTCAATTTACTATTCAAATTCACATTAAACGACCAAAGAAATTGAAAAAAGGTCGTTTAACAAAGCAAAATTGCTACAAGGCGGCCGTTTCACGGCCCCAGTTCGAATTTGAAATTGCAAATGGCTGCAAAAATGAGAAAAATCGTATTATGCGATTTGTAGCGGTGTATTTATAGCGATATACATACATTCTGTATACTGGCCATTCAGCTATGATGCAAAACTCACCATAATGAAGGAAAAAGAGAATTTTACATGTAATTACATCGCTACAAAAGCAAGAGTGGAACACTGTATGTCTGGAATAATGCAAGATGCCCCTGCAGAAATAGGCTGAAGGTGGGACCGAGGCTAATCTCCTTTGTTAATGCCGCTTGGATTCAAAGTGTTAAGACGACGTATCCAGTAGCTCTCACGACTTTTTCTGGCATTGTCTTTCCACTCTGAATTGCTTTCTAAGCAGCAAACAGAGGCATGACTGAGAAAGTCATGTCCTTGCAAGCAAAAGTGCTCAGCGGTAGGAGATCTTTCAAATCTCTTGTGTCTCCAGTCATCTCTGTGACCATTCATTCTGATATTCAGAGGGCCCTTGGTTTCCCCAACATACTGCTTTCCACACTTGCCACAAGAGATCAGATACACAACATTCTGTGTCCTACAATTGGTGTCACCTTTAAGCTTGACACGAGCACCACTGGACGATGTGGCTGTCTGAGAGGGGGTTATCATTCTACAGGTCTGACATCTTGATCTGCCACAGGGTTTACATTCTCCAAGAGGTTCGTCATCGGTCGGATCTGGCTTCAGTCTAGCCCGCACAAGATGGTCTTTGAGGCTTTTTGGTCGCCTGTAGGCCATGATTGGCTTCTGCGGGAAGACTGTGCTCAGATGGTCTGATGAGTCTATGATGGACCAGTGTTTGTCGACGATACCCCTGGCTTTAGGAAGGTCTGGATGATATGTCAAGACAAATGGCAGAACAGCTTTGTTTGCTGTCGGCTTGGGCTTGTACGACAAAAGATTTTGTCTTTCCATGTGCCTGACCTTCTCTATGGCTTGGTCAATTACCTGCTTTTGATAACCCCTTTGTTTGAGCTGTTCACAGAGATCCTTTGATCTTTTCTCAAAAGTCTCATCATCCGAGCAGATGCGTCTGATGCGTAGTGCAAGACTATATGGTATATTCTTGCTACAGTGAGGAGGGTGGCAGCTTGTGGGCAAAAGATACTGGTGGGAATCTGTAGGTTTAGTGTAGAGGTCTACAGCAACCTTGTCGTCAGCAAGATGTGACATCGTGTCTAAAAAGACATGTTTGTCATTGGAGACCTCTGCAGTAAACCTAATGGTTGGATGGAAGCTGTTTGCTGTTTCGAGAAATGCCTCAAGAGTTATTCTGCCATGAGTCCACTTCATGTCAATGTCATCTATAAACCTGAGCCATGAAAATGGTTTCAGGATTACTGACTGCAGTAGTCGTCTTTCAAGCCTACCCATAAATATGTTGGCATACGATGGAGCCATTTTTGTTCCCATGGCCGTCCCTTGAATTTGCAAGTAGTGCTTACCATTGAACTCAAAATTATTGCATTTGAGAACAAGTGTAAGCAGATTGATCAGAATCTGTGTTGGGGGATCTTTGACAGCCCGTGCTTCCCAAACCTCTTCACATGCCTTGATACCATCTTCATGTGGTATATTTGTATACAGGGATGTGACATCCATCGAAACAAGAAGAGTTTCAGGTGAGAGTTGGCCCATAGCATCTTGTTTTCTCAGGAAGTCTGTGGTATCCTGCAAGTAAGATGGTAAGTTCTGCACATGGGGCTGAAGATGTAAGTCCACAAATTCTGATATTTTTTCTGTAGGGTGTCCATTGGCAGACACTATGGGACGTCCAGGGTTTCCGGCTTTATGTATCTTGGGTAGGAGGTAAAAACGGCCTGCTTTTGGTTGGTCTACAGTCAGATATATGGCATTTTTCTCACTTATGTGGTCTCCATTCAGCATTTCGCTAACAGCATCAGTTACCTTCTTGGCAAATTCATGAGTGGGGTCATGATCCAGTGCCTTGTAGAAGGTGGAATCATTCAGTTGCCTCTCAGCCTCTGAAATATAATGTTCCCTGTCCATGACAACAACAGCTGATCCTTTATCGGCAGGCTTTATTATGATGTCTTCTCTTTTTTTAAGACTGTGCAAGGCACTGCGTTCAGAAGGTTTGAGGTTGTCATGTTTGGGTAATGGTGGTTTATGTTTGGCTATGTCTGATTCCACACTACTAATGAATGTCTCTAGATCACGACCCTGCTTAGGGGGTTGCCAGTCACTCTTTTCGACAAATTCAGGGTATTTTTCAGGAGCACGAGTATCGGGAAAACCACTGAAATGTGACTTCAGGCGCATGCGCCTACTGAAGGCATAGTTGTCCTCAACAAGTTCGCCCCTATCATAGCTTTTTGGACGAGGGCAGAAGCCCAGACCTTTCGAAAGTAAGGATGTTTCAGACTCAGAGAGTTCTACACTGGAAAGGTTAACGACTACTTTGTCATCCTTCTGTTTCTCAGTGTTCTTTTTCCCTTTTGGTCGTCTGAAACGTCTGTTTCGTTTTTTCTTACTTTCTAAAGCTGTTTTTGATAGGGGGTTACTTGATTGTTGGACACCTAGAGCCTTAAGTTTTTTCTCTCGTTTGGCTGTCAGGTGGTTTTCCTCGTTGCAAACCTTACGTTCTACCCTTGAAACTATCTTAAGAGTGACTTCTGTATCGGTTGCCTGCTCAATGCGGTCCCTTGTCTCAGCTATAGACTTTTTCAAGTCTTCAAGCAAGCCGTGGTATCTGCTCAGAAGTAATGCCATGGTATCAAGTGAAGCTTTCTGCAGTATACCTTGAGCACGGCGCTGAAACCGTTCTGAAGGTTTACCTGGAATGTTTAGCTGCATTTTGGCAGTTAAACCCTTAGGTACAACTTTGTTGTGGATGCACTGTGTTAGAAATTCACAATGATGTATGTATTTGACCATTTTCACGGATTTTGCGGTCATGGATTTTTCTAATTTTGATGCTTCCATGTTGAGTAGTGTGTGATAAAGGGTCAAATTGAAAAGGCAAATAAAACCTGGAGAAAGTGAAAAGGAAAAATAAAAAATTCAAACAATCACCAGACAAATAAAACAGGGGGAAAAAGGGAAGAAATTTTGGATCAAATGAGATTCATGATGAATGTGATGAATAATATATAGGGAGAAATGAGACAAACATCAAACAAAAATCTTCCCGGTAGCACTGGATCCAACAAATGGATTCAAAATGATTGAAATAAGTATATGGTAGGATTAGATCATCAACAGTGCAAAACAATATTTACTGAGCGCTTTCGGCTTTCGCCTTCTTCAGAGTTTACAGGTACAAGAAAAAAATCAAAATTTCAACATTTCTACAGGTAAATCAAGAAAAAACAAAATAATCATGAAAACGTTTCTCAATTTACTATTCAAATTCACATTAAACGACCAAAGAAATTGAAAAAAGGTCGTTTAACAAAGCAAAATTGCTACAAGGCGGCCGTTTCACGGCCCCAGTTCGAATTTGAAATTGCAAATGGCTGCAAAAATGAGAAAAATCGTATTATGCGATTTGTAGCGGTGTATTTATAGCGATATACATACATTCTGTATACTGGCCATTCAGCTATGATGCAAAACTCACCATAATGAAGGAAAAAGAGAATTTTACATGTAATTACATCGCTACAAAAGCAAGAGTGGAACACTGTATGTCTGGAATAATGCAAGATGCCCCTGCAGAAATAGGCTGAAGGTGGGACCGAGGCTAATCTCCTTTGTTAATGCCGCTTGGATTCAAAGTGTTAAGACGACGTATCCAGTAGCTCTCACGACTTTTTCTGGCATTGTCTTTCCACTCTGAATTGCTTTCTAAGCAGCAAACAGAGGCATGACTGAGAAAGTCATGTCCTTGCAAGCAAAAGTGCTCAGCGGTAGGAGATCTTTCAAATCTCTTGTGTCTCCAGTCATCTCTGTGACCATTCATTCTGATATTCAGAGGGCCCTTGGTTTCCCCAACATACTGCTTTCCACACTTGCCACAAGAGATCAGATACACAACATTCTGTGTCCTACAATTGGTGTCACCTTTAAGCTTGACACGAGCACCACTGGACGATGTGGCTGTCTGAGAGGGGGTTATCATTCTACAGGTCTGACATCTTGATCTGCCACAGGGTTTACATTCTCCAAGAGGTTCGTCATCGGTCGGATCTGGCTTCAGTCTAGCCCGCACAAGATGGTCTTTGAGGCTTTTTGGTCGCCTGTAGGCCATGATTGGCTTCTGCGGGAAGACTGTGCTCAGATGGTCTGATGAGTCTATGATGGACCAGTGTTTGTCGACGATACCCCTGGCTTTAGGAAGGTCTGGATGATATGTCAAGACAAATGGCAGAACAGCTTTGTTTGCTGTCGGCTTGGGCTTGTACGACAAAAGATTTTGTCTTTCCATGTGCCTGACCTTCTCTATGGCTTGGTCAATTACCTGCTTTTGATAACCCCTTTGTTTGAGCTGTTCACAGAGATCCTTTGATCTTTTCTCAAAAGTCTCATCATCCGAGCAGATGCGTCTGATGCGTAGTGCAAGACTATATGGTATATTCTTGCTACAGTGAGGAGGGTGGCAGCTTGTGGGCAAAAGATACTGGTGGGAATCTGTAGGTTTAGTGTAGAGGTCTACAGCAACCTTGTCGTCAGCAAGATGTGACATCGTGTCTAAAAAGACATGTTTGTCATTGGAGACCTCTGCAGTAAACCTAATGGTTGGATGGAAGCTGTTTGCTGTTTCGAGAAATGCCTCAAGAGTTATTCTGCCATGAGTCCACTTCATGTCAATGTCATCTATAAACCTGAGCCATGAAAATGGTTTCAGGATTACTGACTGCAGTAGTCGTCTTTCAAGCCTACCCATAAATATGTTGGCATACGATGGAGCCATTTTTGTTCCCATGGCCGTCCCTTGAATTTGCAAGTAGTGCTTACCATTGAACTCAAAATTATTGCATTTGAGAACAAGTGTAAGCAGATTGATCAGAATCTGTGTTGGGGGATCTTTGACAGCCCGTGCTTCCCAAACCTCTTCACATGCCTTGATACCATCTTCATGTGGTATATTTGTATACAGGGATGTGACATCCATCGAAACAAGAAGAGTTTCAGGTGAGAGTTGGCCCATAGCATCTTGTTTTCTCAGGAAGTCTGTGGTATCCTGCAAGTAAGATGGTAAGTTCTGCACATGGGGCTGAAGATGTAAGTCCACAAATTCTGATATTTTTTCTGTAGGGTGTCCATTGGCAGACACTATGGGACGTCCAGGGTTTCCGGCTTTATGTATCTTGGGTAGGAGGTAAAAACGGCCTGCTTTTGGTTGGTCTACAGTCAGATATATGGCATTTTTCTCACTTATGTGGTCTCCATTCAGCATTTCGCTAACAGCATCAGTTACCTTCTTGGCAAATTCATGAGTGGGGTCATGATCCAGTGCCTTGTAGAAGGTGGAATCATTCAGTTGCCTCTCAGCCTCTGAAATATAATGTTCCCTGTCCATGACAACAACAGCTGATCCTTTATCGGCAGGCTTTATTATGATGTCTTCTCTTTTTTTAAGACTGTGCAAGGCACTGCGTTCAGAAGGTTTGAGGTTGTCATGTTTGGGTAATGGTGGTTTATGTTTGGCTATGTCTGATTCCACACTACTAATGAATGTCTCTAGATCACGACCCTGCTTAGGGGGTTGCCAGTCACTCTTTTCGACAAATTCAGGGTATTTTTCAGGAGCACGAGTATCGGGAAAACCACTGAAATGTGACTTCAGGCGCATGCGCCTACTGAAGGCATAGTTGTCCTCAACAAGTTCGCCCCTATCATAGCTTTTTGGACGAGGGCAGAAGCCCAGACCTTTCGAAAGTAAGGATGTTTCAGACTCAGAGAGTTCTACACTGGAAAGGTTAACGACTACTTTGTCATCCTTCTGTTTCTCAGTGTTCTTTTTCCCTTTTGGTCGTCTGAAACGTCTGTTTCGTTTTTTCTTACTTTCTAAAGCTGTTTTTGATAGGGGGTTACTTGATTGTTGGACACCTAGAGCCTTAAGTTTTTTCTCTCGTTTGGCTGTCAGGTGGTTTTCCTCGTTGCAAACCTTACGTTCTACCCTTGAAACTATCTTAAGAGTGACTTCTGTATCGGTTGCCTGCTCAATGCGGTCCCTTGTCTCAGCTATAGACTTTTTCAAGTCTTCAAGCAAGCCGTGGTATCTGCTCAGAAGTAATGCCATGGTATCAAGTGAAGCTTTCTGCAGTATACCTTGAGCACGGCGCTGAAACCGTTCTGAAGGTTTACCTGGAATGTTTAGCTGCATTTTGGCAGTTAAACCCTTAGGTACAACTTTGTTGTGGATGCACTGTGTTAGAAATTCACAATGATGTATGTATTTGACCATTTTCACGGATTTTGCGGTCATGGATTTTTCTAATTTTGATGCTTCCATGTTGAGTAGTGTGTGATAAAGGGTCAAATTGAAAAGGCAAATAAAACCTGGAGAAAGTGAAAAGGAAAAATAAAAAATTCAAACAATCACCAGACAAATAAAACAGGGGGAAAAAGGGAAGAAATTTTGGATCAAATGAGATTCATGATGAATGTGATGAATAATATATAGGGAGAAATGAGACAAACATCAAACAAAAATCTTCCCGGTAGCACTGGATCCAACAAATGGATTCAAAATGATTGAAATAAGTATATGGTAGGATTAGATCATCAACAGTGCAAAACAATATTTACTGAGCGCTTTCGGCTTTCGCCTTCTTCAGAGTTTACAGGTACAAGAAAAAAATCAAAATTTCAACATTTCTACAGGTAAATCAAGAAAAAACAAAATAATCATGAAAACGTTTCTCAATTTACTATTCAAATTCACATTAAACGACCAAAGAAATTGAAAAAAGGTCGTTTAACAAAGCAAAATTGCTACAAGGCGGCCGTTTCACGGCCCCAGTTCGAATTTGAAATTGCAAATGGCTGCAAAAATGAGAAAAATCGTATTATGCGATTTGTAGCGGTGTATTTATAGCGATATACATACATTCTGTATACTGGCCATTCAGCTATGATGCAAAACTCACCATAATGAAGGAAAAAGAGAATTTTACATGTAATTACATCGCTACAAAAGCAAGAGTGGAACACTGTATGTCTGGAATAATGCAAGATGCCCCTGCAGAAATAGGCTGAAGGTGGGACCGAGGCTAATCTCCTTTGTTAATGCCGCTTGGATTCAAAGTGTTAAGACGACGTATCCAGTAGCTCTCACGACTTTTTCTGGCATTGTCTTTCCACTCTGAATTGCTTTCTAAGCAGCAAACAGAGGCATGACTGAGAAAGTCATGTCCTTGCAAGCAAAAGTGCTCAGCGGTAGGAGATCTTTCAAATCTCTTGTGTCTCCAGTCATCTCTGTGACCATTCATTCTGATATTCAGAGGGCCCTTGGTTTCCCCAACATACTGCTTTCCACACTTGCCACAAGAGATCAGATACACAACATTCTGTGTCCTACAATTGGTGTCACCTTTAAGCTTGACACGAGCACCACTGGACGATGTGGCTGTCTGAGAGGGGGTTATCATTCTACAGGTCTGACATCTTGATCTGCCACAGGGTTTACATTCTCCAAGAGGTTCGTCATCGGTCGGATCTGGCTTCAGTCTAGCCCGCACAAGATGGTCTTTGAGGCTTTTTGGTCGCCTGTAGGCCATGATTGGCTTCTGCGGGAAGACTGTGCTCAGATGGTCTGATGAGTCTATGATGGACCAGTGTTTGTCGACGATACCCCTGGCTTTAGGAAGGTCTGGATGATATGTCAAGACAAATGGCAGAACAGCTTTGTTTGCTGTCGGCTTGGGCTTGTACGACAAAAGATTTTGTCTTTCCATGTGCCTGACCTTCTCTATGGCTTGGTCAATTACCTGCTTTTGATAACCCCTTTGTTTGAGCTGTTCACAGAGATCCTTTGATCTTTTCTCAAAAGTCTCATCATCCGAGCAGATGCGTCTGATGCGTAGTGCAAGACTATATGGTATATTCTTGCTACAGTGAGGAGGGTGGCAGCTTGTGGGCAAAAGATACTGGTGGGAATCTGTAGGTTTAGTGTAGAGGTCTACAGCAACCTTGTCGTCAGCAAGATGTGACATCGTGTCTAAAAAGACATGTTTGTCATTGGAGACCTCTGCAGTAAACCTAATGGTTGGATGGAAGCTGTTTGCTGTTTCGAGAAATGCCTCAAGAGTTATTCTGCCATGAGTCCACTTCATGTCAATGTCATCTATAAACCTGAGCCATGAAAATGGTTTCAGGATTACTGACTGCAGTAGTCGTCTTTCAAGCCTACCCATAAATATGTTGGCATACGGGAAGATTTTTGTTTGATGTTTGTCTCATTTCTCCCTATATATTATTCATCACATTCATCATGAATCTCATTTGATCCAAAATTTCTTCCCTTTTTCCCCCTGTTTTATTTGTCTGGTGATTGTTTGAATTTTTTATTTTTCCTTTTCACTTTCTCCAGGTTTTATTTGCCTTTTCAATTTGACCCTTTATCACACACTACTCAACATGGAAGCATCAAAATTAGAAAAATCCATGACCGCAAAATCCGTGAAAATGGTCAAATACATACATCATTGTGAATTTCTAACACAGTGCATCCACAACAAAGTTGTACCTAAGGGTTTAACTGCCAAAATGCAGCTAAACATTCCAGGTAAACCTTCAGAACGGTTTCAGCGCCGTGCTCAAGGTATACTGCAGAAAGCTTCACTTGATACCATGGCATTACTTCTGAGCAGATACCACGGCTTGCTTGAAGACTTGAAAAAGTCTATAGCTGAGACAAGGGACCGCATTGAGCAGGCAACCGATACAGAAGTCACTCTTAAGATAGTTTCAAGGGTAGAACGTAAGGTTTGCAACGAGGAAAACCACCTGACAGCCAAACGAGAGAAAAAACTTAAGGCTCTAGGTGTCCAACAATCAAGTAACCCCCTATCAAAAACAGCTTTAGAAAGTAAGAAAAAACGAAACAGACGTTTCAGACGACCAAAAGGGAAAAAGAACACTGAGAAACAGAAGGATGACAAAGTAGTCGTTAACCTTTCCAGTGTAGAACTCTCTGAGTCTGAAACATCCTTACTTTCGAAAGGTCTGGGCTTCTGCCCTCGTCCAAAAAGCTATGATAGGGGCGAACTTGTTGAGGACAACTATGCCTTCAGTAGGCGCATGCGCCTGAAGTCACATTTCAGTGGTTTTCCCGATACTCGTGCTCCTGAAAAATACCCTGAATTTGTCGAAAAGAGTGACTGGCAACCCCCTAAGCAGGGTCGTGATCTAGAGACATTCATTAGTAGTGTGGAATCAGACATAGCCAAACATAAACCACCATTACCCAAACATGACAACCTCAAACCTTCTGAACGCAGTGCCTTGCACAGTCTTAAAAAAAGAGAAGACATCATAATAAAGCCTGCCGATAAAGGATCAGCTGTTGTTGTCATGGACAGGGAACATTATATTTCAGAGGCTGAGAGGCAACTGAATGATTCCACCTTCTACAAGGCACTGGATCATGACCCCACTCATGAATTTGCCAAGAAGGTAACTGATGCTGTTAGCGAAATGCTGAATGGAGACCACATAAGTGAGAAAAATGCCATATATCTGACTGTAGACCAACCAAAAGCAGGCCGTTTTTACCTCCTACCCAAGATACATAAAGCCGGAAACCCTGGACGTCCCATAGTGTCTGCCAATGGACACCCTACAGAAAAAATATCAGAATTTGTGGACTTACATCTTCAGCCCCATGTGCAGAACTTACCATCTTACTTGCAGGATACCACAGACTTCCTGAGAAAACAAGATGCTATGGGCCAACTCTCACCTGAAACTCTTCTTGTTTCGATGGATGTCACATCCCTGTATACAAATATACCACATGAAGATGGTATCAAGGCATGTGAAGAGGTTTGGGAAGCACGGGCTGTCAAAGATCCCCCAACACAGATTCTGATCAATCTGCTTACACTTGTTCTCAAATGCAATAATTTTGAGTTCAATGGTAAGCACTACTTGCAAATTCAAGGGACGGCCATGGGAACAAAAATGGCTCCATCGTATGCCAACATATTTATGGGTAGGCTTGAAAGACGACTACTGCAGTCAGCAATCCTGAAACCATTTTCATGGCTCAGGTTTATAGATGACATTGACATGAAGTGGACTCATGGCAGAATAACTCTTGAGGCATTTCTCGAAACAGCAAACAGCTTCCATCCAACCATTAGGTTTACTGCAGAGGTCTCCAATGACAAACATGTCTTTTTAGACACGATGTCACATCTTGCTGACGACAAGGTTGCTGTAGACCTCTACACTAAACCTACAGATTCCCACCAGTATCTTTTGCCCACAAGCTGCCACCCTCCTCACTGTAGCAAGAATATACCATATAGTCTTGCACTACGCATCAGACGCATCTGCTCGGATGATGAGACTTTTGAGAAAAGATCAAAGGATCTCTGTGAACAGCTCAAACAAAGGGGTTATCAAAAGCAGGTAATTGACCAAGCCATAGAGAAGGTCAGGCACATGGAAAGACAAAATCTTTTGTCGTACAAGCCCAAGCCGACAGCAAACAAAGCTGTTCTGCCATTTGTCTTGACATATCATCCAGACCTTCCTAAAGCCAGGGGTATCGTCGACAAACACTGGTCCATCATAGACTCATCAGACCATCTGAGCACAGTCTTCCCGCAGAAGCCAATCATGGCCTACAGGCGACCAAAAAGCCTCAAAGACCATCTTGTGCGGGCTAGACTGAAGCCAGATCCGACCGATGACGAACCTCTTGGAGAATGTAAACCCTGTGGCAGATCAAGATGTCAGACCTGTAGAATGATAACCCCCTCTCAGACAGCCACATCGTCCAGTGGTGCTCGTGTCAAGCTTAAAGGTGACACCAATTGTAGGACACAGAATGTTGTGTATCTGATCTCTTGTGGCAAGTGTGGAAAGCAGTATGTTGGGGAAACCAAGGGCCCTCTGAATATCAGAATGAATGGTCACAGAGATGACTGGAGACACAAGAGATTTGAAAGATCTCCTACCGCTGAGCACTTTTGCTTGCAAGGACATGACTTTCTCAGTCATGCCTCTGTTTGCTGCTTAGAAAGCAATTCAGAGTGGAAAGACAATGCCAGAAAAAGTCGTGAGAGCTACTGGATACGTCGTCTTAACACTTTGAATCCAAGCGGCATTAACAAAGGAGATTAGCCTCGGTCCCACCTTCAGCCTATTTCTGCAGGGGCATCTTGCATTATTCCAGACATACAGTGTTCCACTCTTGCTTTTGTAGCGATGTAATTACATGTAAAATTCTCTTTTTCCTTCATTATGGTGAGTTTTGCATCATAGCTGAATGGCCAGTATACAGAATGTATGTATATCGCTATAAATACACCGCTACAAATCGCATAATACGATTTTTCTCATTTTTGCAGCCATTTGCAATTTCAAATTCGAACTGGGGCCGTGAAACGGCCGCCTTGTAGCAATTTTGCTTTGTTAAACGACCTTTTTTCAATTTCTTTGGTCGTTTAATGTGAATTTGAATAGTAAATTGAGAAACGTTTTCATGATTATTTTGTTTTTTCTTGATTTACCTGTAGAAATGTTGAAATTTTGATTTTTTTCTTGTACCTGTAAACTCTGAAGAAGGCGAAAGCCGAAAGCGCTCAGTAAATATTGTTTTGCACTGTTGATGATCTAATCCTACCATATACTTATTTCAATCATTTTGAATCCATTTGTTGGATCCAGTGCTACCGGGAAGATTTTTGTTTGATGTTTGTCTCATTTCTCCCTATATATATATATATATATATATATATATATATATATATATATATATATATATATATAAAATATATATATAAAATAAATTTATTGACTTACATAGTATCTTTAAGGATAGATCCGTTACTTCATTCATACCTTCTTATTTCAAAAATTCTAAACTACCAATAATTTGTTATAAATATAGCAAGCCTGTAAAAAAAACAATATATTAATTTTAGTAAAGTTGCGTCTGATTTTGACATCCATTCTAGCACCCTAAGTCCTGAGACTGTAAACATTCTGAATTTATTTTTACAGAAGCTTGGCATGTGATAACTTGAAAATTGAAAATTAATTCAGCCTCAAGAATTCTTTGCATACTTTCTAAGGGTCTAAAATAAAGATATTCTTTTCATATCGATTTCAAAAATTGATGGGAAGATATAGCACCTGCATTAAATGATATCGGTGATCGATAGTGTAAACGTAAACGGAAGTATGCTGTGTCTCATGTTTTAAAAGCATGAAAATAAGAATCTTCAAAACAATAGATAAACTTATAAAAGTTTATTCCCAAAATACTACCCCTTAACCCCCTAAACCTAAATCTACTTTTCGACATCTACAGTAAGGCATACAAGAATTTCATATGGCATAGATCTACCTTCATGTTGCAATTATTTTCGGCCTTTCGCGGGACTAGTTTGTGCAGATTAGCCTTCCGCACGTGCATCATGCACATCCTGTTTCAAAATTAAAGTAGAAAAACAACAAACATCGTGTCGATCAATCATTTTTATCCTTTTAAACTGGTAGTATAAAAAACAAAAGAACTATTTAATATTTTAATTTTACCTTCGTACCGCTAGTGTTGTGCTGTGTGGCGGCCGTATAACATCTCTCCGTACATCATCCATAGTGCAGATTATATTTTATTTTCGTCCTTTGGGATCAGAGGATATATTCTGAGAAATCTAAAAACTGAGATCGATTTAGACTATTATTCTTGATCATCGTCTTTTATATTATTTGGATCCTTTTTGATACTAATCAGTTTTACAATCGACTGCCCAATTAAAATTAAGAAATTAGAGTATGATTTTCTCTGGTGTCGTCACCAGATATTGTCAGTCTCACTGACGAGGCATAATTAGCCGAAACTACGTAGTCTGGCCCATGTTCCATCTTCTGAATGTATTCTCTGCTCTTGAAGGAAGTATTTAAGATTTCAATTACGGTTGACTCTTTTAAATTTAAATTTGAATGTTTGCACGATCACCCGTCTACGTCATTCCACGTTTTAGCTCACCCTAAGTTCCGGCGTTCGTCGTCCGTCGTCGTCGCCCGTCATCCGTCGTCAACATTTTCAAACGTCTTCTCCTCAGAAACCACTTGGCCGACTGAAGCCAAATTTCCTTTTTTTATTTTTTTTTATAATTATTATTATTTGTTCTTTATTAGTTCTCAGTACCTATATCTGTCTGTACTATCTATTTTTCCCCTGTTTCTCTAGCTCAACGTGTATTTTCTTTTCTTTTCTTAAGTTTCTTTTTTTTCCTAATATGCTCTGTTTTTCTGTCATTTAAAGGATCACTATCTACACTGCGACACAAACTAACTTCCTAAGTTCCAGCGGGCTCGCGGCGTCGGAAGACGTCACATTGGCGTCGTGTCGATATTATGACGTCACATCATGACGTCGCATCGACGATAATGTGTCGTCATCATGGCGCCGCGCGTCCGCTGAAACATACACTGGATTTTATTTTATTTCCATGTTGAAGTTAGTTGTATGCATACCTGGCCTATTATTCAATCTGCCATTCACATATATTACTTCAGTAGATGTTCATCAGGAGATGATTTATATAAGCTTTAAGCTTCCTATCAGATCCTGTATCATACAATCTTGTGTATATACGTGTATATGTATATGTTGTATACGAAGATTTACTAATGAAAATATTGTTTAAACCAAGCCAAATTTCATAAGGAGACTTAACAGGATGGAGGAACGAAAGTTAATATATTTGACTCAGGTCACATGACTAAAATGGCCGCCATGCCCATATATGGTAAAATCTTGACAAATCTTCTCAAGAACCACTGAGCTGATTGCCTTGAAACTTGGTATGTAGCCCTTTGGACTCTAGTACTACAAATTTTATATAAATGATGACCATGGGTTGACCTTGACCTATTTGATAACAAGGTCATATTTTGAGACTTAGACTTTTAAAAGGGAAAAGCTGAAAAAGTGCATTTTGCTAATGTGCTCTCTGATAATGGAGATGCAGTCATCATCAAACCCTATGAATACTAGAGGTTAAGGAAATTAGTGACCTTGGCCAAAGGTCATTTGTCTGTTGTGTGTCAACATTTCAATGGACTTCTCCCCTGCAACCACTTCACCAGTTTCAATTAAATTTCATATGCAGCCTTCAGCCAAAAGGGGAAAGAAAGTTTATATATTTGGCCCAGGTCACATGACCAAGATGGCCACCATTCTTCTCCAGAAGCCCTTTCTGATTGCCTTGAAACTTAGTTTGTTGCACTCGAGACCCCTCAGATTTTTTGAGGTCAAGGTTATTAAGTGACATTGGCTAAAGGTTGTTAATCGGTTGTATGACAACATTTTAAAGGATTTTACCTTTGAAACTACTAGGCCAATTTCAGTCAAATTTCATATGAAGCCTTCAGGCAAAGCGGGAAAGAAAGTTTATATATTTGGTCTAGGTCACATGACCTTGGTGGTCACCATGCCAATCTATGTCAAAAACCTTAAAAAATTTCTACATTGTACTGCAGAACCACTGGGTCGATTGCCTTAAGCTTGGTACGTAGCAACTGGGACTCTAGTACTACAACGTTTATATAAATGATGACCTTGGGTTACCTTGACCTATTTTACCGCAAGATCAAATTATGTCTGTAGGGCTTCTGAATGTAAAAGTAAATGTTTCCCATAGCCTAATAGCCGTAGGGACAGTGGGGGTTAGAGACCCACTGTATCTCGGGCACAGTTGTTGAAAGGCGGACCACATCCCTCTCATTTCGCTGCCTCATCCTTCCCTGATTCAAAAAGGTACCCATAAACTGCTGGGTTGACAGAGAGAGTTTCCCAGTTGTCGGATGGCGACGGTGAGCCGCGAACTCACGACTTTCCGGCGACGTTCTGCATCATAACCGAGTCACTCTAACCACTCGACTACGGCGCCTTTCTAATGGGAAAAGCTTCAAACGGGCATTTTTTTCTTGCTATAGTGCTCTGAGATAATGAATTGCAGTCAACTTCAACCCCTAAGAATTCTAGAGGTCTAGGTCAATCATAGACCTTGGCTAAAGGTCACTTGTCTGTTGTGTGTCAACATTTTTTGAACTTCTTCTCTGAAACTAATGAGCTAATTTCAATTAAATTTCATATGCAGCCTTAAGGCAAAGTGGGAAAGAAAGTTAATTTATTTGGTCAAGGTCACATTGCCAAGATAGCCATCGTTATCATATATGATAAAACTTAAAGAAACTTCTTCCCTAGATCAACTGAGCCGATTGTTTTAAGACTTGGTAAGTAGAATTGGGACTGTAGTACATGTACTACCAAATGTATATAAATGATGAACTTGGATTGACCTTGATCTATTTTCGCCAAGGTCAAATTTTGTTTGTAAGGCTTTTGAATTGGAAAAGATAAGAAGTACATGTTTCTATTGCTATGAGACTCTGTGATATGGAAATGCCGTGGACAAGCATAAAATCTCAGACGCATTCGACATTAGGCCATATTGTACTATTTGCCTTAAAAGTTATTTACCCTATAGAGTGCTGAGGATAAAGGGACTCAGCTGAGCTACAGGACCAGTGGTCCTCTGGTTTACTTTGTCGGGAAAAATCATTGCTTCATTGGACAGCGAAAGGGACAGGTGGTCACCTGTCACTGAAATAACTTCTATTTATAACCTTCACGGTTAATTCTTTTTTACGTCTCGATAAAAAATAGCTAGGTATGTTTTGCCATGTTTAGTATTGAAATTTATCCAGGAATTGTCAATTTCCAAATTCCGTATTTATTAAAATCCTCAGTCCGTGTACAATAACCATTGTATTTGAAGACAACCTTTATCACTATCATCCACTCTATATTTATTTAAACCAGTCTATACACATTAACACTGCTTGACAACTTGAGTGAAGTTTATTGTCCATACTTTGAGAACATTTAAAGAGTAACTACACTTCAGGAACTGACTGAATCAGATCCCAAACCTATCCCCAACATCAAAGGGAAAGATTGACAAAGACATCCCAACAAACAATAAATTACAAGTGATAAGCCGAGTCAGCAGCTCTTTCCCAAATAGGTGGCAACTCAGCTATCTTTACCAAACTAAATAATTTAGACCAACAGAGGGGTTACAACAGACTAAGCAAATTATACGAAAAACATTTAACAACTATTTTACATATTTTCAATTTTTATCACGGAAGGGTTAAAATGATAACCCAATAAACCAAACAGCTCCGAACATAAAACAAATGCAACCGCAACGAAAGTACCGCCTTGGGACGGTCTATGAAATATCAGAATAGAATTTTATGGTCTTTTTAAAATTCTAGTGAGGTAATAAATAAATTGAAGATGAGCAAAATCCTTATGACCAGTTTGTCAACTTATGATTTTTCTATACTGTATACTATTTAGCCATAGAAGTTAATCAAAGAAACACTTATCCCGGTGACCACCTACATGGTAAATAACTGTTCACATGGCTGCGGTGGTGGTGTCTTTGGTGGTGAATAATTTTACGTTGTCTTTTTCCCACATGGTGTCTTGGGTGGGATCTGGGATTGAATTGTATCAGTTTCTGAGAATTTCCCTACTTACTTTTTTCAAGATTTAACTGAATAGCCTTTCCAAAGGAAGGAATCGCATTTTCTTGCCTGTAACGAAAGCAACACTTTCTTTACTTCTTAATATAAATTTTGGTCATGTCGAAACAGTGTTAGACCTTAACATATCTTTTGGATAATATTTACATTTAGATTGGTACTAAGTTATTGGCAGATTGTTGGTATTACGATGGGTATTAATTGTGCTCCTCTTGTAGCTTATTCTTGTTATGTTATAAGAAATCTCATGGCTTCTCTTTCAACTGATAAACAAGCTTAAGTTAGCGAAGCAGTTAGTTTACATCTTTATGTCTAGATGATCTTTAAATATTGACAATCCTTACTTTGAAGGCATGGTAAATTGGATTTTTCATCCGAGCTGCAATTTAAATCAACGAGTACATCCACTACCGAAGCTCCATTATAATATTCACATTTATCTTTTTCAAACGGATGTGTTGCATCAAAAAATATGATAAACGGGATGAGTTTGATTTTGACATAGTAAATTATCATTTTTTAGATTGTAACGTACCCCTTTCTCTATATTATAGGGTTCACTTTTCTAAACTTATTCGGTTTGATAGAATGCCAAGTCGTGTGACGAAGTTTTTCGTATCACGAGCGCGGAGCGCGAGTGATATATCTACTTACAACTGACTGAAAAAAGTGAATTATTAGTGTAAACATATTTTATTTCAATTTTATACAAGTTATGTACAGGTTACAAATAGTATACAATAGCAAAAGGATCTGAACGGAAGCCAGGGGCTTATTTAGTTCATCTCTTGTGGAATATACAGGGAAAATAAGTTAAGGATCAAACATAAGACTGAATGATTTATATTGAAAAAAAATAATTATTAAAAAATCATTTTCTTCTGCTAAATACATCTAACAATGCTGCACAAGAATGCATGACACATATTGGAATCTTATCACGTGACACACCAGCAAACTATTACTGAACTATTACTCAACAAGTCGACGCTAGAGCTGCTCTATTTCGAGTCACTCAAAAACGCTGAAAAAAAAGTATTCTTTTCATTCAAATTCTTCCAAAATTCCTGCCAGCGGGTTCATGCTCCCTCTAATTTTCTAACTGTATCGACGATAAAAAACGTTTTTTGGCGATTTTAGACAGAAAAGTAGACGGTACACCGTCTGACGTCTCAAAACGTCACAATATTACGTCTGTAATTGCCAGTGACGTCACTAATTAGACTCACGCACTCCGAAACATTAGATTTTTGCAGAATAAAACACGGAAACTTTCCATTGCTTCTTTTGGCGCACTGTGTTATAATTTGAATTATAAAGGAACACAAAAGCATCGGCTTATGTTTTGTAGAAAGAGGAAGCATACAATTTCTTTGCAAAACAATCTGATGTGCAACAAGTGGTGCACAACTGGTATCTTTCGGAATTCTAATAATTTGTCTGTATTATTTAGTGCCATATTCATAAATCATCGCGATTGTTTGGGCTGGTTCGAAAGGTACATATATATTGTTGGTGATATTAAGAAGAAGATAGCCAATGCATTTCATGACATACAAAGTTGACGCATAACCGTATTTACATACATTTATGACCGTATTTTAAACGCTTTATTTACTAATGGCGAGAAAGCGACGTTGCGAAATATATAACATCATTTTGCAGTTATATGAAGGGAGCTATATTGACTTTGGTATCATATAAATCAACAATCATTGCCATTCTGATATTGCTTTATTACACGCCAAATCATATCATTGCACAAACTATGTAAATTTATTCACAGAATGTAACGCTCAAACATTTGGACAGAACTGTGGGTCGAATTGCCACTGTCAGAGCAATGCAACTTGTGATAATGTCCATGGAAGCTGTCCATACAATTTGTGTGCTCCAGGATGGAAAGCAGCTGATTGCAATACAGGTTCGGTATGATAGATGTTTACGTACACATATGTTACATTTATATAATATTAAAACAATACCAAAAAGATACTTTACAATGCTTTCAGTTAGTCATTTTTATCCCAGGAAAGTCTAAAATCACAAAACGCAGCCCACTTAAGACACTAAACGAAACAGAGAGAAACACAAATGAAAAAGCGGAGCAATTCATCTTTGATAACACAAGTCCAACACAAGGAAATGTACATACGTATTATCCTCCAAAATCTATACAAATCCACGAAAGGAAACAAGAAGGAATGTGAACAGCTGCAAAGACGACCACATCGCTGGGCATATAACTAACAGGATCTGTATTTGATGTTTCCGCCTAGCTTGAGCTACTGCTGGCTTAAACCGGTTCCTGTGCGCGCAGCGTAATGAAATTCACCCTTTTATAGCTTTAATAAATCTTAAAAAAATAAACCCTATGTTTGATAAAAAGGGATTCTATAAGGACTTCTTTCTGCGAAATTGATGTTTTAAGGTCACTTGAAAGAGAAATAGTCAAGAATCGCTGTAATTACCCTGACCGCGATTTCTGATAAAATGTCTTGGATGCAAGAAATCATAGACATGGACAATTATGTCATGTCTATTAAACGCCCTTTCTCTTATCGGACTTGGACAGGTAGTGACACTTGCATTCATATGAAATTAGTGCAGATGTTAAGCTATTGTCTCTACTATTGACACAATTAAACATACCAGCATAAAACGCCCTCTTTTATCTATGTAGTAATTCAATCAATGGATATAATGAATGTTCAAATGGAGCATATGTCCCTGCCTCTAATGTTTATGATTGGATGACCTACGGTTTCACAATCGAACAGTATTTCAGTTATATCAGGCAGATGGGGTAGGGGAGGGGTGTGTGCAATGTAACCCTGTTTACGGTTGAAACAAAATTGCTCCATCGAGAATCGAACACGGGACCGCTAGATCAGCAGGCCAACACTTAAGCCACTGAGCTACTGGGGCCTCTGTCTCTACCAGTGATAATGATTATCTTGCTGGTATTTTTTTTTTGTATGTTTTCTTTTCCCTGACTGCTTTGTCGGATAGGGATACTCCATTAAGTATACACTAGATATCTGGATCATACTATACCGTAGCTTGGAAGTATTATGATTATATATATATATAACCCAAATAATTGGATTTTATTTATTATATTTACTACCTGTCATGTTAGAATCAAAAGTCTTAGTCTAATGGGCTTTGTTCCTTTTACAGAGCTTATAATAGGAATGTTGAGCCCTGGTAACTCAGTAGGTTAAGCTCTGGCCTGCTGATCTAACGGTCCTGGTTCAAGACCTGCTTGAATCGGAAATCTTTTCAATTGTTAACGGGGTTCCATTTCATAACGTCTCATTATCACCTTCTCATCATCCTGATGTCGGGTCGCGTAGCGCAATCGGTAGGGCACCTGACTCATAAGTAAGAGGTCCTGGGTTCGAAACCCGGTCTGGCCACATACTTTTGTTTCTCCTTCCGCTGATTCAAGAAGGGCAGTTGTCAGTACTGGCGAAAGAATGTGCACTTAGTACTGGTTAACCGCCTAGGAGGTCTAAGCCTGCTCAGGAATAGTGTGGTAAGGTTAACTGACCGTCCCGACATGACCTTAGTTGTTTACCGTGGACGTTAAGCAACAAATCAATCAAAATCATCATCCTGATATGACGGAAATACAGTTAAAAAGGACGTAAAATATCGCGAGTTATCTATCATTCATCTATAGTTGTTATTCATCTTCATGTGATCCTGCGTCTAAAGATTGAATATAATCTATGGAATAAGGCGCATGTTAGAATATTTAACCTGAGCAAATTTTAATTTTGTCGGGGTAGCTTAATTGTCTTTTTATATTACTCTTTTATTTTATGCATACATTTCTAATTTTTGATAGAGTGCGAGGATGGAACATTTGGACAGAATTGCCAGAATGAATGTCACTGTCGTGATAAGGTGCCATGCGTAAAAGTAAATGGTACCTGTCTCTCTGGTGGATGCTCGAAAGGTTGGCAAGACATCAGCTGTAGTACAAGTATTTATATTTTTTCTTATTTCGATACGTGTTACTTTTTGTTCGTAAATGTAATCTGATGTTACTTGGCGCAAACATCAGTGCATTGCAAACATTTGTGACTTTCTTTAAATAAAATACCAAATGACCTACCCTAGTAAGCAGTTCTTTTCCAACGGTTTGAACTAATCAGACACTGATAAATTCAAATACCAACATACAAAATTGTTGCTTAAAATATGGTAACCTCTGTATTGGAAAGAATCCATCAAACAAGTAAAAATAGCATTTTTGTCTGAAGCTGGTAGTGACCAGTAAAGAAACGTTCAATACCTTCTAGCACGGCCTATGATAACTCGTGGGTTGCTTTGTCGTTAGAGATAAACATTAGTTTCAAATACTCTTCATCTATGATGATCGTAGCAGCCAAAATTAACAACAGATTTAGTAAAACTAGTCTAAGAACAATTCCTCCCCAATACTCTGCTTCCTGCTATATTTTCGAGATTAAAAATAGAAAATAGGTAAAATGAGTGTCGTATATCTTGGTTTTACTGTCCATACTGATGTTTTTGTTTGTCCGGGGCGTGGGTGATGATCCTTTTGGTCGGGCGGAAGTTTTTGCAAAAGTTAAAGGCAAAGGTTAGGATTCAGTAAAACTAATTACCTACCATCTCCCAAATAATCAATTACTGCTCGTTCCAAAACAAATAGGAAAATTCTCAAGAACTGACACAATTTAATCCCAGATCCCACCATAGACACCATGTGGGAAAAAAAGACAACACAAAATTAGTCATCACCAAAGACATCATCAGCGCATCCATGTGTACAGCTACTTTCCATCTAGGTGGTCACCGGGTTAGCCTTAACATAAAAAAACAATATATCAGTAACAGACATAGCAACAGACAACATATAAATCAAACAAGAAAAAATAAAACAGAAGTTCCGCCTTTGCCGGCCAGTAATGGAGTCACTGGTCTTAACCGGTTGCGGCCGCCGCCTGTGCCGCCCCTTTTCCGACGCCCATGTAGTTGCTGGGCGTTCATATTGTATACGCCCGTTAGAAAATCGGACTGAAACGTGGTATATAGTAAGACTATGAGGTGGACCAGCGCTTATTGTTTCGAGGTTATGCTCCGATGATTTTTAAGCTGAGTTACAACCCTTTCCTTAGATTTTTGCCATGTTCGATTCCGGACAACTTCTCCTACCATTTTCATCCAATTAAGCTTTGTAATTTGTAAGAGTACGATGTGGAGTAGCGCATATTATATGGAAGTGATGCTCTGATGATTTTAGCCGAGTTACAGCCCTTTGAAAAAGTCTGGTGCATTCCATAACTAGGCTAATTTTTGGAATATCATGATGAACCTGAATGGCAATGTATATGAGGCTAAGACAGCATGTTTCATACAAGAATGGTTGCTCGCCTTTACTTAGTTTTGGAATCACGTCCCTTTGACTAGTTGTTTAGACTATATTTATACACCCAATAATTGGGTAAGCCTTTGGAATATCACGATGAAGCTTAATAGCAATGTATATTAGGCTGACAAGGTATGTCACATATAAGAATGATTGCCTCTCCTTACTTATTTTTGGACTTACCTCCCTTTGATTAATTTCTAAGGCTGACCTTGTGCAAGCCATAAGTAGACTACCATGTGGAATATCTTGGTGAAAATTTATAGCAATGTGTTTTAGGTTGAGGCATGTGTCTTATATAAGAACAATTGCTCCCCTTCCTTACTTTCGGAGTTACGTCCCTTTGATGAATTTCTAATGCTGTTCTTAAGGGCCCAATGAGTCACGTTTTGAGGGCTAGATTGTTCTGCGTTTCCCGCCCTACGTTTGTACCCTGTTTTGTAGGTATTTTGGTGTTACTACGTGTCTTAACTATGATTTACTTCGTATTATCCGCTTATCAAACGGCTTTGTGTCACGCTTTCAGAAGGGATGAGGAAAATTTACTTACCTACTACGTTTCCGTACGTTTTACTAGGGACTATTAGGTAGTGTCCGGTATAATTGCCTAGTCAGGTGAGGTTTGAGTCGGTATCGGAAAACATACCAAAACGTAATAAATCGATGAATAAACGTCACAAAACGTACCAAGAGGTGGGAAAAGCGTATGTGTAGATGTACGTAGAGGACCTTTACGTATGTCTACGTATTTGCACGTATTTGTAACGTTTCAACTACGTTCTTGTACGTTTTGATTACGTTTTAACTACGCATACAGTAAGTTATTCGAAGTGCTACGTTTAAGTTGAATTTTCAATTCAAACGTAGCTATGCCACGTATGTAACTTTATATATCCGTATAAAATACGTATGCACTACGTTTTTATACGCATATTTTCTGTTTTGGTACGTTTTGAATACGTAGAAAAACCTAGTCCTCAATACGTGACAGTGAGACTGAGATTTAGAGGACCCCTAAGTTATTCTTGTTACGTTTTTGTACGTATTTAATGCGTTTCGACTACGTTTTAGTACGTTTTGACCACGTTTAACTACGTGTTGCAACGTTTTGTTAGGTATACGCTATGTATTTCAAAATGCCATTTTTGAGTTAAACATTCTAAATAAAACGTAACTAGGCCACGTATTTAGCTTCATTTATATACGTATTCACTATGTTTCACAACGTATACTGCCACTTTGCCACGTTTTAAAACGTAGTAAAACCTAGCCCTCAAAACGTGACAGTGAGACTGTGGCTTAAGCAAGCCATAACCACGTAATCGTATCGAAATCTTGACGGAACTTAAAAGCAAGGTGTATTGGGTTGAGACAGTGTGTCATATAAATCCCCCTCCTTAGTTTTTTAGTTACATCAGTTTTATTATTTTTAAGGCTAATCGTATGAGAACCATAACGGCTGGAATAACTTGATAAATTTTATAGCAGTGTAGACGAGGTTAAGATGGTGTGTGTCATATAAGCATGGTTGCTTCCTGTTTCTTTATTTCAGAGTTACGTTCCTTTTATTATTTCTTAGACAGTTTTGTGTGCGCCATTGCTAAGTAATTGGTTTGAATATCTTGGTGACAATTTATAGAAGTGTGCATGAGCTAGAAACTGTCTGTTGAGAATGGGAATGGGTTGCTTTCCCTTTCTTAATTTTGGAGTTATATCCCTTTGATAAGTATTTACAGTCTCTTTTTGTACACAGACTAGTACCTGTGTGTGGCTAAAGATCTGCCCAAGGTACTGAGGGGCTGAACCTCACTAAGAAACGGGCGTTTATTGCCCCGCTTGCGGTGCTCTTGTTAACTTTGTGTTTCTATTCTCTTCTATTGGTTTGGCATTTTGCAGGTTGACTTCCCCTGGCTGTCGTCATGGCCATAGAGAATGAGGTGACTCGGCGGTTCACGTCTATTTTGTATTGGTTTCATTTACAGGCATCACCTAGTTGCTTTTACTGGAGGATTGTGCCAGTTAATGAGTTCTACGATTCCTTATCGCATTTTTTTTACAGTTTGGGTGAACATAAAAACAGAAATTCGCGTAAGTCGCTCTTACTTTTATCTGGGTACACTTATTGTTTTAAAAATGATTTATATGGGCAAAGCGACTTCAAAATTCAAAGAACTATAAAATACATTATAGTGAAGTACAGCGAGGAGAACGGATAGGATTTATATTGCTGACCTCTCGGTATTTTAGCTCATCTGGGGCGCAGGCTAAGGGTGAGCCTATAGTGTAAGCAGGCATTCGCCTTCCATCTTCCGTCCGTCCGTATGTTAACATTTCCGAACAACATTCCCTCTGAAACGGCAAAATCGATTGTTACCAAATTTCATATATATAACAATTATTGGGAGAAAAAAAGTAATAATTACGCAATTTTATCCAAACCCCTTAATGAAAATAGAAAATTTGCATTTATTGCTATGTCACTGCAGATATTGTGACAAATGTTCACAGAAATGTTTCTCGAGAGGTCCTCTACCAACCACATAGGATATTTAAAAATTGCACAATTCGGTTGGTTGCCATGGCAACCGATTGCTTAAAATAGAGAAAAAATATTCAGAATCACCTCCTCAAAAACGATGTAACAGATAAAGCTCAAGCTTTAGATTTTAGATTAACCTTTATATATATTTTTGTTAGTGTGGCAATATCTTTGGCGTTTGGTTACTATCCTTTTCAGTTTCCATTGGGTTATTATGAATTTTTTTTTATTTATATTGCTATTTCGCAGCAGATATTTTGACAAAATTTTTACAGCAATGTACCTTGTGTAGTCCACTACCAACCACCTAAAATTTATGAAAATTTTAAATATCTTGGCTGATTGCCATTTGAAAATAGTATATAATCATATTGATAAAAATCTCTTTAAACTTTGCAGACGATAAAACTCATTTTTACATAAAGGCTTTAAGTACTGCCTCTATTCCTGGCAATTGCTTCAGCGGTTCGGTCGATATGGGAACTTAAACTTGCCATTGTTTTGTAAAAAGGAAATTGAAAGTTTTATTATTCCTATATACGGCATATATTTAGAAAAAAAACTTTTACCGAACTTTTCCTTGAGTTATCCTCTTCGTACCACATGAAGTGTGTGATAATTTCACAATTCGACTGGTGTCATGGCAAACTGTTTGTAAAACAATGAAAAAAAATATCTAAAAATCTTCTGCTGAAACACTTTGTAGTCTATAAAGCTCAGACTTTACTGAAAAGTTTTTAGTAATAGCCTCTTAAGACATACTGGTTTTCATGGCAATTGCTCCAGCCATTCGGTTGCCATAGAAGTTTAAAGTTGCGATTGGCTTATAATGTGTAAATTTGAAAAAAAAAAATGCCTGTATTTCAATGTTATTTGAGAGATTTTAATAAAAATTGTACCGAAATATTCTTAAAATTGTCCTTGCGCTTATAACTCGAAAGTATGCTTATAGCATAGTCATGTTTGCACATTGTCTCACTACCAGCATTTTGTCAACATTTTCGAACAACATTTCCTCTAAAGCTATGAAGTTCGTAGTTACCAAATTGTATATATATAAGTTAAAAGATAGGCAATGATCAGGAATTGATACAATCAAATCAAACACTTTTCCCATATAACCAAAAGGGAAAGAAACACACACAAACACAAATTGACAAAGATGAACGATAAGACCTATATCAAACAATACCACTGAAATACGGGAACAAAAGAAAAAACATCAGTTGAAACCCGAATAACCCAGCTAAAGACAAGCTGAAATAGTGTCTATAAGCATGTGAACCAATAATACTGTTATTTTTTTATCCAGGTCCATTCGGTACGTTTGGTGCTAAGGTAACTTAAAGAAATCATAGGTTTGTTTTCACAGGGAATTGATTAAACTTGCTGCTAATTTGGTTATATTGTACAATGCGCCATTGAGATACTTACGACTTGAATACTTAAGATGAATAAACTCCGGGGAGCTACAGGACAAATAGTCATCCGGTCAATCTTATTATTATGTAAAATTACAGAATGCTACGATGGGACATTTGGACAGAACTGCATGTCTATATGTCACTGTCAGCACAATGCTGCATGCGACCATGAAAATGGAACATGTCCAAATGGCATATGTGCTTCAGGATGGAAAGGATTTGACTGCAATTCAGGTTTGTATAAAACAGCATATTTTATTGTATTTCATGTGCTCGTTCAAAAACGTATGAGAGAACTCGACAATACAAATTGACATTCAATTTGACGAATGCTTTATACCGTTTTGAGCGAGTTTCAATAGAGGAAATAATATTTAAGAACAAATTGAAACAGTATCCCATAAAATTTCAACAACTAACACGTTTAGAATATTTTGCGTTGACAGTCAACCGGGACAAATAATAGATAGGTCGATATGCCCTCAGCAATTGAAAACTTTGAGATAAAATTTAGCGAAATTATGCAGGTAAACAATTCAGCTTCAACCACAGGTACATAGATGGTGTTTTATCTCTGAATAAAGCAAAGATTTTGAAATTTATTGATATTTATTACGCCTGTGAACAATGGCAGGGAGTTGAAACTTGCAACACAGTTCAGACATGCATTTAACATTTGCATAAAGGAAACCGAACTATTATCCGTGTCATTATGGCAGAACTATATCCCCTTGAATGACATACATATTGTGACCATATTTAAATCTTAGTAGTACTGTTTTTGTCTCTGCCAGTCCTCCAATAGTATTTGATGTAGGAATTTGAAACTTGCAACACAGTTCAGACATGCATGGGACATGTGCATAAGGGAAACAAAACTTTGATTTAGGTCAATATTGCAGAGTTATGTCCCCTTGACATAAAATGACATACATATTTTAACCATATTTCCATGGCTTATAAACAAGCTCACCTTTTGTCATCGCTCTAGCGGCATCATTTATTAACCGATTTGGATATTACATCACAGCTATATTGGGTATGACAATACCTCGAACAAGGTTGCGTTTCAGGTTGGTAGGATAAAGGTCAAGGCCACAGTTGATATTTTCATAAAAACTTTGACATCGTTTTTTGCTTTTATTGGTGTTTGATTTTGATAACTTCACGCAAATGTTAAGTATGGCAATATCTTGAATAAATTACCGTTTCAGCACCGCAGGTCCAGGGTCAAGGTCACAGTTTAGAAAAAATATATTATCTCTCTAGCCCCTTTATTAATTGTCAGATTTTGATTTAACTTTCCCCTCATGTTAAGTGTGACAATATCTTGGACAAGTTCACAACCAGATTTTTATCTTCAAAGTCAAGGACTCATTTGTTTATTTTAAGAAAATACGATGTCATCCCTCTGGAATCATTTTGATATAACTTGACACAAATATTTAGGATAACAATATCTGGGTCAAATTCACGTTTCATCATTGTAGGTCAAGGTCACAGATGCTATTAAAGGTACATGTAAACCTTTTGTCATGGTTCTATTGCCTTTATTTGTTAACTGATTGTACACAATCACACAAATATTAAGTATGACAATATCTTGGACTAGTTCACGTTTTAGGGTTGTAGATCCAAGGTCAAGGTCACAATTGCTATTTTAGAAAAACAAGCTTATTCATCCCTCTAGCACCTTTATTCATTGACATATTTTGATTTAACTTCACACAAATATGTCTTAACACATTACTCATGTAGTGAGGCATATGGCGGGGGCATTCATCACCTTTAGTTATTGTCTGGTTTTCTTCAGATTTGGATTCTTTGTCCAAATTCACTTACTAGAGAGCTCAAAATTAGGTTTGTAGGGCTTGTACTTTAGAAGTTATTCACACATTTTGAAACGTGAGTGTATCATATGCTTTACATCTACGTACATGGTGGATGTTTGAGATTTCACCTCGTTTTAGCAGTCAAGCGTACTGTTTTAGTCTGAGTGTTAGATAATTATGTATCTGTTAAACAGATAATGTCAATCAGCAGCATAAAAGAATGACAATATATTACTTATATGTGTTTTGAAGTGCACCCTGTTTACCAAGGCCCATGGGGTCTTCGATCGGGGGATTTGCCATCTCCTTCTTTATATAGGAATATCCTTGTGACCAAAATATCTAAAGAACCACATAAGCTAGCATGTTTATATTTGGAATATATTTACAAACTAAGACGTAGATGAACTGATTAACGTTTGAGCATATTCCATTAATTTTTGGTTGAGTTATTACTCTTTTTTGGACAAAGGCATTTATATAGGAATAATCTTGTGACCAAAATAACTGAAGAATCGCTTAAGCTAGGAGCCTGATATTTGGCATACAGTTTCAAACTATGGTGTCGATGATCTAATTAACTTCTGAGCACATTTCAAGAATTTAGGGTTTTTAGTTATTTCTCTTTCTCGGACATAGGCATTTTATATAGGAATATCCTTGTGACCAAAATATCTGAAGAACCTAAACGTTTAAGATAGGATCCTGATATTTAGCATACAGTTACAGGCCAAGATGTAGATGATCTGATTAGCTTTGTAGCCAGTTCTATGAGTAATGGGTTGCGTTATACCACTTTCTCACTCATACATTATGGGATGAACCTCCTTTAGAGGCAAGCATATGGTTGGGGGCATAGTGTTTCTTAAACACATTTTCTAGTTAACGGCAACGTCAAATATGGGTAAATGCTAGAACATAATATTATATGGAAAGTTTTGAAGATTTTGCCCTAAAAATTGTTATAATTATACAGTCGTCTTAATGAGGTCGTGTAGAATTATAAGTACAAGAGGTCAAGGTCATTCTTTGACCTTTGACCAAAGTCTCTCATACTTTGACATTTTCAAACATGTCCTCAAAAGCCAAAGGACCAATGGTAAACATATTTTCAAGTTTGTTCAAACGGTCCAGGTCACAGGACCAACAGGGCCGCTATACCCTTATATGGTATAAACCTTCAATATTTTTCTTCTCCGGGACCAATGGCCTTGAAACTAGGTAAGTACCATGGAGTACTAAAGTCCTCCAAGACTGTTCAAATGATGACCTTGGGTTGACCTAGACCTTTTTTTGTGGCATGGTCAAATATGGGAAAATGCTAGAAAATAAGATTTCATGGAACATTTGGCCTAAAAATTGGTATATACGGTTGTCTTAATCAGTACATGAAGACTATGAGTACAAGAGGTCATGGTCATTTTGTGACTTTTGACCTAAGACTTATATTTTCACACATAAGAAAAAGCCACTTTGCCAATTGCTCAAGTAAGCGATTCAAGAACTCATGGCCCTCTTGCTTATGACAAGAGCAATATATTCAATTTTCCCACAGTGAACTTCCATTTTTGAGTAGAAATACTCCTTCGGCACCTGCTGTGGGTGGTCGGGTGGTGCGATGGTGCTTTGCTATAACTTTTAGTGCCGGTGCGTCCAAGTACTTTTAAATATTATAGGCAAGGGCCTACTGTGCTTGCAATAGGTGCGGGTGGAGGTTGTTTGGACAGTTGTTCTCTCGTCTATCATTTCTCTGGGAGACGGCCCGATATAGACTGAAATTCTGTCCCAAAGGGCCGTGAGGCCCAAAACAATCATATCAATCGAATCTAATCGGCACCTGCATTCAGAGTTTATTCTATTTACAAAGTCGCCGATACTAGAGCCTTATTCAACTATTAAGACCTTGGTGATAGACCAGAGGAAGCTACTTCTCAATACCTTGTTGTCACAGGTTTATCTCAGAGCGAAGATTGTGTCAACTTTTAGAAAGAGATCTATGGGATACACTCATAGACAGCATGACCTCGTTGATCCCTACAATGTGGCCGTTTCTAAATCTATTTCCTACGTGATAGGAACTGCTGAAACGAAACATAGTATGGCTTTCAGTTACCGGACTTATACTTTCACTGACTTTTCTATCAGTTATGTAAAAGGTAAAGGTTTTCCATAGCCTAGTAGCCGTAGGGACATTTGGGGTTAGAGGCCCACTTTGTCTTGGGCACAGCAAATGAAAGGTGGAGCTCATCCCTCTCCTTTCGCTGCCTTCACTGAGATACAAAGTATACAAAGACGCGAGTGCACTATAAATAGCAGGTGATGCTTACTACTCGCGAGCACTTGATTACACTTCCTTTTTCATTCGTGTATTTTTATTTGGTGAGGAGGTTGAGAAGAATATTTCTGATTTGTCTTTATTTTTATGGTTTATGAGTTCGGACTTATAAGTTTGGTGCTTAGACCGCTCTATGTTTAGAGGTTCGGACTTAAGATTTTGGTACTCTGACCGTCTATTTACTCTTTTCGGACAAATGAGAACGCCCCTATAGGACTTAGTGATGCATCATTCCCATTGCTTAAGTCCTAATGTGCTTTAACGAGTTTTATTTGCATTAACCGTTTTTTATTAACCGATAGTGGTATAATTTGTGATAGATCTCTATGTTTTCTAGTAAAAAAGTTTCTTTTTAATTTAAAACAGAGTGCGATGATGGGACGTTTGGCCAGGATTGCGGAAATGAATGTCACTGCTTGAATATGGTGGCTTGCAACAAAACCAGTGGTATATGTCTCTCTGGTTTGTGTGATGATGGTTGGAGAGGCGAAAGCTGCAGTGCAGGTACTGTAGCATTGATATTTGTTTACATTGTGTACTCTGCTATGAGTTCTGTTTAATCGAAAGCCGTTTTTTCTCATATGACGTCTCTGTTCTTCAGTGGATAAGGTCGTGTCATAAAAATCATTGAAGTTATAAGTGAGATTCTACCTGGAATTCATACAGTGGTAAAGTGTGATTTTCTCAAAGCTATATGTTATTCTAAAATGATTAAAATCTTTGTTTCATGTGCCTTAGCTATTTCGCTATTCATTCATACAGTCTGTTGTCTCCTTTGTTTCCTACTTGCCCATTGTGAACGTGTATTTTTAGTCTTTGATGCTGCTACAATATTGTAACGGGCGTATATTGCCCTGCTTTGCAGAGCTCTTATGCATACGTGAAAGGATTGAAAGCATAACCATTTCAACTAACACGATCGCTTTCACTGACGTCCGTTTAGTAACTATATAACTTGGTATATTTATATTTATCATTATTCAGTTTGAATTCACACACACATTCGTTTTGGGAACTTGGTATATTTATATTTATCATTATTCAGTTTAAATTCGTTTTGGGGCATGTCATTTAGGTAAATCTAAACTAGAATACAACATTGTTAGGTTACTTTAGGAAGCGTAAAGCTACTGAGCAAATCTTCAACATCATTGGTATCGAAGCATGGCATAAACTATTTCCATGCTCCGATATCAATGATGTTATAGATTTGTCACCATAGCAACTATGGAATTACCAATTGTTGTGGTTAGAACCTTGGCAGAATGACGTCTCGATAATGTCACTTTGACATCAATTTGAATTCTAAGTCGCTACGGGAACAAATCGATGACGTCATTGATATCGGAGTATGACAAAACAGAGTTTACAATGCTCTGCCATTTTTTAGTTCCATTACAAACTGCAAAAATTCTTTCAACAGATACTTCAGACTTTTTCAAACATGTAATTATTCTCAAGTTATTAAATGCTTGCTCAAATTGTTTTTTTCAACCTGTGAATTTGAATAACTAGGGCTGTTTAGATCGATAAAATTTATTTTAGGGGCAGGGGATAGTACAACATCTGGACAGAAGGCTAATGGACAGACGGATTTAATGACATTAAGAGGATATCAAAATTACAAATATTCTAACGGAAATTTAAGAAACAAAATTGTTTGGAAGCAATGGGAGGAAATGGGAGTAAGATAGTTGGGGCATAGGCTAAAAGAACTAAAACACGAAGAGAATATCAAAATAAGAATTATTCAAGGAAGAAATTTGGGATTAGAAATTTTAAGGGAAAAATCGAGAGCAAAATTTGATCGAACTAATAGAGGGATTTGCGGCTCAGATAGTGGAAGTTGGGCACAAACTATCAACGATATTGAGAGGATATCAAAATAACAAATATTTAAAAAATGGCGGAGCAAAAATTGTAAACTTTGGAAATGATGCGTAAATGGGAGAAGAGAATAGATACTGGCAGTTACGGACACTAAGAGGGTATAAAAGTTACAAATATTCATAAGCAAATTTGGAGAGCATTGGGCTCATATAGTAAGGGATGGGCAAAACAGCTGTTGGCGAGCAAAACATTTGGGAAACAAAACGTTTGGGCCTTACTCTTGAATAAAATATTCCACAGGAATTAAATTCTGTTAATTTATTTCACCAGTCACTCATTTTCGAAATATACCAAATATTTTGGGGATTAAAAATTTGGGGAGCAAGAGATGTATGGAACAATGAGGGCTATAAGCCTCAGATAGTGGTGGGGTGGAAACAAACAGCTAAACATACTGACAAAATTTGGAAGCAAAAGTTCTGAGGAGCAAAAATTTCGGGCACAAAAATGTCAAGGAATTCAAATTTGGAAGCAAATATTTGGGGGCAAATATATGGGGATTGGCAAAGCATCTTTTTGGGAAGAAATTGTTTGGGGGAGCAAAGATTGTATAGCAAAACCTAGGGAGCGATTTGAAAGAATGGGTGTCAGGCGGTCGGGGACAGGCGCCAACAGCTAAGATACTGAAATGATATGAAACTACATGTAAATGTATTCAAAACCCTTTGGTGAGCAAAAATTGTTCAGAGGGCAATGAGCGTAAGATAACAATTTTGGGGACCAAACATTTTCGATAGCAATGAGGGTGGGGCAATGAGGGTCAGTCATTAGGGGAATGGGCAAAGCAGCTAAGGACACGGAAAGGATATCAAAATTAAAATATAGAAAAGATCATGGGGAGCAAAGTTTTGAAGCAAACATTGTCGGGTGCAATGGGAGGGGTGGAACGGAAGAAACAGGGTCAGATAGATAGTGGGGGATAGGCAAACTTAGGTATGGACGCGGAGTGGATTATTGTAAATATAAAAAATGGGGGCTGCCAGTTTTACGAAGCAATGGGAGTCAGACAAGTGGAGCAATACCTTCTTAGAGGATATCAGAATTAGAAATATTGAGAAAAAAATAGGGGGAGCAAAAATGTTAAGGAGCAAAGGTGGGTAGGAGGTAAGGCAACACCGAAACCCTTCCAGGCTTGCGTAGAGGATGGTTCGATGGTATGAGATCATCCTCGAGGCGTGATGCAGTACTCCAGATCAAATGACTATAAAATTGTGTAATATCATATGCCTTAGGGGCCAGCCAACAATTTATACTTGCCAAGGCTTATGCATCGACCCGGATTCGAACCTGTGCAGCAGAGGTATGAAGCTAGTCGTGAGACAAACGAGCTATCGAGGCACACCTTTGGACATGCTTGTTGACGTTACGTCACTAGTCCCGTTTCTCTGGTTCTCGTTTCTACGATGCACGTTAAAAAATGACGCTCTTGAAGCTGGAACTTAGTCTGAGCCTCGTTTAAAGGAAAGTGATACGGATTTAGAAAACGTCCGTTTGATACGGCTTTCTATATCAGATGGCCGGAAAACAGGCAGTTCAAAGGGTGTATCATTAACAGGTATGTAATAAAAACATTTACCTATCTCTGGCACCTTACTGGAATAACCTAAGTAACCGAAGGAATGCTACATGTACTCCAAAATTAAGTTAGTGGGAGCAATCAATCTTATATGCGACACATCGTCTTGAGATAATGTACATTGCTACAAAGTTTTATCAAGATGTTCCTAACGGTTTCGAAAGTTTGGCGTTCACAAAATTAGAATACAAAAATAGATTAAAACACTAATCAAATGAACGTCACTATAAAACGAAGCGGGGGAGAATCACTATTTTTACGAGTATTGCTCCATGAAGATATTTTATACAGTCAAATCGTCATGGCGCGCACAAAACTAATGAGGAAAAAAACTAATCAAAGGAACATAAATTGGGACCCGGAAAGGAAAAGATGCTTGCACGCGACACGTTGCCCTGTTTTTATTCATACATGCATTACTATAAAATTTCAGCAAGATATCCCATACGGTTACTGAGTTATGGCGCGCACAAGAATGTCTAGACAATCGGCTGAACAGACGGACGGACAGCATCATAACATAAAACATCAGTTAATTTTTTGCAAAACGGGTGTAAAACGAAATCTAGCAGAAAGAAGAAAAAATAATTTTACTGAATTTTGCGATGATTCAGTAGCGTGGGTTTTTATGTATAAGATCAGTTTCATGTTGCTTATTCTTCGCTTATTCCGTATGCTGAACTGAAGTAGAGGTCTTGTATTTTCAAAAGATCTTGTGTCTTAAATAAATTGACTGTCCATCAAAATTCATTTTTGCTGGATATTCAACCTTTATCTTCACTGCAGTTGGTGTTGTGTCGAATGGCGGCCGGAAAAAATCTCCCCGTACATCATCATAGCCCAGATTAAATATTTTCTGGTGTTTGTCATAATTCGGCTCATTCTCAAATAAAGTTCCGCTGAAGACCACGCTAGGGGTCGTGGGCAGTGTTGCAACGTTACATTACTGCACATGAACAGACTCAATTAAACCGAGTCTGCTATTTCTGTGTCTTTAATGTGTGACTTGCTTCCAGAAGATCAGCATTGAAGCTCATTCTATATAGAAATAAAAAAATACGCTAAGTATATATTACAAGGTTCCGTTGTTTAAAGTAATTACATGAACCATACTATTACAGAATGCTATGGAGGAACATTTGGGCTAAACTGCAGCTCTGTATGCCACTGTCAGAACAATGTTACTTGTGATCATAAGGATGGAACATGTCCAAATAATGTATGTGCTCCTGGGTGGAAAGGATCTGACTGCAATACAGGTTTAGTATAAAATATTTGAGCCAACAAAACCAACAAAGTGGGTGTGGGTCAAGCAAAGACTCAGATCAGCCTGGGCATCCGGCCAATCTAATCAGAGTCTTCGCTGTCTGCAAGGAGGTAGCGTAGACCCATAACTACCTTTTAAGCTCTTCGCAAAAAGTCTGATCAGACTTGATGAATGCCTAGGCTGATCTGAGTGTGCGCTGGACGCACAACCGCTTTGTTGGTTTTGTCGTGTCGCGGCTCATTCGTATTTGTATGTAGTAATTTACAGAGACCAACAATATAGCTTGGGACTCCTTGTAGCTTAGTATGCGAAGTGCTGGCCTGCTGATCTAGTTGTTCCAGGTTCGATTCCCACCGGAGGCGGAAGTCTTTTCAACCGTAGGCGAGGTTCATTGCATACAGCCTTTCATATACATTCTCCCATCGTTCTGATAGAACAGTCACTGAAATTATGATAGAAAGGACGTAAAATTGCAAGTAAACCAGCCATTCATACCATTTTGTCTATTCAGCTAAATAAGAGTTCATTTCAGTGTGTTTGATCTTCAAAAGAGGAATATATCAGTCATTTAGTAGTAGTGAGTACTAAGTTCTATATGCATGCTCCTCGATAATCTATAGGGTAATGTCATTAATGACCAACTTAGATTTACTTATAGTTTGCCTTGTTGTACTTTTTATCAATTATATAGAGGAATCGATGCAGTTGGTACATGTATGGTTATGTGTATTTTGCTACATTTGTTTCAGTTTTTTACACAACTCCCTTTCTGATTTATTGTTGTATAATACAAACCATTGTAAAATTGTTATAACAATATGATTGTTTAAAGCAGAGAAAGTAAAAAGTTCTGTGAGGTTATATATTTTCTGTTTTATAAAAGTCGTTTGTTTTTTCATTTCTTATTATTCTTATCAGAGTGCGATGATGGAACATTTGGTCAGGACTGCCAGAGTAATTGTCATTGCCAAGACCAGGTGGATTGTGATAAAATAAGTGGTATCTGTTCTTCTGAATTATGCGCTAATGGGTGGATAGGCAACAACTGTAGCACAGGTATTATTGATCAGTTCCTATTGTCATTATTGTCACAGTTCATAACATTTTCTTGTAAACTCGTGAGAAATCAGAACGCAAAAATATATAAAATAATCAGTCGAATCAAGTTGTAAAATGTAGACTGAATTAAACTTGTTATATTTAATTGTATGCATAGGGAGAAAAATAACAGGTATAGCTACTGTCTCTAAGGAGAGTATGGTATTTCGGGTAGGGCTTTTTTGCATGACTGTGTTGTTCATGAGTAACTTCATCCATATTTCTACAGTATCAGAGCAATAAAAAATACTAGCAACATAAACTCTGATTATCACTTGTTATCTGTTTAATTTATAATCGGCTTATCACTTGTAATTTATTGTTTGTTGGGATGTCTTTGTCATTCTTTCCCTATGATGTTGGGGATAGGGTTTGGGATCTGATTCAGTCAGTTCCTGAAGTGTATTTACTCTTTAAATTTATATAACAACATCCTCAATATTACTTCTTATGTCGTTAAAATGCAAATATTATCTTTGACCAATAAAATTACAGAATGCTACGTTGGAACATTTGGACAGAACTGCATTTCAGTATGTCACTGTAAAACCAACGCAACCTGTAATCACGTGGATGGAAAATGCCCCGACAATGTTTGTGCTCCAGGATGGAAAGAAACAGCCTGTAATACAGGTTAAGATGTTTAATCTTTTTGTGAACTTGTACTGGTATTGTTTGACGGATGGTGCCCCTGTGTTGTGCCTTTCGCCCTACTGCCTACATCCCACCACATCGCCATTCTCCATCCAATTTTGTGCTTCAAAGAGACATGCACAGTTCGTATCATTAATATGTCAGCAGCAGCTGTATGAAGTTCAAATGAGTGTACTTTAGCCTTAAGCCAAACAAAAAATGCGCTGACAAGGCTGTAATTTTGACCAAATCACTTGTTACTCTTCAAAAGCCATATGTACATCTTCAATATGCCTTGAACAGGTGTGCAGAGTTTCAAACTGATAGTATAGAAACTGTGAGAGAAGTTGGTTATACAAACTTGCCATCCTGTATCAATGAACCTCATAACGTTTCAAAGTTTGATAATTCCTTTAATTTGTCAAAAATAAAAACGTTTTGTACAAAAAGGCATATGCACATTTTCAATTTGTCTTTAACACCTGTAGAAAGTTTCAAGGTGATTGGTAACAATCTCGAAAAATAATTTTTCGCTTGAAAATGACATACAAAATCTTCGTTATGTCTGTAGCATTCGTAAAAATACTCGAGATTGTTGCTAGGTTCTGTTGATGGAGTTGCTCATATATACCTGTCATCCTACATGAGCAATAATCCAAATATTGTCTAGTTTGAAAAGTCGTAATTACGACAAAACGTTTTTTTCCTCTTCAAGAAGGCACATGCATATTTTCAGGATGTCTAAAAGATCAGTATTTAGTTTGAAATTGATAGCTTCAAAACTGTGGAAGGAGTTAATTATATAACTCGCAATGTAAAATTAGCCAGTACCTGTACTATTTCCTAGTTTGAAAATGCCGTGATTTTATCAAAATTAATATTTTTCTCTCCAAAAGGCACATGCATGTTTTAATATGCTCGTTATCCCATCTGTGCAAATTTTAATGTGATTGCTTTGAAACTGTAGGTCGAGTGATAAGTTTTAGATGAAAATGGTTAAAGTACCCGAATCATAAGTCCGAACTCGTAAGTCCTTTTAACATTGACAATTCCGGAATATTTAGGATACACAGATATGGTTTGACGGAGGGACGGATAGACAGATGGATAGACCATGGTAAACACAATGCCCCTGACTATCATATTGGAGGGGGAGGAGGCGCATAAAAACACCATGCTTTCAGTTTTGTTCAATAGGATAAACGTTTATCTATTAACCACACCTAATAAAACAGATAATTCTTTTTACGTGTACTTGGCACATCAATAAAGTTTCGGTCCCATATAAAAGCCAACCTTGAAATGAGGTAAAATAATCAAACACTGAATTTCTTCTTAATTTATAAGTCAATGCAGATAAGGCCAGGCCAATGTGCTTAGCGCAAGGATGTTGGTTATTAGTTTTATTTGCTTCATATACACACGTGTATACAATATTAACCTTGTTACTTGATACTTTATAAAAACCATATTATGACAAAACATTATTACTACGATAAGTACGTAATTATAAATGTCAATTAATTGAATAAATAGATGTTCATAAAATTATGAAAGCATCATGTCACGTGCATAAGACATAAATTAAAATCTTCAAGAGTTCCTTCAAGACCAGATAAATACATTCAAAAGAAGTAACATGGGCCATACCTCCCATTTTTAACTACTTAAGCCTCATCAGTGACCGACCCTGAAAATATATGGTGACAAAAGTCTGAGAAAAGCCTATTGTAATTTATCAATTTTATTAAGACAGTCGGTTATTATAAAAGAAAAGCAAAACGATTGTAAAGCAATGATGTAGAAAGCCTTTAAAGGGCAATTATTAAGGTGTTTTTTATTACAGAAATGAAAGTGGTTTTCTCTATGTAACTGAGTATCGAAAGCCGCATCAAATTATCAGTACTAGTTTTCGAGATATAAAGAGTTGAATTCGTTAATTTTATGCTCTCTGACAATCATTTTGAGCTGCCTCATTAATATATTTGATGTTTTTAGATTGTCTAATATTTTCTTGTTCAACGTTCCAAAATGGTTAAAATTTGTATTATAGTATTAGTGACACTAATAACAACTGCCCAAATTCAAAATATTGCTTATATTTGGAATTTAAGCAGTTAAATTTTCAAATTTAAATATTTGATAAAAGTTTATTAAATTTCAATTTAAATGCTTGTCAGGATATATAAATGAACATAGTAGTTTTCGATCTGTTAAATAGGTCTCTGACAATGACTTTTTTTTTGGCACTGAGGTAAAAGAAAATGCTTTAAAATCTGTTTTTAAACTTTTTTGTAAATTTAATTCAAATTTTACATAAAATTTAAATCTGTGGATGAACATTCCCAATAATTAATCGGCTATTAAATATATATAAAAAAATCAAAAATGTAAGATAACTTTCATTTACTCTTTAGAAAAAAGGTTTATATCCTCTGATCTCGGACAAATATAAATATGATCTGCACTATGGATGATTAAGGCTCAATTATTTCTTTCTATCCAGTGTCGTTCATATTTTGATAACGGTCGGAAAATTGAAATTCTTTGTCTATATCATTTTGACGGCCGGGATTTCAAGAAATTCGGTGGAAAAGAGAATGGGGTTAAATATCAGGCCTTTATTTTCACATGTCTGTTTCATGAGTAAAATCGAAAGTACAGTCGTTAGGTGATATAATAAAATATACGTGGGGTGATTGAAGAAATCTAAGCCTCACCATTTTTAAGAACTTTAAAGTGGATTGGAGTTATTGGTTTTAAAGAGCCATTCTATAGAGCAACAATAACCAAATTCGGGAATAATTTATCAATTGGATAACACTTCACCTTTTACAGTTACCCCCATGAGTGCACTGTATAACTCTTTGACGGCCATAACTTTAGCAGAGATAAACATTTTGCAATAGTTTTTTTTTTGCAAATATATGTCCTACAGCATTCCGGTAATTGATGATATACGCACACATAAATCTATTCCATTTTAAAATAAAAAGCAAAAATTTTAATTTTCAGGAAGTGTCTATTTTGAGAGTTTCTGCAGATAGTGCATGTCGGAGTCGTATGCTCTGCTTGCACAGGAGTGGATACCTTTTAACTCTTTTTGTTAGATGTCAATGTTTATTTGTATTTGAACTTTGTTTTGTTATACTCACAATGTTCCTAATAAACACGAAAGTAGGATATAGGTCTCTAAATTTCAGGACTGCAATATATAAGGGTTTACGGTAAAGCCACAAGATGCCAAAATATTTTGGTTTTCCATCAAACCATTGACAAATCATCATATTTGCATGTACTACAACAAGAATCATTTAAACCTTGAAGAATGTGAAGAATGAATTCTCAAAGTAATGCAAGGCAAATAGATTTTAAGAGAAGCTGACTGTAAGCATCGAGCATTGGATGGAAACTCAAAATTTTGTATTTTGCTCAAAAGTTAGTGGTTTAAAGCTCTCGATGAAAGATGGAGATCGGTGAAAAAATTAGTGAAATATGTCAAACGGTTCTCCAGATATCTAAGCAAATTCTGTTGCCATGGCAACCATTTTTAGGCCGGTCAAATTTTATATATTTTACCGAATTTCAAAGGGAAAATATATCTCTCCTGATGCAAGTATCAAATACTTGACCAGTATGGTGCTTAGGACTAAATGTTAGTGTTATTCTCTGCACCTTCAAAGCATCGGCCACTGCACGTTGTTGAAACCATGGCAACTGAAAGTACATATAGTCGGAGAAAAAATAAAATTTAAGAAAATAGCACTTTTTTAAATCAAGATTATTGAAAATGGCAGCCTGACCTGAATATACCATTTACATGTCTTCAAACATCAACATAAGTACAGTTCATAACAAAAACAATTAGGTGTAAACTTTCACTAACTAACGAATAAATGCACGTGCAAATGGCTTCCCTCTTGCAATTCCAATTTTACAGAAAACAACAGTTTTCTAGTTGTTTGCCTTAAGTACCACTCTGCCAGATTGAATTTGCTACAAAAAACAGTAATGAGTCTTGTTATATCCCATCTTTGCAAATAACGGTGTAGAAACGTATTTGAAGATGTTGTTTCTATGGTTACAATGTATAAAATGTGTTAAATCAGTTCAGAACAACTCTAAAACTATATAACTGATATACATCTCCTAATTTGCCTTAGAATCGATATGGATTAAACGTGGTTCAGTACTAGGTTTCTATATCTTTTATGGTTTTCATTTTTTTCTAATAAACAAATTTAAAGTGCTGCTAAGATACCCCACCCACTAATTTATTATGCATTAGCGATATCACCATTTTGTGAAGAGAAAGAGTGTACAAATGTGAAAAATGTGTGATTTAGTACTAGTTAAGATATATTTTTTTTCTTTACCAGTGAGTAATCGCTGGTTGATACAAGATGTTGAAGGGCAAATCGCTTAATATTAATTCTCGACGGCGAAGCCGGAGTGAGTTAAGAAAAGATGACTGTAAGCATTGAGCATCATTTTGCTCAATTTTTATGGTTCGAAAAATCACATGCCAAACCAATAATAATTTCATCACAAAATGGGCATAAATATTTAAATGGCACCAATTAAAACTCAGGTGGCAGACTATAAAACGAAGCGGGTTAATGGCATGTTTGTAGTTTCATGGCCCTTTAAACAGTACTTTAGTCATGCGGTAAGGCATTGATGATTTTGAAAGACTGTGTTCAATGGCACCACGTTTATGAAAAAAAGAATTCTGCCTTCAGAAATTGAGATTCGAACAAGGACTGCTAGCTTAGCAGGCCCGCGCCTCACTCGTTAAGCTACAGAAAGGTGGATGAAATTAGGGAAGTGGATGGGATGAATAAATCACTCGTGTACACGTATACTTTAGATGACACCCTATCAGGATTACCTAAATTACAAGACTTTCTTGGCTGCCCCAGTAGCACTGTAGGTTAAGCCCTGGCCTGCTGGTCTAGTAATTCAGGGCTCGAGACACACTGGGGGCGTAATTTTTTCCAGCCGCCAATGGGTCTCCATTACACAGCCCTTCATAGCCCCCCCCCCCCCCCCCGCCCCTCCCCCTACTTTTTTCTAGAGTCAGTCGCCAGTATATGACTGAACTACTGTTAAAAGGATGTAAGACTGTAAGTCGTTCATGCATCAGTTCTTGGCTGTTCTATGTAGTATCACGATCATAGGCCACAGAACATTGCTAAAATTTCAGCCTGTCCTCCAGTGAATAGACACTGTACTCGAGTAGGCCTACACCACTTTCTGTCCTGAAAATGCCTCTTTTTGTGTTATGCTTACTTCAAGGAAGCAACTTATTCAAGAAAAAGTGGTAAACTTATAAAAGCAAACATATTGCTGCAAATAAAATGTTTTTACTCCGTTGTTCTATTCCGTGATTTCTGCAGACGTTTTGCTCGAGACAAAGCTTGTCGTCAAATATATCTGCAACTGCAGTCTTAATGAATGGGCCTATTTCATATATCTAATAAGGTCATGGTGAGCATTGTTGACAGTTAACTTATTCTTTTAAAGATTCTATCTTTTATTTTGAAAGATCATGGATACTACCTGTAGTGTTCGCACATTTGTGATCGTAAAGGAAGGTAAGATAATCCCAGATTGACTTAACTACCTTGCTACCATTTAGCAACATTGACACAATTCAAAGATGAATAAAATTTGAAACTCTGCGAGTTTACACCTAATTTTTTGACATTCTTAAACTCCGAACCTTACTCTATCATGTAAATACGGCCTTAGTTTCTAACGTGACTGCCAGTTTTAGATATCAGGCGAATAAAACCCCTATTTTCACTCAAAATTTGGTCTATTTTTTCAGTAAAAGCTTATCCGTTGATAGTATGGAACAGAAAACATTAATATTATGTAATCTTATTACAGAGCTATGTATTGTTAAACTACACAAACAAAAAAGAATAGGATAATATTTGTTGTTCAATTTTTAGCGAGGGAATATTACATTCAGGTCTTAATATTGACATTTTCAAAATGGACTCCTGGTTACCATGGAAACGGCCGAACACTGACCGCTAAAAACTTGTGAAACACAAACAAGCATGGTATATATCAATTTCCCAAAATATGAGCTAAATCCGTAATTTTCGACTTTCCACGTTATTATGGGCTAATGCTCGATGCTTACAGTCAGCCTCTCTTAAATGTTATTGAAAAATATGCCGACCCTCTTATGTTTAAGGCTCTGTAAAAAGAAACTTTTCGCCAAATATTTTTGAAACTTCAACTGAAAGCCATTGAATGACAATAATTGCTTTCGTGTTAAGCACGCATGCGCAGATTCACTAGAAGTACTTTAGGCTCAGAACTTATCAATCATCTCTCGTATAAGAGATATAATATATGACATTCTTTTTTCTCATGATGTCAGAGGTCACAGTGCAGGCTCTTGTTTCTCTCTTTTTCTCTCTCTCTTCTTATGTACCTTTCTATTGCGCATTTGTGGCATATTTTTGTGTTTCGGCTCTGCTTGTTTGGTAAGAGCAGTAAAACGTTAGAAAAAAAGACAAGGTCAAATAAAAAATCTATAAGAGTTCCTTCAAGAGCAGAGCAGACATTCAAAAGAAGGAATTGGCCATACTCTGAAGTTTTGGCTATTCAAGCCTCATCCGTGACCCTGACACTATCTGGTTACGAAAGCCAGAGAAAAGCATACTGTATTTTTTTAATTTTAATAAGGCAGTTAATTCAAAGACTGATTAGTATCAAAGAATCCTTAAGGTGAAAAGCAGTAATTTAGAGTACAGTCTAAACCAATCAAGAATTTCTGATTTCTCAGAATATATCCTCTGATCTAAAAGGACAAAAACAAAATATAATCTGCACTATGGATGATGTACGGGGAGACGTTTTACGGCCGCCACACGGCACAACGAAGTCAAATAAAACTCTTTGGGAGTTCTTTCAGGAGCAGAGCAGACGTTCAAAAGAAGGAAAATGGGCAATACTTCGAAGTTTCGACTATTCAAGCCTCATCAGTGACCCTGACAATATGTGGTTATGAAAGCCAGAGAAAAGCATACTGTATTTTTTTTTAATTTTTATAAGGCAAGTCAAAGACTGATTAGTACCATAAAGATTCATATGGGTAAAAAGCAGAGATTTAGAATAAAAGTCTAAACCAATCAAGAATTTCTGATTATTCAGAATATATCCTTTGATCTAGATGGACAAAAATGAAATATAATCTGCACTATGGATGGTGTACAGGGAGACGTTTTACGGCCACCACACGGTACATTACAAGCTGCAGTGAAGTCAAATATAAATCTTAAAGAGTTCCTTATGGAGCAGAGCAGACATTCAAAAGAAGGAAAATGGGCCATACTTCGAAGTTTCGGCTGTTCAGGCCTCATCAGTGGCCTTGACAATATCTGGTTACGAAAGTCAGAGAAAAGCATACTGTAATTTCTTAATTTCAATAAGGCAGTCAATTCAAAAACTGGTTAGCGTCAATAGGATCAAGGATTTTCAGAAATGAATGTAAAAGAATTTTTGTTCGACATTTGAAAGCATCTAATGTCCTCCCAGTATGTATTTTAGAAATGATAATAAGAGTATGGAAGGTCATGATGCTAGCATATACCGAGAAATCAAGAAAAGTAAGATGCATAAATATATATAAGGTTGTGAGGGTCGTTCAAAAAGTCATTGTCACCAGTAACGTAAAAATGCTCTGCGGCTGGCGAAAGGATATAATAATTTGCATGTTTTACCCATCGAATACTTTGCACAAACGACTGAATCTGAACTCTTTTTGTATGGCCAGTTTTACCTCATCAACATAAACGTAAAAGTAAAAAGTATGCAAAGACCAGGAACTGAAACAATCAAAATCCAAATCCAGCCCTCAAACCATAGTTGGAAACAACTAAGATTACAAATAATCAAGATACAGAGAACATATGGCCAACCGAGTGAGCAGCTTGTTCCCAAAAGGTGGCCACTCAGCAACCCAAACCGAACCAAAAATAATAATAACATACATAAGGTAAAACATCACAGAAACTCTGACACCAAAAACAGGCAACAAAGAACCACAACAGAACTACCGCCTTGGAACGGTAAGCAATGAATTACTCGGGGCTTAAATCGATTTTACAGGCCCAACCTCACCCTCAGTTTCTGAAGTGGTACAAAACATTTAGTTGGTTGTTCGGTTCGCATGATAACCCTCTAACTCGTCAATGAATCATCACGGTAAACACATAAATCAAATTTCAACACCATGAAGAAGCAAAGACGAGGACTCAACAGATACAACGGGCCGTCTGACAGGTGGAGATCCCTGTCCTGCCAAACAACCCCACTGGAAATCTGAAGCAAAAGAAGGTCACCAGTTTAGCCCCGGTGGACCAAGCAACAGACAAAAAGGCTCCGGTCCCAACCAACTAAAATATATAGCTTTAGGTCGGGGCCATCATAGAGTCTGACGACCGATCCCCCGGTGTGCAATTAAAGACTGCAGCAAAGCTATCAACCGTGATTGGGTTAATCACTAAGCATGCAGACTGTCGCATAACATTTAAATTATAGCCAATACGTTTGTGACGTATTATTATTTTTCGGAATTGATCAGAAAAATCAGTCCTACCCTTAATCTTTTTGAATTTGTATACTAAGTCACCATAAAATTCTGGTTCCGATAGGCCTTGGTGTAAAAGAAATTTTAATCCGACATCAAATTTTGAAACCAATTCATGGTGTCTGCGATAGAATTTAGAAAAAGCCTTTCTAAGCTTATGATACCGATAGCCCTGTTGAAGAAGTTTAGCAGTTAAACATTTATTACGAGCATTAAAGTCATCTACATGACTACACACTCTAGCAAATCTTATAAGTTGAGAAATATACACTCCATAAGAGGGACGACGTGGAACGTCACCATCCAAAAATGGAAAATTAACTATATCAAAGTCAAAGTCATCACGTTTATCATAAATTTTAGAAGATACAAAACCGTTAGAAATAGATAGATGTAAATCCTAAAAGGGGGCCTCGGTATCTGAAGTATTAGCTTTATTTAATTTAAGTTCAGGTGGGTAAATTTGGTTAACCATGCTTTCAAAATAAGGATTATCAATATTCAGAAGATCGTCTAAATATCTAGAGGTTGAGTTAAATGCCTCAATGATATCAGCTTGATTATCAACAGAAAGAGAAGTCATGAAATCTCTTTCATAACAAAATAAAAACAAATCGGCCACAAGAGGAGCACAATTTGTACCCATCGGAATACCAACAATTTGTCTGTATAACTTATTACCACATCTGATGTAAATATTATCTAAGAGATATGATAAGGCGTCACATACATTCTGACATGACCAAAGACTATATCCTCTATATATTTTACGGTCAGTAGAAGTGAAAAACGCTTTCTTATCGTTACAGGCAATATAAAGGGTATCTTCATCTTTGGAGAACTTTTTGAAGGCCCTCTCAATCAAATCAACAAGTTTTTCCTTTATTAAATTATGGGGTAATGTGGTATAAAGAGTAGAAAAATCATAAGTGGACAAACTAGTCGCACGGAACCCTCTTGACTTCAGTTTACTAAGTACCTCACCAGAATTTTTTATAGACCAAAACATATTTTTCCATGACCTCTCATACACTGTCTCATAGTACCAAATGACACGAGATTTCACAGCAGTGAGGCAAGAAGTTAATAATTTAGATAATTCTGTAGTAGTACAAGAGCTAGAGTTGGCAATGAATCTAGCTTTATACGGGTTTTTATGAAGCTTAGGTAACCAATACATCGTAGGAAGTCTGTCTTGGCGTTCCTTAACGTTAACAGCAAACTTTAAAGGCAAATTATTTGAGTGGCTATTAACGACAGTCTTCTCATCTGTAAAAGTCTCTTCGTAAGCCGTGGTGCCGTTAAGTTCCTGCTTCAAAGTGTTAATATAGTGCATCCGACAAACAACAACAATGTTGTTTGCGGCCTTGTCAGCAGGAACCAAAACATACTTCCTATGAAAATCCTGGATACCCTGCTTCAAATATCTAAAGGAAGATTTAGGCTTAGGAGGTAAAAGATTAGTATTGTGTGAATAAAACTTTATACGTTTATCCACAATATTAAAGATACTTAGTTTCCATTTCTTTAAAGCGTTACTTTCAACACCCTCTCGTTTACACCAACGATTACCAAAATCATTTAATGCAGATGCAATTTCTTCCCTACATCTGTTGAAATCGATATGGGAAGGGAATCTATAATTAGGACCCTTAGAAACAATGTTACGAATTGTAGAATCCGGGATGATCTTCAAATTTCCAGTCACAACATGACCTGCTGATGGGTAAATAAATTTGGAATCTTTACAATCTCATGAATCAGGAGTATTAGCATCGATGTCAAGATCAGACACAAGTTTATTGAAATTAAATATGATACTTCTAATCGGTTTGTTATACTTATAACAAATAATAGGTGGTTCAGAATTTTGGAAATAATCAGGTATGGAAGATGTAACAGATTTATCCTGAAATATACTAGGTAAATCTATAAAGTCAATACCTTTGTTAATGAAAGGGATTTTAATGAAATTTCTTTTATGATTGATTTCAGAATCAATTAGTGGACGGAGAGCGTCAAAGTCCGAAAACACTTTTTGTGAATACTTCTGACTGTTCTTCAGATATATATTCTAGAAATGTAAATTTTAGGATGAATGAATAGTAGCTAGTTTTTTCTTAATGATATATATTCAGCAACCCACAATAATCAAGTTGCAGTGAAAGTTTCAGGTTTCTATTTATCAAATCATATTTATCCTCTCAATCTTTAATAGAGTGTGATGATGGAACCTTTGGTCAGAATTGCGAAACCGCCTGTCATTGTCGAGATCCGGAGGTCTGCAATAAAATTATGGGACGATGCCTTTCTGGACTATGCGAAAAAGGTTGGAAAGGTGACAGTTGTAGCACACGTATGTATAGTATATCATTCTTAAGCGCCGGTAGTCTGTTCTGGTATCCTTTTTCCGATTGTGTGTTTATTTTGCTGTACGAACCTTCTTTAACTTCATATGTACCATTTATAAAAGCACAGAAAGCTGTCAGAAGCAAAAAAAGTTTCTAAATTATAATTTTGAAATCAAACTGACTCCATTTAGTGTTTGGGACAGGATGTGGAATTCAGTAATGTTGGTTCCAGTACATTGCCTGCTCACCTATTCTAAAATATCTACCACTGAAAACAAATATCTATACCTTTGGCAATAATGCTTGTCTTTGGTAATATTTTCTGGGTATTTTCTACTTGGGAAGTGTTATTTCCATTTTAGTCGAGAATGATAGTATGATTACTTCGCTCTCTCGTTGATGCACCACAATCAAGTCAAGTACGAATCATATGTTATCTAAAGCCGACAAATAAGAGAACAAACAAACATGCAACAAAGCAGTGTGAACAGTAGTTGCTTATATTTTTATTCTTGTTTATGTTTTTTTCATAAGACATTTACTGCAATTGTAATGTAAATGCAATCCGATAACATAACTGCCGTCATTGACAAATTTTATCCTGTGGTATATAGTGAAATAGCATGGCCAAGACGACTAGTTTAAAATAACTGGTTTTCATGCGCTGTTGAAGTAATGCGAAAGTAGCGTTAACCTCAGATAAGTGTTGCACTTTGTATGATACACACTTTCGTTGTATCTAATTTTCATGACTCTGACGTTTCCATAGGCGCGTTCCACTTTGTCCTATATTCGGCAAAGTAACTTGGTTAAAGTCGAGCAGTAAACATATATATTCGAGTAGCCCGAGGAATACCTGGTATTGGTCGAGCTTACCCAACTCATTATGCCGAATGTACCCACTGTGCCTAATTCAGTCAGGTCATTTGGCCCGATTTCAGGGGTGGGTCGTTTCGGCTCGATTTTGGTGGTTCGTTTCGGTCTGGTTTTTATACAGTGTACATAGACTGGCACAACCTGTTTTCGACCGCATAAGCATTATTTTGTCTTGTTTTATTTACTATCAAGTCCAATTCTTTTGAATAATGCCTTATACGAGTATGGTCCCACTGTCAAAGTGCAACAAACAAAGGACAATAAAGTTTTGAATTCCCTCCTTTGTGTCTAGCTAGGCCTTTCATTTCGGAAGTTATCAGAAGTAGGACATTCTGAAAATTCACAACCTAAATCCAACCTCCTGGGGTTAATAACTTTTGACAAAAGGAAATTGTTCTTTAAATGTTTTTGTTGCATCTGTACAACCTTACAAAAGCAAAATGCTTGCAAAATAGTTCTGGATATGAGCATGCAGCCCAACACACTATGTCAATATACATCCGGTATAGTTCTCTGAATGAACAGTTGAATTACAGGGGGTAGGGTTTATGTTGCTGGTTTACAAGTGTTTTGCACTATCCACAGAGACAAAGCAAGTGCAGTTCAACGCAAATGAACCTAGGGCTCACATCAGTATAAAAAATAACTGTTGAAGATAATGATGATGCATTATTTTTTTGAATTGATGACAAGTAAACAATTGTAACAAGAGCTACGCTGAGTGGGGCAATATACACCTGTTGGTGCTAAAGTTGGAAAGAACACAAGAGATGTCAGAACTTTGTCAGTAGCTTAAATCTTCAATAATAAGGCAGGTACAAATTTAAAGAGTAACTACACTTCAGGAACTGACTGAATCAGATCCTAAACCCTATCCCCAACATCAAAGGGAAAGATTGACAAAGACATCCCAACAAACAATAAATTACAAGTGATAAGCCGAGTCTGCAGCTCTTTCCCAGGTGGCAACTCAGCTATCTTTATTGAACTAAATAATTTAGACCAACAGAGGGGTTACAACAGACTAAGCAAATTATACGAAAAACAATTATTTTTACCTATTATCTATTTTTATTATAGAAGGGTTAAAATGAAAACACAATAAATTAAACAGCACCGAACATAAACAAATGCAACCGCTACGAAAGTACCGCCTTGGGACGGTCAGTAATAACTAATGGGGGGTTTAAACCGGTTTTACTGGGCCCAAATCTTCACCCTCACCCTCCGCCGCGGTGCACACAATTAGTTGGTAGTTCGGTTCGTATGGAGGTCCCCTAACTCATCAGAGAGTCATCACGGTCAACAATTAAAATCAAGAAAAGACCGTGATGAAGCAAGGATGAGGACTGGATAGCCAAAACGTGTTGAGACACCTGGAGATCCCTGGGGCGTCAGCAACACCACTGGAGCACTGGAGCAAAAGAAGACCACCAGTGGGCCAAGAAACAGACAAACATCCAGCCCCAACCAACAAATATAAAACTACAAAACAAACGAAGCTAATGTGAAATCCTCAGAAATACCACAGAAAGGAGATATGGAGCGGACACGAAATTACTACAAAATACCACACGAAAAATATAAAGGGGCGTAATTTTGTCAAAAAAAAGAAAGTAGGGTTTTGGTTCTTTTTCACTGCACATCGCCTGATGGTGCTTTATATTTATACAAACTTTGATGAAGAAATCTAAAACGGTTTTCTAGATACGGAGCGGACACGTAGCTTATATAGAATTACTATACGAAGGAAACAAAGGAACATAAATCCGTCAAAACTGAAAGCAGGGTTATGGTTCTTTTTCTCTGCACATCGTCTGATGGTGCTTTATATTTATACAAACTTTAATGATGAAATCCTAAACGGTTTTGAGACATGGAGCAGACACAAACCTTAAATGAAATAACTATACCCCAAAATACAAGGGGATATAATTCCGTCAAAACCTGTAAGTAGAATTATGGTTCTTTTTCTCTGCAAGTGCTTTATATTTATACAAACTTTCATGAAGAAATCGTAAGCGATTTTCTAGATATGGAGCGGACACGAAGCTTATATGAAATTACTATACGAAAATACGAAGGGGCATAATTCCGTCAAAACTGAAAGTAGGGTTATGGTTTGTTTTCTCTGCACATCGCCTGATGGTGCTTTGTATTTGTACAAACTTTCATGAAGAAATCGTGAACGTTTTTTTAGATATAAAGCGGACACGAAATATTATCTTTTGGCCTTTGTTTCAAAAATCTTTGAAGGGGTTTGTTACGCAGAAGGTTTTACACACGGTCGACACGGGTGTAGAGCCTTATGCGTCGCCAGGACGGCGGAGGGTGACTTCCGGTTAAAGGGTTATCTACCAGTGTATTACACTAACAAGGAAACTCCAACAACGTTAGAAGTTTTGAAGTTTATATATAATGTAAATTCTATATACAACAATACAATTTACAACTATCACAATTACAATAATATACAACACATATTAGTTCATGTCGCTGGCCCAAGTAAGGTGTTTGTTTCAAATCTGTAATCGATTTGCGTACAATACGCAAATAGATTACCGTCTGACGTCAACACCGTACTCGGCTCAGCGCCATGAACTAAAGGAAAACACAAAGAACAACAAAACGTTAGTTTGAGCTCATAGAAAAAATCAAGGCCTTATGTTGGTAGACTTCAATTTGTCGTTCCCTGGATCATGTCATGGGCCAGTCCATATATCATGAGGAACACCAACTTATATTATCACGTGCACGATTATATACTGGTCGCTCCCTGGATCGTACCAGGGACCAGTCTATATATATTAACACACCTTAGTGGACGAACACTGTCCCACACTTGATGTGACCTTCAGATCTTATCACAGAATCTGGCAAACTGTGCTAACCACTTCCGCCTACATTTTGTGCTTCCCGCCTCTGCTTAGGAACCATGCACAAACGGCGTTGTGACTGCCTCTACCCGGGTTGGTATTAACCTGGAGACGTATATCGAATCTCCAGGTGAGACGTGGCTCTAAGCCCTAACAGCTGACTGCCGGACTTGATGTGCCTAAAAATAACGAACTTACACTTAATACATTGTAACTACATAATAACAATACGTAAGACTTGGGCCTGTCTTGGAAATACCATACAACGCCCTCGGCGAATGCCGAGCATAACGTGCACACGCCAGCCGTGTCACTAGACACGACTCGCGCTCACGATGTAAAGCTAAAAGTGTGCTTACCACTTCCGCCAATGAAGAAACGTAGATCCTACCACGCATGTGCGTCGAAGGATCTGACGTCAAACATTGTCAAGAAGTATACTGCCGTCAACAGGCATTACCATGACATACCCCACATAAAACATGAATAATCTAAACAATGACTTATTTACATTAAATTGATTGACCAAAATCTAACTCGCATATGTATTAATTCATTTCTTTAAACTAAGCGTAATACCATTTGCCATAGAATATAATAGCTGAATAAGCGTTTCTCACACATTTGGGATCATAACGTTTGATCTGACATCATGACATCAATGATGTTATACCATATGACGCCGTCTAATGAAGGCAAATCAAACGCATGATGACCAAATGTTACCATTATAACTTATGGAAAAAACCCTTAATGCGGTGCATGCTATGGCGTCAATTGACGTCACGAGTATATAAATTAGTTCCATTACAAATCAATCTACTTCTATAGGCCACGTATACGTGAAACTAATATAAAAAGTGCTGACGTCGCAATAACATGAATGCAACTGACGTCACATGAATAACATGAATGCAACTGACGTCACATGAATAACATGAATGCAACTGACGTCACATGAATAACATGAATACAACTGACGTCACTGGACGTCAAATAGACGCACACCATTGCAACCAACATCAGTGATATAAACTATTTCCGTAATTTACAAAACTTCCTAATATACAAATACCATGCGCAGCATGGTCAGTATAAACAAAATTGGTCGACATATGCGCAGCCTGATCACTGCCAACAAAAATCAAATCAGTCGACACATATAGTCATACCATATCAATCAGAAGTCACATTTTTCATTCTTAGCCAAACAATTCTAAAATAAATATAATAAAATCTTACCGTTCTGGTCTAAACTCAGAATCTGGGCACACAACAATATAACATCCTCAGTATAAGAATTAAACAGCCACGTCTAACTTTTCAATAAAAGATAGGCGTATAAATAGTATGCGTCTCACATTTAAATCATGGGACTCGTGCAGGTATTCACATTAAAATCATGCAACACGCTGTCCACAATCAAAAGACTCGTGCAGGTATTCACCTTAAAATCATGCAATACGCTGTCCACGAGAGGTATTCACAAACAACCCATGCATAACGTAGCCACAATTTCCGTAAATGTTTTATTACCACAGTAGCCCCAAAAATGTAGCTCTACTGATTGAAAGGATAAAAATAATATCGACGACATAGTGGACGATTAGATCCATTTCGTAACATAGGTTTCCCCTTAGGGAGAAAAAAACATAACAATGTTTCTTTTCTGAAATAGTGCGAAATGCGATCGAATCGTAGGCTATGTCAAAACTGGAAAACTAGCTATATACACAACAACGGTGCGATGCATAACGTGGCCAAACTATCTACTAAGGTAGTCCGCCCCCAAATTATCTTGGCAACAGATTTACCTAATCCCAAAGTCAATCAATTCTCTGTGTCGTACCTGTCGTGCCTCAAATGGAATGGGGAAGTATGGGTAAGTCTGATCGAACACTAGGTGGAAATCGCCACCTTTTAGTGTATCAGACGTTAAATTAACGCTGTCTTTGACGTTACACCTACTTCGCACGACAGATCCCACAGGATCCGTTGCCTCTGCCTCTAATCTACTATCGCCACCGTGTTCTTCCATGTTTGATTTCTGAGTCGACGTTACGTCGTCGGGCTTTACGTTTTCACGTATGAAGTCATATTGGGATACGTCCTCTGACGTACAAATGCTAACTCTTTGGACATTCGGATCACTGTGATCCTCTGATCCAACATTGTCACGTGCATTAACAACTGCAGACGACACGTTCTTTTGACGTTGAACGTACTGGTTAATCATGTTAGCAGGATAAGTATTCACGACGCCCTTGACGTTAATCTTGTAGTTCATTGCATTGACTACTTCGACAACTTCATATGGCCCGTTCCATTGAAGTAACAATTTATTGCACTCATTCGGGAGTAGCAAAAGTACTTTGTCTCCGACGTCAAACTTACGCGACCTCGCGCGTTTATCATAATAAGCATTCTGCTTTACGTCCATTTTCCGGACAATATCCTGTGCTAACTTACACGTTCTCTCTAAACGTTCTTTTAGATCAATTACGTACTGGTACGTAGACAGAACCTGCTCATCCTGTACCTCTTCGGACCATAATTCACGTAATATTGCCATTGGGCCCTTAACGTTACGTCCGTATAACAATTCGAACGGAGAAAACCCTAATGACTCTTGCGGAACTTCCCTTACTGCGAATAATAATGCTGGGAGATACCTGTCCCAGTCATTCGGACGTTCTACGCACATTTCACGTAATATCTGTTTCAATGTATCATGGAATTTCTCCACGGGTCCTTTACCAGTAGATTGATAAGGAATAGTTGTCAGATCTTGAAGCGACAACAACCTACTAACCTCTCTCATGACGTCAATCGTGATCTTACTATCATGCTCGATTAGCATTTCACTCGGTATTCCTAATCTACTGAACATCTCAACTAACGCTTCGGCTACGCGTCCCGTTTCAATGCCGGGTAACGCTACCGCCTCGGGATATCTCGTCGCATAGTCTATCATTGTTAAAATATAGCGGGATTTCCTGTCAGAACGAGGTTCTATCGGTCCAACTATATCAACAGCGACTCGTTTAAATGGTGTGTCAATCTGTGGCAGCTTTCCTAAAGGAACCTTAGTGACACGACCTTTTTGAATAGTCCTTTGACATATGTAACAAGATTTACAAAACCTTGCCACATCACCACAAATTCCAGGCCAAAAGAACTCAGTTAACACTCTATCCATAGTTTTCTTTATGCCCAAATGACCTGACATCAAGGTTTCGTGCGCCAATCTTAACACCTTTTCACGAAAACCTTCAGGGATAATAAGTTGCAAAGTGACCTTGTTTCCCTTAGTAAACTGCCTATACAATAAATCTTTCTTTCGAATAAACTTAGTTTCACCCCGGTTCAATCCACGACTAATAGTCACCTTCCCAGATTCCACTCTTTGCCTTATGCCATTCAATTTAGGGTCAACAACTTGGGCCTGCTTTAATGCCTCCTTATCACTAGCAATAATTTGATCAGGAACTTTAAGTTTCCTATAGACCTCTTCACCTTGCTTAGCTTGTGACCTAGTCACTGCCGTCATTGCAAAATGGGACATATCGGGAAGTTTTGACCCGTCAATATTTCCAATAACCAGTTCATACAATGTATCTTCCATGCACAATGCCTCAGTTTTTCCTGTGAAAAATGGACAATCTATGTCAACCATTGCTAAGGGATACCTTTGGGTAGATTCATCAATCAAAGTTACATCAGATTCTCTACCAAGTAACTGATCATTAGAAACCAAGTTTCTACGAACGACACACCCAGTACAACCTGTGTCCCTTAAAACTACAACAGTCTTACCATTAACCGTACCCTGCGCTGTTGGTAATCGCGACCTTAAAAAGTAACAGACACCTTCCCTATCCACGTTATCATTGATTAATGGACTTTCTTCCTTACTCTTATAGAGACCTTCAATTTCATGAGACCTATTCATTGTAGTTTTACAAAAGCTCATTTGATGTCCGCCACCCCGACCACGTCCGCGGGAATAACCCCGACCACGGCCACGATCTGAATTACTACCCTTCGTCTGTACAGTATCGCTCTTACTCTGTGATCTTTGTGTCTCATCTTTCGGTGCATAACTACTCCCCTTACTTCCGCTATACCCGCTTGCACTTGCACCTACCTCCGCACTATATGCTTGCTTCCTATCGGGATTCTTAAAACATTTATATGTTAAATGTCCCTTACCACAAATACTACATTTTATCTCTGGCTTCGCACTCGGCTTATTATCAGATCTACTCTGAGTTACGCCCTTACTATCACGCTGCCCCTTATTAACACAAGCGTAGACACCGCCACGTGCTTCTGCAAATAAATCTGCTTCCCTAGCCATCTCACCTAGATTCGTGAATGTTTTCGGTTTCAAATGAACATATAGTTCTTTACTACAAGATTCTAAAAACTGATCTCTAGCGAAAAAATCGCAAACAGATTCATAAGACTGGTCTACCTTCGCCATTTTCAACCATTTATTAAGATACGACCTAAGTCTACTACTAAACTGAATAAACGTTTCGGACTTTTCAGGCCTATCATAGCGAAATTTCTTCCTAAATCCGCGTTCAGTCATATCGAAATTCTTTAACAACGCATCTTTCAACTTGTCATAATCTGCTGCATCATCTACTGACAATCTATCATAAACATCAAGCGCGCGACCTTTAAGTAATGCGCTTAAATATGCAGCCCAAACGTTTTTATCCCATTTATTCGCCGTCGCGTATTTCTCAAACCTTGATAAGTAACTATCCATCTTGTCCTTACTTTCATCAAAATACGGTAACTTCGGATCTCGCGCATGCGCTAATTTTTCAGCCTTCTGTTTTTCTAATTCAACTCTAAACGTTACCTTCTGCAAATCTATCTGATTTTTCAACTCGCGTTGCTGCAATTCAAAACTATACTTCACTTTTTCTAACTCGATCTCGCTCGACAACTTTGCTTCCTTATCGCTTTCGACTTGAGACAACCTAGCTTCCCTATCTTTCTCGGCTTGCCGCTCTATACTTTCAATCCGCGCCATCTCGATTTCCCTATCCGCCGCAATCTTAGCTTCTTCCGTCGCGATCCTAGCCAATTCAATTTCCCTATCTTTATCGGCCTGCGCGAGCTTTTCTTTCTCCGCCGCGATCTTCTCTTTATCAAGTTCCCTTACCGCGTGCCTTTCTGCCCTCTCAGTCTCTTGCTGCTGATTTACAAATTCCTGTAAAGCCTGCCCCTCATAACCTAACTCCTTTCCCGTCTTAACTAACTGATCCATGACGCTTAACGTAATGCTCACGTTAACTTAACTGAAACCGACGTTCACTTATAGTCACACACGTTAACTAAAACGTTAACAATAATAATAACAAACTAATCCAACTAAAACGTTGATAAATTAGTATACTCGCGATCTAGACGTAGCTATTAAAGTTACGTTCATAACAGACCGGAAATGACGTCATAAACTGACGTTGACTTTGCCGAGAATTACTTTTCACTTTCAAATGACACAATTAGATGACGTAAATAACCCACATTACAATTACGCCCAACTTGATCTAGCGTATCGGATATACAAACGTAACGTATGTAACGCAACGTATTAACACTGACACGACAACTGTACGTACTACATTAGAAAACCTTATAGGATACCAACGGTAAATCAAACTTAAGATTCCGCTATTAGGTTTAATTCATTGTAACGATATTATATAACGTTACGAGTGACCTACGTTACTAAATCAGGACATAAAATGGACCTCAGTAACGGTTACGACACTACGTACAAACGTTTGAATTAATGAACTAACAGATTGTCATGCAACAGCAGTGCCAAGGTACTCAAACGGACCTTAGACTAAATATGTATCATCCGTGCCAAGACAATTCAGGTCTATATACCTCAGTTTCCCCACTCAGATATGCAACCTGTTACATTCTATCACAAATTAATGCATGGGCTATCGCACTTCATCACGCAGGGAATAAGGATAGTTGACCTTAATTGAGTGTAGGTTACATTTACAAAGAATTTAGTGGCAAAATTGTTCCCCTAAAATTCACAGCCATACGTCACCTTAGAAAAGAACAATCAGAAAGTCAATAATAAAAAAAAATGTCTGACAAAATTGTGCCTAGATTCTGTATATATTGTCAATGTCTTACACTGGCAGATATTAACCAGAAGTCGAATCCCGTTACTTCATGACACCATGTTACACAGAAGGTTTTACACACGGTCGACACGGGTGTAGAGCCTTATGCGTCGCCAGGACGGCGGAGGGTGACTTCCGGTTAAAGGGTTATCTACCAGTGTATTACACTAACAAGGAAACTCCAACAAAGTTAGAAGTTTTGAAGTTTATATATAATGTAAATTCTATATACAACAATACAATTTACAACTATCACAATTACAATAATATACAACACATATTAGTTCATGTCGCTGGCCCAAGTAAGGTGTTTGTTTCAAATCTGTAATCGATTTGCGTACAATACGCAAATAGATTACCGTCTGACGTCAACACCGTACTCGGCTCAGCGCCATGAACTAAAGGAAAACACAAAGATCAACAAAACGTTAGTTTGAGCTCATAGAAAAAATCAAGGCCTTATGTTGGTAGACTTCAATTTGTCGTTCCCTGGATCATGTCATGGGCCAGTCCATATATCATGAGGAACACCAACTTATATTATCACGTGCACGATTATATACTGGTCGCTCCCTGGATCGTACCAGGGACCAGTCTATATATATTAACACACCTTAGTGGACGAACACTGTCCCACACTTGATGTGACCTTCAGATCTTATCACAGAATCTGGCAAACTGTGCTAACCACTTCCGCCTACATTTTGTGCTTCCCGCCTCTGCTTAGGAACCATGCACAAACGGCGTTGTGACTGCCTCTACCCGGGTTGGTATTAACCTGGAGACGTATATCGAATCTCCAGGTGAGACGTGGCTCTAAGCCCTAACAGCTGACTGCCGGACTTGATGTGCCTAAAAATAACGAACTTACACTTAATACATTGTAACTACATAATAACAATACGTAAGACTTGGGCCTGTCTTGGAAATACCATACAACGCCCTCGGCGAATGCCGAGCATAACGTGCACACGCCAGCCGTGTCACTAGACACGACTCGCGCTCACGATGTAAAGCTAAAAGTGTGCTTACCACTTCCGCCAATGAAGAAACGTAGATCCTACCACGCATGTGCGTCGAAGGATCTGACGTCAAACATTGTCAAGAAGTATACTGCCGTCAACAGGCATTACCATGACATACCCCACATAAAACATGAATAATCTAAACAATGACTTATTTACATTAAATTGATTGACCAAAATCTAACTCGCATATGTATTAATTCATTTCTTTAAACTAAGCGTAATACCATTTGCCATAGAATATAATAGCTGAATAAGCGTTTCTCACACATTTGGGATCATAACGTTTGATCTGACATCATGACATCAATGATGTTATACCATATGACGCCGTCTAATGAAGGCAAATCAAACGCATGATGACCAAATGTTACCATTATAACTTATGGAAAAAACCCTTAATGCGGTGCATGCTATGGCGTCAATTGACGTCACGAGTATATAAATTAGTTCCATTACAAATCAATCTACTTCTATAGGCCACGTATACGTGAAACTAATATAAAAAGTGCTGACGTCGCAATAACATGAATGCAACTGACGTCACATGAATAACATGAATGCAACTGACGTCACATGAATAACATGAATGCAACTGACGTCACATGAATAACATGAATACAACTGACGTCACTGGACGTCAAATAGACGCACACCATTGCAACCAACATCAGTGATATAAACTATTTCCGTAATTTACAAAACTTCCTAATATACAAATACCATGCGCAGCATGGTCAGTATAAACAAAATTGGTCGACATATGCGCAGCCTGATCACTGCCAACAAAAATCAAATCAGTCGACACATATAGTCATACCATATCAATCAGAAGTCACATTTTTCATTCTTAGCCAAACAATTCTAAAATAAATATAATAAAATCTTACCGTTCTGGTCTAAACTCAGAATCTGGGCACACAACAATATAACATCCTCAGTATAAGAATTAAACAGCCACGTCTAACTTTTCAATAAAAGATAGGCGTATAAATAGTATGCGTCTCACATTTAAATCATGGGACTCGTGCAGGTATTCACATTAAAATCATGCAACACGCTGTCCACAATCAAAAGACTCGTGCAGGTATTCACCTTAAAATCATGCAATACGCTGTCCACGAGAGGTATTCACAAACAACCCATGCATAACGTAGCCACAATTTCCGTAAATGTTTTATTACCACAGTAGCCCCAAAAATGTAGCTCTACTGATTGAAAGGATAAAAATAATATCGACGACATAGTGGACGATTAGATCCATTTCGTAACAGGGTTAAGGAGATATGGAGCCGACACGAAAAGTTAACGGACGGACAGACGGACGGACAGACAGACAGGTGGACGGACGCATGGTTGCCACGACATAATACAACCCGTCTTGGACGGGCGTATAAAAAGCTAAGAAAATATAGAAAACTGCCATAAGAACGGTAGACCAAATATATACCTGAAAATAAATTTGTATGGTATGTAATCTTGTCAGTTTTGTCGAGGAACAATGGTCACAGAAATTACTTTTAATCATGAAGCTGTACAAACAATGACTATGGTTTCAAACATTTATAGATAGTAGACATAGAAACAAGCAGATAATTTGGTATTAAGAAAATAGTCAAGGAAACAGGGTACTTCTATGCTTATTCATGGTTCACAGCTGCCTAATTTAAATGGAAACAGCTGTCTAGTATGCCTGTCTCTGCCGTAAACAAATATACCATAATATTAGCAAAATTCAGCTCATTAAGACTTTAATGAGGCAAACACTTATGTGGTCGAAATTAGGCAGTGGTCGAAAATATGTGGTGCCGGGATACTTAGCTTATACACTCTATCAACAAGCCAGCTTTAAGTTTCTAATAGGTAAACAAACCACAGCTCTTCTGCAGATAAGCAGTCCCTAATACACATTTTCACACTTACCAGCAGACCTAATAATAGTAGTATCAAAATAAATTTGGACCAAAAAATTAATGAATTACAAAAAGGGGGCTGGGGAGTGGGGGCATCAATAAGGTGTTTTTTGCATCCTACCAAAGTTTTCTTTATTAACTGATGGTATATTCCATTGTGTCTAGTTTATCGAACCATTTATGACTTTGGTCGGAAAGGCCTCGTTACTGAGCTATTGATCCACAGAAGTGGGTTGGGTAATTCAACATGGTTTTAGTCTGTCTTGTAAAAATATTCTCATTTGGTAGAACAGTACAACAGACAGACAGCGTTTAATAAAATGATTAACAGAACATCTAAAATGTATTTCCATATCATTTTATTTGGTTTGATTTTACCATCTGATGTAAAAAACGACTTCCCTTAACATCCAGCATTTTTTTTTTTATTTTTGTCCTTCATTTTTAATATTTCTGGGCATCATTGCTAAATAAACTAACTATAATCATCAAAAGTATGTCAAGGAAGTACCTTGATCAGTTCAATCGGATGATTTAACCAAAATATCGCCAGGACCTAGTTTGCATGGTTGTTTGAACACATATACTTGCTTGGAAGATGGTTTTCATTCAGCTTAATAAACTAGAATTATAAAACTTTGATCAAATTAATACCTTCAAATCTAAATTTTGCCCCCACTACCACAGAAGTATGATAAGGAGAGACGTATTGGTTTCAGTGCGGATCCCGTCGGCATCTGTGTCATCGTCGGCGTTACAGTTTGTACCAACTATATTTCTTGAATCAACGGGTGGAATTTTACCAAACTTGCATCTGTGGGCTTTGATCGAGCTTGTTTGGATACACAATTGGGCCGAGCCAAACATATGTTCGGTTTTGTTATGCCCCCACTTTTGGAGAAGTTGAGGGGGCATATTTGTTTGGGCCTGTTCACCCGTCTTTCCGTCCGTTCGTCTGACTGTCCGTCCGTCCGTCCTTCCGTCCATCTGTCCGTAACACTGCTTGGCAGCCGGGAAACTAAAGAGACGCTTATGCTAGGATCTTGAAATTTTATATGTGGCATGAACATAAAAAATAAGCGGGTCACATATTATGCCCCCTTTTCAACTTAGCCTGTGAAACATTGTGAACAAAATATCTCAAGAACCCCTAAAGCTAGGATCATGATATTTACAGGATAACATTGCACAAGGTTTAGCTGACCTGATTACCTTTTGATTTTTTTTTTTGAAATGTTGACCGAGTTATGCCACTTTTTCGACTTGGTGCATTGTAAGACAATGAAACCTTGTGAACATAGTTTCTCAAGAACCTCTGATGCTAGGATCATGATTTTTTGCAGGAAGATATTGCCTAAGGTGTAGATGGCCTGATGAACTTTTAAAAAAAATGTGATTTTTTGATCGAGATATGTACCCTTTTCAACTTAGTGCATTGAAGCTTATGGTATAAAGGTAGCTTTTCATAAGGTCAAATAAGGTAAGAGCTAGGATTTTGAAATGTTATACACATTACCAGTATAGAAAATAGGTAAACCCGTGTTTTTTCTTTCTTCCGCCGGTCATGTATTTTCAGAGTTATGTCCCTTTTTCGACCAAGCATGTTGAACCTTGTGAACAAAATATCTCAAGAACCTAAGTAAGACCATGAGTCTGCAGGATGACATTGCCCAAAGTGTAGATGACCTGATTACCTTTTGAAGAAAATTCATGAATTTTTGATCGAGTTATGCCCCTTTTTTTGACTAAGTGCATTATAAGCCTATGGAACTGTGTGAACATAATATCTCAAGAATCCCTGATGCTAATCATCATGTTTTTTGGCAGAAAATATTGTCTAAGAAGTAGATGACCTGATTTACTTTTGAGCCTATTTCATAAAGGTTTGGTAGAGTTATTCTCCTTTTTCAGACATAGGCATTGTGTATAGGAACAAGCTGTAGGAATAACTCTGTGAACAAAATGTCTGAAGTTTTGCTTGAGCTAGGTTCCTTATATTTGGCATACTACAATGTAAGATACAGATAAACCAATTACTGCCCCTTTCTGACTTAATTATTATGAGATAAACCTACTTTAGAGGCAAGCATATGGTTGGGGGCATAGTGTTTCATAAACACATTTTCTAGTTTAGTTTGACCCCATTTTCAGATCACAGGAGGTCTTAAAATGTTAAAAGTTTTCTGCATCGGCGTAGGCGTGGCGATTTCCTGTACCCAATTGGCGCGATTCCACAGTACTTGCATGGAAAAATCATAAGGATAAGCTTAAAGGGTGATCAGATTTCGGTCACCTTGACCTTGTTTTTAAGGTCACAGAAGGACTTAATATGTGACGCAGACACAGGCGCTGATGCCAACGAGATCCGCACTGAAGCCGATATGTATTCCCTCACCCTTTAGTGGCGGGGTTGTGGGACATAATATAGCAGTAAAGATGTTAATTTGGCCAAAGTTTCGTAATTCTAGGTAATAAAATTGAACAAAAACCATCTTCCAAGCAAGTTTATGTGTTCAGTCAACCATGAAAACCAGGAAAACTAGGACATTGTGAAATGCTGGTCACATCATCCGATTTAACTGGTAAAGGTGCTCTCTTGACATGAGTTTGATGATTACTGGTCAGTTTATTAGCAATGATGCCCAGAAATATTAAAAATGGTCGAAAAAATATAAAAAATGCAGTTTGTCAAAGGAAGTTTTTTTTTATAACATATGTTCAAATAAACCAGAGTAAAATGATATTGAAATACAGTTTAGATGTTCTGTTAAACATTTTATTAAACGCCGTCTGTCTGTTGTACACTTCTACCAAATGAGAATATTTTTACAAGACAGACAAAATCCATGTTGAATTACTCCACCCACTTCTGTGGACCCATAGCTCAGTAACGAGGGCTTTCCGACCAAAGTCACATATGGTTAAATAAACTGAATACACTGGAGTATACCATCAGTTAAAAAAAAGAAAACTTTGGTAGGATGTAGAAAACCCACCTTATTGATACACCCCTTTTCCAGTTTCTACATGTTACATTACACAATGTTAATTGACCGGCCATTTGAAAGAGATACAAATGGTGATGTATTTGTACCGAACAGAACAGAACTTTATTGCATATAAAACTCAGGCCACACGCAGGTAGTAAAATGTATATGTTGTAACTAAAATTTAATGAGGCTTTACATTCTATTTTGTCTAGCCAGAGACAAAAAGAAAAGACTTGTGAACTTTCACTTCAGTTTGGTATCAATGGCACAAAGATCAGCATCGGCAAATGCAGCTATATTGTTGGGTAAACTAAACTAAAGTTTTAATTTTCCCGCTGGGCGGGCACAGAATGTTAAAACAACACAGAAATTCAATTTGAACGCAGACTCATCCCATTTGAGTAATTAATTTTCTGAATGGTCGTCTACGCACAAAAAAGTAATCCCTGAAAAAACGGCTGCAAATTTTCACCAAAATTGCCCCTGATTATGCCACCTGTCATAGTTACCAAAATGACTAATTCTACTGAAATACAGAATAAAAATTACATTTTGATTTTCATTATGAGCATCAACTCTATTCAAGAACCAAACAGACTTCCTAAAGTAGAAAATAATGACCACAATCTGATGCACCCAGTTCGAAGAACCGGGAAACCCCCAAACCCTGGCACAAATTATTTTGCAAAGAAAAATGTCTCACAAACCGATTTCGGAAATATTGTTAAAAGTTCATAGTCAGGATACTAGACCTACATTCAAGTGCAGTGCTATGGTGGGAGAAGCCCTTGTGATGTAGAAATCGATGAATAATGTAAGTGCAATTTTCGAATGGTCAGCTTCATGCGTGCTAGTGTTGACTGTTTTATGAACTTAAAACAAGTAGTAAACTTTGGCTTGAACATCAATTCTGCATACCTGGACTGTCAAAGCTTTGATGAATAAAGGCTAAAATAAGGGACCGTGTAAAATGTAAGTTTCCTACTTGTTGTTTCCACCAGATTCAGAGGGTTGCCCCCCAACCACCTCCCCCACCCACCAACCCATACACCATCCAACCACGCACAAACTTACATAATCACATAAGGAGCGCGAAGCCCGCTAATCAGAACTTCCTTACCTCATATGATTTTTGCTGTGCGTCAAGTGAAAAGCAACTCTATCACATATGGATATATTCTATCCTGTTCTGGGCTACATTGGTTTCCCTTCCTCCCCCCACTTACCCCCCCCCCCCCCCATATTCAGAACCGACTTATGATGTGCATCAGGTGAGAACATATGTTTCTCCAAATAGTCCGAGCCTAATTCCAACTAGGCCTACAGACATGCTGCAAAGCTGCAGACTGCAATATGAACAAATTTTAGTGAATATCAGTAAAGAGTAAGGTCTTTGGAGTTTTAATGGGTTAAATCTACTTATATGACATATGCAAGGAAAATAAGAGAAAACATTCCAAATTTAAAGACAAATTTTTTTTCCACTTCTAGTTGCCATGCCAGTTTCATAACATATATGTGCCAAAAGATAAGACCCTCATAAATAAAATAAATAAATACAAAGATAAAATACAATAATAAAAAAATAATATGTAAAAGGGGTTGATAGCCACAAACATAAAAAATGGCTAAAAACTGACAAACCTTTCTTCTCCAGTCACATCTTGATAGGTTAAAAACCTTCTGTTGCAAGTGTTTTTCTTCTTATGTAATTTATTTGATGGATTGAAAGGAACAGGGAATTTTGGGAAAGCCGGGGTGGGGGAGGGGGGCACAGTAAGGAAAGCTCACAGCCTACACAGCTTATAAAATATATATATGGATGCCACTTATCCAGATGAAAAACACGGTGAATACTCAAGAAAAGAAAAACGTTAGACTGCATGTGAACAGCTTACTTAGAGCCTTATACAAGTACAATTCCCAATAGTAGAAATTTACTTGTTTGAAATTTAGGGAGTTTAAGAATTCACAATTCATCATCTCTCTAATTAAAAATTAAAGTGGTGAGACATACAGTTTGAACATTTTTGTGAAAAAAGTAGAGCACTACAATGACGTTTTGATTTTAAATCACTTATAATGACAATAAAATTAATTTTGGTGCATAAATATGAGATTATTATTTCTTCTGATTTATTTATTTGATTTTGTTTGTTTTAATTATACAGTCGTCAGCCCACAGATTTTGCAGGACTAAAATCAAGTGTGTTGGAAGCTGTGTATTTTGTATTCTGGTACTCAGTAGAAGCAGGGATAACTGTAGCTTAGAGTTACATGTCAGAGAGAAACATATCTCAATTAGCCGATATTTGTGAGAAATTCGCTATAATTCTCAGTTAGAATCATAAATGATATATATTATTAATTTGCATTTTTGCATGAGAATTTTGCACTCAGTTGACAGATTGTCAAAAATATGAACACTTTTACCGTCTGGCAGAGCTTTGAAACTAAAAGCTATACATTTGACTCTTGTTATCTCAACCAGTGATGTCTCAAAGTACCCTTTTATATCAAAGAATTATAGTATGGACATAACTCCTATTTTTCTTCACATTGCAACGCCTGTTATCTCAACCTACTTGTATCTTAAAGTAAATTTTCTAGTCCCTGAAAATTTACTTTGAGATACAAGTAGTTTGAGATATCCGTACCTTCAGATGACCATAGACTTTAGGATTTCGAGTGTTGACTGTTTATATTGGCACTTTAGATTCCAGCAAAATACTGTTTTTTTCATTTTGTCTATTTTATCTATTTATGTTGCCTTCATGTATTTGATTATTTTATTATCTGGAGAAAGATGTGAAACTTGCCCAAACTGGTCACTTGCGATATACACAACCCCGGTATCAGCTCTATAGAGAGTGTTATCATGCTTCTTTCACACTCGCTCCCTGCCCCCCACCCCCCCCCCCCCCCCCGACACAAACACACCACCACCACCAACAACAACAACGCACACCCATACCCAGCCCTTTCACTGACCCCTATCTGACTGATTTTGCCTTCAAATTAGGGGCAATTAAATTTCTCTATCTCGTAGCAAAAAGCACGTGCTGTGTTAATTGAATAAGTGACCAGTATATAATTGGTTTAATTTTCATACAGCGTCATGAGTCTATTTGGAATACTGGCACACAGGATAGACGCCGACTTACAAGTACATATTAAAATCAATTTATAATACAGTTTACGTCACAATGTCATGACGTGCCCAGTAGACTATTGTAGCTTCCTTTGTAAACATTCTATACAGGTGGGTATGAAATGGCTTTTATTTCTGAATAAAATATAAACAATAGACTTTTGTCATGCATTGTACTGTATGTAAATACATTTTATTTAATCGCTCTTGATAGTCTAGCAATGCATGGGATAAATGATTCCCCTGAGCTTGTTGAAGATGTTGAAATGTAAAGCTCGGGCACTGATTCATAGCTTTTGTCCGCCATTTTGTCGAAGAAAAAATTATGGGGTACCTGAACATTATTTTGCAAAGGAAATTGTCCAACACACCGAATTATTTGATTTTTAACACGGAAAAAGGGAAAAAGGTCAGACATCATCAATTTTCATGTCATATGTCCGCCGACGGGAGAAAGTCGATTTAATCTAAAAATTGCTATTTAAGTTGACGGATAAGAATCGTTCATACACAGTCATGTAAAATGTCCGATTGCCGAATATTTCGGTGTTCATTTCTGCTCTCAGAGGAATAAATGATCAATTTAAAGTGCAAGGTATTAAATCGTATATTATGTTTGGCTGTCTGTCGTTTGATTCGCCGCCAAAGCCGCGATAAAATTGCGACAATTCCGTCGATTGAATCTGAATTTCCGAATTTTCGAATGTTTTGTGGTTGCTACGAGTATATTTAAATATATCACTACAGCATAGATACGCGTTCCCACTGCTTTTATAGCTCACCTGAGCCGAAGGCTCAGAGGTGAGCTTATAGGATGGGAGTCGAGCCGTCGTCCGTGGGTGCGTGGGTGGGTGCGTCAATACTTTCAAACATAAATATCTCAGAGACCAGTGGGCCGATCGCAATCAAATATTATCTGAAGCATCATTTGGGTGGGGGAAAGGCTGCATTAGGTTTTGGTGGCGATCAGCTCAGAACTCTGGTTTCCATGGCAACAGATAGCCCCCATAGGGTTATAATGGGGAAAACGGCGTCATCACGTTTTCTCGACTGTTTTTGATTAGATCCTTATCATACTTGCAGGTAATGATGACATACACAAGAGCTTGGATGAGTTCGAAATTTGGTTGGATTCGAGCACAGACTACGGAGTTAGCTGCCCTTGAGCGTTTGAAAAAATCCCATAGTCTTATAATGGGGAAAATGGCGTCATCACGTTTTCTCCACTGTTTTTGCTTAGATCCTCATCATACTTGCAGGTAATGATGACATACATAAGAGCTTGGATGAGTTCGAAATGTGGCCGGATTCGAGCACAGACTACTGAGTTAGCTGCCCTTGAGCGTTTGAAAAAATTTCCATAGTGTTTTAATGGAGAAAACGTCATCACATATTTTTAGAAAAACTTTGTCATCGCTCTATTGCCTACATTTCTCAACGGATTTTAAAATAACTTCACACAAATGTAGGACATGACAATATCTCGAGCAAGTTCGACTTTCAGGATGCTGCGCCCAAGGTCAAGGTCACTGTGGCTAGTTTTAGAAAAACTTTGTCAGCGCTCTAGCACCTACATTTCTCAATGGATTTTTAAATAACTTCACACAAATGTAGGGCATGACAATATCTCGAGCAAGTTTGACTTTCAGGTTGCTGTGCTTAAGGTCAAGGTCACTGTGGCTATTTTTAGAAAATCTTTTTCATCGCTCTAGCACCTACATTTCTCCATGGATTTTAAAATAACTTCACAAAATGTAGGGGAATGACAATATCTCAAGCAAGTTTGACTTTCAGGGTGCTGCGCCCAAGGTCAAGGTCACTGTGGCTATTTTTAGAAAATCTTTGTCATCACTCTAGCGCCTACATTTTTCAACGGATTTTAAATTAAAATCATACAAATGTAGGGCATGACAATATCTCGAAGAAATTTGACTTTTAGGGTGCTGCGCCCAAGGTCAAGGTCACTGTGGCTATTTTTAGAAAAACTTTGTAATCGCTCTAGCGCCTACATTTCTTAATAGATTTTAAAATAACTTCATACAAATGTATGGCATGACAATATCTCGAGCAAGTTCGACTTTCAGGGTGCTGCACATAAGGTCAAGGTCACTGTGGCTAGTTTTAGAAAAACTTTGTCATGGCTCTAGCACCTACATTTCTCAATGGATTTTAAAATAACTTCACACAAATGTAGGGTATGACAATATCTCGAGCAAGTTCGACTTTCAGGGTGCTGTGCCCAAGGTCAAGGTCACTGTGGCTATTTTTTAGAAAAACTTTGTCATCGCTCTAGCACCTACATTTCTCCATGGATTTTGAAATAACTTCACACAAATGTAGGGCATGACAATATCTCGAGCAAGTTTGACTCAGGGTGCTGCAATCAAGGTTTTTGATTAGATCCTTATCATACTTGCAGGTAATGATTACATACATTAGAGCTTGGATGAGTTTGAAATTTGGCCGGATTCGAGCACAGACTACGGAGTTAGTTGCCCTTGAGCGTTTGAAAAAAATCCCATAGTCTTATAATGGAGAAAACAACGTCATCACATTTTCATTTTTCATCAGATCCTCTTGATACTTGCAGGTAATGAGGATATGCATAAAAGCTTGGATTAGTTAGCATTTCGGCTAGATCCCACCACTGACTATGGAGTACCTGCCCTGAGCATTCAAAAAATCAATGTCGCCACTTTTTCTTGGTTTCTACTGATCCGATCCTTTTCAAACTTGCTGGTAATGAGAAAATGCATAATATCTTATACAAGTTCAAATTTTGGCCAGATCAGGCCAACCACTATGAAGTTAGCTGCCCATGACAGCTCTGTCAATTGTGCTCTTGATCGGATACTTTTTAAACTTGCATATATTAAATGAGGGCATACATAATGTTTTGGATGAGTTTAATCTTAGCCTGATTGGACCACTGACTGTGGAGTTAGCTGCCCTTGAGCATCTTAAATACCCCTATAGGTTTACGATGTCTCCCAGGTGAGCAATTGTTGCCCTTTGGGCTACTTGTTTTGTCATTATTTTTACGAATACTTTGCATTTGTTGCACTTTTTTCTTTTTAACTTTTTTTCCTATCTTGTTGACCAATACAGGACACAATATTTATATTTTCCATCAATGATCATTCAAGACATAATTGGTAGAGGGCCTTTACGAATTAATGTTGTAAGATCTTGTCTGTTCTGTTCAACAATAAAATGTGTTTAAAATATACACCGATTTGGTCAGTCAGTATGATAAAGACTTTAGATCTGATAAGGGATATAGCCACATCATTACATTACTATATATATACAATAAACCACCGGGCAGCAACAAATGAGTAGGAATTAAGTTACATCCGACTTACCATATACTGGCACAAGCATCACATCTGAGGCTGTCATGAAAATTAGCTTTGTGACACACTGGTCAGCACACAAGACTCAAAGAAAACGAGATCCTGTACGATGAACGGATCAAACTATAAGGACAGCCCCAACTGATATGGATGACCTAAGATTGTACGTCCATTTTAACAGAATTTCATTCATATCAGGACAATGGGAGGGTGATTATGAAATGATGGGTGGGTAATGATGCACTGTAAAAAAATTCCGTAAAATCTACGGAAACTTTTTATAGTGTGCTATGGAACCACGGTTTAAAATATTTCTGCCCCCAGCGGATCTCGAACCCAAGACCACTAGATTTAACCTACTGAGTAAACTTGTTGCATCATTATTTAAATATTAAATTAACAAGTTTTCAAGGCTTGCAGATTTTCTAGCATGTTTCTGATGTGCACAGGTGATATTTAAGTATTAGAAATTGTGTTGAAATATTTAAATGTCAGAATTTTGATCTCTGAAATATTGTAAATATTCAAGTATGTATATTTTGTCGGTATGTCCCTGTACTTTGGTTTAGTTTTGTTTCATTTTTATTTAATTTTTCTTTAGTTACACCCCTATGTTAATAGAGGACTTGTGAGAAAAATCAAACATGCGGAATTAGCATTAATTTCACATTTTTAGGTTAATTTGTGCAAGAAATTGGCTAATAAGAGAATATTTTTTCATTAAGAATTGATACTGAAACAAAATTCTTTGACTTTACTTTGACTTATATCATGAAACGATGCAAACGATGTTTATTACTAAAGAGCTGCAGTAATTACATTTCAGATTCAACACCCCGTCCCCCTCCCCCCACACCAAAGAAAAAAAAAGAAAAAAAAAAAGAAAAAAAACGACGCTCCTCTTAAAATTACCGCATCTCTTCGGATTGATGAAGACGGAGAGACGCGGTGTCAGGAACCCAGTTGAGCCTCTTGAGGAACATCGTTATGATAATCGGTTGGACCAGAAAAAAAAATACAAACTAGTTCAATGACCAGTAAATATGTTTAATGCGAGCAAAATACTTATTTTGGAGGATGTTCCTACTTCTGTATGTATTCTCTGCTCTTGAAGGAACTTTTTTAAGATTTTAATTTTACCTCACTGCAGCTGGTGTTGTGCCGTGTGGCGGCCGCAAAAAGTCTCCCCGTACATCATCCATAGTGCAGATTATATTTTATTTACATCCTTTGAGATCAGAGGATAGATTCTGAGAAATCTAAAATTTGAGATCGATGTAGACTATTATTCTAGATCATCGTCTTTTATATTATTTGGATCCTTTTGAAATTAATCAGTCTTTGAATCGACTGCCCAATTAAAATTAAGAAATTACAGTATGTTTTTTTTTCTGGTTTCGTCAGCAGATATTGTCAGGGGGTCACTGACGAGGCTTAATTAGCCGAAACTACGTAGTCTGGTCCATGTTCCTACTTCTGTATGTATTCTCTACTCTTGAAGGAACTTTTTAAAGATTTTAATTTAGAATAAACATAGAAAATAGGTAAAAATAGTTGTTAAATGTTATTCATATAATTTGCTTAGTCTGTTGTAACCCTTCTGTTGGTCTAAATTATTTAGTTCAGTAAAGATAGCTGAGTTGCCACCTATTTGGGAAAGAGCTGCTGACTCGGCTTATCACTTGTAATTTATTGTTTGTTGGGATGTCTTTGTCAGTCTTTCCCTTTGATGTTGTGGATATGGTTTTGGATCTGATTCAGTCCGTTCCTGAAGTGTAGTTACTCTTTAAATTTTCAAAATCTTCAGGAAAATGTTTCTTCATAATCTGAAGCCTCACAATCAGGAACACAGCAATAAAATACAATGCATTTAATCTATTTCTTTAATCTGTTTCTCAAGGTTAAGATTAAAGCAAATAATTAATCTGAGGTCTGTGAGTGTACTGCGTAGTATTTATATTGGTTTACCTAGTTCAGGTCATTTGATAGTTTTCTAGCTGCTTTGTCAATACAGTGTATAAAAAGTGTTTCCTGACAGAAGTTATATAGTCGGATGATATTCATTGATTTATTCTAGTCATAAATCGTTTTCTATCTATCTAGCTATCTAATCTATCTATCTACAGTAGAACTTCAATGGTTCGAACCCTGATGGCTCGTTCACCCTGCCTGGCTAGAACTCTTTTATTGGTCCCCAGAGGTCACTTTATATGGAAACTAACCGTGGATGGTTAGAACTACCCTTGGCTGGCACTAATTTTCATGGTCCCAAATTTAAAGAGTAACTACACTTCAGGGGAACTGACTGAATCAGATCCCAAACCCTATCCCCAACATCAAAGGGAAAGATTGACAAAGACATCCCAACAAACAATAAATTACAAGTAATAAGCCGAGTCAGCAGCTCTTTCCCAAATAGGTGGCAACTTAGCTATCTTTACTGAACAAAATAATTTAGACCAACAGAAGGGTTACAACAGACTAATACGATAACCATTTAACAACTATTTTTACCTATTTTCCATTTTTATTATAGAAGAGTTAAAATGAGAACACAATAAATTAAACAGCACCGAACAAAAAACAAATGCAACCGCAACGAAAGTACCGCCTTGGGACAATTCTGTCCCAGCCTGTTCGAGCCAATGAAGGTCTACTATCTATCTATCTATGTATCGGTTAGAGGTTAGACACATCGTCGGTGTGGACTCTTAGTGCATTTGTTTTCCTTCTGATCTCTAATTTTCCTTTGATGGCTGATTATCTATATCGGTTGCCAATTAATAATTTTTACATAGTCATGTGTCCTTTCATTTGTTCGCTAATTGATTCAAAGGTGTGAAAATTATTTCATTGCAATAAGTTGAGGGAAACAGACGTTGAAATCAGTCTATTATAATACTTGTTTCCCAAATAAATAAACCAGGCCGCAACGACTCAGCCCTAAAATCGGGCCACAACGACCCACCATAGAAATCGGGCCGAAACAACCTACTCTAATTGGGCCGAAACGACCCAACCCTGAAATTGAGCCGCAAGGTCCCAGACCGAAACGACCTGACCAAAAGGACCGAACCACCCAGATTCATATAGTTGACAGTATTTATCAACTTCTGCATCAAAATCTTCAACAAGCTGCATAAATTCCTATGTTTAAGCATTTTTCCCAATAAAAGCACAATAAAGCAACTTTGACACTTTCATAAAAAGTCAAGGTCAGTCCAAGGTCATCATTTCAACAATCTTGGTTGTATCTGGGTCTGCTGTGCTGTATACAAAGTTTCAAGGCCTTCCGTCAACTGATTCTGTAGAAGAAAATTTTAAAGGTTTTTACCATGTATGGGCATAGTAGTCATGTTGCTTATGTGACCAGGACCACATTAAAAAAAGTTCATGCCTGCAAGCCGTGGAGAATTTTTAATAGACCAGAATAATTTTATCTGACATTTTATTAACTTTCACACAGTACCTGATGCCATGATTTTTGACAGCAGTGAGGCAAGAAGTAGACATTTTATTTCCGTTACGATTACATATGATTTTTCTCGTATCACGTTGAAGTGGTCTGAGATTTTCAGTTGAAACAAAGATTTGCTTTGTCCTTTAATTTTTTGGACATATGCTTATTTTAAAACCGGAGTGTTTGTGCATTGCCAAAGGGATAATTATTAAAGACAGTATCGAAACGAATCAGAAGTTATATTTTGCTTCAACATACTAATATCAGAATTAAATATTTTGATAAAATAACAATATAACTATGTATTTGTATGTTGATAAAAAAAAAATCAGACGATAGAAGAAAAGTTGTAAGTTTTTGAGTAGAAGGATATAAAAGTTATGTCGCCTAAGATGCTAGTATAATACACTTTTCTTTTCACTTTGATAAGCTGTAGTAGGTATTTTATCATATGACGTCGCATCGGAGAGGGTAGTAAAGCCATGCATTAAAAACGATAATCAACCATCGGATTAAATATGCAAATTAGGTCGTAACGTTATGCGTTGATGTCCAAAAGAACGGCGCGTTTTGTAATGGTGATATCGTGATGTTTTAGTGCATAATTTGCCAACAAGATGCGATTGTATTTCCATATGATAAATAGACTCTTGCATTTGTGCTCCTGTATTACCGAATTTATAACACTCGTTGGAGGGAAACCGACAAAATCCTCGGCATAGCCTAGTATTTTATCTTTTCCCCCAACTCGTTTAATAAATTCAATAATACATGAACACTCATATAAGATCCTCTATATATCTTATGCTATATTTGAAGGATGTCCTGGAGGATCATTCGGCCAAAATTGCAGCTCAGTATGCCATTGCGTCGCAAACGTTACCTGTGATCATATAACTGGAGTATGTCCAGATGGTAGATGTGCACCAGGATGGACAGGGATCGACTGCAATACAGGTAGTGTAGAAAATATTATATGATATAATTATAGAACAGTTCAATGATACATGTAGTTTGTTGAGTTGAGACTAGATACATTTTACAATGTATTGAACTCATTGTGCAATTCATTTTCATAGACAAAATGGTTCTTTTGATTTTGGTTGAAATTTTTACGCTTTTTACCTGTTCTGAAAATTTGCAAATTTTAAGCAAAATTCCAGTTTTACTTAAACCTGTGCATGGATAATGGCAGGACAAATATCGGATCGAAAATTGTGCAGTCAGTTACCTCGCCCCTCTTTGAAATATGGCAAAATAAATGGAAATTCCGTGTCTTTATCGATCAAAGGTATATAACCTCAAAGTGGGGATGCGTTGCACTGTCGTCTATGGAAAAATATCAGGTGTTCCTTTAAATATTTTTAGCAGTGTATATGAATGTATGTAAAATATATTATACAAAATATATTTAGCAAATTTTTATATTTTGCAATTTTTCTCATTACTGAAGTGGAGCACTGAGCGAAATTAAATTGCGTTAAAGGGAACCGTATTTGGGGCTTAAGATACCATGGGATTACAGAAGCCATCTTTAAAAACGATATCGGGGAAAAGCGATAAGCGCGGACGGGGTCATTAGCCGAAATTCGCACCCATTGAAAAGCAACATAAAATGGCAAGCAATGTGATTTTTTGTACGGTCTTACTCCTCATTTTCATGCTCAGTTTTCTTGTCAAAGCTATTGATTGTGTAAAAGATATGGTTGAGCTTAACAACAGACGAATCTTAGCATGCACTATTGACGATAAAACGTTATAATTCGGTCCGATGTGCTATGAATCACGGGTGCTTCAATTCAATGCAGAATGAAAACCCGAGGAAAAACAATAGGTTAAAATTAAAGGTCACACCATGATTAATTTAACTGTTGAGTTTCTTCATTGAAGTATAACGTAACCGTGAGAAAATGATGGCGTTAGTTTGAGACTTTTGACTTATGCTCAGTAACCGGGAAGACTTTTCTGTCTAATTGTTTACGTTATCCTATTGGTACATACCAAACAATCATACACTCGAAAGGGATTCAAGAAATACCGATTAGAAACAAGTTTTTAAGACGATAATGTAAAAACAATGGAAAACGTCAAATTTTCGAACTGTGTAAACCTCATACTCGTAGCATATTCAAATGCTTTAGAGCGTTTTCCTTTATTTTATCAGCAAACCAGCCGCCTCATTATGGTTTTGGCTTTTGTACATGATAAAAAATGTCCTTCAGATACAATAACATAAAAACTGACGTCACGGTAGTTCAAACGCTACAATAGAGCGATCTTGAATCTTTTATCTGCCAGTCCATATCGAATGATCGGCCTTTGTATCTTTATGCAGTAAAGTGACAATAAAATCCTAATATGGTTGATCTGACACATACAAAAAATTGCTATATTAATTGTGCAAAGTATATTTATAAAAGAATAAAATATGTTTAAACCAATGTCGCTGGAGGCGATAGCCCGGCCGAATCTTAACGGCGTTTTATGGACAGTGCCCATCATAATCAGTATTTCATCTGCTGATATGACTTAAATACTGTTGAAAAAATCGTAAAACCACCAAGGCATCCAAATGTTGTCTTATCCCAGATGATATATGCGAAAAAGGAAGACTCTGATAAGATTGGGAAGATGCACAGGCTGATATGAGTCATCCCTGGTCCAGACCTAGGGTAATTGTAATCAGTAATCGTGATTACTTGTAATCGATTACAATTTCTGGGTAATCATGAAGTAATCTGTAATCATGCATTTTTATGATTACAGGTAATTATAATGTAATTGATTACCTTACAAAATGGGTTGTAATCATGATTACTTTATGATTACATTTTGATTACTTTGATTCATTAATAATAAAAACTGAGTAAAGGAAAAATTAAACTAAAAATTAATTAAAAAAAAAGATAAGTGCAAAATAATACTAGAAAGCAGTTGATTATTCAAAGTCTATAAGCGGAATAAGACAGAAAAACTGATCTAAATTGTGTACAAAAGGCAGCAGACCAAATTCAGAAACTGACATCTTCCCTTTATACTCTTTTGGGGAGGAAGATTTAAGCAGATTCAGCAGTAGCTATGCACTTTTTATCCGTTGATGCCTGGTGGACTCTTCTATTTTCACAAATTGGATGAGTTCATTTAGCAGTTTAGGGTGACTGCCTTATGTTTTTTTACATCTTTTATTACAAACTGTGAAAAATTGAATGCAAGCAGTGACGACCCTGATCAAATACTGCATTCTGAGCATCTGCTCCGGGTCTGCACTGTTTACCTATGTCCTTCTTATGGGATGCTAGGCATGAAGGGTTAGGGGTTGGTTGGTTGGGGCCGGAAGTTTGTCTGTTTCTTGGCCCACCGGGGTTCAACTGGTGGTCTTCTTTTGCACCGGTGTTCCAGTGGTATTGCTGACGCCCCAGGGATCTCCAGGTGTCTCAACACGTTTTGGCTGTCGAGTCCTCATCCTTGCTTCATCACAGTCTTTTCTTGATTATAATTGTTGGCCGTGATGACTCTCTGATGAGTTAGGGGACCTCCATACGTACCGAACTACCAACTAATTGTGTGCACCGCGGCGGAGGGTGAGGGTGAAGGTTTGGGCCCAGTAAAACCGGTTTAACCCCCCTAGTAGTTATTAATGACCGTCCCAAATTTAAAGAGTAACTACACTTCAGGCACTGGCTGAATCAGACCTCAAACCTTATCCCCAACATCAAAGGGAAAGATGGACAATGACATCCGAACAAACAATAAATTACAAGTAATAAGCCGAGTCAGCAGCTGTTTCCCAAATAGGTGGCAACTCAGCTATCTTTACTGAACTAAATAATTTAGACCAACAGAAGGGTTACAACAGACTAAGCACATTATATGAAAAACATTTAACAACTATATTTACCTATTTTTTATTTTTATTATACAAAGGTTAAAATGAGAACACAATAAATTTAACAGCAACGAACATAAAACAAATGCAACCGCAACAAAAGTACCGCCTTGGACCGACCAAGGCGGTACTTTCGTTGCGGTTGCATTTGTTTTATGTTCGGTGCTGTTTAATTTATTGTGTTCTCATTGTAATCCTTCTTTGATAAAAATGGAAAATAGGTAAAAATAGTTGTTAAATGTTTTTCGTATAATTTTCTTAGTCTGTTGTAACCCTTCTGTGGTCTAAATTATTTAGTTCAGTAAAGATAGCTGAGTTGCCACCTATTTCGGAAAGAGCTGCTGACTCGGCTTATCACTTTTAATTCATTGTTTGTTGGGGTGTCTTTTTAAATATAGAATTTTTGCATTATCAAAGTCATGAGCTGTACACTTGTAATTTCATCACATGTAATCACAAGGTAATCATGATTATTTTGCAAAGTAATTTTAATTGTAATCAATCACATTGAGAAAAATGTGACTGTAATTGTAATCTGTAATCATGATTTTAGAAAGTAATTGTAATTGTAATTGATTACATTGGCATGTAATCGGCCCAAGTCTGCCCTGGTCCCAAGCAAAGCCACTACTATAAAGCTACGGATTATGATAGTACACAGAGGCTCTTCCCTATTACACGCACCCTCTCTCTCTCTGTCTCTCAAACTTTATTCAATCTGTAGCAATAGGCCCGTATGTACCATTTCTTCTTCCTATAGTCTTATAAGCAGAGTAATTCATATTTGATTATCATTATATATAATCAGCCATCCATCTTACTGTGTCAAAGGTTTAACAACATATATTGAGTCAGTATTATCAAGCGTAATGTGTGCTCTGCGAAATTTGAACTTCGGAATTCGGGGAGAGCGAGGGAGATAGGGAGGGGGAAGAGTGTGTGTGATGGAATGAAAGATTTGAATAAAATATTCATGTACCTCTTTGTCGGCAGAGAGATAACCGAAAACGAACCTACGACCTTCTGCACCATACCAAGTATCTTTTACCACCCGACCACGTCGCCTCTCATATCTTCATTTAGATTATTTTATTGTCGGCAAAATGTCTGTTGCAACGCGATATAGTGGACTCTCTTTACAAAGACGGTGTTTGTTCCAAAAAATTTTGACGTTAAAATAAATTTGCTGTTGTAAAGAATGCATAGACTATGCTGGCCATTCCGTCCATGTCAAAATGACGTTATTAAGAATTTTGCTGTTGTAATGAGTGCCGGTGTAAAGAGGGTTGACTGTACAGTATTAGAAAAATAGTGTCAATTATTTTCACATCATTTCAGCCGCAGATAATCAAATGATGAAAGGAAACCAGTCAACGGGGGTAATCACAGGAACCGTAATTGCTGTTGTGTTTCTTGCAGTAATAGTGACTGCATTGATTGTTTATTGGAGAAGAAAACGGTAGGATATACCTGAACATAATTTAGGTTTGAGACCGCAAGTAAGCTCTTTCATCTGGCTTACAATATAGTAATACATGTCTATTTTTAGCTCTCCATGGCCAAAGGCTCCGGGGGAAATTTAGGAAAGGCAGTCTCCATCGTCCTTTGTCAATCATTTCTTGAACGACTTTTCCTCTGAAACTGCTTTGCCGATCAAAGGAGCATTCAGGTAAAAGTAGAAACCATATAACCATGGCCGCAACACACATTGATGGTAAAATCCTTCAAAAACCTGCTCCAATACCGAACAACCGGTGACCTAGGGTCTTGGTATGAAGCATCGGTACAATGGATCAAACCAAATTTACACAAATGACCCGCGACACGAGAAAACCAACAAAGTGGTTGTGCACCCAGCGCAGACTCAGATCAGCCTTGGCGTCCGCCCAGTCTAATCAGACTCTTCCCGAAGCACTTAAATAGTAGCTAAGGGTCTGAGCTACCTCCATGCGGAAGCGAAGACTCTCATCAGACTAGGTGCACAACCACTTTGTGTTTACTCGTGTCGCGGCTCAAATGATGATCCTACGTTTACCTTTGACCTTGCCGCGAGGAAGCCGAATTTGCTTCCCGGTGCATTTATATAGAAAAGCTTTATAAGAGTTCATGTGTCGAGCACTAGTTAAGACAAAGGAAGGATATGGTAAAAAAGAAATGAAAAAAGTCAATAAGCAATGTACAATAATGTAAAGAAAACTCGGTTGTTCCGCACAAAAAACTACAACGGGAAATAAACTCTAACCTAGACCTTATTTTTGCTTTATAAATGTTTGTTTTGCGGATGTCAAAATTTGCAAAATTTCTTTAAGCTCAATTTTTGCCATTACAAAATATTGCAAAAAGTGAAAAAATGTGTTTTTTTTCTATCAAACTGTGAATTTCAAAGTGTTAAGTGAGTTTCAGTGTCAGTGTGACTTTGAAAATGAGGTCAAGGTCACCAAAATCTAATCATTACTTCTTTCCCCGAGCGTAATACTGTATCTATGTTAGTTTTGACAAATTCAATCCATAGATTCATGATATAGAGTGCACATCAGGCTCAGTTTTAAAGTCTTTATAAAATACGGACCTGAAAAATGAGGTCAGTGTCACTAAAATAATTCGTTCTTTTCCGTATCCTAAATTGTCAAGGTTAACAAAAAACAACAATAAAGTAGCTGTGCTTGTTTGGTCAAATTCCATTCATTGATTCAACTTATAGTGTGCACACAAGCTTTTTTCTATCAAGATATTAATTTCAAAGTGCCGTTGTGACCTTGAAGATGAGAAAAAGGTCACCAAAATAAAATTACTTCATTCCACAGCATTGAAGATATAGCCGATAGTTGGTATCGATACCTTTTTTGATCGGGTATACTTGTTGGTAGGACAGAGGCCTACTGTGGTTGCAATAGGTGCGGGCCGGTGATATTTTTTCCGCCATCTGTTACTGTTACTGTTCTATAGCTTCTGCCTGTATAGACACACCTCCGTAGGGAGTCTTCTTAGGTAGTCTTTAATTTTACGTTAGAGCCTTATTTCTGTCCCCATATTTGAAACTTCAAGAGTCTGTTAAAATCTGGAGTTCACGCTACTGTGTACCACGGCGACCTTTTCCGCAAGTTTTCTTTTTACGCTTTGGTATTAGGTTTAGTCTTTTATATCTTTCGGTATGAAGGGCATAGCAAAGTCTTTTAGATAGTGTTTCGATATCCCTAATCACATTTTTGATCTGACTGTCTTTGAGGTCAATAAACACACCTGCACTGTCTAGCAGCAGCTGGACTAGAGTTTCAGTTTCAATGGGAGTCTGTTTGAAGCTTTCAGCACACCTGATGATACTGTCCATGATGTGCTGCCTCACCCCGACCAATGCACTGCACTTTACCAGGAACTGATCAACAGTCTCTGGCTCTTCCTTCCACATGAGGCAGGTCGGATCAATCTCATTTTGATTGAAGGCTGATCTGGTCACTTGCAGTATGTAAGTTCCAGTCACAAGCTTTAGTGTCACATGAACACTTGGAATATTACGTGCCAATCCGGAATGCTGTAGCAGCCAGTGCTTGTTTCCAGGGTAGTAACTGTCAGCTGTGAGATACTCCAGAGATGAGTACAGTTGAATCTTGGCCTAGATTCTGTCAACCCAGTAGTCGTTAACGTGCTTGTTGACGTGGGACTTCCACTGCGACTTTGAGGGAGGTGTATCTATCACATTCCAACAGTCAGGCAGGTCATACTTGAGGAACAGTTTACGCACCGCAATGAACCAGCTGTTGCTTTCGAAGCTCTTGACACACAGTTGTCTACGGGCTACACGCTTCTCTATTGAATCTTCACCTAGTCTGCAGAGACTTCCGAACAGCACCAAGGCCCTCTTGTCAAGGCATCTAATCTCTTTTCTTTCTCCTGTTATGAATATGGTGTTTAATTGGTGTAAATATTTTCTTTTACCATGATTTGGCAGTTTGAAATAAACAAGTTGTTTACTCTGTCCTTTAGAACATTCTGGAAAATTGGAGGAAATTTAAAATGTTCCCGAAACAGAAAAAATTGTCTAGAAAGTTCTGGAATTTGCTCCCCATTGTCAAAAGAATGTTGTGGAAGCTTCAGGAAATTTAGGGAACTTTCATGATATTTCAAGAATGTTCTGAAATAACTAATTTTAGTAATGTAGAAAATAATAGAAATTTCTGTTGTAAACATTAAGAATCTTCTGGTATAAAATTATGTCAGAATTGAGAACTGTCTGGTAAAATCCATCTCTGGTTAATTCCTGAATGTTCCTGGACAATATATAAACAGTACAAATTTTCATTTAGTCATCTTTGTAAACTTTCACCAATCTAAAGTTAAATAAGTTTATTGGATTACTTTGTGACTTTCATTCTGGAATTATTGGAAATATTCTGCTGACTTTCATATTTGGGATCAGAAATTGCTACAGGACTTATGTGTAAAAAATATTCTGAGGGACATTCAAGATTAATTAAGGTACTGTAATTACATTATTTTTCTTGATTGATTAATGACTGCTTTATTTTGATGTACATGTAAATAAATTTTGCTAAGTTTTAAAACAGGCTTGTTGCTGGTTTACTTCCATCTTTCTTGTTACCTCCGCCAGGTCGTAACACTCCCTCTGTCTAAGTGACTGCTCGATATAGATTGAAATACTGTCTCAAAGAGCCTTTAAAACACCCAACTAATGTACTTGAAAGAAACTGGTTCCGTTCTGTCAACCATTGTCGCTGTTGGTGGCGAGACGTAATTTTACATTACATATCTTTTTCATGACTATGTGTTGCACACATGAATGACAACTCTTACTTTCATACCTTCTGACTTATTTCCCCTGGCGTTTTGAGATGCAATTTAGTGTTCGCTCTATAATGGAATATTTTCATGGAACTATGCACTTATAAACAATAGAAAATTTTGATATGTTACGTATCAGAATGGCAGCATTCATATTCACATATCATGAGCTATTGCCCCTTGATGATTTTGCTTACAGTTTCATGCTTGCTCCCTAATTTAAGTACTAGTTTGAACTCTTTCATGATATTGCACTTTTAAATAGAAAATTGCTTGATCATATGTCACATTTGCGAATGACAGCTGTGGGTTTCACAATTTATCAGTTACTTTCCCTTGAGGGCTTTATACACTGTTTCTTGTCCTCTCTTTAATTCTCTTTTTGAATATTTTCATGATACATCACGGTTTCAGGTCAGGGTTATATGTTACAAACTTTTGTGATGGTAATGCTATTGATCCTGAATGTTTTTGCAGTTTTTCATGTCTGCTGTTTGCAATTTTTTGGCCACCTGTATGCCGCCCCCTCTACCCCTTCCTCAATTAAAAAACAACAACAACAACATGGATCTGGATTCATTGTCAAAATTCACTCACTAACTCTGACTGGAAAACTCAGAATCATAGTTGTAAGGCATGCACTTGAGAAGTAAATCAAACATTTTTAAAAGTTGATTTTGTCATATGCTATACATTGTGTAGATGTTTGTGATTGGGATTTCACCTCATTTGGTATTTTGCATAATGTTTAAAGTTGCAAAGTCTGTAACCTTTGATCTTTTATTTTTAGAACTAATGTTTCTAATTTTCAAGAACACAGTAATATAGCTAAAAAACGGGTATACATTTCACCAGATTCGCAAACCTTAAAAATTATCACTATCAAAACAACAGCATTTATGTTAAAAATCAACTGTCTAGTATTTCTGGAGGGATGTAAATAATTACCAACAATAGAAACACAACTGTTTTTATAAAGATTATTCACTTTTCCATGCCGTTTTTAGCTGTTGTGCACAGATTTATTGTGGAAGCATAACGTAATTCTACTTTAACAAATGATTTAAAAAGAAAATTTTTTTTTCGGAAAATGGTCATAATTGCAGACTTAAGCACTTTAAGTGTTAGATAACCATGCATCCGGTAAAAAGATAATGTCATTATAAGCTATATGCATAAAAGAATTTCAATTTGCATAAGTTTTGAACTAGATCCTGTCAACAAAGGACAATGTGGCCTTTGGAAGGGGGACTGGTCACCTGCTGTAATGGCTATTTTTGCCAGCAGGAAGGCAAGTCTAGAAAACGCGAATATGTTATTTTCTTGTGCGTGTGTTCAATCAACGCTTTAAGAATGTATTTATTTACACATTTAATTTAGTGAAAATATTTCAGTGGCTTTATATTACAGTGGATTTAACACTTTGTTTACTTTTACAGAAATCGAAACTTTGCTTCCTCAAGTTCTCCTCCTTTTTCAACCTCAAACAAATTACGGGCAGACCTCAAAGCGGAACACACATATACAAATACAACAGTGGTATATGGTACGGTATCTAAATCCTCTTGACTATTTTCTTCTTAATGTTAGCGATACTTAATGGCAAATGCATATAAACTGGTAAATAACATCAAAGACCGACCAACATCTTATTTTACCTTTACCAATTTCGTTGAACAGTAGTGAGGCACCAACAAACATCATAGTAATCGGTCGCTGTTTACTTAGTTATATACGTTTTCGTCGCGGTAGAGACAAGAACAAACTCACTGACTTACGATGTTTGACAGAGGTGCCTATTTACTTGTATTTGCCCTGTATTCGCCTTTTGTGGGTTGTTTTCCTTAAAAATGCATCTCCAATCAACTCCATTTCATAACTGACAAGTAATCGGCGAGCTTCAATTGGCTACGGTACACTGTTTTGAAAAAAAATGAAAACATTCATACCTTCATCCTTGTTGCTTTTTGGTACTATATGCGACATTATTGTAAAGTGGATAAAATATTACTTTCTATCTAACACATACTAGCTGCTCATTTACTTGCATCTGTTTTTAACTGTGTGTGAAAAAACAAAAAGCATGGCTTTCAGTAGGTTTGATATTTTATTACGGAGGGCGGTTATACAAATATTGTTGTCTGGAGAACTGCCCGTGATATTTTTTGCATCGTGCATAATATTTCTTTACATCCAATGAATTAAGTTCAAATGTGATATTCGAATGCTACAACAATACTTTGAAGTATTTTAGAAGTATAAATGCACGTTCAGGGGCAGCAACTCATATGTTTATTTGCTGCCCTTTCTACTGGTGCTATTGTTAAACGAAAATATTGCACCTGAGGAGCAGATTGTTTTTCTTTAGTAGTAGAGCCAATTTTTGAAGGGATATGTCGCCCCAGTGACAGGCACAAATGCTTTGTTAACATGAACTTTGCAACTGTACCAAAACACCTTATATAGTACAAACAATTGAAGAATAATCCCTATGGTGGACTGTTGGAATAACTGGTATAAAAACTTTTTTTGGTATTTATTCATCAGTGTTCGTCTCTGTTAATTTGAATAATCTGCAACATATTTTAAGTATTTACCTGGTTTGTTTCATTGTTGGAGCAGCTGCACTGTAGCGTATAATGTGCATAATAAGACTTCAAAAGAAGGCTCGTCGACTTATGAATTATGTTATGGTGGGCCGTCACTGACTCACTCACTGTTCCATTTGTCTTCTCTCCCTACCACAGGATGTTTTACATTTCTTCTGCGGACTTCTCAGTTTCATTTGTGTTTTCTTTAACAATGTTTTGCAGAGAAGGCTACTGCAGTTGGTGAACCAGAACACATATACGATGGTATTGCATCAACCGATGATGGTCTACCAGTTAAAGAACTGTGGAACGTTATGAAAATGGCTTACGGTAATGGTTTTGTCAAACTACATGAAGAATTTCAGGTAAACTTTATATTCATGAGTATATTATTTCATAACTGGTGGCACGATTAAGACCTGGTATAAGCTCGGTTGTTTACGGGCCTTTGATATTTCTATGTGTTCTAAGTATACCCAATATTGTTTTTGTTATGCCTTCCTCCATTTTGTTGAAACGTTTTGCACTAAGCTACTAATAATTAGATTAAAGAATACACTGTTATGTGAGTCAGACACTGTCCTTGAGGGTCCTAAACTCTTCTTCTTAACAGTTTATACTCTGCAAATAGATACTGAAATTGCTTTTTTGAAAATCATCCTCCCTTGTTGTATTTTACAAGTCTTGGCAAGCTGTCACCGAAAATTTTTATAGGCTGCTATAAATAAAAATCAAACAATTTTTCTTTCAAGAGAAACGTAAACTGTCATAAGAAAGGCAGTGGATCGGGCTAAGAGGTTTCGGCTAATAAAGCCTCGTCAGCGATCCTGTAATGGCCTGGCAACGAACCCGGAGGAAAACATACTACAATCTTATAAATTTCAAATACGCAGTCTATTCAAAGACTAGGTGATACCGAAAAAGGTTTCGAAACGATAAAAACTGTCTAGAACATAAGTCTAACTAGTTATTAATTCCGATCGTAAAAGTCCAAAAGTAAAATATAAAAACTCCACTTCAAAAGTAAAATATAAATTGCACTATGATTTATGTACGGGGAGACGTTTTCTGGCCGTAACAAGCAACAACACCTGCTGCTGCGATTCCAACTGAAAATCATAAATGAGTCCTTTTAAGAGCGATGAAAACATTTTTTAAGAAAGGAGATGAATCAGACTAAGATGTTCCGGCTAATAAAGCATCATCAGTGACTTGTGATTGCCTGGCAATAAAAGCCTAGGGAACTAGTGTAACTTAGTAAATTCATTTATGCAGGTGACTAAATGACTCGTAAACAATAAATAAGGGGTCAAAAGGATAAAACTCTGTCTAGAATATAAGACTTACCAATTATTAATTCCGATCTCTAAGAATGTTCCCGTTGATCTAAAATGACCAAAAATGAAATACAAAAGACGCTCTATAGTAGATGTACGAGGAGATGATTTCCGACCGCCTCACATTCACAACAGCAGCAGCAGCTTTTGCAAATGAAATTCATAAACAAAATCTTTCAAGAGCAATGAAAACATACAGGAGAATAAAGGTGAATCAGACTACGAAGTTTGGGCTACTAAAGCCTCATCAGTGACCCGTTTTGTCCTGGCAACGAAAGCAAGGGATAAACATAAAATAGTCCAGAAATTATTACATTTTCATAGATATTAACGCCAGGCATATTGGTTTTTATACGCCCGTTTTGAAAAAACGTGCGTATTATGGCATGGTGCTGTCCGTCCGTCTGTCTGTCCGTTCGTTCGTCAACATTCCTGTGCGCACCATATCTCAGAAACCCTTTGATATATCTTAATGAAATTTTGTAGGCATATATATTAGGATAGGGCAAAGTGTCACGTATAGTAATGGTTGTCACCCTTTCTTAATTCTAGTTATTCCCCTTTGATTATTTTTTACCCTACTAGTCTTGTGCGCGCCATAACTAGATAAAGGTATGGATATCCAGATGAAACTTTATAGCGATGTTTATGGGGGTCCGATAATGTGTCGGGTATATTAATGGTTGCTCTCCCTTTCCTGCCTTATGAGTTGCATCCCTTTGATTGGATTTTTAGGCTATTTTGGTATATACTAATCTAGTGCATTCAATCATTTAATAACCATTAGGAATGTCTTGATGAAACTTTATAGCAATGTGCATGATCACAAGACGGTGTGTCACATATAAGAATGGTCGTTCGCCCTTATTTAATTTTGGAGCAGCCTCCCTTTGATTAGTTTTAAGGCTAACCCATTACCCCACAACTCCTTAACCCTTTGAAATATTTTATTGAAACTGTGTAGGAATGTGTATAAAATAGGGCAATGTATCATGAGCATGAACCACAACTCTGGCTTACTTACTTCCTGGATTATCTGCCCTTGCATCAATTTCCGTTTTACTCTGTAACTCCTTAACCATTTGAAATATTTTAACAAAACTTTATGGTGATGTGTACGAGGAGTGATTGATAAGTACTGAGCCTCACCAAGTTTTGAAAACTTTAGAGTAGATTGGAGTTATTGATTTTAAACAGCCATTCTATGGAGCAACAATCACCAAATTTCGGGAATTTATCTTAAATATCAATTAGAGGACACTTGACCTTTTACAGTTACAGTACCCCCATGAGTGCACTGTATAACTCTTTCACCGACCATAACTTCAGCAGAGATAAACATTTTGGAATTGTTTTTTTGCAAATATATGTCCTACAGCATTCCGGTAATTGGTGATATTCGCAAACATAAATTTATTCCATTTCAGAATAAAAGGCAAAACTTTAATTTCCAGGAAGTGTCTATTTTGAGAGTTGCTGCAGATAGCGCATGTTGGAATCGCATGCTCTGCGTGCACAGGAGTGAATATTTTTTAACTCTTTGTGACGAAAATCATGTAAGATGTCAATGTTTATTTGTGTGTAAACATTGTTTGGCTTTGCTCACAATCTTCCTAATAAACACGAAAGTAGTATACAGGTCATTAAATTTCAGGGTTGCAATATTTAAGGGTTTACGGTAAAGCCACTAGATGGCAAAATATTTTGTTTTTTTTTTTGCATTAAACCATTGACAAATTATCATATTTGCATGTACTAAAAGAAGAACCATTTAGATCTTGTAGAATGCGAAGAATGAATTTTCATAGTAATGCAAGGCAATAGATTTTAAATGTTATTTTAAAAGTATGCCATCCCTCTTATATTTAAGGCGCTGTCAAAAAGAAAGCTTTCTCTAAATATTTTCGAAACTTCCACTGAAAGCTAGTGAACGACAACTAATTGCATTCATGTTAAGCACGCATGCGCAGATTCACTAGATGTACCTTAGGCTCAGTACTTATCAATCACCCCTCGTATATTGTCAAGGGAAAGTATTGTGACCAAGAGTTTATGAATTATCTTCCTTGTTTGACTTTCTCAACTTCTGAGCTGCTTCACCCTGGACGCTGATTTTTGGTATACTTATAGTATTAATGTGTTAGATGTTTTGATAACATTGCAGTCATTAATTACATAGTTGTTTTCCCTGTTTGTCTGCCTGTCCATCCTTCTATAAACAATCTTGTTCATTTGTTTCCCCTGTTTGTCTACCTGTCCATCCTTCTATAAACAATCTTGTTCATTTTGTAACTCTCTCATGACACTGAAACGGGCGTATTATGCGCCGCTTGCGAAGCTCTTGTTAGGTAAATATGACAACCCCTTTGATAATATAAATAGCAATTTGTTCGGCAATAAAATATAAGAGTGATATGAACGTGTAAATATGACGTTAACTTGGATGAGTTTATGTTGTTTTGCAAACGACTTTAAAACTGAAAATTTTAGCTGGCAGGTGTTCTAGAAATAAACTCATAGAAATTATTTGTTTACAAAATTAATTTTATTCTTGTTTAAAATACAAATGAAATTGCAGGTTTGATTTAGATTTCATACTGTCATTGGTAAGCATTGCTACAACTTACTGTAACATATCAGTTTGTTTTTAAATATACAATAAATTAACAATTGAAATAATGACAGATTTTAACCAAAACCGAACCACCATTAAAGAAGCTTATTTAGCCTACACCAGCTATCAAGATTTTTGTCACTCTGAATTCGCCTTTTGCACTAAATCCTGTATGATACGCTTATATTGGATGGTGCTGTACATGATTTTAGTGCTACTCGATTTGTTTGCTCAACTACTGACTTGATAGTATAGAAAGAAAATGTAAGAAACAAATTTATAGTAAAAAAAACACATCAAAAAGTTAATTGCTGAAGCAAATTCAATATCGTTATCTTCAAAATCTTTATTACGAAGTCTAAATTAATATAAAGCTTAAACAAAGCGGATAAAAAAAACAATTAAATAAAACTAAAGCAATTTTTGAAGCTCTCAGTTTTGGCGTTAGTGTGCTTTGCAACCTCAAGTGCTCCAACACAGGATGCCATTTTGATTTATTGGTTTCTGTGCTCAGAAAACTTACAATAGATAAAGATAGGCTTTAGAATATTGCGATTTATCATACGCCACAAGTGGCGTAAATCAGACATGGAGCCTAAAAAATTGTAATGAACTTTTAGAAAGTCTAATAGTAAAAACATTTGTTGAAGTAGACAGCATCAAACCTTTAAATTCACTACGCGTTCTGCTGCAATTCCACATGATTAATTAAAAATAAAAATGTAAGGAAATCATAAACTGTTTCTTCAACAAAAATGGATATAGATACATTGTCCTGGACACATATTTTGTTATGAATCACTCTGATGCTCAAACTAAATTTTCTGAAGTCGATATCATTAACACGGTGGAATTTCATTTCGACAGCTGCTCCCCAGTGAACTGTTGTTTCAATGCTATCGGAGAGCAAAGCTAATGGCCGCTTTTAAACTTTTCCTTAGGAGACATCATGACCTCGTAGTATGGCTTTCCGTTACTAGATTTTCGTTTTCACTACCTAGTCTATCAGATAGACTTGGCGGGCGTCTCATAAGAGGCAGGTGCTGCTTACTATTTGCGATCATCTGATCACACTTCCATTTTGGAGTTCATGTCTATGTATGTAAACATGTCGGATTTTCCAATGATTCAAATGGTTTTTGAGTTCGGACTTATGATCTAGGTACTTTGACCACTGTTACCTTCTACTTATTAAAAAGGAGTTAATTTGCACCGATTCCTTCCTTATGAAGCTTTAAACATTGCAAATCTGTATCTGCAATATGAAATAGTATAAAATTTATATACATTATGAAGCTGTTAGCTTGTAAAGAATAAGCATTTGCAAATATTATTTTAGCTGTTTAGAGGTTTTCAAAATCTGGTGACTGGGTCACTAAAACTTAATATTGAAGGGTACAAGTCGATATTAACCAGACACAGTTTATTAAAAGTTTATGCCATGGACAGTTAGACGTGACATAAGCGTTGATCATACGATAGATTGATTGATTTGTTGCTTAACGTCCACGGTAAACAACTATGGTCATGTCGGGATGGTCAGTTAGCCTAACCACACTATTCCTGGGCAGGCTTAGACCTCCTAAGCGGTTAACCAGTACTAAGTGCACATACTTTCGTCAGTAACTGACAACTGCCCTTCTTGAATCAGCGGAAGGATGAAAGTATGTGACCAGACCGGGTTTCGAACCCAGGGCCTCTGACCTATGAGTCAGGTGCCTTACCGATTGCGCTACGCGACCCGGCATTGATCCTACGAAATGGCGCGCTTATCGAACGTAAACATTACATTAGTAGTACCTATTTATCTGTTTTGGCCTGTCGGTTAAAACAATTCGACTACCGTTGATAGCGTGTAGATAATATACGTTAATCAGTGAAAAAATTATACTTTTCATGTTAACCCTAATATTAAATGAAGTTGAATTACGCCTTATAGAAATGGCTTTCTTTAAAATAAATTGGCTCAATTTTCTTTCTTGTGTGTTGTCAGGCAAACAGACAATGCCCCGTATATATCCTTATGTCTATAGTAAATATATGTTTTACAGGCAATGCGTCAGAGAGAACTAGAACTAGCTCACCCTGCTAAAAAGAAAGGCACGAAGAAAACTGCATGTGAGTCGCCAGCCTAGCATAGTGAAATACAGTTCAAATGATTGCTATAATGATAGGGGTGGTGGCTGTGCGATGTTGCTGGTTATAACATCCAGTACTGGGGCGTCCTACTTATTTGAATAAAAATAGGGCTTGCAGTAGGTAAGGGCGGGTTCGTTTGGAAGTTTTTTTACTCATCTGTCATTTCTCTCTCTCTCTCTCTCTCTCTCTCTCTCTCTCTATGAAAGACGACCCGATATAGACTAAAATACTGTCATAAAGGGCCGTTAAACCCAAATCAACAAACCAACCAAAGTTATATTGATACCTGAACAAAACTGGAACAACATTCCGATGTAATTAGTTGCCAGCAAATTGTAAAGAAAAAACTCTGGTCCTTACGTTTAACCTAATACCGAAGCCCTATGTTGGAGCTACATTTAATTTAGTCTATATCAAGCAGTTATGTTTGTTCTAAGATTTATGACAAATTATTTGATCTTAGAGATAAATATAAATTTCTGATTTTAGACCGTAAAATTCCACATCCTACATTTTATGGTGTTTGCCTTTCTCTGTCATATCTTCTTGCCAGAGTGTCAAGGCACATTGATGTCTTTAAATGTAGATGAGAAAGCACTGATCAGGATTGGACACACACAATTTCCATATCATTCCCTAAACATCAAAGAAACATAAAGACATATAAAAGTAAACAAAACAAGCAAAAAGCTAAGAAGAAATCTCTTTCCAAGCACATGACCTCGAGGCTATCATCAATAATGAAGTAAATGCCAAAGACTAATGAAATGTCGACAAAAAAGCATTAAGAGTAAATCACTACACGAGCATGTCCTTGTAACAGTCAGTTATTAATTACTATGGTCTAAAACCAGTTTTCTTGATTTTAATTGTTGACCGTGATGACTCTCTGATGAGTTGGGGGACCTCCATACGAACCGAACTACCAACTATTTGTGTGCACCGCGGCGGAGGGTGAAGGTTTGGGCCCAGTAAAACCGGTTTAAACCCCCAGTAGTTATTACTGACCGTCCCAAGGCGGTACTTTCGTTGCGGTTGCATTTGTTTTATGTTCGGTGCTGTTTAATGTATTTTAATCTCATTTTAACCATTCTATAATAAAAAATAGATAATAGGTAAAAATAGTTGTTAAATGTTTTTCGTATAATTTGCTTAGTCTGTTGTAACCCTTCTGTTGGTCTAAATTATTTAGTTCAATCAAGATAGCCGAGTTGCCACCTATTTGGGAAAGAGCTGCTGACTCGGCTTATTACTTGTAATTTATTGTTTGCTGGATGACTTTGTAAGTATTTCCCTTTGGCGAGGGTCAAGGAGATGAGACAGGAAGAATCATAGGTGTTTGATTTATTTAAAGGTGGCTAATTTCAGTCATTAACAATGACAAAACTTAATAAGAAGCTTGCGGCGACATCTCAGGATAAAATATTTTGTTAACTAGTGGGCGTTGGTCATGAAAAGATCTAGTTAAACCGAGTCTGCTATTTTTCAATAAGTAAGAAAAGCGAAATGAATGATAGCAGAGAGAAATGAATAATAACAAGCAAATTCGACGAATTTATGTCCCCCGCCTTGGAAACTAGGTCTCCGATGTATATACACATAGTGTTCGAGCTGGAAAAGCGGCTAAGTTAAAAATGTAAAGAAAGTAATAAAAACAATAATGTGAGGATTATATCCAAACCACATGCATATCTTCAGACCATGATCAAAACACCTGTGAAGTTTCAAAGGAATGGGCATAAAACTGTAGGAGGAGTTGAACACACAAGGTACCCACTATCTATTCACTTTGATAGTAAAAATGTATGAAAAATGGCTAAGTTCAATTTGCGAAAAAAGTGATAAAAAATAAGGTGAGGATTATATCCAAACCACATGCATATCTTCAGACCATGACAAAATACCTGTGAAGTTTCAAAGGAATCGGCATAAAACTGTAGGAGGAGTTGCGCACACAAGGTACCCACTATCTAGTCACTATGATAGTAAAAACGCCTAAAAATGACTAAGTTCAACTTGTGAAAACAGTGACAAAAAATAATATGTCAGGATTATATCCAAACCACATGCATATCTTCAGACCATGACCAAAACACCTGTGAAGTTTCAAAGGCATCGGCATAAAACTGTAGGAGGAGTTGCGCACACAAGGTACCCACTATCTAGTCACTTTGATAGTAAAAACGCCTAAAAATGACTAAGTTCAACTTGTAGAAAAAGTGACAAAAAATAATCTCAGGATTACATCCAAAGCACATGCGTATTTTCAGACCATGACAAAAACATTTGTAAAGTTTCAAAAGAATCGGCATAAAACTGAAGGAGGAGTTGCGCACACAAGGTACCTACTACTTTAGGGGGACGGAAAGACGGACGGACGGGAGGACGGAATGCCGAAAACTATGTCCCTCCGCTTTTCTTCGAAAAAGCGAGGGACAATAAAAAAAAGAAAGAATCAAAACAACCCCACCCGCACCTAATGCAAACACAGTAGGCTCTTGCCATACTAATACCTAAATTAGTAGGACGCTCCGACACTTGAAGATACCCAGCGCCATCACCCGTCCACAACATAGTGCATGTACTGAGTAGTACTAGGGGTAACGTGTTTAAAAAAAAAAGAAAAACCGTTACACAAAATACAATTTCTTTTCTTTTTTACTGTCGAGTGATAGAAAATAAACAAAACAGGCAACGTTAAATGGGGTCCTAGGCATGAAGATTGTATTTTTATCGTTTTATCAAAGTTTCTGATATAAGAAGTAAGTGCTTTTGTTTCTTTTTTAAATTTGAAGTTGGCTTATCACGGTCATAAACAATGACGAAACTTAAGAAGAAGCTTCCCACCGTCGAGTGATAGAAAATAAACTAAACGGACAACCATGTTTGGGGCCTTGGGCATGCAGCCTGTATTTTCATCGTTTTAATAAAGTTTGAGATATCAAAAGTAAGTCGTTTTAGTTTGACAAAAATGATCTTTTTTTTTTTTATCAAAACATTTTGTGTAATGGTGTTTTCTTCATTTAAAGTTGGCTAATCGCGGTCATTAACAATGACAAAACTTAATAAGAAGCTTGCAGCGACATCTCAGGATAAAATATTTTGTGAACTAGTGGGCGTTTCCGGTGTTTCACATATGATTATTGGTCATGAACAAATTTAGTTAAACGGAGTCTGTTATTTTCGTTTCTTTGGTGTATTCCTTGCTCCCTAAGTGTCTAACTAGTGAAAACTTCTTTACACAACCGACAGAGCGATGACGATAAAGTAGATAAGGATTCAACGACCAGGAACTGACAGAATTACTTAGCTGTAAATGGATAGATGATTTGGATTTTACATCCTTTCTAGCAGTATTTTAGTCATATCAGGACAATGGGTGGGCGATAATGAATGGCTGCATGCAATGCTTATGTACAGAAAGTTTTTACCTTCAGCGAGTCTTAAAACTTGGACAACTAGATGAGCAGGCCAGTGTTTTACCTATCAAGCTATCGGGACTCCTAATCACTTACCATATTTTGCCGTTAACACCAAATGGGAAATGAAAAATGAAAAGAAAAAAAACAACAAAAACACACACACAAAAAAAAAATACGACGCGCAAAGCGAATAAGGCAAGTGAAAAGTCAGGACGTTTATTATAGATAAGTTCAAAAATCAAAGACCAACAGAAGTTAATTAATCAATAACAATTTTGTTTACCACCACAAAAACACTGCCCTGAAACAATCATTAATAAGTTACTACGAGCCAAAGTCCAATTTTATCACGTTTGGAATAAAACAATTTTACCTTTGCACATTTGTAAAACATATTGTTTTGACGGTTGAAGCGCTTCTTTGCATCTTTATTAATTTTCCTATTTATAAGTTTTGGGCAGAATTAATTAAAATGTCTGGACAAATTTTTCATATATTTTTTCAGGTAACGAGAGAAAAGTCGTGCTAAAAGAAGATGGAAACCCTGTCCTAACACAGTTAGACGCTCAATACGTTGATGTAAGATTTCGACTATAATGAAACTGCAACATGTGAGCCGCGACACGAAAATACCAACAAAGTGGCATGTGCGACCATTGCAGACTCAGATCAGCCTGGACTTCCACCCAGTTTCAACAGACTCTTTGCTAAGCGCTTATAGGGTAGCCATGTGGATAGCAAAGACTCTGATCAGACTGGGCGGACGCCCAGGCTGAGCTGACTCTGCTCTGGGCGCACAACCACTTTGTTGGTTTTGTCGTGTCGGGGCTCATGTATCGATGTTTCATAATACCACCACTGAAATAGACTTAGTCAAGTCATGCAATTTTCAACAATGTGGCATTAGTGACAAGCAAAGCTATGATCAACCTATAGTTATGTGCAGTCTGATCATAACAAGCAATTTTTACATAAGCCGTCTACGGAAGTGATCCAAGCCATGGAGGCAACAGTGAGGTCTCTGATTACCCTGGATAAATGAGACGGATGAGCTCAGTAATTAATGACAAAATTGCCACATCGATGGAAGTCACATGACATCGCGCGATTGTTCATAACTAGTCCTTTCTTTATTTACCAAATACAAGAATAAAATAGGTAAACAACATACCCGAAGTTAACTAATTAAAACTCTACTATGCAAGTAATTCCGAGGGTTCAAAATAATAAATTCACTCTTAATATAGAAAACAAAACAAAACAAAAAAATACGGAAGCTTTATCCCGGTGTAACGTGAGCGTTGTCAGACCATGAGATTTTTCAGGTTCCGGTTAAAAACCGGAAGTAGCTTACGGGGGCTCACGGGAGGGAGTGTGAGGACTTTCAGATCGTGAGGAATTTCAGATGATATAAAATATGAAGCAAAATTATAACTGGAGTACAGTAAATAGGCAAATTAATTATTTTATCGTATGTTAATGGTAACGTTCGCATTTTTTGCTCAATAAAACATGTTCCATATTTGAATTTCTGCGTTATGATAATTACAGTGATTTAGTAAAACAGCAGCGTTACTATAATTTGTTTTGTCTTATATTGTGTTGTATTAATCTGAAGATACATTTTTATCAACTATTTCATAAGGATATACTTTAAAGGTATCTTATGGCATGTACAAAATGGGGAAGACACGGATCAGCCTACGCTGTCGCGAAATCTGTTCAGTCCTTCCTTTTAGCATACACAAGCTTTCATTCCTGGGACGTCTAACAATTGATAAAAAAGTGTGCAGATTTTGATAAGCCTGCTAAGATACCTTAGCTGTATCAGTATTTTCTATTGGCGCACTTTTACCCTGTCCAATCTTTTGTATACGCATGACTCGCAACAAAAAAAAAGGCGCACTCTGACCTCTTCTGTTCGCGAATGACCAGTCCGCTGTCTGCGCGGACCGAAGTCCGCATTTAAAATGATTAATAGACTGATAATGAGCACAGTCAGGCTCTGATCATACCGCGGGAGGTACTTTTTTTCAAGATGAAACCCGAATATACGGTACCTTGTTTCCTTGACTGACGCGTCCCAATTTATGTAAACTATTTTTATGACCCTTTTCCGATAATATGTATAGTTTTAACGGACAGGTCCAAAAGGTATTATAAAACTTTATGACTCTATTTCCGGTGCGATATGCCTCTGGCTGGATTAACTGATTTGGTTCGTCCTGCGAAAAGGAACGTTATACAGCGAGTCCGGTTTTGGATCAGACACCTGTTGCTTGCACTGGTTACTAAATTAACTGGTAAACTAATGTATATGTAGATTGTCTTACCATCAAAAGCACCAAGCATAATTAAATCAAAGTTAAATAATGATAATAATAATAATCATAATCATTCACATTTAAAAGAAAAAGAATAACTTTCTCTTGACATGGTTCACACCTCGAAATCTTAGACTCGTGTCAACCGCAGTCATAAATTTCTGAACATATTTTTTAGCTCAAATGGAATAAATCGTGGGTCAATAATCGTATAAAACAAAAGTCGCATTACATTTGATGTGCGGAAACAGCGCGGAGTCAGTTCATTCGAAAGCAACGTCGGTAATTTCTTTTCAAGGGGACATGCAGCATTTGAACCAACATTAAATCCTGTTGGCTGAGATTCAATTTTCAACTTTCTGTATACTTTTATCATTATGTATGGTCTGGTCGGTGACAATTATGCGCTGCCAATTACTATCAAATTCGATCAGCCCATTAGATGGATGGATGACTTAAGAAGTTTCGTCCTTTTCAAAAATAGTTCAGTCATATTAGAACGATGAGAGGAGGATAATGAAATGGCTGTGTGCAATGGAACTCCGTATACGGCTGGAAATATTTCCGATCGGGCGGAGCTCGAAGCCGGGACCGCTTGATCAGTTGGCCAGACGCAAGTCAGTCTGCGCATCGTCCCACTTGATCTGGTGCTAATTAGCTTTGAATAACATCCCGGAATCATGAAACTTATGAATCAAGGTCATCCGCAGTGAAACTATGTTTGCCCCTATAAGACACACGCTGTTTGCACTTATTAATCAGGTCCACTATTTGTTGCTTCTGCAAGACCCTGCACCAGACCATAACCCCCAACCTCCCCCGCACCAACACCCCCCCCAACCTCCCCCGCACCAACACACCCCTCCCACCCCAACACCCTACTTGGTTATTCAAAACAAAATTAAGGACGAAAAAGTTGAGTCAGCAATGCTGTTACGTCTTAAAGTCCAAGATACAACAGGAGCAGTTTATAGTTGGCTAATAGGTGTTAATAATGTAGCATAATAGGGATAAGTTCATTAATTTGGACCTAATGTGATCAGATTTAACAGACAATCTTGGTTGCAGGTATATGCATAAATTATCTCCATTTTAGACAAAGGAACAAGAACACATATGGACAGCTAATTAGATCGAGAGCTAACATCATAAGACCTTACTGATGAATCTAAGAATGTTCAAAGAATGAATGGAGACATACATAGCTGATTTTAAAGTTTATTTAGTGCCCCAAAATAAACAAGTTGTATGTATGATTTCCGAGATCTGAAAGTATGCTTTATTATTAGTTAAATTATTTAGTTCAATAAAGATAGCTGAGTTGCCACCTATTTGGGAAAGAGCTGCTGACTCGGCTTATCACTTGTAACTTGTAATTTATTGTTTGTTGGGATGTCTTTGTCAATCTTTCCCTTTGATGTTGGGGATAGGGTTTGGGATCTGATTCAGTCGGTTCCTGAAGTGTTGTTACTCTTTAAATGAACTTTAATTCCTTTTTTTTCTCTTATTTTGAAAATTGAAAATCTTTAATCGAAACCTTATTCCAAGCAGCAGTAGCCTAATTCAAACTAGATTGAACATCTACATCTCTGTAACTTTACTTTCTTTTTATGCCGAGTCGTGTGATTTTATCGTCCTTTTTGTTATAGACATGAAACTTTGGTAAGTTTCACAGTTTCATTGTTTTAGGAATTTCCTTCTCCGTAGTTTGCAGCATATAACTGACAATCACCAGCCTGCGTCATTCAGGCTACAAAATTCTACAGACCGTAATTTTATTAAAGCATCTTATTTTTCCAAAATGATTATAACAGCCAGCCTTTTTAATCCTCCTGGTTCAGCAATTTGTGGTTCCATACCACAGAAAACTGAGGGGGCAACTTGTCACTTCTTTTTTTTCTATATATTCCCATATTTTTTGGCCATTCATAATTTGTCCAGGATATCAATAGTTATCCAATATTCTTTTTCACAACAATCCTTCGCTTTCGTTTGAAATATCTAGGGCGTTAATAAAGTGCAGAGTAAAGCTTGATCAGTCAGCTTAGAAACGCAGCCTCATCTCAGTATTGATCTACGCACACATAACTTTTCTTCGTGATGCCACATGGTCGTATCCTCATACAGTTTATTATCGTTTCTTTCTTTATCCTTATTATTATTTTTTGATTATAATAAAAATGATAGTCAGAATAATTATAATTTTTAATAATAAAAATGATAATTGTTATTATATAATTTTTATCATTTTCTTATGTACATGTAATGGGAACCGATCCTAATCCCTTTTTAGTAGGTGCGGTTAAGTATTCACTGGTCAGTTAATCCTATCAAAACTGCTAAGTTGCTCAGTCACTGTGAAATGGGCGTGACCTATTATACCTGTATTTCTTCTTTGTTTCAACCTGTATTTCTGATTGGTCAGTAATGATTTATCACTTTTCACGTTAGTTACTGCCAAGCTGATATAATGCTGACAAATCCTGAAAATTACTGAATTCATGTAATTGTTTAGTATTTTTGCCTCCAAAACAATGTTTTATCTATCCTTTCGGATTCTTATAGTGTACTATCACTTTGTTCTATTTTTATTGAGAAACAGTTTTTCTTAGTAATTCATTTCATTATTATATTTTTTTATGAAATCAACGTCTCTTTTTTAACGTATTTTTTTTAAATTTAATTTTATCTTATTATAATCATTACATATTTTTTTCAGTGGGATGGGGGGGATTGATGACGATAAAAATGGAAGGTGAAATATTACCTAACTTGTATCGTTAAAAGTATTATTTTGAAGTAGCACGAAAAAAGAATAAAATGAATATAACAGAATTTCGTTCTAGCTGGAAGTATTCTACATCAGGAACTCACTTTTTAAAAACATTATTGTACGTTATATGAGTGTAAATCAAAATGCTGTCATGTCACTAGAAAACTATAAGATACGGATGATGCCTCCATCCCTCAGTAATTTCATGTACCTCAAGTAAAAATAATTTATGCAAAATTTCAAGCCTGGGATAAGAGAAATGAGTAAAATGTTTGCATTCAAAATGTGTATACTTTCATTCGCCTCTCAGTGTATATATATATCTGTTGGATGCACTATGTTTTGCAAAATATAAACATTAATAGCCAATGTAAGTGTGACGAAACAGCTATAAATGGTAAAATTAGGGTCCGATCCGGTGATTTGGCCCGATCCAGTGAGTACACGTACCCTAACTTGCCCCATACTGCAAGACAAGACTTTGAGTAAGTTGTCTTTGGTCCGAGTTGTCTGTAATACCATGGTTCAATCTCTTAATTCTTTCTGCTCTGGCTCATTTTCTTCCATTTCTTTCTAAATTTTCCCACTCTCACTGAACATTATCCATAAAGCTGAGGGCATACACTGGCCCGGTGCTGGAAGATCCAAGACTGGGGACGTGGACGCGAGTTCATGGAACATGATGACAGGGACAGTAATCCACGAAGAAGACATGAAAAATTATGATTTAGTTTTGTGCATTTACGCTCGTGTGATTCCAGAATGAGCATCATAAATAGATTTCAGTTGTTGTTTTTTTACAGTAACTGGTAACCTCCGGTGACTGTTTCTGTCCAACATGTTATTGCGCTCATGTAAGTTTACTAATGCATTCTAACTTCCATGCAAGTAGTAGCAAATAATTTAAGCATTTATGTCATAATTACCTCTCTTTCCATGGTGAATAGTGAACACATCAACACCCTAGCCATGTAAAGATAAATACAGTTCTGATTTGTTCGTGTCCATCTCGTTCACTAAGGGAGAGAACTGTGTCGCTGCTCCTCTGTCTAGATCCTTCCTTTGAATGGGCTACCGTTGTGCTAGCGTATCCGGTTAATATTTGAGACATATTTTCGCTAATCAAATTGTAAACAAAGCCTGGTAGCTTACTGGAATCAGTACTGCACTGCACTGTTTTACATGTGTTTTAAACGGTTTAAACCTAAGATACAGATAAACAGGTGTGGCCGGGCTGTCAGATTATTGTGCGGAGAAATATACTAGCTTTAAGCAAAATAGTTATTTCGAGTACATCTGAAGTCATCAAAGTTAAAATTATCGGCATTTATAAAAAAACACACAAAGAAAACCATCATACTGATACGAAACACGCTTATTTTAAGATTTTTTCGTGTAATATATCCTAACAGGAAGTCATATGGGGCCGGAAATGATGACATTTTTTACGGCTCAAACGGGGCTGTCCCCAATCTGTATCCGCTTCCGTTTGCGCATGCGTTCTGAAATCGCTCACGGATCTTAAGGATCTCACGGTACACCTGACGTAAAATCCGAAAGCTTTCCTGGCTTGTCTTCAGTCTGACTGGAAGTGTGCGTTATAAACTGAATTAAATTTACTGGGATGGCAGAAACTCTGTAATTAAAATTTTCCTTAATGATTGTGTATTGACAATAATGTGACAATAAATTTGATTACAATTTGCGAATTAGTTTAATGCCTTCTGCGAGGGTTTGGTTCTCCGAGTATTTCTCCTGATTTTGTTTAGTAAAGGTAGCTACTCGTAAATAAAAATAAAACCAACTGTTCTGACTATTAAATATACATATGTCCGACTTAAAGTCTCATTAGAATTATGTTTGATTGAAAAAATTGTAGAAACTTAGAAGCAGCATTTCTGTCCAAATTTCATATTTTCTCAAAATCTTTGCATGGGTTTTTTTTTTTGTGAGCAAACCCTAAATGACTGATTTCAATGATACTTTTGGCTTTATTGTTCGCCTGTTTTACTTTTTTGTGACCCGATGAAAATCAGTACACACAGGAGCATGCATATTCTTCGTGATACTCGACTCGATTTACACACCAAATGAGTGGAAGAAATGGTTTAGCTTTCCAAAGGGTAAAACCAAACGTTAACAGTCATTTTAAATAATTAATAGAATGGGTCATTTTGAGCAGGCATACTGCTTTAAATTCAGCTTCATGATATCCAGAATTCTTGTTGAATAATGACAGTAATTAAGTTGATGGTATTGTTAATCTAATATATGTCATTTACTATCAAGCAAAAAACAAGTTATTAGACTCTGAGATTCTTAAATATATTTGTGTTTTCTTTTTTTTTTTTTTCTTTTTTTCCGAAAACAAAAACATACCAATGAAGATCGATATCAAGCAATGGATCCAGTCACAAAACACACCCATTCATGACAGCAAAAAATCATTGGGGGAATGCAAACGGTTAAAAGGAACAGTACACCACCGACAAAAGACTTACAAAAGTGCAACACGGAGGAATACAACATCGAAAACCGTACACAAAATAAAACATCTGTTTAACTTTTTTCTATGTTAAACCACAAAATAAAACAGGAAGCTCAATTGGCAGCTATTTATACAGATGACCACACTGCTTGACACACAACAAACATGGTCAGCATCAGAAATATACGCCTGGAAACGACAAAAACCTTATCTGAGCTTTAACTAGTTGTATGCACACAATTGTATGCAGTTGAAAGTTTCATATACAATGGAAAATATGTTACCAGGCTTTATGACAAGAAGGACGCCTGCAACTTTCCTATAGTTTACTTTCCAGTTTAGGATAGCAATATTCCTTCAGCGCCTGCATATGGAGATTATGTCTTCCAATTAGTCCGTTTCATTTATCAAGACTTTTGTGATACAGCAAAAGTTGGATTGTGTTTCAGGTTTATCGTAGAGTGAAGCTTGGGCCAACACTTATAAAGTTCTATGGAAGACACCATGATCTCGTTGATCCCTAAATTGTTGTCGTTTCATAACTTATTTTCGACTCGATGGCCACACGGCCGGAACATAGTATGGCTTTTACGGTTTTCCACTTTTACTGGCTTGAAAATCAGGCACAAAGACAAGGCGGATGAATTAAAATAGGCAGACGATACACACTACTCGCGAGCACTTCTACCTATCGTGATCGTGATCGCACTTCCATTTGGGGGGTCCGTGTCTATGTTTCTAAATATTTCGGAATTGTCAGTGTTGAAATGTTTTATGCCTTCGAACTTATTTATGATTTGTCACTGTTGAAATGTTTTATGAGTTCGGACTTATTTCTAGTTGGTCAATGTTGAAATATTTATCCGCTCGGACTTGTCAGTGTTGAAAAGTTTTATGAGTTCGGACTTATGATTTTGGTACTTTGACCACTTTTATCTTTTACCCTCGTAATAAAATGTCGACAACTAAGCTTATTAAATATGATCATCAAATGTGATGTTGGATGGAAAACACTTCTGTTACATGGTCTTTCGGAACCTGAATATTAAGTTGGATTTGTGTATAAGTTCTGCACGACCGTCGGTAAAAATATCTTTTATGATAAAAGGACAAGTTACACTTTACTATTGCAATGTGCCCACTGAAAAGGCCGATTTTCGAAGGTAGGCAGATAACCACAAAAACATGCAGAAATGTTAGCTATATGTTTCTAGTTTATTCTGTACGATTTCATTTCCCCGTATTTTAATGCCTTTTAGGTTAATTTTGCGGTTGAATACATGTACTGGCTGCAGCAGTTAACATTGAGCCTATGGGAATTTGAACTACCAACGTCCACTATGCATCCAAATTTCACTTCATCCTACCCTCGTAACCACTACAATTTTTATATATAATTATTTCTTATATACATACTCATTATAATCGGGTTATATTAGAGGGGTTACGAGGGTAGGAGTAAACGAAAAATAAACTTTTTGGGTAAATTTTCATGTATCCAACACTAGGACTAAAGGATTTATATCAAAATCGCAGCAGTATATTTTGTAACTGATAGAAAATAGTGGCATTATTCGACACAACACATCTTTCTCAAAGTGCTCATTTATGTAGTATGTGTTCCTAATGCCCCCACCAAGGATTCCGTGTATGTGTTTTGGGGGTGTCGGGGGGCGCAGCGCTGGGCATACGTATCGGTATGGCGTAATATGCGTATGAAAGGCGTTAGACTGAATGTCCTCCATCATCATGCTGTGATATAACCTCTGATGTTATAATGTTGCGACGTGGTCAGATGATGTATTCCTCTGCCTGAAGCTGATGAATTGTAAAATTCTGTGACCTTGAACTTTGGTCCACTAACTTTGTATGAACTTGGATGAGCTATTTCCTTACCTCTTTTGATATCTTTGCATTGGGGTAGGAGTGCTGATATTCGATCAGATCATATGCATTAAATGTAGGAACTGCAAAGCATCCATGCACACTGAGTTGTGGGAACTTGTGGCCCGACCCCATTGTTGTATTTAGAAGCAATAAAATACGTTTAAACTGAGTCTTTAAACTTTATGCATGGACCAAGATTTTCACTTATTTCTCAACACGGTTTTTGGATTCGCAACATAATTACAAATAGTTGGTCATACAAACGATGCAAAAAAAATCCTCATACTATTTGTAGGTTACTGTGACATATATTTAAAAGTTCACTGTTCTTTTCTGATATATTCAACATTATATATGCATCATACTAAAGACAATGGGTCAGTCAAATGACGTCATACTATGTGTAGGTCGTTGTGACTTGTATTTCAGGATCCATTGAATAAATATTTTATTTCAAACTAATATTTAATTGGATCTTCCTCGGACTCGGAATAGTAAGTCACTTTAGCGCTGCGTCTCATTTGGTACTACATGTAGGTCCCTGTGACCTGAATTTCTTGGTTCACTGATTTTGTCTAATATTTTAAACATCTGTACCTGTGTAGCATCCATAAATACGTAATATTTCATACGTGTTTATTAATATTTGATATGATGAAGCTTTCATTATATATATAAGTGGTGAATAATGCTTAAGAAAAGAAGAAGGTTGATGACCTTTACATGCACTTGCCAGAGCACAAGCGTGCAGAGCGTTTCGCCAAGAATACATTTGCTAAACCTTATCGGTCGGTTATGATCGACTTCCTGTTCATTTGTTTCATCATTTTCACAAAAACAAACTCTTTACATGCTTATTATTGTGTTAATAAACACTTGTAAAATCTACTGTTCTGAGGTTTCGTAAAAATTCAAATAAAATTGCTCCTTACTAGATGTTTTGAACGAATACATCTCTTTTAGACCGTGGATAAGAACCAAAAGTATTATATCTGTCAGTTTGGGAGCTGATATGTCAGCGGAATGGCTGATTATATCGAAAAACCGCAGGTAGTTAGTGTACCCCGTTCAGCACCCCATATGCAATAAACCGGAAGTCACATGATTATTTATGAAACTGCAAACTTAAAAATGTGCTTATATAAACTGCCAAATGCCAAGCTTTTATTAACATAAATTTTATCAAGATCGGTCGTGGGCTCAAAAACGGCCAAAGTGTAAACCGTCCTTTAGATAGTCATTGTTATAAATGATAGTGGTCAAGGTACCCAAATCATAAGTCCGAACTCGTAGGTCATTTAAACATAGACAATTCCGGAATATTTTAGATACACAGACATGGACCCCAAAACAGAGGTGTGATCAGGTGCCCGCGGGATAGTAAGCATCACCTGCCTATTATAATACACCCGCCATATCTATGTATCTGTGGAAAAAGTCAGTGAAAATGAAAGTCCGGTATTTGAAAGCTTAACTAAGCTTCGGTTGAGGCCATCAAATCGGAGATTAGTTTAGAAACGGCCACATTGTAGGGATCAACAAGGTCATGGTGTCTCCCATAAAACTTTTTAACTGTCGACACAAGCTTTGCTTTATGATAACCCTGCTTCAACAGTTTCTGAGTGAGTAGCTTCCCTCTTTCAACAAAGTCTTGATATTTGAAACAGGCCCTAGCATAGCGGACTAGTTGAGAAACATAAACTCCGTATGCAGGTGCCGAAGGGATATTACTACTCAGAAATGGAAAGTTAACTATGGGAAAGTTGAAGTCGTCCCTCTTGTCATAAAGCCTAGTAACAAGCTTTCCATTGTCAATATAGAGATAGCAATCTAAGTATGAAGCAGATGAACTGGACTCTGTGGTATCTTTAATTTCAAGTTCACATGGATAGATGAGGTCAATATACTCTGAAATCTTTGAATTATTCAGAGACAGAACATCATCTATGTACCTGTAGGTGAAGTTGAATTTCTGTGCAAGGTGTTTATTACCTTCTTTTAAGAGCCCTTGTATAAACTCCGCCTCATACCCGTAAAGAAACAAGTCGGCAAGTAAGGGGGCGCAGTTAGTGCCCATTGGAATGCCAATTGTCTGTTGAAATATCTGTCCGCTAAACTCCACGTAAATATTGTCGATAAGAAATTCCAGCATTTTAATGACATCATCTTCAGAATATTTTGTATGAACCTCAGAGTAGTCCTTAACAAAATATGTATCCATATACCCAAGAACTATGTATTTGTACCGACGATTTCCGTTTTTGTGAAAGAAACAATTGTTAACAATTTCTTTAATTTAGATTTTAATTTGTCATGTGGTATTGTTGTATAAAGCGTAGAGAAATCGAAGGTGTTTATGCTATCTACTTCAAAAAGTGCTTGGGCTTTTAAACTTTCCAAAAGTTCTTTAGAATTTTTTAGGATCCACATCTGATTTACACCACTTCTTGCGTAAGAAAGATCACAATATTTCTGAAGACCATCCTTAACTGCCGTTAGGATTCTTGTAAGAATCTGAGTGAGAGACTTAGTTGAGCACTTAGCTGAACCCGCAATATATCGTTGCTTATATGGATCTTTATGTAACTTAGGGATCCAATACAGTTTTGGAAGATCAAGATCTTCCTCTGCTGTGGATATACCAAAGGAAAGTAGAACCGTCTTGTGGTTTCTTAGAATTTCCTCTTTGGACAACGAAGTGCATGTATCTGTAGGGTTTGCTTCCGAAGTGCTCAAACCAAGCTCCTCTCTCAAGCAGTTGATGTAGTGTGTCTTGCAAACAAACACAATAAAAGAATAAAACACAATATGTACGTTATTCTACAGTCTGCTTGCATCCTTGTTACTTTGAGCAAGATAGACAATTTGGCTGCCCTTTTTAATTGCACGCAAGTGAATCAGACCTCAAATTTAGTCAAGGCTCCGACTAATAGCTATTATATAATGTTGGTCTGCGCTTAATGTTTTCGTGCTCTTGGTCCTGCTCATCGATTTACAGTTGGTTGTTTCTTTTGTTTCAGGCCTCTAGCGCCTATGTTTCTGTTGAGTTCTCAAGTTTTGTTTCACCATAAATTGACTTTTAATTTTACATTTTTCTTTGTTCTTTCAATAATACACTAAAGAATATCCATACGGACCTACACCGATTTAACATAAATCACATAGTAGCTAAAACGAGGATTGCAGCGCTGTTAATTCGATTTACTGCACCAAAGGTATGTAATATTTAAGGCGATGAACCCGCCGTTGTGGTTTAGCGCTGTATTGTTTATTGTTGATTGTGTCCGGTTATCTGTCGTCCTCAAACAGTGGCATGTCTGGTCTGTTCTTTAACTTCAGATATTACTTTGGTCATTGTCTTTCCCGAGGCTGAAACTTTTGATGCGGATCTCTGTTGTTGTATATCTAGCAGTGCAGTTACGTGTTTCCTTCTTTTGATTTGTAGCTCAAAATAGAAAATAGGTATATGTTATATGTATTTTGTATAATGTTTGATGTTGTTGTATTCAATATAAATTTGAGTTGCAACACGACAAAACCAACAATGTGGTTTTGCGCCCGGCGCAGACTCAGATCAGTCTGGGCATCCACCCAGTCTGATCAGAGTCTTCGCTGTCCGCATGGAGGTAGCGTAGACCCTTAGCTACCCTTTAAGCACTTAACAAAGAATCTGATAAAATGGGCGGATGGCCAGGCTGATCAAGTCTGCGCTAGGCGCACAACCACATTGTTGGTTTTCTCTTGTCGTGGCTCTATTATATAATTCCTCTTGTCTGACTGGGGGTGGCTGTTATCAACAATATACCTTTCCATTTTGTCGTTTATCTTTGACAATTCCTACTCCAGTATCCCTAGATGGTATATTACCTTCGGTTTTCATATATGTATTTCAGGGCTACGGCAGACATGAGTTTATTGTAACACAAGGTAAGTGGTTCTTATTGTGACCCAATACTTGGTCAGATACATACTAGTGGAATTTAATATCTCCTATTGCTATTGCTAGTTGGTGCAGCAGTTATTACAAATAAAATACTGATTTCTAAAAACAAACTGCTTAAACATTTTTCAAGAACACACTTTTAATCTTTCCATCAGCTGAAAACTAAATTACAGTACACCTTTGGATATGTATGATCTGTTATCAACATTTACTGTTTTCAGATACATGTATTTTTTCTCTTTTTTTTTCTTTTACGTCACTGTCAAACTGTTTTCCGGCTTACTGTCCTTTGAAAAACTTCCCCTAGCTTCAACTCGCCTGCGCCGAGGTTTCCGAAATGATAACTGGCAGTATATGTCTAGCTGTTACCAGTTTACTTGTCACAGGAAAAAAATAGATTTATAGATTTACAACGTTGTCATCTCAGAATGATCTTATTTTGCCTGTATCCAATTATTTCATGCATGCTTGTTTTATAGTCAAAAGTATTACCCGATGTGCTGTGGACGACCTGATGCACTATTGCACGATGCCGAAGGCCGAGTGCAATAGTGCATCAGGTCGTCCATACACCGAAGGCTACTGACTTTGTCTATACAACAAACAGGCATGAAATAGTTGTTTTATTGCCCAGTCCTTTCTCAATACTGCATATGACATTTTTTGCAATTAGAATTATTTTTTACTAACAGTAAAAATTAACACAGAACATAACCCTTTATCAAATTGTATCAAACAAAATCACAGCACAAAAAAAACATTACCAAAAACTGTTGGAACGATGTTTGTTTACATTAGAAAGTCGGTCAGGTGAGCTAGCTCCCGGCTCCATTGGTGACATGACCTACATACAGCATCTGGCTAAACGCCAGCATCGACCGTGCAATAGAACCATGCAGTAGTGAAAACTGTGGCACGATGGTCTAGTTCGATGTGCTAACTTTTACTAGCGAAGGCATACCATGGCAAAAAATACCTTAATACATGTTTTGTTTATACATGTATAGTAGATTGGGTAAAAATTATTTTATAAACGCTTGGAAGTCCTGGTCGTTGGGCTTTTGTGCAGAAATGGTATTCAGATAAAATAAAATACAGTTTCTTTAGTTATGTAACCAGTGTGTTCTTGAAAAATGTATACTCAGAATGAATACAACAACAATAACCATAAAAACATTGTTTCTACGTGTTGAAATTGAAATTCATTTTAAATCATCAGTCTATAAAATATAGTATATCAATGAATAATGTCAGTCAATATTACTAGAGTAATTTGCTACGTAAGGCAGTTTCGAACTGAATGCATTGAAATAGACTGAAAATGATTTGAATTAGCTAAGATCTTCTTCTCACTTTAACCATTTTATTTAAAATGTCTTATTGACTACCGATTAGGGCCTTCAGGCGAGACAGTCAGCGAGTTTTGGGAAATGGTATATCAAGAAAATGCACCGTTAATAACTATGCTGGAGGGGCCTTTGGATCACAAGAAGGTACAGTTCAATTCTTTGTATAAATAAGTTTAAAATTTAAGACTTTCAACCACGTGGAAACATGGCTTAATGACAAAAGTATACTATATACCATCTGTAATGTATGGCATTGATTCCTTCTGTTGCGAACAAGTTTCATTAAGACATGGTGTCTGATATTGCAAAATGAGTTTTTGTTTCACCTGGTCATATTTCACATTCGTTTATTTTGCTGTTCTGGTTAATTGTACCTTCTTGCCTGTATTTGTAATGTTGTTGTGCTAGTTTGGTTGGTAATTCGTGCCATTATCTGGTAAACGAAAGATACTTATATTGAAACTGTTCCCAACTGTTAAGTCTTCAGAGACAAGATTGCACTAGATTCATCAAGATATACACATCATCATTATTTTGTATTCGTGTCACAACTTCCAAAACTCTACTTTACTGGGTTTATTAAGCTGTTTCAGTATAAACTTTTGATTTTTCAGCGTTTATCGTATGATGAAGCAACTGGGCGGAGCTAAAATTCTATGAAGCGCGAAGCGCTTCTCGTACAATTTTAGCGACGACAACTGGTTTCTTCACACGATGAACGCTGAACAAAAAACAATTTTAATTCTTATATTTTCATTTTATTTTCGACCCTTTCTGTGTCGCTTTTGTGGTAATTTAGTGTAGAATATGCAAAATAAGGATCGAAGCAAACTTAGCAACAACGTTTTTAACAATTCCATTAAACAGCCGTTGTCACGATGCGGCGTCAGTCGAACGTTACATACACCCATCAAGACGTTTGTTTACCTTAGACGTCGCTTGATGGCAACGTCACATGATCAATTGTCATTCGTTGGTGTAGGAAGCTAATTGCTCTAAAGGGTTTACATAAGGAAAGCCAGTGGCAAGTGTAAATATTTTCACTTAGCATCTATTTTTTTAATACTTGAAGAGCAGCAACAAGGTCTTCTTTTGCTCCAGCGCTCCAGTGGTGTTGCTGACGCCCCAGGGATCTCCAGGTGTCTTAGCACGTTTCGGCTGGCGAGTCCTCATCCTTGCTTCATCACGGTCTTTTCTTGATCTAATTGTTGACCGTGATGACTCTCTGATGAGTTAGGGGACCTCCATACGAACCGAACAACCAACTAATTGTGTGCACCGCAGCGGAGGGTGAGGGTGAAGGTTTGGGCCCAGTAAAACCGGTTTAAACCCCCCAGTAGTTATTACTGACCGTCCCAAGGCGGTACTTTCGTTGCGGTTGCATTTGTTTTATGTTCGGTGCTGTTTAATTTATTGTGTTCTTATTTTAACCTTTCTATAATAAAAATAGAAAATAGGTAAAAACAATTGTTAATTTTTTTTTGTATAATTTGCTTCGTCTGTTGTACCCTTCTGTTGGTCTAAATTATTTAGTTCAATAAAGATAGCTGAGTTGCCACCTATTTGGGAAAGAGCTGCTGACTCGGCTTATCACTTGTAATTTATTGTTTGTTGGGATGTTTTTGTCAATCTTTCCCTATGATGTTGGGGATAGGGTTTGGGATCTGATTCAGTCAGTTCCTGAAGTGTTGTTACTCTTTAAATTTTCACATTAAACAGTATATTATATATATGCGAAATAAAATACATTTTTTTTCTGATAATGTTTGCATTATTTTACCACTGTTGAGAACGGGAGCAAAAGTATATTAAAAAAGAGAAATGGTGAAGAAGTAAGTCGAAGAAAAAATACTTTTTTATCTGTGTTGCTGTTGATTACAAAATTGATCATTTTCTTCCGGCAAATTGAATCTTAATTACAGTTACTTTTACCTGATTATTCTGAATTACCACAATATTATGAGCGATAATAATTATAGCTAAAATAATTCAGTTTGCATACGAAATGCATCACTAAGTGTGCAGCTTATAAAGTAAGTTACAGAAATCATTTTGTTTATGCTATAGCTTTCTATGAGATCCTTATGTGTATATGTACGAACCGTAATTCTGCAATATCGCAAAAGGACAAAACATTAAATCATTCAAGTCCTCTTACTCGTTCAAGCAAGCCAACATGAGTTGTACATCAATACATTGACATCATTCAGTCTACGTTTTCATCTGTTCAACTAATCTGCCTCTCAGCAACATTGTTATTTGTGTTGATATAAGAATATGGCATATCAGAAGCTCACATTACTATTTACAAAATACATAATATCACAGGGTAAATGGACAGAAAAGAATTTCATGCGTAATTGAGACCTTCTGCTTCAGTTACATGTACATAAATCCATGAAACGGACAAGGAAACAACACACACACACACACACACACACATATTTTAATGATGTGTGATATTAATTTGGCTGTATTTCTGTAAACTTTTCATGTTCGAATATATCATATATCACATGAATTCATGTTGATGAATTGCGACTATAGAGTCGCCAGCGCAGCATCACAATGACGTCTTTCGTGTGGTCCCGCCGGGCCGGGTAGCGCAATCGGTAGGGCACCTGACTCGTAAGTCAGAGGTCCTGGGTTCGAAAACCGGTTTGGCCACATACTTTCGTTTCTCCTTCCACTGATTCAAGAAGGGCAGTTGTCAGTTACTGGCGAAAGTATGTGCACTTAGTACTGGTTAACCGCTTAGGAGGTCTAAGCCTGCCCAGGAATAGTGTGGTTAGGTTAACTGACCGTCCCGACATGACCTTAGTTGTTTACCGTGGACGTTAAGCATCAAATCAACCAACCAACCAAAATCGCGTGGTCCCACGCTGTGGGAGGGTCTTTTTGTCATGATCATACAAATATTTAAATGCCTAGTCAGTGTTTACATCAAAGGCAAATTCTTCTGCGTTGCTTTACAATGTACCTGATTCAACAAGTTAGTACAGGTATATTTTGACCATGGTAACTTAAAACGGCAAACAGAACACTACTTAACCCCTGAAAGATATATCTGTATTCTATGGAACCCGGAAGAGACGTTTCCTTTCCGATATTTATCAGAATAGAAAATAAAACAAGAAAATTAGAACGGAAATTAAAAAAAAATATCTCGTTTAAACGACTTAAACGACTTATTATATCGTAAACGACATTATAGTATGTCGTTAGTAGAAATAATAGAAATTAAAAACAAGAAAGCCAGAGTGCAAATTATATCAAGAAAAACAGAAAAGAAATTTAAACAAAAAATGTCGTATAAACGACTTATTATCTTTCGCCCTTTCCGATGTTTATAAGAATAGATATTGAAACAAGAAAATTAGAACGGAAATAAATACAACAGGTATCTCGTTTAAACGACTTATATATCGCTTAAACGACATATTAAATTATTAAATTTGAACGAAAAAAAACTACACATATCTCGTTTGAACGATTTATTATATCGTTTAAACGACATATTAAGTCGTTTAATCGATATACTAAGTCGTTCAAACGAGACACGTGTTGTCTTGTTTTCCGTTCTATATTTTCTTGTTTCGATTTCTTTTCTGATATTTATGGAATAGAAAGTAGGTAATAAGTCGTTTAAACGACATCTTTTGTTTCAGTTTCTTTTCTGTTTGTTCTTGAGTTAATTTCATCTCTTTTTTTTTTTTAATTTCCATTCTACTGTATACCATTTAAACGACATATTATGTCGTTTAAACGATATATCAAGTCGTTGAACGAGATATTTGTTGTTTTGATTTCCGTTCTACATGTAATTCTCTTGTTTCAATTTCTTCTCTGATAAATATCGGAAAGGAAATGTCCCTTCCGGGGTTTCGTAGAACACAGATATATCTTTCCGTTTCTGAACCGTTTGCAATATTGCATTATGTGAATCATTGCGGCTGATATTTATATTAGATGTAACAACATTCAATTTATTACACGGCCGTGTAACAACATTCAATTTATTACACGGCCGATTACAAAAATCTTTTCGCTGTTTTTAGACTCAGCATGTTCAATATTGGCCGTCCGAGGGTAAAGCTGTTTATGGACGAATCACAATCAAGAAAATCAAATTCACCACGTACTCCGATCATATTATCAGAAAGTTTGTCATTTCAAAGGTAGGTCTTAATTTGATCTAAGTATTGTCATGACAATATATATGCAGGTGTCAGAAAAGCTACTATTGAATCTTCACATGTATAGTGTGAAAATGCGCATGTTCTTAGGCTACGTTGTTAATGATATAAACTAGTAACACAGTGACAGCATGAAAGTTACATTTTGGGAATACATTTGTGTTTGAGAAAATCACACTTTTCTAGTTTTAGTAGCAATTTTATGCATATGCATACTATTCCCTCTATAAAACCAAGCTCGGGAGACCAATGTCAGATGGCTGAATATGTATTAAAACCTATCTTGTCACTGCAAATATCCAGTCTGCCAAAACAAGCAAATTGCAAACATATTTTTACAATATAACCAGAGTATATTTTGGCAAAAAGAGGGATTAATTGTATCGATGTCATGCTGGACATAGTCGCTTATATAGTCACTTATCATTCAACAATTTCAAACATAGCATTAACAGCAACTTGGATACCGGAACAAAACTAATCAGAGCCTTCTATTTCGAGGCCACTAAAGTTGTCTTGAATGTTCGTTGTCACATGATCAAGACGATCGTCATAATCATATACGATAAAACAATTGTTAAACCGTCTGCATCTTCTTGTGGCCATTTGCTCCCATATGCCCCATTACTCAAAAATTTGCAGATTAAATTCCTCCAAGCTTTCAGCTTCATTACATAACAAAATAAATGAAAAATAACAGAATAAATAAAATAAAATAGAATAAAAAAGTAAACTAAAACCTTCATTTACAAAACAAAAAATTTTCATAGATTTGCTGGTAGGACATCACAATAGTGTATAAAATCAAGTGGAATACATGTTTTTGCTTTTAATAAATTTAATGCCTGCGTTTGTGGTATTAGATCACCAGGTGCCTTGTCAAATTGCTAGGGCCCAAAGCGCCTGAATATTATTCTAGCATGACGTTAACGTTTTCCCTATGGAACGTACAGGGAACGGCGTTGTGTGAAAATTTTTTTTCATTCACGTTGCTAACGCCCCTTGATCACGTAAGACGTAACATTTAACTTCTAGCGACATCCGCCTCAAAAGAGTCCATTAGTAAACAAAGCCATATACATGATAATGTATGTTACAATCGAAATAATTTTCCTTACCGGTAAATTATTGGAGATTAACACATGTTGTTGGAGGGCAGATCACGAAATATTTTTTCACGATAGCCGCAGATAAAGGGCATTCAACATCAGTTATCTGGATGAGTCTACGCAGTAAAAAGTACAGAAAAAAATAAACAGTGAACTAATCTGCATGGAAATTATTCTGTAAAATTAAGAAAGTGTTTTTTGTATTTCATAGAGGCTTATTTGACGTCTTAGATAGATAATATGGTGTGTGAGTTAAGAGTTGCTGGGGCAGAGGTGAGAAATGAAGGGGCGGGTCATAAACTCTTTCGTTACCTTTCTCTTCTTGGGGTGAAAAATTCTGGTGAGACTGGGAGGGTCATAAAAGTTTTGTGAATTATATGAAAATGTATTTTTCCCTGAACTGATAATATGCTTAATAGTGAGACAACTGTAACATTGTTTCTTCTGTTTTATTTTTGTTTGCCAGCAAAACGCGGAACAGAGACATATCACACAAATGCAGTTTACAGGATGGCCAGATGATAGTGTTCCTGACAATGCATGGCAGTTCGTTCAGTTTTGGAGAAAGTCTGTGTTAGTGGTTGAAAAAGAAAGAGGACCGGTTTTTGTCCACGGGTAATAAAATTACATATTCCGTTCAAAAAATGATAACATAGGACAGTATGCTAAGCTATTGTTTTCTGCTAGTATAAAAAAATCCTTGCATTTCCACCAAAGCGTTACACCACCAACCACACAACATGAGGTATTGACGAACTCACGTGACCAGCGTTTAAATCAGTGTTATAAATATTATCTATAAGGTATATGATAACATATGACGCCGCACGCTGATATCACATAATAAAATATGTGAGTACCCTATAGACCAATGAAAGTATTATGATAAGGAAGGTGGACCAGACTACGTAGTTTCGGCTAATAAAGGCTCATAAGTGACCCTTTAATGGGCTGGAATCGAAAACCAGGGGGGAAAATATACTATAATTTTGTAAACTTTGCATACACAGTCGATTCAAAGATCACCAGTGAGAGATAAAAACGAAAATAACATCTTTTTTTTCTACTTTATACATGTCCTTCCCTTTTGGTTTTGAAGGCGGGATGTGGGATTTAATTATAAAGTTTTCTGATCATTGCCTTTCCTTTTACTTCTCATATGAATTGCTCTTTTACTGTGGGGCTAATGCTTTGTGTAGTTGTTTAGCAGAAACTTGATCAACAGCATATACTAAAACTGGCGCCCGTCTGTGAGGTGCAGCATTACTCAGGAACAAAGTTTGTTCATGGAATAGTCTGAAGTCTGTGGACAACAAAAATACTGCTTTCTGAAGCCCTTGTAGCTCAGTAGGTAAAGCGCCTGCCTGCTGTTTTAGCGTCGCGAGTTGGAGACCACTGGAGGCGAATATCTTTTCAACAGCAAACGGGGTTTATTGCACATAGACTTACATTATCACCCTGGCATTGCCCTCTGACTAAATACTATAAAATATGACGAAAAATTTAAGACATTAATTTACCTAGGTATATATGAAAAATAAATAAATACGAATATTATGTTCAGGAGCAACATAATCCAACTATTAGTTGCCGTTTCCTCTGATTGTAAACTGGCATTTGATCTTCATTTTTGTTTCTCTGTTCTCGGATGCAGAGGGTGTGTGTGTGAGGGGGGGGTCTCTTTCCTGATGCGTCTGCTACTGTGTCTTGCAGAATGCTTTAATAAGTGTGGCTCGGAGATCTCGGTGCCTGCTAAGCCCTAACCCTTTTCACATTGTTTTCTTTTAAAATTTTGTTTAACCATACTGAAAAGTTAAAGGTAGGAGGGCACACTTTGGTAACGGTTGTTTTATATCTCATTTCACACTCCAGAAACACCTGTTAACTAGGGCTCCACTTGTATACCTCTACTAGTGCATTTTCCATTGCAAGTAAAGGTTGTGATGCTTTGCTGATCATGCCTCACGTATTTTCTTTGGTGGGCGTGGTGGACGGGTTGGGGTTGGTTGGTTGATTTGATGCTTAACGTCCACGGTAAACAACTAAGGTCATGTCGGGACGGTCAGTTAACCTAACCACACTATTCCTGGGCAGGCTTAGTCCTCCTAAGCGGTTAACCAGTACTAAGTGCACATACTTTCGCCAGAAACTGACAACTGCCCTTCTTGAATCAGCGGAAGGAGAAACGAAAGTATGTGGCCAGACCGGGATTCGAACCCAGGACCTCTGACTTACGAGTCAGGTGCCCTACCGATTGCGCTACCCGGCCCGGCACGGGTTGGGGTGTAGGGTTGATAGATAGGGGATGCAGAGAGAGGATCGTAAGTCCTGGGTAGGCATTTCTTGGCGTCTGAATTTGTATTTGCTATGACAAGGTGTGAAAGACTTTAACACTCTTAGCTGACGTGTGAAAGGCATGTCCACTCTTGACACCAGGGCAACATGGACTACGATTTTTTAGACAACATGTCTCATGTGGAAACACCGAAGCTTAATGATGATTCTCATGATACGTGTGTCCCCGACGAGGATATAAACTGTTTATCAACCAATTGGCAGCCTTAGTTTCGAGTAGATGATGAGAGAGCAAGCATCAGGAAGCGGCAAATCCGTTTTCAAAATCTGGCAGTTAATACCAATTGGATAAGCGAAAGTCGAAAAGGAAAGTCGCGAAACAAAGCACAATTAGACAAGAATATGGCCAAGAGGTCCCTTTCTCAAAACGTTTTAACGAGTCTTTTGAAATAAAACAAAGTCAAAACCTGATCTGCAAGTAGAAAGTCGACAAACAATGGCAAAAATAAAACACCTCTGCAGAACCACCGCCTGAGAACGGGAAGATAGATATCACTAAGCGGGGAGGGATGGTGGTGGCACGAGGTTGGAGGGGAAATGGGCTTACTTACATTGATAGTCGTTGCCGAAAACAGAGGCAACGTTCAGGAACTACTAAAATCAGATCCCATATTCCTCCTTCAAAACCAAAACGACGTAAATTAACAATAGTTCAAGAAAAATCCTCACAGTATACATCACTATTCACGGAATAGATCAACAAATGAAAAGCGGATGTTATGCAGTTTTACTTGTTGCTGAAAGACCTCAGAAAGGTGAACATAAACAAATTAAACATTGAAGAACTACGACAGAAGTATGGCCTCGGAAGCCTCGCTTGTGTTTCATAAACATGCTAGCTATTCGATACATATAAAGAACTTCTAGTAAATCAATGGATCTAAACAAATATATATATATCAGTATTCATAGGCCATTATTCGAAACAAATATGGACCATACTTCGAAGTTTTGGTAATCATGCCTCATCAGTGACCCTGAAATGATTCGGCGACGAAAGCCAGAGAATACATACTTTAATGTCTTAATTTTGATAAGGCAGTCGATTCAAAGTACAAGAAAAAGGGCCCAAATAATAGAAAGCAATGATCTTGAATTACTCACAACCAATCATAATTTCTGATTTCTTAGAAAATACAATCTGATCTCAAAGGAGACAAATAAAATTCAATATGCACTATACATTATGTACGATGAACAATCATATTTCTGATTTCTCATAATATATCATCTGATTTTGAATGATATATAATCTGCACTATGGATGATAAAGTATGGTTTCATGTCTGAAACAATATGTAGACTTAAAACTGACTATAATCACTAAGCCTAGAAAATAGAAAGACACACATGCATCTACAGATACCAATTAAGTGCATGACCAATACTGGCATAGTCAATACTTAAGTACTTGGTGTAACTTGGCAGTTTGAAGCTAGTAGTTTCTTACTGGTGCAAAATTGGTCAAAGATGCTGACTCTGACTTTAAATGAATATTGGGAAGGTGGAAATGAAAGTGGTCAAAGTACCCAAATCATAAGTCTGAACTCGTAAGTCCTTTCAACATTGACAATTGCCGAATATTTGGGATACACAGAAACAAATCAAAAAGATTTAAAGCAACAGTCAAGTAATAAATGATTATATTACAGATGCTAAACAGTGTGTTTTTCCATTTTCGCTGATATTCTTAGTTGTTAATCAAAGTGATATAATAGATGTATAAGTGTTTTCTTATTAATTTCAGTTGCATCTCCGGTAGTATGGGGTCATACATCGCCCTCGACAATCTCTTTAAACAGGCACGAACAGAAGGATTGATACGTCCGCAAGATACGATAAAGGAATTATTCAAGCAGTCTGGAGATCTGATTCAGACCAAGGTTTGCTCATCAACATATTTTTTCTTCAAATTAAGTAAAACTGTTAAAAGTACCAGAATCATAATCAAAATCTTAAACAGTACATTTAAGAGCAGAGAAAATATTCAAAAGAAGAAACATGTGCCATACTACGAAGTTTTGGCTATTTAATTACAATCTTAAGAGCAGAGAACACATTCAGAAGAAGGAACATGGGTCAGACTACGTAGTGTCGGCTAATAAAGCCTCATCAGTGACCCCGACAACATCCGGCGACGAAACCAGAGAAAAGCATTCTGAAATTCTAATTTTAATTGGGCAGTCAATTCAAAGACCGACCAGTACCGAAAAGGGTCCAAATAATATAAAACAAGATCGTCTAGAGTAAGAGTCTAAACCAATCTAAAATTTCAGATTTCTCTGAATATATCCTCTAACCTCAAAGGATGAAATAAATAAAACCATCAAGAATGACCATGGCAATATCATGACGAAAGCAGGGAAAACATTTCTGCAAATTTTTAACTTTTAATAAGATAGCCGAATCATAGACGGATCAGTATCAAAAAGGGTTCAAATGGTTAAAAAGCAATGATTTAGAATAAAAGGGAACAGCCAATTATTCTTACGAGCAAGCGCCAGGTTTGAGTTTGCGCTTAATAGGTATGAAGCCAATCTAAAGATAAATCTAGCTACCGACTTAGCTATCGGGACGCCGACTTTTGATAAATTCTAAAAAAACAACGGAAGCCAAGATAAAGATCATGCCTTTAAACCTGTAAAATTTATTCAAAATAATCAGTCCTTTACTACTGATTGTTCTAATCGGTTGTTCTAATGTTGTTGCTTTTGTGTATAAATATGGCTTTTCGCTACAGGCCTGCTTTACGTCATGTACTCACCGGTGCTGTTTTGTTATGTTTTATAATCCTATCAATCACTTGATCACCTCGTTGATAAACTTTTCTCTTTACTTTTCGTTGTTTAGTAACGTATACGCAGTATTTTAAGTTAGTTTTTGTATGCTTCTCCACTTTATGCCGTTGTTGTGTAATGATCTGTCACTGTTGCAGTTCTTGGTCTTCTTCATTACTGATTCCTCTGTTTCTTTGAATGCAATTAAAGTATCCTTTAAGATTTTTTTTGTTTGATTTTATAATCTTGGACAGTGAAAAATTTATGTTGCAATTTTCTTTCTTTTGGATTTCTAGTTTTATCAACGTCCCTACCAATAGTACAAATATTTTATTAATATGACCTGTATGTTTATGGTTTGTTTTATGGGTACTTAAATGTGGTTAGATGTACCAGGGGAGATAGGTTACCAGTTTACAAGTATACTTTTTCAGAGATGTTTAAAATAATAGTTCTATAATTATTGCAGGAACAGTATGGCTTTATTCATGAGGCTATTGCCGAGGCTTTATTTGTCCGTGCGAAGCCTATCAAGCAGAAAGATTTCGAAGAGGTATTCATGTCTATGTCCAAAGAAGATACACAGCTGGGCAAGTCCGGACTGGCCAAACAATATGAAGTAAGTAGTTTCTCTCTTTCTGAACAAAAAAAAAAGACAAAAACAAAAAAGCTAGGGACTATATAGGTTCGAGAGGCTTCATCGACAGTTGCTAGCAGATTACAGACAGACACATGAACAATAGTGAGGAACCACAACAGAAATACCACCTTGGAGCGGCCAGTTATAAATTACTTTGGGGGACTTGTTTTGACCGGGTCCAAACACTAGCCCTTAGCTTCTGACATAGTTCTAAACATATAATTAGCTGTTCGGTCCGCATTAAGGTTTCCTAATTCCATATTTGAGCGTAACTGGAAAGCTTTCTTCAGAGTTATTTGTCCTTGTAAATTCCATCGACTAACAATGGGGAAAAGTTGCCTGCCTGCTTGCAGCTTTTATAGGCCAGCTTAAGCACAACCAAACAGTTTTGTCATTATGTTATTTAGTTCGGCAATTGTGATGTACGCAGTAGTAATTCCTCATTCATCAGAGCACCTGGTCATTCCTGTAATCAGTATTTCAGTTCTGTTGTGCTCGAAGTGGATTGCCGTTCGCTCGCTCAGACGTATCTGTTAGCTATTTGTTAAAAGTTTTGGGCTTTGACGGCGCTGAAAAAAAAAATCAGTACAAAATCGTTTCTGTCGGATTAATTTGGAAGTGTTTTAGACTAAAAAACATACTTAAGGTAGAAGGCTACTGAATGGAAATATTGGCGGAGTATTCAAACCACTTTACCACTTAACCCAAGGAGCTGTAAAACATTTGGATAAGTATTTTTTTTCACGGTTTTGTTTTTCTAAAAGAAAGCAACAACAAAATGTGCTTTTTATATACCTTTTTTTCCACATATTTCCCATTTAAATTCATATCTCAAACACACTTTTATTTCTGCAATTCATATAATCTATAATATAAGATATTTGAAACAATTTTAAAAAATTGAAGCTATCTTGATAATAAGTATGTATTAACATTTTTCTTTTTTAAGAATGCAAGTAAATTGAATTTCATGGAAAAAATCATGACAACAATATTTAGTCGATAGGGCATGCTCATGAATATTGTTTCAGTAAAACATGAATTGTATGTTACATAAAGAGACAAAAAAATTCAATGTTCCGTTTTTTAACAAAACAATGTTTAAATTAAAATTATCCCCAAAATAGACAACACCCATTCTGCATCTGCTGCAAGCAAAGACGGTCCTTGTCCAACTATCTATTTTCCTGTTATTCCGGTTCAACTATAGAGTAAATGCCTACAAACCTGCGCGGAAGGAATGGCAACTGTGTAGACCTTGATCAGACTGGTTTCTATGGAGAAGCCTGAGTTCAGTTTCCGCTTTTTGTACGGACCTTTCTGTCCGAAAACTTAGGGTCTTTACGGTAGAAATTGTTAGTGTATGTGACAACTGCATATAACATACTGTTGACCGATTTCATTATGAACAATAGCTCTGTTTTGTTTTAACCAATAAAAGATAGAGTTATTCAGTATACAAGTACCTTAAGTTGAATGCTGATCGATTAACAATTTACAAATGTCGCAGTCTACAGTATGGTAACACCCCAGCGACCTATTTAGGTACTTTTGTTGTGGTTCGTTAATGTTACCTGTTCTTGTGTTCTATGTCCGATTGTCTGTAGTCTTCTAGCAATATGGTCATCTGTACTGCTGCAAAAACGTGTCTGTCGGATTAATTTGGAAGAGGTTTAGCAGCATATTTCAGACTATTACTTGAATGTTGATCGATTAACTGTTTACAAATGTCACAGTCTACAGTATGGTAACACCACCAGCAATCTACTACGGTACCGTTGTTGTAGTTCCTCAATGTTGCAGGTGTCTGTGTTCTATATCCGCTTGTCTGTAGTCTTCTAGCAATGTGGGCATCTGTACTGTTGCACACCTTGTTTTCTCTTTTGTTTTTAATTGAATATAGGAAATAGGTGCAGTCCAAACAGTCTTGAGTTTAGTAAACATTAAGCTGAGAGCGTGTATACCAGTAAAACGTAATGAGATCATACTTCATAACATGACCACCCTGTTAGCTTTCTTTTAATTTATTTATTGTAGATTATATGCCCAAGCGATACTACATATACTGGCTTACAACAAAGAGCAAGTGACCATGTATACTCAGATCTGACAACACCAGGGGGAGGTACGAACATCCTAACGGTGTATGGTTAAACTTTCATATTTCTTTTCTGCCATTTTTTACATTAGCGACACTATTTTGAGGACTTTTTTGACGTCAAATGGGCAAAAAGCGCTATCAAAATGAATTCTTCCCACAGGGGAAACAAAACTTTAGGGAAGCAAACCATTTTCATTGAGAGTTGACCCCAATCGACCAGGCAGGGAGGGAAAGAGATGCAAAATGTAAATGAAAGAGCTACTTCTTCTTTTAAAATCCCAAACCATACCAGGTACTGTGCTCTTGAAGTCAATTTGTCTCGCTCGATTTTTTGAGAATTTGTTTTCTGCATGTATCTTGCAACCTGTTATGAAGACTGCTTGTGATAATAATGTCTTGAAAATACACGTCTATATACCGAGTTAAGTGCAACAGACGCGCATTTCTGCATTTAACTTCTTCAGTGTCACTAAACCCCAAAAGTTAGAAAAAATATGATGGGCAGGCCTCGGCAGGTAATGAACAGCCCTCTCCGAGCCACAAGATACAGTAGCTGCAGACAACATGTAAGCGGTGCCTACGTCTTAACTAGCCAGGTATGCGTCCCCCATCGAGCCACCTCCACTCCTCGTCTCAAGAAACGAAACGGACAATGGCATCAGGAAGGAGATGGCCGTTGATGCAAGTACTACACTAAGCCAAAAAAAAACCCAAAAGAATGCCAACCAAATTCCGCTAATATTAATGTCGCTATGACAAGTCAGTCTTAGTTTTAGAATAGTTTAAAAAATTAACCTAATTTTAGTTAATAAGGTTAGTACTTTTAATCAGTATTTAAGTAATGACTTAATAAGCTGATGATATCTTCAGGGCAAATTGTCCACCAGCAGCGATATAGGCTCCGCTGTCTTTATATAAACGTAACTATACCGAATTGAGTATTAAGGTTCCCGGAAAACTAATTATTGTTAATCCCTGATTAGGCTTATAAATAAAAAATCATAAATGCACTGCTTTTTGAGCAATGAAAACATTCATAAGAAAAAAAGGTTGGCCAGACTTAGTAGTTTCGACTAATAAAGCGTTATTGGTAACGTGTAACCATGAAACAGTCAGTGAAATACAAAAATAACAAATAAAAGTTAAAAAGAAATGTGACTTCCAAAAATAGGTTGGACTGGTTCAGTGATCACCGCTGCGTAAAAGTACGAAACTTTCAGATTATTTACAGGGGCGTCGGAATGATTTTGATTTTGGGGAGGCGGATTTTTGCCCCCGCTCCCTCCAACACCTCTACCCTCCCCTCCCCTCCCCCGCCCCACCTCCCCTCCAAAGAACGACGTATGAATTTTGATGTAGCATTACTTCATCGCAATGACATGATGTTGCTTTCAGTTAGCGATGTGGATTTTTATGACACTCGAAATTAGACTTATCAGTCACGAGCATGATCCTCTTTTTTTGAAGGAAAAGTAAACCCATGGTGATACAAACTGATCTTATTTGTCTAATGGTAGTACAGCCACCCTCTTTGGGTAAACCTGTGAAGGTTAACAGCAGAAAATGTGTAGCCAAATTCTGAAAATTTGGTGTTTACAGGTTTATTTTGCCTAGTTGTCCGTTTGACTACACGTCTTGGACCATTAAAGCTGTGCCAAGCATATGTCTGTGCAGAATGTTAGTGCTTAGCTTGCTAGCGAGCCCGCCGTAGCCCTTTTGTCAACTGCCTCACTAATTACCGACAAGGCAATATAAAAATCAACACTAGGACAGTCCGGTATCAGTGCTGTCAGAAGTCAGTGAAAATTAATCCGTCGTCACCAGGGTTCGAACACGCGATGCCAAGATCTAAAAGGAATACTGGATATACTCGGCATCTAAGAAGGCTAGCTCAAAAGTATATGAAGAATCTGAGTATATGAGTATGTTTGATCAGAATCATAGCTTCATACAGCACGATTCAGTAATCAATTGGGTGTTCTCGTGTGAAAAGGTAATTGGGTGTCCTCGTGTGAAAAGGTATATTATCATTTTAGAATTGATAATATTAAAATCAATCTGCGCCTAAGATCAGACTGACCAGAGCCTTTACTGCTCCAGGTTTCATACATGGTATAAGCAAAATGGTAAGAGTCTGATCAGGCTGCACAGATGCGCAAGTTGATCTGGATGGCTCCTATTTGCACATGTTGTAAGATATATTTTCACATGATTTAATTGCATTTGGTCTTAACATCCGACTTGCCCTACCCATAATTTGAACAATCTGCCGTGGTTAATCTGAATAATCACAATGTGATAATCTGGTGCGAAAGTGGATCTTCTTTAGTTTTCATCGTTAACCCTTTACGCCTGTAGGCAATTTTTAAAGCGTGTATTAGCGTGACACCTGTTGTGACTTGGCAAAATTGCGATGTGTGAGGTGTGAAAGTGTCTTTTTTTCCAATTTATTCTCCCTTCTTTCATTCTTTATAAGCAGAATCATATTCTTGCCGATATTCTTGCCGAAAATAATGAGGTCGCCTCCCCTTTCGCCCCTCGTTCCGACGGCCATGATTTACATGTATGATTTTTGAAATCAAATTCATCTAAAAAATAATAATGCAATATTGTGACTTTATCTAGCGTCGTCGATAGAAGCTCTGTGTAACGATTTGCATGCTAATAATGCCTTCAGTGTTCATTTTAATATTTAATACCCTAAATAAATGTGTACATTTTCTTCTGATTATCATTAAAAATGTTTTAAAACTTTCGAATATACTGTAATTTAGAAAACGAAAAATTGTCAGACGTTTTAGTTTTCGAGATATTTCGGTTAGGCATACATGTTAAACAGAGAATAAAATTATTTTAGAATAAATTATATGTTTAAAAAAATCAAACTTTTCCATTTTATGAATTTCAAGTAATTTTTTCACAAGTATATGCTTGTATTACTGGTTATTTTGTCTTTCAGTGTCAAAAATATATTTTGCGAGTAATAGAAGACTACGCGTTCCGCAAATATGTATAGATAATGTGACTCCAGGGTTAGTGATCGGTTTAATTTTCAATACGCTTAGACGCAGATGAGGCGGCTCACTATGGGTCGCTTAATCTGAATCTACACTGTTTGCCCGCTCAGGCACGACAAAAAAAGACAGAAATTTGTAAATGTTTGCAAAGCGTTATACGTCTTAGGCAATTACTGTAAAAATCAGAATGAAAATCAGTTGAAATATAATCATAAATGCCGGAATAACCTGTCTTTGGAATCTTAAATGTTTTTTTTTCTCCAAATTTTGCAGACCTTAATTTTGTCGTTGTTTATTTGGTGCTTCAGGGTTACTACTCTTGAACATCTTATTGTTTTTTAAACAGACAACCCACAAAGAAGTGTACCATTTGTGTCCAAGACGCCAAACAATCCGCCTAATACCGTAACTTTAAAGGTAATAAAAACTAAAGCCTTTCGTTAACAAGTATTTATTATGTAATAGTATTCTTCTGGTCTAGATAAATCAGATTACAAGCAACAACGTATTTAAAAATTGTAAATAGCAGTAAATATGTTAGTAAACTGTGATGCCATGTATCGTTTCTGCTATTCTATTTTGTGCTATACCATTACCTTACAAGGTCGTTGAAGCACCACAGATGCCTTCGACACAATTCATTTCCAACTTGTCCTGTTTTAAGCTGCCCTAGTGAAGCTGGAAAAGTTCATCACTGTCCACTCTTTAATATTGTCTTCTCGCCACTCCTTCCCTTCTGTCTACCGTTTTTAGCTCACCTGAGCACGAAGTGCTCAGGGTGAGCTTTTGGGATACCGTGATGTCCGTCGTCCGTCGTACGTGTGTCCGGACGTCCGTCCGTCCGTCCGTCCGTCAACTTTTGCTTGTGTACACTCTAGCGGGCACAGTTTCGATCCAATCTTTATGAAACTTTGTCAGAATGTTAGTCTTTATAAAATCTAGGCCAAGTTCGAAACTGGGTCATGTCGGATCAAAAACTAGGTCACTAGGTCAAATCTTAGAAAAACCTTGTGTACGCTCTAGAGGGCACAGTTTTCATCCAAAGTTCATGAAACTTTGTCAGAATGTTTATCCTCATAGTATCTAGGACAAGTTCGAAACTGGGTCACGTCGGGTCTAAAACTAGGTCACTAGGTCAAATCATAGAAAAACCTTGTGTACGCTCTAGAGGACACAGTTTTGATTCCATCTTTATGAAACTTTGTCAGAATGTTTATCTCTATAAAATCTAGGCCAAGTTCGCAACTGGGTCATGTTGGGTCAAAAACTAGGTCACTAGGTCAAATCTTAGAAAAACCTTGTGTGGGCTCTAGAGGGCACAGTTTTCATCCAAAGTTCATGAAACTTTGTCAGAATGTTTATCCTCATAGTATCTAGGACAAGTTCGAAACTGGGTCATGTCGGGTCTAAAACTAGGTCACTAGGTCAAATCATAGAAAAACCTTGTGTACGCTCTAGAGGACACAGTTTTGATCCAATCTTTATGAAACTTTGTCAGAATGTTTATTCCCATAAACTCTAGGCCAAGTTCGAAACTGGGTCATGTCGGGTCAAAAACTAGGTCACTAGGTCAAATCTTAGAAAAACCTTGTGTACGCTCTAGAAGGCACAGTTTTGATCCAAAGTTCATGAAACTTAATCAGAAAGTTTATCCTTATAATATCTAGGATAAGTTTGAAACTGGGTCACGTTGGGTCAAAAACTAGGTCACTAGGTAAAATCATAGAAAAAACCTTGTGTATGCTCTAGAGGACACAGTTTTGATCCAATCTTTATGAAACATTGTCAGAATGTTTATCTCTATAAACTCTAGACCAAGTTCGAAACTGGGTCTTGTTGGGTCAAAAACTAGGTAACTAGGACAAATCTTAGAAAAAGCCTTGTGTACACTCTACAAGGCTCAGTTTTGATCCAAAGTTCATGAAACTTTGTCAGAATGTTTATCCTCATAATATGTAGGACAAGTTTGAAACTGGGTCATGTCGGGTCGAAAACTAGGTCACTAGGTCAAATCATAGAAAAACCTTGTGTACGCTCTAGAGGACACAGTTTTGATCTAATCTTTATGAAACTTTGTCAGAATGTTTACTATCATAAACTCTCGGCCAAGTTTGAAAGTAGGTCATGTCGGATCAAAAACAAGGTCACTAGGTCAAATCATAGAAAAACCTTGTGTACGCTCTAGAGGACACAGTTTTGATCCTAAGTTCATGAAACTTTGTCAGAATGTTTATCCTCATAATATGTAGGACAAGTTTGAAACTGGGTCATTTTGGGTCAAAAACTTGGTCACTAGGTCAAATCTTAGAAAAACCTTGTGTACGCTCTAGAAGGCACAGTTTTCATCCAAAGTTCATGAAACTTTGTCAGAATGTTTACCCTAATTTTATCTAGAACAAGTTCGATACTGGGTCACGTCGGGTCAAAAACTAGGTCACTAGGTCAAATCATAGAAAAACCTTGTGTACGCTCTAGAGGACACAGTTTTGATCCAATCTTTATGAAACATTGTCAGAATGTTTATCTCCACAAACTCTAGGCCAAGTTTGAAACTGGGTCATGTCGAGTCATGAACTAGGTCACTAGGTCATATCTTAGAAAAACCTTGTGTGCGCTCTAGAAGGCACAGTTTTGATCCAAAATTCATGAAACTTTGTCAGAATGTTTATCCTCATAATATGTAGGACAAGTTTGAAACTGGGTCATGTCGGGTCAAAAACTAGGTCACTAGGTCAAATCATAGAAAAACCTTGTGTACGCTCTAGAGGATACAGTTTTGATCTAATCTTTATGAAACTTTGTCAGAATGTTTATCTCCATAAACTCTCGGCCAAGTTTGAAAGTAGGTCATGTCGGATCAAAAACAAGGTCACTAGGTCAAATCATAGAAAAACCTTGTGTACGCTCTAGAGGACACAGTTTTGATCCAAAGTTCATGAAACTTTGTCAGAATGTTTATCCTCATAATATGTAGGATAAGTTTGAAACTGGGTCATGTCGGGTCAAAAACTTGGTCACTAGATCAAATCTTAGAAAATCCTTGTGTACGCTCTAGAAGGCACAGTTTTCATCCAAAGTTTATGAAACTTTGTCAGAATGTTTATCCTTATTATATCTAGGATAAGTTTGAAACTGGGTCACGTCGGGTCTAAAACTAGGTCACTAGGTCAAATCATAGAAAAACCTTGTGTACGCTCTAGAGGACACAGTTTTGATCCAATCTTTATGAAACATTGTCAGAATGTTTATCTCGACAAACTCTAGGCCAAGTTTGAAACTGGGTCATGTCGAGTCATAAACTAGGTCACTAGGTCATATCTTTGAAAAACCTTGTGTGCGCTCTAGAAGGCACAGTTTTGATTCAAAGTTCATGAAACTTTGTCAGAATGTTTATCCTCATAATATGTAGGACAAGTTTGAAACTGGGTCATGTCGGGTCGAAAACTAGGTCACTAGGTCAAATCATAGAAAAACCTTGTGTACGCTCTAGAGGATACAGTTTTGATCTAATCTTTATGAAACTATGTCAAAATGTTTATTGTCCATATATCTAAGCCCCCTATGAAACTGAGTCACGTCGGCTCAGAGTCAAATCTTAGAAAAACTTTGTGTACACCCTAGAGGGCACAGTTTTGATCCAATCTTCATGAAACTCTGTCAGAATGTTTATCTTAATGATATCTAGGTAAAGTTTGAAACTGGGTTGTGTCGGGTCAAAAACTTGGTCACTAGGTCAAATATAAGAACGACCTTGTATACGCTCCAGAGGGCACAGTTTTGATCCAATCTCAATGAAACTGTGTCAGAATGTTTATTCTTACTATATCCAGGCCAAGTTTGAAACTGGGTCATGTCGGGTCAAAAACTAGGTCAAATGTTAGTATGGTAAAAACTCTTATAAATCTTCACCAGAGCCAGTGAACTGATTAATGCTCAGGTGAGCGATTCAGGGCCACCATGGCCCTCTTGTATAATTAAATTAAGTACTCATATGAGTAACTTAAAGCTAGTCTTAATAAAGTCCAATGATTTGTTGTTGTTCTCTTGATGTTTTATGGACCTTCAACAGCTTTAATGTCATTTTGAGCATTTCAGAGCTAAAAACACTGTGAACAACTATTTCAACTACTTGAACTAGGGCCTTATATGATATTTGGTTAGGTGTTTTGTTAGGTTTATAGTCCTTAAATACTTTTATAAAGTCATTTTGAGCATAATCTGGCACATATGCCATCCGCACTCATGGGCCAGTGTGGCCTTTATTATTCAGGTGATGCCTGTAATAACTTTATATGCAAACATATAGCTGATGAATCTGCTGTGCACCCATTTTTGACTTTAAGAGTTAGGATTGGAGTTTTTATGAGCCCAATCAAATATTTTGTCTCACGTGTGCAGAAGACCATCTATGTAACTTTATATGGTTTACAGTAGCATATTTTCATTTCCCCATTTTTAGCTCATCTGAGCACGAAGTGCTCAGGGTGAGCTTTTGGGATACCGTGATGTCCGTCGTACGTGTGGACGGACGTCCGGACATCTGTCCGGACGTCCGTCAACTTTTGCTTGTGTACACTATAGCGGGCACATTTTTGATCCAATCTTTATGAAACTTTGTGAGAATGTTTATCTCCATAAAATCTAGTCCAAGTTCGAAACTGGGTCATGTCAGATCAAAAACTAGGTCACTAGGTCAAATCTTAGAAAAACCTTGTGTACGCTCTAGAGGGCACAGTTTTCATCCAAAGTTCATGAAACTTTGTCAGAATGTTTATCCTCATAGTATCTAGGACAAGTTCGAAACTGGGTCACGTCGGGTCTAAAACTAGGTCACTAGGTCAAATCATAGAAAAACCTTGTGTACGCTCTAGAGGACACAGTTTTGATTCCATCTTTATGAAACTTTGTCAGAATGTTAATCTCCATAAAATCTAGGTGAAATTCGAAACTGGGTCATGTCGGGTCAAAAACTAGGTCACTAGGTCAAATCTTAGAAAAACCTTGTGTACGCTCTAGAGGGCACAGTTTTCATCCAAAGTTCATGAAACTTTGTCAGAATGTTTATCCTCATAGTATCTAGGAAAAGTTTGAAACTGGGTTACGTCGGGTCTAAAACTAGGTCACTAGGCCAAATCATAGAAAAACCTTGTGTACGCTCTAGAGGACACAGTTTTGATCCAATCTTTATGAAACTTTGTCAGAATGTTTATCTCCATAAACTCTAGGCCAAGTTTGAAACTGGGTCATGTCGGGTCAAAAACTAGGTCACTAGGTCAAATCTTAGAAAAACCTTGTGTACGCTCTAGAAGGCACAGTTTTGATCCAAAGTTCATGAAACTTAATCAGAAAGTTTATCCTTATAATATCTAGGATAAGTTTGAAACTGGGTCACGTCGGGTCAAAAACTAGGTCACTAGGTCAAATCATAGAAAAACCTTGTGTATGCTCTAGAGGACACAGTTTTGATCCAATCTTTATGAAACATTGTCAGAATGTTTATCTCTATAAACTCTAGGCCAAGTTCAAAACTGGGTCTTGTTGGGTCAAAAACTAGGTCACTAGGTCAAATCTTAGGAAAGCCTTGTGTACGCTCTACAAGGCACAGTTTTGATCCAAAGTTCATGAAACTTTGTCAGAATGTTTATCCTCATAATATGTAGGACAAGTTAGAAACTGGGTCATGTCGGGTCAAAAACTAGGTCACTAGGCCAATCATAGAAAAACCTTGTGTACGCTCTAGAGGACACAGTTTTGATCTAATCTTTATGAAACTTTGTCAGAATGTTTACTTCCATAAACTCTCGGCCAAGTTTGAAAGTAGGTCATGTCAGATCAAAAAAAGGTCGCTAGGTCAAATCATAGAAAAACCTTATGTACGTTCTAGAGGACACAGTTTTGATCCAAAGTTCATGAAACTTTGTCAGAATGTTTATCCTCATAATATGTAGGATAAGTTTGAAACTGGGTCATGTCGGGTCAAAAACTTGGTCACTAGGTCAAATCTTAGAAAAACCTTGTGTATGCTCTAGAAGGCACAGTTTTCATCCAAAGTTCATGAAACTTTGTCAGAATGTTTATCCTCATAATATCTATAACAAGTTTGAAACTGGGTCATGTCGGGTCAAAAACTAGGTCACTAGGTCAAATCATAGAAAAACCTTGTGTACGCTCTAGAGGACAAAGTTTTGATCCAATCTTTATGAAACATTGTCAGAATGTTTATCTCCACAAACTCTAGGCCAAGTTCGAAACTGGGTCATGTCGAGTCATAAACTATGTCACTAGGTCAAATCTTAGAAAAACCTTGTGTGCGCTCTAGAAGGCACAGTTTTGATTCAAAGTTCATGAAACTTTGTCAGAATGTTTATCCTCATAATATGTAGGACAAGTTTGAAACTGGGTCGTGTTGGGTCGAAAACTAGGTCACTAGGTCAAATCATAGAAAAACCTTGTGTACGCTCTAGAGGACACAGTTTTGATCTAATCTTTATGAAATTTTGTCAGAATGTTTATCTTCATAAACTCTCGGCCAAGTTAGAAAGTAGGTCATGTCGGGTAAAAAAACTAGGTCACTAGGTCAAATCTTAGAAAAACGTTGTGTAAGCACTAGAAGGCATAGTTTTGATCCAATCTTCATGAAACTATGTCAAAATGTTTATGTCCATATATCTAAGCCCCCTATGAAACTGAGTCACGTCGGCTCAAGGTCAAATCTTAGAAAAACTTTGTGTACACCCTAGAGGGCACAGTTTTGATCCAATCTTCTTGAAACTCTGTCAGAATGTTTATCTTAATGAAATCTAGGTAAAGTTTGAAACTGGGTCGTGTCGGGTCAAAAACTAGGTCAAATATAAGAACGACCTTGTATACGCTCCAGAGGGCACAGTTTTGATCCAATCTCAATGAAACTGTGTCAGAATGTTTATTCTTACAATATCCAGGCCAAGTTTGAAACTGGGTCATGTCGGGTCAAAAACTAGGTCAAATGTTAGTATGGTAAAAACTCTTATAAATCTTCACCAGAGCTAGTGAACTGATTAATGCTCAGGTGAGCAATTCAGGGCCACCATGGCCCTCTTGTTTCCTTTTCATTCACAGTGCCTTCTGTCTACCGTTTTTTCCTTTTCATTCACAGTGCCTAGTAGAATCGTGTCTGTTTAACCATGATACTTTGAGACGTGGCCAAACTACCCGGGTCAGGAGTTATCATATTATTCAATGGCTGCTTTGATCTTTCTGCGAGCCTTCTCATTGGTCATATGGTCCCTGTCCGAAATGTTCAGTAGCCATTGGTAGCATCTCATCTCAAAGGCCTGCGTTCTTTTCTAAAACTCTGTTATCAAGGTCACGATTCACAGGCATACAAAAATCTGAAAATGACTAGGGAGCGCCTACGTTTCACCTTAAATCAAGAGATATGTTATTTTTTTCTCCAAATTGGTTTCAGCTTGTTAAGAGCTGAAGTGTCTTGTGCAATCCTTGAGATGACATCTTGTTTAGAGCCATTATCTGTGGCAACTGCTCAAATGTATGTGAAGCTTGTAATAGTACCCATCTTTTGCCCATTTACATTTATTCCGCTCTGGATGTCATTGGCGCTGTTTGTCATTAGTTTTGTCTTCTCAGCACTGATCTTCATCTGATACCCTGTGCAGGTTATGTCGAGACTTCCAGCTAGGCTTCTAGTTCCGACTCTTGCTAAGCTATAGCGTCTCTGTCGTCGGCAAACCGCAGATTAGTTATATTTCTGCCGCCTATGCTAACCTTTCCATTATGTTCTTCCACAGTATCAGACTTCATCTGTTCGGAAAACATGTTGAAGAGGTATGGTGACTGAAGACGTCTTAGTCTTACTCCAGCTGTAGTTCTGAATCATTCTTCCGTGCTGTCATCCATTAGGACCTCACTTGTACCCTTGTCGTATAGCTGCTCACTTGTGCGAACTAGATTCGCACTGATATTGTACTTCGCATGGCGGCCCATAAAGCTTCCTGTCATACCCTGTTAAATGCTTTTTTTTTCAAATCAACAAAGACATGATACAGATTTTGCTGATGTTGGAGATAATTTACGCACAGGATTCTAAGGTCGAAGATTTGTGGTGCTCCTTCCGGCTCTAAACTCGGCCTGTTCTTCAGTGATGATATTTTTGGCTTGGGGTTTTAGCCTGCTAAAGATTACTTTCAGCCTGCTTTGCTTGAATGACTGATGCCGTTGATGGTTCTGTAGTTCTGGAAGAGCTGAAGGTTGCCCGTTTTAAGGAGTGTCACAATCAGCGACTGATTCTATGGTGTAAGCCATATATCGTTTCAAGACGTTTTCGTTTCAACACTGAAAGCTCCAAAACTGAAACAAAGATGTAGTTGCAATTTGCGAAGACGGCCTACTAGTATGCGGTTTAATTACATGATTTAAGAACCTGTAGATTGTTACATCTTTGATTGTAGAGATACAGTTACATGAGTATTACAATATATTTCAGAACTACGCCCAACAAGATGCGTTTATTTTGACAACTTCTAATGACAGTTTGGCAGAAGAGCTATGGATCCTAATTGAAACTCGTAAAATGAAAACAGTAATTCGTTTTCAATCAGATAAAGAGGTATTGCAACTTTTTTTAACCATTATTATTACTATTATTTTTTAAGTCAGTGTCGGGCTGTTTCAGTATTTGGATATCGATGCCGAAGGGGACAAGTGTAAACGAGCCAAAACACCTTTTGCTGTGTCTTTACGTACAGACAAGTAGATAAACTTCTGCACCACTTTATGGCGTTTCATTCACACGTTCTAAAGATTTAGATGTGGTCGGGTCGGGCGATGGTGCTGTGTAACTTTGGGTGCCAGAGCTTCTCAATAATTTAAATAGTAGTAGGGCAGGGAAGGTTGTACTTGCAGCAGGTGCGAGATACATGTAAGGAGATGTTTGGATTTTTAAGCATCAAATATCCTATCTATTCTTTTTCGGTCTCCTTATCTCTGAAATATCAGAGATTTTCCTTATCTAGTGATCAACATGGTATGTTTTATAATTTCATAAAGGCCACTTTTAATACAGTATATACAATAATACATAAAAAATAGGGGGTGGGGTGGAATACATAAATAATGAATAAAACTTTACTACTGATTATAAAATTATACTTCGTACCTTAAGTTAATTCAGTTCAACGGATGCGCATTTGTATTTAACTTCTTCAGTGTCGCTTATCCCTAAATGTTTGAAGATTAAAGGTGATGGCAGGTCTTCAAGCTATACTAACCAACATAAAGCAGCAAACACTCCATCCAGGTAGCCTCCTCGGACGAAACGTAAAGAAATCAAATAGATGTCTGGTGTTGCGAGGAACTACAGTCAATAAGCAAAAATAATTCGAAGGAGTGGACGCCAGATTCCGCTAAGATCATGTTGCTATGACAAAACAGATTTTAGTTTTAGCAGCGACACCACAGGAATGTCTTGCATGATATTTGCGACTGCCAATGCGCATCTGTCTCAGTAAACGTTGAAAAATACATCGATATTGTCTTGTTTTGCTTTGTGTTGCGTTTATATTGGTTTCATTTCCGAATAATTCCTGATCTTAGGCTTCACATTCGATATTTTTTCTATTTTGTATATAACTGTACACTGTATTTGTGCACAATGTTTGTTTGTTCTATTATTCCATAAGGATCAACGAACTGACCAAGGAAGTCAAGCAAAGTATTCAATACAGTTACTGGAGTCAAAAAGAGACAACAACATTATTATCAACAGCTACGCCTACAAGCGGAAGGATTCGGTAAGCTGCTTAAAATTAGTAGAGATAAACTAACTATACGTGTAAATTTTAGTTGTACCATAATGCAGTAGCGGTCAAACTCAAAATCCATAAACCGAAACGCATAGAGTGGAGTCGGGTAAATTCGGACAGCGGATAAATTCGGACATACCATTGCAAATAGTAAAAATCCGGATGAGACGGCTCATCATGAGTCGTCTCATCGGGATTTTGACTGTTTGCCCAGTTAATTTTGTTTAAATTCCAAACAACTGACATATAATGGAAACAATGTCACTGTCCGGATTTACCCGCTGTCCGAATTTACCTGACTTTCCTATAAACCATAACAACATTGACAAATCCGAAATGTTTTCTTGTACACAGACACGGCGGACGTACAAAAGAAAGTGTGACCAGGGGCTTGCGAGTAATAAGTATCGTCGAATTCAACTTGAATAAATTTTGAGTGAAGATCCTCTGAAAGCAAACGATGTATCTATGCTTGAAAATACCAAATAAATATATTTGAATCTTGTCAAGTGTGAGGTCAGGCCCCGAGGTTATAAAACTTGAGTACATTCTCAAACTCAAAATGAAGCACATGCTCGGAAGCAGCCAATCAGTGTGATTTATTTTGAGTTTGAGAATGTACTCAAGTTTTATAACCTCGAACCCAGTTTAGTTCTTATAAGTACCATTTAATATGGCTAGTGATATGCATTGTCTTACATGAATGTCAAGTTCTTACTTTTACTTAAAAATGCTCAAGTAACATTAATCATCGGAATAAAAACGTCTTGCTGCTTCTTACTCAAGGTTGTTGGGGTGCAGGTGCAATAAATAAGATAGGTGATGCTTACTAATAGCGAGCACCTGATAATGCTTTTAGTGATTCATGTCTGTGTGTCATAATATTTCGAATTTAGCGAGGGTATATGAGGTATATGAGTTCGGACTGACTATATTGGTACTGCCACGGATTCTAAGATTTATATCTTAGGCCCGATTTCACGTCACAGTTAGAACTCATTTAACAAGTTCATGGTTTATTTTACCGTAAGGCGCAATGTAAAATTTTGGTGTTCCAAATGCTAATCCGTGTACAAAATTCGACGTGAAATCGGGCCTACGGCTTTTAGTAAATGTTTAAACGTAATGTTGATTCAGAGCCGCGGCACGAGAATACCAACAAAGTGGTTGTACGCCCAGCGCAGACTCAGATCAGCCTGGGCATGCGCCCAGTCTGATATGAGTTTTTGCTGTCCGCACTGAGATAGCTTAGTACGTTAGCTACCCTTTAAGCGCTTAGCGAAGTGTCTGATCCAGCTGGGCAGATGCCCAGGCTGATCTGAGTCTGAGCTGGGCTCACAACCACTTGTTGATTTTCTCGTGTCGCGGCTCATTTATAAACCGGGCCTAGCAAACCATGATTATTACGAAAGCTTAGTATACAGTGTCAAACACAATTTAACTATAGAAAATACAATAAGCTTTAGCATGATTCTGATACGTTTAATCGTATGTGTCGTGGAAGAGTGAGAAAAGACCAAAACATTGCTTTTCATTTTAACATTATGATAATGGGTCGAGTCTCAAAATACATGTTTCTTCAGGAATCATTATAGAAGGACAAGACAAGAGCAGCTACTAAACTGAATGAGACGTTGATTTTTCTTCTCTATATGTAGTTAAATAGTGAAAACCCAAATCAAAAGTCCGAACTCGTAAATCATATAAACATCGACAATTTCGAAATATTTAAAATGCACAAATATGGACCCCAAAACAGAGGTGTGATCAGGTGCTCACGAGTAGTAAGCACACCTGCATATTATGATACAACCGCCATATTAATATACTGAACAAAAGTGAAAACGCTACAAGTGATTTGTTTTAAAATTTTCTGTTTTGTGAAAATCGATATGGTCCAAGAAAAAGAACGCATTTTAAAGTTAAACGCATGTGTATGGCCATGATACCCGTGGAAAGCTGTTAAGGCCGTTACAGATAAAGCGAACACATTTCAAAGTAAACAGGGGTCCCATTTTCTTATATGCAAATACAAAACAGTTGAACATGCATTTCAAACTTGATTTAAACAAGGAGTTCATGATACAGTTGGCCTTTTTTTCCTTCCATAAACAGCCATTGTACCAAACATTTTGCAAGGGAAAGCACACGTCAATATGTGTTTTCATGTCTATGAAAATTAGTGCTGAAATAGCGTTATTTCTTCAAAAACACAATTAGAAACTGTGAACAACAGAAATTCCTATAAGAAATGAAATTGTGGATTCTTCACATATTGTCACAATTTTACTTGAAATTAACAGTAGGTAATGTGCATGAGAATTTCCATTAAATGCTAAGGGATATAATTTAAGATTTGGAAAAATAAATCCTCAATTTCCTTGGTTTTCGAAATAACAATTGTGAGCTATTGTTAGCCTTTTTTCTATCACTCTGGATGTTTTGCTTTAGTTCAGCAAAGAAATATGCATCTGCGCATGCGCATATTTGGTGTATTTCAACATATGTTAATATTTGTAAGATAAGATAACTCTGTAATGAAGAGTATCAGATTCAGAATTTTATTGGCATTCTCTTGCTGAATGTCTTGCGCTACTTAAATGTTAATATCTAGGTAAAAAAGTATCTTTGAGTTAGTTCCAATCTGTGTTCTATAATGTAGCGTTTTCACATTTGCTCAGTATATATCTGTGGAAAAGTCAGTGTAAATGAACGTCAGGCGTTTAAAAGCCTTACTATGTTTCGGCTGGGCCATTAAATCGAAAATAAGTATCAACGAGGGCATGGTGTTTCTCACAGAACTTTTAACTACTGACACAGGCTTTTGTTTGTGTTAACCCTGTGACAATAATTTACTGGTGGGCAGTTCACTCCTTCCCTCTATAGATGATGACTTTATAATGAATTTGTGCATATTTTTCTTCTAATGATCTTTCATCTATGGGTTTATTCTTTTTTTTCCATATGTGAGATGAACTTTTAATGATGTGTAAGGTTATTTTTTTCTCTTCTCTTTATGTGAGAGCATGGCTTAATCATGGGTAGGGACATCAGTTTTAGGATCCAGCATATATGGCACTGAATGAGGATCAAGGATTATATGGAATTTAATGAGATATTAACATAATTCATGGTTAATTGAATGAGACATCATCAAAGTTCGTGACCAAGTATCAGACATTACAGACATATTGGATATAACATAAATGTGATGCTGCAGTCCGGATGCTCAGTGAATAACTTTGCTTTTCTCTTTAATGACCTGCCGGTGGTTCCGGTCATAAGACTCAGTGATAGACCTGACATAAATTAGTTCTGAAAAGTTAGATACTATCGGAGCAAGGAATACATCAAAGAAATGAAAATAGCAGACTCGCTTTAATTGAGTCTATTCATGACCAGTAATGAAATTTGCAACACCGTCCATGCCCCCTAACACCGGCTTAAGAATGATCCCAAAAGGACCATAAAATACCATCTGCATGATGATGATGTACAGGGAGACATTTTACGGCCGCCACACGGCACAACACCAGCTGAAGTAAAGGTAAATTAGTTCTGAAAAGGTCGAGACTTTGTGAGGATCCAAAACTATTCATCTTAGTTGGTTCGGGCTGCAGCTTGTGTTTCTGTTGTCTGGCCGTTCTGAGTTTATCTGGTGATTTCGTTTGCTCATATTTAATTGGCGCTGTTTGACACTCAGGGATATCCAAGTGTGGGAATGCTTTGTTGCTGTCAAGTCCGCGTATCTGAATCATCAAAGGTCTTATATGCGATGTATTTGTTACCTGTTATGATTCATGGATAGGTAAGGAAACCATAATGCGGACCACACAACTAACCAAATGTTTCGAACTACTACAGAAGCAGAGGACAATGTTTAAGATCCAGTTAAAAAGGTTCCGTCTATTACTGACCGTTCCAAGGTGGTACTTCTGGGGTGGTTCCTCGATGCTAAGTTTTAACCAATATGATAGTCTGTATAATTTTCAATTTGCTTTCGGTTATGTTTAGTAATTAAACAAAAATGTTAAAAATATTTGTTACTGCTGTTTACAATTGCAGTAGGCTAGAAAACAAAACAGTAATTCATTATTGACCGTTCCAAGGCAGTACTTCTTTTGTGGTTCCTCAATGTTTTATGTTTTTATGTCCGCTTGTCTGTGTCGTTCAGCAATATGGTCCTCTGTATAGCTGCCCATTTCGCTTTCTGTTTTGTTGTATAATCAACAATTATAGAAATTAGGTAAAGGTAGCGGAACCTGCTGTTTTCAGTTGAGGTACCTAAATGACCACCTATTTAGGAAACAGCTGTACATTCGGTTAACCGTGCGTATGCATATACCTCTTTCTCTTTTGGTTTAGAAGTTGAATAGGGGTCTGATTGTATTCTTTCCTGGTAAAACCTGATACTCAGTCTCTTTTTTCTGATTGTCTCTGCTCAGGAATCACGTATCGAATCTTTTTCAGGAGCAAGAATAGAGCAAATCTTTGGCTGACACTTTTTCTTTAGAGAGAGAGAGCGAGAGAGAGAGACAGCGAGAGAGAGAGTATTATGCTTTAAGTAGGAGATTGGTACTGATGCCAACACCAACCATTGCCTATCGTTTTACCTTGTGTATTTTTGTATATCATAGGTGAAAGCGGAGGTGAAAAGTGTCAAAGAGTTCGTGTATCTGGGATGGCAGACTGGTGAGCCACTACCGAGTGATGTGCAATCTGTAATTGCTTTTATATGTACAGTGCAACAGTGGCAACCTTCAGTTAATGAAAATCATCCTGTTCTGCTTTGTTGCAGGTACATGTACCTATTGTTTTTTGTTTGTTTGTTTTTGTTGTTTTGTTTTCCAAATAGCTTAAGGTCATCAATAGCCAAGACATTGAACGAAAAATGCAATGCGCTTCATTCACCACTAGGCCCATATTAGTGCTTCTTTGCTGATTTCAGTGAATGTATACTGTATTATGTTGGTTCTGAATTTGTCACCTACTTAACAGTATTCTTGGAAGTCAAAACTTATTTCAGCAATATTTTAAATCAAATTGCAACGTCAGTTAGAGGGAAATTCAGCATATTAATAGAATACATGTGTACCTCTAATACTAAATCGGCTGAAGTCACATGTTAAGAAAAAAAGACAAGGTATTCTTATAAAATAATTAAATCTATTTTTAATATCAACTTCTTACTGAAACTAAATAAAGACATGACTTTGGAGGTCAGAAGTTTAGTTCTTTTTACAATAAGGCCCAGCCAAACTGAGGAGCATTTTTTGCAACTTACTAGATGGTCAAGATGCAATTACTATTACGCGGAATGTGATTTGATTTAATACTCTTCAAGGCTGATCTTACTTTTTGTTGTGTTTTTGACTACTTTATATTGTGTATTGATTGACAGGTTTGTTGTTTTACGTCCACGGTAAACAGCTATGGTCATGTCGGGACGGTCAGTTAATCTAACCACGTTAATCTAACCACGTTATTCCTGGCCAGGCTTAGACCTCCTAAGCGGTTAAACCGTAATAAGTACATACTTTCGCCAGTAACTGATAACTGCCCTTCTTGAAGCAGCGGAAGGAGAAACGAAAGTACGTGGCCAGACTGGGTTTCGAACCCTTACGTTGTGTATTTATTATAACGATTGTATATTGACAGACCTGGCGTAAAGAAAGCGGAGCTGTGTTTTGCACTTTTGAATGAATTCGACAGGTTAAGGTCTACAGGTGAAGTGAATTTGTTGGAGACTGTAAAATGCATGGCAGAAAAAGACGATCAATTGGTCCTCTCTTTCGTAAGTATTTGCTTAAGTTTTGATAACAATGAAAATTGACCGAAAATATCTTTGTGGCGTCTGCCTTTGTCTCCTCTTTCGTAAGTATTTGCTTAAGTTTTGATAACAACTAAAATTGACAAACAAAAATGTCTGAAGTTCCTTGAACTAGTTCTTGTAGGTAACAAATTAAGGTAGGCAAAGTTTCATGACAATTTATTCAGTATTAATTAAATCAAATATTTTTTTTTTGCCCTCCACTTTTTCGCAAACAACCTATACAAGTTTAAGTAACGTTTTAGAAAATTATAGCTTTAAGCCCTGGGATAACCTGTTGTCCTTTGTAAAAGGTAAATATCCCATATCCTTGTCGACGAAGGGGCTGTGAAGGTTAGAGGCCCACTGTATCTAAAATGCCAAGCCAAATCCCTCTCCTTTTGCTGCCTTATCCTTCCCTGATTGAAAAAATAATACTCATATAATTCTAATCTGACCAAGCTTTTCAATGCGAGTTGACCCAAGCCGGGATTCGAACTCATGACCTTCTGCACCATAACCGGGCATCTCTAACTACTCGACCACGGGGCCTCCTGTTGTAAGTCAATGGAAAATTGAAGAAACAAAATCAAGATTGGCTAAAATCTTATTGCCATCAACAATATTTTGATAGCTGTCATGTTTTCTCATTTCTGCAGCTCGAAACAATTCAATCACAAATAATTCTGACAAATACTCGGGCAGTATGTAAAGACGTCCGTAGAATAGAATGAAGTTAAATGTCAATATTATAATCACGGGATCTTTGATGGGGGATACAGGATCATCTTTGTTCTCTTGTTAGATTGCTTAATGGTAGAAGTTAGGAATGTTAAAATGGTATTTCCTCTTTTTCTTACAGGATCAGTATGAGTTCAGCCATGCAGTAGTACAGGAATATATAAAGGATTACGATGCCTATGAAAATGTTTGATGAACGAAAAAAGAGTGGGTTAAAGAGAACATACTTATAGTCCTAGTAAGGTGCAAATGACCTGTTGTGCAGCTTTCGAAAGCTGAAAACGTTTTAGAAGCATATGTTGCATATTAGATAAAATTAACCATAGAAATTCCACTCTTATGTCAAAGGTAATTCCACAAAAATATTTTGCCACAGACTTTCCAGGTTGTCTCATAAAAACAAGACCCATTTTTGAAATTGCCTTTATTTATTGAGGACACTTTTCGAAATTTTCTGAGAATGTAGCATGTTGTTACCCCTTTGCACGACTAAAGTTTTACTATCAGGTGCTTACAGGCAGTTATCATTATGCTGATGGCTAAAACTTGACATCATTGCCTGATTTCTACGATATTGAAGCTGAAACCTGGCTATATGTGGACTTTTAAACTAAGTTTCAGAGCGTTACTAAGTATGTTGTCTAATAAAGAAGGACAATCTCAGATAATAGCATTAAATTGTAAATTAATCTAAAAACGGAGAAATGAAATGATATGGCCATAATGATAATGGAGAGCTTAGCAGGGAAAGTTATCTGCAAAGTCTTTAAATGAACCAAACAATTTTAAAGTATGAGCGTTGTTCATCTATAACAAAGAAAAAATGGTAGGAAACTAAAGGTAAGTGGAAAATATTATTCAATACTTTGCCATTTCCATTTCTTCAATGATTTTCAAAGATGATTTCATTATGTGCCACTTGCCTTTTCCCAGCTAGAATTAGCTACGGGCAGCCCATTTCAAACCATAATATAACAGCCCATTTAATCATCCCGTTCATTTTTTAGACTCACTTCATTGTCATATTTTAAGCTTTTGTTGCCTAAAAATGCAGACCTGAAAACGTCTTGAAACTGTGGTATCTTTCCTTTAATGCCATTTTGTATTTTCAACAGTGTAAACGACAGTAATAATGGTCATAAATACAATTTGACGTCATGATGACGTCACTTCCTGTTGAAGTGCCACCTTAAAAAGAATCTTCATCAGAGCAAAGGAAGATCATTTTCCAACAACCGTACAAAATTTTGAAAATATTTCTTGATAAATCAAGGAGTTACAGTAAATTTCAAAACAGGTCCACGTTTTTTGAGACACCTGTAGTGTATTCAAATATTCACAAGAAAAGTTATTACGGCGATTCTCCCAGGTCAAGCATGAAATAATCACAATGGTTGAAAAGCTAAAAGAATAATACAAAAATGTATTTACAGAACTTAAGAGAAGCTGACTGTAAGCATCGAGCATTGGATGGAAACTCAAAATTTTGTATTTTGCTCAAAATTTCGTGGTTTAAAGCTCTCGACGAAAGATGGAGATCGGTGAAAAAATTAGTGAAATATGTCAAACGGTTCTCGAGATATCTAAGCAAATACTGTTGCCATGGCAACCATTTTTAGGCTGGTCAAATTTTACATTTTTTCAAGAAATTCAAAGGGAAAATGTATCTCTCCTGATGCAAGTATCAAATACTTGACTAGTATGGTGCCTAGGACTAAATGTAATTATTATTCTCTGCACCTTCAAAGCATCGGCCACTGCAAGTTGTTTAAACCATGGCAACTGAAAGTACATATGGTCGGAGAAAAAAATAAAATTTAAGAAAATAGCACTTTTTTAAATCAAGATTATTGAAAATGGCAGCCTGACATGAATATACCATTTACATATTTTCAAACATCACTATAAGTACAGTTCATAGCAAAAACAATTAGGTGTAAACTTTCACTAACTAAAGAATAAATGCACGTGCAAATGGCTTCCCTCTTGCAATCCCAATTTTACAGAAAACAACAGTTTTTTAGTTTTTTTTTGCATTAATTATCACTCTGCCAGATTTAATTTGCTACAAAAAACAATAATGAGTCTTCTTAAATTCCATCTTTGCAAATAACGGTGTAGAAACGTTTTTGTAAATGTTGTTTCTATGGTTACAATGCATAAAATGTGTTAAATCAGTTCAAAACAACCCTAAAACCATGTAACTGATATACATCTCCTAATTTGCATTAGAATCGATATGGTTTAAAAGTAGTTCAGTACTAGGTTTCTGTATCTTTTATGGTTTTCATTTTTTCTAATAAGCAAATTTAAAGTGTTGCTAAGATACCCCACCCACTAACTTATTATGCATTAGCGATATAACCATTTTGGGAAGAGAAAGAGTGTACAAATGTGAAAAAAATGTGTGATAGTATTAGTTAAGATATATATTTTTGTCTTTACCAGTGAGTAATCGCTGGTTGATACATGCTGTTGAAGGGCAAATCGCTAAATATTAATTCCCGACGGCGAAGCCGGAGTGAGTTAGGAAAAGCTGACTGTAAGCATTGAGCATCATTTTGCTCAATTTTTTATGGTTCGAAAAATCACATGCCAAACCAATAGTAATTTCATCACAAAAAGGGCATAAATATTTATGGGGCACCAAAAATTAAAATTTAGGTGGCAAACTGTAAAACAAAGGGTTAATGGCATGTTTGTAGTTCCATGGCCCTTTAAACAGAACTTTAGTTATGCGGCAAGGCATAGATGATTTTGAAAGACTGTGTGCAATGGCACCACGTTAATGAAAAAAGAATTCTGCCTTCAGGGATTGAGATTCGAACAAGGACTGCTTACTTAGCAGGCCCGCACTTCATTCTTTAAGCTACAGAAAAGTGGATGAAATTAGGGAAGTGGATTGGATGAATAAATGGCACCCTATCAGGATTACCTAAATTACAAGACTTTCTTGGCTGCTCCAGGAGCCCCGGTAGCACAGTAGGTTACGCCCTGGCCTGCTGGTCAAGCAATTCAGGGCTCGAGACACACTGGAGGCGTAAATTTTTCCAACCGCCAATGGGTCTCCATTGCACACACAGCCCTTCATAGCCGCCCCCCCCCCCCACACACACACACCCTTTTTCCTCCAGTTGCCAAGATATGACTGAACTACTGTTTAAAGAATGTAAAACTGTAAGTCGTTCATGCATCAATTCTTGGCTGTTCTATGTAGTATCACGATCATAGGTCACAGAACATTGCTAAAACTTCAGCCTGTCCTACGGTGAATAGACACTGTACTCGAGTAGGCCGACACCTATTTCTGTCCTGAAAATGCCTCTATTTGTGTTTTAACTACTTCAATGAAGCAATTTAGTCAAGAAAAACTAGTAAATTTATTAATCTCAACATAAAATAATGAAAAAGCAAACATATTGCAGCAAATAAAATGTTTTTACTCCGTTCTTCTATTCCGTGATTTCTGCAGACGTTTTGCTCGGGAGAACTCTTGTCGTCAAATATATCTGCAACTGCAGTCTTGGTGAATGGACCTATTTCATAGATCTAAAAAAGGTCACGGTGAGCATTGTTGACAGTTATCTAATTCTTTTAAAGATACTATCTTTATTTTGAAAGATCATGGATACTACCTATTGTGTTCACACATATGTAATCGTAAAGGGAGGTAAGATAATCCCAGATTGACTTACCTCCCTTGCTACTCTTTTACAACATTGACACATTTCAAAGATGAATAAAATTTGAAACTTTGCGAGTTTACACCTAATTTTTTGACAATCTTAAAGTCTGAACCTCTCTCTATCATGTAAATATGGCCTTAGTTTCAAACGTGACTGCCATGTTTAGATATCAGGCGAATAAAACCCCTATTTTTCACTCAAAATTGGGTCTATTTTTTTCCAGTATAAGCTCTTCCGTTGATAGTATGGGACAGAAAACATTAATATTATGTAATCGTATTACACAGCTATGTATTGTCAAACTACACAAACGAAAAAGAATAGGATAATATTTGTTGTTCAATTTTTAGCAAGGGAATATTACATTCAGGTCTTAATATTGACATTTTCAAAATTGACTCCTGGTTACCATGGAAACGGCCGAACGCTGACCGCTAAAAACCTGTGAAACACAAACAAGCATGGTATATATCAATTTCCCAAAATATGAGCTACATCCGTAATTTTCGACTTTCCACGTTATTATGGGCTAATGCTCGATGCTTACAGTCAGCCTCTCTTAATTATGCTCACTCAGTGATAAGATATAAATGGTCAAACTTGACATAAATTTTGAAATCAACTAACTTTCATTGACGTTAAAGGCAACGTCGCTAAAATATGGACGGAAAACTAGAACTTCTAAAATGAAGTCATGTTTGTAATTATATTAAAAACTGAAATGAAATAAATATATTGCATGCATTTTTGTTTAGCCAAAATTCTTGTAAATTATTCAACAGAAGTGCCAAAAATAACTTCTAGTAAATAGGAAAATACACTGAAGTCTAAGGAAAAGTCATTTTGACCCTTGACGGTACTACTACTGCTACGACTACTAATGATAATACGAAAAATCTTCTACGCCGATTTAAGTTCATGATTGGTATATAAAAGACCCAATATTGACAATGCCGGTGATGCACATTGAAAATATTTGGTAATCGAAACATTATTTTCGTTTCCGTAGTTCCAAAGACCTAAATTTTCAAAGCATATATATCTTCTCTGCAGCAGGTGTCAGTTTCATTGTGGTGACCGGTAAATGTTTCCCAGTACTACACAATGGTGCGGATTTAATCTCTTTGCTTCCATAGAACCTTTACTTCAAAACTTATCTGTTAGTGTATTAGGAGAATTTTATTGGAATGTTTTAGTCCGTAGGATGTGGAAGAACAGACATAACTTTTGATACGGTGACTTTGGTCTTTATATAAATTGACAGTGCTGTACAGTTTGTCGTTTGTTGACTAGGAACCATAAGCGTAAAGGCAAATTCAAAAAGAAGGAAATATATACAACAAGGACAGGCCACAGTATCAAAATACAACCTATCGAAAACACGAATAACAAAATGGAACAACTTATCTTCGAAATCTAAAAAGAGGATCTGTACGCAAAAACAACGATATCATAAGCCATCATACAAACACAAAATAAACACTCTTTTTCCCCTATTTTCTAGTTTAAGTAAAAAAAAAACATTACAGTTATACAGGTTCAGTTGTAAATATGTTATAGTTGAGGTTCAAATGTAAGTGTTTATAGTATAGTTGGATGCGGCCAAATTGCATTTTTGTAAGTTTTTGGAGGCTGTTTATATTATTATACCCTATACCTGTGTTCAGATGCATCGATCATAGCACTCTATGTGCAGAATAGTGTTCCGTAGAGTTCAAAGTACCAAAATGGTAAGTCCGAACATTTAAATGATAGAAACCTTGACTAAATCAGATACACAGACCTCAATACAATGGTGGGGTCAGATGTATTACGAAAATTCCAGCAACTGGTGACCGACTATGATAAGGCCGTGCTATAGATTCGATAAAATATTCGAAACGGCCACATTGTAGGTATTAACGATGTCATGGTGTTTACAAAAGAAAAGAAAATGGCAATGATCATGAACGGATTAAGCCGAATCTCACATTCTGCCCAGAACACCAGAAGAAAAATGGAGATTTTCAGGTAAGAGTTACTTGAATAAGCAGCATCAGCAAGGGGGCAGTTCCTTCCCAGTTGATGGTCAGAAGGCTCTTCTAACTAAATTGAACAGTTAAGGTAAACCAGTGGTGGCCGAATAATTAAAATTAGAATGAGCATTGTATGCTCCAACTTTGAAGTTGAAGTTGAGAGGGGGGTTCTGTTTTTGGTCTGACTGTTTCGAGCGTTCATCTTTCCGTAAATAGCATTTTAGTGTAGTCTGTCGCTCAAGATCCGTAATTCCTGGGCTTATTTTCTTATTTCTTTTAAAACGACTTGTTACTTACAGAGTTGCGCTTCTTTTTTGAAAATTAAGGTGGTGATAGTCAATGATTTGGGGCAAAGACAAAAATCTGCATAATACGCTATAAAAACAACAGATCTGCCCCAAACTTACATGTAGCAGATGACTTCTTTATGTTGTGACTCATAATTTATATTCCAAGAAATGCATTTGTTGATGTTAAAAAGTGTTTTTATAAGAAAAGAGCAAAAGGTAATTTTCTGCGCAGAAATCAAAAAAAATAATATCGTTATTGAAAACATACTTAGTGCTGAGGATAACTTATTGCACTACAAGGAGCGTCCTAGCAATTATTTTTTCCAACTCTTCACACATCATCACGCTGAGCAGATAAGAAAAGACATAGGCTGTGTCCAAAAATTTTAACAAAACACACAGGTGAGACTATTTTAACAAGGTTGAACAATTTCATTGACACACCTGTATTAGTGTCAGTAATGTATTATTTATATTGTAGGTGATATATAAGTATGCTTGCCAACCCTATATTTAATGAATGCGTCCAGTGTACATTTAACTTGTACATGGTTGAACTTTAAGAAAAAGCTGCTGCTTTCATCGGTTTACCTTACAATTTGAGAAAGAGTTTGAAGAAATAATTGCTAGGACGCTCTTTATAATGCAATTATGCAACTTCAGCGCTACGTATATTTTCATTAAGGATGCTACTTTTTTTCGATTTCTGCGCAGAAATATACCCTTTGATCTTTCCTTATAAAAACACCTTTCAAAGCAGCATGTACCTCTTGCTTGTATTCTAAAATGTAGAAAATTTTCTGGAAGAAATGTTATTATTTTATGGTTTTATGCAGATTTCTGCATATACCACAAATCACCACCTTAAATGAAAAGTTGCCCAAAAAAACTAGAAAAAAATGATGCTTTGATTTTCATATTGCATAAAAATTTGGGGGATAATGTGTGTATTATCTAATAATATTCGGGTAATGTTGTAAGATTACAGCAATCAATCAACGAGTTGTTTGCCGCAAACAACGAGTTTTGGTTGCTTTACGATAAGGCGTATTTTTGTTCTATTTTATTCTGTCCCGTACCACTAAGGCTTCGAATTTTTTGTCTCATTGAATTTCAGGTCGGCGTTTTTCTTTCTATGGAGAAATAAGACGCTGGCATTTTTATTGGACGAAAATAAATTCCTGAACTTCCGCCGCCACTTCCCCGGAAACACGCGTACCTATTCCAAAAATAATCCTATGATGGCCGTCAGAAGGCCGTATAGCTCGAAGAAAAAAAAAACCCTTACCTCTTCACTGCAGCTTTTTGGCACCTGTTTATTGGTGAAACGCATTGTATTTCCGAGTCGGCAGCAAGCAGGTGCACACGTGATGTAGCTAGCAAGCTTTACCATTTTCTGGAAACGACATGGGCTTACGGAAAAACGGATTCCACCTGCAAAACAGCTTATGACTTCCACTAGGCCTATCGGTTTCCCTCAATTATATAAATAATCTAGTAATCGATTGGATGAAGCACCAGTGTGACGTTGCATCTTTTATGTGTGACGTCAAAACTTATACTGGTTGCGTTCGGGGTTTTGCCAATGTCACTATTGGCATGCCAATGCCGCCTTGAATTTCAGTATTGGCACCATTGGCTCTACCACTGAAACCAGTATTGCCGACCATTGGCTGCCAATACTGCAGACAACTTAGGGCGTGGGAAAATTACCATGGCAGGTAATTTGCGTCATTCACTGTGGCAATTTATTGAACCCATCATAAACACTCGAATGACACAGGAGAATTTTTCCCCACAATAAGGAAAGAAAATTAGAAAAACTAAAAAATGTTAAGCACAGAAAAATATTTGCTGTGCAATGGTACCATAGGCGCCATCGGCTCTACTAATGGTACCGCAGGCGTCATTGGCTCTACCAATAGAACTGCCAGTGGTGACATTGGCAATTTGTCCATTCTGCAAATTAGTCAAGAACTTTACTTTTAGTTTTTAGATTCTCCAGATTTCATTGGTCATATACGTATGTGAATACGGATTACTTATATTAGGCGACGCAAGCTATATATACTCCGAATATAGGTTGGGACGACAGAGGCACTGTTACAATGCAAGGGAAACTATTTAATCCCGCCTGCAACCTTTGGGCGTCGAAATTTTATTTTGAGCTGTCCTATGTTTTACATTGTTTTGTTTTACTACTTATAAAAATGTTTTCCTGAATTACTGTACTGTAGGACGGGGTTGCATAAAACTACTTAAACAGGAGCTATCCATGCAGCTGTGCTACAATTTTCTTGTTGCATTTTTTTTGTTTATTTTTTTTTTTATTTTTGAGTCATGATGTTTGGTTGAAGGCAATATAGGTGGACCCTTTTTCATATTACCGAATTATGCTACTGTGTTCCCTTTGGCATTTTAATCATGTCGAACCATTTTATACTGTTATGATTTCATGTGTCAGTTAATCTTATGATAGTTGTATTTGTATATTTCTATTACATATATTTTGCTGAGTTCTGCCTTCCGTTTAGTTGTGTTGTGCAGCTTTATATCCGGATACAGATTCTACAATTTTTCGTATCAGACGTCAATATTCAGGATTTAATTTTGCGGCAACGACATTAAGGTAAAGAGAAAATGTTGCAGAAAACTAACATGCTTCTAATACTTCAGAACTTTTGTCTGCTGACTTGAAAATCTCTTCAGTACTACGCGATAGCCTTCAATCCTAGCAAAGCTGAAGCCTATTAGGAAAGATACGATGTAATACAACGCGAAGACGTAATTGCTAATAAATCGAATTCCGCAGCCCAGCCTCGACACCAAAAGCGAAACAGCTACAAGGAGGAACAGAAAAAGTATTGATAGAACACGCTAGGATAACAAAATGATCAGATAAATAGCCACAAAGCTAATCTTTAACAAACAACATAAATACATTGAATTCTCATATATGACCATTCCATTCCAAACAATCTCCTCACAAGCCAATGAGCCAATTGAAACCAAATTTCATCTTGAGCCTCCAGGAGTTCAGGGAACAAACTTTATGCATACCGTCCAGGTCACATGACCAACATGGCCGCCATGCCCATATATGGTTAAAACCTTTAAAATCTTCTTCTCCAGATCAAATAGAGCCATTGCATTGAAACTTGGTATGTAGTTTAGGTACTCGAGTACTATTTTGACCGTTCAAATTATGACCTTGGGTTGACCTTGACATTTTTACGGGAAGGTCAAATGTGGAAAAAGGCTAGAAAATAAGATTTCATGGAAAGTTTTGAAGATTTAGGCCTACAAATTGGCATATACAGTCACCTTAATAGGTACACGAAGATTTATGAGTACCAGAGGTCAAGGTCATTTTTTTACTTTTGACCCAGGACTCTCATATTTTGACAATATCAAACAATCTCTTCAAAAACCGCTGAGGCAATTGTAACCGAATTTCATATAGAGCCTCCATGGACTGAGGGAATAGAAACTTGTTTAAAACGGACTAGTTCACATGACCAACATGGCCGCTCCAGAACCAACTGACCGATTGCATGGTATGTAGCATTGGGTACTCAAGTACTATCAAGATTGTTCAAATTATGACCTTGCCTTGGGTTGACCTTGACCTTTTTACACCAAGGTCAGATATGGGAAAATGCTAGAACATAAGATATCATGGAAAGACTTAAAAATTGGTATCTACAGTCATCTTAATGAGTACATGAAGATCTGTTAGTACAAAAGGTCAAGTTCTTTCTTTGACGTTTGACCTATAACGCTCATATTTTGATAATTTTAAACAAACTCCTCAAAAACCAATCGGCCAATTGTAACCAAATTTCATATAGCCCCTAAAGGGGTCGAGGGAATGAAAATTTATTCAAACGGTCCTGGCCACAAGACCAACATGGCCGCCACACACATATATGGTAAAAACCTTGAAAATCCTTTTCTCCTGAACCAACTGACCGATGGCCTTACAAATTGGTATGTATCATTGTGTACCCGAGTACTATCAAGATTGTCAAATTATGACCTTGAATTGACCTTGACCATTTTATGGCAAGGCCAAATATGGGAAAATGCTAGAACATAAGATTTTATGGAACGTTTTGAAGATTTAGGCCTAAAATTGGTATCTACAGTCATCTTAATGAGTACATGAAGATTTATGAATACAAGAGGTCAAGGTAATTATTTGACTTTTGACACAGAACTCTCTCATTTTAACAATATCAAACAATCTTTTCAAAAATCACTGGGCCAATTTTGAAACCAAATTTCATTTAGAGTCTCCAGGGGTTGAGGGAATAAAAAAATTGTTTAAATGTCCAGGTAACATGACCAAGATGGCCTCCATGCTCATATATGGTAAAAACCTTTAAAAATCTTCTTCTCCAGAACCAATTGACCGATGGCCTTAGAGTAACTTACCCTAGAGTAATGAGGCTGAATGGACTCAAGTGAGCTACAGGACCAATGGTCCTCTTGTTTAATTTTGATTTTGAATATGTTTCTAAGAATTGCTATGGTTCAAACCTGAGACTCCCTGCGGCCAGGGCCATTTTGAACCCTGGGACCACCATTTGAACAAACCTGGTAGTGTAGGCAATGCAACATACCAAATTTCAAGCATCTGAGCCAAGCGGTTTTAAAGAAGAAGATTTTTTAAATATTTTCTATGTATTTCTATGGTTCAAACATAGGACTTACCGTTGGGGGGGGGGACATTTCTGACCCTGCGCCACTATTTGACCAAACTAAGTAGAGACTACTGGATAAGTCTACATACTAAGATTCAAGCATCAGAGCCTTACGGCTCTAAAGAAGATTTTTGAATATTTTTATGTATTTCTATGGCTCAAACTTGGGACTCCCTGCAGCCAGGGCCATTTGAACCCTGGGGCAACCATTTGAACAAACTTGGTAGTGGACTACTAGGCAATCTTACATATCAAATGTCAAGCATCTGAGCCAAGTGGTTCTAAAAAAGAAGTTTTTTAGTAATTTTCTTTGTATTTCTATGGTTTAACCCAGGACCCCCTGCCCCGGAGCCATTTTGGATCCTGGGGGCACCATTTGAACAAACCTGGTAGCAGACCATTAGGCAATGATACATACCAAATTTCAAGCTTCTTAGCCACGCAGTCCTAGAGAAGCAGATTTTAAGTTTATTGTTTTTCGAACTCAACACCCACTGCCCAGGACCATTTTGGACCCCAGGTCCACTACATGAACAAACTTGGTAGAGGTCTACTAGACAATGCTTCATTCCAAATATCAAAGCCCTAGGACTAGCGGTATCAGAGTAGATATCGTTTAAAGCAGATTGTTGACGCCGATCGACGGAGGACGGACACTGGCTGATCACAGTAGACACCCTGAGCCTATGGCTCAGGTGAGCTAAAAATGGGAACCACCATATTTCTTTTCCATAAAGCTGGAAATATTTTTTCTCTTAAAGATCAATAAAATAATTACTATGGATTTTGATACGGAACTAATTTTATCTATTTAAGCATTAGGTCAGGGCCGGTTGCTTTACTAATATCAAGAGAATCAATAATATCTTAACCCCTTGAGTGCCAGCGGGCCACGTTTTGGCCACTGCATGGTATCCGTTGAGTGCCAGCGGGTCACTTTTGGGCCACTGTATACATATTAATAAGAAAATACGTTTTCGCCAAATTTCTGCTTTTACAAATATACATGTTGTAAAATAAAAATTATTTTAGCTATAAAAGGCAAGAAAAAAAGAAAAATGTCGTCCGGTTTTGACGTAATTAGTGCACGTACGACGTCATAAATGCACGTACAGTAACTCCATAAGGTTGGCAGACGTCATTACGCTGAAGAGAAGATGGCGGGCATTTGGTTTAGGATTTCTCTCTCTCTTCAAAAGGTGGCGGCGAATTTCATTCAACAACTTGGACCAAAAGACATACCAACCAAGAGTTCCCGGCCATTTCATTTCTTCTAACTTTTTATGCAGTTAACCTTACTCACCTTACAATGAGCAAACGAGCCACATACCATCAAAATACACGTAGTTCTAATCCATAATAGCATGAACGTTAAAAGCACATTGCATGGGCGAAAATAAATTACTCGTTCCAGTTTTTTTTTTTTTTTACTTACTTTTGGAACTAGGAATGCAGCGAATACCCTGGCTGAAGGCCAGAAAGGCCAGTCTAGCCGATCAATATTTGATTTATTTCCCTAAAGACTGTGCATAGATCTAGCATGTCCCTTCTGGTGCATGTACATTAAAGCTTCATACTCCAGGAATGCAGATTGACCTCAAAGTTTGATGAAGCAATCATGTTCAATACTGAGATTTACAGCTGATTGCATACACCTCTACTGAAGATCACTCTAATATTGAAATATCTGCCCCCTTCTTCTTTACCACTATATGGGACTTGGGAGCTGAAAAGGTATGTTTTCTTTTTCATTTTCACAGTTTGAAAAAAGCCTTTTCATAAAGATTTTACCTCTAAGCCCTCCCACGCCTAGTGAATGCATTTACCTACAAAGAACAGCAGGGGTGGGTGGGGGGTGGGAGGGGGGTGCTAAAGTTGCCTCCTTTGTAAAATAGCCAATAAAACATAGTGGTATAGTCAAACGCGTGAGTCTTGAGCTGGAATAGGTAGTCGTTGATAGCAGTGTCGTTGAACATCGGCGGTGGCGTCAGGCTCAACTTAACATTTGCATCCAAAACACAACGCACGCCGAGGTAATGCCTCTCTGCTATAATTTATACCCAGAGACTGTTGCCCCGCTAAATCAATAAAGATTGGACAAAATGCGCGTTCAAGTTGGCGTTTGTACATGATCCTGTAAGCCTGCATATGTATGTGCTTTCTTCTACAGCTATTGCCAAGCATGAATGAAACGATATGTCCCTGTCTTTATAGTCATATGGGCGTGAATATGTTATATGGAAGTGCTAATTTGTATGCGTGCGTGTATGTGTCTATGTGTATAATCAGCTACGATGAAAACTGGAAATCCTACCCAATACCAATTTTTCTGTTCTCTAATAGCCAATCCGATTGGGGAGGGGGTTTGAGGACTATGTGGGAAAAGTTTATGTTTGAGGTGCGGACAAAGCACTATGTAGTTCTTATTGCCATATTTTCCTGGGGCAAAGCTCCTCTCTAACAGGGTCTACTATGATAAAATGAATTTGCTTTCCTTTAAGAGTTGATCCTTATTGAAAAGAAAGGCAAATAAATGCAGAGTTGCTTCCCTTGAAAGTGTACTCTTTCACAAATGAAAATAAGTTGGAGTGTGTAATTCCAGGTCTCCTTCTAGCAACGGCCCCCTGTAGTCTTTATGCAACTGTTGTTCTTGGCTGTAGAACTGACGGAACGCATGTCCTTGTGACCTTAGTTTCAAGGTCGGCACATCCAAATGCTAAAACCAACACGTCACGAGGAATGAAAAAAAAAGTAAGAAAAGAAGGAAGAGAAATCAAAAAACCATTTGAATGCACTTTTCTTTCCGGGGAATATCGATTCCATTTTCTGAAACATAACGAGACCATATAATGTTGCATCCGTCATGAGGCATGCTACCACAAATGATATTCTTGTTAAGGGAAAATTACCTATTATCTCACAATGTCCTTATACTTACAGAGAGAGAGGTGTAGTCATAAAAAAATTGTGATAATTCTTCTATTTGCAAACATTTTGCTGATACATGTACATGATAGCTCAGGATTCGCTGTTTTTAGACGGTTCGCAGACCACAGTTCACCACTTCTTTTCTATTCTATTCTATCCCATAACCTTACTATGTCGTTAGGCTTGGTTTGTTCAAATGACTTCGAAACAATCCCTTTACACCGTGTCCTGTCTTCAGCTGCCCTAGTTGAGCTGGCAAAATCCTTCCTTGTCCACTCTTTAATATAGTTTTCCCACCTCTTCTTCTGTCTGCCTCTTCTTCTTCTTTTTCCTTTCACTGTGCCCTGTAGAATCGTCTTTGCTAAAGCAGAAGACCTTGAGACGTGACCAAACTACCTTAGTTTCCTTTTTTTGACCAGCGTCAGGAGTTCATCATGTTCTCATATGGCTGCTTGGATCTTCCTGCGAACCTCTTCATTGGTTATATGGTCCTTGTACAAAATGTTCAGGAATTTTTGGTAGCATCTCATCCCAAAGGCCTGCCTTCTTTTATCTAACTCTGCTATCAAGGTCCACGATTCACAGGCATACAGAAGTATGGAAATGACAAGGGAGTTCATAAATTTCACCTTTGATCCAAGAGATATGTTGTTATCTCTCTAAATTGGTTTCAGCTTGGTAAAATATGAAGTGAATTATACAATTCTTGAGCGAACCTCCTGTTTTGAGCCATCATCTGTGAGACAACTGCTCCAAGGTATTTGAAGCTTGTTACGGTACGCAGCTTGTGCCGTTTTACCTTGATCTCCCTCTGGATGCCATCTGCGCTGTTCGTCATCAATTTGGTCTTCTCAGCACTGACCTCCATCTTATACCTGGTGCAGGTTTGATCTAGACTTTCAACCAGAGCTTCTATTTCGTGGCCTTCCTCAGCTAGAGCGTCTATGTCATCGGCAAACCGCAGATTGGTAATGTTTCTGCCACCTATGCTAACCTTTCCGTCATGTTCTTCCAGAGCATCAGACATGATCCGTTCGACAAAAATGTTAAAGAGGGTGTGTGTCAGAAGACTTCCAACGGCTGGTCTGAACCATTCTCCTGTGCTGCCATTTATCAGGACTGCACTTGTAGCCTTGTCGTATAGCTGCTCAATGGTGCGAACTAGATTTGCACTGATATTGTACTTCCACATGGTTGCCCATAATGCTGCATGCCATACCCTGTCAAAGGCGTTTTTGATATCAATGAAGATATGGTACAGATTCTGCTAGTGTTGGAGAGAGTTTTCACACAGGATTCTAAGTTAAAAGATCTGTTCTGTGGTGCTACTTCCCGCTCGGAACCCAGCCTGTTCCTCAGCGATTATCTCCTCGGCTTGTGATTTAAGCCTGTTCAAGATGACTTTCAGCCCGACTTTGCTTGAATGACTGATAAGGCTGATGGTTCTGTAGTTCTGGCAGAGCTGTAGGGTGCCCTTTTTAGGGGGCGTAATACTCAGCGACTGAGTCTATGGGGTAGGCCATTCTCCTGTTCTCCAGATCCTGTTACAGATATCTGTTAAAACATCAATCATGGTCTCTCCGCCATCTTGAACAAGTTCTGCTGGTATATTATCAACTCCGGCAGATTTCCACTTCTTTAGTGCTGCTATTGCAATCTCAACTTCCTCACGAAGGATCGGTTGCTGATCTTCTTCTGGGGGCTGACTGCAGTCCAGAAACTCATTGTCAGCGTAAGTCTCAGGGTTGTATAGTTCTGTACAATATTCTGTCCATCTGCTGAGAATCTCTTGTTCCTCTGTAAGGCATTTCCCAGACTTGTCCTGGATAGTTGTGGATCTAACCTGTTTCTCTGAAGTTAGATCCTTCACCAGCTAGTATGCTTTCTTGCTGTTGTTTTTGACTAGCTATCCAGTCCTCCTTCGCTTTCTTCACTGCCTTCTGAATCCTCTTGTTTGCTTCCCTGTATTCTTCTGCTGCTCCTGCTTTATACCTCTTTTTTATTCAAATTTTTCCTCTCATCACAGAGGTCGAGAACATCTCTAGTGACCCAGGGCTTTTTCCTGCGACGTTTTTCCCAAGTATCTCATTGGCTGCATCAGTCAATACTGTATTCTAGGTGGTAATAATGGTATCTATCTCAATGTCATTATCCCTCAGACCAATGCGTGGTACAAATTTTCCACCTATTATTTTTTTAAAAGTGCATGCCACATCTGGGTCCCTTAGCTTCTCAAGATCAAACTTTAGTCTTGGCTGGGTTGGCTTTCTAAACTTTTTCAGATTTTAATTCTTCAGGTCATCATCACCAAGTCATGGTCACTACCTATGTCTGCTCAAGAAAAAAATCCTTGTCCTATGGATGTTGACTTCTGATCGAAAACGCTTCCTCACCAAGATGTATTCAATCTGATTGTGGTGTTTCCCATCTGGGCTGTGCCATGTCCATCTTCTTTTTTTTTTCTTATAATTTATTTTTATTTTCCTCTGACAAATCCAATCTATAATACAACATTTTATATGAATACAATTTTCAAAATTTCTAACAATAATATAACAATATTGTCATCTCCTCTTCATCAAGGCATATACCCTGTCTTTCATGCATGTATATTATCCTATACAACAAATTTATGTTTTATCCGAAATAGTGCTGAAGAGACTCCCTATTTGGCATAGTACTTTATTTTACGTTTACCGACTGAAAAAAGCAGGAAAACAATGGACTGAACAAATACATCTAACTACATCTTATTATGGTGTGCTACTGCAGTCAGAATAGCGCTGAGCGCTTCGTTGAGCATTGACAATTTTAAACATGTTATAACAAGTGTGGCATTTCAAAAAGTTCCACGTTAACAACAATTTTTTTTCAACTCGGTACATTCTGGTTTATTGCCTTAAGGTAAGACTATTTTAATAATTGCCGAGAGATGCATGTACCTCAGCTCATTAGTGCCCATCGTCTCATACAAATGGACACAAGCAAACAGCGCAGTCCCAGATCGCACGCCGCAGAACGGAGCGTCCGATTAGGGTCTACACTGTACGCATAAATTCTTTACCAATTTCTATAAATTTAAGAAGTATAAATACACCAGATACCCCTATATGACGTATGCACTCATCTGGTATGTGGATGGACTAAACCACCAGGCACGAATGAGTTAAGGTACTTGGATATGGTTCACCATTAACAGTCATGGCCGTCGTTCAAAAGTAGCCTCGCCGTTTGCTATCAAAACATCAAATGCACACTGTCACTTTATATCAAAGAAAAAATAATAATGCAATTCTGAGGCTCTGCTCATTTTTTTTAAGTCAGTACTACGACCTCGTTAAGCTAACCACCCAGCAGGCACTTGGCGTTGAAATGACGTTGTACTCACGTCGATGCGACGTAATGACGTCGTATCGACGTCAGTACGACGTCATTTTGACGTTGTGTGCCTGCTGGGCATTCCCCAAACGGCCGGGTCCATCAGAAACCATGTAATAAAAGAAAAGAAAAAAAGTAATCTAAATTAGTATGGTTAAGTGATAAAGATGTACCTATACCAAACCGTAACTATTAAGTGTTTTACAGTATATACTTGTAACGCTAGTAACGATTACAAATTTAAACCAAAACCCCTAGCCGGGGTACAAGTCACAAACAAGAAAACAATTATGAACATGAAAACATTTTGTGGAAAGTTGCACTTTAATACTAACAGCATTGAAATCTACAGTGGACACAGCAGTCTGGTGAGCAAGAAACTTGCCATTTAACATGCCTGAAACTTGGCATATACCCTGAGTTTTTCAGTAAACCCTACCTAAGACTAGCACGATGTATGTATAAGTTCTAAGCAATTGGACAAGTACGCCTGAACAAACAGCACATGCGGACACAAGCTAAGCCGCAAATAGAAGAGCAGCCTGATCAAGGCCCACATTGCCGACCATCTCATCTGCTTCCCAGGAACATACCAAACAAATTGCCTCATTTATTAAAGAACAGTGTATCCTAACTGGTAGAATGGCAGTCATTGATCAATCATAAAAAACTGTATACAAGACCTGAGTGAAATTGCAGAATAATGATGAAAATATTAAATGCCTGAATTTTCATCAAAAAAATGTTATGAAAATAATAGATGCTATCTGTACCATACAAGCTCCAGGCATCTGGACAAAAGGATCTAGTGTAATTGTTTACACGTCTCTCTGTTTTACTTTGAAGAGCTAACAAGGGAAGTTACTGCGTAGCAACCAAAACAGAATAGAATTGAAGAAAATTCAGGATTTGGGGTCCAACCATCTCCAGAATTAATGCAGAAAACTACTTTACCCCACTCAGATTTTTTATGAAATTTGTATTATAGGCTTTTCTTTATATACTAGAATATGGCACACTGTCTGTATCAGACTGCGTTTTGCACATTGCCCTCTTAAATAGGAGACCATGGTACACCAAGAAAACCTAAAATTTCACATTTAAGTGATAACTGGAGCAAACAGCAGTTTCAGAATATACACTTCCCACTTTGAATTATTTATTTGTTGTCTACTTTATACAAAAACTGCAAAATTAATCAGTTTCAGACAAAGTATGAATGTTTAAAACCTTAAGATATCCACCTACTGTAATTTCCCACCAGTTTCAACATTTTCTATTTTCATCTGCCGTTTCCATGACAACGGAAAGAAGAATCGCAACACTAAGTATAACTTTTTCGTTTTTTAATACACCCTTTCATTTGAAATAAGTGTCATCAAAATCCCTTTCGGTGCGTGGACAAAATATTCTGGTGCTTACAGAGAATTGATGTAAAAATGACTTGGCACAAGAGTCAAAGACAATGTATCGCGTGCAAGATATAGGTCCCAACCTCAAAAATTAAAATCAATATCACAAATTAAGATATATGACAATGTGTTAGTTTGACTCATGGTGTTAATGTTATATAAGATTTGAGTATTAACAGGTAGACTCATGTACCATACAGAGGTTAATAACACCAAAAGTCTTACTCTATCTGCTTGAAAATGAAGAAAGTGTTATTTATAGGGAATTCAGAGCAACCCATTTGGAAAGGAAATTTTGAAGTAATTTAAAAATGAAAAATTAATTTTTGACCCCTCAATAAGCAATTTGTTCGAGCATTGTCATTTAAATTCGCGTAGAGGAGTCTTACTTTTAAGACCAGGATACTTTTCTTTAAAATAATTGCCGGGCTCAACTTTTTGAGAAAAAGTGACGGTGGTCGTTATTCTAGGCGGTCACAATTCTTCGTGAGGAGTCATTTATCTTCGTATGGGAAGGACGTGTGTGTGTGGAGGAGGGGGGTGGGGGTGTCATAATATTATAATGTTATGACCGTGGGGGGGTCACTGTTCTTTAAAGAATAATGACCGGTGTCATTATGCTATAAGGAACCCATAGAATAACGACCCTAGGTCATTATTCCATAGAAAAAATAACTCCGCTTCTAAAACATACTGACTCCCGTTTATCCCCTTGATGATACCTATAAAATATTAATTCCCAACTAATCGACCACTAACTGACTATTAAGGTCTTCAGATACAGAATATCTCTGTATTGACTTGTTAAAACACAAAACAGAGTTATTTTTCATGGTGAAATCGATCAACTATGGAGAATATACACACTTACAATATCTTCCATAAAGATCCTAAGTTTTCGGGTAGATACGTCTGTACAAACAGTGGAAGCCGAAATCAGACTGTTCCTTAGGAACCAGAATGATCAAGGTCTTTACAATTTCAATTCCATGTGCGCATTTTATGAGGTATTACTCTATGGTAGACCCGGAACAACTGGAAAATAAATAACAGGGCAAGGACCGGCTGTGCTTGCAGCAGGTGCAGAATTTGGGCAGTCTTTTTGGAGGATATTTTTGAACTCAAACATTGTTTTTCTAGGAAACGAAACGGTGAAATGTTTTTTTTTTTTTTTTGTTTTATTCTGTATCATACAATGTAAGTTTTACTAAAACAATATGCATAAGCATGCCCAATCGACTGAATATACTTTTCATGACGTTTTTCATGAAATTCACTTTTCTTGCATTTTTTTAAAAAATGTAAAAATATACTTATTGCAATTTTTCTTACCAGTTTGCTTCAAATATCCTATATTAAAGATTATATTTTGCAGAAATGAAAGTGCATCCATGTGCTAGCCACATGAATTTTAATGGAAAATGTGTAAAAAAAAGTATGTATAAATACAAAAGTTTGTTTTAGGGAAAACAAAACGGTGAAATAAAAATTCTTATCCAAATATTTTATAGCCCTTTGGGTTATTCAGCTGGTATAATTCAAAGGAATGCCCCAATATTTTTATTCAGTATCCGTCTACCTTAACGTCTATAAGTTTTATAATCTGGTAATACTTGGTGAGGTTGTTGGGAAGGATGTGTGTGTGTGTGTGTGTGTGTGTGTGTGTGTGTGTGTGTGTGTGTTGAAGGAGAGAATGTCATGACCGCGGAGTCATGATATTATGACGGCGTGAGGGTCACATTTCTTTAAAAAATAATTACCGGGGTCGTTATTCTATGGGGAACGACCCCCTGTCATTATTATATAGAAAAAGTGACTCCGTTTGTAGAAACTACTGACACCCGTTAACCCTTCGATAATAGCTATAAAATGATAATCCGAACATAATCGACCACGAATTGACTATAAACTACTGCCAGTTTTGTTATTAGTAATATATATTTGTTGATGTTGTTGTTGCTAATGCAGCTGCTTCTGCTATCGCAGCAGTAGTAGTGCTTACAAATTTCATGAAGAAAATTGGTTTTCGCGCTACTCAAGGAAATTTCCCCACAGAATAACGACCCCCGGTCATTATTATTTAATGAATAGTGACCCCCAACCCGTCATAATAGTATGACTCTGCGGACATAATACTATAATCTCATGACGCACCCCCTCGCCCAACACATACACACACACACGAAATTGTATCCCTCAACACACACATCCTTCCCATGCAAAATTTGTATTACTCCTCACGAAGAATTGCAAACGCCTGGAATAACGACCCCCGTCACCTTATCGTCATTTTTTTAAAGAAACCCCCAGCCATTAGTTACCTTATCCATTTTATGTATATCCGATAAAATTTCTAAATTATTCTAAACCTAAGACAAACTTGTCATAGTGAAAAGAATCTTAGCTGAGTTTGGCTTCCTTTCCTTTGAACTGTTTTGGTTTTTTGCGGGTTCTTGTTGCATCGAGCATCTCTTTCCTGATGCCCTTGTCTGTCGCTTTTCTCGAGACACAGGGGATGAGGTGGCTCGATGGGGGACGCCTGCGCTCGCGAGTTAATGTGGTGATTTGTGGTAAATACAAAAATCTGCATAAAACCATAAACAAGAGGACCAATGGTCCTGTAGCTCACCTGACACTTGGTCCTGATATATATTTTAATGTTTATGATGGGCTTGAGTGCCCAAAGCTACATACCAAGTTTCAAGGTCATACACCTTTTGGTTCTGGAGAAGAAGATTTTGAAGGGTTTTTACCATATACCGCATGGCGGCCATCTTGGTCAAGACCCTGAGAACAAACTTTTATTCCCTGATCACACTTAGACTCCATATGAAATTTCGCTTCAATCAGACCAGTGGTTTCAGAGGAGTAGATGTTTTGAAAATCTTGATGACGGACAGACCGACAAAATGACCTTGACCTTTCAGTGACATAATATCTTCATCTGGTCATTTAGTTGACCATATATACCATGTATTGTACCTAAGACTTAAATAGTTTCTGAGAAATCCACTGTATAAGCCTTTTCCCATATAAAAGCCTAACATACCAAAGTTGACCATGTCGTCAATTAATTCAAGGTCAACACATGGTCATCATTTGTATAAACTATGATAGGCCAGCATGCCCGATGCTACATACCAAGTTTCAAGGTCATAGGCCTTTTGGTTCTAGAGAAGAAGATTTTTGAAGGGTTTTTACCATATATGGGCATGGTGGCCATCTTGGTCATGTGACCCAGACCCCGCGTATAAACTTTCGTTCCCCAATCCCACTGAGACTCCATATGAAATTTGGCTTCAATCGGCCCAGTGGTTTCAGAGGAGAAGATGTTTGAAAATCTTGACGACCGATGGTCCGACGGAATGACCTTGACCTTTAGTGACATAATATCTTCATCTGGTCATTTAGTCGACCATGTATACCAAGTATTGTACCTAATACTTAAATAGTTTCTGAGAAATCTACTGTTTAAGCGTTTTCCCATATAAAAGCCTAACGTACCAAAGTTGACCATCCCGTAAATTAGGTCAAGGTCAACGCAAGATCATGATTTGTATAAAATATGATGGGCCCGCATGCCCGATGCTACATACCAAGTTTCAAGGTCATAGGCCTTTTGGTTCTGGAGAAGAAGATTTTTGAAGAGTTTTTACCATATATGGGCATGGCGGCCATCTTGGTCACGTGACCTGGACCAAATATATAAACTTTCATTCCCCCATCCCACTGAGACTCCATATGAAATTTGGCTTCAATCGGCCCAGTGGTTTCAGAGGAGAAGATGTTTGAAAATCTTGACGACCGATGGTCCGACGGAATGACCTTGACCTTTAGTGACATAATATCTTCATCTGGTCATTTAGTCAACCATGTATACCAAGTATTGTACCTTAGACTTAAATAGTTTCTGAGAAATCCACCGTTTAAGCGTTTTCCCATATAAAAGCCTAACGTACCAAAGTTGACCATGTCATAAATTAGGTCAAGGTCATCACAAGGTCACGATTTATATAAATTATGATGGGCCCGCATGCCCGATGCTACATACCAAGTTTCAAGGTCATAGGCCTTTTGGTTCTGGAGAAGAAGATTTTTGAAGGGTTTTTACCATATATGGGCGTGGCGGCCATCTTGGTCATGTGACCTGGACCAAATATATAAACTTTCGTTCCCCCATCCTGTTTAGGCTCCATATTAAATTTGGCTTCAACCCACCCAGTGGTTTCTGAGAAGAAGATGTTTAAAATTGTGGACGCCGACGCCGACGACGACGACGGACGACGGACCAAGTCTATACTATAAGCTCACCACAGGTGAGCTAAAAATTAACGTACCTCCCTGAAAGCTTGCTGACTTCTTATTTCTGTTGTTCTCTACAGTTTAGAATACAGAATAGAGGGACATGCTGTTAAAAAAAGTGTTTTATATGGAAAAAATCAAAGGGTAATTTTGTGCGCAAAAATCTAGAAAATTAACTTCATTCTTGAAAATATACTCAGCTCTGAAGTTTCTTTACCGCATTAAAAAGAACGTCCTAGCAATCATTTGTTCCAACTTATTCTCAAATTTGTAAGGTAGACCAGATGAAAACAGTCATTTTTTCTCAAATGTCTGACCATGTATGGTGCATGTACACTGCATGCATTAATTAAATACAGGTAGAGCAGTCATACCTTTATCATACTCACAGTATACCAAAAAAATTCTATATATTGGGACAGTTAGGTCTGAGAAAATAGTGCAAACCCAGATCAGACAGGAGCAGTCTGATCAGGGTGTACACTATTTGCCATCCTATTTGCATTTTTGGGCACATTACTGCACTGTAAAACCAAACTGTTCCAATTTTAGGACAGTTATGGTAATTATTTTTAGTGTCCCAATATTTAGAATTTTTACCACCATGGCACAGGTGTGTATATAAAATTGTACAACCTTGAAAATGGACTCTACTGTGTATTTTGGCAAATATTTTGACACAGAAAAGACCATTTTTATCTGCCCAGCCTGAAAATGGAAAAAATAATTGCTAGGACGCTCTCCATAATGTATTGAAGAACCCTTAGACCCTATTACATTTTTAATAACAATGGTTATTTTTCAGATTTTTGCGCACAAGATTACCCTTTGACATTTTCTTATATTAACCCTTTTTTTACTTCAACAAGTCCTGCATTTTAGGATTCTGAATCGTGAGAAACAACATAAAGAAGACATCTGCTAATTTTGGGGAAGATCTGTTATATTTTCAGCATTTTATGCAGATTTTTTACTTCGCCCAAAATCAGTGATTATCACCACCTTAATACGTATAGTCAGGACGCTGAAACCGAAAAAATGCAACTTTAATGCCCCGGCGATTCGAAAGGAAATTTTACCAAATTTGATAAGCACAACATTTGGGCTATATGATAGGGTATGATGTGGTCACTGAAATAGGATCCGGTGCTTTTAATTACCTCTTTTTATCTCTACCCCTTTTAAACCTTAATTTCCTCAAAATGAAAACGCTGTAATTCTGGCCAGTTAGAGATGCACTAAAGTTTTCTGATTATCTCACAAAATGACGTATTTGTGTGCAAAGTATCAATTTCTGTAATAATTTACCAAATGTATGCTTAAAATATTAAGAAAACCGGTGTTTTCACATATTTACACAAGAATAATTCATCCTACCAATTGTTGGTGTTTGAGGGTACTAAATTTCATTTTAAATCGCTGTCTTCCAGATTCTCATCAAACTGCGCATAGAATTATAGGACAGCTGACTCAAAAATATCCAATGATAATGACACTGCACTCTGTACTTCATAAAACGTTTCTCTTTGGAGTCTAACCACCACCATGAATCCCGTTTTCCTCAGACGTTCATTCAATTTGAATTTAAATTTGATTTTCCCCCGTGCTGTGCAATTTTAACAAGAATCCCAGCCCAACCACTTCTGGGTCTGCAAAGACTTCCAACAACTTACGCATTCACGTTATCACTGGCGTTTGTCTGGTACAACTCGATCGTTACGTACGTTACTTTATATAATTTTGTTAAAAAGAATAGTGAATGAAGACGATTCAGACGATATATAAAGATGTAGAGTGAGTGAGTGAGTGAGTGAACTCGAGTTTAACGTCCCACCAACAACGAGGTCATATGGAGACGGGACCTCGGTTTAAAGTCTCATCCGAAAGACCGGAGAAGCGGGGGTTCGAACTTGCGATCCCTGGATTGGTAGTCCGGAGTGTTATCCACTACACTACAGCCGCTTCTAAAAGATGCAGAATACAAAAACAGGATCATATTTGTTTTACTGCATTAGAGTATAGTTACCATAATTTGTAAAAAAAAAAAAAGTTTCGAAAACTTTTTATAGCAAATAATACAAATCATATATGTTACCCATGAAACGAAAATAATAAATAAAATGAAATAGTAATTCAACTTTAAATCATTCCATCGTTTAAATATGTGTCTGAAAATAGTGCTTTTAAACTCTGCATTTTTCTCTTGTCTTAAAAGCTAATTCAGTACTTTAACAAAATGAAGTTTTATACATGTAATTGGTATTTAGTGTGTAATTGAAGTATTTTGACAGCTTCTGTAAATATGTTAAGTTGGATTGGCACTAATGTAATGATGGAAGTATCAAAATTGAAAAAGACAATGTACTAACGAATAATTGCACTTACTGACAGGCGGAAAAATGAACGGCATTCAAATTTATGTTCAAACAATAACCAAACGTCATGGTTTGAAGAATAATTACAACGTAAACTACTTAGGTATCAAAAGAAGTTATTCAGTAATATGCATATGGTAGATATTAGCAGAGTTGTGGGATCACTGTTTCCTCCAGTAGGTGGTTAAAACCATTGTGAACAGCGTTATTTTGCAAGTTTGTATGTCTCTCCAGAGAAAAAATCTCGTTGACTATCTTAATTTAATTCTTATTATTTAGTTACAGTGTGTTTATTAGATATGCATGCAGACCCAAGTTAACGTATATGAGATGTAGAAAACGTATACATAAAAAGGTAAATAAAATTACCCAGGAAAGGCCACAATTACAAAACACAGCCGACCCAAGACACCGAACGAAGATGGGAAACATGCATACGACAAAACGGAACAGTACATCTTTGGTAACAGGCACTCCATCCCAACACAGAGGAACTGTACATAAGTAAGCACCAAAAAAAAAAAAAAAAACAATACAAAATACATTCAAACATTTACTACATCTAATTTTACCTATTTTCTATTTTAAACCACAAAACAAAATAGCAAGCACATAGGACAGCTATACAGGCGATCACAAGGCAAGAAAACCAACGAATGGGACTCGCATGTAGAAGTTGTCATATATGTATAGATAGTTGTGCATAATCTACCAGGGGCTTTAACTAGACTACGTTTTATTCGCGCAACCTCACACTTCCTTCTGATGCAGCAACAACACGTAGGCGTTGCGTCATAAACATGTATTTATTAGAGGTTGAATACGCATCGAAAAATGAAGTTTCAAACGGCTTAGTCAACAGTCATCATATGTATATCACGTATAAAACAGAAGAAATAAAAGCATCAGCACAGAATTCAGTATCCGAATAAATAAGTAAAATGAAAGATTCATACTAAACAACTAGTATAATTAATCAAAGTAAAATCTTGCCTATCGTAGACTTAACTGCTTGAAACATTTTGAATCAGAGTGTGCTGCACTGGCTATACCAGGTGAATACTTATTAAAACTTATTTTCTAAGAAATCTAACATATGCCGGAAAACTTCGATATATGAAGAATAGATAGCCATAGATGCTACAGCCATTGACTATATTTAAAAGTAGTGGTTGCACAGGCCACCATGAAAATAAATAAATTAGAAAACGTATCCATTAAAAAAAAACTGTCAGTGTTTCAATTAAATCCCAAGATTTACTTGCTGAAATGTTACCAACGTTACCGGTTTGTAGCACTCTCATCAGTTATAAGGCAAAATATTAAAGATATTCTTGTTTTGAAGAGTTAACGAAAGAAGGAAAATACCGTAACTTATAAGATGTCCCATCATCAGTCTATTCAGGAGTTTTGTCAGTGTTTATGGTAACGGGACGGGTAATTCAAATATTTGCCATATCATTCGTACATGGTATTATCTGCCTGCACTCCAAGTGTTACAAAATGATACATTTTACTTACAGTCGGACGGCGAGCAGTTGACCGGAGGCTGGAGGCTCTGAAAATACATTATCTCAACGTGTAGTGTTTCGGCAGTCAAAATTTTGATTGGCAGTAACATTAACTGATAAGAAGTTTACATGTTTCAGATGTTGTACTACCAAGCGCATGATGTATCACCGTCTTTAGGGACTTTAAAAATGATCAAAAAGGTCAATGCAATGAAATATCGTAATTTATTGGTATAATTGGGCTGTTTCTTGATTTTAACTGAAACTTTCACTTGAGCATTGTCGTTTTTATTGGTAACGAAAATTACCTCCATGCAAGTCTCATAAAAGAATGCGTACTTTGTAAGCAGGTGCTTATTTTCGAGTTGGCAGATACTTTTCTTTGCCTCATTTCATTAAATTCCAGTGTGTATTTTAGTTTTCTCACCTTTCTGTAGTCTTTTAATTTCTATGCTGTATGAACCGATTTTTTTTTCAATTTTCAATGTAACAGCAGGTTTTGTAGTGTAAATTACTAGTTATTCCCTAGTTTTATATTTATTTATATCAAAAACAACGATGATGTTTGATTGTCACTTGACTGACACCATTATAAATAACAATGTTTAGAGCATCAGTAGTTTTATTTCTCTTGGGGTAATATCTTCACTATTTCTCAATTTATCTATTTGTTTCTTTTTGTATTGCTTTGACTAAAAGTCACGTATGTTAGTGTCATGAGAAGCGTAGGAAGAAAATTAAATTGAATCGTTGTACAATCATGTCAGCAAAAGTGTTGAGCGCTGCTCAAGAAGAAAGAAATAGCAAAAAAGCTGTTTGTTCAGTATTTGTCAAGGGTTTAAACACATAACGAATCTCTTTTCTGTTTCACGTTTAAAACCCAGCTTGCGAGGGTCTTAAACTGCTTGGTGAAAATAGAGACAAACTTCTGTCAACAATATTTCTTAAAAAATGTCTGAATACCGTATTTATGAGAATTTCCTGGCAGTTGGTGAAGGTTGCTGATTAGCTGTGATGTAATGGAATACATTTTGTATAAATGTTATCTATGTTAATTCTACGTTAATTCAAGTAGTAACATAGGCGAATGACAAGGAATCAAACAGGCTGTAATTCTTCTAATACTTAAAGATGATTTTAAAGGAGAATATACAAGCAAAAGAAAACACAACGATTCTGCCTTCAATTTATTTACATTTTGGGAATGTTCTCATATGTAAAGTCTATAACAGAAAGTTACGGGCTTAAGACACAAAGGATAAAAAGCTAATAAGTATCAGTCGTTAGCAGTATAATAGGCTTCTTCTAAAACTTATGTTGTTTGCTTGAAACTCCGCTTCAAATGAAATCAAAATAAGGAGAAAGGCAGTCGATCATTTTTAACATTTCTTTGGTACCCAGTTATCTCCCCTTATTCTACATCCTGGATCCACTTTTCAGGACCACATCATACCCGAAGTTAAAGTTGGGATGATAAACTTTCATAATATACCAAATTCATCCTTTCGAATTGTCGGGGCATTAAACTCGAAAAATAGGCCCTTTTTGAATTTCAGCGTCCTGACTAGTAGGCGTCTCTTACCTGATGTCTGCAGCTAATGTGTCCCGCGGAATGCGACAATAAGTGTGGCTCGGAGAGGGGTGCTCGTTGCCTGCCGAGACCCGCTCATCATCTCTTTTCTCTCAAACATTTGGGGTTTAGCGACACTGAGGAAGTTAAATACAGAAATGCGCGTCTGTCGCACTTAAATTGGTATGGATACGTTTATATTTCTAAAGAAAAGTACATTGAGTAGAATGATACTTATTCACTAACTAATCGTATTGACATGTGTGTGGTCCTTTTCCGGGTTAAAGATTTTGTCAAATTTCCTAGAGAAGCACGAAAACAAATTTTCTTCATGAAATTTGTAGGCACTACTACTGCTAAGATAGCAGAAGCAGTTGCAGTAGCAACAACAACATCTACAAGTATTACCAACAATAAAAATTGCAGTAGATGATGATATTGCATTGACCTTGATTTTTTTACAAGAAGGTCAAATTTTCTTTATATTAGAAAATGTCATAAAATATTTTTGAAGACTTTGGTATAGCCAATCAACTAAACGAGTATTTGAAGAATTTTTAAACCATAGATCAAGGCCCTTCTTTGATTGTATTTCAAAAGCTTCAGACATCTCTGTCAAGCGAAACGACTGAGCTGATTGAAGCAAAATGTCACATGGAACCTCCATGAGTCAGGGAAACAACTGTGTTACAGTTTGTTTGAACGGTTCTGGTCACATGGCCGAGATGTCCGTTATGCCCATGTGTTATAAACCTTTAAAATTCTTCTTCTCCCCAAAATGTAATGATATTGAAAATATGTTATCCAGCATTTTGGGATGCATATAGTAGGTTTGTTCAAGCGATGACACTAGTTTGATCTTTGATCTTTTTTACTCTGGTAAGCGATTCAGGGCCTCACGGCCCTCTTGTATTCTTGTATTTCATTTTATAGAAATTGCTGTAAACTTTATGCTAACAATGAAAATGATCGGATGCGAATTTCTGCTGCGTCTGATCTTGGCCTGAAAGTTTGCCTCTATGCTAGGCTTAAATGGGTTAATGAAATCGTATCAGCCATAGGAGCGTACACTATACTCGAAATGACTTTATTTTATTCCGGTTGGGGGAGGTTGTGGAGAAGTCGATGAGTATGTGTGTGTTGAGAGGGGGGAGACGGGGGTGACATTTATTTTTCGCTAATTGCCACTTAACTTCGCGTAGAGGGACAATAATATTATGACCGGTGTAACGAAGTAAAGTGACCCCCATAGAATAACGACCCCCGGTCATTATTCTTCAGAAAAAGTGACCCCCTTTCTATAAAATACTGACTCCCTTTAAAAAATAATGCCCCCCCCCCGATGATATTTATAAAATAGTGTCCCCCGGTCATTTTTCTTCAAAGAATAGTGACCCCCCATCCCCACCTCCGTCATAATATTATGACTCCCCATGAAGCAATGGTGTCTTCATATATGCTTATGGCATATAGGATGTTGTGTCCAGTCTGTTACAACTCTCTTGTTTGATGATGGATTTTAAAACAACTTGGGATAAATGTCAAGAAAATATGTCGCGCGCAAGTCTTAGGTACCTAACTCGAAGGTCAAGATCACAGAGATCATTCTCAAAGAATATAGTGTCCTGCTATACGACGCTGGCAAACAGAATGTCGTGCCTGACCTGTAACTTTGTCATTTGTGGGTAGACTTTTTGATACTAATCAGTCTTTGAATTACGATGAATAGTCTGCCTTATTAAAATAAAGAAATTACAGAATGCTTTTCTCTGGCTTTCGTAACCACATATTCTCAGGGTCACTGATGAGGCTTGAATAGCCGAAACTTCGAAGTATAACCCATGGTCGGTCTATTGAATTTGATGTGTGCTCTGCTTTTGAAGGATCTCTTTAAGATTTTTATTTCAAATAACTGGAAACAAATGTTAGTCACATAAAGACAATATATCGCGTGCAAGATATAGATCCCCCCTCAAACAAAAATTAAAGTAAGATATATAACAATGTGTTTAGTTTGACATATGGTGTTAATGTAATATAAGATTTTAGCATTAACAGGTAGACTTATGCACTATGCACTGTTGATTTTGAAAAATTATCACGTCTGTACATTTACTCTTACTGCCTTTTTCAGGAGCCATTTTCAGTCTCCCAATTATATTTTTTTATTTTTCTTATCAACTGAATGTATTTTGTTAAATATGCTTAAAATGAAGAAAATAATACAGATGCTCATAGTATGCAATTACCCCGCCCACTTTTCAGTTTTCCAGCTGTATACTATCTCCCCCTCCCCTTTGCCTAAGCATGCCACTCACATATAATGTATATATTAAAAGTCCACGCATACATGCAAAGTGGCTTGCTGAGGCACGGGGGTTAGGGGAAAGAATCTCTATAAAACTTTGTTTATTTTCAATACATTCAATTATAAAAACACCTAGTCTAAGTGTATCTGCTTGAAAATGAAAAAAGTGCTGTTTATAGGGAATTTAGAACAACACCTTTTGAAAGGAATTTTGAAGTATACCGAAAGTTCCTTTTTGACGCCTTTATAAGCAATTTCTTCGCGTATCGTCATTTAACTTCTCGCAGAGGAGTCATAATACTATGTACAGGGTACTTTTCTTTCAAAAATAATTTTCTTAAAAAGAGTGATGGTGGCGTTTTTCTAGGCGGTCATAATCCTTTATGAGGAGTCATTATACTTCGCGTGGGAAAGGTGTGTGTGTGTGTGTGGAGGGAAAGGGGGGTCATAATATTATAATGTTATGACTGGGAAGTCATAATATTATGACCGCGGGGCGGGTGTCACTATTCTTTAAAGAATAATGATCGGGGTCGTTATTCTATGGGGAACACATAAATAACGACCCCCGGTCATTATTCTATAGAAAAAGTGACTCCGTTTCTAAAACATACTGTCTCCCGTTTACCCCCTTGTTGATGATGGCTACAAAATATTAATCCCCACCTAAACGACCACTACCTACATGTATTAACAACTGCAACTGCAAGTCTTATTATTGGTAATATACTTGTTGATGTTGTTGGGAAGGATATGTGTGTGTGGGGGGGGGGGGGGGGGGGCTTATAATATTACGACCGCGGAGTCATACTATTATGACGGGGTAGGGGGGTCACTATTCTATAGAATAATGACCGGGGTCGTTATTCTATGGGTTCCCCCATAGAATAACGACCCCCGGTCATTATTCTATAGAAAAAATGCCCCCGTTTCTAAACGATACTGACACCCGTTAACCACCCGATGATAGCTATAAAAAGATCGAGGGGTTAACGGGTTCCCCATAGAATAACGACCCCCGGTCATTATTCGTTAAGGAATAGTGACGCCCTACCCCGTCATAATATAATGACTCCGCGGTCATAACATTATAATGTTATAACCTACTCCCTCCAACACACACACATACACACACACACACACACACACACACACACATCCTTCCCACTCAAAGTTAAATCGCTCCTCACGAAGAATTTTGACCGCCTAGAATAACGACCCCTTTCACGTTATTTATCTTTAAACTGACCCCGGCCATTAGTTTCTAAAGAAAAGTACCTTGAGTAGACAAACTAATCGAAATGACATGTGTCGGGTCCTTTTCCGGGTTGAAGATTTTGTCAAATTTCCTTGAGTAACACGAAAACAAAGTTTCTTCATGAAATTTGTAAGCACTACTACTGCTACGCTAGCAGCAGCTGCTGCAGTAGCAACAACAACAGCAACAAGAATTACCAAAATTAAATCATCTTAATGAATGCTCAAAGAATTTTAGTACCAGAGATCAAGGCCATTCTTTGATCGTATCTCAACAGCTTCAGCCATCTCTGTTAAACAGCCGTTTCGACTGAGCTGATTGAAGCAAAATGTCACATGCGGCCTCCATGAGTCGGGGAATCAACAGTTTGCTTGAATAGTTCTGGTCACATGACCAAGATGTCCATTATGCCAATGTGCTATTATAAACCTTTAAAATTCTTCACCTATCAAACATCTAATGGTATTGAAAATATGATGTCAAGCATTTTGGGATTCATAGAGTATCAGGTTTGTTCACTCGTTTTCACTCTGGCGAGCGATTCAGGACTCGAGGCCCTCTTGTTTTTCATTTTATAGAAATTGCTGTAAATTTTATGCAAACAAAGACGAAAGTGATCAGACGCGCATTTCAGCTGCGTCTGATCTTGGTCTGCACGTCTGCCTCTGTCCCTTTTTAGGGACGCTAAGCTTAAATGGGTTAATGAAATCGTATGAGCCATAGGTGCGTACAGTGTACTCGAATGACTTTTTTTTATTTATTTGGTTTTTTTGTTGTTTTTTGTACGGGGTGGTTGCCGGGAAGGCGTGGGGAGGGGGTTGAGACAGGATGACGCTCTTTCTTTTTTGCTATATGTCATTTAACGTCGCGTAGAGGGGAAATAATATTATTTCCGGCAGGGGAGGGGGGGCGCATTTTTAAAGAATACGATCGGGGGTCGTTATTCTACGGGGGTCACAATTCTTCGCGAGGGGTCGATTTATTTCGTGTGTGGGGGTCATAATATTATGACCGGGGAGTCATAGAATTATGACCGGGAAGTCACTATTCTTTAACGAATAATGACCGGGAGGTCGTTATTCTATGGGGGTCAGTTTACTTCGTTACACCGGCGGCGTGACCCTTTTTTGTCGCACCTGCGTTAGCTGGGGCGATATAGGCGTGCAAGTTTCCGTCCGTCCATCCATCCGTCCGTCCGTCAACAATTCGCAGTAGGTGTCTTGTGACACTTTTTGGCCAATCATTTTGAAACTTCACAGATGTTTTGGCTATGGTCTGTAAATGCACATAATTCCCAGATTAATTTTAACATTTATTTTTCACATGTTGAACTTAGTCTTCCGTCAGTCAACAATTCGCAGTAGGTGTCTTGAGAGCGCAACTCCTCCTACACTTTTGGGCCAATCATTTTGAAACTTCAAAGATGTTTTGGCCATGGTCTGTAGATGTGCAAATTGTTTTGCACATACTTCCCAGATTAATTTTTGCCACTTTTTTCACATGTTTAACTTAGTCAATATTTTACATACCATAATACTTTGCATAGTGGGTATCTTGTGAGCACCTCTCCTCTTACACTTTTAGATCAATCATTTTGAAACTTCACAGGTGTTTTGTCATGGTCTGAAGATATGCACATTGTTTGCACATAATTCCCAGATAAATTTTTGCCACTTTTTTAACATGTTTAACGTTGTCATTTTTGTCACACCTGCTTTTGTCACACCTGCGTTAGCATGGGCGATATTATTTTTCACTATCAATTAGAACTCGTGTGACTTAACCCCCGCAGGTGCGACACCGCTTTCCGCGGATGTCTTCTTTTAAATAACAATGCCCGAGGGTCGTTATTCTATAGGGATCACAATTCTTCGCGAGGGGTCGACTTATTTCGTGTATGGGGGTTATAATATTATGACCGGGGAGTCATAATTTTAAGACCAGGGAGTCACTATTCTTTAAAGAATAATGACCGGGTGTCGTTATTTTATGGGGGTCACTTTACTTCGTTACACCGGTACTATGATCCGACTCTTGTCATTATACATACGTTTTTTATATATTCATATTTGTAAGGCCAGTAGTAGGTCTATTTATATAAAACAAGAGTCCAGATATTATTTATATATAGATATTATATAGCACAAAAATAGTTTATCAGCGTAATAACCCATGGATTAAAATATTAGGAAAACACAGTAAGTCATTTTGGTGGAGTTTCTTTTCAGAGCCCCTTAAATATTTATCAAGACGATACATTATATCTCACAAATTTCAGCCACGGATAAAAGTGTTCCGTAGAGCATGTGGAAAGTATTTAAAGATAACTGCAAAATATTATAATTTTTTTACATGTTAATGGCCCTGCATTTAAAACGATTCACCGAGATAGTTGAATTGTAGGGTCATGTCATAATAAATACAAGTTAGTAAAAATCCCAGAATTTTCATTAAATATTTCTCTAGATAAAATCTTTTGTTAGTGCACAAAAGTTATTAAGTACATCAACATCTCTCTCTCTCACTCTCTCTGTCTCTCTCTCTAAAAATAAACAAAACAACAGCACACACGTTAACAAAATGTGATATTTAAACAGCAAGATATTTCCTTTTAGAAAAGGCACCTTGAGCCACGAAAAGATATCGGTTAGGACCTTTTTGCGCGACACGGTTCACTAAATCACGCAAATTCTGGTGAGCAGCAATGGATACAACATAGTATCACAACAGACGCGATGCCACAGAATGACGACAAACTAATGAACACATCCATCTATGATTCTAATTCTAGGAATCATAGATTTTTTTCTTAAACTTCGAGACACACTTCTCTATAATGATGCGCTAATATCGCTCATACATGTATATTGCAGAGATTTGTGTCCAATTTCATATATCACATAAGTTTTGGCGTCCTTCATGATTTGAACGAGTACGGAAACACCTCCATACTACAATGGGGAACAAATATTATGACTCGTGTTTGCTTCCCTGCATGTCATATATTCCAAATAGGGGTCTGCTCTTTCAGGAAAGAATTTGCTACTGGGAAGCTTAGCTGTTTACCGTTGACGTTAGGCAATAACACACAACAACAACAACAAAAACTGGGAAGCAAATTCTTTGCTTTACAAATCGACACCAATTGAGTGGGGAAGCAAAAATGAAAATTGCAAAGTGTACCCATTCACCTTCAGGAAAAGTCATGAAAATTTTTTGGGCCTTCTAACTATGTATATCTAGTGCGCTTGTACCCTTGGCCTGCTGTTTTCGCCAAATGGAATGAATATTCTTCTAATACTGTCAGCATTTTTATACCCCGCCACACGTTAGTGGCGGGGTATTATGTTTTCACGTTGGCTGTCCGTGTGTCTGTCCGTCCGTCCGTTGTACGTACGTCCATCCGTCTGTCCATCCGTCCGCACTTCATTTCCGTTCAATAACTCAAGTATTTATCAACGGATTTCCTTCAAATTTTGCATATGCATTTGTACTGAGAATGTCTGGCTTGGGTTTATTAATGGGCAAATTTCGTTAATTTTTGACAGAGTTATTGCACTTGTCATTGTACAAAAAATGGCTTCTGGCATCTAGTTCCTTTACTACTTGGAGTATCATTATGAAACTTCACAAACATGATCGAAGTAACAAAAGCTTTTTATGAGCACAGAAATTTTATCATCGAGGGTTATCTGCCCCTGCCCTGGGACTATATACATTATAAAATCACGAAAAATTCCATCTAAAATCAGAGTTTGAAGCAATTTTTCTGAAACTTTCAGCAGATGATCAGAGTGATGAAAGCCTCCAGTGATGCTCAGATATACCCCCATGGGGGTTATCTCCCCCTGCCCCCGGCTATATACATGCATAAATCTGGAAAAATTGGTGTGTGAAAAAGGTTTGCAGTGGCGGGGTATCAAGCAGTCGTTTGCGATGCTTTTATTGTGGGATAATATCCAGAATAAAGGCAAATAGGCATTTACCACATAGGGTCCCTGACCAGATTGTTGTCCCAGAGCACACTGTATAGTGCGTAAGACAAGAGGTGTTACTTTGGAAAGCGGCCTTAAAGCATTGGCCAACATGGACGACTCTGAATAGCCTACGCATCTGCGAAATCTGATAATAGTTTTCCTGCTCACATCAATAATATATAGATCCTGAGTAATCTAGACAACGAATATCGATGATTCGGATCAGAATGCAGGAATGCACAGGCTGGTCTATGTCATTTAGCTGATCACAAAGGTTTTACGGTCGCTATGCTTGTGCCATGGCTTTAATGATAAGTTATCTTGGACTGCAGCTTGTGGTTTCTCAGTGGGTAAACAACATTGGAACGACTTTGAATCAACGCTGAATCACCGTCATGACCTTGATTCAACTTTCCTTTAATGTTGTTTTAGGGTTGTATGTCTGCTAGGTCATCTATTTGAGACGAAAAAACGTATTTAGCCAGTGAATGTATCTATATTTATAATAACTGGAAAACATCAACATCGTCACACCCATCGCAGAACATGAATAACTTGTGGTAAGATATGATAAGTCGGTGAGCTTCATCATCATACACTATGGCTTGCGGTTGATCACTCGGACCGTCCAGTAAAGACAGCAGAATCTTCTCCTCAGACAAGTCTCCTGGCAGTACTGCCACCTCACAAGTCTCTTTGTAACAGACATAGACGTTGCCAGCTGAGTCAGTGGTAATACCTCTGGGATACTTCCTCTCCTTCAGCTGACGTCTAGTGATAATCTCTCCAGTGTCACCATTCAATAACGTCAACGTTTGGTTATACTCGTCTGTTACTATCGCAGTGGATGATCTCCCATGTCTAGGACTACTCACGTTATAAGGCGAACTAAACAGTGGCTGTCCCCGTTGATCAGACGACACTGACCAGTAAACTCTACCCGTCTGGTCAATCAGCTTCACGGAGGCAGGTTTACTGTATGGACAGGCAACAACTAATTTGTTATTGTATCTGCTGATACCATATACATCGTATGATAATTGTGTTGTGGTCTTGATACTGAGCTGACTACCAGAGAAATTTAGTATGGCCAGTGATTTGTTGTCATTAGTAACAACAGCTTCTTTGTCATTGATCACAGCTATATCCCGGGGTCGGTCAAGAACGGAGACAGAAAACAAGAACTTCATGTCATGAGAGAACAAATTAACTTTATCATTGTTATTATCTGCCATTAATATTCGTCTGTCCTTGGTTATCGCCATGCCTGTTATCAAGCAAACAGAAGCATCATCTTTCAATCTGACATTGTGTATACCCTGCTTAGTGGCTTTAATTTGTGACAGAGGTTGGATCGGCTTTGATAAGAAAGGTCTGGTCCCTGATGCTACTGTGTTCTTTGGGCCTGGGGTTTGTCCAGTTTTGGGCCTAGCTGCTCTTTGTGTCAGAGAAGAGGCTGGAAACAGTATTTCTGAAATCACAATGTCGGCGTCGGACTTTGAGTCTGAACTTCGTATTGTCCCAAAAGTAAACGACGACGATAAAAAATCCCAACACGATTGGCTTGGTATGAATGACAGTAATGTTGATTTATGTTGTTTATGTGAGTCGTGCAGCTCAGCTTTCAATTTCTTGGTATAATTGACTATTTCTTGCAGTCGTAAAAATACTTTTGTATCAATAGGTGTTGCCTTCAGCTTTCCCAGTCGAGTTAACGGTGACTCAAGCTTTGTAACTAGGTCATTGAATTTCTTATGCTGGTGAAATAGAATGTCCATCTGAGTCTGACAACTCGTTTGTATTTCTTTCTTAATGTCCTCAAACAATTTGTTAAGTTTTTCGATCATGTGGTCGTAAATCATTTGAGCGTCACGAAGCATAGTTGTCTGTTGATCTTTTAATTTTTTCATATCCTTGTTTACCGAGGGGAGAGATGACTTCAAATTTTCTTGTAGGGTTTTGATTTTGTTATATAAAGCGCCAGTTTCAGAAGGATCAACGATTCCACAGGCATCTTCTATGGTCTTGATGGAACAACCTTTGTGATCGGCTGACGAACATAAAGAACACAGCAGAACCATATGTCCGCAACAAAAGACATCTTTCCGTAGATTAGGATGAACCGCGCAACATTCAAACCTTGGCGGTTTATCAGGCTGAGACTTTGGCATGTCTTCACCGTGTACAACATCATGGTGTCTGTAATACTGGAGTTATCTATGTACGCTAAGACAGTCAGAGCACAGGAACTGGACACAGTCTTTGCAGAAACCGCAGACTCTGACATTTATGTTGTTTATGAGGTCCTCATCCGTATAACAGGGGCCACAATAAGGGTCGATAATCTCGTCACTGGTCCCATGGCAAGAATCCAAGAGGTCAGCCATTCTGCAAAAGACAAAAAGATTGCAGGCTCGTACACAGAGGGGGTTCGCAGGATGCGAAGTCAAAATATATGTACTTTAAACTCATACAAATTTCTATAAGGAGGTAAAGTCGGTCTCAAAACATTTATTTTTTTAAACTTCTGGTCACCTCGTCCCATCACAACCCCATCACCCTCTCACTTTAACACTTTTCTGAAATTCGCATCACAGTATCAAAAAACATCTTAAAGAAATCCTTCAAGAGCAGAGAACACAATCAGGAGACGGAACATGGGCCACACCTCGAAGTTTTTGCTACTCAAGTCTCAAACGTCTGCATACGAGTCTCCTCGAGAGTCATTTCTGGATTGTCTCTGTCAATCATTACAAATAATGCCTTTTCCTTTTTTTGAGAGAACCAGTCGAGGAAATTGTTTTTTCAAGAAAGAATACTTGTACCAAAAAGTTGAATTGTCTCCCTTGAAAATATGTTTACTTTCCTATCTATTCCAACAAGGGGATAATGGCAAGATTTGCTTGTTATTTCAGTATTGCTATTGTTGTCTGTATTCACCCTGTCTAGCCCTGAAGCAGGCGAAACGATCGAAATGCCGGTTAAACGTGTTTGTAACGCCGATAAACGGCCGATTTGCTCCCAATCTGCCGTGGCGGCGCCCATGACCGTTGCCATCTTGCAACATCAACAAAACGTTCTTTGCGGCCAAGGGCAAATAAACGTGGCATATTTTTATTTTAAGGAGGCCACCCAAGAAAACCCCTAAAACAGAGAATATCTTTAAAAAAATGCAGGTGCATTTGTACAGAATTATTGTTTGTGGTAAATGGATATACTTTAGGGGACATATCTTTACTAATCACGGGTGTCTAAACGTGAAGAAAGGAATTTGTTGTCAGGAGCAAATTCTTTTCTTTTAGAGGAAACACCATTTTGAAAAGACTTCGTCGTCAAGAAAACCAAACAGGAAGTCACAAAATAAATTCCCCTTTAATATAATAGAAGATATATGTCATATCATACGTTGCACATTTTTCACTATTTTTAATAACTTCATCTTTTAAGTTAGTGTATTCTTTCAATAACTTCTATTATAATATATGCTACTGGAAAGCAGAGCTGGTCTGAGCCTGACGCTTTTCTAAAGTGAAGACAAAGCTGTAACTGTGGATCCTTGGCCTCCCAAATAAATGTTCTGGTTGATGGGGGTACTAGGTAAATCTCTGGAGAGATATCTATCGTCCATCCAAATATAAATTACTTCCATTCTGGCATTGTATGACGTTATGCCTTTAGCTATCTGTAGCCAAAACCATTTTAACCAAATTTTCTATGTTCATCACTCTCCGAAGGGGGTTCTTAAGGCTGTACTGCTTAAACTTTGGGATCGACGTCTTGCAGTGGCACTATGGAGCAAGTCCGTGCGACCGTGGGGACGGAAAACGCCAGAACCTAAAGAAGCTAAGAAGCTTACTTTGGGACCAGATATATTTATAACAGAATTCTTTAAACTGAAACTATAGCCACACACTGTGCAAACACTATACCCTCAGAAAATAAACAAAACTTTTGAGTCTTTGATCCTGATCTCACGTTCAACAAACGGGGGTAGCTTGGTACTCTGCAGAACTTAAGACTATATCGGTAGTAAACGCATAAACTCAGTCCATTTATTGTTAAAAGAGATATCAGTCTCTAATACACTTAACTAATATTTAAATTTTAACATAACATTTCGTGTCCTTGGCCTTCACTCCTAGGTCGCGCAGTTTAGCTAAAACTTTAGACCTTTGTTTAGCACCAGTAAATCAATTTGTTCGTTAAGGAGATGGCATTTACCAAGAAAATCCGTGCGCAGACGCGGCCGAGCATGCCGACTTAGGGTGAGAACCATTGCTCTTTCTATGCGTTCGTTGGATGGTTGTTTGTTTTTAGGTTTAATGGCCCTTTGTGACAAACAGTATTTCAGTCTGTATTGGGCCGCGTCTCCAAGAGAGAGGGAGAAAGAGGAGAGAAATGATAGACGGGGAAAAAATGTTCGAGCAACCCGATCCACAGCTACTGCAAACACAGTAGGTCCTCTTGTCCTACTATTATCCAAATAAGTAGGACGCCCCGGCAGTGAAAGCTACCCAGCACCCTTACCCAACCCCCAACCCCATTCCCCTGTGCGTTCGTACGGCATGCTATAGGGCTCTTTAAAAAAAAGGAAAACAAACAAGAGGGTCTAAGGCCTTGAATCACTCACCAGAGCAAAAAGGTTAAAGGTCAAACTAGGGTAATCATTTGAACAAACCTGATAATTTGCAACCATTTCCAAATGGTTCCGAAGAATAAGATTTTATAATATCTGTCTATGTATTGCTACGGTTCCCTGGGGCGGGGCAATTTTGGACCCTGTGGCCATCATTTGATTAAACTTGGTAGAGGACCACTACGCAATGCTAAATACTAAATTCCAAGCAGCTGAGCCTAGTGGTTCTGAAGAGGTTTGTTTAATATCTTTCTATGTAGTTTTATGGTTCAAACCCAGCCCCCCCCCCCCCTTGCCCTTAGGCGTAGCAATTTCAGACCCTGATGACATCATTTTAAAGAAACTTGGAAAAGGATCACTAGGCAATACATGATACCAAACCTCAAGGATCTGCACTAAGGGGTTCTGGAGAAGAAAAATTTAGGTATATATTAATTTCGAACCCAAGACCCCCGCCGCAGAGCCATTTTGGACCCCAGGGCCACCATTTACACTAACATCGTAGTAGTCTACAGGCACTGCATCAAACCAAATTTCAAGCATCTGAACCATTTGGTTCTGAAGAAGAGAATTTTAATATTTTTCTATGTATGTCTATGGTTCAAACCAAGGACTTCCGGCTACTAGGCCATTTTGGACCCTGGGGTCATCATTTGAACAAACTTGGTAGAGAACTACTAGGCAATGCTACACACCAAATTTCAAGCATCTGAGCCTTGCGGTTCTGAAGTAGAAGATTTTTAATAGTTTTTTTATTTCTATGGTTCAAACATTGGACTCCCGGCCACGAGGCCATCTTGACCTTGAGGCCGCAATTTAAAAAACTTGGTATAGGATTACAAGGCAATGCTACATGGCAAATTTCAAGCATCTGGGCTTTGCGGTTCTGAAGAAAAAAGATTTTTTGAATAATATTCTATGTATTTCTATGGTTCAAACCCAGGACCCCATGGGGCGGGGCATTTTTGGACCCAAAATTGGTAAAGGACCACTAGGAAATGCTACATACCAAATTTTAAGCATCTGCGCCAAGTGGTTCTGAAGAAGAAGATTTTTTAATATTGTTCTATGTATTTCTATTGTTTAAAAGCCGGACCCCCTGGGGCGGGGCCATTTTGGACCCAGGGGCTATTATTTGGACAAACTTAATAAAGGACCTCTAGGAAATGCTAAATACAAAATTTCAAGCATCTGCACCAAGTTCTTCTGGAGAAGAAATTTTTAAGTATATTTTAATTTCGAACCCAAGACCCCACACCCCCACCTCCCCTCTACGCCGCAGGACCTTTTGGACTCCATGGCCACTATTTTTACGAACTTGGTAGAGGTCTACTAGACAATGGTTCGTACAAAATACCAAAGCCCTAGGCCCGGTGGTTCCAGAGAAGTTGTCATTTAAAGCAAATTGTTGACGACGGATGACGCAGGACGGACACTAATCACAATAGCTCACTCTGAGCCTGTGGCTCAGGTGAGCTAAAAATAGAAATAAGAGGGCCATGAGGCCCTGAATCGCTAACCTGAGCAATTGGCTAATAGGCTTATGCTGATGTCTGAAATTGTCAAAATACGAGTCTTGGGTCAAAAATCAAAGAATGACCACGACATCTTGTACTCATAAATGATCTTCATGTACTCAATAAGACATCCATATATACCATTTTTAGGCCATAATCTTCAAAACTTTCCATGAAATCTTATGTTGTAGCATTTTCACATATTTGATTATGCTGCAAAGAGGCCAAGGTAAACCCAAGGTCTTCATTTGAACAGTCTTGGTAGTACTCTAGTACTTTATGCTACTTACGAAGTTTCAAGGCCTTAGATGTATTGGTTCTCGAGAAGAAAAATATTAAAGGCTTATACCATTAAAGGGTATGGCAGCCATGTTACCTGGACCGGTCGAACATATTTTTGTACAATCAGTCCCTGGAATTTATATAAAATTTGTTTACAATTGGCACTTTTGCTTTTGGAAAATGTTTGAAAATGTTAAAATATGAGAGATATGGGTCACAGGTCAAAGACTGACCCTGACCTCATGTACTCATAATTTTTCATGTACTCATTAAGACGACTGTATATCCCAATTTTTAGGCCAAAATCTTTAAAACTTCCCGTGTTATCTTATGTTATAGCATTTTCCCATATTTGACCTTGCCGTAAAATAGGTCAAGGTCAACCCAAGATCATAATTTGATCAGTCTTGAGAGGACTGGAGTACCCAAGGCTACATACCGAGTTTAAGGCCATCGGCCAATTGGTTATGGAGAAGAAGATTTTTAAAGCATTTTACCATATATGGGCATGACGGCCTTGTTGATCATGTGACTCAGACCATTTGAAAAATTTTTCGTTCCCTCAACCCCTGAAGGCTCTATATGATATTTGGTTACAATTGGCTTAGTGGCTTTTAAGAAGAAGTTTGAAATTGTCAAACTATGAGAATTCAGGGTCAAAAGCAAAGAATGACCTTGACCTCTTGTACTCGTGAATCTTCATGCACTCATTAAGATGACTGTATTTACCAATTTTTAGGCCTCGATCTACAAAAAATTCCATGAAATCTTATGTTCTAGCATTTTCCCATATCTGACCTTGCCATAAAATGGTCAAGGTCAACCCAAGGTCATCATTTTGAACATTCTTGATAGTACTGGAGTACCCAATTCTATATACCAAGTTTCAAGGTTATCGGTCTATTGGTTCTTGAGTAGAAGATTTTCAAATGTGTTTACCCTATATGGGCGTGGCGGATATGTTAGCCATGTGACCTGGGATTTTTAAAGCTCTTTACCATATATGGACATGACGGCCATAATGATCATGTGGCCCAGACCATTTTCATTCCCTCAATCCCTGAAGGCTGTATATGGTATTTGGTTACAACTGCTTTAGTGGCTTTTAAGAAGAAGTTTGAAATTGTCAAACTATGAGAATTCAGGTTCAAAAGTAAAAGTACGACCTTGACCTCTTGTACTCATGAATCTTCATGTACTCATTAAGATGGCTGTATTTACCAATTATTTAGGCCTAAATCTTCAAAACTTTCCATGAAATCTTGTCTTCTAGCCTTTTCCCATATCAGGGTTGATGATCACGGGCTTTCTTGAGTCATTTTCTTACGTCAATCTGAACAAAGAAACCCCGGGAATTCTTGACGTTTTAGTTAATAATTTCATAATTTCTGTATGCATTCTTTCAAAATGAAGCGCAGTGAACTTGTAGTCATGAGTATTTTCGGGCGATATTTGCGATTTTATCGTGAGTTTTATAGTTTTTGTATTTAATCAACATCCGAAACCGAAATGTAAATGATGTTGACGCTCCAAAACTGGTGGAGGTTATAAAGAGAAAACAATTAAACTCTCAGTAAAAACAAGAACACCAGTTAAAAGTACTTACGAGCACGCATACACTGCGCTTTATTCTATACGACTGCAATTAGCAACAAAGAAGTTACCTTGAAAAAAAAATAACCACGAAGCCATTATTATACTAGAATTTCCAGTTTTTCTGTGACGTGAAACCACGTGATTATCCACTCTGCATATTTGACCTCGTCGTAGAATGGTCAAGGTCAACCCAATGTCATCATTTTGAACAATCTTTATAGTACTGGATTACACAATGCTATATACAAAGTTTCAAGGCTATCGGTCAATTGGTTATGGAGCAGAAGATTTTGAAAGTTTTTTTACCATATATTGTCGTGGCGGTCATGTTGGTTATGTGACCTGGACCGTTTGAACAATTTTTTATTCCCTCAGCTCCTGGAGGCTCTATATGAAATTTGGTTACAATTGGACCAGTGGTTTTTAGAGTTCTGGGTCAAATGTCAAAGAATGACCTTGACCTATTGTACTCACAAATCTTCATGTACTCATTAAGATGACTGCATATACCAATTTAAGGCCTTAATCTTCAAAACTTCCCATGAAATGTTATGTTCTAGCATTTTCCCATATATTTGACCTTGCCGTAAAAAAGGTCAAGGTCAACCCAAGGTCATAATTTGTATAATCTTGATTGTATTTGAGTACACAATGCTACATACCAAGTTTCAGGGCATCAGTCTTCTGGTTCTGTAGAAGAAAATTTTAAAGGTTTTTAGTATATATGGCGTGGCGGCCTTGTTGGTCACGTGGCCTGAACGGTTTGAACAAATTTTAATCCCTCAATCCTTGGAAGCTCTATATGTAATTTGTTTACTATTGGCCTAATTGTTTTTGAGGAGTTTGTTTGAAATTGTCAAAATATGAGAGTTCGAGGTCAAAGGTCAAAGAATGATTTTGACCTCTTGTACTCACAAATCTTCATACACTCATTAAGATGACTGTGGATCCCAATTTTAGCCCAAAATCTTCAACAGTTTCCAAGAGTACAGAGTTTACAGAGTAACGTTATTTGCACACAGTCTACTGTGTTTTCCTGTCGTCAAAACAGAAACTCGTCATGTGACAACTGAATACTGCATATGAACCTGCATAGCGGCGACAGGTTTGTGAACAAAACTTGAAGATAAATTGAGCAACATTTGCTTCCATTTTTAAACGATTAGGAATAAAATGCAATTCTTAGAAGAAGTGCTTTAAGGTACGATACCAGGGACGAGTTGCTTAACGCGAGCGCTACGTAGCGCTTTGTAGCAATTGGCTATGCAACGGTATGTTACCCAAAAGCGCTTCGTAGCGCTACGTGGCATCCCCGGAGCTGCCTTTCAAAGCACTTTTTTGTAACATACCGTTGCATAGTCAAAGCGCTCTGTAGCGCTTTCTGTTTAAATGTGTTAAGAACGAGTCAAATTTCACTGTGCAACGCACTGCTACAGAAAAGCGCTTTTTGAAAGCAAAATCGTTGCACAGCGTTGGCCAAGCGCTACAGAGTGCTATTTTATAGCGCTTTCCTTAAGCAACTTTTGCCAGGTGATATCAATTGCGTTACACGCGGTGAAAGCAGGACTTCTCGAGTGTGCGCAAAAATCAAACTGCTATGCATATATCTGACCGTCCATCCTTGTGCATTTAGCGAAAGTGGCTGTGGCGGGTCGTCCATAGCGAAAGTTGATGCTAATCCGAGAGTGAACAGATAACGTTGACCCGAGGGCTGGAAATTCCCAGCCTGCACTAGAGATTGATTTCTCATATCTTTTCTTACCCCTTAGTCATATATCAGTCATTGTCAGCTCAGATCGTACTACATTGGAGTGTTTCGTTACGGGAGCATAAATGACGTCATTTTACAATTGACGTCATTTTTTCTGTCTGGTGTTTACTTTTCCAGCTAGCTCATATGCAAGACCAAATTTTCTAGCAGTCGCTAAAATGGAGCAAACTCTGACTGATAGGTAAACACGATTGTCCTAAAAGCCTTTACCACATACCCGCATTCACTTCCCATTGATTTTCAGGATTCAAGAAAGTTTTTACTTTTGATATGAGTTTTTACGTCGTAACAATACCAAAGTCCAATAATATCTGAAAGGTATGGTATGTTTTGACGTGTGATAACATTAAGACGTCGCGTAATGTCACATGGCAGCTTCTAACCTAAAGACATGTATTTTTACCCTTGATTTCATTGGTTTCCTTGTTTCCTCCTTTTAAATGAGAGTATACAAAACGGTATGTAATATATACTGAACGCCGAAAGATATGCACACATGTTTATGTTCTTTTTCTCAACTCTGTCACTAGGCAAGTCCAAATCGATCATTGCAAAGAATATGATTTTCATCCAATCACAGTACACGATGAAACTATCATGATTTAAATCTTTCGTAAAAGAGTAATCTCACATTCTCAAAAAATAAAAATTAAATTCCATCACAGGTGTTATCTTTCCTTTTCCAATATGGCAGATAGTGTACAGAAATGGTCTCTGTTAGAAAACCACCAAATTCATATGAATGTTATGTAATTTATTAAACGCCAGCGCTATGAAATCAGTCAATTTTCAAATTACCTCCCTTTGTATTAAACAAAGAGTAATTTTTGAAGACCTATAGCGGTACTGTTTATGTCTTCATGCTGCTGTTTCTTATGTGTTGCATTTCACTACAATATTACTACTGGTACAAAGGTTTTCCTTTTCTGTTTGAACATATCAGAGTTAGAATTTTCAGTGGAACCCCCTATGTTAAAGTGAAATGTCTGTTTACGCTTTCTTGATACCTACATTTCCTTGTCTTGTTTATAAGAATTAAATACAGCCCAAGAACAAAATGAATTTTAGCAAACTTTCTTCTGATACAGAGATTCATAATCGCAGGTAAATCATGATTCACAAAGATTCTGCGGTTGAGAATATAACTTTTTAAAGCTTGCTTGTTTTTGTTACTTTTAATTTTACCCCATCTTGAAAGTGTTGGTTTTGACAGTTACAATGTAAGAGATATTGTGGATTTCAAATATTCTTTTTTTCTCAAAACCTCATGGATTCATGAACTCTATACTACATTTGGTGATGTAGCCGCTCATATTTAAAACCACTTTCGATAACGTGTGATTCCTATCTTATGTCTCTCACTATTTTCAGTGTGATTCTTATCACATGGTGTTACTCCTATCATTGTACCTTCCCCGTTTTATTCCTCAAAAAATTATTGTAGTTTAGTGGAAAAATTTTCCCAAGCTTTCTACTAATTAACAATAGTTGACTACTGTCACAAAAACGGCACAGAATGCATAATCTGGCTAAAAACCAAATTAAAACGGTGTAGTTTGACAAAAGTGCGATTCCTATCAAGAGGCAACGACTCACTGTGGAAAGAAAATCAATAAAACAAGACCTTTCTAGCAAAAACTAATCGGGACGGAGAGAAGCTGATTCCAGTCCGGGAACTTTGAAATAGGTGTTATATCTGAAAGCTGTCACATTCAAGAAAAATAAATAAAAACATTCCCTGAATCGAAAGGAAAACACCGTTAAAACGTATGAGATTACCACATGTGAATCACGTGCTTGCTCACCTTGTTGTCAGCAGCCTCACAGGCTAGAGACAACCGGTTGTCACTAGCCTGTGAGCCTGCAACCGGCTAATAAATTATTATGCAGTTTAAGGTGGACAGATAGTGAATAACTGTGTTGTTTTATTTGTTAAAATAAAACAGATATATATTACATGGTGAAATCGTTCAACTGTAGGGTTACAGTTATGACATACACTAACAATGTCTACCGTAAATATCCTAAGTTTTCGGGCAGATAGGTCTGTACAAACAGTGGAAACCGAGATCAGACTGTTCCTTGGGAACCAAAATGATCAAGGTCTTCACAGTTTCCATTTCATCTGCGTATTTTTGCAGGCAGTATCTATGGTAGAATCGGAATAACAGGAAAATAGATAATACGGCAAGGACCGGCTGTGCTTGCAGCAGGTGCAGAACTTGAGCACTCTATCTTGGGAATATTTTGGAACTTAAACATTGTTTTGCTAGGAAACGAAACGGTGAAATGTTTGTTGTTTTGTTTTATTCTATAACATACAATGTAAGTTTTACTAAAATAATATGCATGAGCTTGCCCCATCGGTTAAATATATTTTTCATGACGTTTTTCATGAAATGCAGCTTTCTTGCATTTTTTAAAAACAATGCAAAAATATACCAGTTTTTTTACCAGTTTGTTTCAGATATCCTATATTAATGCTTTTTATGATTGTCAGAACTCAAAGTGTATTCATGTGCTAGAGATATGAATTTAAATGGAGAAGGTGTAAAAATGTATGTAGAAATACAAAATATTGTTTTTTTTAGGAAAACAAAACGGTGAAATTAATTAATTTTTCTTATCCATATGTTTTTATAGCCCTTTGGGTTGTTCAGCTGGTATAATGGTTTGAATGCCCCGCCAATATTTTATTCAGTATTCGTCTACCTTAAAGGACAGGAAGCACTGGTTCATTGTAAAAACATTGCAAGTATTTCATAATATGTTTATGCTTAAAATCAAGCTACATAACAACAAAATATATGCAAATAAAAAAGCAAAAATATGGAGAAGAAATATCTTCCAAAACTAGATTTTCCAAGGGAAGTTAATCAAATCATACTTTTTAAGGGAACTAACTCAAAAATACCACTTAACAATTTTCACTGAAATTTTATGTGATAATTCTCTTTGCACAATTGCCTCCATGATTATAGTAGTTATACTTGTATTCATATTTTTTCCTAGTGGATAGAATCAGTAACTAAACAAATTTGCTTGACTGAACAGCAAGAATATAACTATAGGGAAGAGCATGTAATGGTAACTGGAAAATTTATCTAAAACCTTTTTTCCATCAAGGTAAATGTATAATTTGTGTGCATGTGATGCATAAATTCTTTTAGTTATTTGTATGAATAACTCAATGACTTCCAGACAATAATAATGTATATAATAAAAAAAATCACAGCAATTTACATCTGATTTGTTTAATAGTTTCTTGCGTTCTATAAACAACTTAAAAGTTGATCAGAGTGAATACAAATATCAGCTGATATCATGATATAATAGTAATACCATGAAACTAATATTTTTAAAATATCTTGAGATTTATTATTTGAAAATAATAAGATTTATAGTAACTGGTTGTCAACAGCCTATGGGGCTAGTGACAACCGGTTGTCAGCAGCCTAAGAGGCTGGTGACAACCGGTTGTCAGCAGCCACTTCCTTTAAGTTTTACTATATATGGACTTGGCGGCCATGATCATCATGTGACCAGGACCGTTTGGACAACTTTTTGTTCCTAAGACCCCAGGAGGCTGCATAAAAAATGGGTTACAAACGCCTCAGCGGTTTCAGAGAAGTCATTTGAAATTGTTGACGGCCGGACGACGACGCCGCCGCCGGCGACGGACAACGGAGTCTACCTAGCATATGAGCTCCCCCAGAGCCTCTGGCTCAGGTGAGCTAACAAAATCTAAGCATTCGACGCGAGGACGAAAGATCAATTTCGATAACATAATGTTTATATGTGTAACTAGCCTGTTTTTTTATCAAACCATAGATAAGAATAACCCTGGAAGTTTAATTTTTTTAGAGTACAATCATTATTTTTTCTTACCTTATATTAAGTTTTTGTACAGATTCAAAGCAGATCAGTTCACATTTCTCCAAGACATACTAAAGTGCCGAGCAAATTGCTTAAAACTTTAAATGTGTTTCCTTGCAAATGGCGGTGTAGGTATCAGATAACATGTATACTGTACACGAAAGTTAACGATATATCAGTATTTAGTAGTTTTTTTTTTTTTCTAATATTTCTTATTTGATACATGTAACTTCCCACTAGTGTCTTATTTAATGTAAACATTTACTTTAAGGCAAGATAGATAATTGAATGGATGACTTCCGATTTTACGTCCTTACCAACAGTAGGACGGTGGGAGGGTGATAATGGAAGGCTGTGTTCAGTGCAACTCTGTTTATAGTTGATTTCCGCCTCCAGAGGGAATGAACCCAGAACTGCTACTACAGCATGCCAGTGCGTCTACAATTTCAGGGGAAGCATCTCTGCGTTTTTCATGTTTGCCACCGTCTAAATTGAGGTCAGTTATTAAAACAAAAAAAACGATATTTTCTCCTTTAAAGGGCAAATTCTTCAGAGCCAACGTCATTTTGGAAGGACTATGTCGTCCAGGGATGCAAACAGGACATCACAAAAGTTGTATCGTTTTTTAAAAATGGTGGAAAAATATGGAGGTGTTTCTAGACACCTTAAGCTTAAAGAATTTTATTTAAAGTACTAAATAATATTCGCAACCATTCCATTTAAGAATTTGAGATCACTACCTACACCTGAGCCAACTGTTTATCTAAACAATAGATTTTCTTTGAAATGTGCAGACTGCATTTGCATCATATCATAAGTATACAGAAACAATATAAAATTGAGTCACCGAGTGCTATTTGAGGTACTGTATTTCAAAGATGCACACTGCTTAGAACAAAGAAGTTGCAATGTACAGTAAGATACTAATATCTTACTATATAACTGATAAATGTTCCTGAGAAATCTTCAACTGTTGTGTTGGAATATTGGAGGAATAAGCAAAATGCACTGAGAATCACACAGATGAAATAAAACAATTTACAACACACTTTTTGGCTCTAACTCTCACTTCTAGAGTTGTAAATAGTTGCTGCTCTGCTTGTAAATATTCCCACTCCGCCCATCATCCGCATGTCAAACCGATATTCTTTTCTTCAAGGTCACAACTGTTTTTGTCTGTTATTATTATTTTACATATCTGACTTTCTGCAATATCATTTTAAAATATATATTAGCGTCCCGCTTACCCTCAGACATTAGTGCCAATTTCTGTATTTACTCGATCGAAATATTAGTTGGTTCATTCGAAATTCACGGTAGTTGCGGCCATATGCGTCGCTGGACAGACCATATTACAACAACAATAATAAATGATCCATGATCGACTTTGGAATGTTTCATGTCGTGAGTTTGATTTCTTTCTAGCGGAAGAGACGCTGACAAGATTTCCATCTATGTGCCGTTGATGGGTTATTTTAAAAGAATATCATCCGAAGAACAGTTTGACTACTAAATATCACTGCAGTATCAACCTGATTTTGATATCCTAAACTTTATATTGTTATAATTAACGTCATGCGCGACAGCCGAGCTGAAACACCAGACAGCGAATTATTATGTTTGGCGGGCGTTGTACTGTAAAGGAATTAACCACTCTTTTCTTTTTGACTATGGTTATCGATTTACTAAAGTCACGCAATGCTTTGTTATGTTTAACTACCTAAATCTGTTGAGCAAAGGCAGATGAAAAAGCACCGCTTATGTGAATAATATAAATGAAACTATACCAATTTTAGTGCGACAGACGCGACTTTCTGTATTTAACTTCTTCCATGTCGCTATACCCCAAAAGGTTGAAAGAAAAAAGTGATGGGCAGATCTCGGCAAGCAACGTGCAGCCCTCTCCGAGCTACACTTACTGACGCATTCCGCGAGGCACAGCAGCTGCAGACATCAGGTATTAGATATAATTATATAAACTAGCAACGTGTCGAAAATTCATGGATGTCCCCGCCTAAGACTGTGTATCTATCAGCCGTAAACAATCCTACATAAGCCTACAATGTCATGCGCAGTTTGATTCAGTTCATCAAACAACCTCTACAATAAATTAAGAAAACAACACTGGAGTATGGCAAGGAATAAGTACATTGAGGTCTGCTGCAATGCTATTATAAACATCGTCAATGCAAAACATATTCTCAGAACTTTAAGGTAAATAGATGGGCCTTTAAATGAAAGTCAGCGGTTCCCACAAAGACAATAAAGCCATTTGCTATGTTCTGTTCGTATATGGGTACGGAAAGTGAGAGCATCAGTTTCACCTTTGATTCTCTACGTGTTGGCTTCAACTTCATAAAAGCTACAGTTACTTTTGCAATCCTTGATAGAACCAGCTTCTGAGACAATTGCCCCAATGTGATTGAAGCTTGTAACCGTCCCCGGCTTCTGTCTTTTTTATCTTGATCTCCCCCTGGATGCCATTCGCGCTGTTTGTCATCAGTTTGGTCTTCTCAACACTCATCTCAATTTCATATCTTGTCCAGGGTTTGTCGAGTCTTTCAACAATCTGGCTCCTGCTCGTAACCAGCAAGAGCACCAATGTCATCGGCAAACCGCAGATTGGTAATAGTGCTGCCGCGTTTGCTTACCTGTCCATCATGTTCCACTAGAGCATAAGACAAATCTATCAAATAGTGTCTGAGGTGTAATAGGCAAAGTCACTGAACGAGGAAATGAAAGTCAGTGTGCTCGATATATACTTGTAATTTATGGAGCATTTGGCTCTCTTAGATTTAGATGAATTATTGATGGGTCAGGAAACCTTAATGCTGATTAAACAATTAACTAAATGGTTTGAACCATTGCAGAAGCAAAGGGCGAGGGTTTGGATCCAATAAAACTATTTGAAGTCCCAAGTAATCTATTTTTGACCGTACCAAGGCGGTACTTTTGTTGTGCTTCGATGTTACATGTTGTTATGCCTATGGTCTCTAGCAATAACTGAATAGCTGCCCGTTCTGCTTTCTGTTTCGTTTCGTTTTATAATTTAAAATAGACAATAGGTAATACAGATGTTGCTGCTATTTTCAACTAGGGTAGCTGAATGATCACCAACCTTGCGTGTCTTTCGTGACATTTTGTCCATTTGTGTGTCCTCTTTCCCTGTTGGTTTTTAGGGCGGTATGTGAATTTGAATATTAATTCCTGACTTATGTTTATCTTTTACATTTACTTGTGCACGTTGCACTTACGTACAGAAAGCTATGCCACAGGCATGTCATTGTGCAGTGGGTTGAAAGATCTAAAAATTCCAACAATCAGCTAGGAGCATTAGTTAAAAAACATCACAGATTGTATTCAAAATCAACCCCCAAGACGGTATGCTACATATAAAACCTAGCTTAAATTCCTGGTATAAGTCTTCAAGTACGTGTCTGAGAACACTGAAAATTAAGTTGACAAAATGGCCTTGAATCATTGTGCAAAGACAAGTTGTATATATATATATATATGACTAGTATAATTTTTCATGGTTGTTTCTGTAGAGTCCTCATCTTTGATTCATAAATGATCTTATATGCGATTATTGTTTTCTGTGATGAGCCATTGGCAAAGTAGGAAACCTTCATGTGAACGTAACAGCTAATAAAATGTTTTGAATGACAGCAGAAGTAGAGGCGAGGATTATGGTTCAGTGAAACGAGTCAAAGCTTCCCCGCTCCTCCATACCATAATCTTATACTAACCGTTCCAAGGCGGTACATGTCCTTCTGTTGTGGTTCTTCAATGTTCATGTTCTTACTTCTCTTGTCTGTCGTCAAATAGTAATATGGTCACCTGCATAGCTGTCTATTTTACTGTATGTTTTGTTTTGTAATTTTAAAATTACAGAAAATAGGTAAAAAAATAGATATAACTGCTTTTTTCGATTGAGAAGGTTGATTATCACCCTATGGGAAAGAGCAGATCTTTTGGTTCACTGTACACGTCATTCGTGAACTTTTGTCAATTTATGTCTATAAATCTTTCTCTACTGGTTCTGAGGGTTGGATGAAGAATCTGATTGTATTAATTCCTGATTATAACTTACTCTTTTACTTTCCATAATAAGGCATTAATAAACTCTTGTTCCAGCAGAAGCATAACCTGAAATCCAGCAACTGCATTAGATTTCAGAAAGGTTTCACAGTGATTAACTTAAGTAAGAATTTGAATGCACTGATGAAAACTGTAGCTTTACAAGCCATAACATGGTGCGTTCTAGCGTTGGTCTAAGATTGTTTTTAAATTAGGTCATCGTGAACTATGATGGTCTGATTTCAAAGTATATGATCTCGAGCAGTTCAGATGAATGCTCTTGCGATATCTAATTGCAATATATCCAGCGATATCTATTTGTAATTAAACCAAATATGCTCAAATCTAAAAATAACACTAAACTTTAGGAAAATAGGTCCTTGTGACCTATATGTCGACGCGCATGATATATGTATTTACAAATTAAACCTGGAAGCTTTATGGCTTGCTGAAGGCAATTAATGGTGAAATCTGCAAAATGCACTGAAGTTTAGGAAATTAGATATGAAATTTGTTCACTGAGTCACTTATGGATCTACATGTAGTTCAATTCAAATTGATCTTGATTTCAACCATAAAGAAACTGGTCTTTACAGAAGTAATTTTGACCGTATTTCGTCGGCAATTCCAACCGCTGACCGGAAAGAAGAGGTGACCGCTGGTCAGAGGTGAAACATAAGGTGGAAAATATGAAAAATAAAACGGGTGAATTGAAAGTTACCTTGATAACAGGTGACCAGCGATGGGAGGTGACCTTTAGGGGAATTCGGACTCTATTTCCATGCAAATTGATTTTGAAAAGTCGAATATATTCATTATCAATTCTGGTGGCTCTATGGCCTATAAAAAGCAAAAAATGTTGAAATTGGCTATTCCATCAAAAGGCAAAATTTCAACTTCAATATAATCTGAAAACCGGCGGAGATTTCCTTGCCTCAGTCTTAATCGCATCATAGTTTCTATCAATTTCATACTGCGCATAAACGATTTTGATTTAAGTGACCCGCCAATAGACACAGTATTTAGACAATTATTCTAGATCATCGTCTTTTTTATCATTTGGATCTTTTTGAAACTAATCAGTCTTTGAATCGACTGCCCAATTAAAATTAAGAAATTACAGTATTTTTTTTCTGGTTTCATCACCAGATATTGTCAGGGTCACTGACGAGGCTTTATTAGCCGAAACTATGTAGTCTGGCCCAGGTTCCTACTTCTGTATGTATTCTCTGCTCTTGAAGGAACTTTTTCAGATTTTAATTTTACCTCACTGCAGCTGGTGTTGTGCCGTGTGGCGGCGGTAAAACGTCTCCCCGTACATCATCCATAGTGCAGATTATATTTCATTTACATCCTTTGAGATCAGAGGATAGATTCTGAGAAATCTAAAATTTGAGATCGATTTAGACAATTATTCTAGATCATCGTCTTTTTTATCATTTGGATCTTTTTGAAACTAATCAGTCTTTGAATCGACTGCCCAATTAAAATTAAGAAATTACAGTATTTTTTTTCTGGTTTCGTCACCAGATATTGTCAGGGTCACTGACGAGGCTTTATTAGCCGAAACTATGTAGTCTGGCCCAGGTTCCTACTTCTGTATGTATTCTCTGCTCTTGAAGGAACTTTTTCAGATTTTAATTTTACTATAATTCAGCTGTAGACGCACTAATAGTACCTAGCCTGTCAGAATACCATTCCAACAACTGAATCTGTGCTGCATGCCATGTGCACCATCTTAGAAAATCAACTCCTACCTGTCCTTCAGGATATTGCGTCACGTATGCCTCTAATGATAGAAACCAATAAATCAGATTGTTATACAATTGAGGTAACACTCCTAACTGCCCCTGTCTTCATAAAAATGTGAAAGGCATACATCAGAATGTGTGATCAAAACTTCTCCTTAAGTCAGCTCCTGTCTTAAAAACCATCTTCCTCTTGGAAACTCTCTTTCATCAGAGATACTTATTTCCAGGGCATTATGGTACTACCATCTGTGGTATACTCACCCATCAGTAAATGGACAGGTGTAACTTAAGGTTCAGTAGGCATCCACTTTACTTCTCGATTCGGCATTATATCTATATACAATGTAACATTCTCTAAGGCAGTTTACACCTCGTGTACCTTTCATAGTATTACTTCTAAAGACACAATACAACAAATATTTGTATTTAAAAAAAGAAAGATAATGACAAAATCAGTAATTATTTTGTTATTTTAGTTTATTCACTTGGAATGTCAGTAATAAACACAATTAAAACTCAGAAGTGGTATATAAATTCTCGTAACGACGTTTTCCCCGCACCTCAGCAGAATGTATCTATGGCCGCAGTACGGGGCACCGTGCGTCCGTCAAATGTCCAGCAGTGTATTTATAGTAGTAGTACAAGCAGTAAATAGTAGTAGTAGTAAAATAGTATTTATAAATGTACGTGCAGTAAAAGAAACTAACATTTATACCAAAAGCCTGGCTTTTTGACAGAGCAAGGCAAACATACTGTTACAGCAGCAGTTTGACATACTGCTGGAAAAGGGTACGACTCAAATTTAGCTAATTTGGCAAATCAGTCTCGAAAGGTAGAATTAACATTCTGCAATATTTCAGAACGTTTTTCTTAGAAGCAAATACAGTTCTTGCTCAGCGTTTCCTTATTATAAAGTTGGACAGCGTACCCAGAATATCTCGATTGTGTGTACTGTTTGAAAGTCTGTTTGGCTGTACAGGTTGGTCTCAAAATGCCTGTCTTTGCAGATTCTTTCTACAGTAACAGTTAAGCAAAAGCTTTAGAAAGATAGTCTCTTCTGTATTCCACAGATTTATGGTGTAAATGATCACATGTTCAAGAACTATCTTTTCCTATTCAGGTGTTATAAACAAAAGATATGATAAAATATCGGTGGACTGCTGTGTCTCTCCTGTCAGCCCAATGCTTAACAAAGCTTAACCAGAAAACATGGCGAACATTTACGCCGCCAACGCGGTTACCGCTGGAAAAGTTATAGGTATCGTATTCTGCTGATCACCAAAATAACAAATGCCAGGTCATTTAGCATTGATTAGGCTATACTTAGTTTGCCAGTTCTCGTATAGCAAAATACAACTTCTTGTCTTGTTCATTTGTACAAAAAGGTCATCTTTCATAATTCTAACATTACCTTAACATGCATATCTACTGTGGGCCAATATAAACAAATGTTGAACAAAACCAAGTATTTTAATGTCATAAATTTGAACAAAAGAATTATGAATTCGATATTCTTACTGACAAAGAATACAAAGGTTAATCTATTTAAGGAATGAATAACATTTTTCTGAGGTTTATCGAAGTGTAAACTACATTGGGTCACGTGCAAAGTGAATGAACCCCGAAGGGGTTCATGTAAACTTTGCTAGTGACCCAATGTAGTTTACACTTCGATAAACATCAGAAAAATTAAGTTCATTGCTTATATTTACATTCGTTTCAATCAAGTCTTTTATGAAAAATCTTGAATAAGCGCTAAAATTGAAGCATTAAAACATGTACACGCAGTTTCTTCTGCTAACAGCAGAACGGCATGCATGACGTCATGACGTTGCTGACGTCCAATCAGGCTGCAGAGAGCCATTGTTTATTTTTACGTCATTGACGTCGCGTGTCTCAATGTAATTATTGGAATGTAAACTACATTACGTTCCAATGGTTTACTATAGGGCTTTTCAGTGAATACACCAAGAATGTAAATATTTACGTGTAAAGGCATTGTTTAGAAAGTATTATCTTATTATTATTTTTTCTAATGCGTAGTCAAACTAAAATTAAGGTGATTGGGTACACCTTCATACTTTTTCAATCATTGACGAACAGGTGGACAGCTTTTATGAGTTCTTGTTAGCTTTCCTGGACCATGAAGCCCTTTCAAAATGATACAAAAGTTGTCCCTCTGAGCTAATATGGCGGACAGCATGGAGATGTACCTCAAAGCATTTAGGGAACTTTTTACACCCAGATAATAAATCGACATTACGGATTTTAAGAGCAAAATTATTTATGTCCTGACGAGATTTTGTATATGAAATTATTACTGGTAAAAGTCACAAAGATTGGGACAGATGGATTTGAGCAAAACGCTCAGATCTAGATCAGACTCATCCTAAAGGAGCAGTCTGATCAGTGCTTACACTGTTTGCCATTCCATCAGTATATTTTGGGCGCGGTACTGCATTGTAGAACCAAACTAGTCCAAGTTCTGGACGGTAATTATTAAAGTTGATCTTTGTTTTTAGAAATTCAAGGTAGATCTACATTAAAATAAAATTTTGGAACAAACTCTTCAGCAAACAAACTTTTGCTGTCACTCTAAATACTGGAATAAAACTGCTGAGTGAACACAGCACTCTGATCAGGGTCTGCAATGTAAGCCTATCATTGATTGTAGAATTAAATTATTCCTGTTTTAGACACTGCAAGCTATCTGATACTTTTAAAGTCAAGAGTTCAGTTTGTTAAGGGAGCAGAACACTGGATATGACTCTACAGGTGGCATGTAATATGCATTTTCTTACATGAGCCGCACCAATCTAAAGTGCTTAACACATATGCGACCAAAAAAGACTCAGACCACCCTGCACATCGATGCTGTCTCATCAGAGCCTTTATTGTTTCACATCGTCTAAAAATTATAAAAACACAAAATGAATGCTCTTGCCGGATTTCACAGACTCCCAGACTGGTTTTCTAGTTCACTGTTGGCAAATACGTCAAGCTTATTTTTATGTGACACTACCCGCATGAATGCCAAAAACAAAAACAAATAGTTCAATATGTACAGAGGGAAGATCTAGATAAGCCGGCTCATATGGATCTACTCAGTTGGCTTTCTTGTTTTCGAAACCTTATTATGATGTAGCTTAGATAAAACATTTTCTGAAATTTTGCAGACACATTTTCTGTCGTTCGCTTTCTTGGTCCTTTAAGCATTAGTGAATAGGGTAACTATGTGTAAAATGCTGTAAGGATGAAAGCTACATGGCACAAATATACATATATAAATAAAATGACATCCACAGATAATATTAATTTTGTTATCAATAATAATATGTAGACCAGATCATATTTCATCTATAAAGACGTATGATTGACGTCGTGTAAAACTGCTTTACGGCATATGCGAATATATAGGGAAGGCTTAGACCAGCCTGCATATAACGCAGTCGGTCCTGAGCCATCCCTTTTCCAAATACGCTTTCCGCGAATCCTATGGATCTCAATGAAGACTTTCAAATGAGCCGGCTGATCAGATAATTTTCTGTCCCCATATGACATAAGGTCCATTTCATATGACTCAAATTAAATATAAAAAACTACCGTAATGTAAATACTATATTGCCCACATGAAGTGACCTGGCAGGGCGGGGTTATCGATTTGGTTCAATACATTATGAAATAGGTAAAGCAACATTTTCGTAACCAGTCGGAAAAATATTCGTAAGTATTCGTTAATCATCGCGCATGAATTATAACTGTTAGCTATATCTCACAAATGTGTAAAGACTCGTTGGTGTAGTGGACTTCTGCTAGACGTGTTAACCGTTTTTTGTATCTTATAAGGGTCCAAGGTTCGAATATACCTAAAATTATAATGATTTTTCTATTCTTTCTTTTTTAAGTTTTTAGGTAACAAATGATGCCAGACAGAAACTTCCGTTTGTTTTGATTACTCCATATACTTTATGCTCATAATAAAAAAGGAAAATCTTCAGAGATTTTGTTTGTCTGATTATGCCCAGAAATATGTACGAGGGCATTTAGTAGATTATGGTATTTTGTGCACGAGAAAAGTGATGTGCGTGCACGAGCAAACGATGAGTGAATAAATAATTTCTGATTTAGTATTGAATTTTCAGTTTCAGGGTAGTTTCAGGGTGTCTACCAATGCAGACATGTTGAACTCTGATCCTTTGAATTATCTCGAGCGAAAGAAATTACTGGAAAAGCCTTTTCTCCTAAAAGGAAATGATTAAAACAAATAAATATGTAAAGAAAATAAAGTTTGGAAATAAAAAAAAAATAGAAAAAAAGGAGATTATTCTCATCCTAGATTTGAACCCTAGATAGCAGCACTGAGTGTCTTTGCAATCCGACTACTGATACACTACACCACGACACTCTGTACAAGATTTGGTTAAAATACTGTTATTACTTAAAACAAGAAAGGCGAGGATTAACGAAGTCTTACGGATATTTTTCCGATTGCTGGCGAAAATAGGAATTACCTGTTTGACAATGCACTGATCCATAACGCTAGCTCCGCCCTGCCAGGTCACTTCACGAGGGCAATACCACAACGATAATGTGTTATTGACAAACATGAGCTATAAATAAACTAAACATAAACATAGGGTAACAGGTAACAACTGTATTGCATGGCCGTGGTTCAGTATAATAATAACAATAACATTTATAACAAACAAAATTAGCTCAGACAGTTAGGTACTTGTATGTTGATCTTTTGTTACAAAAATCCTAGGGTCGGAGGTTCAAATCCGATTGCTGTGACCTTTTTTTTTTTCTTTTTTGAAATTTTGTTTGCTTTATGCCAAAAATAACTTTCTTCAGTTGTCCAACTCGAGTCTGCCTCGAGTTTGACATATATTCACTTGCTAATTAGTGTGGTACAGGTACACGGTTGGAGTTCTTCCTTGAGCATCGGTTTTTATCTTCCACGGTTTGCGCCTTTCTTCATATTCTGTCTCCTAATTGAAACGAAAAGAGCTCGCTACATTTGCACCTGCTCTTTGAGACTCACAAAACATTCTATACTAATTAGCATAACAGTAATCTCGAGGAGAACAAACAAGAGACACGTTTCCCACATCCTTTGACAATTCAGCCAGCGTCGCAGTTATGTGCGACATGGTAATACAGAAAAAAAGAAAAAAAAATGCGAAATTAAATAATATTATGGGGCTCGAAATCACAAAATTAGTATGACAGTATCATGTATTTTTAGAGTCGTACGTCTTGACTAGTGCGCTACTGAGACATGTAGCGAGGTCGAGTCAGACAACAAAGATAAGTGCTGATCAGTCAATGATAATCCGTAAATCGCTACATACCCGCTTTACCTATTATCTTTAAATGGGCGTGCTCTATGATAATGGCGGGAAAAAATATCTTTGGGTGACAGTACTGCATAATATTGTATATATTCAACATAATATGGGAATTTATCCCGTTCAGAACAACCCAAAACATCTTAGATTTAGATCTTTGTGGACTGTGTTTTAAGTAAAAAAAACATCTTACAACAAAATTAAACGAGATTGATATAAATATTTGAAACATTTCGGAGGGTTAAAGGTCACTGTCTGATAGCCGAATACATATAGCACTGGAACTGCAATCAACCATGACACTGCGTAAAAAGACATTCTATTATCTTATGTCACACGGTGTTAAGCCTTTGTTAACAAATAAAGAAATAAACCAAAAATGTAAAACAGAAACGTGATCTCAGTGTGTAATATTATGTAATTTTCGGTAATAAGGTTGAGTACGGTCTGTAGCATACCAGGCATGTCTCACTTAATATAAAGCAGACTGTCATACAGGTTTTCAAATCTCACTCATCAGGATTTTTCAGTATGTAGTTATGTTTTAGTTGCCCGCTCAATACAAAACTGAATACAAAACTTCGTTCAGTTTTCATTATAGGAAGAACCAGCAAGATCTGCACAAAGTGTTTTTGCTTCTTGCATAAAAATCACCAAGTAAAATATTAGAAAAAAACATTTAGATTCACTTGCAATATTTAAAAGACTTACTTAATTTTACCAACTCTTCATTAACAAGTCAAAGGCTCTCTATTTATTGCTGCCACTGCCCAGGGCTTATGACATGCTTGAACATGTTATGAGGTCTTGGCTGAAATTACTTGTCATCTTACAAAAGAAAAAAAAAGAAAATAGAATAGGAGAAGTCTGTTCAGGTTCTGCACTGTTTCATAATTAGAACATCTTACACGAGTGGTCATTTCAAATGAAATTTATGAAACTCGCCGAAGGCATATTTCATATGAAGTGTCCACGAGTGTAAGATTCTGTTTATCATATGACCCTTCAAAATGGGATTTTAACGCCTCCAAACTGAACATTATTTCTATAAGAAAACGCATTGTTGACATCAACGTTATCAATGACGTTACGTGTACGCGCCAAAGTGTTGTTACACGTGTGGTCATACGATTTTTATGACACGACGTTATCCACTGAATAACAGCGACGTCATATGATAAACCTTTCTTTAACAAGAAAATCATACTGTCCAAATATATAAATGAAAGAATTTGTTACATAAGCTGCGTCTTTGCCTATTTTACACAGAGAAACCACTTTCGTGGCTTCTTGTATCCTGATTGAAGATGCCATTCCAAATTGATGTGCACTCTTAAAGGAAAGAATTTGCACCTGATAGAGTATTTTTTCCTTTAAGAGTAACTACTTTGGGGAGGGAGGCAACAAAGAAATTGGTGGTCTACTCTAAAACGAAATAATTTATTCTTATGGGAGCAGATTCTTTCCTTTAAGACCTGCCCAATTGATAATGGAGATAAATCAGTAACTAGAAGAGTTGGTTCCCTTTAAAAGTACCCATTACCTTAAACGCTGAAGTGCTCAAATACTTGCACAGTACAATCCCAATCATATAAATCCAAGGGACCTCCCAAGTTTTGGATTACCAACATTTTAGATTACGGAATATACTATTATAAGCATTAATGAAAATACAGACTTCAAAAGGACAAAACGCAAAACGCTTTGAAATTAGGCAAACATATAGACACCATCTGTCTTCTTCTGCATCCCACATGAAACTACCAATTTCTCGTGGCATCATATTTGGATATTTCATAATACCAACTCAATCAGGCACTCTTCTGAGATACACCAACGCGTCTGTTTTTATCTTCAGAATTTAGGTATATTTGTACAGGTAAAGCAACTCTGACATTTCCATTTTGGCTCCCTTCCCTATTGGAATCAACTCTTGAAGGGAAAAATTTGCTCCTCTAGGAGCAAATTCTTGTCTTTAAGAGCTGGCTCCTTTGACAGTGCTTCGTCGTCTAGGGAATCAAACAGGAAGTAACGAAAGTTATCTCCCCTTATAAATGGCGAATGAAATCATAGAGATATATCTATACAACGTAACATATTTTGGATGTATACAGCTCATCAGGGAGGGCCTCATTGAAAATAATACAATTTAAAGGAGCTTTAATAAATATAAAAATAATACAATGCATAAGAACATTAAGGTATGTGAGTACACCTCGTTTTTTCTACCAATTTTAAACAGAGGAACTACTTAACTGACTTCCTGTATATTTTTCTGGATAGCATACCTTTTCCTGAATGGAGTCAACTCTTAAAGAAAAGAATTTGCTCCTCCTGAGGAGCAAATTTTTTCCTTTAATATTTGACCCTTATCGAGAAGGGAGGAGGTCATAAAAATGACATAGTCGCCTCCCCTGCAAGTGTACCCATATGGCTTAATGGCGGCTTTGAAGACAAAGGATTCATAAACGATTAACACCTAATTGTAAAGTACAATCATATCTGGTCAACGTTAGTCATGCTATAATACCGAATACCTAATATTAAAGTAAAATCAAATTTGATCAACGTCACTCATGCTATAAGCAATGCCTATCCTTTTTAACAATATTCAGCTGTACTATGCATATTCGTCTGATGAACCGGTTCATGTCATTAGACATTAGGTTAGAACTGTCGTAATTCCGGTCAACGAACTACCACAGACCGTATTAGTGAGTTTCCTATGGTAGTAATATAGATGAGGCTCAGTGTTGAATGTACAAAGTTAATAATTGTTTATGAAACTTATGTCCAGATAATTTAGTCAAACAAAACCAAACGAAGCAATAGTTTTTGCAATTTAAAGATGCTTGCTTAGAAATTATTCTTTGCAGCAAAAATGCAAATAAAAGTTTTTCCCCTGACATGATTCAATTTTTATATAACGAATTACTAAGCAAGCATCTTTAATTAAAGTGAAAAATATATAACTACATTTGCTTTAGCATATCAATGTTTGACTTGAATTCTAGGGATCACAGAAACTCTAGTCAACGTCAACCGAAAGTCATTACACTAAAGTCTTCTTTTTAATGCATATGCCCCTGGACTAATCTGCTTTTAGCATATCCATGTTTGACTGGAATTCAAGGGATCATAGGAACACTCGAGTCAACTGAAAGTCGTTACACTAGTCTTATTTTTATTGACGCGCTTTGACACTGACGTCCTAGTCATTTTATCACAGAAATAGTTGCGTCCTTACTGTTTTAAGGTGTAGAGATACTGTCATTATTTACAAAGGGAAACAATTTGTGGTACATCTTTTTCTTTTCGTCCCTGGATCCCCAATTCAATTTGAAATGGGGCCTGCTTTTAAAAGAACGGCTTTGCTCCTGGGAAGACTATTTATTACAGACTTGATCACTATCAAGAAGGAAGGCAAAATGCAAATTGCAGAGTTGCTTCCCCTGAAAGAATACCCATTCACCTTAAAGCAATGTCAATTCTTTTAGTGGTTGGTGGAAATTATCGGTGGGCTTCTGAGTCGTGTATATCCAATACGCCTTCACCCTTGGTCGGCCGTTCTCCCTTATGGACTATTTTTTTAGTTGACGGATATTTCTTAGAAAAGGGGATTAAGGCAAATACCACAAGCTTTGCCCAGATTGTTGGAGCACTCTTGAATGATTGTTAGATATGAAGTTTGACATTGGAAAGATATTTTGTAGAGTGGACGAAAACGGGAGGCTCTGATCAGCCTGAATGTACACATCTGCGCATCTTGATCGCATCAATAATCCATTGATTCCGAGAAATCTAAACGAAGAAACGGCGAATATCGAAGATTCGGATTTGACTGCACAAAAGCACATGCTGGTCTGTGTCTTAGATTTAGCTGATCACAAACGTTTTACGGTCCCGGCTATTCTTGATGATAAGTTGATTAGTTCAAGCATAATGAACTGCAGTTTGTTTTTTCTCAGTGGGTAAACACCGTTGAAACAACATTTAATCAACGCCATGTCGTTGATTCAACGACGATTCGATGTTGTTTTAAGGTTGTGCGCCTGCTAGGTTACCTCTAGGAGATGAAATGCGTATTTTACCAGTGCATGTATTTATAGTCATGATAACTGGAAAACATCAACAGGGTTACAGCCACTTATGATAAGTCTGTGAGCTTTATCATCATACACTATGGCTTGTGGGTGATCACTAAGACCGTCCTGACTAGACAGCAGAATCTTCTCCTCTGACAAGTCTCCCGAAAGTACTGCCACCTCAGATGTCCCACAGTAACAGACAAAGACGTTCCCATCAGAATCAGTGGTAACACCTTCCGGACACTTCTCCTTCAGCTGGCGTCTAGTGATAACCTCTCCAGTGTCACCATTTAACAACGTCAACGTGTGGTTACCTTCGTCTGTTACAATAACAGTGGATGATTTCCCATCACCATGACTACTCACGTACCAAGGCTGTCTAAACAGAGGCTGTCCCCGTTGATCAGATGACACTGACCAGTTGACTGTACCAGCTTTGTCAATCAGCATTACAAAGGGAGGATTACTTTTTGAACTGGTGACAACTAGTTTATCATCATATTGGCTGATACCATGTACATCGTAATGTATTTGTATTGTTGTCTTGATGCTGAGCTGACTATCAGAGACACGCAGGATAACAAGTGATTTGTTGACAGTAGTGACAACAACCTCTTTGTCACTAACCATAGCTATATCCCAAGGTCGGTCTGGAACTGATACGGAGGACAAAAACTTCATGTCACGAGAGAACATCCTAACTTTAACATTGTTATAATCTGTCATTAATATTCGTTCGTACTTGATAATCGCCACACCTGTTATCCAGTAACGAGAACCAACATTTTTCTGTTTGATATTGAAAGAACCCTGTTTAGTGGCTTTTATTTCTGATAGCTGTTGGGACGTCTTTGAAAATAAGGGCTTGGTCGCTAACGGTCGTGTGTTCTGTGGATCTCGGGTTCGTCCAGTTTTGGGCCTGGCTGCTCTTTGTTTCAGAGAAGAAACTGGAAAGAGTATTTCTGGGATCACAATGTCGGCGTCAGACTTTGAGTCTAAACGTCGTATTTGTCCAAAGGCAAACAATGATGATAAAAATTCTTGAACTGGTTGGCTTGGTATGAATGACAGTAATGTATATTTATGTTGTTTATGTGAGTCCTGAAGATCAGTTGTTACTATCTTGGTAGAAGTGACAATTTCTTGCAAACGTAGAACGACTTTTGTATCAATAGTTATTGCCTTCAGCTCTCTCAGTCTGGCTAATGGTGGCTCAAGCTTTGCAACTTTATCAATGAATTTCGTACGCTGATGAGACAGGCGGTCGATCTGGAACTGACAACTTGTTTGTATGTCTTTTTTAATGTCGTTAAACATTTTGTTAAGTTTTTCAGTTACCTGATCGTACATCTTTTGAGCGTCGCGAAGCATACTTTTCTGTTGATCTTTAGTTTTGTCTATATCTTTGATTATCGCGTGTAGAGCTGACTTCAAATTTTCCTGTATTTTTTTTATTTTGTCATACAACGCGCCAGTTTCAGAAACATCAACAATTTCACAGGCATCTTGTACAGTCTTGATGGAACATCCTTTATGATTGGATGAAGAACATAAAGAACATAGCAAAATCTTATGTTCACAACAGAAGACATCTTTCAATGATTTAGGATGGACATTACAATATTCAAACCTTGGTGGTTTATCAGTCTGTGATTTTGGCATGTCTTCACCTTGTATGAGATCGTGGTGTCTGCAGGATTGAATATTTCTGTGTACTCTATGACAGTCTGAGCACAGGAACTGGGCACAGTCTTTACAGAAACCGCGGACTTTGACAGTTTTGCCCTCATCCTCATAACAGGGGTCACAATGAGGGTCAATAAACTCGTCACTTGTCCCATGGCGAGAGTCCAAGGAGTCAGCCATTCTACAAAGATAAAAAGCTAGAGAGTCATTTTAGATGTCGCTGTCCACCAGTGCAAGTAATTCGTTTTTATTTTTGTTAACTGTGAGAAAATCCGTACCGGATAGAGATAAGTGACGGTCGCGTAACATTGATGGTCCTTTTGGTTTTATACGCGCAGAACGTATGCCTTGCGTCAAAGTTTTGAGGCACTTTGTAAGCCGATTAAGCCCATTAAAAAACGGCACAAATCACAATTTAGGAGGCAAAGGGAAAATATCTTCCCTTAGCTGCCCTAAAGCTAACATCATTGGACGTCAGGGGGATAAAGATCCTGGACACATACATGTAAAGTCACTCGAGTCACGGGGGGGGGGGGGGGGGGGGGTTCACTTCCATTATAAAGCAGGGTACATATGTGCCGCTGGAATAGCCCTCCTTTTTGATCTCCCAGATACATCAATGGGTATGGTTTAATTGGCCAATATACAGGAATGGGTCTAATTTCTCCAGGCTCTATACATAAATAGCTAGCATATCTGATTTTTATTACCAGAGAGAAACAAATATCAATTACCAAATCAACAGGTGCACCAGCTGAAATACTCTCAGCACACTGTCTCAGCATGCATGAGCTCTGAATTATCTTAATGGTCCAATAACTCACAGAATTCTAACCTAATGATCTGTTATTATAAACAAATCGCCAAGAATGTTTACACATGATGTTTTGACAGCAGGACTGGTCCATTGCAAAATCAAGAGTTCAGAAAATAAAAACAATCATTTATGATCATCTTGATTCCTGTTATATGTTTTTAATTCTGTGTCAGTCGCTGCTTTATTTGCAATTCATTTTACAGCTAAATACAGCGACTATGTTATGACAAAACTGTGCCAACTCAGGCAGCCGAGGATGGCAGGAGAAAGAGCTAAGGGACTAGGACAAAGATGACATATTTGTCCTAATACAACAAGCAAAAACAATATAATTATATGAAGACATAGTGAAGATTAAGACTTTTTTTTCACCGAAATTTGGCTTCCATGAAGCCACTGAATAATTCCTTCTTAAATATATGAATAGGATTTAATTTTGATAGTGAATACATGAATAGGTATATATTGTCATTTGTGTTATACATGAATAGGGTGGGTTTTTAAGGTTTCAGCGGCACATCTACACCCTTTCAGCGGCCAAGTGAGCCCCCGTGACTCGAGTTTGTATGCAGAAAGCACTCATACAGTTAAAAGGTGAGATAGGCCCCAGACCGACGACAGCAAATGATTATCAAAGTTTAAATCCAAATAAAACTTTGGGAAAATGTTGGTTTAACTCTTGGCAATTGTGATGAGTTCACTGGTACAGTACGTTCGTGTTTTACTGCTTGTTGCTGACCTAATTCGCAAACCTGTCATAGGCACATGTTAGAGTCTATTTCTAAAACGTGGCTCAATTCGAAAATTGTTTTGCTTGTGTACGAAAATATCTAAAAAGTGACTCAATTCGAAAATAGTTTTGCTGAAGCCGGTGCTAGAAGAAATCGGCAGCGTTGCAATATTAAATTACTACTCATTAATAGACTCAGTGAAATCCGTTTCTTTAACGTGTTCCTTACTTCCAGAGGATCTTCTTCCAGCATTTATTTTTAATATGGAGGACTCGGGGACGTGATACAAATCCTCGGAAGTATTTTAACTGACCATAGAACTTCCCTTACATGCTTTATTTTTGGCTGTCCTGCAGAAGTTAATAATGTTTGCTAGATGATCAATAGCTTGAAGACCCCATTGCTCTATCACTGGTATTAGTTGATGTAATCTTTTATTGTGAGGTATCGCTGCAAGCTTTTTACTACAGTTTCATCATTGTAAAGGACTGTTTTAAAGCTGTTAATAGGCTTCGCTGAGTGTCATATACAAACATGTGGAAAAAATATTCGTGTTATATTAGTTGGCAGCTATAATAAATTACTTTCGATATTATATACTTAATGCAGGGTAAAGCTACAATGAATATGCGTGGGTCGGGCTTTTCTTTATCTTACATAGCTCGATGGGGAATGCGGAGCTATTTCCAATCGTCTTTCTTTGTTTCAACCTTTTGGGGATAAGCGACATTGAAAACGTTAAATATTGAATTCGCATCTGTAGCAGTACATTTGGTAAATGCTCATTCATATTTCCCAAACACAATATGCCGCGTACTCTTCGCAACAGCTATGTGGCGCAATATATGCACAGTTACCCACAGTTTCAGTTTATCACCATAAGGATTTGTATTTCGACGTTCTATCACTGTGAGAAGTGAACACTATGGAGACTTCAAGATGCATTTAAATAACAACTTCATTCAGCTATGCAAGCTTTTGAACGACGAAAACTGATTCTCGAAATTATTGTCCGTCTAATCTTTGCACTATTTGGCTAACACGGAAGCGTTGTTATGTGTGCCCTTTTTAATATTTCTCTTGTGATAATTCTGTGGTCTTTGATAATTGAGGTGGGGGGGGGGGGTGAAGTAATGGATGAAATTACGTATAATTTTCCTTCCTTTTCAACAGCGTTCAGTTACATCTGGACGACACGAGAGATAATGAAAGGATGTGTGCAACGGAGCCCTGTTGTCGATTGCGATTATTTTGATATATTTGGAGTTATGGAGTAAAATCTTTTAAACTATGAACAGAAAATAATATAATCAAAACGGATGGGGCGCAGCGAAAAGTCAACATCAATCAAATCATGTTTTCTTTTTCTTTTGATAATATATCATTCTTTGACAATATTTGTTTTCATTTTTGAAATTATATTTACATATTTACATAATTTTCATGTGGGGGGAAACGCCACATAATTCTGATAAATGCCGATCGAAGATGATTGAAGATAAATAGTACTTTTTAACATGTATTTACCGGTACTTTCACTTTCGCTTTTCTTTGCATTGAAAACAAGTAGCCCAAAGGGCAACAATTGCTCACCTGAGAGACATTGTAAACCTATAGGGATATTTAAGATGCTCAAGGGCAGCTAACTCCACAGTCAGTGGTCCAATCAGGCTGAAAATTAAACTCATCCAAAACATTATGTATGCCCTCATTTAATATATGCAAGTTTAAAAAGTATCCGATCAAGCGCACAATAGACAGAGCTGTCAAGGGCAGCTAACTTCATGGTGGTTGGCCTGATCTGGCCAAAATTTGAACTTGTTTAAGATATTATGCATTTCCTCATTACCTGCAAGTTTGAAAAGGATCGGATCAGTAGAAACCAAGAAAAAGTGGCGACATTGATTTTTTGGATGCTCAGGGCAGGTACTCCATAGTCAGTGGTGGGATCCAGCCGAAATGCTAACTAATCCAAGCTTTTATGCATATCCTCATTACCTGCAAGTATGAAGAGGATCTGATGAAAAATGAAAATGTGATGACTTTGTTTTCTCCATTATAAGACTATGGGATTTTTTTCAAACGCTCAAGGGCAGCTAACTCCGTAGTCTGTGCTCGAATCGGGCCAAATGTCGAACTCATCCAAGCTCTTATGTATGTCATCATTACCTGCAAGTATGATAAGGATCTAATCAAAAACCTTGACTGCAGCACTCTGAAAGTCAAACTTGCTCGAGATATTGTCATGCACTACATTTGTGTGAATTTATTTTAAAATCCGTTGAGAAATGTAGGTGCTAGAGCGATGACAAAGTTTTTCTAAAAATAGCCACAGTGACCTTGACCTTGGGCACAGCATCCTGAAAGTCGAACTTGCTTGAGATATTGTCATACCCTACATTTGTGTCAAGTTATTTCAAAATCCATGGAGAAATGAAGGTGCTAGGGCGATGACAAAGTTTTTCTAAAAATAGCCACAGTGACCTTGACCTTGGGCAGAGCATCCCGAAAGTCAAACTTGCTCGAGATATTGTCATGCCCTACATTTGTGTGAATTTATTTTAAAATCCATTGAGAAATATAGGTGCTAGAGCGCTGACAAAGTTATTCTAAAAATAGCCACAGTGACCTTGACCTTGGGCGCAGCACCCTGGAAGTCAAACTTGTTTGAGATATTGTCATGCCCTACATTTGTGTGAAGTTGATTTAAAATCCGTTGAGAAATGTAGGCGTTAGAGCGATGACCAAGTTTTTCTAAAAATAGCCACAGTGACCTTGACCTTAGGTGCAGCACCCTGAAAGTCAAACTTGCTCGAGATATTGTCATGCCCTACATTTGTGTGAAGTTATTTTAAAATCTGCTGAGAAATGTAGGTGCTAGAGCGCTGACAAAGTTTTTCTAAAAATAGCCACAGTGACCTTGACCTTGGGCACAGCATCCTGAAAGTCGAACTTGCTCGAGATATTGTCATGCCCTACATTTGTGTGAAGTTATTTTAAAATCCGTTGAGAAATGTAGGTGCTAGAGCGATGACAAAGTTTTTCTAAAAATATGTGATGACGTTGTTTTCTCCATTATAAGACTACGGGATTTTTTTTCAAACGCTCAAGGGCAGCTAACTCCGTAGTCTGTGCTCGAATCCGGCCAAATTTCGAACTCATCCAAGCTCTTATGTATGTTATCATTACCTGCAAGTATGATAAGGATCTAAGCAAAAACAGTTGAGAAAACGTGATGACGCCATTTTCCCCATTATAACCCTATGGGATTTTTTTCAAACGCTCAAGGGCAGCTAACTCCGTAGTCTGTGCTCGAATCCGGCCAAATTTCGAACTCATCCAAGCTCTTGTGTATGTCATCATTACCTGCAAGTATGATATGGATCTAATCAAAAACAGTCGAGAAAACGTGATGACGCCGTTTTCCCCATTATAACCCTATGGGGGCTATCTGTTGCCATGGAAACCAGAGTTCTGAGCTGATCGGCACCAAAACCTAATGCAGCCTTTCCCCCACCCAAATGATGCTTCAGATAAAATTTGATTGCGATCGGCCCACTGGTCTTTGAGATATTTATGTTTGAAAGTGTTGACGCACCCACCCACGCACGGACGGACGGACGACGGCTCGACTCCCATCCTATAAGCTCACCTCTGAGCCTTCGGCTCAGGTGAGCTAAAAATGTATGGAAGCCAGCAAGACACAATTCATTAGTCTGAACAAAACTAACTACATTGTCTTCAAATAATCATATGAAAAATTAGCTACTTAGCTCTAAGGATCCATGTGTCTGATTTTTTTCGTCATTTTCTCCAATTTACCCCTTTAAAGGTCTGTTTACAATCCGACCGGAATTAATTACCTATTTATATACAGAGGTGCCCCATAAACTTCCTGCAAAAAATCAGCCGAATCGGTCCTGTGGTTCTGGAAAAGCCGTTTGAAAGTTTTTACCATTTATGGGCATGACGGCCATCTAAAATTTTGAATCATGACCATTTTAGCTATTTTTCGTCCTACAAATCATGACTACTCCCTATCAAATTTGATTCAGATCGGCCCAGCAGCTTTAGAGAAGAAGTCGTTTGAAAGTGTGGAAGGACGCAGACGGACGGACGACGGACGTACGACGGAGGATTCCTATCCTATACGCTCCCCTGGCGCCTTCAGTTCAGGGGAACTAAAAACCTGAAGCTGATAAAAGATCTCCACCTCCCAACAAACTCAATCATTACTATATTTGAAATAAAATAAAAGCGCTGCAGACATTGAACCATGCCCGCTACTGCATTTACATCAATCTAGTGCCATGACTTTGTCAAAAAAAAGAAATCAAAAGAAGGGGCACCAGTCTTTCCCTACATTTTTTTAATCAATATTGATGCATGTAAATAAAACATAATCAAAGTTCCACCTATTAAATCATATACATGTAATATTGAACGTATTTTTAGATAAATCAAGGGGCGTGATTCTGTTAAAATTGTAACGGGAAAATAAAATTCAAAAGCCCTACACTGTATCGTATATATACACAAAAGCAAGCATAACGAATATTTTTCCTTTTGGTGTGTTTAAGTCAAAATACAAATCTGCTTAAATTGGCAAACAAGGAAGATATTATCATCGCATGGAGTACACTTCGTCGCCAACTTGTTGAAATTTTATTTGTTTATTCATACGTAACGAAAGCGTAAACTACCAAGGGGTCAATATCAAAATTCACAAATACTGACCAGCTAACTGAGTATCTTGAACTGAGTTGTGCCTGGATCCAAAACTGATGCCCTCTTTATCCAGGACGCTACAATGTCTCAGAAACATCATCAAGAATTTTATACATTGGTTACTCGTTACAAACAAAGTTATGCCCCTTTATGCAAATCCCGTAAAGTATGTAAGTTTTGCGATAGGGAATTTCTGTGTATTTTTCAGCAAACCAAATTGAAAATGGATTCCAACTCGGGTTAAATAAAAGGGCAAGTGGTCACAATCAATTAGATTGATTGTAACAAAGGAAAGTAACTCTGTACGCCCTTCAAATAATGCAACCACATATTGAAATTTTGGGCGCTAGATCCTTGAAATTACTGGACAAAATTAAATGAAAATCATACAGCATATCTATCATAAAGGGCAGTCTATGGAAAGCGAATATGAAGACAAGATTTTTTCCAGGAAAACATTTTTATCGGCTTTTAAAATTCGTAACTCAAACCGGAAGTGAGCAAAATACGTGCTAATTTCAAAACAAAATTTGTTTTAAACGGATCCTTTACTCATAGCCTTACTCATTTTGAATCCCAAATTACCATATTTTTCTAAAAAAAATGATAATTCAGACGAATTTAAAAAAGTTCGAAAAAAATGGAAAAATGCAGATTATTGCATGTGCGATTTAACTGTATATGAAACAATTTTTAAAAAGATGTATACCGTTTTCCGGTCGGTTACATCATGCTAAACTTACGTGCAGCACTATTGTATTGATAATAATTTTTTGAACCAGAATTTTGTGATTTTTGCCTTTTTGACAAAAATCTTCATAACCTTTTCGAAGAATTGCACTGTGACAAGAAAATCCTGCAGAACATATGGCCGCGTATAGGCAAATCTCAGAAGTAAGTTAAAAGTAAAATATCATTACATTTAACGAGGCAAAACAAGACACTAAAATATATGCGTTTGTTTTGCTGTTGAGTATATTTCAATACATGCACAAAATTGTATCGAAATATTATCATTTATTCTGAAGACATTTGAGGAAACACATCTTCTACATAAATCAAGGGCCCTTATTCTACTGAAAATTACCGAAAACAAAACCTAATAAACCAAAATCTTGATCATATATTTATTAATGCATACTCAGAAAGTTAATAAAAATCCTGCTTTCAACCTGTATATATTGACTTAAAGTATATCTTTGACATAAATGAAGGGCCTTTACTCTCTAGTTTCTGTGTAAAAATTCGCCCACTTGCAATCCCTTACCATTCCTCTATGAAGCCAATGTCTATGCACATTTTAAGAAAATCGGTCGAAAGCTACTAATGTGAAAGCAAGCAATAACGGACAAAAGGCCAATCAAATGTTTGAGGGTATAGCTTCATACCCCGCAAATTTATGTTTGGAGGGCTATAAAACGCCGTAGTCACATGCAGAGCTACGAGATACTTTATTGTTAACAAAAGTTTGAAACAAAGGGACAGAACAAACGCACGGAAAAGGTGGACGAGGATACAACAGCAGAACAACATGAGAGCTGGTTCATGACAGCATAGCTCAATTGACCTGACTTTTGCTTGTCATTTTATCAAAGTTCTAATTATATTTCCTTGATAATAAAGGTCTATGAGGCTGTTGATGCTTGTACTGATTAACTTTGGAACAATATCTAAAATCAGTCCAAGTATAGACGATTTTCACCCAGGCAGTGCAAAACTTTGTGCCTTTAGAAACCTTTAATCAAGCACTTAAACATAAAATTTCTAAAACCATGACATTGATCTAAAAGCTTACCAAAGGGGATAAAGGTGCTTTTGCCTCAACCTCTAGACCCTAATCTTAGGCCACAGTCTCACTGTCACGTATTGAGAGCTAGGTTTTACATTTTTTATAACGTGGCAAAACGGCAGTATAAGTTGTAAAACGAAATGAATGCGTATATAGATATAGCTAAATAAAAGGTAAGTTAAAGGTTTCCCATAGCCTAATAGCCGTAGGGGCAGTGGGGGTTACAGACCCACTGTATCTTGGGCACTACTCTGGCTTCAGACCCTATTTTCAATATATGCTCTGCAAAGGAACATAGGGTCTGGTAACTTACATGTGAGGCGAAGCCTAAATCTTCCCCAGCAGTGAACTTTACTGACCTTATGTCTAGCCCTTAATGTACTTGCAGTCAAAGCAACAGTTTGAAAATGAAAACACAGATGGTCAGCCTGATAAAACTAAAGTGCTGGAGTAAATTGTTTTTGTAACTCTGGATTTAGAGATCATGAAACTATCTGAATAATACTGACCCTGAACCTACTGATTTTCTGTAATGGATTGTTCTACCTTTTGTTTGCGACTAGTTCATTTTATAGTTAAGGGGGTATTTTATGAAAATATAAGCAAATGCCAAGGAGTGATCAAGCTTCTCTAGAGCAGTCTCATCGAGGTCTACACTGTTTGCTGCAACATGTTTGTCAAATTTCAGAGGTACAATTCAGATGCATAAGTGGTCACCTAATACGACATGCATTTGTCAACATTAGAATATGGAGGAAGGTTCCCGTATACTTACACAACTGATGGTCAAAGAATTTATAAAAAAGCGTTAATCATCTCAAAAAGATCCAAACCATCTTTAGGACGAGACACACTGGCCTTTTAACAACGCCCTATACATTCCAGTCTGATCTGATCAGCACCAGTGATGGTCCAATACACACCAGTTTTTTTTGAACTAGAAAATTGTGTCTGTAAGACACTTATGATGCCCCCATGCAGCGCCTGTCCATGACGTGAATATCCATACAGCACTGACAAAGAATCCACTGAAAACATTACACGAACTCCATACCCTACTATGTAAAAAAAATTCCCCAAAATGACTAAGTTAAAAAAGCCGTAATTTTGTCAAAATTAATTTTAGATCTATCAAAATGTCTCATGCACATCTTCAAATATGTCAACAATTTGTAGACAGTGGTTGTTGAAAAAGATCAATTGAAAACTGTGGGACAAATTTATAACATAAACTTCATACTCTGCAATGCAACAATTTACACTAGAATGACTAAGTTCAAAAGACCGTACTTCTATTAAAATTTATTTTAGCTCCATCAAAAATTTACACATATATTTTCAATATGTTTACAACAAGTATGCAAAGTTTGAAAAAGATCCATTGAAAACTGTGGGAGAAGATGATTACACAAACTCTATACCCTACAATGCAAAGAATCTGCCTAAAATGACTAAGTTCAAAAGACCGTTTTCTGTCAAAATTTATTTTAGCTCCTTTCAAAATTTACATTCATATTTTCAATATATCCACAATATGTATGCAAAGTTTAAAAACGATCGATCGAAAACTGTGAGAGAAGTTGATTACACAAACTTTATACCCTACAATGCAAAAATCTGCCTAAAATGACTAAGTTCAATAGGCCGTAATTCTGTTAAAATTTATTCTTGCTCCACTAAAAATCCACATGCACGTTTTCAATATGTCCAAAATATGTATGCAATGTTTGAAAACGATCCATTGAAAATTGTAGGAGGAGTTGATTACACAAACTCTATACCATAAAGCGTGGCGAACGGACGGACAGACAGACAAGGGCAAATCTTAATGTCCCCTGACTATCGTCACGGGGGCATAAAAAATACTACGCTCAGATCCAGTGACTGGACTTGCACTGATCAGACCTTCTTAAAACATTGCTAGAAACGGACTGGCATAAAGCTGATCATGACTGGTGAGCAGTGGATATTTAAGGAATGAAGAATGTGATACAGCTCACTGTTTAATGCCTATTACTTATTTAAGCCAATATAAAATTAATCTTATTCACAGAATGTTAAACAATATACCACAAGAACTTTCAATTTTGGCATGGTTTAAATTTTGGAATTGAATGGGGTGCAATGTAATAGTCTCATTCATTTCCTTCCATTGATTTCGAATGCTACTCTTACAGCAAAGAATTTATTCCCCCTTCGGAAACAATTTCTTTCCCATAAGAGAACCATCATCTCACACTCTGGGAGCAAACTGTACCAAAATAGATGTAGATGGTGTCATCCATTTAAGTCCATTCCACCCCATTCCTTTTCATGGTTTTAAACTTTGCCCTCAGATTCACAGACAGGTAATGGTATTCGCAGAAACCAAAACAAATTGATGAGATAAAGATCTATGTTAGTCTAATGGACAATTTATTGCACTTGTAATGTTGCTTTGATTAATTCAAGAATTTTTGAGAAGAATATCATATTGCGGAGCCTGTAAGTAAGTTACCAGGCGAATCTGACCCACATAGTAACAGAGATTCGACGAGAGCCAGGCTACTTTGGCTCAGCTGATGAAAGTCGGAGCCCATCTCTTGCCTTTCGCTGCCTTATCCTTCCCTAATTCGAAAAAGGTGTCTATTGACTGCTGGGTCGACAGAGAGAGTGTTTCAGTCCCAACGCATATTGGGCCATGCCCTATATTTCACGGTTGATTGAACATAGAAAAAATATTCACCTGCTGCGTTAAGCTCAGTTTCTTAGTAGCCGTAAGGGCTAGCTTTAGGCTTTCTCAATAGATACATCTGTTCAAGATTTACTGATGCATCGCATCGTGACCTATCGTTCAAGGTTGATTGAACATATATAAAGATACTCATCTCTTGCGTTTAGCTCAGCTTTTTAGTACTCGCAAGGGTTAGAGGCATCAAACTTGCTTCATTGATACATCTGGGGAAGATCTACTGAAAAAAAAAACATGCACATCAGGCAGTGGGCTGTATTTATGGCCCAATGATTTTGCCTTATATCTCCTGACACTGTGACCTCATACTAATTATAGATCAGTGTGACCTATATTTCATGGTCCAGTGATTTTGCATCAATTGTCTTACACTTTAACATGGATTTGCATTACACTTTGGGTATGTGTGTGAGCTGACACTGTGAGTGACCTCATACTAATTGTAGGTCAGTGTTATCTATATTTCATAATCCAGTGATTTAAGCCAAATTGACTAGGTTTGGGTCCGGTAAAACTAGTTTAAGCTCCCCAGTAATTTTTTGCTGACCGTTCCAAGGCGGTACTTCTGTTGCGGTTCCTTGATATTATATTGCGCTGTGTCCGCTTGTCTATGGTCTCTGGCGGTTTGGTACCTGTATTGCTGCCCAATCTGCCTTGTTTTGTTCTGTTTTGTAATTGAAATAAAAATACGTAAAATAGATGTTGATGTTGTTATTGGGGTAGCTGAGTGACCATCTGTTTGGGAAAGAGCTGCTCATTCAGTTTACTGTGCGTATCTTTCGTAAACTTGTGTCAATTTCTATGTTTATGTGGTTCTTTCCCTATTGGGTTTTGAGAGCGGAATGTGGAATTTGATTGTTTTAATTCCTGATCATTGCCTATAATTTTACTTTCAACAATTTCATTGACTTCTATTATACTTGGTGTAAAAGTACAGTCAGATAGTGACTGAATTCCTGTTACTTCTAGGTGACTGTGACCTTTTACTGTTCATTGATTGTCATATCTCTTGCAATATTTTAGAGGTTTGAATAATTCTTAGGTCAACCATTTATTTTGACACCGAGTTTATCCCATGTCACTTGGCCGGTATTGTCTACTTTAAACTAATGCTTGTTAAAGTCAAGCTCCTGCAAAGTCGCGCATTATTGTCTTCTGACAATTCTTGTTTCCAAATATAGACTGATTTTAACCATACACCGTGAAAACACTATGTCTTTAAAAATACTTAGAAAGATAATGTGAATTTTCTATTATCAAAATCTTGACCGTGTTGTCACCAAAGGAAGCGAGAGCGGCATGCTTGAAACTTTTCACATTTTTTCAACATCAGTGAAAGTATCAACTCAGAATATTCATGGTTTGATATAGTTGGCTTAAAAATCTCTAACCTAGAACATCAAAAATGTTAAAGTAATTTCGCAAGTCCGTGACTTTGCCCTTAACGTCACAAAGCCTGGGTAAAAGAGCTGGTATAAAGTAAAACCATTAACCATCCTCTAACATCCGTGAAAGTATGAACCAAATCCATCCGTGTGTTTAGAAGAAATTGTACTTTAGAACACGTTTATCAGGAACAACCGAACATCGACGTCTGACTGACAACCATAGCTTTTCCTAGGCCGGGATACTAACAACAGCCATTAAGGCGAGCTGAAAAGCCATTAGTTAAACGATAATTTTTTTTATTTGGCTTTTGAAAGAAAGAGATTTTTCGCATGTACGTGGCTGGCGTAGGGGCGGGGAGAGTGGGGACGGGGTTATTGTGTGGGAGAGAAAGAAGGAGTACAGTAGGAATGACATTATGTTTATGTGTGTAACTACTCGTATTTGTTTTTTAGCATAAACAGTGATAAAACTTACATATTTAAAGTTAAATCTTTATATTCACTCAACTTATATTCGGTTTTTGTACAGCGTGAAAATAGACCAATGCACAATACTTCGAAGCAAACTTCGATACAGGACAACATGTCGAACACTATCAAAAAGATCAGAAAAGACAAAATTGAATCTTGTCCTTACAATGGCAGCGTAGGTATATAAAAGTTTGTATACTGACCATGGAAGTTAACGATATCAGTGGGTACATAGCATGATAAAATGGTTCTTGTCTTATTATAAAGTAAACAATTAATTAATTTGAATAGGTTCAATTTCAGAGAGAGCATCTCTGCCAACATTATTTGGCCGCCCTTCTTAATTGGGGCTAACTCTTAAAGGAAACTGTTTCCCCCGCTAAAAGCAAAACTCATTCCCATTCAGAGCAAACCTAATATTGGAAGAGGTAATGGTATCTCGTTCAGGAAAACAGCCAGAAAATCACAAAACGGAAACAAAGAGGAAATCACTTGTTTTCCTTTGCAAAAATGGCGCAAAACCAAGGAGGTGTGCCCATACATCATAAGACTAAACAACCGTATTTAAAGAAACATTATTTGCATCTATTCTTATTATTTGCAACATCATATGCATTATTCAAAAAATCAAATTGTATTTTTATCATTCTTTAAGCTGTAGTGGTGATAAAGGCCGTCAAAACAATTCCTCATGCATTGCTCTGAAACAACCGTCATGATTTGATAAAGTGCATGATCATCGCTTAAATTCTACATGAATTGCTATGAAATGACCGTCATGATTTCATGAAGATAATGCTGGTCGTTCGTTTCTTGTATCGTTTTGGTCGATGCTAAAATAGTTGAAGGGCTTTCAGTTGTCAGTATGATTCATATAGTAACACTTTGTGTCGTCATTTAATGCCTCTTGTTTTTTCCAAGTCGCTAAACTTATGTCGCACAACATCCTCGTCCACACACCAAATGGGAATGGAAAACAATAATATGATACACCAAGAACAGAAAGACAAGTGCAAAGGCAAGAGGTAAGTCCAGATGGACGCGAGGCTAACCACATGATGCAATATGAGTTAAATGCAAATAGAAAGCTGACAAGGACAGCAGTATAAAAACCACGAAATAACCATACCAGAAACGGTAAAAGGTAAGCTTCTGGAGGCGAGAGTGTAAGACGAGATAAGACCTATTTTACCCGCACGTAACCAACGCCCTGGATTGTATTGTGTTTCATAAACATGTGAGCCGCGACACGAGAAAACCAACAAAGTGGTTGTGCGCGAAGCGCAGACTCAGATCAGCCTGGGCATCCGCCCAGTCCGTTCAGACTCTTTGCTAGGTACTTAAAGGGTGGCTAAGGATCTAAGGTACCTCCATGCGGACAGAGAAGACTCTGATCAGACTGGGCGGATGCCCACGCTGATCTGAGTCTGCGCTGGGCGCACAACCACTTTGTTTGTTTTCTCGTGCCGCGGTTCATATAAGTATATAAGTACCGGATATTTGATCTGTGTGAAGGGATGCAAACCGATCAATGGATTAACAAAGCACACATGTAAAAAGGATTATTCCGAGATGAAACAAGATGAACTCTCAACATCAACCACAACACTGAAGCGCTGAAACAAGAGGAGATGGACAGTCGAATCCCGATGGGTTCACATGTTAAAACCTGGAAAGTTTACAGGGATATGAAACGGGGAGGCGATAAGAGTCAGTCATGAGCAGTTTATTATCAAATTCACTTTCGAAAGAAATATTAAGAGCTTACAAAAGCTTGCATTAGGGAACCTGCTACAGTAAATTGAACAAATAAATTCAAGTTATATAGTCTTGCCAGTTGCTGCATTTTCGCTCCCATATGTTCAACCTATCTTCGTGTATATCGTTCTTTCCTTCAAAGTCGCAACTATCATCTTGTCCGTTATTATTATTATTCATTTTTACTTTCCATAATACCATCGTCCTTCTTACCTTCAGATCAGCATTTTTGTATTCATATGTATCCAAACGTATGTCCTTGATCAAAATATTAGTCAGCTCTTTTGTAAATTCAAAGGTTATGCGGCCACGTGAATTCAGTCATGATTTACCTCGCTGGACAGTCCATATCATAATATAAATGAGCTATGATCCATCTCTAATGATAATATCGAATGAGAAAAGTTTCGTGGCGTGAGTCTGGCTGAAATATTAGGAGGCGATGCAAAGAAGAAAATATTTTGACTACTAAATTTCAAGGTTGCATTTTATTCACTTACGAATTGGTCAGGCTGGCTAACGTATACTCTCCATCGTCAGTATAAATAATCTCATGCAGCGGAGCCGACCACTTGACAGCGAATTATTATATTTTGGGAAGTAACAGTTTCACGTCGTATCACAAAGAAGGGCCCATTCTTATCTTGCTTACTTTATGTATCGTTTAATTCAGCTCACCATACTATGATAGAATATAATTACCTTTTGTGCGAAATCACGCAATCCTTTGTTACGTTTGTTTGAATGACAAAGTTATGTAACTAATGTAGAAGAAAAAACACAATTAAATTAAACATTAAATATAAAAGATGTGTTCAAAGTACATGATTGTTCGGAACCCAGGAAGGGACATGTGCAATATGTTTCTAAGTCGTGGCGACGACTTATTAAGTCGTTCCCACGACTTATTATGCGTTCCCTTGACTTATCATTTCGTTACCACGACTTACTATCTCGTTCCCTCGACTTATTTTGTCGTTCCCACGATTTATTATTTCGTTCCCTCGACTAACTATTGCGTCACCACGATTTACTATCTCGTTCCCACGACTTAAGTCGTTCCCACGTTCGATAAGACCGAATTGAAGATTGACTGGTGGAGGCGCGCTCTGACTAAGGTGCCAATCCAATGACTACACAAGTTATTGTTTGCTAAGCGTAGACCCAAGCTTTTTTGTAAAAACTGACACTTGTGGTTATTATCATCAGTATTTCATTTCACCACTCATAGTTCTGCAACATGTCAAGATCCGACTTATACTGACTTGGCATTGTTAAACTGGCTTCGTTCATAAAAGGCAACCAATACAATCTACACACACCGGACTGTTCCATAAATGGGGTTGCTAGAGCGATTTTCAAATTAGAAACATCTACCTGTTATAAATTTGTATGATTTCTCTATAGAAGCATATTCTTTCTGTCGCTGTCTGTCCATTTCAAAATTTACGCCTTGTTTTGTCCTTCCGTTCTTCGTCTCGCCTTCTATGAGAGTGACAGATTGATAACAAGAGGCTGCGTGCAATGAAACCCCGCCTAAAGCAGGTCTCGAAGCCGGGACCGCTAGATCAGCAGGCCGGCGTTTAGCCCACTGAGCTCCCGGGGCTCCCCTTTTTGCATATGCATGTAAGCTCAGCACAAGGTTGTTGCAAACAATCTGCAGACAAGAAGGCACGCGCAGTCTGACCTAGCATCCTGCTTGTTAGGTATGCTAACGCCAATGCTTATCTCCACAATCATTACATTTAACAGTCAAGGAACATTATACTTGTGTTCCGATATAGCAATGTATTTCAGCGTTTTTATGATAATGCAACTACGAGTAAAGACTTTAAATTTCATATCAATCTAAGCATAGTTTGACCAGATTTCATTTTTTTGTGTGTAAATGTGGTGATTTAGGAGAGCAACTTGCGGAAAAGGATCATATATGTCGAATATTGTGGACGACTCGTTATTATAAACTGCATTAAAATATATGCAATATAACTAAAGTTGAATAGCATTCTTAGGTCTTGGAAAGATTAAGCACATTCATAAATTTTCGGATATTGAATATGCGGCGAGGGTGGAGGTAAGCCGTGGCTATTGCCATGTCAGTGCATGTGTCAGGTCTCGGTTTACAACTGTATGGATTGTTAAGAACACTTCGATTGTATCAATTTCTGATCGCTGTCTATAGGGGCCCCGGTAGCTCAGTGGATTAAGCGCTGGCCTACTAATCTAGTGGACCCGGCTTCGAACCCCGCTTGAGGCGAGAATCTTTCCTCCCGTAAATGGGGTTCTGTTGCAAACAGTCTTCATCATTACCCGCCCATCGTCCTGATCTGACTGAAATACTGTCGAAAAGGACGTACAATTGCAAGTCATCCACCCATCATTGACTATCTTTTTACTTTGTAAAAATATGGCTTAAATATCATCCCAACATGCAGCCAAAATGTCGTTGTTACTAAAGCAGGGATCCGGATATGTTTGCTTTTTTTACACTTCTGGGATAATGATTCTTAATTCTCAGCAAAAACACTTGTCGTGATCCCTCAATAGAGCTGCCTTGATGACAAAGTTAAAATGAATACTCGCAACATCTGTTGCTTAGGAGTATAACAAATATCCTCAAAATCCATTCTGATTTATATTCACTTTAAAGTCCGCATAATATGCAAGTAGAATGGTATCTCTGTTTTTAGTTATTCTATATATTCAGACCAATCCGAAGACCAGGTAAAGGATTTTATCAACGGTACACCAGGACAAATCGGATCGATTTATTAACTCGTGGCCACGAGTTAATTTGACCAATAGGAGGGCAGTTTTAACTCGTGGCCACGAATTACTGAGTCGTGGGAATGACTTAGTAAGTCGAGGGAATGACATAATTAGTCGTGGTAACGACTTAGTAAGTCGAGGGAATGACTTAATAAGTCGAGGGAACAACTTAGTAAGATGATGGAACGACATAATAAGTCGTGGAAACGACATTATGACTCGAGGGAACGACTTAGTAAGTCGTGGGAACGACATACTAAGTTGAGGGAACGACTTAATAAGTCATGACTACGAAGTAAGAAAAGATATTGCACATGTCCTTCCCGGGGCTCTGTATGATTGCCTCCGCCTAAGATGATATAAGCCGCGACACAAAAATATCAAAAAGAGGCATGTGCACCCAGCGAAGACTCCGATCAGCCTGGGCATCCGCCCATTCTGATCAAACTCTTCGCTATGTGCTTTAAAGGTAGCTAAGTGCCTGAGCTACCCTCCATGCGGACAGCGAATAATGTGTAAAACGTGCATGAATGCCCCTGCATAAACCAAAGTGGATGAGAAGGCGATGATCAGGAACCGACACAATCGTTTATTAAATTCTGTCTTTAAGTTAAATGTCAAGCTTTAAATATTCCTTCATGAACAGTTTTATTCGAATCCATCAAACAAAGTCTACGATCAGTTGCAAATTCACTGGTCCATGGCAAGTATGTCAAACTGAGTTACAAAAAAAATTAAAAGACTTCCTTCTAGAGCAGAGAACACGTTCGAAAGAAGGAACATGTGTCATAATACAAGTTCTATCAGGGAACCTACAATGCAATTAGAAACATGATCAAAAGTGTTATACGAAATCGCTGAATAGTTTCAGAAATTCAAGGTTAATTGCAAAAACATGAAATGTAGGTTGCTTCCAGCATTAATTAAAAGGACAATATAAATATTCTGCACAACAAGCTGTCTTAGCTTGATTCAGATTCAGGTACTAGTATCTACGTTATAATCAAAATTATATGAATCGTTTAAAGAAGATATGTCTCAGTTAAAATTAAAAATACCTTTAAAGAGTAAATACACTTCAGGAACTGACTGAATCAGATTCCAAACCCTATCCACAACATAAAATGGAAAGATTGACAAAGACATCCCGACAAACAATAAATTACAAGTGATAAGCCGAGTCAGCTCTCACCAAAATAGGTGGCAACTCAGTTATCTTTACTGAACTAAATAATTTAGACCAACAGAACCGTTTTATCCTACCGAAGGTTTCGATGTAAAGCCTGTTGCATTGCTCTAGGAGCCCTAAAAACACTGTACGCTCGTACAGCGAAATGCTAAGACCGTAATTATCTGTCATGGATATGCAGTCTGATCTGAGGCAGGACCGTCATGATTCACTTAAATCACACAAATTCTGACTGACAGTATCGGATAATACTTAGAATTATACCAGAAAACGACGACTTATCCATTAGTTTTTTCATTAGTAATTTCATTGCTGTCCGTCTCAAGGCGGCACTACTGTTTTGCTTCTTCTTTGTTGTTTTATGCGTTGTTTGTCGCTTTGACTGTTTTGATATATGTTTTTTTTGTAATAAGGCTAGCTCTGATATTAAAAAATGAAAATGGGTAAAAATAGATGTTAATTTTTATACGCCCGTTTTGAAAAAAAACCGGACGTATTATGTCATGGCGCTGTCCCTCTGTCCGTAAACATTCTTGTTCGCGGCATAACTCAGTAATTATTATGGATATCTTCATGAAATTTAGTAGGAATATGTATTAGGACAGGGCAATGTGTTGCGTATAAGAATAGTTGCTCCCTCTTCCTTTTTTGTAAAGTTATGCCCCTTTGAGTATTTTATTCCCTACAAGTCCTGTGCGCGCCATAACTAGATAACCGTTTGGAATATCTTAATAAAACTTCATAGCAGTGTGTATGAAGACCTAACAATGTGTCACGTAGAACAACAGATGCTCTCCCTTACTTTGCTTTAGAGTTACATCCCTTTGATTAGACTTTTGAGGATATTATTGTGTATACTTTTCTTGTGCATACCATAACTTCCTAACCTTTTGGAATATCATAATGAAACTTTATAGCAGTGTACATCGACATAAGACAATGTGTTGCATATAAGAATGGTTGCTCTCCCTTTCTGAATTATGGAGTAACTTTCCTTTTATAAATACTTTTAGGCTATTCCAAGTCACTCTAAATCTCCTTAACCGTTTGAAAGATTATAATGAAACTTTGTAGGAATGTGTATTATAATGGGGCATTGTATCCTGAGGAAGAACCACAACTCTAGATTACTTACTAACTGATTTATCTGCTTTTGCATAAATTTCCTGTTTACTCTGTAACTCCTTTACCGTTTGAAATATTTTAAAACAACATAATGGTGATTTGTATATTGTCAAGGAAATGTATTAAAACCAAGAATGGTAACTCTAGTATATTAAATTAATGAACTATCTCCCTTGTTTGACTTTGGCTTCACTCAACTTCTGAGCCACATCAACATGAAAGCTGATTATCGGTATACTAATAGTATTTGATGTGTTTAATGTTTAAGTAATGTTGCCATAATTAATTATAGAGTTATTGTCCCTGTTTGTCTGCCTGTCCATCCTTTTCTAAACAGTCTTGTTCATTCTGTTAACTTTTTCTGACATGGCATTAAAACGATCGTATTACGCGCCGCTTGCGAAGCCCTTGTTTACGTATAGTATATTCTTATTGTCAAGGTTGGTGCATTTTGTAAGACTGTTGTGTGGGCGTTGGGTGATTTTGTTGGATTGAACAACTAAGTATCTTATGAGGCAAGGCTTAACAATGAGCGATAGTTTGTCGACCAAAAACCGGTTATGCCCCCACCCTCAGTATATGTCATTACTGGTCGTCCGAGGGCGGAAGTTTAGTTTTGGTTCTTCTTGGAAGTTTTGTATGTTGTTAGTTGCTATGCTTGTTATTGACCTGTTGTTTGCGACGTTCAGGCTAGCCCGTTGACCACCTACATGACAAATGGCTGTTCACATGGCATGTTGCCACTGATGTTGTCTTTGGTGGTGACTAATTTTGTGTTGTCTCTTTTCCAGCTGGTGGCTTGGGTTGGATCTGGGATTGAATTGTATCAGTACCTGTGAATTTTCCTCCGTACTTTTAGTGGTTAACCAATTCAACCTTTGCTTACCTCTTCGATTGCATGCCGGTCGGTCGGGCTTCGGACTTTATGAAGGCGCAAACCTAAACCTAACTTAATAGTAACTTAGACGGTTGGCACCTGACACCTGTATTGGGAGGTCTTGGGTCGGGGCGATTGTGGTTTAACTAGTAGGTCTCTTCAACTCCGGAGTCTCAGTGTGGCTATTTCTGTGAGTCCTCACATTTGTTTTCTCTTAGTTTTAATTTTGATATATATGTTTCTGATGTATATAGGAACATTCCTCGCAAACGGAACAGTTAAGTGTCTGATTAACCAAAGCAGAACCAAGTGCAAGGATTAGTCGTGAGCTCTAACCGATTATGCCCCCCCCCTCCCCCCCCACACACACGAGTTATTTCTTTACTGGCCGCCCCAAGGCGGCACTTCTGTTTAGGTTTTTCTTGTTTATTTTATGTGTTGTTTGTTGCTATGAATTTTATTGATATATTGTTTGTGATGATAAGGCTAGCCTGGTGATCACTTATATTGGAAATGGATCATCACATGGCTGCCGCTGATGATATCTTTGGTGGTGATTACTTATGTGTTGTCTTTTTCCCAGATGGGACCTGGTGGGATCTGGTATTGATTTGTGTCAGTTCCTAAAAAAAAATTCTGTTTACTTCTGCTCTTTCATGAAGCAATCTGCTTCTAGAGGGAGAGTAGTGCTGTTGTGCAATACTTTGAGAGCTGGCCTCCATTAAGAATGGAGGCAAAAATAAAAATTACGGGGTTGCCTCCCTTCAAAATATACAATTTACCTGTTTTACGAAAATTATTGGTTGGATTCTTTATCATGTATATCTAATATGCATTTACCATTGCTATTGGACTCGTTTAGAATAGTTTGCTAGTATAGACATCAGTTTCGGAAGATATTTTATAGACGAATAAAAAATGAGCTGCAACATAACAAAACCATCAAAGCAACAAAGTGACATGTGCGCTCAGTGAAGACTCAGATCAGTCTGGATATCCGCCTTGTCTGATCAAAGTCGTCTCTGTGCGCTTAAAGGGTAGCTTTGGGTCTAAGCTAGCTCCATGCGAAATGTTAAGACTCTGATCAGACTGTTCAGATGCCAAGGCTGATCTGAGTTTTCGCTGGGCGCACACGCAATTTTGTGTTTTTATTGTGTCGCGGCTCAAATGTATACGGACTAACGGACGGAATACGGAGCATGCCTTTTCTATAAGCTTAACCAGGAGCCTTAAAGCCACAAAGAAGCTAATAAGGCAATGTCACCCTTGACAGATAGTTCGAGCATCCTTGATTGTGTACAAGACATGAGATGTGAGATTGGAAAGCAACCTTTTAGCATAAACGTACATGATAGATTCTAAACAGCTTTGTCATCTGTGCAGTCTGATCGTATTGGTCCCTGCTCGCATCAATAATCTATTGATCCTGAGGAGTCTACACGAAGAATATCGACAATTCCGATCTGACTGCAGGAATTTGCAGTGTGACCTGAGTCTAAGCTTTAGCTGATCGCAAATATACTCAGCAAAAGGAGAAACTTGACGGACGAAAGTTTGTCGTTGTTTTTGGAACACCAACATTTTTGGAAACCTCAAATTCATACCTATATCTCGTGCTTTGGAAGTAATTAAACAGTCTTTCCCTTCAATTCTAGTAAAATACCATGGCACTTGAATAATTGGAAACACTAAAACTGGTTCTAAAAAAGACAGGGGTTAATTTCAGAAAAAAAGCAACAGTGAAAACGCAAACTACTTTTAATTTAAAACAAAATGTGTCAATTTTATCTTAAAAACAGTACAATAAATGAAAATTAATCAATTTTCATTTCAGCCGTGACGTTGACGTCTGATTCTGGCGAGGTCTTTTAAACTGCAGGCAAAATTTCTGTATTCTGTGTTCGCTTGTTTTCGTACAGCGATTCACTGTTACTGGCTGTCAGAAAACTGTTTTAAAGACGCAAGGATATGCAGCGACTTTACTAAAAGCATGCAAAATATTTGGCGACGTACACATCAACGCACAGAGGCACAATGTCAGTATTTTTTCTAATTTACAGAGAAGTGTAACATTATAATAGTAATGCAGAAATTGAAAGTTTAGGCAGGAATTTACTTTTACTTTCAATGTAATGCGTCTACATAGCAGTTTGCTAGAAAAGCTATTAATGCGTAATTGCGTACGAGCAAAACAGGCAAAAACGTGTAAAGGTAGCATACAAAGAATTTTTGCATATTCAATCGAGAGGAAATAGGTGCTCACGATACACATATTCAACAGCATATATTGACATATATCGTATATCTGATTTCTGTGAAATGAAATGACAGAAAAATAAAAACCGCCAAGTTTCTTCAATTTATTTCTTTTATTATTATAATTATTATCATTATTTTGTTTGCTCAGTTTACGATACGGTGCCTCCTCCTGCGATTAATTGATGAGCCCTAGCATCACAGACTGCAGTTTATGGTTTCCTAGTGGCCACAAAATGTTTGAACAATATTGAATAAACGTTGCCTTCACGTCACAACATTGATTCAACGCTGATTCATTGTTGTTTCAATGTTGCATGCCTGATTGGCTCTTTGATCTCTTTGAGACAAAAAAAAACGCATATTGTAGGTTCATGACAGCTTGAAAAAGTCAACATCGTTATTGCCTTTCCCGGAAAATTGTGTACAGTCGTAAGATATGATAAGACGGTGGGCTTCTTCATCATACACTATGGCATGTGGTAGTCCACTCAGACCATCCTGTCTAGACAGCAGATTATTTTCCTTAGACAAGTCCCCTGACAGTACTGAAACCTCATGTGCCCAGCTGTAACAGACATAGACGTTACCGGCATAGTCAGTGGTAACACCTCTAGGATACTTCTTCTTCAGCTCACGTCTAGTGATAACCTGTCCAGTGTCACCATTTAACAACGTCAACGTGTGCTTTCCAGTGTCTGTAACTATCACAGAGGATGAACTCCCATCACCGGGACTAATGATGTACAAAGGCTCTATAAACAGTGGTTGTCTCTGTTGATCAGACGACACTGACCAGTAAACTCTACCAGTCTGGTCAATTAGCTTCACTGAGGGAGGACGATCGTATGGACTGGTGACAACTAATTTGTTATGATATTTGCTTATGCCTCGTACACTGTAAGATAATTGTGTTGTGGTCTTGATACTGAGTTGACTAACAGAAATATCCAGTATAACCAGTGATTTGTTGTCAGTAGTAACAGCCGCTTCTTTGTCACTGATCACAGCTATATCAAAGGGTTTGCCAGAAACTGAAACAAAGAACTTCTTGTCATGAAAGAACATTTTAACTCTACCATTATAAGAATCAGTCATCAGTAACCTCCTAGTTTTTGTTATCACCATGCCTGAGATCCAGCAAGTGTCTGCATCTTCTTTAAGTTTGACGCTGTAAGTACCCTGTTTAGTGGCTTTTAACTTTGATAGACGTTGAGCCGGCTTTGGAAACCGAGGCTTAATTCCTAATTCTCCTGTGTTTTTATTACCTTGCGTTTGTCCAGTTTTAGGCTTGGCTGCTATCTGATTAAGACAAGAAACTGGAAAGACTATTTCTGGGATGACAATATTGGCGTCGAACTCTAAGTCTAAACTTCGTATTGTTCCAAAGTTAAATGACGACGATAAGAATTCTTGAACTGTCTGGCTTGGTATTAATGTCAGTGATACTGGTTTACCTAGTTCATGTGAGTCCAGGAGCTCAGTCGTGAATTTCTTCGTATAACTGACAATTTCTTGCAGTCGCAGAAAGACCTTCGTATCAATTGCTTTGGCATTCAGCTCTCCCAATCTAACTATCTGTGACTCAAGTTTTATAATCATATCATTGTATTTCTTTTGCCGCTGAAATAGAATGTGTATCTGGGAATGACAACTCGTTTCTATTTCATTTTTAATGTCATCAAACAGCTTATTGAGTTTTACAATCACCTGGTCGTAAATTATTTGAGCGTCACTAATCATTGTTTTCAGTTGATCTTTTATTTTGTTTATATTTTTGTTTACCGAGAGTAGAGCTGCCTTCAAATCTTTCTGTAGAGTTTTCATTTTGTCATACAATACGCCTGTTTCAGAAACATCAACAATTTTACATGCATTTTCAACAGTCTTGATGGAGCAGCCTTTGTGGCCGGAAGAAGAGCATAACAAGCACAGCAGAATCTTATGTTCACAACAAAAGACATCTTTCGGTAGTTTCGGATGGACATTGCAATATTCAAACCGTGGTGGTTTTTCAGCCTGTGATTTTGGTATATCCTCACCTTCTACGACATCGTGGTGTCTGGAAGACTGGAGTTTTCTATGTACGCTATGACAGTCAGAGCACAGGAACTGAACACAGTCTTTGCAGAACCCGCGAACTCTGACATTTACGCCCTCATCCTCATAACATGGATCGCAATAGGGGTTGATAAACTCGTCACTTGTCCCATGGCGAAAGTCCAAGGAGTCAGACATTCTGCAAAGACAAAAAAAATGATTGGGAATCATTTCTGGATGGTCTCTATCAACTAGGAGACTTAATGCAAGATCAGCTTTAGTTATTTATTTTATTTTATTATATTTTTAATTATGTATTTATTTTTTGCTATTTTTTCTAAGACCGTTATTTGTTTCTGCATGGGATTTAACGATTAAAAAACTTATTTTGAATTGATAAGCCATTTTTATTACTTTAGATGTTCTATTAATCATATGATCAAATGTTGTCTGTCTGTTATACTCTTCTACCAAATGAAAATATTTCTACAATACAGACTTAAACCATGTTGAATTACCCCACCCACTTCTTTCGGCCCATAGCTCAGTAACTAGGGCTTTCCGACCAAGGTCACATATGGCTCAATAAACTAGAGACACTGGAGTAAACCATCAGTTAAAAACAGAAAACTTTGTTAGGATGCAGAAAACCCACCTTTATTGATACCCCTCCTTTCTTAAACCATGTCATTGATCTAAAGCTCTACGAAGGTTATTGAGCTTGCTCTGCATTAACTTCTGGGCCAGCTTCATCACATCTTGGTCACCAAAGGAAATGACGGTGGTTGTATTTCATATTTTGGAGCTTTATTCAACGTAGGTAAAAGTATAAACTTAGTTAAAAAAATTTAACAAAATTTCTAAGTACGTGACCTTTCCTTAGAGGTTCCCAAGGGGGGAAAAGGCTGGTACATTATGAAACGATAGACCATTGTCTGAAATATCAAAGTTTCCTTAGAGGTTCCCAAGGGGGGGAAGAGGCTGGTACATTATGAAACGATAGACCATTGTCTGAAATATCTAAGTAGAAACCAAATCCACCCATATGGTAAGGGGGAGATTCAAAAACTTAAATCATGAACCTTCAGATACCGACGTCCGGCTGTCAACAAAAGCTTTTCCGACGCCTGGATTCAAAAAAAGCTGAAAAGCCATGAGTTAAATGATAACGATTTTGTATGGCCCTTAAAAGGAGGTACTTCGCATGTACGTAGGGAGGGCAGATAGCGTTCCGTATGAATAACATTTTTGTGTTTGTTACTATTTGTTTTCTTAAAAAAATCAATAGTACATCACCGAAAGTTAGAAATTTATTTAAAGTTCTATTATATTTTCTTACCTTATATTCAGTTTTTATACGAGGTCAGAGTAGATCAATTCACAATTTTCCGAAGCAATCTTGTGTACCGAAGGCTTGTTTAATAGAGTTTACTTTTTCCTATAATGGCGCTATATGTTTATGAACACGTATATATACTGAACGTGGAAGTTAACGGGAAGTGCATTGGGTAGAATTTTAAATAGAGTCACTCTGTCATTCTTACATTTGCACCCATCTCAATAGGGAACAGCTCTTAGGGAATAAAATGTGTTCCTTTTAAGTAAATTCTTTCAGCCTTTACTTAATGTTCGAAGGGCTAAGTCACACGAAATTACAAAACTTGTTCTATTTGCAAAAATGGCGAACAAAATAAACAACTTGAAGGAAATGTAGCTCGTAAAACCGCATTTAAGTAAACATTATTTTCATCCATTTCGGTATTGTTGAAGAAATGAAATAATTGCACATTTTCAACCATCATGGTGTTGTTAAGACATAGGCCGTCGAAAAAAGTTTTTTGAACGGCACTGTAATAACCATAATAATTTGATGAATACCATTGCCTCTGCTAAAATAACTCATCAATTCCCATGAATCAATCTTCATGATGTGGTAAAGACAAAAGCTGTCGCAAACACTCTTCATAAGGTGCTACAAAACAATAATCATTATTCAGAGACAGTAGTCGTCGTTAAAATTATAAATTGCCAAGAAACAACCATCGCGATTTGATGGAGACAGTGCTCGTAATAAATTGCCACTTAACAACTATCAGTATATCATGAAGACGATGCTGGGGGCTTGAATTCCAGTGGCGTTTTCGGTAGTCGCTAAAATAAGTGTAGTGCTTTGTATAATTCACCGCTAGAACTTACGCTGCACTTTAGGTCGTCGTTACAACTAGTGTAGCGATTCGGTCTTCCGACGCCATCCATTACTAAATGTAAAATGCAAATACGAAACAGAAGCGATAGACTTAAAGAAGAACAGGACCAGCGAAACCAAAGCTGACAACCTTATCCTCACCCTCGTTTTAGGTGATGCTAACTTCTCGCCCGCACATGCCAACACTTCCTTTCGGGGTCATACCATGTATCTAAATATTTCAGATTTCTCAGCTGTTTCTATGTCCTTTGAATTCGCACTCAACATTTTGGTACTTTGACCCCTTTTACACGTATTGATTGAAACAGTTTCTGCCCTGCTTTAACCCCATACCACTCTGTCCATTACCCACATGTCCAGCGGTTATTTCTTGTTAGTTTATCTGCATGTCCTTCACAATTTACCGCCAACATACTATATATGTATGCACTGGATCGAGATATTAGTTAACTCTGTTCGGAATTCAAAGTAGTTGCGACCACACAATTTTTGCTGCGATTAGTCCATTCACAAACCACGATAAATATGGTCCATTTCAGATGGTCAGATCGATTATGCAAAAGTTTAGGTGAAAGTTCGAATGGACCGCTGACAGATTGTTTTAACTACTAATTTTCAGTTCGGTTCGATTCTCCTAACAACGTTCCCAAAGTGGCTCAGTGGTACGTAACCATAGTTTGAACTACTAAACTATAATTAAAATCTAAAAAAGTTCCTTCAAGAGCAGAGAATACATACAGAAGTAGAAACATGGGCCAGACTACGTAGTTTCGGCTAATAAAGCCTCGTCAGTGACCCTGACAATATCTGGTGACGAAACCAGAAAAAAGCATACTGCAATTTCTTAATTTTAATTGGGCAGTCGATTCGAAGACTGATTAATTTCAAAAGGATCCAAATAGTATAAAAGACGATGATCTAGAATAATAGTCTAAATCGATCTCAAATTTTAGATTTCTCAGAATCTATCCTCTGATCTCAAAGGATGTAAATGAAATATAATCTGCACTATGGATGATGTACGGGGAGACTTTTTACGGCCTCCACACGGCACAACACCAGCTGCAGTGAGGTACAATTAAAATCTAAAAAAGTTCCTAAACTATAAGACTGCATTTTTATCGCTTATGTATTGGACTTGCTGACTGATTTCATAAACCCTCTATTGTCAGTTTAATCAAAGACCTGCGCGGCAGCCTAGCCGGCAAAACACAAGACAGCGAATTTTAATTTTTTTTTTTCAATTTTTTACCGCAATGGAAGTAGCCACTTTTTTTAGTGCTGACTATATCTATCGATTTACTTGTCAGACCATATTGTAATGGAAATGAATTATTTTTTTGTTGAAAAGCTCGCAATCCTTTGTTACTTTTGTTTGACTGACATACTTCCTAATACATGTAGATAATTATAACCGCTTTCATAAAAATAGGTTCAAACCAAAAAAATGTGTTTATGCCCTCAGCCATATGCCCGACCGTAAAATGGCATGGTCTGTACTAAAATAATGTTAATGGAAATCGTTCAAAAAGAATCCTTCAATCTCCTTATCATCTTGGATCAGCTGACCAAGTTTAAAGTCACTAGAAGAAATAGTTTTGTAAGCTTAAAATGCTGAAATTTTCATAGAGCAATATCTCCTAAAATTGACACATACAATTTGTCGATAAGATAATTAGTTCATGTATTACGTGTATCATTCCAAATAAGCTAGTACAGTTTCAAGCTACTAGCACAAAGGCTTATAGGAATGTCTTGCTGACAAGTTTAAAATGCCGAAAATTTTATCTGGCAATAACTCAGAAAAAAATGACGCAATTCGTTCAAAAATTAATCCGTTAATCTCTTCATCAAATCCAGTCAGCTGATTAATTTAGCTCGAATTATCATTCATTTACATATCATTCCTACTTAGCTTTTTAAAAGCGTTTCAAGCCCCTGGCTAAAATACTTATTCAGATAGCTTGCTGACAGGATTTCATTATGATTTTAGCTCACCTGAGCCCTTAGGCTCATAGGTGAACTTATAGTATAGCCAGGCATCCGTCGTCCGTCCGTCCGCCCGTCCGTCGTCCGTCGTCAACATTTTCAAACATCTTCTCCTCTGAAACCACTGGGCCGATTGAAGCCATATTTCATATGGAGCTTACCTAGGTCTGGGGAACAAAAGTTTGTTCGGGGTATCTGGGTCACATGACCAAGATGGCCGCCATGCCCATATATGTGAAAACCCTTCAAAAATCTTCTTCTCCAGATCCAAATGGCCTATGACCTTGAATCTTGGTATGTAGCATCGGGCATGCCGGCCCATCATAGTTTGTACAAATCATGACCTTGCGTTGACCTTGACCTAATTTACGGCATGGTCAACTTTGGTACGTTAGGCTTTTATATGGGAAAACGCTTAAACAGTGGATTTCTCAGTAACTTTTTAAGTTTAAGGAACAATACTTGGTATACATGGTCGACTAAATGACCAGATGAAGATATATGTCACTAAAGGTCAAGGTCATTTCGTCGGACCATCCGTCGTCAAGATTGTCAAACATCTTCTCCTCTGAAACCACTGGGCCGATTGAAGCCAAATTTCATATGGAGTCTCAGTGGGATGGGGGAACGAAAGTTTATACCAGGGGTCTGGGTCACATGACCAAGATGGCCGCCATGCCCATATATGGTAAAAACCCTTCAAAAATCTTCTTCCCCAGAACCAAAAGGCCTATGACCTTGAAACTTGGTATGTAGCTTTGGGCATGCGGGAAAACGCTTATATAGTGGATTTCTCAGAAACTATTTAAGTCTAAGATACAATATGTGGTATATATGGTCAACTAAATGACCAGAGGAAGATATTATGTCACTGAAGGTCAGAGTCATTTTGTCGGTCTGTCCGTCATCAAGATTTTCAAACATCTTCTCCTCTGAAACAACTGGGGAGATTGAAGCCAAATTTCATATGGTGTCTCAGTGGGATAGGGGAACTAAAGTTTATACCGGGGGGCTGGGCTACATGACCAAAATGGCCACCATGCCCATATATGGAAAAAACCCTTCAAAAATCTTCTTCTCTAGAACCAAAAGGCCTATGACCTTGAAACTTGGTATGTATACCCGGGGTCTGGGTCACATGACCAAGATGACTGCCATGCCCATATATGGTAAAAACCCTTCAAAAATCTTCTTATCCAGAACCAAAAGGCCTATGACCTTGAAACTTGGTATGTGGCATGCTGGCCCATCATAGTTTATACAAATCATGACCATGCGTTGACCTTGAATTAATTTACGGCATGGTCAAATTTGGTACGTTAGGCTTTTATATGGGAAAACGCTTATACAGTGGATTTCTCAGAAACTATTTAAGTCTAAGGTACAATACATGGTATATATGGTCAACTAAATGGCCAGATGAAGATATATGTCACTGAAGGTCAAGGTCATTTTGTCTTTCTGTCCGTCATCTAGATTTTCAAAACATCTACTCCTCTGAAACCACTGGTCTGATTGAAGCAAAATTTCATATGGAGTCTAAGTGTGATCAGGGAATAAAAGCTTGTTCTCAGGGTCTTGACCAAGATGGCCGCCATGCCCGTATATGGTAAAAACCCTTCAAAATCTTCTTCTCCAGAACCAAAAGGTGTATGACCTTGAAACTTGGTATGTAGCTTTGGGCACTCAAGCCCATCATAGTTTATACAATTGATCGTGCGTTGACCTTGACCTAATTTATGACACTGTCAACTTTGTTACATAATATAGTCTTTTATATGGGAAAATGCTTAAACAGTGGATTTTTCAGAAAGTATTTAAGTCTAAGGTGCAATATTTGGTATATATGGTTGACTAAATGACCAGATGAAGATATTTTGTCATTAAAGGTCAAGGTCATTCTTTGACTTTTGTACAAGGTCATTGAGATTCTGTCACCCGTCAACATTTTCAAACATCTTCTCAGAGGCCACTAAGGTCAATTGAAGCCATATTTCATATGGAGCTTCACCGGTTTAAAGGAACCATAGTTTGTTCAGATGGTCTTGGTCACTTGACCAAGATGGCCACCATGCCCATATATGGTAAAAACTCTTCAAAAGTCTTTTTTTCAAGAACCGAAAGGCCTATAACCTTGAAACTTGGTACCGGTATGTAGCATTGGGCACTCAGGCCCATCATAGTTTATACAAATGATTACTGTATTTCATATGGAGCTTTAATACTGGGTCAAAGGAATCAAAGTTTGATCAGATGGTCATGTTCGTATGAACATGGTGGCCGCCACACCCATTTATGATAAAAAACCTTCAGAAATATTTGTCCAGAAACAAAGGCCCAGTGACCTTGTGGTTTGGTATATAGAATTGGGACTCAACATTAATCCCCAAGGGAGGGAGTCCCTGCCCTGGTGCTATATACATGTATAAAAGCATGAAAATATATACCAGGACCAAGTGTCAGGTGAGCTACAGGATCATTGGTCCTCTGGTTTATCAACTCCGGCGGACTTCTCCATTTTCAGTGCAGCTACTGCAATCGCAGCCTTTTAGCGAAGGATCGGTTGTAGATCTTCTTTTTGGTGCTTTGTGTTGTGCCACCATCACCCAAATGGTTGAACTGTTCTGTACATCAGCTGAGAATTTCTTGTTCTTTTCTTAGACATTTCCGCGACATTTCTTGGACAGTTGTAGATCTACTTTTCTTCTCTGAAGGTAGATCCATCACCGGCTGATATGCTATCTTGCTGTTACTTCTCATAAATACAAGCGTAAAAAAGCATTGGGAGGGTATTCAGCTCTGTTCTGCATAAAGTAATGTCGTGTAGGATCTCATGCTCGAGAACTGTCTCACCCTCTACAAAAGATACAACAGGAATCACTGTAACTCGACTTCCTGTGCATTGTTACAAACACAGCTGATTTTAAACCAGACAATTTGAGGAAAGTTTTCGCCGCCAACACCTCTGTTATAGGAAAAGTAACACCGATGTCTTGTATTCTGTGGAAAGCAGGAGAGACAAACATAGTAAGCTCTTGCATCGCCCAGGCTCAATGAAATTACAAATCCTCATATTATTATAGAAAATGGTCCAGTCAAAAGTACGATTGCAGTAATCAGGTACTCTTTCATATTCTCAAAACAAATTAACACATAGATATACGGGGGACCAATGTAAACAAACACACTTCTCAAAATCTATAAAAGACTATTTGATAACATTTTCCATAGACAAAAGTGCAATGCATTCCCATTTTGAGAGTCATTTGTTTCAACTGACAACGATATGGAAGTTACAATTATATTGCCAATATTTCAAAGACGGTCGAAGATTCTGTCTGCCCAAGTTTTGATTCAGTATTCATCCTGTCCCTGTCAATGGAATGATTTTGTAAAAATGGAATTTTGGTAAAAATGCTATTTTTCAAAACAGGAATAAAAAGACAATTTTCAAACAAAGTCAAATACCATTTTTTCTATGAGTCTTACAATATTACTCGTTAGAAAACAATCACATTGAAATCAGGTTTAAGAAATTTTATAGACTTCCAGAAAAATGCTCAATTTCAGTAAACTCAACAAATGCAAAATTTGCTCCATGGAAATGAGAGGGCTATTAGTTGTAATGAAATCCTTATTGTCTTAAACTTCGATCCTTCTTGAAAATGCGGCAAAAGAAAGGAAAATGCTTGATAACTGGCAGTCGAATATGTGGACCGCTGGACTGGGTAAATGTTTTGAGTAGTGTAATGCACAACACCAAGTATAATGAATTCTATCAAAATAATTACAATTTCGATATTCCACATACAAAGTTTCTGCCATTCACACATGGAGCATTTTAACTTAAGTGCACAGCCAGAAAAAAAGATTTAAGGGTAGAAAGCATGTTGTGAAAACAATGTTGAAAGGACAACGAATGAATGTTTTCAAACTCTTCTCCTTCTAAATGGTACATATACTCGCCAAAATAAGTTCCGCCCAAGCATTTGTCCACGGAAAAGGTTTTAAAGTTTCAGTTTCCTGCTTGCATGAGTTACCTCGCATAACTAGTAAACAAGAGAAACTGAGACTAGCCGCAGGCGAAGTACCGTTTCTTTTAAATTACGAGAACCCTACAATTCAGAAATATCTTAATCAAACCCGAATAAGCTTTCAACTGGCCAAGATTGCATCTTAAAATATTCTAGACCGTAAACTACCTCCCTTTAAATCTAAACAATAGCAAATTTGATTATCGAATTATGGACTTAGTAGACATAAATTCTAGCTCTGCTTTTCTGGACACGTAAAAAAATTTCTTCTCAAACATTTTTAAATACGAATGCATCAGTTTGTTGCAAAATTGTGATAGGCACCTGCAGTTTTGAAATGTCTGTGGCAATGCCACCACAAATTTAGAAAATATGGCTTATCAGCTTAAACGTTGAAATTCAAAAGTGCTAGATTATCATTTAATCTGACTTGAATGCCAATTTTCTTCAGTGTGTATGACATTTGGATTTTCAAAACTGTATCTAAGAAGAACAGATGAGAAAATGAGAATAAAAATAAAAGAAAAGGCGAGTTTTCTGGCTTTCGTAACCAGATATTTTCAGGGTCACTAGCTGAAACTTTGAAACTCCTTCTTTTGAATATGTGCTCTGCTTTTGACGAATCTCTTTATTAATCTTTTGTTACAAGTACCATTATGATCTATCTCAGGAGAATTAATACCTGTAGATGAATGAATAGGCTTAAGTTTCCGGAATAGCACCTCTTTCATTTTTATTTTGCTTACAAGCAGAGTTTGCTCCTTGGGTTTTACATTCCTTCAAAGGCAGTGAACCCTATTTTTAAGGGTTTGGCTGTCCCAGGTAGCAACCAAGAAGTCACAGAAGTCGGTCAGCAGAAAAATCATGGATGTGTATCCATCAACCTTAAGGCATTTTGGGAACTTTTCAGACCCATACAATTAATGAAAGAACACGATTGTGGACTTAAAATAGAAAGTTATCTATGTCCTAACAAGGCTATGATTATGTGAACATACTAAACAACAAACCATTATACTGGACGTACTAAACTTTGCCGATGCAAGCAACAGGATTGATGCAGAATGGGTATAAAAATGACATTTTCTTTAAATTATATATTTTGATTCCACCAAATTATGTTATCATAAAACGGGAGGTGCCACATGGGGTATACAAATGCATATAATACAGAATGATTCAGATTTAGTTGCAATATATTTTGTGGGTATTCTAAACATAGAAATCCTTTCTAGTACATAATCTCATTTTTAAGGCGAAGTTCACCACACATTCAAAAGTTAGCAAAGGTGCACCCTCTGTGGTAGATGGGGGTAGTCGTGGTCGGGCGGTGGTGCTGGGTAACTTTCAGTGGCGGGCCGTCCTACTAATTCACCTTTCCAAAGCCGCGCCTACTTTAAACAGGTATGCGCCTCTTCATGAACTGTAAGGTATAGCACAGACTTATTGTGGGACACTGAACATGTGAGCCGCGACACGAGAAAACCAACAATGTGGTTGTGCGCCCAGTGCAGACTCAGATCAGCCAGGGCATCCACCCAGTTCAATCAGATTCTGAGTTAAGCACTTAAAAGGTAGCTAAGGGTCTCGGCTACCTCAATGCGGACAGTGGAGACTCTGATCAGACTGGGCGGATGCCCAGGCTGATCTTAGTCTGCGCTGGGCGCACAACCACATTGTTGGTTTTGTCGTGTCGCGGCTCATGTGCGTTTTTGTTTGTGGAACTATGTGACTTGCTAAGTTGTAGCTGCACCAGTCAGATATACAGTATCACGTGACTTTGAGTGATATTCTAGTTGTGGCTCGGAAATGTCTATTTTGGATTATAGTAGGGAAAGGACTTATTGAACTTAGTCTTGCAGTAGGTGCGGGTATGGGTTGATCTGACAGTTTTCTTTCCAAAGCATAACTTTTCTTTCACCATCTCTCTGGGAGACGGCTCTATAGCGATTGAAATAATGTCTCAAAGAGCCGTTAAGCCCAAAACAACCAACCATCCAATTGTGGTAGATGTCCCTATGTAGGAGACGTGACATTATTAAATAAAAAGTCTGAAACAACTTCACATGGCCTATATTTGAGAAATATGTGTTAGGATAAATGCGGTAATTAGTGCCACAGAGCATAGACATTGCTATTTTAAGTCTAGATTCATGTTGTAAAAGCAGAATACTCAATAAAACATGGTCAAGGTCCTAGTAGACTAGTTTAAATAGCGCTCGACTATCAACTATAACTATACTAAGAACTAAGACTATCGGGTGGCGGATTCACACCGGATATATTTTGATTTCTAATAACATAGGTAGCCTATGATTTAATGAGTTTCACTAGCCTTGTGTGGAGACAAATTAGTAAAAACTCGAAGAATTCATTGAATAATAATCAAATTATAGACTATTTCTTTAATACCAAACGATGATGAAAACTAAATCCGCCCATTTTGGATAGTCAGTTACTCAAGCGCATCAACATGTGCAGCATGCGCATTTCACCCTTGTGAATAGATATTCTGCGAAACTCTTAAAAGAATAGTATACCATGAGTTGGTTGGTTGATTGTTTTGGGCTTAGTTTAAACATATTTAATTTCTCTTTTTTCGTAACATATTACAACAACAACATACAAAATAAACTAGGATTGACACAAAATCAAATCGCTTATTTGGTTTTCCTCCAAAAGGGGCGCGACAACCTTTGAGACAGTATTTTAGTCTATATAGAGCCGTCTCACAAAGAAAACGACAAAGAAAAAGGAGATAACAGGGTTTAAATACGGTAAAAAAAAACCTCCCAGCCCAAACCTGCTGCAAGTGCGGCCGGTCCTTGCCATCCTGTTTTCCAAATTACATGTAGTGGAGCGCTCTAACACTGAAACTTACTTATCACCGTCGCCCGAATCGACGACCCCGATTTAGCAAAAGCAGCTAACTTTCCAGTTTGAACCCTCACAGAGACACATACCAATCTGTGTAAGTGGTATAACATATATATGCATTCATTTTATCTGATTCCTATTCTTTATATCGGACCACCGACCAGCTGCCTGGAACGATAACTGGCAAGTCTAATCCGTGGCTACAAACCCAGTTTGCAGGCGGTTTAAGCTGCAGTGTGCAAGTTTCAGCCTGCTAAATTATTTGTCTTATTATGGCTCGTTTCGTGCAACTTGATATCTCAAAAGGCTGATCAAGATGTTAGACGAGTAACTTGAATGTTTATTCATTTGAAGTACAGATACGGGCCTCTGTATGGCTTAAACATTAGGTACCTCACCGCTGTGTGTTCAAGCCTCGGTCGCATACATGGAGAAAGCCAAGTTCTGCCTACGGAAGGTGAGGGTTATTTTGTGTTTTTTTTTTGCCGGATGCTCCGGTTTTCACCCATCTCTGCTTAATGCTTGACAAAAGTGAAATATTCTTGAAGGGCCGTAAAACCCATGTCCTATCCTCTGTACAAATAGAGACATTCTTTCGAAGGAATGACAAAGACATGACGAGACTTTATCTTTGAACCCTCACAGAGACACGAGCACCGTACATAAAATGGAATGATTGTCCTCCTACCCCGTATAATTATCTTCAACAGTTCTGACGCTTGATTAACGTAAAAGGTATTTTTAAAGGTTTCCCATAGCCTATTAGCCGTAGGGGCATTGGGGGTTAGAGGCCCACTGTAACTTGGACACAGCAAACGAAAGGCGGAGCCCATTCCCCTCCTTTCGCCGCCATATCCTTCCCTAATTCAAAGAAGGTACCTATCTACTGCTGGGTTGACAGAGACTGTCTTTCAGTCGTCGCATAGCGAAGCCAGGGCGCGATCTCACGACCTTGTGGCGACTTTCTTCACCATAACCGAGCATCTCTAACCACTCGACCACGGCGCCCACGGACAGACAAGAGTGTATTACGGAGGAGCCATTTGTAGGCATAAGATATGAGGACATATGTGTAAAACTAAAGCTGGGCTTGTAAATAAGCTGGGTATAGTTTAATTCTTTAGAAGCAAGGAAAACACCCGAGAAACGAAAAGAGCAGACTCGGTCTAATTTAATCTGCTCATTACCAGTTATGAAATTTGCACACCGGTCACTCTCCCTAGCACTGGCTGAAGCAGAAGACTATCTAAGTTTTCAACATCTTTTGAAACGAACTCAATGATCCAAAAGGACCTGAAAATATAAGCTTCCAATTATGATGATGTACTGGGAGACATTTTACGGCCGCCACCCGACACAACACCAGTTGCAGTGAAAATGAACCACTTCTGAACAGTTAGATATGGAAGGACATTCGGCGGCGTGTGCGACTATGGTTACGTACAGCTGAGCCACCCGGGGAACGCCGTTACGATAATTGAAACAACAACATGAGCAGTTACATCCTTTGGAAGCAAGGGATACACCAAAGAAATGAAAGTAACGCACTCGTTACTGTATGTCCACAATCATGACATTGTCCTTGACAATGACAACGTGTAAAAGGCAGAGAAGGCAACACAAAATACAAACAGTCAAATGACGTTTTATTAAAAAGTTGATAAGGTGATCTACCCTTTACCCAGAATTTGTCGGAGTCGGAATGTGAGTCGGACGGATCAGGATAAATGCAAACTAAAAACTATTAAGTATACTTTCATGAGTCATAGTTGATCCTTCACAACTCATGGTTGGTAATTGCACCATACAAAGTGGAAAGTACAAGAGTAAAAAGTATGCAAAGACCAGGAACTGAAACAATCAAAATCCAAATCCAGCCCTCAAACCATAGTTGGAAACAACTAAGATTACAAATAATCAAGATACAGAGAACATATGGCCAACCGAGTGAGCAGCTTGTTCCCAAAAGGTGGCCACTCAGCAACCCAAACCGAACCAAAAATAATAATAACATACATAAGGTAAAACATCACAGAAACTCTGACACCAAAAACAGGCAACACAGCAGTGAGGCAAGAAGAGTCTCCATAGTCATGCTTGTGGTAAAACGTCTGAACACAAATCATTATGAAAACACGCATCAACAATAACGTTTGGTGATAAAGGTTGGGTTGATTTGCATATATTGAGTATAGTATGGAGAGCTTGTTTTTGTAAAATGACACATTGCTCCAGAAAGTATCATTTCCTTGTCTGGTTCCCCATCGAGCGATTTAATATAAACAAAAGCGGGGTGACTGGGTCTTTTAAATTTGCTAATCACGATCATTAACTATCACAACCTTGACGCGATACCTCCCGATAGACCATTTCATGAAAGAGCAATGAGGCCTGTAAAACGTTAGTTGAGACTTAAGAAACTTCTCTGCAAAGTACGTCACATACATATACATACGTATATGTAATGCCAATTGCCGGGTCGCGTTGCGCAATCGGTAGGGCACCTGACTCAAAGTCAGAGGTCCTTTGTTCGAAACCCGGCCTGGCCACATACGTTCATTTCTCCTTCCGCTGATTCAAGAAGGGCTGTTGTCAGTTACTGGCGAAAGTATGTGCACTTAGTACTGGTTAACCGCTTAGGAGGTCTAAGCCTGCCCAGGAATAGTATGGTTAGGTTAACTGACCGTCCCGACATGTCCCGACATGACCATAGCTGTTTACCGTGGACGTTAAACAACAAATCAATCAATCAATCAATGTAATGCCAATTATGAGCCATGAATTATAGAACCCAGTCGTGTTTTAAGTTCTGAATATTCTGAATATTAAGTACATTTTCATATGTAACAGATCGTTTTTCACTCTTAGGTGCCCAGATACTTTCCCAGTAGATGAACTAATGCATAATCTTATTGCGAGATATGTCTTGAATCGTTTCACTACTGTTTTACTCATGTAAATGATCGTGATTGGACAGCTTTCAACAACGAAATCCTCGAGTTTCTTTAAAAGTGTTGAAAACTTATCTGAATAATTTTACATGTAGTTGGCCTGTTTCCGAAAATAAAAAAATTGCTGTATGGTAATTATATAATGTACAGGAGGAAGATCCCATTCACTGCCTCACACTTTTCAACCAGCATCCAGTAGATAAAGACATGTTGTCATCAAACGTAAATGTTGGCACCAAACTGTTAATGTGCATCTGCTTGTTTCTTCGACAATTAAACCACTACGAGGACTATAGACTTTGAATTCGACAATGTTGATCTATTCACAGAGGCGAATGCATAAAAGCACGGATCAGTGTGAAAAGCGGTTCACATCTTGTGATAAAATGTGGTTGACTGTGCATATTAAATCATATAATTGTCAATACTTCGGAAAAACTATAAAAAAAACTGTCCTCAAATTACAATTCCTTATCTGGTTCCCTGTCTAGCAACGGACCCTCTGTCTGTACATTGTATTTTACCGCTTCATGGATCCCTGTCTGTGCATTGTATTTTTACCGCTTCATCCAAGTTATGATAGAATGACCAAAATCTTTTTAAACCCTTTTTTACGGGAAACTCAATGATGTTATATTTTCAAAAGCTTGCTAATCAGTTCATTTAAAATGACAAAGCTTCCAATTATACCAATGATAAAGAAAGGGGACTTTTATCAAAGTGAGAACTGTAAAGTAGGGTGTGAAATATGAACAGGAACGTATGCAATATGTTTGTGAGTTCATGTGTCATATTGTATACTTCATATTTCACAGCTCATCATTTAGGTTTGATTCCAGATAGCTCAGATCTGACATCTTGTTTCATAAAGTGTGAGATATAATATGGGAATACATTAAGGTTTCCAACAGACTTGTGATCGTAGTGGCAGTGAGTAGGTGTTAAATAGCTCGTCTCTCTATATTCGTTGTCATAAATTTTTAAGCACAAGCTGTAAACTGTAAAAAATGCAAACTAGATTATCAAATAACTACGCGCCTGTAATATATGAGACTTCAAATAAGGCTTTACTACATGTACTTCACATCTTATACTTCATTTTACATTTTATATTGCAAGCTGCGATATATTTCGCTTCAGTAGTGAAGTGTGACGTGTACGTTATGAACTGTTAAAATTGACGATAAATGTTCAAGTTTCCATACTCTAATAATTGACCACAAATTTGCGTTAAGGGCTTCAGTACGCAGTTTTTCTACTTTGCGGAACAGACAGCGTCATGACGTCATAACGTCGCCTACGTCCAAACAGACGGTTTATTTTGACGTCCTTTAACTCATGTAACGTGGCGTGAATCGATGTAGTTGTTGAAGTATAAACTACATTACCAGTACGTTCTAATGTTTTATCATAGGACTTTCCAATAAATGCACTGACAATGTAAATACCAGTCACCACGATCTTCATGGTATTCTTTCTGTCGTACTTCATTACGAACAGTGTTCACCGATAGTTTTCAGTATAGTCGGATAGTCGATAGTTTGATCTTATTTAAACTAGTCTAATAATACAGTAGATAGATAATAGTCTCGTATTCTTTGCCATGAGCAATGACAATCAAAAAATGCTTACGACATACACGACAAGCAAAGGCTCAGACTAGCATGCACCTCCATGCAGTCTGATAATGGCCTTTGCTTCTGCATAGAACATATATGGAATGTACGCATGAAATTACGGATTTAGCTACGTAGAACAGATTTCCAGAGGGGTCTGAGGAGTCACTGATCTCGCAAAGTCGTAAAGCATATTTTTCAGTGACACGGCCATAAATATTCAACGCCAAGGTCCAATTTAACGGCACTTAAAAATATCTTTTCATCTCTCAAAAAGATTTAATTTGCATTATGATTTATGGATGATTTATTTGCTTACAGCCGGGCCGCGTAACGCAATCGGTAGGGTACCTGACTCATAAGTCAGAGGTCCTGGGTTCGAAACCCGGTCTGGCCACATACTTTCGTTTCTCCTTCCGCTGATTCAAGAAGGGTAGTTGTCAGTTACTGGCAAAAGTATGTGCACTAAGTACTGGATAACCGCTTAGGAGGTCTAAGCCTGCCCAGGAAAAGTGTGGTTAGGATAACTGGCCGTCCCGACATGACCACAGCTGTTTACCGAGGACGTTAAGCATCAAATCAATCATTAAATCAATCAATCAATCTTTGCTTACACCACAGATAGTGATTTAAATGGGACGTGAAATTGGCAAAAAGAGCTGAATTTGCAAAAAACAAAATTCATACATGTAGATCCAGATGAACTGCTCATAATGAACCGCCTCATCTGGATCTCTGCTATTTAAATTCGGAATTTGTTAAAGTTTCTTTTTTACTTTTTGCCCACGTAAGTTTTGCCATCTGCCTTATTTGCACTTTATGGTTTAGAAAATATCTAGGGTAATTATGTGAATAATAGCATAATTGTCAAAATATGTAAATGTAAATTCACAGAAAACAATGGAATATTTTATCCAATTATTTTTAATACACATAGAACCTTCACAGTATGTCTTTTCTAAAGAAAACATAATTTTCATCCTGTGAATAGACACCTAACGGCATGTGCGAACAGGGAAGCCTCAGGTTACACTGCACATTCGAGCAGTATGATTTGCGTCTTCCCTTTTCACGTATTCCTTCTGTCAATTCTGAGAGTTTAAATGATGAAAAATGAAGACTGTTAAAAATTTTAGTCTATGTGCAGTTTTATTAAAGTATCCTCAGTACTCATGTGTCATAAGGTCCTTTTTCATATGACTCAACTCAAATTATACAATCTTCCATACTTTGTCTTCTGTATGTACCATATTTGTTCAGTTACATGACGCGGATTGTTTCCCTTCCAAAACAATCCCAATCATCTAGATCCGTCTTGTAAGACGGATCTAGATTTTTGAAATTTTTTATAAAGAAAACCCATCTTATAGCAGAATTATGCAAGACTGATATACTGTACATATTTAGGGTCTTTTGGAGACATACAGTTATTTATGGTATCTTGGAGGTGGTAAAAGACACTGCTCTATAGCTAAACAAATAGGGTACTAGAACTGCAGACAATAATGCCACTGCATAAATCTACTCATAACAAAACAGAAAAATAAATGTAACAATTATATGATTATCGATTATCAGTTTCGCTATGTAAACATATAAACATATTTTATTGCCTTTGTCCAACTGATACTGGCCTAGTAATGTCATTTTTATTCTGCAACTGTCATATTCAACTAAGAGGAATCGTACTTGATTTATAAAACCGTACAGATAAAGTCTTTGATATTCACCATTCATGCATTGATTGTCATCCAAATCGTTGTAGAGGAGGTACTGAATTTACGGAAACATTTTGAGGTCTGGAAGTGATGCTGTTTTGAAAATAACGTATTCAACCTAACTAGCTCACGGAGATACGGGTTATAATCCAGGTTGGGTCACCCGACGATTCAAAAACTCTCTGTCATTTCAGTAGTACATAGGCACTTGTTTCAAATCAAGGAAGGACAAGGTAGTGAAGGGAGGATTAACGGGCTCTGCCTGTTATATGCTGTGCCAAAGACAATGTAGGCCTCAAACCCCCACTGTCCCTACGGCCACTAGGTTATGTGAAACCTTTACCTTTTACGTACCCTTAGCTGCAGAAAAATGCAGTAAACTTTTCTTTTAATAAGAGCACAATTTTCAACGAAAACAAGAATAATTTAATGGGAAAACATCAGATAAAAGCCCGTGATAGTCTCAAAAGAAATGTTGAATCTCTGTAGATGAACTTAAAATAATAGATAACAGTGGATAACTAGTTAATAGATATATATGTGGTCTCTCAGAAATACCCATACTGTGCTTATAATAAAAAATGTGGGGCAATTAGATCAAACATGGTATATGCAGGATACAAGCCAAATGTAACTAAGAATGAATGAAGCTCATATCTAGTCCTCTGGGAGAAGATTTTCCATAATTTATTGAATCTCGCTAACTAGATTTTTAATACGAACTGTCGTCATTTGTCATTTTTTCTCAAACTATAAAAAGGATGAAGTACTGCGTTCAATTACGTACTCAGAAGCCAATTTACAAAATGTGCACACTATATGTTGTTTGTTTGTGCACAAAAGCAACATTTAAAATGTTTCACTTTTTTACCATTTTTAGCTTAGAAACTCATGGACTCTCACAGATTGAAGTCCAGAGCTTATGACATGCTTGAATATGACCCGCGACACCAGAACACCAACAAAGTGGCTATGCGCCAAGCGCAGACCCAGATCATCCTGGGAATCCGCCCAGTCTGTTCAGACTCTTCGCTAGCTAAGGGTCTAAGCTATCTCCATGCGGACAGCGAATACTCTTATCAGACTGGACGGATGTCCAGAGTGGCTGATCTGAGTCTGCCTTGGGCGCACAACCACTTTGTTGGCTTTCTCGTGTTGCGGCTCATATGTAGTGAGATCCTACTTGAATTCTCATGTCATATTCCAAAGGAGAGGAAGGGCAAACAAATGGGATCACTCATTAGAAAAAGTCTTATCAGGGTCTGCACAGTTTTATACAACAAGAAAAAAACACTTGTCTAAGACAAAGGCCGGGCCGCGTAGCGCAGTCGGTAGGGCGTCTGAATTATTAGCCAGAGGTCCTGGGTTCGATACCCGGTCCTGACACTTACTTTCATTTCTCCTTCCGCTGATCCATGAAGGGCAGTTGTCAGCTTCTAGTGAACGTAAGTGCACTTAGTACTGATTAACCGCTTAGGAAGTCTAAGCCTGCCCAGGAATAATGTGTTAAATGACCATAGTTGTTTACCGTGGACGTTAAACAATAACAAAAAACAAAAATCTAAAATAAAGATAAAAAAATCTGTTACATACATATGGGTACAAGTCCAGGCTTGTTTGCAATTTCTACAAAGGGATGTAACTTCCTGTTTGCTTTCCTGGGTGAATTAATATCTCCACTTAAACGAAAGACGTTGCTCCTTAAGGAGAATATTGTTTCTCTTTAGAGTTGACCCCATTGAAGAGTGATGGCAAACAGTAAATGGTACAGCTGCTTCCCTTGAAAGTGTACCCAAATTGGGGTCAACATTTAAAGGAAAGACTTTGATATCAGGGGAGGATGAGGATGAAGACAAAATAGAACGAGGTAGAGTTGTTTTCCTTTAAAGAGTAGCTATTTACCATAAATGGCAAAGTGTTCAAATACTTGCACAGAATAATCATAATCATTCAAAATCCAAGGGATCTTCCAAAGTTTGCATTTCCAACACATTGAATTTATATACATTTATACAAATACAGACATCAAAGTGACAACACACACAAAGCTCTGGAATAAGCCAAACATGAGAATAGTATCTGTTTTGTTCTACAGACTACGTAAAACTACTATTCTAATGCACTTACAAATATAACGCGACCTCTGATTGGATAACGTCAAAAATTTGCGACAGTACAGTATATTCTGTGATGTACTGTCGCAAACCCGACGACATTATTAAACGTCGCTTCTCACTGGCTGACGTTTGGTTTTACGCTGCTGAAAGCGCTTGCAATGGGTGCAAAGAAGTACACTTTGAAAGGTGAAAATGTGAAAAGTGCATTAGAATGGGAATAACTGTATTGAAAATTGTCATTTGTGGAGGTAAATCGTCGGTTTTATGGTCGCAAATTCCGTTTTACGGCTCCGCTGGCGCGTCGCCGTAAAACGAAATTTCCGACCATAAAACCGACGATTTACCTCCCCAAATGACAATTTTGAATACAGTTATCCCCTAAATATTCGCTGTATCATATTTGGATTTCTTCTAATCTCTGCTTAGAATGGCAACTCCTCTGAGGAACCCCGACACGCCTTTTTTCTGGAGAATTAAACTTTATTGCACAGGGCAAGAAGTTTTGACATTCCCAATTTTCCTCTTCTCAGTTGGACTCAGTTCTTAAGAGCAAATTCTTGTCTATAAGAGTAGCCCTTTTGACAGTGCTTCGTCGCCTAGTGGGACAAACAGGAAGTCACGAAAGTTATCTCCCCTTAAAAATGGCGAATAAAAACATTTAGGTGTATCTATACAACGTAACATATTTTAGATATATACAGGTCATCAGGGACAGCCACATTGAAAATGAGTGATACAATTTCAAGGAGCTTTAGGAAATGAGTAAATAATACAATGCATAAGAAATTAAAGTCTCCATAATCCTATCAGCGGCAAAAACGCCTCAACTAAAATCATTGTAAAAAGCGGTTCAACCTTCACGTTTAGCTATAAAATTTGGGTTGGTATGCATATATAGAGCCATATAACTGGCAAAAAATAGAGAAAACAAGTTTCTGAAAAATTACAAATCGCTCCACAAAAAACAATTACCTGTTCTGGTTTCCCGTCTAGCAATGCCATAAACAAAGGCGGGATAGTGATTGGGACTCCACGCCTGTACATTGTATTTTTACCATTTTATGAAATCGAAAGTAGGTCATTTTAGTTGCAGATTAAAATGACCCAAATAAGTTTTCAAATCCTTTGTATGTGAAACTCAAAGCTGTTTTGTTTGTTTAAAGCTGGCCAATCACAGTCATTTACAATGACGAAACTATAGTGAGAGGCTTGCAGCGATACCCCGTGATGAAATTTTTCATGCTGATAGAGCAATGGGGCCTTTAAAGTACATGTATGTGGGTACACCTCCATGTCTTCTACCAATTTTACAAAGGGAAACTACTTAACTGACTTCCTGTATACTTTTCTGGACAGCATAGCTCTTCCAAAATGGAGTCACCTGTTAAAGGAAAGGATTTGCGCCGTAGGCGGAGCAAATTCTTTCCTTTAATATTTGACCCCAATTGAGAAGGGAGGCAGTTATAAAATGGTATACTCGCTTCCCCTGCAAGTGTACCAAATTGCCTTGGCGACCTTGAAGACTAAGTATTCATAAACGATTAATACTTGATATTAAAATACAAACAAATCTGATCAGCGTTAGTCCTGCTGTAAGTCAGGCCTATCCTTTTTAACAATATACGATGAGCATAGCTCATGCCATTTGACATTAGCTTAGAACTGTCGTAATTCCGGTCAACGAACTGCCATAGACCATGTTAGTGCGTTTCTTTTGGTAGTTCTATAATTGTGGTTCAGTGTTGAATGTACAAGGTGAACAATTGTTTATAAAACAGTGTCCAGAGATTTTAGTCAAACATAACCAAACGTAGCAATAGCTTTTGCAATTTAAAGATGCTTTCCAAGTAATTATTCTTGGCAGCAAAAATGAAACAAAGGAGTTATTTCCCGGACATAATTCAATTTTTATATAACGAATTACTTAGCAAGCATCTTTAAAGTGGGGAAAAACTATTACTACATTTTCTTTCAGCATATCCATGTGTGACTTGAATTCTGGGGATCACAGGAATACTCGAGTCAACTGAAAGTCGTTACACTAAAGTCATCTTTTATTTTTGTGCTTTGACACTCCTGTCCAAGTCATTTTATCACAGAAATACTCGAGTCAACTGAAAGTCGTTACACTACAGTCTTCTTTTTATTGATGCACTTTGGCACGACTGTCCAAGTTATTCTATCACAGAAATATTTGCATCCTTACTGTTTTAAAGTGTATTCGCACTGTCATTATTTACAAGGGGGAACAACTTTTGTGACTTCTTATTTGCGTCCTGGACGTCAGTCATTCCAAAATGGGGGCCTGTTTTTAAGAAAAGGGTTTGCTCCTGGGAAGACTATTTTCCTAAAGATTTGACCACTATCAAGAAAGAAGGCAAAAATAAATATTCCAGAGTTGTTTCCCCTGAAAGAATACCCATTTACTTTAAAGCAATGTCAAATTGGTTTAGTGTTTGATGAAAATTATCGGTAGGCTTCTGAATCGCGCATAGCTAATATGCGTGCACTCCTGGCCTGCTGTTCTCCCTTATGGAATAGTTTTGTAGGTGAAGGATATTTTCAAGAAGAAGGATTTAAGACAAATACCGCATACCTTGCCCATAATGTCGGAGCACTATTGAATGATTGTAAGATATGGAGTTTGTCATTGGAAAGCTATCTTATAGCGTAGGCGAACACGGGAGACTCTGATCGCATCTGCGCATCCTGATCGCATCAGTCACCTATTGATTCTGAGTAATTTAAATGACCAAACGATGAATAGTGAAGATTCGGTTCTGACTGCAGGAAAGCACATGCTGGTCTGCGTCTTAATTTTAGCTCATCAAAAATGTTTTACTGTCCCGGCAATTCTCGATGATAACTTGATTAGTTCAAGCGTCATAGACTGCAGTTTGTTATATTTCAGTGGGTAAACAACGTTGAAACAACATTAAATCAATGTTGTTGATTCAACTTTGATTCAATGTTGTTTCAAGGTTGTGTACCTGCTTGGCTATCTCTTTGAGATGAAAACAATATCTTATAGGGGCACGTTTATTCACGATAATTGGAAAACATCAACATGGTCATAGCCATGGAAGAATAGGTCTGTAATAAGTGGACGGCAGTATGATATGATAAGCCTGTGAGCTTCATCATCATACACTATGGCTAGTGGTGGACCATTCAGACCATCCCGCCTAGACAGCAAAATCTTCTCCTCAGTCAGGTCTCCTGACAGTACTGACACCTCATCTGTCCCATTGTAACAGACATAGACGTTACCAGCAGAGTCGGTGGTAATACCTCTGGGATACATCCTCTTCTGCAGCAGACGTCTAGTGATAACCTCTCCAGTGTCAACATTCAACGACGTCAACGTGCTGTTACCCCGGTCAGTAACTATCACAGTGAATGATCTCCCATTACCATGGCTACTCACGTACCGAGGATCTCTAAACAGTAGCTGTCCCTGTTGATCAGACGACGCTGACCAGTAAACTCTACCAGTCTGGTCAATCAACTTCACAGAGGGAGGTTTACTGTCTGGACTGGTGACAACTAATTTGTTATTGTATCTGCTGATACCTCGTACATAGTATGGTAACTGTGTTGTAGTTTTGATACTGAGTTGACTACCAGAGATATTCAGTATGACCAGTGATTTGTTTTTAGTAGTAACCACAACTTCTTTGTCACTGATCACAGCTATATCCCAAGGTCGGCCAGGAACTGAGACAGACGACAAGAACTTTATGTCATAAGAGAACATCTTAACTTTACTGTTGTTATAATCTGCCATTAACAGTCTTTTGTCCTGAGTTATCGCCATGCCTGTTATAAAGCACATAGAATCATCTTCTTTCATTTCGATATTGTAAGTACCCTGCTTAGTGGCTTTTATTTGTGACGTAGGTTGGATCGGCTTTGATAAGAAAGGTTTGGTCCCTGATGCTACTGTGTTCTTTGGGGCTGGGGTTTGTCCACTTTTGGGCCTGGCTGCTGTTTGTATCAGAGGAGAAGCTGGAAATAGAATTTCTGGGATCACAATGTCGGCGTCGGACATTGAGTCTGAACTTCGTATTGTTCCAAAGGGAAACGATGACAATAAAATTTCTTGACACGATTGGCTCGGAATGAGTGACAGTGATGTAGATTTGTGCTGTTTATGCGAGTCCTGAAGCTCAGTTGTTAATTTCTTGGTATAACTGACAATTTCTTGCAGTCTTAGAAATACTTTCGTATCAATAGGTGTTGCCTTCAGCTCTCCCAGTCTAGCTAATGATGATTCAAACTTTGTAACTATGTCATTGAATTTCTTATGCTGGTGAGATATAAAGTCCATCTGGGTCTGACAACTCGTTTGTATTTCCTTCTTAATGTCATCAAACAATTTGTTAAGTCTTGCAATCATCTGGTCATAAATCATTTGAGCTTCACGAAGCATAGTTGTCTGTTGATCTTTTATTCTTTTCATATCCTTGTTTACCGAGGGGAGAGACGACTTCAAATTTTCTTGTAGAGTTTTGATTTTGTCATACAACGAGCCAGTTTCAGAAGCATCAACAATTCCACAGGCATCTTGTACGGTCTTGATGGAACAACCTTTGTGATCGGATGAAGAACATAAATTACACAGCAGAATCCTATGTTCACAACAAAATACATCTTTCAGTAGTTTAGGATGAACATCGCAATATTCAAACCTCGGTGGTTTATCAGCCTGTGATTTTGGCATGTCTTTGCCTTGTACGACATCGTGGTGTCTAGATGACTGGAGTTTTCTATGTACGCTATGACAGTCAGAGCACAGGAACTGAACACAGTCTTTGCAGAACCCGCGGACTTTGACATTTAAGCCCTCATCCTCATAACAGGGGTCACAATAAGGGTCGATAAACTCGTCACTGGTCCAATGGCGAGAGTCCAAGAAGTCAGCCATTCTACAAAGACAAAAAGCTTGAGAATCATTTTGAATTGCACCTGTTAACCAGTACAGGTTAGAATTTTTTTGTTTGGTTATTTGAGATAAAAGTCGTACTGGATAGAGGCAAGTGGCAGTCGCATACCAGTGGCAGCCATTTTCGTTTTGTATGCACAGAACGTATGCGTTGGGTCATAGTCTTGAGGCATTTTGTAAACACATTATAAAAGAAGAGCACATTTAAATCACAAATGAGGAGGTAAAAGGGAAACAACTTCCCATAGCTGCCCTCAAGCCAACATCATAAGAGCCGCGGCGTGAGGAAACCAACAAAGTGGTTGTGTGCCCAGCGCAGACTCAGATCAGTCTGGGCATCTGCAGTCTGATCAGAGTCTTTGCTATGCGCTCAAAGGGTAGCTAATGGTCTAAACCTTCATGCGGACAGCAGACTGGGCGGATGCTCAGGCTGATCTGAGTCGTCGCTGGGCGCACAACTACTTTATTAGTTTTCTAGTGTCGCAGCTCATAACAAGTCTGGGGGATTATGATCCGTGACATTAACATAGTAAGGTCACTTGGGTTTGTACGCAGTAATCACTCCCACAGTCAAAAGTTATAAAGGCCCGGGCCGACGACATCAAATGATTATTAAAGTTCAAATCCAAATACAACTTTTGGAAACACTTGGCACTACTTGTTGTAAAGTACGATCGTGTTTTGTTGTTTATTAGTGACCTAGTTCGAGGACCAGGTATTACATTGACTATCCTCTATCAAGCAATGCTATAAAGTGTAGAAAAGCCCTGGGAGGGCCTCAAAATCTTAGACCATCTAGCACCAGTAAATCAATTTGTGGAAGGAGATAACGATCTTTAATAACATCTACCATGAAACTTCGTACGCGGACGCTGCCAAAGATCAAGGTGAGAAAAATAGCTCGATCTGTACGTTCGTAAGGCAAGCTAAAGAGACATTATGTGACTTAAAACAAGAAGCAATTCGAAGCAAGGACTGGAGATCAATTCAAATAACATAATATTTATATGTGTAACTACCCAGTCTTGTTAACAAACAATAAATGATAATAAAACCCCAGGAAGTTTAAATATTTGAAGTTCATTTATTATATTTTCTTACCTTATATTCAGTTATTGCACAGATTAAAAGCAAGCCAATCCACAGGTCTCCGAGACTAACTTAAGTGCCAAACGAATTGGCGTAGTCCAGCTCTAGAACTATATTATTTCAGGAACGAAGTGAAAATTGCAACTTTTATCCACGTATTTTACGGCCCAGACCTTTGCTAGCAAATGGCAGTGTAAGTATCAGATACTAGGGGTGATCATTAAACAATGGAAACACCTTTGTATGTTAATAAACTTTATTCATAGATAAGTATACTTCATATAACACCACAGAGTCCTTCTTGAGCATTCACATTTATGTCTGAAATTCAAAAATTTCAACATGGCAACATAAGATGTAACGTTCATGCTGAGTACGGCGTGTATTTTTATTTTTATTCATTTATTTATTTATTCATTCATTTTTGACGTCATAATAATAAAGATATCTTCGAATTATTCTTTTTACGTAGCCTAATTAATTCATTAAAGAGAAGAAATTAAAAATTTAGAAACAGCTTCCGTAAATGTTAGGTCTTGGCTTTACAAACACACATAATGATGGTTTATGAAAAGTTTCTGAAATCTGTTATGAATTTAGGCAAGATAACTGGTCAAAATAATAGATTTTTGGGGCTTTTGATCTTGTATTCAGTAATGTTCAGTATTATACTGAAGTTTATTGATCGGTTGTCAAGTATAGGATAAGTTTGGTTCTGTCTGCTACACAATTATCCCAAGACTCTGCTTATTAAAGTGCAATTACGTAACAATTTTGTCCCTCAGGCTTAACGTCAGAGAAAACGTCACATTTTGCTCGATAGAAAGTCTTGCACGTTCTATATCTCTGCCAGGTTTGAGAGCAAGTAATGAATAACTATATATTTCTTTTAGTATCTGAGACGTGCACCTAGCGACCACACCATCCAAAACTTTTGTCCAATCTTTGTCGCTTATCAACAGCATATATACATGAAAATTTGCAAAAATTCAAAGACTAAACCCCTCTTAGATTGAGGCACTGTTGCCATGGCAACGATATTCCTAAACAGTAGTCTGAATTAAATTATATGTCAGATGCTTGCCTATTAGAAATTACACGTCTGTCTGACACATAGGTATTGAGTTATTATGCGTATTTCCATTATATTTAATGATCACCCCTCGTAACATTATACTGAACACGGAAGTTATTGATATCAGTCGGTATTTAGTAGTGTTTTTTATTTTATTTTTTTTATTTCATATCCCAACCGGAACATTTCTTATTTGATATTATGTAAAACTTCCCATATGTGTCTTATTAATGTAAATATTTATTCTTAAACACGATGGCTGACTGAATGGATGACTTGCAGTTTACGTCCTTTTCAAAAGTATTTCACTCATATATATATATTAGGCCGGTGGGAGGGTGCTAATGTAAGGCTGTGTCCAATGGAAATCTGTTTAAAGTTGATTTCCGCCTCCAGCGGGAATCGAACCCGGGTCCGCTGGTACAGCCAACCAGCTTTTCTTCCACTGAGCTTCCCGGACTCCTACTTACCTGAAGGCAAATGAGAACTATTTCAGGGGAAGCATCTGCTTTTCACATGCTTGCCTCCTTCTTAATTGATTTCAATTCTTAATGAAAATAATTTTTACCCTTTAAAGTAAATCTTTGATTTCAGAGGAGACCTAATTTCGGAAGGGCCATGTCGTCCACAATGATGCAAACAGGAAATCACACAAGCTGTATCGTTTTGTAAATATAGAGGTGTCCCGAGAAACCGTAAGCTTAAAGAACCGTATTTTAAGTACTAAATATTATTCGCTACCATTCCATTCCATTTTATATTTTAAGGTCACGACCGACACCTAAGCCACCTTTTTATCTAAACAATAGATTCGATACCCGGTCTGGGCACATATTTTCGTTCCTCTTTCCGCTGATTCAGTTGTCAGTTACCGGCAAAAATATGTGCACTTGGCACTGGTTGATCGCTTAGGAGGTGTAAGCCTGTCCAGGAATAGTGTGGTTAGGTTAACTGACCGTCCCGACATGACAATAGCTGTTAAATTTATCGTGGACGTAAAGTATCAAATCAGTCAATCAAAATCTGAATACAACATTTTTGTCGCACCTGCTTTAGCAAGGTGCAATATAGGCGTCCGGTTTTCCCTCCGTCCGTCCGTCCGTCAACCCGTTCGTCCGTCCGTCCGTCCGTCCGTCCGTTCACATTTACGTCGACCCTAAATTTTAAGTCCATTTGAATGACTTTTTCTCTGAAACCACTACACCCATGGTTCTCAAATTTCAAAAGTAAAAAGTATGCAAAGACCAGGAACTGAAACAATCAAAATCCAAATCCAGCCCTCAAACCATAGTTGGAAACAACTAAGATTACAAATAATCAAGATACAGAGAACATATGGCCAACCGAGTGAGCAGCTTGTTCCCAAAAGGTGGCCACTCAGCAACCCAAACCGAACCAAAAATAATGATAACATACATAAGGTAAAATATCACAGAAACTCTGACACCAAAAACAGGCAACAAAGAACCACAACAGAACTACCGCCTTGGAACGGTCAGTAATGAATTACAAATGCTGCATGACCAGACTGCAGGGCTTTTGAATGACAAATTCAGCTTGGTCCAGAATCCAAGATGGCCGCTGTTACTAAAAATAGCAAAAACAATAAAATCACTTTTTTCTCCAGAACAACTTGGTATATTTGGCTGAAATTTTATGTGGAGCATATATGGGACCATGGTTTTAAAAGTTATGAAAATGAAAAAAATCTGTAGCGAAATTAGGTAACAGTTACCTACTTTCTGTTAACGAGTCTTGAGTTTGCAAAACCGCCAATATCTCAAATAAACTTGAGCAGATTTACATCAAATTTAGTCAGAATGGTCCTTAAATAGAGTTCTTTGAAATTTAAGCGAATGGAGACCATCCAAGATGGCCGCCAGCCATCGTTACTAAAAATAGAAAAATATGAAAATGACAATTTCTCAAGAGTCCCTGAATGGAATCGGACTAAATGTGTATCAAAATGATCGTTACATGAAGCTGTTTCAAGATTTTTTTTTTTCAGACTGACCATCCAAGATGGCCGCCAGCCACTGTTACTAAAAATAGAGAAAAACATGAAACGATAATATCTCAATATGTTCTATAAAAGGGTTATCCTTTGGAAGCAAGGATCACACCACAGAACTGAAAACTGTCGAGTGTACAAGTTTTCTGGGCCAGACTAGCTAGTTTCGGCCAATTAGGCCTCATCAGTGACCCTCAAATATTTCCAAAGTTCTACAATGGAATCAATGATCCCAAAGGACTAGAAAATAAAATCTACACTATGATGAAGGGCAGGGAGACTTTTTACGGTGACCACACAGTCTCAATCACCAGCTGTAGTGAAGTTCAATATGTTCTATAAAAGGGTTCTATAAAACTACTGAATGGATTTTGACCAAATATGTTTCAAAATGACACTTTTATCAAGTTCATAAAGTGAAGGTGTTAAGCAGGTGCGACATAGCGTTCCGCGGAATTCTTGTTATTATATGAGCCACACAACACGAGAAAACCAACAGAGTGGTTCTGCGCCCAGCACAGACTCAGACCAGCCTTTGCATTAGCCCAGTCTGATCAGAGTCTTCGCTGTGCGCCTAAACGGTAGATAAGGGTCTAAGCTAGCTCCATGCGGACAGAGAAGGCTCTGATCAGACTGGGCGAATGCCGAGACTGATCTGAGTCTGCGCTGGGCGCACAACCACCTTGTTGGTTTTTGTGTCGCGGCTCATTATCATAAATACCGAAACAGTCACCGTCTGCTATTCGAGGTATTGTATTTCAAAGATTTCATACTTACATGTTTTGTTGAAAGAAGTTGCAACGTTCGGTAAGACCAAAAAAATCTTACCATACCACTGGCAAAATTTGAGCCGCGACACAAGAAAACCATAAAAAGTGGTTGTGCGCCCAGTGAAGACTCAAATCAGCCTGGGCATCCACCAAAGCTGACTATACTTTTTACAATTTTTGGACGCCAGAAAACTTTGCTGTAATGTACCTAAAATTCAAAATAGAGGCCAAACCTTTGAATATTTCGTCAAAAAAAAGATGCAAATGGAATAGCAAACAGTGGAGACCCTGATCAGACTGCTCCTCTAGGAGCAGTCCGATCTGGGGCTGCATTGTTTGTGTAGACCTATCTGTCTGAAAACTACTGGGTCACTACTGTATATCTGTAAGAGATATCCAAATCTTTTCGCTGTCTATTGGTGAAAGACAGCCACGTTGAAAATTGGCCGAGTTTGTCATGGGCCGAGTTGGTAATGGGCCGTGATGTCGGGTCCTACTAAAGACAGAAAAGAACTTTTGCCACCGAAAAGGACCGAAAAGAACTTTCGGGCACCGAAAAGGACTTTTTAAATGCCATTTTATACTATAAAAACGTTTGAAAAATATAGAGTAAAATATTTCATTTCTAAACATAATTTTCTAGAACATTAAGTGAAAAATGCCCTTTTCGGTGCCATAATTCGGCATTTGCAATGTTTGTCTTGTCTTGTCGATAGTATTCTCCCTCTTTCTATTCAGAGGCACCACAAGTCTTGTGTTGAGATTAATCCGTTAAAACTTAAAAGTGTTCTAACAATGTTTAAAAGTTCGGTGCTCAACACTAAAATTTACTTCTATTTACACTGAGTGGTGTCTCCACGGGCAGCCATTACCCATATTGTTGTTTACTCAAATCAGTCATATTGTTGTTTACTCAGAAACAGCCTCCTCAAATAAATCTTATAGAAAAAGTCTCTAGATAGCTCTTCAACAGAGATGATCACACTGGATAGTTCCGGAACCATAAGACGAATATTGTCAGGACAAGTAATGATTTTCAAAAAGTTCTCCCAGCTATTGAAATATAAGTTCCATACACTGGTATCAGTATTGTCAATAACCAAACTCATGAGCTGACTGACGGTAGATGTTCGTAAACTGTGAAATGCCGGACACCGAGTCACCACGTGCCGAATATCTTCCACATCTAGCTGACACAATTGACAGGTTGGATCAACAGACCTGTTACAATGCACATGCCTATTAGACTGGAGTATATAGACACCAGTAAGAAATCTGGCTTTAATAACACCTTTCCTGACTGCCGACACTGATTCCACGTTCTGCCATACCAGATGAGTTCGACCAACACGTAGATCACACACTGACAGGAACCTCAAAGTTTTCTTAGACTTTATATCATTCACGTACAACCTTGTCCACAAAGTCTCTTAAGCTTTTTTACAACGGTTCTTCCACCGAAGTTTCGCGAAGTTTGATGCTATAAGCTGACTTAATGTTGGTAAGCCATACTTTTGAAGAACCAGGGCAACCATGTAGAAGAAACTGAGCTCGTTATTAAAGCTGCACGCTAACTGCCGTTGAACCACCTCCTGCAGACACTTGTTATCACTACTGATGACTGCATGTAACAAACTTAATTGTCTTTTATGTATTTCAGCCTCAATAGGAAGTGCTCCCAAAAGCATGTACACTGCAGAACTAGCAGTACGCTGAGGTAGAGACTGTATTTGGCGGAGCGTACGCAGATGATATCTTTCAAGTTGATTGAGCTGTGTCTTTGTACGATGAATTACTTCCAACCCATAGAGCATTCGTGGTAGAACGTAACACTTGTAAATCATGTAGGAAACTTTGGGGTTTAGACCATTAGTTCCATGAAGACCAGTATTCATTAACAAATATGCTGTGCGCCGAGCCAGGCTGATTCTGTCAGTAATGTTTATTTCAGATTCTTTTCTCCCAGTCCTAATGGTTCCCAAATGAGTTGTGCGATCTGATACCTTCAATTCAGTCTCCTGCAAGGTCCAGGAATCTCCACACACCGGGACTCACGAGAGCATAGCGATAACAGTTTTTGTCGGGTGAATCTGGTATCTGTTACAAGAGGAATATCCACCGGCTTCTCCAAACATCAACTGCAGTTCTTCTCTTGTCTTTGTAAGGAATGCCAGATCGTCTGCGACCGTTGGATCTATCTCCAATGTAGACAGTTCCCAATCGAAATCCGAGCCTTTTGTTCCGAAGAATATCAAGCAACGGATCAATGTAGACCTTGTAGAGATGGGTTGAGAGTATGCCACCCAGCCTAACACCTTGATTGATGGAAAAGCTTTCACTGCAGTCCCCTAACCATTTAACCTTAGAGGAGATATTTGAATATAAGTCCTTAATGATCAGCCAAATGTCTTTTAGGATTCCCTTGTCAGCCAGCTTATCCAATAAGATGGTATGATGAACAACGTCGAAAGCTTTCTGAGTGTCCAATGTCGCCAAGAATAAAGATTCATTATTATGACGAGCTTCTGCCTTTGCTTCACTAAGTAGCAGTGCAGCCATATTAGGAGATAAGCCTTTTGTGAACCCAAATTGAAGGTCTGATTGATCATATTTCAATTTATTCAAAACAGTATATTCAAACAGCTTTCCGAAGCGAGTGACTATCGGCACGACCGTCTTGCGGATAAGAATCCTTATCGGCACGACGGTCTTGCCGATAAGAATTCTTATCCGCAAGACGGTCGTGCCGATAAGAATCCTTATCCGCACGACGGCGGTCAGATATTCAAAAGACAAAGTTGCAATCATTCTGAGAATTATTATTATGGTATAATAATATAATTTCATTTCTGTTTGTAAATAATTGTTCTTTAAGTATTTGAGTCACAACACACAATGTTAATTTCAATTATTTTTCTTATATTTCATCATGGAAGCCTTTTGACTGTCGAACATAGAGCCGGCGAATAATTGCGAAAATGCGAATTATATATTTCAACATCAGTTGCTGAATAGTTTTTATCGGGTCGGATGATCGGGCTAACGTTTAAAACAAGTTTATTACAGTAATACACAGTCCGATGTGGGTATGACAACAGCTGTATATTGAACATTTGACATTAAGTAATTTAGATTATAGGTCTAAAACAATCAAATTTTGGAATATCAGCCCGTTGCGCAGTGGCAAGGTGCGCGGCCCGGTAAACCTGCGCCCCGGGTTCAAGACTCCATGTGGAAATTTTTTTTTATTTTATTTTTTTTTTTATTTAAATAAAAAAAATCATTTGTCGCATAAAACATTTGCCAATTAATAGTTTATTTTGTTTACTGACATTAACTTATTTTTGATTTTGACTGACAAATTACTGAAAGAATTCTAGACTAATAAATCCTTTTAGGAAAATGTTGAAAGCTATTAATAAATAGCATTACCATAATGTAAATGTATTATCGAGCAAAATCAAATTTATTGTAGCAAACTTAATTGATATAAAATGAGTCAAAAAATCTTTGCCCTTGTCCAACAAGTGAAATAAATCTTTGACCTTGACCGACAAGTTAAAGACAGTTAGTCTGATAAATCATTCCTAACTTTCTTTTAATAACTTGTCGGTCAAAGTCAGTTCTGACTTGTCTGATAAATATTGTCAGATATAACAATTGTTGGGTTGCACTTATTACTTGTTGTTTATTTATTATTTTTTTTGAAATCTCAGGATTTGTACATAAGCAGAACAAATAAAATTTCTTTAAATTAAAAAAATGGTAATTAAACCAATTTTTCTGTGCTAACTCATTCTGTCACTCTGACTGAATACGTTTTAACATACATATGTATAAACGATACAACCTGTGCACATTGAACTGCAATATGCCCAAAATAAGATTGCCCCCGTTAGCGGTAAAGCTGGGTGCCGGTTCTCAGACGTTATAACAACTTTAAAGATGGCCATAAGATGCTTTTATACCATTTTTAAAGTTATTTAACATCCTCCATATGAATTACTGACACGGTGTTGTATGAAACCATTGTAAGAAAGACCATAGCATCTGTAATGGAGTATCTGATCGCCGTCGTGCGGATAAGAATTCTTATCCGCACGACCATCTTGCCGATAAGGATTCTTATCCGCACGACCGTCTTGCCGATAAGGATTCTTATCGGCACGACGGTCGTGCCGATATCCTCGGCCCTTCCCGAAAGTTGCTGACACTGTTATGCCCCTATAATTTCCCATACATTTTTGAGTCTTTATCCTTCTTTAAGACTGGAGTGATGATACTTTAAAGAAGGATAAAGACTCAAAAGTTTTCGGTACATGGCGTCTCTTCACTGACCAGCAGTGGAGTCCTTTTTGGTGCAATAATATTTTTGTGAAATTTTAGGATGAAGATACTACGATGCACAAAATTATTATTCAATCGCTGATAAATATATGATGATATTAAAAATTTCCAAAACATATGTTTTATATGGCATTTAATGGTAAATAAAAGTCCTTTTCGGTGCCGATTTGATTTTGGTGGTTTGGGGTGTTTTATGGGCGGTTTGGGGTGTTTTGGAGTGGTTTGGGTGTTTTGGGGTGGTTTGGGGTAATTCGATGGACCGCTCCTTTTCGGTGGGGTAAGTCCTTTCTGTCTTTAGTAGGACCGGAGATGTCCAGTTATCCACGACCTCAAAACCAATAGACACACAAAGAGTTGAAGTTCCTATAACCGTCGTGGCTTTTAATACGGAATTATGGCTGAAGGCGATCAACGTCAGAAAAAAAGACAAAAAGTCGACAATGAGGTGTTTAAAACATTCCACATCAAGTACCAAGCAGAGGATATGTCCACCTTGCGAAATGCATACTTGAAATTGTTTCAGAAGGATTGTGCGTTTAAATGTTATTCAATAAAGGCCTCTAATGGTAATTCAGCAGTTTCATTTAAAAAGGCCTTTGTTGATTTGGAAGAACATATTGAAGAAATTTATCCAATCGCGGATATGTTCGAGACAGGTTTGACAGCACTTCATAGCTTCTTGAAGTCAAAGGAGATTCCAGAAGACTGTAACATACGACAAATTCTGGCCGCCTTGCTCACCTATTTGCTTGATAAAGGTATAACCTATGACACTAGCCATCTGCACAGCAGTCGTGCTGATAAGCATCCTTATCTGTGACGGTCTTGCCGATAATGATACTCCTCTGCACGATGGTCTTGCTGATAAGGCAATATTATGTTTTCTGTGCCGCTGCAGTCTGCATAAATAATTCTAGCCCCTTTTCTGACATAAAAAAAGAACGATGATTTTCTGTTTGTTTTGTGTGGCCAAGGAAATGCATTGTTAAAATATCCATTTATAGATCTATTTTATAGAATAAACAGCAGCTATCGAAAATGACTCCGAGAAAGCACATATTCCGTCAAATGTCTCCATTTTATGTGAAGAAAATATCTGCCTGCTGTTTTAGTTTATGACTAAATAATTATCATTGTTTCAGCTGTCAGATGGCTGAATATTATACTAGGAGTGTAACAATACATCAGACTATAGATGTATTGCAATAGTAACTCAGCCGATTGTACTGCATCGATAGTAAAGTGAGACATCGATGACTATCGCCGATAGTGTTTTGGACTATCGATAGTCTCCTACATTACAAATTTTTCAGATAATTTCTGCTGTTGCCTTCTTTCTTTAAAGCGAAAGTGAGCGGCAGACTGTTTGTACAAACATGGCTTCCGTTAGCCGACATATGGCTGTATATTACGTCTGGGTTTTGCTTCCATACATCAAGAAATTTCATCTCTGGCGTCTGGCATACATTTGATAAGTGTTACATACGGCTGTTTTATGTTGTCCGGACGTTTAAAACTCCCTACTGTCAATAAAATGTTAACACATGTCATAATTAATCTGATATACAGAGCTTCAGATAAGGGGCATTTTTGCGATTTTGATGCAAAGAAAATGGGTAAAACGCCTGCAGTCCCAAACTAATTCCTCAAGAATAACGTTACTTCCACCGAAAAAGGAACTGATGTATCATGAAAAAAAAAAATGGAAGCGTCATTTTAGGCATAGGAATTCTTTCAAATTCCAGAAAAATGAATTCGCTCAGCCGCCACTGATAAAATAGTCCAGTGCCGAAACAGCGAAACAGGTCACAAAGATCAAAGCATTTGATTTCAAAGATTTAGCCACTAACAGCATGTGCCGAAAGGTTTACTTATTAACCAATATTGATGCAATTTCGGAACAGGTGTTTATTATACCTTACGGTCTGTATGGTAGACTCGGCTCAGCCTGCATGTCCGCGGAGCCTGATCAGCGTACACACACACATGTATATAGGAATAATTTGAAATATGAAATTTAATTTGTTTAGCTGTGCAGTCCGGTTTTGGTACAGTATTTTTGCATGAAGCTATTTCGCCGAATACCACTGAACAGACGAATTATATAATAATCAGAAGACAGTCATTTTATACATATTTTCTGATCAGGCTGCGCAGATATTATTTCTGACTTGCTCCCTACTTTTTTTTGTCAAATCCTCTAAAGATGTTCCTCAGGAGGCTCAGCTTAACGAATTCGTGGTTGCACACTCTAGGTACTGAGTTTGTCTGTCCGTCCCATAGTATTCAAATTCGCAATATGTGTACTACTCAGTCCAGCTGCGAATGTCTCAATCATAACACACAAGATAATCGAAAATTGTTTCTGCTGGCCCGCGAATGTACAGTTATCTTTCTGGAACCTTTTTTTTTCTTTGATGAGACAGCGTACATGTTTTCCCGTTTCAATATTAACGATGCTCACATATTACCACGTGGTTATCAAGCAGAGGATCTGCGCATGGCGTAATCAACCGGCCAGTCACATCTATATGCTATTTGTATATACTTTTTTCCGCATTCACACTGCGCAGACGTTTTCTGGTATCATGTTCAACGCTTTTCGAATATACGCAATGTGCGTTCCCCGATAAGGCTGTGCTGACGTAATATGGTAGCAAGAGCTAAGCTAGTCGCATGTACACTTAGCCTCTTGCTCCATCAGACTATACTGAGACTTGGCAGCTGTTTTCCGCTGATGGCTGATCGGAATTATTTTTTTTTCTATCTTACTTAATTTCAACAGTGCGAAAATAATGCATTCTGATCAGGTCTACCCAATTATTGAGCACAATACTAACGGCAGCGTTTATGTGCAATAACCTGCTCGTTTATGGGTCAGACATTGTAGAGATCAAAAGAGCTGCTATAAATTGACTTTATTATATACCTGAAAAATACTCCCATTCACTTTGCATTGGAGTAACCGTGCAATATTTTCTGCATATTGCACGGAGTCAAGTGCATATTGCACGGAGTTAAGGAGTCACGTTCACCAGAACTACTTTCTCTTTGAAAGGATAAAAGTTTGGCAGCCATTTTGTCGTCGACTGCAATTGATAAACGAGTAAAATGAAGACACTAGTGTTGGTTTCGCCGTATAAACTGCATAAAAAAGAATCAAATATGGTTTACCTTCGATCTGTCACTTTTTACAAAACAAATTCTGCGTATAGAATGGATATTTTCGTAAGAGATGCAGAGAGTAAGACTGGAAAATGGCGGCGAAGTCTTGTAAACGTCAGCGTTTGTTTACTGACGTCACGTCCGATACCGAAACGTCATTTTAACTTTCGCGCCGTTGGGCGTGGTTTTAGGAGATCATGAAGACACCAAATGGAATAATGTATTTTCAAATTTAAAGCATTTTTAGGGTTGATATGCCGATTCTATATCTTAATTTCGTATGTTATGAGTGCTGATGAAAGTAGCAGATTAATTTAAAGGTATATAATAAAAAGGTTATTGAATTTTTATTGGGAAATATTCGGCACTCGTTCATATGGCGGAGACGCACTCGCAAGCTCGTGCCTCCTTCGCCATATGAACTCGTGCCAAATATTTCCCAATATAAATTCAATAACCTATAAATATTAAATTGTCACCTGTAGTGTATCCATGAGACGGGTATTAAAAGGTTCCTGGTTGCATACACCGATAAATCAGCCTGCACAAACCGGTCTTTCCTGTTCACATCTAACAGTAATCATGAGCTCTGTATCTAGCGACAGCTAACGGGTGAATCACAGTATTGTGGCCACATGTGTTGCACTTTGAGGTGAAAAATCAACTTTTTAGAAATATTATAAAAACATGTATTTTCTAATGTTTAGTATCTCTAGTTTATATAACTACCAGGTTTTGTTCCTGGGAAGTCGATCAATATATATTTTTCAGCTTTTGTGCCACTGGGAAAAAATGGTTATGGACACTACAAGTGATGTATATGCCGGGCCGCGTAGCGCAATCGGTAGGGCACCTGACTCATGAGTCAGAGGTCCTGGGCTCGAATCCCGGTCTGGCCACATACTTTCGTTTCTCCTTCCCCTGATTCAAGAAGGGCAGTTGTCAGTTACTGGCGAAAGTATGTGCACTTAGTACTGGTTAACCGCTTAGGAGGTCTAAGCCTGCCCAGGAATAGTGTGGTTAGGTTAACTGACTGTCCCGACATGACCATAGTTGTTTACCGTGGACGTTAAGCATCAAATCAATCAATCAATAACAAACCAGAAAAAATGCAATGAGCCTGTAACAATGAACAAAAAATATTTTAAAGATGACAAGAAGCTTGAGGTTATTGAACAAGTGACTTTTTGTTGAAATCATAAATCTTAGAATATGAACTAAAAGAAGCTACATTATCATACTCATTAAGACGCAAATTTGATTGCTTAACATTTGCTGTTCTTTTATAAATTTCAAATTAGAAATAAATCAAGATCTTTTAAAGCAACATTCTAGACTCCTTCTCACCAACAGAGGAGAAATACATGTATTTGTCCATATAGTTTGAGTATTTTTTTTTCTTTACAAAATATCATTGTTAACAGACTGGTTACGGACTCTACAAAACTATACTAAATATCTAATTTTGTAAAATACCACCAATATAAGCATTTTATTAGCATGACTCATATGTAATTTTTATCACTGCTCTAGGTTATTTCTGAGCAAAAAAAAAAAAAAAAAAAAAAAAAACAGCATAAAATGTTTTAAGTTCTACAAGTAGTGGTATTCTTATTTCATGAATTGTCAAACATACAAATTTCGTTTAACCATAAAAATATCAGGCCAGTTTATTTTAACAGCTTAATGAAGATGGTTTAAGAATAAGATTTGTTGAGTTTTTACAATATCTTGAGGGTTTTCGATAAACAATGCAGAGAGATGGAAAAATCAGTTTAGTCTTCATTCCTTTAGATGAACAGGTTACGGACCCTACAATCACCTCACTTGTTAAAATAATAGAACAATGCAAATTCTGAAACTCAGTCTTGGTTTAGAAGCTCTCAGTTACAGGAGATTCAAACAGTCTATATCTTGGCAACCACTCATCAAAAAGCATTCATACTTGGACCATAGGTACCCAGTACTGAGTAGGGTTAGCTTTCATTCCATGACACAGGAGCCCAGGGTCCATGCCAGGGGGTGGTGCTAGAGGTCAAAAACTAGTACATCTCCAAAAAGTAGTTAAAGTCTTCTGGAAGTCTGTTTCTTGACAACCACTCATCAGAAAGCATACATACTTGTACCATAGATACCCTGTAGGGTAAGCTTATTCCACGACACCGGACCCAAGGGTGGGGCTAGAGGTCAAAATCTAGTGCACCTCTAAAATTTAGTATTTCTGCAGTATAGTTTCCTTGAAGTCCATATCTTGACAACCACTTGTCAGAAAGCATTCATATTTGGACCGTAGGTACCCTGTATGGTTAGCTTTCCTTCCATGACATTGGACCCCAGGGTCCATGCTGCTGGGTGGGGCTAGAGGTCAAAATCTAGAACATTACCAAAATGTAGTATTTAATCCATATCTTTATAACCACTTATCAGAAAGCTTTCATACTTGGACCAAAGGTACTTTGTAGGATTTACTTTGATTCCATAACATTGGTCCCCTGGGTACGCTGATATTCTTCTTTTGCTTCAGATTTCCAGTGGTGTTGATTGACGGTCTTTGGATTTCTGACCGTCTTGTAGTACGTTGTATCTGTTAAGTCCTCGTCTTTGCTTCTTCATAGTATTTAACCTTGATTTATTTGTTCACCGTGATGATTCATTGACGAGTTAGAGGATTATCATGCGAACTGAACAACCAACTAAATGTTTGTACCATGTCAGTAACTGAGGGTGAGGTTGGATCCGTAAAACAAGTTTAAGCCCCCCAGTAATTCATTACTGACCGTTCCAAAGCGGTGGTTCTGATGTGGTTCTCTGTTGCCTGTTTTAGGTGTCAGAGTTTCGGTGATCTTTCACTTTATGTTTGATCATTATACTTTTAGTTGGGTTAAGGTTGCTGAGTGACCACCTTTTTGGAAATAGCTGCCCACTCGGTTGGCCGTTTGTTCTCATTGTGTTTTGTCTATTTGTGATTTTAGTTATTTCCCATTTTGGTTTTGAGGGCGGGATTTGCCTTTTGATTGCTCCAGTTCCTGTTCATTGCTTTCTCTTTACTTTTACTTTTCATTCCATGACATAGGACCCTAGGGTTCGTGCCCTAGGGTGGGGATAGAGGTCAAAATCTAGAACATCCCCAAAATTAAGTATTTAATCCATATCTTGATAATCACTTATCAGAAAGCATTCAGACTTAGACCTGAGGTACAATGTAGAGTTGGCTTTCATTCCATGGCATTGGACACTAGAGTCCATGCCCGGGGGTTGGGCTTGAGGCCAAAAACCTGAACATCTCCAAAATATAATATTTAATCCATATCTTGATAACCACTTATCAGAAAGCTTTCATAATTGGACCAGAGGTACTATGTAGGATTTACTTTGATTCCATAAGAAGCCTCTGTGGCTGAGCGGTTAAGCTACCAGCTTTGTAAACCAGGGGTCGTGAGTTCGATCCCGGGCTTCTCCAGCCTTTGGGATGAGACTTTAAACGTCCCGTCTCCATATGACCTTAGCTGTTGTCGAGACGTAAAACCCTAACACAACAACAAATTTGATTCCCTGACATTGGTCCCCTGGGTCCATGCCAGGGGGTGGGGCTAGAGGTCAAAATCTATTACCCTATCCTACCCTACCCTATACCCTACCCTACCTTACCCTACCATATACCCTACCCTACACCCTACTCTATACCCTACCCTTGCCTATACCCTACCTTTCCCTACCCTACCTTACCATACCCTACCATATACCCTACCCTACACCTTACCCTATACCCTACCCTTTACCCTACCCTGTACCCTATCCTATCCTTACCTACCCTATACCCTGACCTATACCCTACCCTACCCTATACCCTACTCTATACCCACTCTGCCCTACCCTATCCTACCCTGCCCTGCCATACCCTACCCTACCCTAACCTAACCGGGTTCCCTACCCATACCCTAGTACCTACCCTACCTTACCCTACCCTAGCCTACCCTAAACCCTACCCTTCCTTTTACCCTACCCTTAACCCTACCCTTATCCCTACCCTTAACCTTATACATGTACCTACCCTAACCTATACCCTACCCTTTACACTATCTATACCCTACCCTACCATATACCCTACCTGTTATCCTACCCTTTACCCTCCCCTTTTCACTACCTTATAGTCTTATACCTTACTCTATCCTACTCTATACCGTACCCTACCCTTTACCCTACCCTCTACCGTGTACCCTACCCTATACTCTGCCCTTCCCAACCCCCTACCCTGCCCTATATTAGTGACCAAGCCAGTTGCAGTGGGGCTATGCCGTCATGCGACAGCTCTTATATTTTGTTTAAATAATGGCCCTGGATTGTCTTTGACCTATTTTACAGCAAGGTCAAATTTTGCAATTAGGCTTTTACACAGGAAAATGTATCAATGATGGATTCTTTCGAAGTTGTTGCATCCTTTGACCCGGAATTGGTTTATATAGTAAACTAAATGAGTAAATGGAGGATTATGAGTAATCAAGATCAAGGCTTGCTCAGCCATTTTATCCTGATTTTATGTTTTGTGCTTATATTAGGCCAAGATATCAGGTGAGTGTTTACATGACCTTTGTCCCATGGTTTAAAATTTTTCTTGGATGTTCCAAGAGAGGTCTAGTTTAGTTTGCCTGAAAATGTTTCCAGTCTGTCTACAAATATAACAGTTGACTGCCATCTTTGATTTTCAGCTTTAATGCATCTCTTAAGGAAACCTACTAGTGGCCTTCAGCTGTTAGGAATCCTTGTTAAATAAACAAAACAAAACTCCAAAACCATTGGAGGAATTCGGTGAAAACCTTACACATGAATCCCTAAGCATTGGTGTAAACATTACTTTGCTTGTTACATGTTGTATATTGCAATTCTAGGGAATTGAAATTTTATGTATTTACAGATATGATGGCGCCTCTAGATTCTGTGAAAGAATACTGTGGCAATGAACAAGATGTGACACTTCTTGTGCTTAATCATTTACTGTTACCATTGACACCAACGACAAGATGCATTGTTGATGATCACAGCAACTGGAAATTTTACTGCCCAGACAAGTGCAAATACCATCCCATACCCATTGAAAGCAGTGATACAAGTATTGGTGAGTGTCTGGTTTTAGCCTTTTGTTTTTATTAGGCCTAAAATAAAGTGTGTGATTCCAGTACTGATTTTAGCTCACCTTAGCTGATGGCTCACAAGGTGAGCTTATAGGATGGAATTGACCCTGTGTCCATTAGTGCATCCATCCCTTAGTGCGTCCGTCCGTTAGTGCGTCCATTCACTTTTTCAAACATGAATATCTCAGAGACAAGTGGGTCGATCACAGTCAAATTTCATCTTGAGCATCGTTCGGGTGGAGGAAAACCTGCATTGATCAAATTAGAACTCTGGTTTCCTTGGCAACATATACATAAATGTAGCTCCCATAGGGTTATAATAGGGAAAATGTTGTGGTCACTCTAGGGCCTTCAATTTTGATTGGATCTTCTTCAGTTTTGCAGGTAACAAGGACAAACATAAAATCTTGAATAAGTTCGAAATTCAGCCAGATCCAAAAACAGACTGTGGAAGTTAGCTTCCATTTAGTGTCTGGAAAAATCCCCATAGACTTATAATAGGAGATAATGGGAGAAATTTTGTCTTTTTCATTCTTGCAGGTAAGGAGGACAACCAAAAATTCTCGGATTAGTTTGAAGTTAGGCCAGATCCGGCTACTGAATGGGGAGTTAGCTGTCCATGAGCGTCTAAAATTTGATATATAATGTTGTGGCCACTCTTTTGCCTTCATTTCTGTTTGGATATTCTTCATTCTTGCAGGTAACATGTACAACCATATAATCTCGGATGAGGTTGATTTTTAGCCAGATCCAGCCATTGACTGCGGAGTTAGCTGCCCTTGAGCATCTGGAAAAATCCCCTTAAACTTATAATGGGAGAAATGTTGTGGCATAGACTGCTGAGCTAGCTGCCCTTGAGCATCAAAAAAAAAAAACCAGTAGACTTATTTATATATGGGAGAAATGTTGTGATCACTCTTGGGCCTTCGTTTTTGATTGGATCTTCTTCATTTTGGCCGATAAAGAAGACATGCATAAAGGCTTGGATGAGTTCAACTTTTGGCCAGATCCCACTACTGACTATGCAGTGTCTAAGATACAATGTCTCCATGTTTTCTTGGTTGAAGTTGATCAGATCATTTTTAAACTTGTAGATGACAAGGCCATGCCTAATATCTTGGATGAGTTCCAATTTTTCCAGATCAGACCACTGACTACTGAGTTAGCTGCCCTTGAGCGTCTAAAAACTACTCTCCATAGACTTATAATAGGGAAAATGGTGTCTCTACTTTTTCTGTTTGTTTTTTTTCATCTGATCCTTTTGATACTTTCAGGTAAGGACAACATGCATTAAACCTTGGATGAGTTCGAATTCCCGCCACTTAAGACTAGTACTGACTACTTGAGCTAGGGACTAATTTCCCCCAGTCACAACCCCTGGTAAAGGATTGTCATTTTGGCATGTTACCAGTAAACTATTCAAATTCAGATTCTGACTACAGAGATAGCTGACCTTGAGTGTCTCCCTTTTAGCTCACGAGAGCGGAAGGCTCATAGGTGAGCTTAAAGTCTACTCATGCTCTGGCGTCCGTCCGACGGCGTCCGTCCATCAGCCTCCATCCACAATTTCAAATATCTCCCAAACTGCATGACCAATTTGTATGGAGCCTCTATGGGTAGGGGGAACAAAAGTTTGTTTGCAGCATCTGGGTCACATGACCAAGATGGGCGCCACACCCTTATATTTGAAAAACCCTTTTAAAATCTTCTGTCCTGGTACCAATGGACTGATTTCCATGAAACTTGATGTGTAGCATCTGGGACTCCTGCCCATCATGGTACGTTAGTATTCAAGTTCAAGGTCATCTCTTGACCTTGGCCCAAGGTCATTTACATATGAAAATTAAAACTTGCTTTTCTCAGAAACTACTGGGCCTTTTTTAACCAAATGTTATATGTAAGCTTTAAGGTACAGTCAATGTAAAGAAAAACAAACATTTTTCATTTTTCTCCGCGATCATATGGTGTTTTTTTTTCAGCGAAATAAACTGTAAATTTTCCATTTTTTGCGTTTCAATCAGAGAAATTTCGCCACGAAATTTGTTATTTGCCGGAGAAAAAAGAAAAAATTAATTTTACCCAGGAAATATATTGCACGGTATTGAAAATCAATTTTACTGTTTTCGCTTGTTTACTTCTTAGTTCCGTTTCATATATATAAACATGTACATGTAAAAACGTTTCTTGAGAGCTATTTTCTTGATGGATAAAAGTGAAACCATAATTGCTAGTGACCTACATGTAAATCAAGTGTTAGAGATCATCATTCGCATAAAGCATGCCAATCAAGGTTTTAACTTTCTGCAAATCCTATATAAATGATCTAATTATTTAATTATTAATTACCGAAAATGTTTTCTCTCTCTTTCTCTCTGTCACTCTCTTTCCCTAAAATGTAGTTGCTTGCTTTTTGTACTGCATCTTATGTTGTTATATGAAAAATGTATAATCTTAGAATAGTACAAAATGGAAATAATTATTCAAGTCAATGAGCTCATTAAAGCACATTGAATGTTCATCGGGCTATTTAATATATATACATACTATGGGTGTTCCAGAAATATGCGGAAAAGTCCTGTAACTTTATTTTTGATTCATGCATTCTGTTGAATTTGCACTTACTATTGGATAATATTTTTGAAAGTTTATATAGCATTTTTTGAATAATACTTCTTAAAAGACTATAACCTACCCTTTTCCCAACGAGTTGTCCGTAATCTATCTTCAAAACAGTCGGTTGTACTGTGTGATACGTGTTGTAATGAAATAATATTTCCTTCCTGAAGATATTATTTTTGAGCCATGTGCTTTTTTAGCTCACCTGAGCCTTTAGGCTCATAGGTGAGCTTATAGTATAGCCAGGCATCCGTCGTCCGTCCGTCCGTCGTCAACATTTTCAAACATCTTCTCCTCTGAAACCACTGGGCCGATTGAAGCCATATTTCATATGGAGACTACCTAGGTCGGGGGAATGAAAGTTTGTTCCGGGTATCTGGGTCACATGACCAAGATGGCCGCCACACCCATATATGGTAAAAACCCTTCAAAAATCTTCTTCTCCAGAACCAAAAGGCCTATGACCTTGAAACTTGGTATGTAGCATTGGACATGCGGGCCCATCATAGTTTATACAAATGATGACCATGCGGTGACCTTGACCTAATTTATGACAAGGTCAACTTCTGTACCTTAGGCTTTTATATGAGAAAACGCTTAAACAGTGGATTTCTCATAAACTATTTAAGTCTAAGGTACAATATTTGGTATACATGGTCAACTGTATGAGCAAATGAAGATATTATGTCACTAAAGGTCAAAGTCATTCCGTCGGTCCATCCATCGTCAAGATTTTCAAACATCTTCTTCTCTGAAACCACTGGGCCGATTGAAGCCATATTTCATATGGAGCCTACCTTGTTCCGGGTATCTGGGTCACATGACCAAGATGGCTGCCACGCTCATATATGGTAAAAACCCTTCAAAAATCTTCTTTTCCAGAACCAAAAGGCCTATAACCTTGAAACTTGGTATGTAGCATGGGACACGCGGGCCCATCATAGTTTGTACAAATGATGACCTTGCGGTGACCTTGACCTAATTTATGACACGGTCAACTTTGGTACTTTAGGCTTTTATATGGGAAAATGCTTAAACAGTGGATTTCTCATAAACTATTTAAGTCTAAGGTACAATATTTGGTATATATGGTCAACTGTTTGAGCAAATGAAGATATTATGTCACTAAAGGTCAAGGTCATTCCGTCGGTTCACCCATTCTCAAGATTTTCAAACATCTTCTTCTCTGAAACCACTGGGCCGATTGAAGCCAAATTTCATATGGAGTCTCAGTGGGGTTGGAGAAAGAAAGTTTTATATCCCGGGTCTGGGTCACATGACCAAGATGGCCGCCACGCCCATATATGGTAAAAACCCTTCAAAAATCTTCTTCTCCAGAACCAAAAGGCCTATGACCTTGAAACTTGGTATGTAGCATCTGACATTCAGGCCCATCATAGTTTGTACAAATGATGACCATGCGGTGAACTTGACATAATTTATGACAAGGTCAACTTCAGTACCTTAGGCTTTTTTATGGGTATACGGCTAAACAGTGGATTTCTCAGAAACTATTTAAGTCTAAGGTATAATACTTGGTATATATGGTCAACTAAATGAACAGCTGAAGATATTATGTCACTAAAGGTCAAGGTCATTCTGTCAGCCTGTCCGTCATCAAGATTTTCAAACATCTTCTCTTCTGAAACCACTGGGCTGATTAAAGTCAAATTTCATATGGAGACTACCTAAGTTACGGGAACGAAAGTTTGTTCTGGGTATCCGGGTCACATGACAAAGATGGCCACCACGCCCATATATGGTAAAAACCCTTAAAAATCTTCTTCTCCAGAAGCAAGAGGCCTATGACCTTGAAACTTGCTATGTAGCATCGGGCATTCAGGCCCATCATAGTATATACAAATGATGACCATGCAATGACTTTGACCTAATTTATGACACGGTCAGCTTCGACACCATAGCCTTTTATATGGGAAAACGCTTAAACAGTGGATTTCTCAGAAACTTTTTAAGGCTAAGGTACAATATTTGGTTTTTATGGTCAACTAAATGAACAGCTGAAGATATTATGTCACTTCAGGTCAAAGTCATTCTGTCAGCCCGTCCGTCGTCAAGATTTTCAAATATCTTCTCCTCTGAAACCACTGAGCCGATTGAAGTAAAATTTCATATGGAGCCTACCTAGGTTAGGGGAACGAAAGATTGTTGGGGGTATCCGTGTCGCATGACAAGATGGCCGCCACACCCATATATGGTAAAAACCCTTCAAAAATCTTCTTCTCCAGAACCAAAAAGGCCTATGACCTTGAAACTTGGTATGTAGCATCAAGAATTCAGGCCCATCATACTTTATACAAATGATGACAGTGCAGTGACCTTGACCTAATTTATGACCAGGTCAACTTCTGTACCTTAGGCTTTTATATGGGAAAACGCCTAAACAGTGGATTTCTCAGAAACTATTTAAGTCTAAGGTACAATATTTGGTATATATGGTCAACTAAATGAACAGCTGAAGATATTATGTCACTAAAGGTCATGGTCATTCTGTCAGCCCGTCGGTCATCAAGATTTTCAAACATCTTCTCCTCAGAAACCACTGGGCTGAGTGAAGCCAAATTTCATATGGAGTCTAAGTGTGATGGGGGAACAAAAGTTTGTTCCCAGGGTCTGGGTCACTTGACCAAGATGGCCACCACGCCCATATATGGTAAAAACCTTTCAAAAATCTTCTTTTTCAGAACGAGAAGGCCTATGACCTTGAAACTTAGTACGTAGCATTGGGCACTCTGGCCCATTATTGTTTATACAAATGATGACTGTTCGTTGACCTTGACTTAATTTACGACACTGTCAACTTTGGTATGTTAGGCTTTTATATGGGAAAATGCTTAAACAATGGATTTTTCAGAACTTATTCAAGTCTAAGGTACAATATTTGGAATATATGGTTAACTGAATGACCAGATGAAGATATTGTCACTAAAGGTCAAGGTCATTCTGTCAGCTCGTCCATCTGTTGTCAAGATTTTCAAACATCTTCTCCTCTGAAACCACTTCCCTGGTTGAAGCCAAATTTCATATGGAGTCTTAGTGGGATGGGGGAACGAAAGTAGATTCCCAGGATCTGGGTCACATGACCAAGATGGCTCCCTTGTCCATATATGGTAAAACCCCTTCAAAAATCTTCTTCTCCAGAACTAAAAGGCCTATGACCTTGAAACTTGATATGTAGCATTTGGAAGTTGGGCCCATCATAATTTATACAAATCCGGACTGTGCATTGATTGTGACCTAATTTATGGCTAGGTCGATTTTGATGCATTGGAAAATGCTTAAGCAGTGGATTTCTCAGAATCCATTCAAGTCTACGGCATGCCCATATATGGTCAAACTCCTTCAAAAATCTACTTCTCCAGAACCCAAAACACAATAACCTCGTGGCATGGTATGTAGCATTGAGGACTCAGGCCCATCATAATTTATACAAATCATGACAGCGCACTGACCTTGACCTTATTTATGGCAATGTCAACTTTAATATGTTATGCTTTAATGTGGGAAAATGCTTAAACAGTTGATGTTACAGAATTTTTTAAGCCTAGATATAATAATTGGAAAATATGGTTATTTAAATGAATACATGACGATAAGGTCATCAAAGGTCAAGGTCATATTTTGAACTTTGCTCAAGGTCACTGAGATTTTAAAATTAAAATATGTACACCTTTTAAGATACTGGTTTCAAATTTGTAACAAATGAGCGAAATGACAAATTGTGTCTGTTGACAGAAGGTGTCAGGTGAGCTACAGGACCATTGGTCCTCTGGTTAGCTCACCTGAGCCGAATGCTCATAGGTGAGCTTATAGTATACCCATCGAGCTGGTGTCCGTCGTCCATCCATTGTCCGTCGTGAACATTTTCAAATGACTTCTCCTCTGAAGCTGTGAGTCCAATTCTTTTTATATTTCACATATAGCATCTAAAGGTAGGGGGAACGAAAAGTTACGTTTTTTGTTCTGGTTGGATAAGAACTCTGGTTGCTATGGCAACTTATAGCTCCCATAGACTTACAATGGGAAAAAGAGGAAATTGACATTTTTTTCTGTTTCAATGGAAATATTTGGATTTTTTTTTCAGAAATGTTTATTGAGTAGTGCTCTATGTTTAATATGACTTTTGTCCAAATCGCTGAATTTGATTGGTTGCCATGACAGCAAAAAGGGTCGAATTACGTAAAAATATTTAAAAATCTTCTTCTCAGAAACAGTAACTTGGATTAAGCTGATACTTTGCATACATGTTAAGGACATTAGCCTCTACATAATTTGTGTGTTTTATTCCGGTCAGATAAGAACTCTGGTTGCTATGGTAACGTATAGTTCCAATTGACTTATAATGTGAAAAGTGGAAATTGACAGTTTTTGCTGTCACATTGGAGATATTTGAATTCTTTTTCACAGAGATGTTTATCCAGTAGTCCTCCATGTTTCATATGACTTTTGTGCAAATCGCTTAATTTGACTGGCCGCATGACGTGTAAATTTTCGAAAAATACTCAGAAAATCTTCTTCTCAGAAATCATAAGGAGGATGAAGCTGTTACTTGGCATATACGCTTAGGACATTAGCCTTTACATAGATTGTGTTTTTTGTTCCAGTCGGTTAAGAACTCTAGTTGCTATGGCAACTTAAATTTTCCACAGACTTATAATGGGAAAAATGAAAATTGTCAATTATTTCTGTCTCAATGGGGATACTTGAAATTTATTTTTACAGAAATGTTTACTGTGTAGTCCTCTACCTTATATATGGCTTTTGTCCAAATTACTACTGAATTTGACTAGTTGCCAAGGCGACAAAAGGGTAAATTTTAGAAAATATGATAAAAAATCTCTCTGGAACCTGAAGGTGGGTGAAGCTAATACATTTCATACAATTTTTATGCCCCCGCCACGTAGTGGGGAGGGGCATATAGTTTTGCCCTTGTCCGTACGTACGTACGTACATACGTACGTCCGTCACACTTTGTAGTACTGTGGCGGGGGCATATAGTTTTGCCCTTGTCCGTCCGTACGTACGTACGTACATACGTACGTCCGTCACACTTTGTAGTACTGTTCTTGTCTCCGCAACTCCTCCTACAGTATTCGATGCAGGGAGTTGAAACTTGCAACACAGTTCAGACATGCATTGAACATGTGCATAAAGGAAACATAACTTTGATTCAGGTCTTTATTGCAGAATTATGTTCCCTTGAATAATATACATATTATGACCATATTTCACATTTGAGTACTGTTCTTGTCTCCGCAACTCCTCCTACAGTATTTGATATAGGGAGTTGAAACTTGCAACACAGTTCAGACATGCATTGAACATGTGCATAAAGGAAACATAACTTTGATTAATGTCTTGATTGCAGAATTATGTCCCCTTGAATAATATACATATTATAATCATATTTCACATTTGAGTACTGTTCTTGTCTCCGCAACTCCTTCTACAGTATTTAATGTATGGAGTTGAAACTTGCAACACAGTTCAGACATGCATTGAACATTTGCATAAAGGAAACAGAACTTTAATCTAGGTCATTATGGCAGAATTACATTCCCTTGAATGACATGCATATTTTGACCATATTTCACACTTTGTAGTACTGTTCTTGTCTCTGCAACTCCTCCAGTAGTATTTGATGTAGGGATTTGAAACTTGTAACACAGTTCAGACATGCACTGAACATGTGCATAAAGGAAACAGAACTTTGATCCAGGTCATTATGGCAGAATTACATCCCCTTGAATGACATGCATATTTTGACCATATTTCACACTTTGTAGTACTGTTCTTGTCTCTGCAACTCCTCCAATAGTATTTGATGTAGGGATTTGAAACTTGCAACACAGTTCAGACATGCATTGAACATGTGCGTAAAGGAAACAGAACTTTCAGTCATGTCTTTATTGCAGAATTATGTCCCCTTGAATTACATACATATTTTGACCATATTTCCATAGCTTAAATACAATCTCACCTTTTATCGTAGCTCTAGCGGCATCATTTATTCACCTATTTTGGTATTACATCATAGTTTTATTGGGGATGACAGTACCTCCAACAACTTTGCGTTTCAGTTTGGTAGGATGAAGGTCAAGGTCACAGTTGCTATTTTCAGAAAAACTAGAGCATTGCTCCAGCGGTTTCATTTATAGATCGATTTTGATGTAACTTCACATAAATGTTAAGTATAACAATATCTTGAATAAATTGCCGCTTCAGCACCCCAGGTCCAAGGTCAAGGTCACAGTTGCTATTTTTAAGAAAAACTCAGTCATCCCTCTAGCACCTTTATTTATTGACAGAGTTTGATGTAACTTCACACAGATATGTTTTAACACATAACCCATCTAGTGAGGCATATGGCGGGGGCATTCATCACCTTCGGTGATTGTCTAGTTTTTTTTTTTGTTTCAGTCAGGTAAGAACTCTGGTTGCTATGGCAACTTTTGTCATTGTTGTGGTTATAACTCATGGCCAATCGTCAGGTGAGCAGTTACAGGACCATTGGTCCTCTGATTTAAATTAAGTTTTATGCAATCTTATTTCAGGTAATACTGCTGTCTGGCATGGACGGATAGATGCCATCATAGGCAAACCAAGAAGAGACGCAGCTAGTGCTTTGGCTTTGATTCGGGATGAAGATGAATCAGATAGCCCTGGCTTTAGATCATTTGCTGAAGTAAAAACATCTTTTATTGATGCTGATAATCCAATGTTTCAAATAGTTTCTCAGGCTATTGTGTTCTCTTTTCTGCAAGGCAATCTGCATCCAGAGTTAGAAATTTCTATGATACCAACTATTGGAGTATCTGCAACTGAACTTATTGTTTATTTTTATGACCATGTTAATGATGTCTTATTGCAGAGTGTAAAAAGTTTGGATTTCGAAGTAGCAGGACTAAGTCGTATTCAGGCAATTTTAGTGGCATGGCTGGTTGTCAACTACAAATATTTATCTAGTGGTTCTGGTGACGCTTTAAGCACAACCCCAAAAGCAAATTTTTTCCAAGCTTGCAAGGAAAAGCTTCATGTATACAGGAAGAATATTAGGCATGGAGGTGTTGGAAGATCTCAAACAAACAAGTCATCAATATTTAAGTATGACGACTCCATTGTAAAGCTTAAATCAGGCTTAGAAAAAATAAAAAGTTTTGCAGAATGATGCATATGCATACACTTGAACCTTCCCTGATCATTAAGGAGACTCCAGGAAATGATCCCAAAATGTTTGTCTAAAAAAACGAAATTTTTCTATATACCGGTCTGTAGAAAGTCCATGGACTTAGTAGACATTTTTCATGGACATTGTCCAGCTGGAGTATTGGAACAGATGGACTGGACAATGTCCACTGAGTCCATAGACAATGTCCACTGAGTCCATGGACAATGTCCACTGAATCACTCAGTTTGTAGGCTTTTCCCCTCACACTTTATATAGGGCAATGCAGTGTGAAGGAATACTTAAGTTCAGTTTACAATTCATGTCATTATTATTTCATGACATGCAATGCCTACAGGTAGAAATCCATCCAGGTAGATACTGATAGACATACAGTCATAAAGACCTCTGCCTAACAGGGCAAAGCATATATTAACCCTTTACATTGTTCTATAAGCAATAGTGTTATGCCATATTTTAAGTTCCTCGTGTGATATCAACAAAAATCAATAATTCCTTATCACTTAGCCCAGTTGTTGTAAGTTTAAGAATAATTTTTTGAAATTTGATTTTAGACACATCTTTTAAATTTCTTTCCACATGTATATAGCTCTGGGGCAGGGACAGGCAACCCCTTAGGGATAAAATATTGATGTCAAAGGAAAGCCCTTCTCATTTTGCCCATTAGCTGCAAGGTTAAAAAAAAAATGATGAATCTGATTTTATACATATTTTGCATGTTTTTGTGCATGTAAATAGCCCCAGGGCAAGTTACACAACACACTAGGGTCAAGATGATTTTGTCACTTTTGTCATTAGCTATCAGTTTCTTCCATTGAAATTATATTTTGAAAGGGCCATAACTCTTAAATCATTTGATGGAATATTTTCATAAGTTATCGGGCAATCTACTCCTCATCTTATATCAGATGATGTTTCATCCCAAAGGTAAACGATGGCGATAAAAATTCTTGACAAGGCTGGCTTGGTATGAATGACAGTGATATACATTTACATGTATGTTGTTTATGTAGGTCCTGAAGCTCAGTTGTTAATTTTGTGGTATAACAGACAATTTCTTACAGTCGCAGAAAGACTTTCGTATCACAAGGTGTTGTCTTCAGCTCTCCCAATCTAGCCAACGGTGAATCAAGCTTTGTAACTATGTCACTAAATTTCTTATCCTGGTGAGATAGAATGTCTATCTGGGTCTGACAACTCGTTTGTATTTCTTTATGTCCTCATACAATTTGTTAAGTTTTGCAATCATCTGGTCGTAAATCATTTGAGCATCACGAAGCATAGTCTGTTGATCTTTTAATTTTTTTATATCCTTGTTTACTGAGGGGAGAGATGACTTCAAATTTTCTTGCAGGGTTCTGATTTTGTCATATAAAGCGCCAGTTTCAGAAGGATCATCGATTCCACAGGCATCTTGTACTGTCTTGATGGAACAACCTTTGTGATCGGATGAAGAACATAAATTGCACAGCAGAATCTTATGTTCACAACAAAAGACATCTTTCAGTAGTTTAGGATGAACATCGCAATATTCAAACCTTGGCGGTTTATTAGCCTGTGACTTTGGCATGTCTTCACCTTGTACGACATCGTGGTGTCTGCATGATTGGATATTTCTATGTACATGTACTCTATGACAGTCAGAGCACAGGAACTGGATACAGTCTTTACAGAACCCACAGACTCTGACGTTAAGGCCTTCATCCTCATAACAGGGATCGCAATAAGGGTCAGTAAGCTCGTCACTGGTCCCATGGCGAGAATCCAAGAAGTCAGCCATTCTACAAAGACAAAAAGCTTGAGAATCATTTTGAATTGACCCTGTCAACCGGTACAGGTTAGATTTTTTTTTCTTTTTTGGTTATTTGAGATAAACAGAGGCAAGTGGCGGTCGCATACCAGTGGCAGCCATTTTCGTTTTGTATGCAAAGAACTTATGCGTTGGGTCATAGTCTTGAGGCATTTTGTGAGCACATTATAAAAGAAAAGCCAATTAAAAAAGCGGCTGAAATCACAATTGAGGTGGCAAAAGGGAAACAACTTACCATAGCTGCTCCAAGAGCCGCGGCATGAGGAAACCAACAAAGTGGTTGTGTGCCCAGCGCAGACTCGGATCAGTCTGGACATCCCAGTCTGATCAGAGTCTTTGCTATGTGCTCAAAGGGTAGCTAATGGTCTAAGCTACCTTCATGCGGACAGCGAAAGCTCTGATCAGACTGAGCGGATTCCCAGGCTGATCTGAGTTGTCGCTGGGTGCACAACCACTTTGTTAGTTTTCTAGTGTCGCAGCTCATAAAAAGTCTGGGGGATTATGATTCTTGACATAAACATAGTAAGGTCACTTGGGTTTGTATGCAGTAATCACTCTCACAGTCAAAAGTTATAAAGGCCCTGGCCGACGACAGCAAATTTATTATTAAAGTTCAAATCCAAATACAACTTTGGGAAACACTTGGCACTACTTGTAAAGTACGATCTTGTTTTGTTGTTTATTGGTGACCTAGTTCAAGGATCAGGTATTACATTGACTATCCTCTATCAATGGATCCTATATAGTGTAGAAAAGCCCTGGGAAGGCCTCAAAACTTTAGACCATCTAGCACCAGTAAATCAATTCGTTGAAGAAGATAACAATCTGTAATAACATTTACCATGAAAATTCGTACGCGGACGCGGCTAAAGATGCTGGTGTAACGAAGTAAAGTGACCCCCATAGAATAACGACCTCCCGGTCATTATTCTCAGAAAAAGACCCCTTTTCTCTAAAATACTGACTCCTTTTAAAAACTAACGCCCCCGATGATATCTACACAATAGTGACCCTCAGTCATTTTTCTTTAAAAAATACTAACCCCCCTACCCCACCTCGGTCATAATATTATGACTCCCCATAAAGAAATGGTGTCTTCATATATGCTCATGGCATATAGGATGTTGTGTACGGTCTGTTACAACTCTTTTGTTTGAGGATTGATTTTAAAATAACTTTGCATAAATGTCAAGACGATGTGTAGCGCGCAAGTCCTAGGAAACTTCATGTGCATAATTGCCTTATGGTGATACATATCAAATATAAGTTTCATGAAGTTTTGGTAATTGGTTACTTAGTTATGGCTCATTTTATTGATTTGAAGTCAATTCAAGGGCAATAACTCATGCACTCCTGAAGCCAGTCTGATGAAACATGACATATATCAGCAGATTATAGTGATATATATTTAAGTTTCTTGAAATTCTGTCCAGTGGTTACTTAGGTATGGCTCATTTTATTGATTTTAAAACAATTCAAGGGCAATAACTCATGCATTACTGAAGCCAGTCAGATAAAACTTGACGTGCATCAGCTGCACCAATGTGTTATGGTGTTAGGTATTTAGTAAAAGTTTGATAGAATTCTATTCACTGATTACTTAGTTTGGGCTAAATGTGTCAATTTTAAATTGATTCAAGGGCGATAACTCATGAACTTCTGATGCCATTCTGATGAAACTTTATGTGCATAATTATCTTATGGTGATACATATTAAGTATAAGTTTCATGAAGTTTCGGTAATTGGTTACTTAGTTATGGCTCATTTTATTGATTTTAAGTCAATTTAAGGGCAATAACTCATGCACTCCTGAAGCCAGTCTGATGAAACGTGACATGCTTCAGCAGATGATAGTGATATATATTTGTTATAAGTGTCATGAAATTTTGTCCAGTGGGTACTTACGTATGGCTTATTTTATCAATTTTAAAACAATTCAAGGGCAATAACTCATGCATTACTGAAGCAATTCTGATGAAACTTGACGTGCATCAGAGGGTTACAGTGATATATATTTACAACAAGTTTCATGAAATTCCGATTAGAGATTACTAAGTTATGGCTCCGGATGGACGGACAGAAAGACGGATGGAAGGACATACAGAAGGACAGATGGACATGGAGAAACTATATCCCTCCGCCTTTGGCGGGGGATAATATACACTGTTGTGTCATGACAATACACAATTATTTTAAGTTTCATGAAATTCCATTCATTGGTTACTTAGTTATTACTCAATTTGTTGATTTTAAATGAATTCAAGGGTAATAACTCAATGCTAACTAAAGCAATTCCCACAGAACGGAAGATGCACCAATGTGTTATGGTGATGTTAAAGCAATATATACTTATTTTATGTTTCATGAATCTCCGTCCAGTGGTTACTTAGTTATGGCTGCGGGCGGACAGATGGATGGATGAAAGGACAGACGGACAGACAGATGGATGGATAGACGAACATGGAATAAGCTATATCTCTCCGTCTTTGGTGGGAGATAATCATTTATGGATATCAATAAATCATGTTGAATCATAGAATAGAATTATGGATATCCTTAATTCAAATAATGGATATCAGTAAATCGAATAATGGGTATCCATGCTTCAAATTATAGATATCCAAAATTTGAATGATATATATCTATAATCCGACATGATTTATGGGCATCTATCATTCGAATTATAAATATCAATAAAAAGAATAGAATTTTGGATGACCATAATTGAAATTATAGATATCCATAAATGGATTTGTAGATATCTATAATTAGAATTATGGATATCCAATATTCACCCTGATTTATGGATATCAATAATTCAACTACTATTTATCCATAATCCAATTATGGATATCTATAAAAATATCCATCAGAGGATCTAGATGACAAATCTCCCAACCAAAGGGCCCCCATATGCGCCTTGGTAAACAGGGTGCACGTCAAAAACATAGAAGTAATACCTTGTCATTCTTTTATGATTCTGATAGACATTATATGAGCCGCGACACGACAAAACCAACAAAGTGGCATGTATGTCCAGCAAAGACTCAGGTCAGCCTGGGCATCCGCCCAGTCTGATCAGAGTCTTTGCTGTCTGCATGGAGCTAGCATAGACCCTTACCTATCATTAAAGTGCACAGCGAGGACTCTGATAAGACTGTGCGAATTACAAAGGCTGATCTGAGTATTCGCTGGGCGCACATGTCACTATGTTGGTTTTGTCGTGTCGTGGCTCATATTTTAACAGATGCATGATTATCTAACACTCAGACCAACACAGTATGCCAGACTGCTAACAAGAGCTTCGCAAGTGGCGCCTAATACGCCCGTTTCAGTGTGTCATGAAGGAGTTACAAATGAACAAGATTGTTTATAGAAGCATGGACAGGCAGACAAAGAGGGGAAACAACTCTGTAATTAATGACTGCAATGTTATTAAAACATCTAACATCAAATATTATTTGTATACCAAAAATCAGCTTTTGGGATGAAGCAGCTCAGAAGTTGAGAAATGCCAAAGTCAAACAAGGGAGATAACTCTTAAACTAAGTATACAAGAGTACCATTCTTGGTCATAATACATTCCCTTGACAATATACACATCACTATCAAGTTTTGTTAAAATATTTCTAATGGTTAAGTAGTTACAGAGTAAAACGGAAATTGCTGCAAGGGCAGATAATTCAGAAGAAGGTAAGCTAGAGTTGTGGTTCATGCTCATGATATATTGCCCCATTATTATACACATTCCTACAAAGTTTCATTAAAATCGTTAAAATATTTCAAAGGGTTAAGGAGTTATGGGGGAATGGGGCTAGCCTGAAAAAACTTACCAAAGGGAGGTTACTCAAAAATTAAGGAAGGGGGAACAACCATTTTTATTTGTGACACACCGTCTTGTGATCATGCACACTGCTATAAAGTTTCATCAAGATATTCCAAATTGTTACTAAGTTATTGAATGCACAAGATTAGTATACACGAAAATAGCCTACAAAATCTAATCAAAGGGATGCAACTCCAAAACAAAGAAAGGGAGAGCAACCATTCTCATACGCGACACATCGTCAGACCCTCTTACACATTGCTATAAAGTTTCATCAAGATATCCCAAACAGTTATCTAGTTATGGCCCGAACAAGACTAGTAGGGTAAAAAATAATCAAAGGGGTATAACTTGGAAACTAAGAAATGGGAAGCAACCAATACTGTACACGACACTTTGCCCCATCCTAATATATATGCCTACAAAATTTCATGAATATAACTTAAACCGTTACAGAGATATGGTGTGCACAAGAATGTTGACAGACGGACGGACAGCGCCATGCCATAATACGTCCGTTTTTTTCAAAACGGGCATATGAAAAGGGGTAAAATCTCAAACAGCCATCATGTACACTGTGTAAAGCGTATGATACACTCGGCATTTCAAAATGCTTGAATAACTTCTGAAGTACAAGCCCTACAAATCTAATATTGAGCTCTCTAGTAAGTGAATTTGGACAAAAGAATCCAAATCTGTTTGTGTGTGTGTGTGTGTGGTGGTGGTGGTAGGGGGGTGATAGGATATCACAACAAGATGGTATGATCATCAATATTCTAAAATTTATAAAGGGTATTAAAATTGTGGGGCAGGTCAGAGTTATGCAGACAGAGCAGAGACACCAAACTGCAGCTCAACTTCCAAAGGGAAATAACTTGAAAAGTATGAATGCCAGAGTTGTCATTCATATATGAGACAAACTGTCATGACCCGTTCTGCATATCTGTGAAGTATCCTGAAAATATTTCAATGGGTATTCAAGTTATAGAGTGGACACAAATCCACACCTAAAACCATCAAGGGGAAATAACTCAAAAAGTAAGAAAGCAAGAGTTGTCATTCTTGTTCATGGCACATTGTTATGACCTGCTCTACATATCTGTGAAGCATCATGAAAATATTTCAATGGGTATTCACATTATAGAGCGGGCACAACATCACACTTAAAACCATCAAGGGGAATAACTCAAAAAGAAAGCATGTCATTCTTGTTCGCAGCACATGGGCATGACCTGTTCTACATGTCTGAAGTATCATGAAAATATTCCAAAGAATATTCAAGTTAGAGAGCGGACACGAATCTGCCAAAAAATCACCAAAGGGGAGATAACTAATAAAAGTACAGTACCAAGAGTTACCATACATGTACCCGACACATCATCATGACCTGTACTACATAACTATGATGTATCATGAAAATATTCCAAAGGGTATTCAAAATATAGAGCGGACAAGAAAATGTTTAAGCACAGACAGATGTATGGGTGGACTGAGGGACAGACGGACGTATAGATACCAGGCTTACTGCTATATCCCCCGAGCCAGCCGGTCGAGAGGTAAAAAGGGAATAAATAGTAAAACAGCGTCCCATAGATATATCCATTATTTGCATTTTAGACAACTATAATTCCAATTATGATTATCCATGATTCAAATTGTAGATATCGATAAATATGATAGAATTAAGGATATCCATAATTTGAATTACAAATATCGATAAATCAATTTATTGATATCTATAATAATTTGAATTACAGATATCGATAAATCTAATGATATCTGTAATTCAAATTTTCCTGATTTATAGATATCAATAATTTGAATAATGGATATCCATAATTGGAATTATGGATAGCAATAAATATGGAATAATAGTACTAGAAGGTTGTCCAGGGACAACTGGTCGAGCCCGCTGTTTGCTATAGTGGCCTATAAGTATGTCAAGACTAAGTAACTGCTTCACTCTAGAAAGAAGCCAAACAACATCATGCTTAGCCAGCATTTTCTTCTTTTTTTTCAAATTTTCACAAAGGAAAATAAGTAGAAGTGATGACCCAGACAAGCTCAATTTATGACAATTACAATATCTGACCTTCAAGTGTGACCTTGACCTTGGATCTACCCAAACACATTCTTTTGAAATCCATCCGTAAATGTGGAAGTAATGGCTCGGACAAGCTCAATTTATGACCATTTCATCATTTGACCTTCAAGTGTGACCTTGACTTTGGACCTACTTGAACAAATGTTCCAAATGGCACTTCTACTTATCAAGGAGAACAATTGTGCCAAATTATTTTGAAATCCATCCGTAAATGTAGAAGTAATGGCTCGGACAAGCTCAATTTATGGCCATTTTATCATTTGACCTTCAAGTGTGACCTTGACCCTGAACCTACCTGAACAAATGTTTCAAATGGCACTTCTACTCATCAAGGAGAACAATTGTGCCAAATTATTTTGAAATCCATCCATAAATGTAGAAGTTATGGCTCGGACAAGCACAGTTTATGGCCATTTTATCGTTTGACCTTTAAGTGTGACCTTGACCTTGGACCTACATGGACAAATGTTTCAAATGGCACTTCTACTCATCAAGGAGAACAACTGTGCCAAATTATTTTGAAATCCATCCATAAATGTAGAAGTTATGGCCCGGACAAATCAGGACGGATGCACACACGCACTAACGCATGAGCGGATATACAGCGAACTGACGTTGTAACAACTATGTCTCGCTCACCGCAAGCGGGCTCAACAAAAACGGCACCTCATACCTTTCATGGTTCAAGCTGTAAAGATACAATGAAGGCATTCAACAACAAATTTTCAAATTAAGAACTAGAATTCTGCGGAATATGGTGTCTCCCCTGCAGGTGCTTTATCATAAAACAGAGCTAAATCAGTAAACACATAGCAAATTTTGAATGGTCAGTTAACCCTAACATATCAATATGCTACATTAATCACAGTTTTCACTTTCACTGTTCCAGATGTATGCATATCCCACATTTCATGGCTGTAATCTTTATCATTCCTAAGAAACAAAAGCTTAACTTGAGGCAAATGTTGCAAAGTCAAAGAACCTTAAAATACAAAGTCGAAGAGCCTTAAAATGTCAGTCAGTTTGCAATATTAATGGTGAATTTTAGCTTTACTTTTCCAGACCTTTGCCTGACCTGTGTTTCATGGCTCTAGCACTTATAGTTCTTGAGAAATAGAGCTAAACACGAAAACTTGACAAAAAATTGCAAAGTTAGTGAACCATAAATATAGGTCACAACTCAATATCTTTGGTGGGTTTGAGCATTACTGTTCCAGATAAATGCATGACCCAAGTTCCATGGCTCTAGCCCTCGTAATTCTTGAGAAACATAGCAAAACCACAAAATTTGACTAAAAATGAGTGAACCGTAAAGAGTAGGTCAAGACTCAGTATTGATTGAAGCTGTGAATTATACTGAGCCAGATGTATGCATGACCCAAGTTTCATGGCTCTAGCCCTTACAAGTTCTGTGAAACAGAGCTAAACACCAAAAACTGAAAAAATTGCAAAATCAGGGAACCGTAAAAAGTAGGCCAAGACTCACTATTGATGGTAGCTTTGAGCTTTACTCTCCCAGATGTATGCATGAACCAAGTTTCATGGCTCTAGCCCTTATATCTTTTGTGAAACAGAGCTAAACGCAAAAACTCGACAAAAAATTGCAAAGTCAGTGAACCATAAAATGTAGGTTACAACTCAGTTTTGATGATGGCTTCATGGCTTCAAGCTCTACTGTTCCAGGTGTATGCATGACCCAAGTTTCATGGCTCTAGCCATTATAGTTCTTGAGTAAAAGACCTAAATGCGAAAATACGACAAAAATTACAAAGTCAGTGAGATGTTAAATGTAGGTCAAGACTCAACATTGATGATGGCTTTTAGCTCTTCTCTTCCAGATGTATGCATGACCCACATTTCATGGCTCTAGCCTATATTGTTTGTGAGAAAATGACCTAAGCACAAAAACTCAACAAAAGTTTACACCGATGCAGATGCCGCTGCCAACGACACCGTGGGGAGGACCGTAACTAATGTTGATAGAACTTGTGGTCCAACCCAATTGCTTGTACTTTTGTGGCAATAAAATATGTTTAAACTAACGACACCGGAAAAACAATACATATCTCTTGCCTCTGCTTCGCAGGCGAGATAAAAATAATGACAAAATCAGTAATTGTTATTTCATTTTATTCACTTGGAATGCAAGTAGCTTACACAATTAAAACTCAAATGTCTAGCACAGCTTTTATACACAGATATACAGCAAATAAAAGAAACAAACATTTCCCAGAGGGCACATGATGTCTAAATGACGTTCTGATGTCGATGCGACGTCAAAACGACGTCATTTCAACGTCATGTGCCTGCTGGGCTATACCAACAGCCTGGATATAAGTCAGAAATACAGCAATTTTGAGTTACTGCTGGGAAAACTAATGACTCCGATCCATCTGATTTGTCAAATCAGTGTCCATAAGAAAAAAAAAAATATCACTTAATCTGCCCTTCCTGGAGCAGATAACCATGCGATTTTATCACACATATACCAGTATGAAGTCTTTGCTAAGTTTTCCCATAAAATAAATGCTGTTCTTGCTCAGACTGAACAGACCAGCCATCTAATTATGTTTTCAGAAGAACACTTAAAGCATGAACAACTGCGCCATGACACAACAATTCCAACAAAGTGGCATATACACTACGCAAAGACCCAGATCAGCCTGGGCATCCTACAAGTCTGATAAGAGTCTTTGCTGTGCACTTAAAGGGTAGCTAAGGGTCTAACTATCTCCATGCTGACAGGGAAGACTGATCAGACTGGATGGATGCCAAGGCTGATCTGAATCTTGGGTGGGTGCACATGCCACTTTGTTGGTTTTGTCATGTCATGACTCATTTTTGTGTACCAAACAAAAGCCTGTCCTAGCTGCAAAGGTCAGAATGATCAATGAAGCCTGTGTGTCTTGCAAATGGTTTCTAAAGTAATAGTTCCCATAACTACAAGCACATTAAAGCTTTCATATCCCTTGTGCGAAGAAACTCATTTTCTAGAACTGTCTCATCCTATGCAAAAAAGATCATAATAAGAATTTAATGGAACATTGTACCTCGCCTGCCACATATAAACACAGATATAACTGCCATGTTATAAACACAGCTAAACTAGTAAAAAAACTGAGGAGAGTTTAAGCCGCCAATAGGGCGCTGCAGGAGAAGTGATACATACGTGTTTTGCATTCCGGTAGGCAGGAGAGACAAAAACAGTCAGCCCATTGCATTGCCCAGGCTGAGCTGAATCTACAAATATCGAAAGGACCAGTTTACAGGTACAGTTGCAGCATACAAGTCATCTTTCATATTCTCAAAAACATCAACATATATATATCTACTGGGGACCAATATAAACAAATATTGCACAAAACCAAGTATATTAATATCATAAATTCTAACAAAAGAATTACAAATTCAATATTCCAACTGTATGACAAAACATACAAAATTTTTGCCAGCCACACATAGACCATTCATCTACAAGGTATAATCTTGAATGCGTAGTCTGAAAAAGATTTATAGGTTGAAAGAAAATTGTGTCCAGTCAAATACACAGTTGAAACAACATGGAATAAACACTGAGGCAAGGTCAGCTCACAGTGTCCACTACCTCGATACTGTATGCACAACAGGGCATGAACACTGAGGCAATGTCAGCCCAGAGTGTCCACCACCTTGATGTCATATGGACAACAAGGCATGACCACTGAAGCAACCTTAGCATGCAGTGTCCACCATCTTGATATCATATGGACAGCAGGGCATGAACACTGAAGCAATTTAAGCATACAGGGTCCACCACCTTGATACCATATGGACAATACAGAATGACAACAGGCAATGTCAGCACACAGCATCCACCCTGATATCATATGAACAACAGAAAATGAATATTGAGGCATGGTCAGCACACAGAGTCCACCACCTTGATACCATATGGACAACAGGGAATGAAAACTCACTGAGGCAATGTCAGCCCAGAGTGTCCACCACCTTGATGTCATGGACAACAGGGAATGAACACTGAGGCAACCTCAGCATGCACTGAGGCACACAGGGTCCACCACCTTGACACCATATGGACAACAGGGAATGAAAACTCACTGAGGCAATGTCAGCCCAGAGTGTCCACCACCTTGATGTCATGGACAACAGGGAATGAACACTGAGGCAACCTCAGCATGCACTGAGGCACACAGGGTCCACCACCTTGATACCATATGGACAACACAGAATGACATCTGAGGCAATGTCAGCACACAGCATCCACAATGATATATGTCCGACAACAGGAGGTGATTACTGAGGCAATGTCAGCACACAGTCCACCATCTTAATACCATATCTACAACAGGGAATGAACACTGAGGCAACGTTAGCATAAATTGTGCACCACCTTGGTATAATATGGATAATACGGCACTGAATTTGTCTATCAATCATATTATACAACATGTTGCAGCTTAAATAATGCCAATACCGTGTTTATTCAATTATAAGAGAGGGTTTTTTTCCCTTCCAAAACTGTTTTGGAAGGGAAACATTCTTAACAGAAGATGTAAAGACTGATAAAGTTTTGGGAGGTATTTTAGAGGGAGAAAAAGCCACTATCTTGTAGCCAGGTAAGTAAGGCACTGAAACTGTAGCCAAGAATGACACTGCATACACATAGTATTGTCTATTGTTATCACAATTAGAAGTATCTGTATTGTCATCATAGATATGGAGCGAACAATATTCGCTCCATATCTATGACAATACAGATACTACTAATTGCGGTAACAATTTCAAGAATGACACTGCATACACATAGTATTGTCTATTGTTATCACAATTAGTAGTATCTGTATTGTCATAGATATGGAGCGAATATTGTTCGCTCCATATCTATGATGACAATACAGATACTACTAATTGCGGTAACAATTTCAAGAATGACACTGCATACACATAGTATTGTCTATTGTTATCACAATTAGTAGTATCTGTATTGTCATCATAGATATGGAGCGAATATTGTTCGCTCCATATCTATGATGACAATACAGATACTACCAATTGCGGTAACAATTTCAATATCATGAATCTGATACTGGCCAAAGTATTTTCTGTGTAAATGTCATGTTAAAGAATTGAAAACACATCATAAAACCCTATACAACAAAAATTCCTAACGGAGTTTTCTCACAATATGGGTGATATATAATCTAAAGGTCTTCATAAACGTTAATTCAACTACAGAACAGGACCTGTCAGTATACAGGAAAGCTCGCCTGACATTGCCTTGTCCATTGCATAAAATCTTTAACATTTTGGTTAGGCGGCCTCCAACACTGACGTCAAGGGCAGAGCAATAGCTCTTCCTGTACATTTGTACACGCAAGCTAAAAATCAGATAATATGTAGGTTATTTCAGTTTAAAATTCTAAAAAAAATTTAACTCAAAGGAAAGCACTCGCTTAATACATTAAGCTATTAAAGGCTTAAAAACTTCAAAATGGCAGTTATGGAGGCCCCCATTTTGGAAGTTCCTGTCACATGATAAATATTTTACTCCATAGTAAGTACAGAAATTTCTTACTTTTACTGACTTAAATAGCTGAAATTTCTGCATTTCTTTTGCTTGAAATATATGTTTCAAACTGAACTTATTTAGGGTTTTCATTCTTTACCATAAGTTTATAAAGTCATTTGTTCACATGTTTGCTGGTTTCCAACTCGATGTTTAAATAATACTTATGAACTTTCATATGGGCTGCGACACAATCAAACCAACAAAGTGGCATCTGCACCTCGCCAAGACTAAGATAAGCCTAGACATCCACCCAATCTGATCAGGGTCTTTGCTGTGGGCTTTCAAAAGAGTAGCTAAGGGTCTTAGCTACCTCCATGCCGAAAAGCAAAGACTCTGATCAAACTTGGCAGGTGCCCAGGCTGATCTGAGTCTTTCCTGGGTGCACATGCCACTTTGTTGGTTTTGGCATGTCGTGGTTCATATCTTTCTTAATTGCAATCATATGTTTTAGATATTCTGAAAACAAAATTGTCAATTTTAGACCAATCCATATGGTAGTGAGTGTTTCCTTTTGAACAACTTTTTAATATACATGTATATCCAAGTCTTCATGAAAATTCAAGAGCAGTTATATCATACACACATTTTCTATAAACATACTCTTATGTTTAACACTAGGCATCCCTTTGAAAAATCACATTCTAAATCAGCAGTTACCCACATGAGCTACTATGAAAATTCTAAATAGTGGGACATAATAGGTCTGCGGACAAAGTGCAGACCCAGATAAGACTGCAATCTGAGCAGGGTCTACACTGTTTGCCATTTCATCTGTAAGTCTAAAACACATTTGAGCCGCGACACGACAAAACCAACAATGTGGTTGTGCGCCCAGTGCAGACTCAGATCAGCCTTGTCATCAAACCAGTCTGATCACACTCTTCCCTAAGGGCTTAAAGGGTAGCTGATCACACTCTTCGCTACGGGCTTAAAGGGTAGCTAAGGGTCTAAGCTACCTTCATGCGGACAGCGAAGACTCTGATCAGACTGGGCGGATGCCCAGGCTGATCTGAGTCTGCGCTGGGCGCACAACCACATTGTTGGTTTTGTCGTGTCGCGGCTCATTTGCATTTGCTGTAATTCTTTTACGTATCCCAAGTTTTAGAATTTTCACTATCATCAATATAATTTAAGGCAAGATACAGCAAAACACAATACAACACAAACTCTAATAATACATGTACACTGATACAAGTTATATGAACACCATGAGCAAGTTTGAGCTTTTGTAAAACATAATGAGTTGTTTAATGAGGTATATTAGTTTAATGACTATCTGTTTTTTTATTTTACAAAACAATATCAATGCATCTTTTTGGCTTCATCTGTTAATATTGCATTTCTCCACATAATGAACAATGTCATGCAAAAAGGTTAAGAAGAATGGATAAGATCAATGTTTTTCAACCATTTTTACAAAGGGAAATAACTGACAATTATTAATAACCTATTTGTATGACACAACTAGATGAATGGACAAGAATGATAAAATGTAAATAAACTTGTGTCAATTGCGTAGTATAAAACTTGCTGAAATTAACATAAAAAGGAGTAATATGACACTGTTGACAAAACACTGCACTTTTTGAGCCACATCATGTGATTTGCAACAATGTGGCATTGTGACAAGCAAAGGCTCTGATCAGACTGCACTTCTGCACATAAGTGCAGTCTGATCAGAGCCTTGGCTTGTCACACCTGCCATCTATGTAAGTTATCCAAGCCATACAGCCAACGCTGAGGTCTCTGATTACCCTATATAAATTCGATAACCTGAATATCACATGACAAAATTGCCACATTGTTCTAAGTCACATGACGCGGCTCAATTATTATGTGCGCAATAATATTACCCAGAGCTCCAGATAGGACAAAATTTTGGGGGCTCAAATTTAGTTTGTATTCCTTTTACTCTATTTAGACAGACCCGACCAGCACAAGGAAACTTTTAACAGTGTTCCACCTCAGAGGGGCAATTCAAATGAGAAACACAACATACCATATTAATCCTATTAAATGCCCTGGCTGCATTGCATTTTACAAAAGGGGTAGGGAGGGGGTATTTTGAGTCTGAAGAGTATTAAATCAGCCACTGGCCAAATACTTCCAACAAACAATATGACGTGAGTTAAACCATGTGAGAATACTAAGTCCAAATTTTGCCATCACTAAACTAGCTGATAATTGCATAAATAGTCTGTGGACCAAATGAGGTTAACTTAAAGACAAGACTTCTCTGCCAGGGGGTCTGGTTCCCATCTCGCAGCAGATTTACCTGTACCAGTAAAGGTGTGAAAACTTATTCAACCAATCAGTGACCCAGAATTACCAGTTATGACCATTTTATTGGCTGACTGAAGGTGTTGACACTATGTGATCAAGAGACAGATTGACACTAATCAGTTCGATTCTCCTAACGTTCCCCAAGTGGCTCAGTGGTACGTAACCATAGTTGCACACACTTGGCGCCGTGTGTCTGACCAAACAATGGACACTGTTGAGGTCAATCCTCCTTATATAGTACCACCCCTGTCTTTAAGACCATGTATAAACTACAATATATGAGGTATCTTTGTGCAAACTTTTGGCAAGTCAATATGGCATTATATCCGGAAAAAGAGCGCAGGGGTGCTAATATTAGAGTGGCGGCTTTTATTAGGATTAATATGGTATGTTTAACCGGAGGAAAAAATATTTAACATCCAAACTTTTGGCCTGATCAGGAGCTCCAATATCACGGAAGAACTTTATACGGCACATACAGAATTATAACATCATTATACATATTATATTACTGACAAGAAAATGGAATTTTGCAAGTGAGAATTATGTTAATAAATATTTCCCTAAAATTGCAGCATCGTCACACTTCTGTACTACCTGGTCCTGGCCCCGTTGGAGCCCCTACTGTGATTACCCTACTTTTACCCCCTGATCCCGACACTATAGTTATAGTCCCTGCTGGAGATGGGGGCGGAGAAGTCCGTTTTTGTCGTTTATGTATGAATACAACTGCGACAACTGCACATAACAGAAGAAGTATTCCTATACCTATCAATATGGCCATAAGATTCATTTGTCCATTTGGTTGTTCTTTCACAGAATCTAAACTGTTGTCATATTCAAATTCATATGGCTCTCCATAGAAGTTTAGAAATAGTGGTGCCATGTTGGTGCCAACACCTGAATGGCCAATATCACTAACAGTTCTCTTGAAAAGATAATGCTCTGCAACTTCAATATCACGTTTTCCCTTGTGTCGTGGTGCTGTGTCCTTGGAATGTATCTTATATATGGTATGTAAAAACCATTGCTGGCCAGAATCAACCTGGAAAACAGAATGTAATTGGAATTCTCAACATGACAACATTTAAAGACGTAATCCCTTCCATTTCATCATTTCAAATATTAAATCTTTTTACAAAACACATTGAAGTATGTACATAATTATTAGCCAAACAAAAGCCAGTTACATGTAGAAAATCAGTATTGCCTCTTAATGGTCGAATGACTGTGCCCAGGTAATTTTTCCCCTTTTTATTCTGATCACTCACTTTTTTTGACAGTAGAATGTTATTTCTTTTAAAAACATACGTAATTAAAAAATAATATCTAGCTGTTAGCTAACTTGATCATCTTGACTTGTAGCACTGACATGTAGTTTCAAATCTTTTTGAAATGATAGAGCTTAATATTCTAATAAAATTTGTAAGCAAAAAAATAAGTTTTTCTTCTTTTTTTTTTCTTTAAAATAAAGGTTTTCACATCTGGGTGGGGTTGAGGGAACTTCAAGAAAGGATTCTGTTGTGAGATATGTAATATCTATGACTCCCTTTATAATTTTCTTTCTTTTTTACCTGAAAGAGGGGGGAGGAATCAAAAGAGAACCCATCTGCACCAGGCTGGTTCACAAGGCTTGTTGCTCTGATGTCATCTCTAGCTAGAACTGCCTGGAATGGTACTCCATTATAACTCTCGTCAATTGTGTAAGGTGCTCCTTTATCCTAACAAAGATAGAAGAGAAAAATATTAAGTACATGTATTTTAAAAGAAAATTCCATGCCTAAGCAAGAAGAAGACTCGGTCTGTTCTTTTCTTTTCTTTTTTAGCTCACCTGAGCCGGAGGCTCAGAGGTGAGCTTATAGGATGGGAGTCGAGCCGTCGTCCGTCCGTGGGTCCGTCCGTGCGTGCGTCAACACTTTCAAACATGAATATCTCAGAGACCAGTGGGCCGATCACAATCAAATTTTATCTGAAGCATCATTGGGGTGGGGGGAAAGCTGCATTAGGTTTTGGTGCCGATCAGCTCAGAACTCTGGTTTCCATGGCAACAGATAGCCCCCATAGGGTTATAATGGGGAAAACGGCGTCATCACGTTTTCTCGACTGTTTTTGATTAGATCCTTATCATACTTGCAGGTAATGATGACATACACAAGAGCTTGGATGAGTTCGAAATTTGGCCAGATTCGAGCACTGACTACGGAGTTAGCTGCCCTTGAGCATTTGAAAAAAATCCCATAGGGTTATAATGGGGAAAATGGCGTCATCATGTTTTCTCAACTGTTTTTGCTTAGATCCTTATCATACTTGCAGGTAATGATGACATACATAAGAGCTTGGATGAGTTCGAAATTTGGCCGGATTCGAGCACAGACTACGGAGTTAGCTGCCCTTGAGCGTTTGAAAAAAATCCCATAGTGTTATAATGGAGAAAACGTCATCACATATTTATTATACCCCCCGCAAACTATGTTTGTGGGGGGTATACTGTTTTGACGTTGTCCTTCCGTCCGTCTTTCCGTCCGTCCGTCCGCAACGCTTTATACCCCCCGCAAACTGTGTTTGTGGGGGGTATACTGTTTTGACGTTGTCCTTCCGTCCGTCCGCAACGCATTAAATTTGCTCCAATTTGTTTCAAATTTTGTACATGGATGCAGCATAAGAAAATATTGGATACGTATTTTTCAATTTTTCCTCGAAGGTTTTTATTGCGGAGTTATGCCCCTTTGTATTTTTCGTGAAATAAGTTTGTTATCGCAACTCCTCCTAGATGGTCTGGAGGATTTTCTTGAAATTAAGTATATGAACAGATATTGCAATGAAGATGTGCATTAGGGTTTTGATTTTAAATTCTGCCCCTTTTTGCTTGAGTTATGCCCCTTTTTGATATTTTTTGCTCTATTTTATAGGGTTTTTGCATTAAATTAGCTCCAATTTGTTTCAAATTTTGTCCATGGATGCAGCATAAGAAAATAGTGGATACGTATTTTTTAATTTTTCTCGAAGGTTTTTATTGCGGAGTTATGCCCCTTTGTATTTTTCGTGAAATAAGTTTGTTATCGCAACTCCTCCTAGATGGTCTGACGGATTTTCTTGAAATTAAGTATGTGAACAGATATTGGTATGAAGATGTGCATTAGGGTTTTGATTTTAAATTCTGCCCCTCTTTACCTGAGTTATGCCCCTTTTTGATATTTTTGCCCTATTTTATAGGTTTTTTGCATTAAATTAGCTCCAATTTGTTTCAAATTTTTCTCCATGGATGCAGCATAAGAAAATAGTGGATACGTGTTTTTCAATTTTTTTCTCGAAGGTTTTTATTGCAGAGTTATGCCCCTTTGTATTTTTCGTAAAATAAGTTTGTTATCGCAACTCCTCCTAGATGGTTTGATGGATTTTCTTGAAATTAAGTATGTGAACAGATATTGGTATGAAGATGTGCATTAGGGTTTTGATTTTAAATTCTGCCCCTTTTTGCCAGAGTTATGACCCTTTTTGATATTTTTGCCCTATTTTATAGGGTTCTTGCCTTTTTTGCTTCCATTTTATTCAAATTGGGTTACTAGATGCAGCATATGGAAAGAGCTGATACATATTGTTCAGTTTTTCCGGAAAGGTTTTCCTGCTGAGTTATGTCCCTTTGTAGTTTTCATAAGAAAAGTTTGTTATCTCTACAACTCCAAGACCATTAGACTGATTTTCTTGAAATTAAGTATGCGAACGCATATTGGTATGAAGATGTGCATTAACCCTTTTTGCATGAGTTCTGCCCCTTTTTTATATGTTTTGCCCTAGTTTGAAGTTTTTTATGCCATTTTCACTTCCATTTTATTCAGAATTGGTGCCCCTTTGTAGTCTTGGAAAACAGAGTTTGTTGTCGCTTCTTCTCCTAAACCGTTTGACTGATATTAAATATGTGAACAGATATTGGTATACAGATGTGCACTTGTACTTGTCATAACATGTATGCTGTGTAAATGTAAAACTTAATTGACAAAGCTGCATGCCTAACTGTTAAACGCGGGGGGTATTTAGTAAGCCATGCTTACTGCCACCTCTAGTTTTAGAAAAACTTTGTCATCGCTCTGTTGCCTACATTTCTCAATGGATTTTAAAATAACTTCACACAAATGTAGGGCATGACAATATCTCGAGCAAGTTCGACTTTCAGGATGCTGCGCCCAAGGTCAAGGTCACTGTGGCTATTTTTAGAAAAACTTTGTCAGCGCTCTAGCACCTACATTTCTCAGCAGATTTTGAAATAACTTCATACAAATGTAGGGCATGACAATATCTCGAGCAAGTTTGACTTTCAGGATGCTGCGCCCAAGGTCAAGGTCACTGTGGCTATTTTTAGAAAAACTTTGTCATCGCCCTAGCACCTTCATTTCTCCATGGATTTTGAAATAACTTGACACAAATGTAGGGTATGACAATATCTCAAGCAAGTTTGACTTCCAGGGTGCTCCGCCCAAGGTCAAGGTCACTGTGGCTATTTTTAGAAAAACTTTGTCAGCCCTCTAGCACCTACATTTCTCAATGGGTTTTAAAATAAATTCACACAAATGTAGGGCATGACAATATCTCGAGCAAGTTCGACTTTCAGGGTGCTGTGCCCAAGGTCAAGGTCACTGTTGCTTTTTTTAGAAAAACTTTGTCATCGGCCTAGCACCTTTATTTCTCCATGGATTTTGAAATAACTTGACACAAATGTAGGGTATGACAATATCTCAAGCAAGTTTGACTTTCAGGATGCTGTGCCCAAGGTCAAGGTCACTGTGGCTATTTTTAGAAAAACCTTGTCATCACTCTAGCACCTACATTTCTCAACGGATTCTAAAATAATTTCACACAAATGTAGGGCATGACAATATCTCGAGCAAGTTTGTCTTTCAGGGTTCTGCAATCAAGGTTTTTGTTTAGATCCTTATCATACTTGCAGGTAATGATGACATACATAAGAGCTTGGATGAGTTCGAAATTTGGCCGGATTCGAGCACAGACTACGGAGTTAGCTGCCCTTGAGCGTTTGAAAAAAATCCCATAGTGTTATAATGGAGACAACAATGTCATCACATTTTCATTTTTCATCGGATCCTCTTCATACTTGCAGGTAATGAGGATATGCATAAAAGCTTGGATTAGTTAGCATGTCGGCTAGATCTCACTACTGACTATGGAGTACCTGCCCTGAGCATCCAAAAAATCAATGTCACCACTTTTTCTTGGTTTCTACTGATCCGATCCTTTTCAAACTTGCAGGTAATGAGGAAATGCATAATATCTTAAACAAGTTCAAATTTTGGCCAGATCAGGCCAACCACTACGAAGTTAGCTGCCCTTGACAGCTCTGTCTATTGTGCTCTTGATCGGATACTTTTTAAACTTGCATTATATTAAATGAGGGCATACATAATGTTTTGGATGAGTTTAATTTTCAGCCTGATTGGACCACTGACTGTGGAGTTAGCTGCCCTTGAGCATCTTAAATATCCCTATAGGTTTACAGTGTCTCTCAGGTAAGCAATTGTTGCCCTTTGGGCTACTTGTTTAAACATAGTATTGATTAATTCATTCAGTTATTGATATCTTTAAATTTTCACCACTTTCAAAAACAGAACAATTTTTACATACATGGTATGTCCAAATATCAAGACGCTACAGGAAGACATATTTATCAAACATAATGACCAATACATAAAAATAACCTTCTTGAATAATATTTGCAATAATCTGTTGTTTGTTTCTGACTGTTGTGCTTGTTCACAAGTACAGAACCATAAGAAGCATATTAAATCGGTGTGCGTTGTGTTGTGCATACTTATGTACAGTTTTGGCAGCCTGATATGGTGGATGCTACCACTAACTTTCAGTGACACTGTAATCATGAAGTGCCACCCTGATACCACTATTTCCAGTTTAGGGCATCTTGATGCAGATTTCCCAGTTTATTGGATTGAAGGGATAAGATCCTGCCTCCATGTTTGAAACGTTAAAACACAATGCAAAAGGCCAAGTATCCCCACTTTAATTAGCAATAATTATTATGTGACTTCTACAACTGCTCAGATGGATTCTACCATCTTCACATTTCGACATCCACTAGTCTTCTTGACAAACAGTGTAGACTAAAGAGCAGTCTGATCTAGGTCTGCACAGTCTGTTCAGACAATCCCACAACATGCCAAAATATAAGAAAGATAAACACAGCAGTTCTACTAGACATTCAGTAGCTTACAGTGTATGGGTCGACTTTCAGGGGAAGCAACTCTACCATTTTCTCTCTTGCCTCCTTTCCCAATAAGGATCCACTCTTAAAGGAAAGAATTTGCTCCCCTAGGAGCAAATTCTTTTCTTTAAGAGTAGACCCCATTTTGGAAAAGTTTTGTTGTCCAGCAAACAGGAAGTCCCTAAAGTTGTCCCCCTTCACATAAATGGCAGAAAAACAAGGGTGTGTACCTATACTTTACACCTTAAAATCTGTTTACATACCAGCAATCTGAAAACCTGCTGCAATTTCGGGGAATTCTCCACACAGCCATATTCACCATTCTCAGGATCATATTTTGGAATGTAACCATCTTTACCAGAACATAGAAACACCTTCTCTACTCCTAAATCAAATTCCTTCCCCAGGCTTTGAGCTGGGTTGACATCTATCCGACCATACACAGAATCACCTATAGAAAAAAAAATCAAGCCAGTTATTGTAAGAAAGCAACTACAGTTGACAATCAGCGCCCAGTTGTTCAAAGCATCGTTAGCTTAACCAAGTCGTTAGTCCAGACTCAAATAATCTGCTATTTTCTGTTCTTTGATGTATTCCTTGCTTCCAAAGGATCTTACAATTCAGAACTTATTTATCTTCATTGCAGCTGGTGTTTGTGCCGTGTGGCGGCCGTAAAACGTCTCCCTGTACATCATCATAGTGCAAATTTTATTTTCTGGTCCTTTAGGATCATCAAGTTCATTTGAGTTATTTTGAAAATAGAGTTCCGCTTAAGCTGGTGCTAGGGGGCATGGCTGGTGTCATATATGTCATTACTGATCATGAACAGACTCAATTAAACCGAGTCCTTTGATGTACTCCTTGCTTCCAAAGGATCTTACTATTAAGAACTTATTTGTTAAATCCTCTAGTACCCATAAAAGGTATGCTAATAATTTTTACTGAAAAACTGTTTGGAGCATTCACACTGCAAATACTCCATACAACTTTTTGGCAAAGAATGACAGTGTTTTTGAGGACCTGGTATAATGTGTTTGAAAATCTAACGTCTCATTAACTAAGTAACTAAAGAGGTTGTTAGTTTTGAACAACCGAGCCCCAGGTTTTTTAACTGATATAATAGAAGTTTGAAACACAAAAATTCAAACAATATAATCAAGGGTACACTCCCATTCATATAAAGGTGCTTTGATTCATTACTGTCTGAGATGAATGAAGGTCTGCATCTCGCTGAATCTATTCTGAATCATTCAGTTTGGTTTGTTATTACATTTTAAAAGTCTGAATCCATTCAGAATTATACATTGTAGTTTGTAATACCGAGTCAGAAGAATTCAGAATTTTTCAGAAGGAACTGACATCAACTGCATTCTTGGTGTTTTTGTAAGACTGTTTCTGCATAAGACAGTGTCACTATAGAAGACAGGTCAGATATGACATAACAAATCACTAAGTTTGACTTAAAAACAGTCCCTGTAAGAGCTGTAATGTAAAAAGATTACAGAAAACATGCACAATGATGCAATAATTTATTTGCACAGCATGAAGACTGATCTATATCCTCTCTGTTGTCACAATATGTACCCCACCAATTTAAGTGGTCAACACTCTGCAGGCTTTGATGTGAAAAGCATCATGGGACTCATTTTTGATGTCTAGCATGTAGTACAGAGACTGAATATTTCTGAATCATGACTGACGTTTTCTAAAATGCAGCTCAGATTTTCTGCATTCTAGCTGAATATTTCTGAATCATCACTGAATTATTTTGAGGATGAATACATGTACTTCTGAATTTGAGATTTGAGCTGAAATGTTCTGGATCATGACTGAATCTCTCTGAATGTGAGTTTCAGGCCCAATTTCATGTCACCTTTAAACATGTTTTCCAGGAAATTACTTTATATATAAGCATTTTGCTTACTGCCAAATCCCAATACATTTGAAATTGTATTGTAGTATATGTATGTAATTTATAGTAAAATATCGTTTAAACCAAACATGTTTTTAAGCACTAATCTATAAACAGTTTTGCATTGTGGTACAGGTAAAATATTCAGTAACTACAAGTTAGTTTGTGTTTTAAGGCAACATGAAATCAGACCTAAATCTTTCTGAATAATTGCTGAAAGTGTCTATATAGAAACTGGCTTACAAAATCCAAAATTCAGCAGTTTCAAAAAAAGCAATGATAACGACCATTCAGCCTAAATTCACACTAATTTCAGCATTTCAGAAAGTATTCAGACAAATTCAGAAGATAAATCAGCCATGGTTCAGACATGAAATTTTCATAAGGGCTACTATAGAACACTCACCTGGTGCAAAAGAAGACTCTTCATTAAACTTCAGCCCCTGTCCCGTATCTGACAACCACAAATCTCTTTTTCTCATCAAGCGGAACTTTGTATCAAGGCTATATTTGGCTGACACTGGATCAGTGATCTGCTGGAATCTGATTGGGAGGTCAAAGGTCACTGGTTGTCCAGGGTTACACACCACAGGAACAGAGTATGGCTGGTTTAGTGTGGCAGTACAAGGTATCAACTTCACTTCATATTTCCCTGAGTAGTCTTTCAACTGCAAAATGTTCAACATGACATAAAACAACCACATTCAGGTGAGCTATCTTCTCCACTGATAGTTTGTGTCAGTGAATAAGGTAGCTCACCTGTAAGTATTCCCTATAAGTAGTTTATGCAAGAAATAGACAAGCTCAACATTAATAGGTTTTGAATAGTTATTCTTTGGAAGCAAGATATACGGTAAATTCTCTATTAGCTCGAACACCCTAGCAGTTCGAACACCTAAATTCATCTGCAAATGGCTCCTCAAAACTTTCTCAATTAGTTCGAACAGTGGATTTTTCTATGCATTTGATTTTCTAATACTTCGAACACAAACAAATATCATGAATTTCACAAAAAACACGCCAAACTTTTCAGGTGTTTTCAGTTTTGTTTTCGCGACGCAATGTGCAAAGAGAGCAATCGGACATCCTCGCCGATATTTACACTACTGATTAAGATTACGGAGTTGGCTGAAGTATTACGAGTGCAAACAGTGAAGACTCGGGTCAGCCTACACATCTGCGCTGTCTGATTAGCTTCGTCTCTATCTACATCACCAATGGGAATGTACATGCTGACCCGAGAACGATCAAGCTTACGAAGTTATGAGGTTGCCGGGGTGCGCAGGCTCAACTGAGTCTTTGCTTTTCGTACATGCGATCAGGCGCCATTTCTCACAGCAATTCTTCTATTGCGGAAATGTGCATGTGCGCTAAAGTGCGTTTGGGAAAGATACATGAACGACAGATGAGAAATCCGAGTTGCAAAAGAAAAAATTGTCATAAGGACAAACTGTTCTTTCCTGACAAAATCAGTCTGAATACATTCGGAGACTGAAAGCAGCGACCAGCCTGCGCATATGCATGGCAGAGTTCGCAGTAGCCGTAAGATAGGTTTATCACTGGCATAGCTGGCTCGTGCGTCTCAAAAGGGCCTCAGGACACATCCGATCAGCAAACACCCGCATCATACCATGCATTTGGGAACATTGACCATTCTTAAAAAATCTCCAGGATTCACCGATAGTTTGCACAATAATCATTTTCAGATGCGCAGACTGGAATAGGCTTTCCTGTTCGCACATGTAATACGGCACCTTTTTCATGACACGTAGCCAATATTTCTGCACCCTTGGACGTAATATATGACAGACAGAAATGGTGAAGATCAAAAGGGCCGCATCTTCCAGAATTAGACTGTGTGTGTTATTAATAGAAGCCCGTGAAGTTACAGCAGGCCGCGAATAAATAGCCAGGACACTGACAAACTTACCTGACGTGTTTAAACAATCAAATATTATGCTTAGGTCATCGTAACTTGTCTTTCCTTTGGAACATTTATTTGGAATATTGAAAAAGGATGAAGAGAATAAAATACATGCATAATGAGGACCTATTTAATACTGAGAGGTATGAGATATGATTTGCGACATGACATGAGATCGTTTTTCCTCCGGAAATCGGCAATTCAAATAGTTCGAACACTAAACATTTTCATGACCGGCAATTTCTAATAGTTCGATCACCACGATCAGTATTTATTTTTTAACTGTTCGAACTAAATGAGAATTTACCGTACACAAGGTAAGCCTTTTTGTTATTTAACAAAATATGTCCAAGCTGAAGCAATGATATACAGCATGGTGCCTACAGCAGAGTCAGGTGAAGATGCCATAAAACTTTCTGCACTGGGGTGTCCTACTTGTATCGGCTTACAGTATGGCAAGGGCTTGCTGTAGGCACATGTGGGAGCTGTTTGGATGTTTTCTCTCATCTGTTGTATGTCTCTGTTTTATCTCCTCCTCTTTTTGAGCTTAATAGAGACTGAATACTGTCTCAAAGGGCCATTAAACTCAAAACAAACAACATCTGTAAGACTGACCTTCTTGATGTCTAGACGGAGTGAAATCATCCGTCCTTGAGTATGAAGCAATTAGTGTCTCACCAATGGATCACATATCCACCCTAAACAAGGGCTTCACAAGCGGCGCATAATACGCCCGTTTTAATGTCATAAAGGAGTTACAGAATGAACAAGACTGTTTACAAAAGGATAGACAGGCAGACAAACAGGGGTAACCACTCTATAATTAATGCAGGCAACGTTATTTAAATATTTAACACATCATATACTATTAGTATACCAAAAATTAGATTCCAAGGGGAAGTGGCTCCTAAGTTGAGTAAAGCCAAAGTCGAACAAGGGAGGTAATTCATAAACTAAATACACTAGCTATACCATTCTTGGTTCTAATACATTCCCTTGACAATATACACATCACCATCAAGTTGTGTTAGAATATTCTAAATGGTTAATTTAAGGAAATTTATGCAAGGGCAGATAATTCAGTAAGTAAGCCAGAGTTGTGGTTCTTGCTCAGGATACATTTACCCATTATTATACACATTCCTACAAAGTTTCATTCTAATATTTCAAAAGGTTAAGCAGTTATGCCGTGAATGGAAAATCCTAAAAATACTATTCAAAGGGAGGTTACTCCAAAATTAAGAAAGGGAGAGCAACCATTCTTATACACATCATCTTGTGATTATGCACATTTCTTTAAAGTTTCGTTGTGATATTCCAAACAGTTACCAAGTTAAGGGATGCATGAGATAAGTATACACAAAAATAGTCTAAAAGAACTAATAGGAAGGGATGTAGCTCTGAAACGAAGAATGGGAGAGCAACCATTGTTATGCACGACACATTGTTTGGACTTCATACACATTGCTATGAAGTTTTATGAATATATCCCTAACAGTTATCTAGTTATGGTGCGCACAAGACCTGAAGGGTAAAAAAAACAATGAAAGGGACATAACTTGAAAACTGAGGAAGGGGGAGCAATCATTCTTAAACATGACATGTTCCCCCTACCTAATACATATGCCTATAAAATTTAATGAAGATATCCCAAATGGTTACTGAGTTATGGCACGCACAAGAATGTTAACGGACAGACTATTCAAAGGGAGGTTACTCCAAAATTAAGAAAGGGGGAGCAACCATTCTTATACACATCATCTTGTGATCATGCATATTGCTTTAGAGTTTCATCATGATATTCCATACAGTTACCAAGTTAAGGGATGCACAAGATAAGTATACACAAAAAAAGTCTAAAAGAACTAGTAAAAGGGATGTAACTCCGAAACCATGAAAGGGAGAGCAACCATTGTTGTGCGCAACACATCGTTGGGACTTCATACACATTGCTATGAAGTTTTATGAAGATATCCCAAACAGTTATCTAGTTATGTCGTGCACAAGACCTGCAGGGTAGAAAACAATCAAAGGGATATAACTTGAAAACTAAGGAAGGGGGAGCAACCATTCTTACATGCGACACGTTCCTCCTACCTAATACATATGCCTATAAAATTTCATGAAGATATCCCCAATGGTCACTGAGTTATGGCATGCACAAGAATGTTTACGGACGGACGGACTGATGGACAGACAGCGCCACGACATAATACGTCCGTTTTTTCAAAACGGGCGTATAAAAAAGATTTACATGTACATGTTTTTGATTGATTGATTGATTTATTGCTTAACATCCACGGTAAACAGCTATGGTCATGTCGGGACGGTCAGTTAACCTAACCACACTATTCCTGGGCAGGCTTAGATCTCCTAAGCGGTTAACCAGTACTAAGTGCACATACTTTCCCCAGTAACTGACAACTGTCCTTCTTGAATCAGCGGAAGGAGAAACAAAAGTATGTGGCCAGACCGGGTTTCGAACCCAGGACCTCTGACTTATGAGTCAGGTGCCCTACCGATTGCGCTACGCGGCCTGGCCACATGTACATGTACTTACTGCTATACTGGCAACAAACTCCCATGACTGTTCTGATCTGTCAAAGGTTGGTTTACTTCCGATGAGCCTGAGGTGAAAGGTCACATCAGGGTGATTCTCTGAGGTCACTGATGATTTGAAGGAGGTCCCTAGAAAAGTAGAGACAAGTATTAAAAGATATCCTAAATATTTTAGATCAAAAGTACATGTGTCCAAACAAGCAGTGCAGACTCAGACCAGTCTGATCAGAGTCTGCTCTGTTTAATATCCCATAATTCCATATCATACATCTGACATAAATCAGCTTGTTCAAATTCTAGATTTACTTATAGAAATTCTTAAGGTGTGCCATATTTATGAGAACGGCCCAGAGCTCTAGATAAGAGGGGTATTTGATGATAATTGAGGGATAATTATTTTTTTTTCTCATAGAAACCATATGTTGTGACCCCTCATCTGAACCGTCTCGTTGAGACGGTTCAGATGAGGAGTCACAACATAAGGTTTTATCCAGAATTAACAAAAATTATCCCTAACTATCACCACATACTCCCTCTTATCTAGGGCTCTAGAACGCCATCCTCATTAAGTGAGCCAAAAGTAGATTGGCTGTCCAAATTAATGCTTCAGGGAATGTATCTATAACAGGTACCATATGGTGTATGAGTCTGTACCTATTATTTATTTTATTTTTTTTCTGTCCAATTCCCATGCAACATAATGATTATCTTATGGAACCTGATTTGAACAAATCCATAATTATCACCCCTAGCACCAAATCTGTCCAATTTGATAAAGACAGACATCTGTGTCAGGATATACTAGTGCTGCATGATACTTGCATAAAAGCACCAAAAAAACTGTTATAATTGATTTGGCAGAAGTCTCTGTGAGACTCTAATATGACGTTAACATTTTCACCATTGAGTGTATAGGAAGCCGCATCATGTGAAGATTTTCAGTAAATCACATTGTCAATGTCGCAGTGTGCAAATTTCCGCCCTGATGATGTTGGATAAATAAAAGTGCTTCTGTGGATGTCCAACTCAAAAGAGTCCTTAGGAAAAAGTCACAATGTCCTTGCATTTTCATTGTATATTATGTTAGAATTGAAATAATTTTTCCTTACCCCTGAATTATTGCTGATTTATATGTATGTTGTGGGCAGATACAAATATTTATTCACTATGGTTTCACAGTCGTGAATTAATATTTCGTGAGCTGCCCTCCAATAATTCATGGATAAGGAAATTTTTTAAATATCAATCTCACTTAAAAACTTGTCAGACCTCACAGACTGCAAACCAGAGCTTATACCACATATAGGGGTCTTAATTGTATTTATGGTGCATATAAACAGTAGTAAAGGGAGAGAATTTCTAAAAGAAGTATGATTTTTAAAGGGAGAGCACTTCCAAAGCAGAGTACCTGGATGTTGGAATACAAATTGTCCCCTAAACCTTGGCTCTGTTTTAAAGTTGACCACCAGTCTACCATCATCTTGAATCCTCATACTGGTGGGGTACAGGTAACCTGTAAATTTTAAAGGTACACAAATAAAACAATTTTAACCCTTAATTAAAGTGCCTTAATCGAAAACAAGACCTGTCACAGGGCCAGGATAGTTCGCCTGACAGCGCCTTGCCCATCACATACAAAACTTTTACGTAAAACTTTAACATTTTGCTAACGTCAACCCTGCCGACGCCAATGCAAACGCCGACGCCGGGGGTAGTACAATAGCTCTTCCTGAACTTCGTTCAGGCGAGCTAAAAATTGAATTTGCAAACAGCTTAGATTCAGATGAGGTGGCTCATAGCCTAAATCTGCACTGTTTGTCCTCTTGTCTTTGAATTCTTAATATCTTATTGCCTAGACTAAACGTTCTTTTGAAATTTGCAGATGCAACTTTTGTCGCCTGCATGTTTAGCATTTTAAGAATTAAGCACCAAATTTTAAATTTCATGCCTGTATTTTATTAATCATATGAGCCGCGACACTAGAAAACCAACAAAGTGGTTGTGCTCCCAGCACAGACTCAGATCAGCCTGGGCATCCGCCCAGTCTGATCAGAGACTTCACTGTCCGCATGGAGGTAGCTTAGACCCTTGGCTACCCTTTAAGCGCTTAGCTTAGAGTCTGATCGGACTGGGCAGATGCCCAAGCTGATCTGAGTCTGCGATGCGCGCACAGCCACTTTGTTGGTTTTCTATTGTCGCTGCTCATTTATTAATGTGTTACCCAGGGTAACACAGAAGAGTAACTCCTCAAGAAAGCTGATCCTTCCATACAGGTTCATTAATTTGGCGCTAAATTTTTGTTTATGGTTCCTTGAAATGCACTGTGCAACAGAGTGGTTTGGACAGCATGCGTATCTTTTTTTCACCTGTAAATTTAAGCAAAAGAAAAAATAAATAAAAATAACAAAAAAAAAAAAAAAATCAGAAATCAAAACTTAAGAAAATCCTGTAAGGTATATCTGCTTCACTACTGGTATTTACTTTGATATCTTTACCAATACCTTGGCAAGTTAGGAAAATTCAGCCTGATACCTCTTCACAAAATCACAAAAATTCAGGCGGCAAACATATTCTGTCTTGTAAAACATTTCAAAACTTTGCTACGCTAGTACATGTACACCCTGAGACACAAATACCTGAGCAAGTGTAGACCCAGAGCAGGCTTCTCTCAAAAGTGCAGTCTGATCAGGTTCTCTACACCTATTGCCATTCTGAGAGATATCAATACAAAGTTTAGGGCATTTGAAAACAGAACCATATACTGTAAAACACATATTTTTAGCGGTTACTAAATTTTGGCGATACTGGCGGTTAAATCAAAAGTGCTAAAATATAAGTCCGCAAATATTACATAGATTTAATACATATACATAAGCACAGCATAATGAAAGTTCAGATAAAAAGGAATATTTGATGAGTATTTTAGATTTTTTTAATACATTCAATTAACTTATACATTGTGGCATCCCGTTAGAATCGCCTCAATGAGGCGATTCTAATAGATGCCACAATATATAGTTAAATGGAAAAGTCGGAAAAATTGTCACAAATCTATTTAGGATTTTCTTCATTCACTGGGTCCCTGGTACATCAAGGCTGCAAAAATTAACATGCGCAAATATGTCATTGTCTTTAAACCGCGAAATTTTGATACCGTAGATATTAAGTGTTTTACAGTATTGGCCAAGGGAGGTATTCTACTAACATATTTTATACAAACCATAAAGTCCATCTTCATCTCTAGTTGAAGTTATCCCCTCCTGCCACAGTATGGATGTGTCATATACAAACTTCAGGTTCAGCTTTGTGTCCAGGTCATAGTGTCTCCAGCCAGCGATAGGTGAATAGTAGGCATAGGACACATATAGTGGAACTTGTAGTGAGACATAGGACTGTTTGACGTTCATGACCTGTCAGAGCAGAAGAAATGAAACTTTACTAAAAAATATATAAAATGATAACATACCTGCCAAGTTTCATGATTTGTGCGTGACCCTCACGAATTTGGGCGCCTCCCACGACCTCACGATCGTATTTTGAAAAATAGCCATAACTCACGCTTCCTTCGCTTGCTCATGATTTCACTTTAAACCGGAGAATACTGAAAAAAAAAACATCTCTTTTCTGCGCTCTTTCGATCTTCAAAAAATTGTTTTCTCTCAACTTCCGCTACATTCAGACAGTCTCGGCAACCGAATCTACATTTATCTCCGCGAAAATTTGTCACCTGGTCTAAAAATAGGTAAAGGTACCGGTTTCCAATAGTCTTAAAATAGCGTGGGTAAAAATAAAAATAACTCTAGTATTCGTTAGCGATTAGAGCCGCAAACAACCAAATGTGTACTTCCGTTTTTATGTACATGAAATAGTGACAACATGAAAACGCCAGAAAAAAAAAAAAGGTTTATAAATCAAAGTACCAAAATGGATGGGAGATCATGTTTACCTGGCTTAGGAAGAGTGAGAAGGGCAACAGCTTTGCGTTTTGTAAACTTTGCCAAAGGCATTTCAGTGTTTCCCACGCCGGAAAAACGATGTACAAAAGCATGGTAACACAGATCTTCACAGTCGGTCATTGAAAACGTCAAAACTTTTGCAATCGGTATCAGATTTTGTTGGTCTGTCTTGGTATCAGATTTTTTTGTTACCAAGACAGACCAAGATGTTATCAGTGCTGAAACTCTCTTTAGCAACTTCACTGCAGAACATAAATTGCCTTTTTTGATAGCAGATCATTTAACAAACTCAATGTAGATCTATAAAATCATAGTAAAATAAAAACTGTAAATAAGAATACTTGATCTTTATCTTCATTTAAGAACTACCTACTGATCCTTCTCCTCCCCACTGCCATCCCCAAAGCTCTAGTTTCACATACAGAGAAAAAAAATGACACAAAAAATCTCACTCTTTTCCATTGTCAATGGGTTTTGCCGCTAATGAACTAACGTGGAAAAGGGGGCTAAATCGAGGCTTCGCTCGCAGTCTCACTCTTTTGTTAATTGAAAACTTGGCAGGTATGTGATAAAGAATATACGGTGAATATCAGCATAAATCAGATGAAGATTTATATATTTTTCTGTAAAGAGACAAAACAAATCTCTGATTTTGTCCTCTTCAAATCAGAGAACAGGTTAATTGGAAAAGATTGAATTACACTGGCTTCTAGCTAAGAACCAGTCAATAACAGAGGTATTTAATCTGAAGCCAGCACAGACTATGTGACTCCATGGTCCATGAACGTTTTAAAGCACAGACATAGGGCCATCAGTACAGAGATCACTTGAGCCACAATGCTATAAAACCAATAAAGTGGCATGTGCGCAACACAAAAACTCAGACCAGCCTCGGCATCCACCCAGTCTGATCAGAGTCTTTATATACCCATAAAGTGCATAGCGCAGACTGATCAGACTGGATGGATGCACAGGCTGATCTGAGTTTTCACTGGCCAATCATGCCACTTTGTTGGTTTTGTCAAGTCGTGGCTCAATTGTAAATTGTCAAGGCCTCGTCTTACCTCCCCATCAGCACTGACTGTCCCTCCACATTGGCTAACCAGTTCTGACATATCAAAATATCCCTCAAATGTCCACAGGCAAGACTCTAGGTCCAGATTTCTGAGAAAAAAAAAATAACACACACACACTGAAGGGAAGACTAAAATGAAAAGATATCTTAGGAGATCCACAAACAGCTTTGACTCCAATCAATCTTATTGTTCAAAACTAAAATTATTGTTAGTTAACAAGACATTGTATTTGCAACGTTACATAAAGTATGCAAAAAAAAATAAATAAAAATAAAAATAAAATATATAAATGCCATTTTTTGCCAAAAATCTGATGAGCTTTTGCATTGCACTTTTTTTGAGCAAATATATCAGCACACTTGATTTTATGTGTAACAGAAGACTCAACAAAATCCTGATTATCCACTCTGAAAAGCTAAGGATGCTTTGTACAACCTGGACCTCTTTGTAAGTGCCAGCTGGGGCTGTATTCATAAAACGACTTAAGTGGTTGCTATGCTGTTGCTAAGGCTAAATTCCTTTGAAGGAAATTCTCTACAACTTTGCAATTTTCATAGTTGTAGGGAATCTCCTTTATAGATATTTAGCCTTAGCAACCGCATAGCAACGACTTAAGTTGCTTTATGAATACGGCCCCAGATCTGAGTCGTTACTGTTTCCCCAGTAGGTTCCTTAGGGTCTACAAGCTGCTGAGCCTACAGACAAAACTCTATGCAGGCTGTGCAGATGCACAGGCTCAAGTGTGTATTCTCTATATACATATATGAAATATTTCATTTTAGTTCTCACATCAAAACTTTCCTACTACATTAATGTATATGTTTGTATAAACGTTTCTTAATTGTCTATTGCTTAAAAATATTATGCACTCATATATCGTTGCAAATACATGTTAAATAGGAGACGATGTCTATAAGCTAGTTAGCTTGTTATCGAATCCTTTATATCATCCATGTATGAATTGATTGTGTATGTTTAAATGTTGAATAAAATACTGTTTAAACTAAATATTTCATTTGTGCTCCAAAAAGTGAAAAACTTTAGTACAGAGGTCGACACTGTACACCCAACTCTGTATTTATGGTTTCTGCCACATGAGCTGTCACTGAACTAGTCAGCTTGCCTGAATATGAATGCCGACACCAACTTTTTAGGTAAAGTAATTAATCTGTCTTAATTTTCATGAACATGTCCCGAAATGTATGGTTATTGTACAGAACAGAACTTTATTTTGTATCAATATCTCAGGCCACTCGCAGGTGGCATATGAGATATTGGTGAGCCATAAGAATATGATGATAAATCTCTAAGCTGTATTCACTCATATCAAGTACAACTTGCAACCAAAGTATACCTGTAAAATCGTAATGTTGGTTCGGTCCTCAGCTCAGAACTAAACTGGTATGGCTCAACTTCTCTAGCAGGTCTTCGACGTCTTGTCTCATTGGTCAGAAATCCATATGCTGTAGTGACCTCATCAAAGTTCAGCAAGTTAGAACACCTATGCTGACCAAGCCGGAAACCATCCTGGCTTAGTGTAAGGTCAAAGTTCGAGAGTCGAGTTGTGGAGAGGATGGGAAGAAGACCATCTCTATGTGGAATCAGGACAGATACTTTCACAGTGTTGGGGTGGTCAGGGTCTCCTGGACCTACGAAATAAGATTTCAAAATTTGACAAAAGCTTTCATGAGTTAAACATGTTGACTTTAAGGAAAGGATATATTTTCAAGGGAAACAACTCCTCTGACATTTACATTTTTGCCTCTCTTTTTCAACTTGGGTCAATTCTTAAAGGAAAGAATTTGCTCCAAACACATCACTCTAGAGGGGTCTGTTCTTGAAGGAAAGAATTTGCTCCTGTAGGAGCAAATTCTTTCCTTCAAGAACAGACCCCTCTAGAGTGATGTGTTTTCTTACAAAGAAGCCCTAAATTTGTCTCCTTATGCAAATATGGTGGAAATATCTGGTGTATCCACTTATGAGAGAATATCTCTGGGCTTAAGCAAAGTGAGAGTTTAGAGACTAGAGGGCAAGCACTAGAAATCCAGATGAGGCAGCTCATTATGACCTACCTCATCTGGATCTACATTGTTGGCAAATTCAGTTGTTTCTATTTTTGTGCTTCATAGTCCTAAAGTAGATTTTCTCTTTTCTCCATAAAAACGCAGGTTGTGGTCCTATATTAAAACTGCCTCACTCTCTAAGGTTGCTCTAGTTGGTGGCAAAAACATTGTTGTTGTTTTTTTGTTAGTTTTATATTTTTTTTTTCTTTTTTTTTTTTTTTTGATGGAGATACATAAAAAATTGCCCCACAGTAATGACACCAAAGGTCTGTGATTACCCAAGTTAGTCCAGTGAAAATTTCTAATCTCAATATGTTCTCAACATGAACAGTAAAACTATCGTAGGGCACAATGAAGCGTCTGCAGTGCTGAATGCTAACCACTTCTGACTTGAGATCATAAGCTGCAGGTTCTAGTTGCTCTGGAATTCGATTCAGTAAGAATCTCAACAACACTTCACTGCATGGAGCTTTTTGTAATCACTCTCACACCATCCTCAGTGAAAAACTGTTGAAAAGGACACCAAATTGTCAAGTCAGAGCTCTAGATAAGAGGGGGTATTTGGTGATAATTAGGGATAATTTTTGTTAATTATGCATAAAAACATATGTTGTGACCCCTCATCTGAACCATCTCGATGAGACGGTTCAAATGAGGGGTCACAACATATGGTTTGAAACAGAAATAAGTAAAATTTTCCTTAATTATCTTAAAATACTCCCTCTTATCTACAGCTCTCCCAAGTCATCCATCATCTCACATTTGCCTTGAAAGACTTTCTAGAGACATTTACACTTCCTAGTCTGAAAGTTTTTCCTTCAGCTTCAAAATAGCGACATTTGTTATGCAAAGACTATAAATATCTATTTGTTATGCAAAGACTATAAATATCTTTCATGGGTGTGAGGTGTGGCTAGAAAAATCTGTCACAAGGGTCACTGTTTGGCATCATGTTTACTCTGCCTCCACTGACACTGGACAAAAAAAAAAGAGAAAAGTCACTGAAAATTACTCTCTTTCTGACAGACAAATACCAACCATAATTACCAGTATATCTTAGCCTAGCTGTAAAAGGGTCAGCCCCTACTGTGTTCCTCAAGGGTAGACACAACCCCTCAGTCTTTGCCACTGTTACAATACCACTGCTCAATTCTTTTCCAGGTTCACCAACACTGTTTACTGCTCTAGCAAGACACTGCACTCGACTACCTGAAAATAAAATCACAACTTCATAGAAAGGTGTTTTTTATTTAATTCCATTTGTTAATTCAAGACCTGATTCTTATTTCCTAGCTCCTTAGAATAAAAGGATGAGAGTAAACAAACCCTTCTTGTGACAGATATACGGGATAACAGGACTGTGTAATTTAGCTAATTTCAAACTGGGTAATCTATTTGGGTGCGTGTTGGTATGTACAATGGCAGTAACTGCAAAAAGAAGTGCATGTATGAAAGTTTAAGTGGCAAGAACTATTTCTGGAAAGTTTCATGAAAATAGAAGAGAATGGAAAGAGGAGTGCTGAGCATAAGATCTGTTGTGTGGATATACAATACAAGGACAATAAGTCTAGCAGATGGAAAGAAAGAAAATTTATTTCAACTGAGTCGGTGATTAATATTTTAAAACTCAGATTAAGCCCCGCTGTTCAAAGCATAATGCCAGCTTAACGAAGTTGCTAGTCAAGGATTCATTTAGTTTTGTGAGGCATACAAAATTAAATGCACAAATTATTTTTTGCAAAAGCTCCTCACATTTGGTTTCTCTGAAAATTTAAAATCTCTCTCTCTAATGACCTTTGTAGTTTTTAACAACTTACTCATGAATCTAACTAATGTTTGCAATGCTTTTATAACTGTCCCTTTTCTCGTAGCCAGTTTTATATCAATTATGATGTATGACTGCTTACCTCCTTCAAAATATACACTGTCCAAAGTAATGCCCCTTGTATTAGTGAAGAAGGTATTGGTTTCCAGATCCCTAAGACCAGTTGTGACCCCATCAGGGGCAGCCACACGCCATCGGTATTTTGTCAAGGTATCATCAATTTCTTCCGACTCACAAAACTGGCTGACAACAGCAAACTGGGGATGTTTGGGGTTACAGGGCTGAAACGTAATTAAATTTACATTCATCTATCAATGTGTACATGGTTAAATTATATGCCTGTAAACCTTTCTGTATTTCACCAAATTTAGTGCAACAGATCCGCATTTCAGTATTGAACTTCTTCTGTGCTGCTAAACCCCAAAAGTTTAAATTATAAAAGTGATGGGAAGGTCTCGGCAGGCAACCAACATCCCTTTCCCAGCCACACTTACTAACGAAACCCTCAAGACAGAGTGGCTGCAGCCATTAAGAGTGAGATTTTAAATCCCTACCAGAAAAGTGGAAAATTTCAATTTTTTCCAAAATTTAAGGTCTCACTATTTTACCTGTTTGCTAATCCTACAATCATGTTTTTAACCCTTAATGCGCCAAAAAGCAGACAACAAAATTTACATCTGCAGGATTTCAAAAAATGTTTCATCGAAGCCATATCATATTGAGAATTTAAACACTAGAGGGCAAACAGTGTAGATTCAGATGAGGAGGCTCATTATGAGCCACCTCATCTGGATCTACACTGTTTGCCAATTCAACAATTTTTAATTTTTGGCGCTTTAAGGGTTAATTATTTTATAGCATCCTTGCTAAGCATGATTCTCACAAATTAAAAAGACTTTCACAACCTCATGATAAAGTTTTGAAAACAAATAAATAACAAAATTATTCACAATATTTGTACCCAATTGGAAGTGTCCTTTTTCAATCTGCCAATTAAATTAGAGGAAAACTATATGCCCTTTTCGTAACAACCACTATCTTTGAACTATAGTACTACCCTTGAACCAAAACAAAGTGCAAAAGACCAGTCTAAAGGGGTCTGACTCTACTTAGGAATCATCTGCCTTTAGCAGTCAAATTATAATGCAAACAAATAAAGGGTTATAAACAGTCTTAAGCAGCACTTTTTTATCGCCTTGGATGACCCCTTAAGACCAGGTTGACTGTAATAACTTACCGAGACACAGACCAGAGGGTATCCCTGCACAGGTAATTTCTGAGCCGAAGTAGCCACATTGTCATAATCTTTAAGAGACACTACAATAGGTGGCACAGGAAATATCACATCTGCTAATTTGCTATTTTCCTCAATATACACTAAAGCTCTGTCATAATGCTGAAACGTAACGAAATGAAGTAAAAATACATGTGTAGAGCTAAGAAAAAGTGAGATTTGATGATTATGCCACAGCAACCAAATATCTTGACCAGCTGTCATAACAAGACCTGTCTGCATACAGGATAGCTTGCTTGACAGCGCCTTGACCATCACTTTAATGTAAAACTTTAACATTTTGCAAATACCAACAATGACAACGGCAACAGCAGAGCAATAGCTCTTCCTGTACATTTGTATAGGCAGGCTAAAAAATGTATTTCTGTAAAGGCTTATTCAATTTTACTTTGTATATCATACTGCTCCTTTAGAAGCACTACATGTACAATGGATCCACATTGTGTGCTGTTAGATATATAAATACTAATTCATTCATGTAAAATTATGATGGTATATGCTAACTACGGTATATAAAGGAACATCTTTCCCCATTGTCTGTATTGGATTACCAGTCCTGAATAAAGCTGATGTTGTCACTTATAGCCCTGACCCAATTTTCAAAGCATCATTAGCTTAACAAATTTGTTACTCAGTGATTAATTAAGTCATCTAGTACACATAAAATCAAGAGTGCTCATATTTTTGTGGGCAAAATATGGCAGTGCTTTTGCATGCAATACCTTTGAAAATTTAATGTCTCGTTAACTAACAACGTTGTTAGTTTTGAACAAATGGACCCAACCGTACTGTTCCTGCATAAAATGTCAGACCAACAACAGACCCTAACAATTTCTTAGCTTGCAACATACCATGAACACTAAAAACAGTATTTTCACTGTTCTGCATCTTGTAAAAATACTGTTATTTTTTTGTTCATTCGGGAAAATAAAATTCTATCTGACACTTGAGAAAATACTGCATTATGTATTCATTTGAGCCGCGACACAACAAAACCAACAATGTGGTTGTGCACCCAGCGCAGACTCAGATCAGCCTGGGCATCCGCCCAGTCTGATCAGAGTCTTCGCTGTCCGCATGGAGGTAACTTAGACCCTTAGCTACCCTTAGAGCACTTAACGAAGGGTCTGTCAAACTGGGAGGATGCCCAGGCTGATCTGATTCTGCGCTGGGCGCAGAACCACATTGTTGGTTTTGTCGTGTCGCGGCTCATTTGAGGAAATAAAATTCAATCTCATGCATAAATGAATGGGTTGCTAACTCTTTGCAGTTTAATCGCAACAAAAACCGTGAAATCAAAATATTTTATATCCAAAAAGTATTTTAACCCTTTTTTGACCAGTGGACTTGTCCATTCTTATCATGCAGATAATCCCATTTCTAGTTTTAGGGGTTTCTGGTGAATATTTTCACTTCTATTGTACTTTGCATAGAAATTCCTGCAAGCAAACAATGTAGGCCCTGATCAGACACCGCGTTTTGCGGCGTCTGAACTGGGTCTGCACTGTTTGCATAATGTCTCCAAAATGGGTATCCGGTCTAAAAAGGGTTAATGAGCAATGCTAGAATGAAGTTGGTGCAGTATTCATTTGATACCTTGACTTCTGCAATCATGAACCTGTCTTGAGAAAGATGGACAGAAAACACTTCACTGTTCTCTCTCTCATTGTCATAGTTGATCTGTATTTCCGCATATAACTTTTTAATACCCGGTGTGAACTGGAGAGCTGAAATAGAAATAACCAGTATCACTTTAGATCTCTTGCATATAGTCATTTTCCTAAACATCTGAATATTTCATTTAGTAACAAAATGCTTATGCAGAGTGTTAAATTTGTTTACAACAAACAGGTTTTAAAGGACTTCATTTTGTGGGCATAACATACAAAACCTTTTTTTTTTACAATGATCTATATATCTCTACAGGGTTTTTTCTGCAATGGAACTGGATTTGTTAATTTCTGCTATAATTCCTATTCTGTTCTATTCTTTCTATCCCATGACCTTCAAAGGCTGTTGAAAAAGAAGAAAGAATTTCTGAGAAGAAAGAAATTCAATGTATATTAAAGGAAATTATGGGTTATATGTACTTTTCTTGTTAATTTTTGCATTTGTTTGCACAGAAATACATAAAATGATAAATTAAAAGTTTCACTGAATAACCATATAACATGAAAGGCATTCCTAAATGGAGATTGTAGAAAACAACTGGTACCCACTGTATGACAAAAGCTTTTAAAACCAGCACCAAGCCATCACTCAGTGAACTAAATAATGTTCTTACATGCAAATAAAAGTCTGTCTTTGTATTTTCAATACAAACCTCTTGAATATCCATTGAAGTCTCGCCCCGCTCTTGCACTTCCACTTTTGGTTGATACCCTGACCTCTGAGGTACCAGATGTGTCCCCGAGTCTAATCACTGGTATGCGTAATATGTTCATATCTCCTTTGATGATTGGCTCATTCACTGTGTATCTGTTGTACTCAAATTTTATCACTGGGGCTGAAAATGTTAAAAGTACCCTAAAGTGCTTAAGGACTGGGACACCTAAAACCATGAATTTTCCATTTGTCCCAAATGGAAAATTCAAGGTTTTTTATGTGTCCCAACATTTAAGCACATTAGGGTATTTATTGTCAATATACATGTATTCAGACACCAAACTGTGGAACCAATTCTGCATGTATGAACGCTGACCAAAAAATTAAGCAAAGACATGATTATATATCAAACTTTTAAAAGTAGTTGAAGCACATAATTTCATAGTTTGAAATTTCAGAGTTGAATATGGTTCAAGCATGAGTCAGAGAATATCGAATTTAACAGTTTCAAAACTCTGATCAACAGACGTCTGGCAATAATGTATTATATACTACTTTAAAGGGGTAGAGTGTGAAATTTACCTTTGTAAAACTGTTACTGTTTTTTACGAAATCACTTAACGTCAGTCGGGGTATTATCGGACAAAACCCAGGTTTTCGGCTTTCCAAATTTAACCTTTACTGCCTTACTCTTTAAAATGAGACCTCCTAATACTTTGAAGAAAGCCGAAGCTTGTCAGTAAGACTTGAGTTGAGTTTTCTTGATAACCTGTAGAGAGCGGCATGGTTTTTAAGGCAACCCAAATCGGGTAATTATCGGACATGTACGGTAGTTATCGGACAAAAAGCAAGTTGTTGAAAAACAAGCAGCCAAACTTAGCAGATGCCTTCCTTATACGTTTCTCATAAGTTAGAATCCCAAAATGCAGGATTTGTTGATGTTGAGAAGTGCTTTTATGAGGAAAGATCAAAGGGTAATCTTCTGCGCAGAAATCTAAAATGATAATATCGTTATTGAAAATATACTAAATGCTAAGGGTACTTTATTGCATTAAAAAGAGCGTCCTAGTTCTTATTTTATCAAACTCTTTCACACATTATCTGGCTCGGCAGAAAACAAAGACGTAGCCTGTGTCCAAATTTTTTGTCAATAAAACCCCCAGGTGATACTACTTTAACAAGATTGAACAATTTTATTTATACATCTGTTTAGTATCAGTAATAAGTTATTTATATTGAAGGTGTCATATAGGTATGCTTGCCTACCCGTTATTTAATAAATGCATCTAATGTACATTTGTACATGGACCTTGTACATGGTTGAACATTTGAGAATAAGCTACCGTTTTGATCTGGTCTACCTTACAATTTGAGAAAGAGTTGGAATCAATAATTGCTAGGACGCTCTTCATAATGCAATAACGTACCGTCAGCGTTATGTAAATTTTCAATAACGATGTTAATTTTTTTATATTTCTGCGCAGAAAATTACCCTTTGATCTTTCCTTACAAAACACTTTTTAAGCAGCATGTATCTCTTTTTTTTGTATTCTAAACAAAAATAAGAAATCTGCTAACTGCCAGGGAGATACGTTTATTTATCTAGTTATGATTTTTGCAGATTTTTGCATTTATCACAAATTACCACCTTAAATGAAAAATTGGCCACGCTATTGGAACCCTGTCGTACTGTGTACTCATGGGGCTTTTATTGAACAGAACAGAACAGAATTTTATTGCTAAACATAAGACTCCGGCCACTCTATGATGGCATAAGAGCAAACAATACAAACAAATGTAAAAACATGCACATATAAGAATATGTAAAATGATGTAAAAGGCAATGAAAACAATGACTTGGACAATATACTGAAAAGAATTTCATGAATATGAATAGAAGCATGCAATGAAAACGACTGCGACGTGATTGAATAAGAAATCGTGTCCGATAATTCCCGTAATTGGGTTCATTCGGTTCACTCATAACTCCAACACACTAACCCGATCAATCTATAAATAGATGCCATTTTACCGACACACACGAGGCTGATGCCAATTTTGAAATTCAGCTATGACTGCTAAACTTTCATAGAAAAATGCAGACATACGTTTCAACGTGAACTGAAAATAGTAATAACAACCGGAAGTGGAGGTTTTTAACAGGGTGGACTTAGTTTTGCCCGGATTTTCTGATCTTGGCCGACCCTGTTCGTCACCACGTTGCTGCTGCTAGTGGCGGGAAAAAATGATTGGTACCCAGCTGCCTTTAGTGTGCTACAGGAATATATTAGGCACAGGGGATTAATAACCATTTGACTTTGTCCGATAACTACCCTTGTCCGATAATACCCCGATTGACGTTATATCATATTCTGCAATAATTTTCAATGTTACAATTTTTCCGAGTGCTTGAATTTTTAGGCTGTTTAAAGATAAAACAACACATGAAATGTCAATTTTTCACCCATTCTTAGGAGGTTGTAGCTTTCAGTCCAAACACATTTTATGATTTAGCATTATTTTCCATCATTGTATGACCACAATATAAGTACATACCATCTTCAAAGTCATGTATGACAACTCTAGCAGTATTCTGTCCACCAAGAGTGGCTGCCCCTGCTGTTGAGCTGACAGGAGTACCAAGAACCAGTCTAAAACTCTCATCTCCTTCATGATATAGGTCATTCACAATGTCCACTCTACATTCTTTCTCTCTCTCACCTGAAAACGAAAAAAAATTCAGTTTGTCATAGCTTTATTTAAGATGTGTAGGTATTCTCAGAAATGTCTATAAAGCTGACAGGGAAAGAATACTTTCACTAGTCACAAAATCCCCAGATTTTCAGAATTGATAAAGATTTCCAGAACTGGTAAATAGATCTATGTATGGGGTAAATGTCCATATTTTTCTGCATTTTGACACAAGAAACAATTTCCTTTGACTTTAAGTTTGCTTTCCTGGACTACGAAAGTCTACCAAGAAAGGGTTTGCTCTTAAAGGAAAGAATTTGCTTAAGGAGCAAATTTTTTCCTTTAAGAGTAAACCCCTAAAGGAGCAAATTCTTTCCTTTAAGAGTAAACCCCTAATAAGAATTGAGGCAAAAATTAAGAAAAAGAATTTATTCCAATGAATCTGTAACTATTCCCCTTAAGTTTCCTTAAAATAGATGCTAATATGATAGATATTTAAGGACAAACCTGGAGCAAATTCAACAAAAGAATCATTTGTGTCTGGCCTTTCTACATAGTCCATCATTACTTCTGCTGAGGACTGCCTTGTGAAACATCTGACCTTTGACCTCTGATTAATGTCACCTGACCTTGTCACCATAGCGACAACCTGACCTTCAGTTTCCAAGACCTCATATTCAGCATGCAAAAATTCCATCTTTGGAACTGAAAGAAGAGGAAAGCAAAATATTTATTACAATAGTTGGATGGGTAACTATCATTTTTTCAAGCAAAGTGATTTGTGATGTTGTGATGTTTACATTACACAATCATAACCCTTTTTTTTTTTTTTTTTTTTTTTTTTTTGATAATTTGTACATCGGCAACATGAAACAACTATTTTGAACCTGCTTCTGCAATATTCTTGTAATGTGTAATGCCATGGGCAGTAAGCAGTATCTTTTTATCATGCGAAATTTTTTGACAGGTAAACAAAAACATGACTGCCAAAAAGATTCAGCTCAACAATCCTATTCCAAATACAATGTATACACCACTTTAAAACATACCACCACAAAATTCTGGCTCTATAGTCTGGCTATTTCTGTATACTGTTCAGGCGAAGCCTTTTTTTTTTTTTTTTTTTTTTCTTTCAAAATCTCTTTTAACATGCCACAAAGCAACCTAAGCAACAAGGGACGCAACAAGGCAAACTGTGGCGTTGCTCTATTTTCACCAATACAATGGGAGCCCATGTCAACAGATTTTTTGCTCTTGAAATCTTCAAATACTACATTCAAGTTCGTATAATGCATTATACAGGCGCTAAGGAAGAAATATACAAACTTGATGGAATATAACAGGGGCGTAACTAGAGGTAATTTCATTATACGCACAACCATGTTTTATTCTCTACTTCTTGAAGGGAAAGCTAGAATTTCAGCCACTTTGGCAATTGGTATTGAAATCTTTTCTAATTCATAAATTTTCAGCATGCAAATATGCAGGTGCGTTTTGAAATTTTGTCAATTTTGACAAAATTTCAATACACACCTGCGTATTTGCCATATAGGAAGCTACGCTCGTGTATAAGACATTGATTGCTGTTGAAACAAGAATAGGCAATTTGCAATTATTTTGAGTTGATATACCATTAAAAATCTTGTGATACCACCACTCATACTGAATCACAATTTCATTGAATAAGACAAAATGGCAAAAAGACCCAGATCAGGCAGCTCCATTAGGAGAGCAAAATCAGAATGTACACTGTCTGTTTTCTAGGCTGCATCTTTCGGATGCATTACTGCATTGTAAAAACCGAACTATTTCATTTTTAAGACAAATATGGTAATTATTTTAGGTGTCCCATTTTTCAAAAAAATTTTATAGGTAAATCATATACCCTAATGTGCTTAAAAATTGGGACACCTAAAAACCATTAATTTTCCATTTGGGACAAATGGAAAATCAATGATTTATACGTGTCCCAATACTAACAATGGGACTTTGTGAGATAAAAACAGCACCTACTATCAGACAGAGAATCATTGATCATCACCACCGCCAGGCTAGGCTCCCCAAGAGAACCTCCCATAGGCATCCTGAGAACGAGGTCAAACTTCTCCACCCCCTCAAGCCTCGGCTGACCCAGATCATCCAGGATGGTAACCTCTAAGGTCTTCGTCATCTCTCCTGGGGCAAAGTCCAGGATTCTGTTGACTGCAGTATAGTCTAAACCAGCTGAAGAAAAAGATGCAAACAGATTTCAATCTAGGAGTATCTTTCATAAGTTAGTGTGAGACAATAAAATGAGGATAACACAGGGTATAATCGATTCCGCTAATTTTCGCTTCCTGCAGAGACTGTACATCATATTTGGCTTCTACCGAGACTGTCCGCGAACTCTTGCTTCCTGCAGAGACTACTGTCCTCGTAGAATGGCTTCCTGCCGAGACTGTCCGCGTGATTCTGCTTCCTGCCGAGAGCCTCGGCAGGAAGCAGAATCACGCGGACAGTCTCTGCAGGAAGCCATTTATCATGTACAGAAGTCTCGGCAGGAAGCAAGAGATTGCGGACAGTCTCGGCGGAAGCCAAATATGATGTACAGGCTCTGCAGGAAGCGAAAATTAGCAGAATCGATTATACCCTGTGAATAAGAGTATTTTTCATATGACGGTGAGAAACAAGAAAATCCCACCGGAGAGTCAGAATATTTTGTCAAAAACGAGGCATGCCAAATACTCTAAACAGCAAACTTTCTCTGACTGTAAGACAACTGTTGCATTTATAATGACATTTGCTCAGACAAAGAATAGATGGATGGATGACTTGCTATTTTACATCCTTTTTAACAGTATTTATGTCATATCAGGACGATGGCTGGAGGATATTGAAAGGCTGTGTGCAATGTAACTCTTGTTTATGATTGAAAAGAATCCCGCCTCCAGCAGAGCTCAAACCCAAGAACACTAGATCAGCAAGCCAGCCCTGAACCTACTGAGCTCCTTTCAGACAAATGACATTACTATATGGTGCATGCATTTTGCAATCTTAAGATTGGCCTTGTAAGACTTGAGATCATTATGTGGCTTTAAGACAGTTTTTTTCCTCCTCCAGGTTTTTGGGGTTTATTGAGGGTAAATTCCCAACCTTGTAACTGAATAGTTATGGTGTCAAGCATCTGCCCAGTCTGATCAGTCTTTGCTGTGCACTTAAAGGGTAGCTAAGGGTCTTAGCTAGCTCAATGTGGACAGTGAAGACTATGATCAGACAGGTGCCCAGGCTGATCCAAGCCTTCAGTGGGGGACTGCCACTTTATTGGTTTTGTTGTGTCGTGGCATGTAGTTCTCTCTACATGTATAATTATTACAGTCAACCCTCTTTACAACAGCACTCAGCAAAATTCTTTAAAACATCACTTTGATCTGCAAAGAATGGCATTATAATTCAAAATGTGTATTCTTTATAACAGCAAACTCAGTTTAGCATTATAATATTTGGGAACAAACATGGTCGTTGTAAAGAGGGTCAACAGTACTTACATTCTGCTGAGACTGGCTTAAGCTGCCGTGACCGGACAGTGACACTAGAAGGTCGACTCAGATCGGTACCCGTCTTCCACACCTTCACTTCCAGGAAACCAGCACTTTCATCTACCATGTACTCAGACTCACCAAAATAAAATACTGGCTCTGTAAGAAAAAGTTTATCTTTTACCATTATGAGAAAGAAATGTCTAAATAGTGCACACCCAGTGACTGAATTGGATATTATACATCTTCACGATTCTGCAGGGTACAGTGAAAGGAAAAAGAACAATAGGTAGACAGAAGAAGAGACAGGAAGACAAATTATTAAAGAGTGGACAGGAATGGACTTTGTCAGCTCAACGATACTTTTGTAAAAAAGATCAAACTCCAAGTAGTCCTTTTTATTTCATTTCCGACTAGTTTTGGTTATTACAACCTTTTTCAAGGGACATTTTGTAAACAATCAACCAATTTGGTTCAAATTGTTCAACTCAACTATGGCAGCTGAAAACTGGACAAGGTGGAAAGGGATCATTTTAGTCATCTATATGCCCCAACGACCCTGTAAGGTTATGGAATAGAATAGAACAGAACCCATAAAATCAACTGAACCCTTCAAGTTTACCTCAACAATGATACAGCCAATATTGCATCATTAATTTTCAGCAAGTTTAATCTATTCCAGTGCTCCAGATAAGAAGGGGTAACAGGGATAATTCAGAGTTAATTTTTCTTATTTCTCATCGAAAACATACATTGTGACCCCTCATTAGAACCGTCTCGGTGAGACGGTTCTAATGAAGGGTCACAATGCATGTTTTAATGGAAAAATAAAGAAAATTATCCCTAAATTATCCCTGTTACCCCTTCTTTCTGGAGCACTGTATTCACTTCCTTGAACCATTGAGCTAGCAGGAAACAAAAAGATATGCGATATCACATCTTTCTTCCATCAAAATTTAACAGCACTTTGCATGCAGTTGAAATTCCGTAATTCAATAAAATTCGGAAACGAAGGTGATACAAAATTTTTAAATTTGAATTTCTCATTTCTCCATCAAAACATAATATTGCAGGATCTCATTAGAATGAGATCCTGCAATATTGTTTTGAGGAGAAATATAACAGAAATTGCTAGAGAAAATTTTCAACCCAAAATGTTTGGTCTGTCTGCAGCCCTATAAAATATGTTACAAAATCAGTATTTTCATCAGCAAACAAACTCATCATCTTGGACTTATCTTTTCACTATCATTAGAATTAAATATCAATTAGTTTTCCATTTGCATGAAGAGCCTGGTTTTCATTTTATGGTTTTTGTATGATCACTATCAAATTTTGTTCTTAAAAATTATTAAAAATTCTGAAAATTTCTGGGCTGTACATAAATAGCTGACATGATATAAAGAAAGTCGAGTACTTTATAACTACTGCATGTTCAGTTATTCTGTGATTTTCATGATGGACTGGTAAAGAGTAAAGTAAAATTCCACCATAATTTGTTAAAATGTTAATAGCAAATATCCATACAATTTTTTTTAGACTGGTATCGAAGTCCCTCTTAAGAACTATGATACTAGTCTCAAAATTTTGCACAAATATTTCTTACAGCTATATGCACATTTTACAAATTTACCATAGACAGTGTTCAGAACTTTGTAGAATAATGTCTACAGATCTCTGCACTAGGCTAGACTAGTGAATACTCATATCAGCCCACATAAAATTCTGTATTTTTTTTTTTTTGGGGGGGGGGGGGGAGGGGAGTGGGGGTAATAGAACAATGAACATATGTGACCAACAGAAGAAATGCCTTGAGATGCATGATAAACAAACCCAAGTTTCTCTCATATTTTTGTTTCTGAGAGTGTTGGGGGGGACTATTTTTTCTCATTTTATTTATTTATTTGTTCATATTTTTTCATTCTTTTGTTTTGTTTTGTTTTCTGACCTCCAACCAACATCACTGCCAAGATTCTTTTTTCCAGCAATCTGCTACCAGCGCCAACAACAGATGTTGTCTGTTAACTAATCTCTTACTACCTAACAGATAGTAAAACTCAGCACCTAATTTATTCACAACATAAAACTGCTACTACTGAACCATTTTTGCTACCAGATTTTTTCTACCCTGTTAACTCTAAATATTCCAAGAGCATTTCAGAGCAACCAGTGTAGACCAGAGTTCATTTGCAAGAAAATGCAGAACTCCAGGCATAAAATGGCCTCAGGGCTTGGTTGTTCAAAATTAATGACGTCGTTGGTTTATAAGACATTAAAATTCAAATGTTAATATCTCAAATATGCTAATATTTTTGTTGAAAAAATTTGAGAAGCTTTTGCAGTCTAAAACACTTAATGAGTTGACCTCTTAAGGAGCTTGTCAGGCTAACACACTTTGAACAACTGGGCCCAGATATGTCATTTTGCATTACATTTGTATCACTATCATGATTGGCACCTGCCAGAAATTTTAGTGTTCAGCAAGTCAAGCTCTTAACTCACTTTATGCTATTTATTCAAAGCATTTTGATGGGTGGCTGATTATTAAATAACACCCCTTTTCATGTAGTTCAATGCCCCAAGCATATTTGAGTCATGACACGAGAAAACCACTAAGTGGTTGTGCGCCCAGCGCAGACTCAGATCAGCCTGGGCATCCGCCCAGTCTGATCAGAGTCTTCGCTTTGCAGTTAAAGGGTAGCTAAGGGTCTAAGCTAGCTCCATGCAGACAGCGAAGACTCTGATCAGACTGGGTGGATACCCAGGCTGATCTGAGTCTGCGCTAGGCACACAACCGTATTGTTGGTTTTCTCGTGCCACGGCTCATTTATTAGGACTAATATGGTAGCAGAAGTGTTAGAATATTTCCAGTAAACACCCTACATCATTTGTTTGGAAAGTAGCAGCCACAATCCAATTTTTATCTCTTATTGTAGATATGGTCTACTATCAGAGGAATCCTTCAAAATATTTCCTTATCAGCGGAATCTCCCACAAAATTTGTTTTTTTACATCAACATAAACTGTTATTTCTGTAATATATCTGCTATCTTTACAAACTTATATCATCACTTTACATATTGAACACTTAAAGCGCCAAGAACCAAAATAACTGAATTTACACAGTGTAGATCCAGATGAAGTGGTACGCGAGAAGCAGGATGGTGAGAAGAATTTCTTGCCAAGTTTCGTAAAGATTGGCTGAAACCTGAAGGAGTAACAACCTCAGTATCTGCTACAATGGACTGGCCAAGGGCCATAACTCCTGCAGAAACAATCTGATCTCAATTAAAAATTTCTTATTGACATTTTATTTTTTTTATTATTATTATTATTATTTTTTTTTTGTAACAGTCTTCCTCTCTTTTCTATTCTTCACCTATCATAAAAGAAATTTACCACCCACCGATCTTCAAATGGCCAAGCCATTCAAACAGCCAAATGGAATAGATAGTTAGCATACCTAGAAAAATTACTATTTTCTGCAAAGACAATGATTAATGAGTTATTCAAAGCAGGAATCTGCAAACCCATGCAAACCTGATCTTTAAAGGAAGACATGTTTTGAAGACACATGTCAGTCATTGGTGTATGACTTTTGTAATTACCAACAAACTCTTTAGGACTGTGAAGAATTTCCTGGAAAAATTAGGCTCAAAAAACAAAAATCAGGCAATATAGTCTGAGGTTAATTATCACCATAAAAATTCTATGTATTGGGACAGATATGTCAGAGCAAACAGTGCAGACCTGGAACAGACTGCTCCCAAAGGAGCAGTCTGATCTGGGTCTACACTGTTTGCCATTCCATCTGAATCTTTTAGAGGCATACCTGTATTCTAAAACCAAGGTGTTCAATTTTTCAGGACAGTTTATACAGTAACTGTTTTTGGTGTCCCAATATCTTTAGATTTTATGGTATTATCCATATGGAACCCTCAGCACCAGATAAGTTTAAATTTGGAGGACAGATTTTTTTCAATTACATATTTTTTCTTGCACTGCTGCAAAAGCAAGCACATTAAAAACTTACATTAAATTGTGGAATCTCATCAGAATTTGCTCGAAGAGACAGTTCTAACCCTTACTGCACCAAAATAGTAGAAAGCAAGATTTATGATTGCAAAATTTCAAAAAATATTTTATCCAAGGTACATCATATTGAAAATTCAAAGAACAGAGAGTAAACAGTGTAGATCCAGATGAGGTGGCTCATTATGAGCCACCTCATCAGGATCTACACTGTTTACAAATTTAATTACTTTTTTCATTTTTTTTGCTAATTTCATTCCATAACGTGTTATCCATGGTATAATAAGAAAAAACATTTAGGCTGCAAAATTTGACATTAACTGGAGCCTCAACTGATCCAAATGCTTTCAAACGCTCTGGAAACCATAAAATATGGATTTGATACTGACAGGGTGGAAGGGGGTGTAGTAAGGTTGAAACTAAAATTAATTCAATTATTTTTCAGTGCCATGCAGATGTTCTTCCCCACCTCTGCTTTATAGACATTCCTGCTGTGTTTTCTGAAGTTTACGACATTTATAGATAACCTGCTTCAATTTCAATCATAATAGCTTTATGAAATTAAAACAGCCAGCACACTAGATGAACTATGTTGAAAAGAACAGGTCAACTTCTTTAAGCCTAGATTCCAACACACACAAAATCAAGTAATCTCATGTTTTTTGCTAATAAAATATGAGGAGTTTTAGCAGTGCAAAGCTTCTCACATTTTTCAGCAAGAAATAAAAGAGTTTTTTGCGTACAATACATTTGGTAGTTTAGTATCTCGTTAACTAATGATGTTAGATATTAACACCTTGGTTCTGATCTATTAAGCAAAATTAAATTTTTGTTTCTCACAAACTAAACCATGGAAAGCATTGAAATTTCATGAAAATATGACATCTGTGAAATTAAGTAATCTGATTAGTGAATGCAAGTGATTCCTAGTGCAGGTGGCATCATTAAAATAAACTTTCTCATCAACTGTTAAACTGGTATGTGTCTTAAGAATCAATTTATTGCTTAATCTTGGCAACTTTATAAAATGTCTTATTAAACTTGCTAATTTTTGGCATGATTTGAGTGCTGCAATCCTTAATGAGGTTTCCATGAGAATTTCTCAAATAAATTTCATTTTTTCAAATTACAAGGCTGCATATGAGGGTATGAGTTGAGATGAATAATTCAGGAATACTATACTCAAAATTGTCGTTTGAGGGGGTAAATTATCAGTTGTATGGTCCCAAATTTTTTTAAGACGACTCATCAGCCATAAAGTGCAAAGAGTTGTCTTACTTGTTCACAACACATTGTCTCAATAAGATATAAAGCCATCCGTGAAGTTTCATAACTCAATTCAATACAATTAAGGATTTGTAGCCCTGACACAGATTTTTGGCAACAGCTGACAACTAAAAATCTAAAAGAGCAAGAGTTGTCTTCCTTGATTCGGACACATTGTCTTGACATGATAAATATACCTGTCAAGTTTCGTGAACAAATTCCATACAATTTAAGAGTTATGGCTGGGACACAACCAGTAAATGGATGCATGCATAGAAGGACGGATTCACAGACTGAAAAGGCTAACGCATAATGCCCATATTAAGGTTTTGTCCAAGCTATATCATACTGAAAATTTAAAAGACTTATCAGAGGCAAAACAGGGTAAATACAGATGAGGCAGCTCATCATAAGCCACCTCATCTGGATCAACACTGATTGCAATCTACGCTGTTTGCAAATATTCAATTATTTTCATTTTTGGTGCTTTAACCCTAAAAGCGCCAAAAATTAAAATAGTTAAATTTGCAAATAGTATAGATCCAGATGAGGTGGCTCATGATGAGCCACCTCATCTGAATCTACACTATTTGCCCACTAGTGTTCGAATTCTCAAAATAATATCTGTTGGATGAAACATTTTTTGAATTTCTGCAGATGTAAATTTTGTTGTCTGCTTTTTGGCGCATTACGAGTTAATTGTTGCGTTAAATATGGTCATTCTTCAAGTAATCAAACTCATTTTAAATAATCCTGAGTCTAAACAGGTATGAACTGTAAACCTGGCAAATGCCAAATAATGTTCTACATTTTGTTTCAGCATAACTTTGAAACGTTTCACCAAAACTAAAGTCAAGCACCACTGATTTTTTTGCAAATCACATCTATTTCTTGGCACATTCTTCAAGAAAAGTTATGCAACAAATGATTTCTGAACAATGTCTGTTGGCACTCAAACAAAACAAAAGCATCGCTAAGTATGTGTTGTCACATCTAATCTCAGCAAAATGCAACCATTATGTTTAAGAGTTTAAGGCATAAGGGTACAACTCCAAATTTTCCCAATTCTGCCGTTTTCACAAAGAAAATAACATTTCCCAAGATTCTGTTTGCTTCCTTGAAAGCCCCCCATCCCCCACCCCCCTAAAAAAAAGGAGCAAATTCTTTCCCTTAAGAGTTTACCCCCAATTGACAAAGGAGAATGGCAGAGTTATTTCCCCTGAAAATGAACCCTTTCACCTTAATGGATTTGTCTGTTTCTCTGAAAGAGCCTTCCCAAGCAACAAGGACCCCGCTAAAATCTGGTCCTATGAAAACTCACATCAGGTGAGTCAACAAAATTTGATCCAAACAAACAAATAACTTAGGGAGTATGGGTACACTTTCAGGGGAAGCAACTCTACCATTTTCATTTTGGCCTCCCTATTCAAAACGGTTTTCAAATATTTAAATCTGAAAGGAAATAATTTGCTCCATTTAAGGCGAATTCTTTCTTTCAACAGAAGACCCCACTTTAGAAGAGCTTTAATGTCCAGGGAAGCAAATAAAATGTCACAAAAGTTGTTCCCCTTTGTAAAAATGGTGGAAAAACATGGAGGTGTATAGTACAGTATAAGACATAAAATATCCATCAAAACAATTCTGAATAGTGCTCTTTTAGATCCACAGACCTCTGCAAGTTTGCCCTTAGTTCGGTGATGTAAAACTAAGGCCCCTTAAGTCTGACAATTCCTGTTTAAATTACATATGTTTGCACACTTGTAATCAACAAGATATGGCAATCTGTAACATTGGCTGAAACACAGCTATGCAGAAAAGATTTTTTTTTTTGGATATCATTAGCAAAAACAGATAATTTAGGAGCATATGTCTTTTGTTTTTTTGCGAATAATGCCATGTGCCATGATTTACGATAAGCTCACTGCAAATTGCTGACATGCAAAAATTTTTACCACTTAAGCACCAAAAACGAAAATTACTGAATTTGCAAACAGGCCAGATCCAGATGAGGTGGCTCAAAATGAGTCGCCTCATCTGGATCTACACTGTTTGCCCTTTGGTTCTTAATTCTAAATATTATAAAGCTTGGATGAAATTATTTTGAAATTTTACAGAAACGAATTTTGTTGTCTGCTCTTTGGCGCTTAAAGGGCAAACCCAAAAGAAAAATGGCATTTTAAAGTTATAAGTGCCAGATTTCCTAATTAAAAGGGTCCACCCTAAGCTTGACAGCAAAAACTTAATTTTGTTTTCTGTGGTCTCAAAGAGACATTTATTAGTGACAAAAATTCAAGTTGCCCTAAATTGTGTGTACTTTCTCTAGAACAGATACCAAATGATTCTCAACTTTAGCCTATTATATGGGCAGACAGATCTTGCGAATGGTGTAGCACAGGCCCACCTCATGATAAATAGAGATCAAGTTTTAAACTGTAGGCCAATTTTCATTTTCCTATCAAACACACCATCAGATATTTAATAGAACCATTCACATTTAACTGATGTAAACCATCATGAAAAGAATACAACCTAAGCTGTATGGGTCTACCCTCGGGTTTTTTCTATCACTTTCACAAAAAGAAACAACTTTTGCGACTTACTGTTTGCTACCCTACATGTGGTAATAAAGCCCTTCCAAAATGGGGTCTACTTGTAAAGGAAAGACTAGGGTATTAAAAGAGTACATTCCCCTTTCCTTGATAGGCCACAATGATATGGAAGACAAATTTTCCTCAATAAGAATAAACTCCCATTGACCATAAATGAGCTACGACACGAGAAAACCAACAAAGTGGTTGTGCGGCCAGCGCAGACTCAGATCAGCCTGGGCATCCACCCAGTCTGATCAGAGTCCTCGCTGTCCCCATGGAGGTAGCTTAGACCCTTAGCTATCCTTTCAGTGCTTAGCGAAGACTCTGATCAGACTGGGTGGATGCCCATGCTGATCTGAGTCTGCGCTGGCCGCACAACCACGTTGGTTTTCTCGTGTCATGGCTCAAATTGTGCATACCATCGTTCTGATCAGGAACTATAGTCACAACAGCTTCCTTGACCTCACCAAGCCTGCCTCCCATTGGCTGAGTCAGAATGACCTTGAACTTTTCTTCCTCCTCATACAACGAGTCATCAATGATGGTGACAGTGCAGTACTTATTGTCCTCGTTTCTACCAAATCTGACAATGCTGTCATGGTCTTGAGCCCGGCTGATGTAGTCAGAGAATGACAACACTTTGTTGGGAGGGGTACCTGTTGCAGAATCTGGAATGCAAACCATATAGTCTATTCTTGTGAAAATTACAAGTTTCCACTGCTGAATTTTAACATGGAAAGAGTCTGAGACAATGATATATTTTCATCTCTTTTTTTGTTTGTTTCTTTTTGCAATAAAACACAAAGTATGGCTGATTAGACTTGTATTAATATTCCATTATATTTCATCTATTTATTTATTTTATCTTCTTTCAAAAGAAATATGAATTAGATTTTATTTATGAAACAAAAACACGTCTCCCCCCTCCTTTGCTTGCACTTTAAGGATAGCCATGGGTCTAAGTTAGCTTCATCTGGACAGCAAAGACTCAGAATCAGACTGGGCTGATGCCCAGGCTGATCTGAGTCTTTGCTGGGCCCACATGCCAATTTGTTGGTTTTGTCATGTCACGGCTCATTTGACTATGTTCTAGACAAACCCAGATCTTACCTTCCTGAGTGTAACAGATCACTGTGAGCTCTTGTGAGAGGTCTCCTGTTCTGTAGATGGGTATCTGGAGCTGACCTACTTTTTCATCAACTTGAAACTCAACTTCGGGGAAGAATACGGTTGATTCTGGAATAAAATTTACATCATTTAAGAATTGAAATTTTTATTTTTCAGCATTCATCCTGTGTTGAAGCTAGTGGGTGGAGCTAAAATTCCATGCAGCATGAAGCGCTCTTAGTAGAATTTTTGCCACAACCACTGACTTCTTCACGCGATGAATGTTGAAAAAACAAATTTTGATTCTTATATTTACACTTTATTTTTAGACCCTTTGTGTTTGGAGATGAATACATCCTGTAAGTCCTAATACCTCATAACTCTCACAGTAAGACAAAATCTTGTAAAATTTTGATAAAACTCAATGCAAATCGAGGGCTCAACGCAAAACTGCGGTATCTCCATTTTTTTCTGAAATTGACTTTTCACTGAAAATGGCTTTCATATTGAATGTTGCATATTATGACAAATTTTTGTAATTATATTCAGAAGATTAAAAGAGATATTTAATATTGCGAAAATGTTGTATCTGAGAGTCCAGATTTGTTCATTGCAATACTGTTGTATCTGGACATACAACAGTATTGCATTAAGCATTTCTGTTAAACATGAAAAAAAGTTTGTGCAATAATGTTGTATCTTGACTTACAACAGTATTGCATTTTTTTCTTATTTTCTACCTGAGATAACACTTACCGCAAAACTGTTGTAACTGGAGTTACAACAGTATTGCATTAACTTTTGTATTCAATCACTAACAAATCTTAATGCAAAACTGTTGCATCATGACTTACAATAGTATTGCATTAAGCTTTCTACCTTGCTTGGGAAAAAAATCAGTGCAAGACTGTTGTATCTTGACTTACAACAGTATTGCAGCAACTTTTAGTTTCAATCAGAGGAAAATCTTATTGCAACACTGTTGTGTCTTGACTTCAGTAGACAATATCATGCGCTTTAACCCATGAAAAGGCCCACAATTAAACCAACTCATTTACAGATACGATTTATTTCACAGTTTCATTCTTAGAAATATTTCGAAGGTATGATATTTTGTAGGTATGATGACCACTTCAAAGCCAAAGTAAATGCACATGCCTTAGGCAGTATGCAGATGCTTCCCCAATGATATGGTCCCTAAACAATTAAAAATAATCGTTATTGGTGTCCTCAGTGTATACCTGAATAAATAGACTGGAACCAAGATCCCATGATCAGGGAACAAACAGATAAGCTGCAAATCAGTTTATTGGTCTCATCAAATTATGCTCCCTTTTGTTTATGTAATGAAGGTTCTATTGGTAGTAATCAATTTTCATTATTATATCAAGAAAATACCCAATGAGATTTTTTTTTATTCCAAAATAAAAAAATTGAGTGTTAACCAAATTTTACAAAACCTTATCTGTTGTTCCGATCATGTTCCTCACAGTCACCGATATCACCTTCCCAGGTGGATATCATGCCAGGTTCTACAGTATGTCCATAATATTGGGATTGTTGCTATCACTGATATCGCCTTCACAGGTGGATACCGTATTACGGTATGTCCATTATATTGATTATTTTGAGGTATTTTGATTACGGATAGCGCCTTCCCAGAGTAACTAGTGTATTTCCTAATATCTGTTATATTTGGTCTTCGGCTAACTTGGACTTTTTTTTGGGGGGGGGGGGGGGTGAATTTACAACAGAAAAGAAGATGCAGACCTGCAGTCAATTCAACCCTTTCTGTTTTCATGTTTTCACATTTAACTTTGTCTTTATATGATTAATATTTTGTAGGATTAATAATATGTTGTTAAAACTAAATGAATTAATAATGCACTTGTTTTGGGGGGTTGCAACAGAAAGTTAGGTACAGAACTGCAGCAAATTGAACCTTTTCTGCCGTCAACATTAACTGTGTGCTTATATGATTAATATTTTATATATGATAATGATCTATAGCTAAGAATGTATTAAGTGAATTATTTATTTGGGAGTTTGCGACAGAATGTTAGATACAGAACTGCAGTCAATTTAACCTTTTCTGCTGTCAACATTAAGACCACGTTTACACGAGCAAAGTTTCTATGTCACAGAAACTTTAACAAAGAAAGTATGCCAAACATTTTGTGTTTACACGGAGCAAATTATTTGTAAAAGAAAATGTGACATAGAATCTTTGTCAAACAAACTTTGGCAATGAAATATTTGCTGTAGTGTTCACAAGACCAAATATTATTCATCAAAGTTACCCGCAGCAATGAAACAAAATCGTTGTCACATTTTCTATGCTTATAGCAAAGTTCTTTGTTACATCATCTTTAGCAAAGTTCTCCGTTTACACAGACAAATTTAATTTATCGAAGTAAGTTTACCATATATATTTTGTCGTATTTTGGCATTTACACAAGCACATTTTTCTTTGGCAAACCGTCTTTGTCACAGAAACTTTGCCCATGTAAACACAGCTTAAATGTGTGCTTATATGATTAATATTTTATATGTCAATGATCTGCAGTAGAACTTCAATGGCTCGAACCCTGATGGCCCATTCACCCTGCCTGGCTAGAACTCTTTTCTTGGACCCTAGAGGTCATTTTATATGGAAACTAACCCTGGATGGCTAGAACTACCCTTGGCTGGAACTAATTTTCACGCTACCAAGCCTGTTTGAGCCAATGAAGTTCTACTGTATAGCTAAGAATGTATTAACTGAATATTATTTATTAGGGAGTTTGGGACAGTATGTTAGATACAGAACTGCAGTCAATTCAACCTTTTCTGCTGCCAACAATCCCATTATTTCACTATAATATTCTAAATTAACTTTATCTAAATAAACAATCTAAACATATTTAAAAGGTAGCGCTACCTTTCTTGAAATTGATCTGATACCCAATCTGAACTGATACCCGATTTGAGGGGTAATTACGTGTGTACTGCTTTACTCACACCTTAGCACAAGAGTGCACCAGCTACCTAACAATATGACAAGTATCATAAATCAGGCAACTTGGTCATTCTGACTATGCAAAAAAGTTCTTTAATTATTATGAAAGAATTATCTCTCAACTCAAAGTAAGTTAAGCCGGGCCGCGTAGCACAATCGGTAGGGCGCCTGACTTATAAGCCAGAGGTCCTGGGTTTGATATCCGGTCCAGACACTTACTTTCATTTCTCCTTCGCTGATTCAAGAAGGGCAGTTGTCAGTTACTAATGAAATTAAGTGCACTTAGTACTGGTTAACCGCTTAGGAGGTCTAAGCCTGCCCAGGAATAGTGTGGTTAGGTTAACTGACCGTCCCGACATGACCATAGCTTTTCACTGTGGACGTTAAACAATAACACAACAACAACAACAACAACAAAGTAAGTTAAAATATTCAGTCACTCACAGTACTTCAGTAGATAAACAATTTAGTATACCATAATGATGGTATGAGAATGCCAAATATACAGACAAATTGCTTACTACCAGTGAAGCTGTATTATATCTTTTCTGGTAGCGGTTTATCATCATAGGTATCTTGTGGAGTTGGGACCACAATTCTCAATTAAACTGCGTTGAGAATTGTGGTCCCAACTCCACAAGATACCTGTGATGATAAACCGCTACAGTTCAATTTTATGGAAGATAACGCTATGTTTTGAAATATATCTTTTGAAATATGTTTTGAATGTTAAATTAGATAGGGGGGGGGGGGGGGGGGGGGGGGGGGGGTGGATGGGTGGTGCAATGGTGCTGTGTAAAACTTCCAGTGCCAGGGCATCCTACTGATTTGGAACATTGTAGGGCAAGGGCCTACTGTGCTTGCAGTAGGTGCAGGTGGGGGTTGTTTGGACATTTTTTCTCTCGTCTGTCATTTCTTCTTTCTACCTCTCACTGGGAGACGGCCCAATATAGACTGAAATACTGTCTCAAAGGGCTTTTAAACCCAAAACAATCAATCAATTTTTATCAGATATAGTTAATTCAGAATATTATAGTGAGATAATGGGAATGTTGGCAGTTGACTGCAGTTCTGTATCTAACATTCTGTCGCAAACTCCCAAATAAATAATTCAGTTAATACAGTTTTAACTAAAGATCATTATCATACAAAATGATAATCATGTAAGAAAAAGTTAAATGTTGACAGTAGAAAAGGTTGAATTGACTGCAGTTCTGTACCTTACTTTAAGTTGCAACCTCCAAAATAAGTTTATCAAGTGCTAATTATTCAGTTTTAACAACAGATAATTATCCTAAATCTTTTCAATGGTAAACGGGGTTCCATTGCACACAGCTTTTCATTTAATATCACTGACCCATCATCCTAATATGACTGAAATACTGTTAACAGGAGCACGGCAAGCGGGGCAATATATGCCCGTTTCTGAGTGAGTTTAGGCCCAGTCAGTACCTTGGGCAGATCTATATCTCTGACAGTCACTCAGTCACAAAGAGGTACTAATGTGTGCACAAAGACAGTCTGTAAATACTAGCTCCAAAATTAAGTAAGGGGAAGCAGCCATTCCCATACTCAAACACACAGTATCAAGCTAATGGACATTGCTATAGAGTGTCATCAGGATATCCAAAACAATTACCTAGTAATGGCACCCACAAAAAAAGTCTAAGAAATAATAAAGGGACATAACTCTGAAAGTAAGTAATGGGTAGCAACCATTCATATATGAAACACACCATTTCATCCTCGTCTACATTGCTATTAAGTTTATTAAGATATTCCAAATATTAGGGTTCTCACAAGAATAGCCTTAAAAAAGTAATCAAGGGATGTCACTCAAAAAAAAATAAATAAGCGGAAGCAATTATTCTTTTATAAGACATACTGTCTCAACCTAAAGCACATTGCTATAAAGTTTCGTCAAGATATTCCATAAGGTTACCTGGTAATGACTTGCCCAAGAATAGCCATAGAAATTAATCAAAGGGATGTAACTCCCAAAAATCAGGGGGAGCAATTATTCTTATAAAAGACACACTGCCTCAACCTAATACACAATGCTATACATTTTCATGAAGCTATTCCATATGGTTGCCTACTTATCGCTTCCACAAGAATAGCCTTAAAAAAACACTCAAAGGGAGGTTACTCCAAAAATAAGTATGGGGAGGCAATCCTTCTTTTATGTGACATATCGTGTCAACCTCATATAGATTACTATAAAGTTTCATCACATTAGTCCAAAGGGTAAGTTAGATATGAGGTGTACAAATATAGTCTGACCAAAAAATCAAAGGGAGGAAACTCATAAACTAAGTATAGGGGAGTAACCATTCTTTTGTGAGACACATTGTCTTAACCTCATATACATTGCTATAAAGTTTCATCATGATATTCCAAAGAGTAAACTAGTTATGGAATGCACCAGAATTGCCACACAAACTGCTATAGTCGAGTTTTTTCAAAGGGCTGTAACTATGCTAAAAATCATCAGAGTGTAAGCTTGAAACAATATGCGCTACTCCGCAACGTAGTCATACTATTTGCAAAGTTTCAGCTTAACTGGATGAAAACTGTAGGAGGAGTTATCCGGAAACAAACCCCCTGAAAATTTTAAGTAAAGGGCTGTAACTCCACTAAAAATCATTGGAGCGTAACCTCAAAACGATATGCACTGGTCCACCTCATGGTCTTACTAGATACCAAGTTTCAGCTCAATCGGATGTAAACTGTAGGAGGAGTTATCTGGAAACAAAAAGTTTACGATTGACAGACGGACGAATGCCAGCGCCATAACATGATAATACGTCCTAGTTTTCAAACGGGCTTATAAAATGGACGTAAAATCGCAAGTCATACATCCATTCATCTTAATATGTTGCTGATTTACAGCTTGAAAAAGCATGCCTAAAAGTCCTGCTAGTTAAACTTTTCTAAGAAAGTAATCATGTCCTGTTATTCCAGATTTTTGAAATCTGTGACGTCAAAATAAACCATTATGATAGTACCATAAAATTTCTAACAAGAGACGTCAGAAAAAACAAAGGGCGCCTTACAGGAGCTTGACTCTCACAGCGCTGGTGGTATTGAAAGGCTCTTGTCCAAATGTATGTGAGTGTCAAGTATAATGATTGCCATCTGTATAGGGACTGAGAAATATGATTGAGTCAGTGAAGCATAAAATACAAGTCAAATCCATACATGGATGGGGATGTTAAAATGTTCTTGTCCATATTTAAGTCTGTGCCAAGTATATGGCTCTAACCCATATAGGGACTGAGAAATATCACAAAGTCATGAAGCATATCATAAAGTTAGTGAAGCAAAAATATAGGTCGAATCCATACATGGATGATGGTGTTAAAATGGCCCTACCCATATGGAGGTGTATACCAAGTATCATGGCCCTAAACCCATACAGGGGCTGAGAAATATACAAAGAGGATGCTGCTGAAATGATCTTGTCCATGTGTAAGTGCATGCAAAGTATCATACAGGGACTGAGAAATATCATAAAGTCAGTGAAGCATAAAAGGTCACTGTCCTACATGGTTGGTTACACTTACATGCCCTCATCCAGATGCAAGTAATGACCAAATATCAGGACTCTAACCCTAAATATAACTACTTTGAAACTGACTTGAACACAAATGCTTAACATACATTAACCTAAATTTTTTCAAAGACAGTAGACCATGACCAGTACGTCAAGGTCATACATGGTGCATACATTCAGGTGATCATGTACTGAGAAAAGTGTGTACCAAGTTACACAAATGGTTCACAAAGGTTAATCTACATTAACCTAAATTTTTTCGAAGCCAGTAGACCATGACCAGTGCGTCAAGGTCATACATGGTGCATACATTAAGGTGATCATGTGCTGATGTAAGTGTGTACCAAGTTTAATTTCTCTAGCCTTTAAACTCTCTGAGAAAAAGACCTTAAGGCAACTCGTTAACATAGATTAAACTGCTCACAGACACGAACGTGGACGCAGATGCAAACGCTAACTCATACTCAGACTACGATGCGGGGGGTATAGTATAAGCTCTCCTTTGCTTCGCAAAAGCGCGCTAAAAACTGGGACCCAAAAATAATTACCATTGTCATGAAATGGAACAGTCTGATCAGGGTCTGCACTGTATGCAGATGTGTCTGTCACAATACTTTGATTTCTTCAAGAAAAAATCCCTACATAGCTCCAGAAAAAGGAAGGATTTTGGGAACAATTCTGAAATGTTTTGCTTATTCATTAATAGAAATATATTGTGACCCCTCATTAGAACTGCCTTACCAAGGGGGTTAAAATGAGGGGTCACAAAATATAATGGAGTATGAACAGAAATGATCACAAATTATCCTCAAAACCTTCTCACATCTGAAGTTCATGTCACTGTCACACTCTGAAACTAGGAAATGACCAGGACGGGGGTAGAACATAAGCTCTCCTTTGCTTTGCAAAGGCACGCTATGAATAAGAAAGTGAATTTAATTTTAAAACAAAATCATTTTCCATGGCATGTATAACTGGAATGGTTTCGGATCCAATACTATCATAGTTTTGTGCATATCCGCTGTAAAAGTAGTGGTTGATAAGCAGTTATTTTGCTGAAACCACAGTCCTGAAATAAGCTCCAAGGAAAGCTGGCTCAATGCTGTATATGGTAATGATTTAGCTAATCACATTTCTACGTTTGAGGAAATACACATTTAAACCCCTGATTATTCAAAGTCTCAAAAATTCAGCTTAAAATGACTGCAGTCCTTTGGACTGTGAAGGTCCTGCTATATTGCATACCCCCTAACCACTGTTAGACCGGTCATTTTTCTTTTGACTTTTTGAGCAAAATAGTACTATAAAGTCAAACAATTTGTGTTATTTCCTCATGATACAACAGTTTTACAGCAAAATAATTCTTGAGAACTGAAATGTGAGTTAATGCAAAAGCGTTGTATCTAAACTTACAACAGTTTTGCATTAAAGATTTTCTTGAGGAAATAAAACCTGGGAAATGCAAAACTGTTGTAAGTCAAGATACAACACTTTTGCATTAACATACTTCATGAATATAAGGAATATCTAAAGCAAAACTGTTGTATGTTGTATTTTTGTTAATTAATGCTTCCTTAACAAAGAACCAGTTGTAAAAAGAGTTTTGTTTCATTTCACATCCTCCCAGCAACCATTTTGTGGAATTACAGTGAAAATAATAACAAAGCCACAAAATGGGACAGTTTTTTGTCTCTCCTGAAAAGTTATGCAAAATGGAGATACCGCAGTTTTGCGTTAAGCCCTCGAAATGTGAAATTTCAGAAACGCTTTTATTCATTTATAATTTTCTATTATTATTATTTTTATTTATTTTTTTTTTCATTACCTTATTATAAAGGTTTAGCTACAATTGAACTAGAATTGACACAGTGCTTGATAAAAAGCATATGAGCCGCGACACGACAAAACCAACAATGTGGTTCTGCGTCCAGCAAAGACTCAGATCAGCCTGGGCATCCGCCCAGTCTGATCAGAATCTTTGCTGTCTGCATGGAGGTAGCTTAGACCCTTAGCTACTTTTTAAGTGCAAAGCGAAGACTCTGATCAGACTGGGCGGATGCCCAGGCTGATCTGAGTCTGCACTGTGCGCACAACTACATTGTTGGTTTTGTCGTGACGTGGCTCATATGCTATCCTATAATCTAGACAGGACCTCAGAGAGTATGGCATTTATCGGAAAACCATGACTGCTCTGAATTACCAGTTTGTAATTCAGCTTCCATCTTTTGCATTTATTTTCTGATAGTGAGTTGCAAAGAGAGAGACAGTGACTAGAAAGTCTGAAAGCACAAGCTGGTCTGAATTTTCACTGATCAAACAAGCCCCCAAGATATCTTTTCTCATTACACAGCTCAAACACAACAACTAAAGGTTTTCGACATAATATTCCATGTTTTTAGTATTCGGCCACTCACCATCTTCTGGGTCCACTATGGTAACCATGGCAACATCAGGGTACTCGAGGACTACAAACACTGGATCTGTCAGCTGTATAACAAGGGTCTCTGACTCTTCATATATGTTGTCATCTCGAAGGCGAATACTCCATGTCTTGTCAGTCTGGCCTGAAATAGCAGTTAGAAAAATTATCAGCTTTTACAGAGTTCCAGGTAAGGTGGTACTTTGAAGGTAATTCTGAGATATTTTTTCATACCTCTCAATAAAAACATATGCTGTGATCTCTCGTTAGAACCATCTCAGTGAGACAAATCTAATGAGGGGTCACAAAATATGTTTTTTGTACGGAGAAATATGAAATTTCCCCTGAATTATTCCAGTTACCCCCTTATCTAGAGCCTAGTTTTTACACAATATTTTTTGGTCAAAAATGCTAGTCTACAAAAAAGAATCTGAAAATGAAAAAAAAAAAAAAAATCTTGCACATTCTGATTCATTTCAGAACAAAATTGTATTGACAGTTAGGATTAATTGCAGCTCCTACAAACTGGCTGTCACAAAAACCTAGACTTAAGTAGGAAAATGACAACGAAATGCTGATGTTTTCAATCAGCATCAATATGAAATGCACACTATTTTGGACAGAATCAATCTAAATCAATCAAAGGAATCTCAGACAGCGATTTGGTGCACACATTTTAATCAGAAGCTTTTCAATGATATAAATCCCAAGTGATATGATGCTATAGATTTATCCCTAAAAATAATGAATGATTATGCAATAGGCCACTGTCGGACTGACATGGATTATTTCTTTAAGTTAACTGAATGCTTCTATATTCATTTAAGAAATAAACATTATTTTTCGGATGTTCATGGAAATATGAAAGCAATGGGTAACGTGCAAAGTAAGTGACGCCCAAAGGCGTCACGTAAACTTTGCATGGAACCCATTGCCTTCATACTTCCATGAACTTGTGAAAGGTAAAACTTATCTTTTATATTTATGCTATGTTTTCACCTCAATTCTGTTACTTATTCATAATGTTTTGACTAATTTAATGGCAAGGAAAGGACAAAGAATAGTTATTAACCAATGTGCTTGGTTATGATGTTCAAAGGCCATCACTATCACAACAGCATATGAAACCAATCAACTACTTCAATTATCCATGAAGTCGCTTACATGTAACATCTCATGGACAAGTGTTATTCATGGATACATGAACATCGTCAGCCCAGTATAAGTTCAACAAGGCATCGCAGGCAATACAAATCCCCTCGCACAAGACTACTTGGTGTGGGCAAACACTGAATTGGGGAATTTCAAGACATATAATAGTTATGTGATTGAAACAACAAAAACCCTGTGATTGTTCAGTGACTGATTTGAATTTAATGTCCCACTAACAGCTAAGGTGAGTCTCATCCGAAAGACTGGAGAAGTGGAGGAGCGAACCCTCGACACTTGGATTGCAAGGCCAGCACCCTAACCACTGCACTATACCCCACTCCACAAAAAGCCTGTGACCTTATTGTAAAGGTTGTATATGACCCTGACATTAAGGTACAGTATTGTAAGCATTCGGGAGATTAGATCTCACATGATAGAAAATATTTCAGTCATGACAAGCATAAGAATGCTGACAGGTACCAGCACTTTTGCACCTATTGAATCTATCTCTATGATGTTCACCTTTAATATAATGATATATTGTGAAGTTATATGAGAATCCATTGATAAATGTAGGCGCTAGAGCGATGACAAAGTTTTCTAAAAACAGCCACAGTGACCTTGACTGTGAGCCCAGCACCCTGAAAGTCGAACTTGCTTGAGATATGATCATGCCCTACATTTGTGTGAAAATATTCTAAAATCCATTGAGAAATGTAGGTGCTAGAGCGCTGACAAAGTTTTTCTAAAAATAGCTACAGTGACATTGACCTTGGGCGCAGCACCCTGAAAGCCAAACTTGTTCAAAATATTGTTATGCCCTACATTTGTGTGAAGTTGATTTAAAATCTGTTGACAAATGTAGGCGCTAGAGGGATGACTAAGTTTTTCTAAAAATAGCCACAGTGACCTTGACCTTGGGCCCAGCACCCTGAAAGTGGAACTTGCTCGAGATATTGTCATGCCCTACATTTGTGTGAAGTTATTTCAAAATCCACTGAGAAATGTAGGCGCTAGAGCGATGACAAAGTTTTTCTAAAAATAGCCACAGTGACCTTGACCTTGGGCGCAGCACCCTGAAAGTCGAACTTGCTCGAGATATTGTCATGCCCTATATTTGTGTGAGATTATTTTAAAATCCGTTGAGAATTGTAGGGGCTAGAGCGATGACAAAAAGTGAACATGCGTACGTACATACATAAGTATGTACTTACATACGGGACAAAACCTATATCCCCTTGCCACTTCGTGGTGCGAGGGGATAACTAAGGAAAGTGTCCATGAGTGTAGATGTTACATAAATTTAGAGCTGTCTGATCTAGGACTACACTTGTGACATTTTAATTCAATTTTTGAAAATTCAAATGCTTGAGTATATATTTTTAGAGGTTTTACATAACTTAAAGCAATTTTCTTCAAAACCATCACCTACCGTAATGACCCTAAATATATGGATAGGTCTGAGCACAATGTTGTAGACCCAGATCAAACTGCTCCTGCAGGAGCAGTTTGATCAGGGTCCACAACATTTGCCATTCACTAAGTATCATTTGGATGAATGAATGTGTGTAAAATGGTCTTTCTAAGAATTTTCAAACAATAATTGTACAACTTTCAGGTGTCCCAAATTTTAGGTCATTACGGTATATCTGATTTTCAAGTTTTGGTGCGTTTGTCTCACCTGGGTTAAACTGTACTTGTTCGGCATATTGTTTTGACAAATCATCTCCAATATGAGCTGTCTTGCCAGTGATCTGGAGAGCTGAAAAACAGTATACATGAATATTATTCTTTGGAAAAATTAAAACAACGAAATTCTAATTGAAACGGTAGTAGCTTACAATACTGCCGTCATTCCTGTCAGCCTAAGGTTTCACTAAGATATTCAGAATAGAAAACAAAATACATATTTGCTCAGACACCCTGGTCCAATTATTTACAACAATTACGGTGATTCCATTCAGTAATTGACAGGATGCTTCATCATTAAGAATGGAGATACTGAGGCAATTTGCATAATTTGAGTTCCTATTTCTCTGCAGAATCTTGTATATTTTCGAAAATTACCGGATAGCGCATCCAATTTCAATCCGAGAAAAGTATTTTTTATGTAAATTTTGTGCGCAAAACAAGTCCATAATTGTGAAAACAAAGATTCCGCTAGTGTCATCAGGTTCTGCTCATTAGAACATTATGTAAATTGGCTCATTCTCCCTGCAGATAAAACTAGAATGTGCTCAAGCTACATGCATACCCCTGCCTTGTGTGATGCCAGTGAATTTGAACTCGTGAACTTTAAATTTGTTTTAAAATTCATTTTAATTATATGAAAACTAGTGAACTTTATATTTGTTTTAAAATTCATTTTAATTATATGAAAACTCGTGAACTTTATTTTTTTTTTAAAAATTTATTTTATTTATACAAAACATCCCCCTGCATTGAACAATACTCACTGATGAAGCAAGTTTCACCAAGGAAACCTCTCCTCTGTAGCCTAATTTCCAGTTTCTCCGCTGTTTCATTGACCTTGACCTCATTCTGTATGAAGGACACCCAAGCCCAGTTCAGATGGAAAGGCTGATTGGCCAGGACATTACCACCTGAAATAGAGAGAAAATGTTATTATCATTTTACTCTGACAGGACCACAGGGTATAATCGATTCCGGTAATTTTCGCTTCCTGCAGAGACTGTACATGATATTTGGCTTCCGCCAAGACTGTCCGCGAACTCTTGCTTCCTGCAGAGACTACTGTCCTCGAACATTGGCTTCCTGCAGAGACTGTCCGCGTGACTCTGCTTCCTGCCGAGAGCCTCGGCAGGAAGCAGAATCACGCAGACAGTCTCTGCAGGAAGCCATTTATCATGTACAGAAGTCTCGGCAGGAAGCAAGAGTTCGTGGACAGTCTCGGCAGAAGCCAAATATCATGTACAGTCTCTGCAGGAAGCGAAAATCAGCGGAATCGATTATACCCTGTGAGGACTGTGAATGGCAAGCCAGTAATAATCAAAATGACCTTGACACCATTAATTCTGTTCTAGAAAGAATTGACTCAGGGTTTGGTTGTTCAAAGCATCAATATCTTAAGTCTTCTAGTATACTTAAATTCAATTGTACTAATGCCAATATTTTCTGCTGAAAAATGTGAGGAGCTTTTGCACTGCAAAAGCTCCTCACAGTTTTTCAGCAAAAAATGGCAGAGTTTTTGCATACAATTCATTTGAATATTTAACGTCTCTTTAACTATGATGTCATTAGTTTTGAACAACTGGCCCAGAAATTTTACCCTGGCTAGTAAAATATGGATCTGTCTAGTAAGGCAGCGTTTCTACTGCTAGACAAAAACAGTAACAAAATGTTCAATACTGGCAGTAGTCTTTTGACCTTGACCTCATTGTCAGCCCAAAACAATATACACTGTATTCCATTTATATCAACTTTGAACCAAAACCAATGTGGCAAACCGAAATTGTTTTTGTCATTACGTACATCACGTAATAATAAACTCATTTGAGAAAATATGAAAGCATCAGTTTTTAGAGGATGCAAATTCCTGTTATTTCTGATATTACGTCAACAAGTTTCCGCAAACAGTAGGCAGCTACGTCTAATGTAATGAAGATTATTATGTAGCCAGCATGATGTCAAGTGCATGTCTGATGCATAATGCATTTGGGAATACTTGGTGCATTTTCAGGAAATGTCAATGGGTAACTTGCAAAACTAATTTTCCATACAGTGCAAAAATGTATGTCATTACAGTCTCTTTTGTGGAAGCCAACTCTTATAACTGATGTTCCTGAACACAGTAAGAGCCCCTATTGCTCGATGGGTTAAGCACCCTGCCTTGCTGAGCTAGCAGTCCAGGTTTGAATCTGCTGGAGGCTGAAATCTTTTTCAACCATTAACAAAGTTTCATTGTACTTAGTTTCTCATTACCACTCTTCCATTGTCTTGATATGACTAAAATACTGTTGAAAAGGATATACAAGAATTCTGAGGAATGCTATGTCGCACCTGCACTGTACAAATTTTAACACCAGGGTTGACGTAAATGTGAACGTACTGATGTGCACTGTACAAATTTTAACACCAGGGTTGAAGTAAATGTGAACGTACTGATGGATGGAAGGACAGACGGACAGAAAACCAGACATCTCACCTTGGGAAAGCAGGTGCAACAAAAATCACAAGTCATCCATCCATCTATACAAAGACCCAGGTCCAGGGAGATATCTGATAGGTAACACAGTATTTGCCTGGCCAGCTGTGACTTTGGTAAGAAAAGGAAAGATAAGTAAGACAGAGATAAGAAGGATCCTAATAAAAGGTGAAAGGCTGAATGTCCTTTCTGAAGCTTGAAGAAATCATGTTGAAAATTGAAGGGGTTCACTGTGACCACAAGATTTGGCCAGATTTACAAATGGCCGTAACTCTAGCAAAAAAGGGTCCATTCATGACCCCAATAAAAGATGATCCACGACATGCAATATCCTGAAAGTTGAAGAAAATTGGTTGAAAATGGAAGAAGGAATTGCAGCCACAAGATCTGGGCAAATTTACAGATAAAGGGCCATAACTCCAATAGAAAGGCCCAATATAACATGATCCACATCATGCAGTGTCAATATATTCTTTAAGTTTAGTACAAATCTGATGACAAACTGGCATGGACAGATAGATGGATGGAACTCATTCCTATTATGTCCCCTTCAACTACATTGGGAAACAAAGAAACAGCATCATAAAGCTTAACCCATCCACACTTCATTTTTCTTCTCTCTTTCCTTTTTTATATAAAAATAGTATAATCCTGATCAAAGCGCTTTTGTGTCAGCAGTTTCCACATCAAAGGAAATCAATGCCCAATCAGAAGATTCTGCTTTCATTCTCATATCAATAATCTAATCAATTTTGATCTTACCGTAATTGCCATGAAAATTGCATGGGGACATATCAAGCAATTACCGTACATAGCCTGAACTGGAATTTTACACTCTGATGATTTGTCAAACATGGTGCATGGATGGCAAGCAGTGCAGACCCTGATCAGACTGCTCCTAAGGAGCAGTCTGATCTGGGTCTACACTGCTTGCTCAAGAAATCTGTTTCAATACTTTGGGCATAATTTGCTTCCAACAGTTAGCACCACTGGTGTAAGAACTTCCCAGTTTTGTGTTTCACCATATGCCCAGACTGATTGAAGTCGCCTTCTGCTGCCAAAAAAGTAGTTCCAGAAACATTCTAGAGCCAGCTTATCAGCTAAATAGCCTGGATTAGTGATAATTTGATAGATTTGCCTGATTTACAAGCCTCCTTGGGGTTGAGTTTTGATACTTGAGGCTCATACTGGTAGGAAAAACACAGGAAAACCATCACTTGGAGGCATACACAATGAAACAATTTTTAAGCATAATATTACTATACCTGGCAGACATCAGGGCTTTATTCACCATACTGACATGATGCAGCCCCTACACTAAACAGCTGTGTATTAAATTTATGAAAACTGGGATTACACAAACCTTGATCAGGTACAGGCCCATCTCAATACTGTTCCCATAATGCCCAAGCTACTTTCCCATGACCCGCCTTCATTTTCTGCTGAAATCTCATCATGTCTGATTGTTACTGCCTTGTACTCAATCAAATTTCCAGTCATAACTATAATTTCAGCGATATCTATATGCATTAGGTCTATATTAGCTGATGTACAATGATATGTGCAACCGCTGTGAAAAGAAGGAATCAATCATGATGGAATCTTGGCGTATTAATTCCGGCAAAAACTGCATTAATTCTAATAAGTATACTGCATATAAAAGTGCTGAATTTCAAATTCTAATAAGTATACTGAATACGGAAGTCCAGAATTAACTTTACAACGAAAACTAAAATATTGAATTATAATTTGCAGTTTAAGACTTATTTAGTGTCAGCTTCACACTCTACAAATTTGCCATTAACTCTTTCAGCACCAAAAAGCAGACGACAAAATTTACGTCTGCAAAAATTAAAAAAATGCCTTGTCCAAGACTTTTTATATTGAGAATTCAAAAACTAGAGGGTAAACAGTGTAGATCTAGATGAGGCGGCTCATTATGAGCCGCCTCATCAGGATCTACGCTGTTTGCAAATTTTGCTAATTGCATCACTGGGGCTTAAAGGTAGGTTCCTGTACTAGCGATAACAATTATGTCCACAAAATAATTTCGTCTTTTTCTGAGCAGTATTGAATTCTCTTATTTTTCTGAATTTGTTGCTACTGAGAAACTCGTCAGATGTTGAAGAAAATAGTCGTTTTCCCTTTGGGTTTATTTTCTTGCGTTGGAATTCCAGTTCTAAAAATAACTATATTTATTATGTCTATAAGTGCGCGATTTCTGATGCCATTCTCCAAAGGACAATTTTCCCTTGTCGTGAGCTCTCCTAGAGGTCCTGGAATGGTGGATGGGTTAAAACTATCTCAAAATGCAATGCAGCATGACCTCAGCTGCGTTATCTATTTTTGGGGCGAACTAAAAATAGCGCTAACTGGTGTGCGAAGCAGAGTTAGGAAATCCCTTGCAAAACAACTTTTCTAATATTTTTTTGATTTACACTTTTTAGTGAAACTTATTCATTCGCTTTTATAAGTGCTTTCCAACAACTTGGATGAAAGATCATCAAAATTATGATGCATTCCAAAGTACAGGAACCTACCTTTAAAGAGTTAAATGGCAAATTATTTGAGGGGCATACCCAATATCTGAATGTGGAATTTGCAGCAAAACTGTAAATTTTCACAAAATTATCTATGATGCTCCATAAAATTGCTAATATGGCTTGCTCCATATTGCTATTATATGGTGGTCATGATTATTCTGCCAGCAAGGCACACTGCTGCAGAATCATGCCTATGTGAGTGGATATTTTCTTAGCTTCTTCAAAGTTTACCCAGTTTACACTTGTTTACAGTGGTATCATACTGCAGAACAGAAGTGGACAGGTTTCAAGATTAAAAGCTCTCTGTTGATAGGCTTATCAGCAGCTCCTTCACCAGCAGTGTTTATCATGAGGTCCTGTTAATATCAATATTTCATGCTATAATTGAAGAAGGCATCAAGGATATTGGGGTGGGAGGTGGTCTATTTAACCTCTTCAACTGCATGCTGGGATTTAAACACTTCAATACTGTAGTAATAGGCATCTTGCAACTTTTGTTATTAGCTGATAAACCACTTGAAACTGATACTTTTGGTATAAATTTTGGACTTGAAGTCCTGAAGATTCCTAAGACACTGAGCACTTTGTTCCAAGCAGTCTGACCAGAGTCAAGAGCTAAAGCCAAAATACAGTAGAACGTCATGGCTCCAAATCTGATAGATTGTTTACCCTGCTTAAATGCTAAAACTTGTTCCTGAGTCCCTAAATGTCAATTTATATGGAAACTAACCCTGAATGACTAGATCTACCTTGTTTGGCTAGAACTTATTTTCATGGTCCCAAGCCTGTTCGAGCCATGGAAGTTCTACTGTAGTGTAATCAGCAAAGAACAGAGTAAATGCTCCATGAATTCACCAGCTTGAAGAATGGATGATACATGTACAGGGTCTTTTCAACAGTTATAACATCAGTTTGTAGGTCTGGATCTTGTGCTTTTGCTGATTTCCAATCCTTCATAATGAAGAACTGCATAATATAGAGCCAATTTGCAGGAATTAAAGTTGTGCAAATTTGCTGATTATGCAAATCAGAAATGTATAATGAAGAAAATTAGCAACATTTCTGTTTAAACACTGTTGAAGGAGAAATTAATCAAAGTAGACTAACCAGCAACCATATCCAGATGCATTCTGTACATTAGCATCAATGATCTGCAATTCTCCAGGCAGTCAAAGAGGGTAATTACAGTTTAATGGAACATGTCAACATGTCAACAGGTTGATCCTTGACATCTGCCAGCTGACACATTTCCAGAGCTCCACAAAAGAGACATTTTAAAGTGTACGGGCACTCTCATGTTTCCACCATTTATGCAAAGGGGAAGAACTTTTGCGACTTCCTTTTAGCTTCTCTAGATGAGGAAGAGCTTTCAAAATAGGTTCTATTCTTAAAGAAAAGAATTTGGGGTCTATTCTTAAAGAAAAGAATTTGCTCCTAAGGGAGCAAATTCTTTCCTTTAAGAACAGACCACCATTTAGAAGGGAGACAAAAATGAAAATGGAAGAGTTGCTCCCCCAAAAGTGTGCTTATTCATCTTATGATATAATTCTAAAATATTTCTTTAATTCTCCATAATATGAACATAATGTAGTGGCTCCTCACTAGAACTACCTCACTGAGGCTGTTATGGTAAAGGAGCAGAAATTGTCCAAGAATTAGCATCAAAATTTCGCTTTATTTAGAGCTCTAAACTTCTATTCCAATTCCAGCTTCTGTGGCTTGACATGTTCCAAACCCACTGTGCAAATGTCAAATGCATATGGGTAATGGGCATATGAATAATTTCGAGATTTTATTTCAAGTCAATGTATGTTTCATGTCACCAGCTTGTTACATGTTATTTACATGTTTCTTTGATCACAAACATCTGATCATGCTGGCCAAGAGCTCTTCAAGCAGTGTAAGGGCTGAAGTGAAGTTCCAGCTACAATTGCATAAAATTTTTGTCATAGTCTGACCTGTCCAATCAATATTGTGTTCTTGACTGAAGAACTGTTCTTCAACATTTCCAGACTTAGAAAAGTTTTGGAACATAATTATGACCAAGCCAGAAAAGCTATGCATTTATTATATAAAAGAATTCGAAATCTTAATCTCCCACTTGACTTACAGTTACAGCTTTTTGAACATACTATTCTACCAATTGCACTGTATGGGTGTGAGATTTGGGCTTATGAAAATATTAGTATTATTGAAAAACTCCAATATGAGTTTCTTCGGTATATTACAAGTTCAAAGAAATCTACACCAGCATATATGTTACATGCTGAGCTTGGCTGCAAAGCTATTGATGTTAAAATTAAAACACGTTTGATTGGCTTTTGGCTGAATATTGTAAATGGCAAAGAAACTAAACTGTCAAAAATTCTGTATAATTTTCTTCTCAGTGAATATAACAATGGCATATATCAACATAAGTGGATACACTGTATAAAAGAAATCCTTATATCTGTAGGACGTACTGATCTTTTACATAAGGAAAGAATTGAAAACCCTAAACTGATTAAGATGCAGATCTCAAAAACTTTATCGGATCTATATATCCAAGAGTGGGATACAAAAGTTTCTTCATCCTCAAAGGGAAAAACATATAGCCTTTTTAAGAATGATATCAGTTTTGAGAATTATTTGATCAAATTAAATAAAAAACACCGTTCTACTTTGCTTAAGTTCAGATTGAGTAACCATAGGCTTCCAGTTGAAACTGGTCGCCAGGAAAATATCCCATTAGAGGACAGAAAATGCAATTTATGTGATAAAAATGATATTGGTGACGAATTTCATTATCTTTTTGTATGTACTCATTTTAATTCAGATAGAAAGCAATTTTTAAAACCATATTTCTATAAAAGTCCCAATGTAATTAAATTTAAGGAACTGTTATCTACTGAAAATGTTAAACTTCTCATCAAATTGTCCAATTTTGTAGAAATTATAATGAAGAAGTTTTCAAGTGCTAATTAAGGTTTTTTTGGGGGTTTTTTTATCTATATATGTCATGCTTGAATATGTCTATTTTTACATGCTATATGTTTGTATATTTGTATGTGCATGCTCTTATGCCACCTGCGAGTGGCCTGAGTTTTATATGCAATAAAGTTCTGTTCTGTTCTGTTCTGTTCTGGAACAGTTCTTAATTATTTAGAACTGTTCCAAAACTGTTCTTAAAATGTTCATAATCTTTTCCTGGAACAAATGTTCTAGAACTTTTCTACCCTGATTCAATCAATATTGTGTTCTTGATTAAAGAACTGTTCTTCAACATTTCCAGAATATTGAGAACTGTTCCAAAACTGTCTTGAAAATGTTCATAATCTTTTTCTGGAAGAAATGTACAACAAATGATGAACATTTTAAGTATTATAAGGAGGTTTTGAAATGTTCTTTGAAAGTTCTACAAGCTATCAAGGCATTGTACCAGAACTGTGCAAGAAAATTTGAATAATTTTTCAAGACCAATGCAAGAACCAGTCACGAACTGTTCTGATAATTTGTCAACTTGGTGGACTTACAATCTAGCTGTCCTGATAATGGAAGAGGCCATCACAGCAATATCATGCTTCTCTGGCATTCGGGTAACCCACTCTGGCTGGTTTTCTTTTTATGATTTTTTATCTTAGAAATGCCTGGATCAATAATTATTTGATTTCTTTGCAAATTTAATCATTTATATTATTCTGTCATGTTAAATGAAGTACAAATATAGAATGAGTGACCTTTGGAGATGATATCAGTAAATTTTCAATTTCCAAAGATCTTTTTCATGAATAAATTTGTAAAGATAAGGCTCCTTGGTGAATAAGACCAATAAATTGAAACCTTTCTGATTCTAGAGAACAAAAATTATTTCCGACTCGCTATGCGAAATTATGTAATATTTATGGTAATTTTCTCATTATTTTATGTTTCGGAAAAATTAGGAATAAGAAGGCAGTAACGGTAGAAAATTAATCCTTAAAAAGCACCAAAAAGGCAGACAACAAACTTTATGTCTGCAAAATTTAAGAAAAAAATGTTTTGTCCCAGCTTAATCATAATTAAAGAATTCAAAATCTAGAAGGCAAACAGTGTTGATCCAGATGAGGTGGCTCCTGATGAGCCACCTCATCTGGATCTGCAGTGTTTGCAAATTCAACTATTGTCTATTTGGGTGCTCGATATTTTGTATTAATTTACAGAATAAGCACTGCATTCTTCATGATCTTACTGCTGACTTTTTCAGAAGCAGTGGCGGCCTATTGTATAATACAGTCACCCAAGTCTTTCAGTCAGATAGGGTATTAACATATGGGTGCAAATACATCATACAGATTTATAGGATACATGAGGGCATGCTTCCATGTTGTTTCTTCCCAACATTTTTACAGAGGGGGACAACTTTTGTGACTTCAAGGGAGACAACTTTTCAACGGGGACAACTTTTTGTGACTTCAAGTGAGACAACTTTTGTGACTTCAAGGGAGACAACTTTTCAAGGGGACAACTGTTGTGACTTCAAGGGAGACAACTTTTGTGACTTCAAGGGGGACAACTTTTCAAGGGGGACAACTTTTCAAGGGGGACAACTTTTCAAGGGGGACAACTTTTGTGACTTCAAGGGAGACAACTTTTCAAGGGGGGCAACTTTTGTGACTTCAAGGGAGACAACTTTTCAAGGGGGACAACTTTTGTGACTTCAAGTGAGACAACTTTTGTGACTTCAAGGGGGACAACTTTTCAAGGGGGACAATTTTTGTGACTTCAAGGGGGACAACTTTTCAAGGGCGACAACTTTTGTGACTGTTTACATGTTTACTTCCCTGGATGATGGTGCCATTCCAAAATAGGGAGAAAATTTGTTCCTTTAAGAGTTGCAAGACCCCCATCAAGAAGGGAGACAAAAATGAAAATGCTACAATTATTGCTTCCCCTGAAAGTGTACTCATTCACCTTAATATTCATGAAAATTATGGTTAAAACAGATATATTTCACACAGCAGTTATGTCTTTTATGTGGTATTCATTCAGACTGAATTTAAAGCTAGGATTAGAATGCATGTGGTTAAAATAATAATGAACAATAAATTCAGTCTCCTTCTTCTGAGCATCAGAAAAAGAGACTAATCCTTCAAAGCCAGGTTCTCAAAATGTCTCATAAAGCAACACCTGCATCTTACTGGAAAGGGACACAATAAATATTCTCACCAAAAAAAATTTGTGAAACGTTGTGTCTCGCCTTTCTGCGGACTGTCATGAAATAAAAGGTACGCTAGAAATTTATGAAACACCACCTGAAATTTATGTTTTAGTTCTAGGAAAAATACCTATGTATTTAATAAAATTTATGTTTTAGTTCTAGGAAAAATACCTATGTATTTAATAATGTACACACATTTGCACGACCAAAACACTATATACCTTCGGCATCATATGATACTGGGGCATAAAATGGTAGAGTTGCTTCCCAAAGTGTAGCCTTAAACAAGTCCAATTCTGTTCTGTCACATAGGGATACTTTACAAAATTCCTTGAAAACCTTATACACAGGGTATAATCGATTCCGCCAATTTTCGCTTCCTGCAGAGACTGTCCGCCATATTTGGCTTCTGCCGAGACTGTCCGGGAACTCTTGCTTCCTGCAGAGACTACTGTCCTCGTAAAATGGCTTCCTGCAGAGACTGTCCGTGTGACTCTGCTTCCTGCCGAGATCCTCGGCAGGAAGCAGAATCACGCAGACAGTCTCTGCAGGAAGCCATTTATCATGTACAGAAGTCTCGGCAGGAAGCAAGAGATCGCAGACAGTCTTGGTGGAAGCCAAACATGACGAACAGTCTCTGCAGGAAGCGAAAATTGGCGGAATCGATTATACCCTGTGTTATACAGACCTGAGGAGGTTGCAAACAGTGCAGACTTAGGAAGAAAGCAGCCTGATCTGGGGTTAAAAATTCTGCACTACCATCTCTGTCCATATGCATATTTATAGCTAATATCTAATATTGACTAGAAACTGATCTGTAACTCCAACTGTTACATATTTCTGCACTTATGGTGTACGTTACAAGATTCAGATTACAATCAAATATTATAGCAATTATATTCTCAGAGAAAAATCAATTAAACTTAAAGAAATTATGTTATTGCAAGCCTGTCTCCTTGATGGTTTAAATCTGCAAGGGTGCTTTACCAGGTGGATAATGGCTCGTCCAAACATGAGCTTGGGTATATTATTCAACCAAAATGTTTCAAATTCTATATCTGCAGCTGGCAATTAATATTATAGTCAAAAAGAACGATGTGCCTTATTTACTTTCTTTAAGCTTTAATAAAAAGGTACCATGGTACTACGATTTTAAAACAGTTCAAGTTTTAAACAGTTCAGAGCTACTGAGAAACAAAACATCTTTCCAAAATCAATATAAAACTATAAGCACAGATGTTGCACCACACCAAAAAATGAAAGTAGTTGAGTTTGCTAACAGGGTTGAATCTAAACTGTTGGCCAAGCTGGTGTCTAAATTCTCAATATGATAATAGCTGCATGCTCGCATTAACACATTAACATTTTGTTGAAATTTTGCAGTCTCAAATTTTGTTGTATGCTTTTTTGGCACTTAAACGGTAGATAAGCTGCATACAACAATGACGTTCAATTTATCCTTGTGTCTTTACTCAGCATGTTATGCGCATTTATTATTGATTATTACTAATGATTATCATAATGTTTTATGAAACCCTTTGATCTGCTGCAAACCTCAAGCACAACAGGCAGCAGATGGCTCTATTCATACAGAATTAATGTAAATTTATCTAAAAATCAATCCTTTTTTTTTCACAATGCATTATGCTGTTTGAAAGTTTTGTTCATCAGCAATTAATGTTATTATTCAATTATTTTTTTTCGTTTTTAAAACTTGTTATTTTTACATTAGCAATGACTCTTAATAAAGTGCCATTAGAACACGGCCGCTTATCTCCGTCAGCACAACACCGTGTTGTGTATAGGAAAATGTGCAGGAGATTTCCGGTGGTTCTGCAGGCGATTCGAAAATAAAGGTCACGAAAGGTAGGTGTCTCGGTTTAAAAGGGATATATTCTTTTCCAGCGTAAAACAAAAGAAAAGGAAAATGTCATGCAACCCTTCAATCGTTTTTCTATGAATACGAGTCTTGATCAAAGCCAGATTCTCAGTTATACAACAGATTTCCATTTTTTTCCCGGAGTGAGGTCATGGAGGTGGCCCTTTTGTTGACATGCAAAAATTTCAAATTTGCATTCCTGAAGTCGCCGAGTATTTATGTTTTCATCTATCACCTGTATATTAAAAGTCTCTCATATAAGTAAGTACCAGTTACGAGCCTAAACAGAATTTGCTACCTTCCTTCAGCCCAGATAATGAAAGTTGTTGTGGAATTCGTGATCCAGGAGATCGGTGGTGCTGAAGGCGATAGGTGGCGGTGCAGGAGATTGTTTTATGTTGTGCCACCAATGACCGTTTTTAACTGTTTTATAACGTAAATAATGTAGTAGCATGGCACGGTACAGATTCGCACAGCTTTCAGATTCGTACACTTGGCTGTACAATGCCTCTGCTGCATTAAGCATGCTAATTAAAATGAAAATAACGACTCCAGCAATCAGGGGATTGAATTATCAGTCAATCAGCTTCTGTTAGAACTAAATGGTATGAAAGTAATGCTAGTTTGTCAATTGGGTACTTACATTCGTCCCACTTTCTTTGTTTAATTACATTGTGCACACGGCCACCAATCCAGCTCATTCATCGCATGTACCAATGGGGCAAAACTTTCTGTTCCTTATTTTTGAGCCTTTATTTTCGAATCGCCTGCAGAACCACCGGAAATCTCCTGCACATTTTCCTATACACAACAAGGTGTTGTGCTGACGGAGATAAGCGGCCGTGTAGAAGCATTTGACAAAGTTTACATGTACAAAATTTCAGAAACTGTTTCATCCAATCTATTGGAATTCAAAGGCCAGTTTAAGGCATATGCTGGTCGCAAATTCAATTTATATATATGTATATATATATTATATATTTATTTATTTATTTATTTTCAAAGCAACATGCTGCATGCTGAAAGTAATAATGATGATTTGATGAAAGCTTGCAGTGATACCATTTTTATGCTGTTTGACCATTACAACTGGTTTAATGTATTCATGAGCTCTGCAAATTTTGAGGAATATTTCTGTGATTAAAGGGATTAAAATTCAATGTTTTATATCAAAATGAAGGATTTAATATGTAGTTTGTGAATATGTGATTTTCAGTTTCAAAAACTTATTATAAAAGGAATTATTAATACAATTTTGTGTTTTCATTTTGGATTATTTTGAAATTTCAAACAAAAGGCCTCTGTTTCTCTTTTCTGTGGAAATGGATTATTTCCTGTTCTTATGGAAGTGCCATGAACTCTCAATTATCAGAATAGACCCCTCCTTTCATGTTCTGAATGGGACACTGTGAAACTAAGTTCATCAATTCAAACACTAATGGAGTGTACCTAATTTGCTGAAAGTCTTATGGTGTAATGGCTATCACAGCAAATCTTTTAAGAAGCCATTAAATGAATAACATCAAATGAAAGTCTTCATAGAACTTTTGCTTTAATGCTTTAGAGTGACTACTCCTTTTGTGAATAAAACAATACTTTCCTTGTCTCCAAATGAAAGAATATATTGTAAAACTTTGAAAAATGATTCAACAGGTGGATGAGGAAGTGTCTATGATCTTCAGAGACCATTCTGAAGCAGGGACTGAACTTACTGAAAACCCATCAAATAATGACTCTAGTAGCACCCTTAGCTACACAATTGAAATTTCAGACATTGAAAGTGCTGATCATGGTCACCAGACCACAGTGCTGGAACAAGACCAACAAACATCTTCAATAGAGGAAAAAAATTCCAGCAGTTACTCTACCATACCACCTAGCCCACAGATCACATTGTCTGAACCCTCTCAGCATGGTCTGTCTTCACCTGTGGTTGAAAACAATGTCAGCTTGGACTCTCCTGCACAAAGCAGGCCTCATTATTCATTTGCTGAACCAGCTGTTCTAGAACAGTATTCCCCAGTGTCAGACAGGATTATCAATAGTGTCTCACCTGTACAATCCCAGTCTTTATTAGCTCAGCCTCAGACACCAATGAAAAGGGATACTAATGACAGATTTAATGGTATATTATACCATGTGCATGCTCATGATGGTTATACTACCATAGTATTTTCCTCAAAAGACCTATTTAGTAAATTCATGAGCTCTATTGAAAAGGAACTTCGTCCTCAGCGGATCTGTGAATCAAAAGCAAACTATAACACTCATATTCGTGGAAAATGGTGTACAATTACAAGTGATAGTAGCTTGGGAACACTTACTTTAAATGGGCCAGGGCGCATACTGTGGCGTGAAACTGTATTTATCAGACTATCAATACATTTGTATCAGCAGTACAAAAGTGAAACAGACATTGATCTTAATGGCTCAATTTTTGCTCAGACTTCACCACTGCTTACTGGATTACATTCTGCTCCTCTTCCCTTCATGTCCCCAGTGTTGCCTCCTGCAGCTAGTGATGATATGCTACAGCCACAGCTAATCACTAGCATTAGCCATGAAGTGCATGAACTTAAGAAAATTAGTCAATTTCTCAAGGATCAGGTCTCTGCCATCAACCACAAAATAGACAGTTTATTGAAAAAAGAAGAAGACAGATCTACAACCCTGTCATCTCAAACCTCTTTTGTGACAAGGAGTGAAGTTAGTGGAGACACCAGTTTGATCCCAGGTTCTAAATCCTATAGTGAAATACTTCAAAGTCACACAAGTAGCCCAGAAACTGGCAACAAATCAAGTTTTGTTGATATTATAAGTCATAACAGTGACAACAATACAAGTAACTTAAATGTCAATGCTTCTTCAAGTAATGGATGTGAAACACAAACTGGGAATAAGAAAAGCAGTGAACATGGTTCTAATAAATCAATGACTCGGAATAAAGATAGAGATACTGAAACTACTCCAAGGAGACGATTTACCAGTCAGAGCCCAGACTCTGGAGCTTTGCCTACTCATAACAGTGACAGAAATACGGATATCATCAATGTCAGTGCTTCACCAGTAAACAGACATAATATTCAAAGTGGATATAAAAGTGACCATGGTTCTAATAACCAAATGTCCCAAAATGAAACCGCTTCTAGGAGACAAAGCACCAGTCAGAACCCAAGAGATTCTAGAACTCTGCTGATTGGAGATTCCATCATATCTGGTGTGAATAAAAAAGGCATGGTTAAAAATGTGGAATGCCTCTCTATCCCTGGTGGAACAGTTGATTCTGTTGCAAATAAACTGGAGATTTTTGACTTGACAAAATTTAATAACCTCATTATCACAGTTGGTGGAAATGATGGATCAAACAAAACAGAGCTTGACAGTTTTTATGATATATACAGTGATCTAATAAAGTATGTGAAGCGCAAAAACGCCAAATGTAACCTGTTTCTGTGCACATCCTGTCCTCGCGGAGATACTGATGTTACGGACATAAACGATGTTATTCTTCAGTTGTGTCAGGAGAATAGTCTTACCTGCGTTGACGTTAACAAAAATTTCTATGATAAGAAAAATGAACTGAGATATCACTTCTACAAACCCAGGGACTCCATTCACCTGTCTCGGTCAGGAATAAAACGCTTACTTGGGACTATTAATGAACACATCACTGTGGTTGACAACTTTGAAAAATGTGTGTTCATTCCATATAAGTCGTACCCACTATCAAAAACGAATGAAAATCAGTCAGATAGAGGACAATCTCAACAGAGACACCAGTCTCAACCAAGGGGGAGAGCCTCTAATACCGGTACCCATTCTGGAAGTTCTGTCTACGACAGCAGTGCAAAATCTGATCAAAACTGGAGTGGCCATTATTTTGACCAACCTAATGAACTATCAGTGAAAACAGCTGAACGCTGCATGAAATGTGGCCTGACAAATCATGCAACATTTGACTGTTTTCACCAGAAACAAGTTCAATGCCATAAATGTAAATGCTATGGACACAAGGACTATATGGGGCTGTGTTGGAACTTGTAGGACTGTGGCAAATATGCCGAAGCTATTAACAGAGTTCCAGATATTTCAGTTAATAATAATTTTGAAGTATTACAGCATTTATGTGAAAATTGTAATTTTACGCAGTGTGTATGCCAAACAAACACTATTAATGAAACATCTGAAATTTATTTTAATAATAAAAATGTGTCAACAAATAAAGCTAATACTTGTACTGCTACGATAACTACTACTATAGATAATGACTCACAACCAGTCAGTAACAACATCTTGTTGGCAAATGTTAGTGTCAGTGACTTAGAACAAAATGATGAACTTATTACTGCCGAGGACAATATTGACATTTCGACAAGAAACACCTCTTCTGATATTAATGAACCTCAAACTGAAGAGGGCTGTGACAATATAAATATTAACTCTTCATTTAGTAACTCTGGTACTGATAAAAAATCTCTCCACTTTGCCTCCCTGAATGTCTGTGGATTAAAGCGCAGAGTACTTTTCCCTGAATTTGCAGATTTGATAAATAAATATGATTTGTTCTGTGTTTGTGAGACTAAACTTGATAAATATGATGACATAAATTTACCTGGATATATTTTCCTCTCTCAATGCAGGAAACAAAAGTATATTCGCAAAAGTGGAGGGATAGGTGTTTTTGTTAAACAGTCACTGTCTTCTCTTGTTTCTGTTGTTGAATCTGATTCAGACTATGTCTTATGGCTTAGTATTAGCAAAAAGGCCTATAATACTGATGAGGATTTTATCGTAGGGGCTATTTATATACCTCCTAATGACTCCAGGTTTTATAACCCTGTTGAAATTGAACAATTCAATGTGGAAATCACTAATATGTGTGTTTCAAACAAATATGTATTACTAATGGGAGACTTTAATGCAAGAACTCATAATAAACAAGATTTTCTTGAGGAAGATGAATTTTTCAGGCATCAATTTGACTATGACCAAGATCTAATCAATCATTTTCAGATATCAAATGTACTTAACCAATGCAACTTACCAAAAATTCGTACATCACAAGATAAAACCATAACTAATGAAGGGAACATGCTCATTGATACATGTAAATCAAATAATTTGTTTATACTAAATGGTAGATGTGGGTCTGATAAAAATGTTGGTGCTATGACCTTTCGCAATCAGTCTATTATTGATTACTCAATTATTTCTTATCAAGCATTGCAATTTGTCAATATGTTCAAAATATTAGAACTTGATCCATTATTTTCTGATGGTCATTCACTGTTAGCAACTACTCTGTCTTTCTCTCAGATGCTAGTACCGACTATTACTGAGAAAAAACAGAATAGAAAAACAAAACCAAAGCTACCTGAAGATAAAAAATTATTGTTTGCCCAAAATATAGATCTTTTAAAAGTAAATGAACTACATAATGTCATTACTGATGCAAGCAATAGTCCAAATTCAGTTAACCTAGATAAAATAAATAATATATGCCATCACTTTTCAGAAATATTCAGCAAATCAGCCCAGTCATGCATAAACAACAATTTAAGGAGTCCAAAAGTCAAAAAGGATAATAAGGTTTGGTTTGGGAGACAGTGTGAAAAGGCACGGAAACAATACCACCATGCAAAATTGAAACATTCCAAACACTCTTCAGCTGTCACAAAAATTAATCTAAGCAAAGCAAGCAAAACATATAAGAAAAAAATGAATTATTTTATTAATAAGCACAATAAATCTACCCAAAATAAATTAAGAAACCTGAAAAATAAAAATCCAAAGGAATATTGGAAAATAATAAATAGTACTGATAACAAGAAAACTGACAGCAATATCAAACTTGATACTCTTTATACTTTTTTCAAAGACATGAATAAACAATCTGACGATGACAATGATTCCAGTGTCAATGATATACATATTTCTATTGATGATAATGATGAAATATTAAACTCACGAATAACAGACAATGAAATTCTAAAATGCATTAAATTGTTGAAAAATAACAAAGCGTGCGCAAATGATGAGATAATCAATGAATACATAAAGAGTACATCACATATTATGCTTCCATTATATACCTCTTTTTTCAATTTGATATTTGAAACAGGCACTTTGCCTGATTCATGGCTTGAAGGAATCATCAAACCAATTTATAAAAAGAAAGGGGACCCCCTACAACCAGAAAACTACCGCCCTATAACAATACTTAGTTGTTTTGGAAAGCTTTTTACTTCAGTATTGAATTTAAGACTGAATAAATTTTTAGATGAACAGGATATATTGGCAGAAAATCAGGCAGGTTTTAGGGCAGGATATTCAACTTCTGATCATATATTTGTACTCCATGCACTCATAGAAATATTGAAAGTTAAAAAGGTTAAACTCTTTTGTTCTTTCATAGACTTTAGTAAGGCATTTGATTCCGTTTGGAGAGTTGGTTTGTGGTCAAAGCTACTGAAGAATAATATCAATGGAAAGTTCTTTCGCATTGTGTTTAATATGTATCAGGGAATTAAATCTTGTATATCATTTAGTGGGAGTCAGTCAAGTTTCTTCCCTTGCCTAAGAGGGGTGAGGCAAGGGGAAAATTTGTCCCCAATCTTATTTGCTCTGTTCTTAAATGACTTAGAAGATTTCTTGCATACCAACACTTGCTCTGGTATAGACCTTGAATTTGTATCAGATACTGTATATATTTACTTGAGACTTTTTATTCTGTTATATGCTGATGACACAATTATTTTTGGTACAGATGAAACCGATTTTCAAAAGAATTTAGACGTATTTTATGACTATGCCAAAATGTGGAAACTTGATATCAATTATGATAAGACTAAAATTTTGGTCTTCGGCACACGCAATGATGACCGCTTTGATTTTAAAATTGGCAACAATAAAATTTCAATATGTAAAGAATTCAAATATCTGGGTGTAGTTTTTACCAAGAGTAGAAGTTTTAGTAAAGCCAAAAAACATAATTATGACCAAGCCAGAAAAGCTATGCATTTATTATATAAAAGAATTCGAAATCTTAATCTCCCACTTGACTTACAGTTACAGCTTTTTGAACATACTATTCTACCAATTGCACTGTATGGGTGTGAGATTTGGGCTTATGAAAATATTAGTATTATTGAAAAACTCCAATATGAGTTTCTTCGGTATATTACAAGTTCAAAGAAATCTACACCAGCATATATGTTACATGCTGAGCTTGGCTGCAAAGCTATTGATGTTATAATTAAAACACGTTTGATTGGCTTTTGGCTGAATATTGTAAATGGCAAAGAAACTAAACTGTCAAAAATTCTGTATCATTTTCTTCTCAGTGAATATAACAATGGCATATATCAACATAAGTGGATACACTGTATAAAAGAAATCCTTATATCTGTAGGACGTACTGATCTTTTACATAAGGAAAGAATTGAAAACCCTAAACTGATTAAGATGCAGATCTCAAAAACTTTATCGGATCTATATATCCAAGAGTGGGATACAAAAGTTTCTTCATCCTCGAAGGGAAAAACATATAGCCTTTTTAAGAATGATATCAGTTTTGAGAATTATTTGATCAAATTAAATAAAAAACACCGTTCTACTTTGCTTAAGTTCAGATTGAGTAACCATAGGCTTCCAGTTGAAGCTGGTCGCCAGGAAAATATCCCATTAGAGGACAGAAAATGCAATTTATGTGATAAAAATGATATTGGTGACGAATTTCATTATCTTTTTGTATGTACTCATTTTAATTCAGATAGAAAGCAATTTTTAAAACCATATTTCTATAAAAGTCCCAATGTAATTAAATTTAAGGAACTGTTATCTACTGAAAATGTTAAACTTCTCATCAAATTGTCCAATTTTGTAGAAATTATAATGAAGAAGTTTTCAAGTGCTAATTAAGTATTTTTTTTTTTTTTTTTATCTATATATGTCATGCTTGAATATGTCTATTTTTACATGCTATATGTTTGTATATTTGTATGTGCATGCTCTTATGCCACCTGCGAGTGGCCTGAGTTTTATATGCAATAAAGTTCTGTTCTGTTCTGTTCTGTTCCCATACTTTGAACGTTTCATGAAAATCTGATAAATTGGACAGACATTAATCATAGAGACAGAGCCCATTAATATATTCCCCTTTGACTGTATGGCAAGGGACAATTATGGTAGGGGTGGGATGGGATGGTGCCCCCCCCCCACCACCCCCCCCCCCAAACCCCCCCAAAAAAAACATAGAAAAAATCAAGAGAAAGAACTTTAACTGAGATTCATTATTTTACACCCGACTCACTCCCATGAAACTGGGCGTTTTAATATTTTATAGCTTAGCATTGCTGGATCAAAAACTCCAAGACAATGACTTAGAAACAGATTCTGTATGGATTAAACGGTCTCTCATGGTTTTGTATAATCTTTAAGCTATTGAAAACAGCAATTTGTATCAAGAATATCACAGACATCAATTTTCTATGTTTTTACCAGGTGCCTCTGTCTTGTTAATTATCAGAAGCACCATGACTGATGTCAGTCATTTTAACTGATGCATGATGGACTACACACAACTGGACCCTTGAGAAAACAAGAAATGATATATGCGTTTTTTGCACCTAGCTGATAGAAAAGGCTCTATCTGTCATTAAAATCATATGAAACTATGACTATTACTTTTATAATGGGAAATTGCCAATTTACTATATTTTTCCCAGCCTCCCAACCCCCAAGACACACCACCTCACAGCCCTAATCAAAGACAAATTATCTCATTAAGTTTCTTATTAATTCTCAAAACATATAAACTGAGATGCACGTATAAAACTTATGTAAAGGACCCCTAATACTACATACACCAAAATCATTAAAGTCCACATTGCAATTAAAACATACAAACTGGTTTTAAAGCGAAGCTTTGAAGTGCAGACAAGCAAACGTGAAGACTCAGACCACACTAAGCAAATGCACAGTCTGGTCTTAGTTTTCACTGTTTGCTACACCACTGCAGAGCACCCTTTATGCATGCCCCCATTCATCCATATGTTCCTAACCACTCATGGAATTGCAGCCTGAAATCAAAGGCTTATCAGTACATCAATCCAAACAAAATTTACAAACTAATTACAAAATAGTTACAAAACACTCATGGGTCATAAAAAATGATAATTTATATTTACCAGATGTTTCAAGGCATGTCAAACTCTTGATACAGCTTTTTTTTCAGGCAGGGTGAAAGAAAATGTCTCTTATAGTAGGTATAATCATGCAGGTGACTCAGATCAGAATGAACAACCATGCAGTTTGATTAGTCTTCCCTGTTGATCAGTCTAAAATATGACCAACAAAAAAAGACAAATTTTGTATAAATGCACGCTGCAATAATAATAATTGATCCCTTATGCCAACATGAACACACATTTTGGCCTGTGATATGGCTCATTTATAAAAAAAATATTTTTGTGAGTGGTTTACTCATACCTTCCTTCCTTTTACTTTTCAAAATTGGGTTAATTTCATAATGAAACAATAGGCTATAGTGTCTCACAGTATGAGGAGTTCTACATAAGTTCTGAATTGTTGGAGACGTCCATTGGAGTGAGTGAGTGAGTGAACTCGGGTTTAATGTCCCACCAACAACGAGGTCATACGGAGACGGGACCTCGGTTTAAAGTCTCACCCAACAGACTGGAGAAGCGGGGGATCGATCTCATGACCCCTGGATTGGTAGTCCGGAGTGCTATCCACTACACTACAGCCGCTCCTGACTTCCATTGGAAGGAAGGAGCATATACATCAAAGAAACAAAAATAACCCTATTTTGAGTGACTAGCTTGAATGTTCTCATTTCCCAGCTACTTAAGGTTGGAATATCATGCTCAAATGCTTTTCAGATAAAAACAGATGTACCCATCCCTACAGCCCTCCCCCAGCTCATTTCACTCCCCCTCCCCCACCCCCCAGTGTCACATTTTCCCACAAACTTGCTATGCTGGCATGTTGACCTTGAAAAGAAGCTCAAGGTCACCACATCTAGCAAAGTCTGAAAATTCCTTTTTCATCTAACCTATCAGCTTTCATCAACATCTGTCAAAATATATATAATACTAGAAATGTTTTTTGACAAAAACAAATGCATCCCCCCCACCATCCTCCTACCTGCGCTTTCCTAGTAGTATCATTTTCCCTAAATGTTGCTAAGTTAACACATCCTGTGACCTTGAAAATATGGTCAAGGTCACCAAAACTTAGTTCTTTTGCACTTCCTGATTATACACTTGCCTATGTTTAGTCATAATCCATCATTCCCTTCAGATGCTATAGTATAGACAAGCCATTTGTCAACATTTCTTCACCTCCTGTGACCTTAAAAATAGGGTCAAGGTCACCAAAATATAACCACTTCTTTTGCATCTCCCAGTTATATACCTGTGCAAGTTTGGTTTAAATAATCCATCCATTCAGAAGATAAGAGTACAGACAAGGCATTTTTCAACACTCTTTGACCTTTTGTGACCCTGAAAATGGGGTCAAGGTCACCAAAATTCAATCAATTCTTTTATATCTTTCAGTTATAAATATAGCTGTGCAAGATTGCTTTAAATCCATCCAACCATGCAGACATGGCATTTTTCAACACTTTTTGACCTCCTGTAACCTTGAAAATGGGGTCAAGGTCACCAAAATTAAATCACTTCTTTTGCATTTCCAATGATATATCTGTGCAAGTTTGGTTAAAATGCATCAATTCATTCAGGAGATAAAATGTATTTTTCAACACTCTTTGACCTCCAGTGACCTTGAAAATGGGGTCAAGGTCACCAAAATCTCATCACTTCTTTCCCCCACCCATTGATGTATCTGTGCAACTTTGGTCAAAATTCATCTGTCCCTTCTGAACATAGAATGCAGACAAGAAGCTACGAAGATGCTGACGCAGATGCAGATGCCGACATGATCGGCACCAAAAACAATATGCCCCCCCACTCTCCCCCCATGGTGGGGGGACATAATAATAGGTAGTGCTTTGACCCTGAAATTGGGACAGTGGAATACCAATGGATTTCACTGGACTATGCTGGAATTTCCACTGCAATTCCAGTGACAAGAGAACAAAGCCAACCAAATTCCAGTAACTAAGAACTGAAAAATGGTCACCACAATTCCACTGGCTGGTTTAACCTGGCATTACAGTGGAATGCCACTTGAATTCCAGTGGTTTGTCGGTTTGTCGCTAGAGATATGCAAGTTGGGTATAAATCCACTATGTTTTCAATTAAGATATCATATAATTAGTGAAAATTTAACATATCTAAGCCCCCTCCCCTCCCCACAGGCCCCCCACCCCATATAGGTAGTGCTTTGACCCTGAAATTGGGACAGTGGAATACCAATGGATTTCACTGGACTATGCTGGAATTTCCACTGCAATTCCAGTGACAAGAGAACAAAGCCAACCAAATTCCAGTAACTAAGAACTGAAAAATGGTCACCACAATTCCACTGCTGGTTTAACCTGGCATTACAGTGGAATGCAAAATTGAATTCCAGTGGTTTGTCGGTTTGTCGCTAGAGATATGCAAGTTGGGTATAAATCCACTGTGTTTTCAATTAAGATATCATATAATTAGTGAAAATTTAACATATCTAAGCCCCCCCCCTCATATAGTGCACAAAAGGAGAGCGGATTTCCGGAAGGGCGCATTTCGTCACACCGTAACGGTGTAGACAAATGTAGACAAATGCACTCCAGCCTTAGGATTACCAGATAGGAAAACCAATATATCTGTTGAAAAAAATAAGCACATCTTTTTTTAAAAAAAGAGTAACGAATGTCTACAGTGGAAATACAGAGGGGAAAAAAAACACAAATACATGTAACAGATGTAGACATCTGAAAAAAAAATCAGCTTATCTTTCCAAAAAGCGTAACGAATGTTTACAAGGAAAATATGTAGGTAAAAGCCATCCACTGCCTGTGAAAAAAAAAAAGAGCACTTTGTCTATAAAGCGTTACGAATGTAGACAATAGAATTTGATAGGGAAATTACCCAAGGAGGTGTAACGGATGTAACCAAGATATATCTTTCAGAAACCAAAAAAAAAATATTAGCTCATCATTCAAAAAGTGTAACAAACGTATACAATAGAAATATATAGGGAAACCCATCCCAGGAGATGTAACGGATGTAGACAAGATATATCTAGTATGGAAAAAAAAACCAGCACATTTTTCAAAAAAAAGTGTAACGAACGTATACAATAGAAATATATAGGGAAACCCATCCCAGGAGGTGTAACGGATGTAGACGAGTATGATATATCTAGTAAGCAAAAATAAAATTAGCACATGTTTCAAAAAAAGTGTAACGAACGTATACAATAGGAATATATAGGTAAAACCCATCCCAGGAGGTGTTACGGATGTAGACAAGCAAAGATATATCTCGTGACGGAAAAAAAAATCAGAACACCTTTCAAAAAAAGTGTAACGAATGTATACAATAGAAATATATAGGAAAACCCATCCTAGGAGGTGTAACGGATGTAGACAATTATGATATATCTAGTGAGCAAAAAAAAAATCAGGACATCTTTCAAAAAAAGTGTAACGAACGTATACAATAGAAATACATAGGAAAACCCATACCAGGAGGTGTAACGGATGTAGACAAGATATACCTAGTGAGGAAAAAAAAAAGTCAGCACATCTTTCCAAAAAGTGTGACAAACGTATACAGTAGTATTATATAGGGAAACCCATCCCAGGAGGTGTAACGGATGTAGACAAGAAAGATATATCTAGTGTGGAAAAAAAATCAGAACGCCTTTCAAAAAAAGTGTAACGAACGTATACAATAGAAATATATAGGAAAACCCATCCCAGGAGGTGTAACAGATGTAGACAAGAAAGGTTAACGAAGTCAGGAAGAAAAAATCAGCACATTTTTCAAAAAAGTGTAACGAACGTATACAATAGAAATATATAGGAAAACCCATCCCAGGAGGTGTAACGGATGTAGACAAGTATGATATATCTAGTGAGGAAAAAAAAATCAGGACATCTTTCAAAAAAAGTGTAACGAACGTATACAATAGAAATACATAGGAAAACCATACCAGGAGGTGTAACGGATGTAGACAAGATATATCTAGTGAGGAAAAAAAAGTCAGCACATCTTTCCAAAAAGTGTGACGAACGTATACAGTAGTATTATATAGGGAAACCCATCCCAGGAGGTGTAACGGATGTAGACAAGAAAGATATATCTAGTGAGGAAAAAAAATCAGAACACCTTTCAAAAAAAGTGTAACGAACGTATACAATAGAAATATATAGGAAAACCCATCCCAGGAGGTGTAACGGATGTAGACAAGTATGATATATCTAGTGAGGAAAAAAAAATCAGGACATCTTTCAAAAAAGTGTAACGAACGTATACAATAGAAATATATAGGGAAACCCATCCCAGGAGGTGTAACGGATGTAGACAAGTATGATATATCTAGTGAGGAAAAAAAAAATCAGGACATCTTTCAAAAAAAAGTGTAACGAATGTATGCAATAGAAATATATAGAAAAACCCATACCAGGAGGTGTAACGGATGTAGACAAGATATATCTAGTGAGGAAAAAAAAGTCAGCACATCTTTCCAAAAAAGTGTGACGAACGTATACAATAGTATTATATAGGGAAACCCATCCCAGGAGGTGTAACAGAAGTAGACAGGATATTTCTGTTTAAAAAAAGCAACAATTTTTCCAAAAAAGTGTAGTGAATGTATACAATGGAAATCCATAGAGGAACCACTAAAGTATATGTAACAGATGGAGTCAGGTGTATACAACAGTGATGAATCCAAAAAAAAAAGAAGATACATCTTTCAAAAAGTGTGACGACCGTATACAATTGATAAATATACAGAAACCAACCTAGTATGTGTAACGGATGTAGACAAAATATATTTAGTGAGGAAAAAAGGAATCAGCCCAATCAAAAAAGTGTAATGAACGTATACAATGAAAATCCATAGAAAATTAAACCACTAAAATATATGTAAAAGAGGCAGTCAGGTGTATACAACAGTGATGAATCACAAAAGGTCAGATCCATCTTTCAAAAAGTGTGAAGAATGTATACAATAGACATATAAAGGGAAACCATCTTAGGAAGTGTAACTGATGTAGACATGATATATTTAGTGAGGAAAAAAAACAACAAGAAAAATCTTTAAAAAAAATGATCGACGCAGATTAAATTGAAGTGTGTTTTGTTATATGTCTCTAGTTGAAGATTTGACAATAACTTTCATGAATAAGTATGCTATGTCGGTAGGCACCCACCACCGTAATTTTGACACTGGGCAGCAACACTGACCTATCTCAAAACTGACCTGTCCAATTTGCAATTCCAAAATGGACCTCGGTCAATCTTGAAATAGACCTGATTTCAAAATAGTCATCAACATGTTGCTTTGTTTGTGTGTATTAAACCGAAAGTAGAAATCGAAAGTAGATCTAGGACAAAAAGTTTTGAATATCTGTGTTTGTTTTCGATAACATTTCTATTGTAAAATTACAAACAAGAGAATCATTGAATTAATATAAGACAGAGTGCTAGTATTCACACTCCCTGTACCATTCTATGGGACACACAAACTTTTTCATTGGTTCTAGCCCGTTTATTTGTGAACTGATTTTGATATATATTTACATACAAATGTTAAGTATGACAATATCTTGAACAAGCTTGGGTTTCATTGTTGTAGATCCAAGGTCAAGGACACAGTTGCTTTTTTATGCCCCCGTGACGATAGTCAGGGGGCATTAAGATTTGCCCCTGTCTGTCCGTCCGTCCGTCTGTTCGTCACGCTTCATAGTATAGAGTTTGTGTAATCAACTCCTCCCACAGTTTTCAATGGATTTTTTTCAAACTTTGCGTACATGTTGTGGACATATTGAAGATGTGCATGTGGGTTTTTGATGGAGCTAAAATTAGTTTTGACAGAATTACTGCCTTCTGAACTTAGTCATTTTTTTTCAAATTTTGCATACATGTTTGGGACATATTGAAGATGTGCATGTGGCTTATTGTTGGACCTAGAATTATTTTTGACTGAAGTACGGCCTTTTGAATTTAGTCATTTGAGGCAAATTTTTGCATTGTAGGGTATAGAGTTTGTGTAATCAACTCCTCTCACAGTTTTCAATGGATCTTTTTCAAACCTTGCATACATGCTGTGAATGTATTGAAGATGTGCATGTGGGTTTTTGTTGGACCTAGAATTAATTTTGACAGAATTATGGCCTTTTGAACTTAGTCATTTGAGGGAAATTTTTCATTGTAGAGTATGGAGTTGTGTTATCAACTTGCTTCACAGTTTTCAATGGATCTTTTTCAAACCTTGTCTGCATATTGTGGACATATTTGAAGATATGCATGAGGCATTTTGATAGATCTGGAATTAATTTTGACGGAATCACAGCCTTTTTAACTTAGTCGTTTTGGGCAATTTTTTACATGGTAGGGTATGTTTTCAATGGATTCTTTGTATGTGCTTTATGGATATACACGTCATGTGACGGGCACTGCACGGGGGCATCATTAGTGTCTTACAGACACAATTTTCTAGTTTTTGATAACTTTGTCATTCCTCTAGCACCTTTATTTATTGACAGATATTGATATAACTTCACACAAATATGTCCAAACACATTACTCATCTAGTCAGGCATATGGTGGTGGCATTCATCACCTTTTTAGCTCACCTGTGGTGAGCTTATAGTATAGACTTGGTCCGTCGTCCGTCGTCGTCGTCGGCGTCGGCGTCCACAATTTTAAACATCTTCTTCTCAGAAACCACTGGGTGGATTGAAGCCAAATTTCATATGGAGCCTTAACAGGATGGGGGAACGAAAGTTTATATATTTGGTCCAGGTCACATGACCAAGATGGCCGCCACGCCCATATATGGTAAAAACCCTTCAAAAATCTTCTTTTCCAGAACCAAAAGGCCTATGACCTTGAAACTTGGTATGTAGCATCGGGCATGCGGGCCCATCATAATTTATATAAATCGTGACCTTGTGATGACCTTGACCTAATTTATGACATGGTCAACTTTGGTACGTTAGGCTTTTATATGGGAAAACGCTTAAACGGTGGATTTCTCAGAAACTATTTAAGTCTAAGGTACAATACTTGGTATACATGGTTGACTAAATGACCAGATGAAGATATTATGTCACTAAAGGTCAAGGTCATTCCGTCGGACCATCCGTCGTCAAGCTTTTCAAACATCTTCTCCTCTGAAACCACTGGGCCGATTGAAGCCAAATTTCATATGGAGTCTCAGTGGGATAGGGGAATGAAAGTTTATATATTTGGTCCAGGTCACATGACCAAGATGGCCGCCATGCCCATATATGGTAAAAACCCTTCAAAAATCTTCTTCTCCAGAACCAAAAGGCCTATGACCTTGAAACTTGGTATGTAGCATTGGGCATGCGGGCCCATCATATTTTATACAAATCATGATCTTGCGTTGACCTTGACCTAATTTACGGGATGGTCAACTTTGGTATGTTAGGCTTTTATATGGGAAAACGCTTAAACAGTGGATTTCTCAGAAACTATTTAAGTATTAGGTACAATACTTGGTATACATGGTCGACTAAATGATCAGATGAAGATATTATGTCACTAAAGGTCAAGGTCATTCCGTCGGACCATCCGTCGTCAAGATTTTCAAACATCTTCTCCTCTGAAACCACTGGGCCGATTGAAGCCAAATTTCATATGGAGTCTCAGTGGGATTGGGGAACGAAAGTTTATACACGGGGTCTGGGTCACATGACCAAGATGGCCACCATGCCCATATATGGTAAAAACCCTTCAAAAATCTTCTTCTCTAGAACCAAAAGGCCTATGACCTTGAAACTTGGTATGTAGCATCGGGCATGCTGGCCTATCATAGTTTATACAAATGATGACCATGTGTTGACCTTGAATTAATTGACGACATGGTCAACTTTGGTATGTTAGGCTTTTATATGGGAAAACGCTTATACAGTGGATTTCTCAGAAACTATTTAAGTCTTAGGTACAATACATGGTATATATGGTCAACTAAATGACCAGATGAAGATATTATGTCACTGAAAGGTCAAGGTCGTTTTGTCGGTCTGTCCGTCATCAAGATTTTCAAAACATCTACTCCTCTGAAACCACTGGTCTGATTGAAGCGAAATTTCATATGGAGTCTAAGTGTGATCAGGGAATAAAAGTTTGTTCTCAGGGTCTTGACCAAGATGGCCGCCATGCCGTATATGGTAAAAACCCTTCAAAATCTTCTTCTCCAGAACCAAAAGGTGTATGACCTTGAAACTTGGTATGTAGCTTTGGGCACTCAAGCCCATCATAAACATTAAAATATATATCAGGACCAAGTGTCAGGTGAGCTACAGGACCATTGGTCCTCTTGTTAGCTCACCTGTCAAGGTGAGCTTATAGTATAGCCATGGTCCGTCGTCCGTCGGCATCGGCGTCCACACTTTTAAACACCAATATCTCCTAATCCAGCAGGCCAATCTTGATCAAATTTTATGTGTAACTTTGTTGGGGTGGGGGATTGACTGCATTAGGTTTAAGGGTAGATTGGGTTGGAACTCTGGTTGCCATGGCAACATATAGCTCCCATAGACTTATAATGGGAAAAACTTCAAAAATCTTCTTCTCTGAAACCATGAGGCCTAGAGCTTACATAAACTCATAGTATGTACAAATGTCTAGTGGTCCCCTACATAAATCCTGCCAATCATGCCCCTGGGGCCCAAATTGGCCACTCCCCGGGGGTCATTAGCTCCCTTAGACTTACAAAGGGAAAATCTTAAAAAATCTTCTTCTTTGAAACCATGAGGCCCATAGCTTATATATATATATAGCATGTATCAATGTCTAGTGATCCCCTACTGAAATCCTGCCACCCATGCCCCTGGGGCTCAAATTGTAATGCCCCAGGGGGTCATTTGTTTAGATATAGCTATATAGCTTAAGAACCTTCAAAAATCTTCTTCTTTGGAACCATGAGGCCCAGAGCTTATATGTATAGCATGAAGCAATATCTAATGGTCCCCTACATTAATCCTGCCAACCATGCCCCTGGGGTCTAAATTGGCCACGCCCCGGGAGTCATAAGCTCCCATAGACTTACAATGAGAAAATCTTGAAAAATCTTCTTCTTTGAAACCATGAGGCCCAGAGCATATATATGTAGCATGTAGTAATGTCTAGTGGTCCTCTACATAAATCATACCAACCATGACCCTGCGGTGCAAATTGGCCACGCCAGGGGGGTCATAAGCTCCTGTAGACTTACAATGGGAAAATTTTAAAAAAATCTTCTTCTCTGCAACCATGAGGCCAAGAGCATATATATGTAGCAAGTAGCAATGTCTAGTGGTCCCCTACATAAATCCTGCCAACCATGCCCCCGGGGTCCAAACTGGCCTCGCCCCGGGGGTCATTAGTTCCCATAGACTAACAACGGAAAAATCTTAAAAAATCTTCTCTTAAACCATTAGGCCCAGAGCTAACTTCTTTAGTACATATGTAGCAATGTTTAGTGGTCTCCAACTTAAATCCTGCCAACCATGCCCCCCGGGGTCCAAATTGGCCATGCTGCTCCCATAGACTTAAAATGGGAAAGACTTCTAAAATCTTTTTCTCTGAAACCATGAGGCCCAGAGCTTACATATTTAGTATGCAGCAATGTCTAGTGATCGCCTGCATAAATTCTGCCAATCAAGCACCTGAGGTCCAAACTGCCCACACCCCAGGGGGTTGTTTGTTTATATAGAGCTATATAGCTAAAGAACCTTCAAAAATCTTCTTTTATGAAACCATAAGGCCAAGAGCTTATGTATTTAGTATGTAGCAGTGTATAATGGTCCTCTACATAAATCCTGCCAATCAAGCCCCTGGGGTCCAAACTTGCCATGCCCCATGGGGTCATCGAATCCTATAGAACTGCAGCCTGTTTATTAGCTTACCTGAGCTGGAAGCTTACATTTTATAACTCAGGTGAGCGGTTGTTGCCCTTGGGCTACTTGTTTTATTGCCTAGTTTTTATTAAAGTTTCTCTAAATGGGTGTGTCTCCCCAAGCTCTCATCAGAAACTGTTCATATTTGGACCATAAGTACTAGATAATGGCACTTAAGAGGTCTGCTTCCATGCCATGAGTTTGGCCTCAGGATCAAGCCCCAGGATCATGCCCCATGGTGGGGCTGGAAGTCAAAATCTTAGACACTGTTAAAATATGTTTTCCAGAAGTCTGTTTTGGAACATATACATAGTTTTCCAGACATGGCTCCACCTTTTGGCATTGTCTTGTAGGTATAATGAAATGAAGCTCAGCATGACCTATATTAAAGGTCAGTAATTTTGCCATATAGCTGGAAGACTATTTTCAAGACTATTTTGATGAGTCATTATGAGCAGTTTCGGGTTGTCAACTCGAGTAACTCGAGTAACTTGAGTTACTGACCGAACAACACGAGTAACCGCAATACGCATGCGCAGTACTGCGCACATATTCGTATTTACTCGACTACCGTAACCCCCACCTCACCTCGGTTAACCTGGATTAAAGATGACGCAAAGTGAACTTCCGCTGTAAAAGAAGCCAGTTCTTGGGTTTTGCCTTCATAATAACACATTGTCACGCCAATGATTTGCCCTTTTTCTGTTTAATAATAGTGAGAATGGGATAAGAATGTTCATCATCCTGGTGGTTATAATTATTCTGCTTGTGCTTTTGCCATATTCAGCAGGGTTTACAGCGGGGCCAGTAACGACTTCAGAATTGTAATTTCCCATTACAATTTAAAAATTCTTGCGAGTCCTGACTCTTGTGAATATTAAACACCTGAGTTTTTAAAAGAAAATTGCGAGAATAGGACTCTGGACTTAAAGGTAAAAAGATCGATGGCCGTCGCCATTTTGTTCTTTACTCGAAGTGTTTGGCACGGCAGTACTCGAGTACCTTTGTACGAATGCGCCAAATTTCAACCCGAGTAACACGAGTTGGCAACTCGAAAATGCTCTATGACTGTATGTTTTGCACCAAGGCTGTCCAACTGCACCATCAAGGCCTGGCAGAACAGAATGTAAACTTTCTATTAAAAGCTATTATATTTAGGCTATCCAAATGCACCATCAAGGCCTGGCAAAACAGAATGTAAACTTATCTGTTAAAAGCTATTATACTGGTTCTTTTAAAAGCTTTTATTACATTTCAGTAGCTATCCTTTGATTGATACCATATTTATTCGGTTATAAGACGAGGTTTTCCCTCACCGGAAGTACATGAAATATGTAAATCTGTCATGTGTCTGACCTTCTGGCTTTCTCTCCCAAAACAATCCCAAAACCATTAACATGGTAACTAATAGGCCCACCTTTGTGGAACAGTTGATGGTATTTAAGTCATATGTCCTCAACCAGAAACAAAAATGACAGCTTTCTATGTAATATGTTGTTAACACACTGGTAGAGTCATTAAGTTATTTGCTATTTTATACAAGGGCAACAACTCTGTGAAGCAGGAAACTTGCACTCAAAGGCTTTAAAGTTATTGTGCAGACATGTTTTCCATACTGAAAATTACAAATGGGCATAATTCTGTATAAAATGTAGATGAAATTACAGTTTTTTTTCTCTGCACATCATATGACATTGATTACTAATGAAAATATCTTGTTTAATCAGGGTGTCGATCAATTAAATGGTGCAATAGGTTGTCCTAGTTTATTTTCTTCAAAAATAAAGCCACAAGTTTTACGTAGCTAATATTAATCATAACTTAAATATTTTTCTCAGAAATGTTAGAAAACTGAAACAAAATAAGATTGAAAAGATTTCCACCTCTAGCGGGATTTGGATCTGGACCGCTGGCTTAGCAGGCCAGTGCTTAACTGATTGAGCTATTGTGGAACCTATCTTTTTAAGAAAGGAGATATACATGTAATGGGCTTTTACCTTATTTGGGAAATTACAGACATGTACTGCAATGCATATAATGGTTAGTCCGAATATTTACATTTGAACAATAATGGCAAATGCAAAAGTGTGAAGGAAAAAAAATGGTCTCATTGTTCTTTAATTTTTTTGTATTTGTTGGTTGGTTGGTTGGTTGATTTGATGCTTAACGTCCACGGTAAACAACTAAGGTCATGTCGGGACGGTCAGTTAACCTAACCACACTATTCCTGGGCAGACTTAGACCTCCTAAGCGGTTAACCAGTACTAAGTGCACATACTATCGCCAGTAACTGACAACTGCCCTTCTTGAATCAGCGGAAGGAGAAACGAAAGTATGTGGCCTGACCGGGATTCGAACCCAGGACCTCTGACTTCCGAGTCAGGTGCCCTACCGATTGCGCTACCCGGCCCGGCTTTTGTAGTTCTTTTTAACATTTCATTGATTTTATCCCTATTTATGGGGGAGAGTCAACTAGTATGTCCATTTGCTCTTTTTTCCTTGGTCAGTGCAAAAAAAAATATCACATATACCATATTCATCCTAATAAAAACCCCTGCTCAAGCTACCTCTTTTCCTAAAATAATGCTATCTTAACTTTTTGAATTCCTGTTTGTTTCTCTGGATAAATAAAGTAGCTTTTGAAATGTGGTCTTCTCTTAAAAAGTTGACCCTATACTGAAAAAGGGGGCAAAAATAGTAGATTTAATTGCTTCTTCTGAAAGTATACCCATCACCTTATATATTGCTACTTAAAGTTTTTTTGGCAGTGACTGATTTACTACAATCTAGGCTCTGAATAACTCCTCTCCCCCCTTTCCGTAAAATGAAACACCCCCTGGGTATTTAATAGGATTAATATGGTATATCTGTTGTTCTACAGTGCAGGATTTAGGCAGTTATCAAAATATGTATGTGACAAGCTACCTGTTAGGACTGTATATTGTAATTTTCTAACAGTAGCAGCTACTAGAGTGTGTCAAAACTCCAATAAACAGTAGGGGGCTGTCAATTTATGAAATCACAGCACATTACCATATATACAGTAAACATTTCTAGTGTGCATATATCAGTTTTATTACTGTTTTTTTCTCTCTCTCCTTTTTTCCTTAAAAAAATCAATGATAACATATATTTGTTCATAAATATTATCTCAAAATAAGTTTTACATCACATTTTATGTTGTGCAACAGATATACTTTTAGTGTTTGTTAAATATTCCAAACAGAAGCAAATATTCTGAGATCGTAACTAAATAAAAAAAATGTCATAAATTGTTTTGGAGACAGATAATGCAATTTGTAAATAGTCCATTTTTTTATCAAAATATTTTAAAGATATTTTCCATGCATAACGGCCATTATTTCTGCATCATACTTGAACTGTTCATACTTTATAAGAATTTCATTGTCATTTGTGTTCCTGATATAACTAGTTACTGAGGTGCAGAGGAGATGGGATTCGATCCAAACCATAATTATAAACTACGGTTATTAAAGCAGCCTTGATGAGGCAGTTCTAATGAGGGACAAAAACATGGGTTGTTATGGAGCATATTAACAGAATTTATCTTATAAATATCATCACCAACCACCCTTTATTGGTCTGTCAGTATGCTTAATTATGATACTTTGAGAATATATAAAAAATAAATCAATGTATAACTTGGGAACAAACTTTAATGCACTAAGGACAGATCTGCACAGATCAACCTGATTATGGTATATTTCTGTTTATTCCGCTCTAGAGAAACATTTTATTCAGTATTTTATCATGTATTTTTGGAAAAAAGCGACAGTATATATTAAAACATAGCACATGTTAAAATGCAGAGAAACGCAGATGTGAACCTAATTGTATAACATTTTTCATAACACTTATTTATGGATTTTTTTTTCTGTTTCTTTTCTTTTTCTTCTATTTTTATACCATAAGTTACCTAAATATTTGGACACTAACAAACTACTGTAATTCCAGCATATCTTATTGTCCTTCTTTGTGTCAGTCTAATGGTCTGGAACCTAAAACTTTTTCAAGTGGAAAATATAAAATTTTATGTATTCTGAGATATTAATTCTCTGTGTTTATATTGAAAAAAGGGGAAAACTATGAGTTATAAAGCTACTTCTACCCTACAATTAATTTTCACAGATTCTTTATCCTATCCTAAATAGTTCTGAGTTAACGCACTTGTATATTTTGGCTAGTAATAGAAAATTAATGAGAATATGAAGCCAATTACTGTACAGGAGATGTATCTCCTATTTCTGATTGAATCTGTATTGAAAGCCACTTTGTCAACATTAGAGGGTGGTCGGGTGGTGGGATGGTGCTGTGTATAACTTCTAATGCCGGGGCGTCCTACTGAATTGGGACATAGGGCAAGGGCTTACTGTGCTTGCAGTAAGTGTGCAGGCCCGGATCCAGACCACCGCGTTCTGGTGGGGTTCTGGATAACTTGTGGGGATGGAAGGTGCCGAGATGTGTGTTTTGAGGGAGGGGGGGGGGGAGGGGGGGGGGGGGGGGGGGGGGGGGGGGGCTGGGTGTTAGTGGGGCTTGAAAATATATAACATAAATAGGGATCGTTTTGTTGAGAATTTTTGACAAGGTCCTTTTTATGCCATGAAATATATATTGTGATTACCGAGGCGATTCTAATGAGATGTCACAACATATGCTTTAATTCAACAAAGGCCCAGGTGGCGGGGCTGAAGCCCCAAAGCCCACCCCATGGATCCGGGACTGGTCGGGGGTTGTTTGGACATTGGTGCCGAGATGTGTGTTTTTGGGGCGGGGGGGGGGGGGGGGGGTGGGGGGGGTGAGTGGGGCTTGAAAATATATAATATAAATAGGAATCGTTTTGTTGAGAAGTTTTGATAATGTCGTTTTTGCCATGAAATATATGTTGTGATAACTCATTAGAATCGTCTCGCCGAGGCGATTCTAATGAGATGTCACAACATGCGTTTTAATTCAACCAGGCCCAGGTGGCGGGGCTGAAGCCCCAAAGCCCATCCCATGGATCCATGACAGGGTAGGGGTGGGGTTGTTTGGACAGTTTTTCTCTCGTCTATTATTTCTCTTCTTTCTCCCTCTCTCTGGGAGATGGCCCGATATAGACTTAAATACTGCTCCAAAGGGCTGTTAAACCCAAAACAATCAATCAGTCGTGAAAATTAAATGCAGAATGTAAGTGCATTACCAGTGACTTCTACCATTTGACACTTCTGAAATAGTTAATTTTCTATTTGGGACAAAATTAAAATTATTTTGAGCTGTCCCAGTACTTACATCATTACCGTATTCACAATGGCTTTTTGATTTTTTTTAAGTTGAATCAGTTTGATATTTAAAGTGAACTTTCTATATGGCCTTACATAAATATGTCACTATAATTTACTTATAATATTGTTATATAACTTACCGTTAAACAAAAATTACCAAACTGAAATTTTCAAGAACCAAAGCAAATTTATCACGAAGCTCAAATCACCAAGTACCTATCTTTACCCATGGTTAAATGATCATTTTCTTTCCTAACTAGAAAATAGATATACAAATAACTACAAAAAATAAATAACTACAAAAAAAACAACAACAAAAAACAAGAAGCTAGAATCATGGACTTAAATAATTTCATGCACATACAAGTTGGTTGGAAAAATGTTTATCTCTCTCTTTTTACTTACTTTAATAATATATTTGCTATTTTACACAGCATAAACTTTTCTATGATTTTCCTGTAAACTTTCATTATTTTTCAGGGCTATTTATCAATTAATTTAGTAAACAATAAGGTAGGGCTTCTCAGGTAGTCATTTGTTATGCAGTGGCAGATATTATTATATATATTAGTGTTAAGTTCCTGTATAAATTTGGTCCAACAAGTAACTGGTCCAAAGATTACACCAGTGCAGTCCGAGTTGGACCAGTCCAAGGTCCAATGGTCCAAGTGATTTGGTCCAAGGATTACACTGATCCCTTTATTATTATTATTATTAAGGCTGCCTGAGGAGCCATTCCCAGAACTGTATTAAAAATTAATCAGGTTGGATTAAAACAACAGTGACAGGTCATTTAATGTTTAATTACCAACTATATAACCGTATATTAACCAAATTAACTGTTATTGTTGTTGATAAAACGGGAAGTAATAAGATAGGCAAAGATCAGGAATGAATACAATGTCCCACTAATCCCGCCCTCAAAACCAAAACAGAATGAAGCATTCACAAACTGACGAAAGTTCACATTGAACGTGCGTGGTAAATGGAATGAACATCTCTTTTCCAAACAGGTGGTCATTCAGCTATCCTAATGTAAAACAGGAGCAACATCTATTTTTACCTAAATTTTGTTTTAAATTAGAAATCAAGATAAAACCACATCTTATGTTCTACCGTTAGAGGCAAAGGGTGTTTTTTCTATGCATTTGCATTTTATATGCTCCTTACTCTTTTTGAGCAAGACATGCTGATATTCTTTTACCACACAGGCCCACTGGATCGCGTAGCACAATCGGTAGGGCACCTGACTCATAAGTCAGACGTCCTGGGTTCGAAACCCGGTCTGGCCACATACTTTCGTTTCTCCTTCTGCTGATTCAAGAAGGGCATTTGTCAGTTACTGGCAAAAGTATGTGCACTTAGAACTGGTCGACTGCTTAGGAGGTCTAACCCTGCCCAGGAATGGTGTGGTTAGGTAAACTGGCCATCCCTATGGGTATCTATTGTATACATTCGTCACACTTTCTGAATGACATATCAGTTTTTAGCTCACCTGAACCATAGGCTCAGGGTGAGCTATTGTGATCACCCAGTGTCCGTCGTCAGTCATCCGTCGTGCGTCGTCAACAATTTGCTTTAAATGACATCTTCTCTGAAACCGCAAGGCCTAGGGCTTTGATATTTGGCATGATGCATTGTCTAGTGGTCCTCTACCAAGTTTCTTCAAATGGTGGCATCAGGGTCCAAAATGGCCCTGGGGCAGCGGGTCTTGGGTTCGAAACTAAAAAATACTTAAAAATCATCTTCTCCAGACCTGCTTGGCTCAGATGCTTGAAGTTTGGTATACAGCATTACCTAGTGGTCCTCTACCAAGTCTGTTCAAATGGTGGCCCCAGGATCTAAAATGACCCTGGGACAGGGGGTCTTGGGTTCTAAACTAAAAAATACTTAAAAATCTTCTTCATCAGAATTACTTGGCTCAGATGCTGGAAAATTTAGTATGTAGCATTACCTAGTGGTCCTCTACCAAATTTGTTCAAATGGTGGCCCCAGGGTCCAAAATGGCCCTGAGGCAGGGGGTCTTTGGTTTGAAACTAAAAAATACTTAAAAATCTTCTTCATCAGAATTACTTGGCTCAGATGCTTGAAATTTAGTATGTAGCATTACCTAGTGGTCCTCTACCAAATTTGTTCAAATGGTGGCCCCAGGGTCCAAAATGGCCCTTGAGCAGGGGGTCTTGGGTTCGAAACTAAAAAAAATAAAAAAAATTTCTACTCCGGAACTGCTTGGCTTAGATGCTTGAAATATGGTATGTAGCATTGTCTAGTGGTCCTCTACATAGTTTGTTCAATTGGTGGCCCCAGGGTCCAAAATGGCCCTGGGGCAGGGGGTCCTGGGTTCGAAACTAAAAATTACTTAAAAATTTTCTTCATCAGAATTACTGGGCTCAGATGCTTGAAATTTGGTTTGTAGCATTGCCTAGTGGTCCTCTACCAAGTTTGTTTAAATGGTGGCCCCGGAGTTCAAAATGGCCCTGGGGCAGGGAGTCTTGGGTTCGAAACTAAAAAATACTTAAAAATCTTCTACACCAGAACTGCTTGCCTCAGATGCATGAAATTTGCTATGTAACATTGCCTAGTGGTCCTCTACCAAGTTTGTTCAAATGGTGGCCCCAGAATCCAAAATGGCCCTGGGGCAGGGAGTCCTAGGTTTGAACCATAGAAATACATAGAAAAATATTAAAAAAATCTTCTACTTCAGAACCGCAATTGGTATGTAGCTTTGCTTAGTACTATTTTACCATGTTTGTTCAAATGGTGGCCCCAGGGACCAAAGTAGCCCTGGGGCAGAGAGTCGTTGGTTTGAACCATAGCAATACATAGAAAAACATTCAAAATCTTCTTCTTCTGAACCATTTGGAAATGGTTGCAAACTATCAGGTTTGTTCAAATTATGACCCTAGTGTGACCTTTAACCTTTTTGCTCAGGTGAGCGATTCAGGGCCTCTTGGCCCTCTTGTTATTTTTTGAGTAAGATCACAGTTGTATACATTTGTCACCTTCCGTTACACCTGCTTCGGCGTTTTCCCTACCTTATTCTATTGTATACGTTTGTTACAGTTTCTGCAATGATGTTCTCTTTTTTTTTTCAGTAATACTATCATTGTATACTCTCGTCTACATCTGAAACAGGCAGAGGATGGGTTTTTCCTATACATTTGCATTGTATACGTTCGTTACGCTTTTTTGGCAAGATGAACTAAATTTTTTTCAACACACAGACCTTGTATACATCCGTTACACATGCTGGGATAGTTTCCCTATATGTTTCTATTGTATACGTTCGTCACGCTTTTGAATGGTGTATCAGTTTTTATTTTTTTAATAAGATCAGAGTTGTATACATTTGTCACCTTCCGTAACACCTGCTTGGGCGGTTTCCCTATCTTATTCTATTGTATACGTTTGTTACAGTTTCTGAAAAGATGTTCTCTTTTTTTTTTCAGTAATATTATCATTGTATACTCTCGTCTACATCTGTAACAGGCAGAGGATGGGGTTTTCCTATACATTTGCATTGTATACGTTCGTTACGCTTTTTGGGCAAGATGAACTAAATTTTTTTCAACACACAGACCTTGTATACATCCGTTACACATGCTGGGATAGTTTCCCTATATGTTTCTATTGTATACGTTCGTCACGCTTTTGAATGGTGTATCAGTTTATATTTTTTGAATAAGATCAGAGTTGTATACATTTGTCACCTTCCGTTACACCTGCTTGGGCGGTTTCCCTATCTTATTCTATTGTATACGTTTGTTACAGTTTCTGAAAAGATGTTCTCTTTTTTTTTTCAGTAATATTATCATTGTATACTCTCGTCTACATCTGTAACAGGCAGAGGATGGGTTTTTCCTATACATTTGCATTGTATACGTTGGTTACGCTTTTTGGGCAAGATGAACTAAATTTTTTTCAACACACAGACCTTGTATACATCCGTTACACATGCTGGGATAGTTTCCCTATATGTTTCTATTGTATACGTTCGTCACGCTTTTGAATGGTGTATCAGTTTTTATTTTTTGAATAAGGTCAGAGTTGTATACATTTGTCACCTTCCGTTACACCTGCCTGGGCTGTTTCCCTATCTTATTCTATTGTATACGTTTGTTACAGTTTCTGAAAAGATGTTCTGTTTTTTTTTTCAGTAATATTATCATTGTATACACTCGTTTACATCTGTAACAGGCAGAGGATGGGTTTTTCCTATACATTTGCATTGTATACGTTCGTTACGCTTTTTGGGCAAGATGAACTAAATTTTTTTCAACACACAGACCTTGTATACATCCGTTACACATGCTGGGATAGTTTCCCTATATGTTTCTATTGTATACGTTCGTCACGCTTTTGAATGGTGTATCAGTTTTTATTTTTTGAATAAGATCAGAGTTGTATACATTTGTCACCTTCCGTTACACCTGCTTGGGCGGTTTCCCTATCTTATTCTATTGTATACGTTTGTTACAGTTTCTGAAAAGATGTTCTCTTTTTTTTTCAGTAATATTATCATTGTATACTCTCGTCTACATCTGTAACAGGCAGAGGATGGGTTTTTCCTATACACTTGCATTGTATACGTTCGTTACGCTTTTTGGGCAAGATGAACTAAATTTTTTTCAACACACAGACCTTGTATACATCTGTTACACATGCTGGGATAGTTTCCCTATATATTTCTATTGTATACGTTCGTCACGCTTTTGAATGGTGAATCAGATTATTTTTTTGATTTAGATCACATTTGTATACACTTGTCTACATCCGTTACACCTCCTAGGGCAGTTTCCCTACCTTGTTTTATTGTATATGTTTGTTACAGTTTTTTTTTTAAAAGATGTGCTAATTTTTTTTCAGTAATATTATCATTGTATACACTTGTCTACATCAGTTACAGGCAGAGGCTGGGGTTTTCCTATATATTTGCACTGTATACATTCGTTACACTTCTTGGAAAAGAGTTGCTGATTTTTTTTTCCAACACATAGACCTTGTATACATTCGTTACACCTGCTGGGATAGTTTCCCTAGAGAAATCTATTGTATACATTTGTTACACTTTCTGAATGGTATATCAGTTTTTCTTTTTCGAGTAAGATCACAATTGTATACACTTGTCTACATCCGTTACACCTGCTTGGGCACTTTCCCTATCTTATTCTATTGTATACATTCGTTACAGGTTTTTTGAAAAGATGTGCTAATTTTTTTCAGTAATATTATTATTGTATACACTTGTCTACATCTGATACAGGCAGAGACTGGGGTTTTCCTATATATTTGCTTTGTATACATTCGTTACACTTCTTGGAAAAGAGTCGCTGATTTTTTTTCAACACACAGACCTTGTATACATCTGTTACACGTACTGGGATAGTTTCCCTATATTTTTGCATTGTATACGTTCGTCACACTTTTTGAATGGTGTATCAGATTTAATTTTTTGAGTAGGATCACAATTGTATACACTTGTCTACATCCGTTACACCTGCTTGGGTACTTTTCCTATCTTATTCTATTGTGTACGTTTGTTACAGTTGTTTTGAAAAGATCTGCTAATTTTTTTCAGTAATATTATTATTGTATACACTTGTCTACATCTGATACAGGCAGAGACTGGTGTTTTCCTATATGTTTGCATTGTATACATTCGTTACACTTCTTGGAAAAGAGTCGCTGATTTTTTTTTCAAAACACACAGATCTTGACTAGATACATGTGCTTGCAGGCCTGAAATCATTTTCTACATTTGTCTACACCGTTACGGTGTGACAAAATGCGCCCTTCCGGAAATCCGCTCTCCTTTTGTGCACTATCTACCCCCCCTCCCCACGGGCCCCCCACCCCTCTGTGACCTTGAAAATAAGGTCAAGGTCACATAAACCTTATCAGCTCCAAAGCTTGTCCCAACGATATATTCATGCAAGTTTCATGAAAATCGGTTCAAGAGACATCATGCATGAAAGAAACTGTCATGTTGATGTGTAAATACAGTTTCAGTCATCCTCTGACCTTGTTAAAAGGGGTCAAGGTCGACCAAACCAAATTAGCCCTTAAATCTGTCCCATGGATGTAGATCCATGTAAGTTTAGTGAAACTCTATCTATAATGGTCAAGAGATACTAAATGTATTTATGCATACAAGCTATATAGCCAGCTGAAACTAAGGGATCTGCACTGAAAATAATATGTCTCCTCTCACCTTTGACTTGATGCATGAATGTTTAGGGTAAAAAAACGTGCAAGTATCAAGGTTCTGATCCCACTGACACCTATGTTTAATGTAAAATACAGAGAAATAAACAATCATCACTATAGGCCTTTCATCAACTCCTAATATGTTTATGCATAAACATCTCTCAGAATGCAGAAGGCAGGTGGCCCTTGAAATCCTTCCCTACCGAAAGGAAGCACATGGCACTGATGGGAAACACATGGCCAAATTTTACAGGAATTTCACCAACTGATTTGTATCAAATAAATAAACTAGGAAATAAACCAATGATAGGATCTGTGGTTATTTAATGTTTAGTTAATACTGATTGAAATTTAAATATTTTGATACTTTCACACTTTTTAATTATTTAATTCAGATTCTGCATGATTCTAAATCTGAAGTACCCCTTATTTTCTACAGTAATGAAATGAAATTGTTGAAATTGCAGCTCCCATTGCAGGCTATTTTTTTATATTTCACATTTTACCTCAAGTCTGATGTGGTTTTATGGATTATATTAAATTATCTTAATATTCTATTAACTATATGTATACATAATAACCTAATATTTAATAATCTGAAAAAATCTAAAACTACTAGTCATTGCTGCACTAGACATCTCATTCCTGATCGATGCCCTGGCAATATCCTAAGCAGCTGATCGAAGTGCTATTTTAAAAGTACTTCATTTTTCAAAAATACTTCATTTTCACATTTATTTTAAGGATAATAAATCTACCGTAATAGACCTTATTAGCGCACATGCCCCAATAAGCATATGTGAATTTCTGAGGCATATGATGATTAGCGCACATATTTTAACTGATTCATCTCTTTGATCGCTTGTTTACAAGTGCTGAAAATATCATAAAATCTTCCAGTTGTCAGTTACATTAAGCTTCTCCATCCTACATGTCTATAAGCAGCTAGCCTTTTTCTGATGCTTTAAACATTAAATTCTGTTTCTTTCTATTTTTTATAATTCCTTGAAATGTGCGCTTATTAGGAAGAAAGTCTACTGCAAGTATTTCATGCCATTTTGAAATTGTTAGGTGCACAGTGCGCTAAAAGGGTCGAATATGGTATCATTTCTTGTACAAGAGAGAGCCATGCACAGATGCATAATGTTGAACCAGTTACTGTCACACGCTGTTTGCTTCAAATGACAGTTTTCATTATTTTGAATGGCACCAAATTTTCTTGGACATGAAAAAAAGAAATTCTCCAGACAAAACAATGTTTCTTTTGCAATATTTACATTCTCAGTGCATTTATTGAGAAGTCCTATGGTAAACCATTAGAACGTAATGTAATGTAGCTTATACTTCAATAACTATATCGGTTCATGCGATGTTACACGCCGTTAAGTGACATCAAATTAAACCATGGCTCTCAAATCTGATTGGACGTAGGCAATGTTATGAAGTCATTGTTACCTCATTGATGCTGTTCCGCTTTTAGTAGAAAAACTGCGCAAGAAAGTATTTCTGCTTTATCTGTAGCCTCTGACGCAAATTTGATGTCAAAGTCAATAGATAGAAAAGAATGTAAATATATTGATATAAGCAATGAACTTGATTTTTCTGGAGTTTATCGAAGTATAAACTACATTGATTCGCTAGCAAATCTACACGAACCCCTTTGGGCTTCACTTACTTTGCACCCGACCCAATGTAGTTCATACGTAGACAAAGGTATTTTGCATCAGGCAAATGTGTTTTGGCTTGTAGACTGGAAAACTGTACATTGCAATTTTTCATCCTTTTCAACAGTATTAATTTCAATTAGTCACTGAGTGGACTTGGGTTTAAAGTCCCACCAAAACATAGGCCATGCAGAGACTTGGCCTCAGATTTAAAGTCTAATCAAAAAGACTAGAGAGAGGGCTGAAACCTGCCTTCCAGGGACTGGTAGTCTAATTTGTTCACCACTACACTATAGCTGCTGCTGATCCCAACAGAATTTCAATCATATCACAATAATAGGAGGGTAACTATGAAAAGTCCTGTGTAATATATACTCAACAGCAAAAGAGACGCATATTTTTTAGTGTATTGTTTTGCCTCATTAAATGTAATGATATTTTACTTTTAACTTAATACTGGAATTCGCCTATACGTGGCCATAAGTTCTGCAGCATTTTCCTGCCAAAGTGCAATTCTTCGTAAAAAATATGAAGATTTTTGTCAAAAAGGCAAACATCACAAAATTCTGGCTCACAGTGGCAAAACATAAATTATCAATACGACTTTGTTGCACGTGAGTTCAGCATGATGTAACAAACTAGTAAAGAACTTTAAAAAAATAGATTCTTATACAGTTAAATTGCACATGCAAAAATCTGCATTTTTCCAAAGTTTTTCGTAGTTTTTGAAAATCGTCTGAATCATCATTATTAGAAAAATCTGGTAATTTGGGATTCAAAATGAGTAAGGCTATGGGTAAAGAACCCATTCAAAACAACTTTTGGTTTCAAATGAGCACGTATTTTCCTCACTTCTGGTTGAAGTTACGAAATTTGAAAGCCGATAAAAATGTTTTCTGGGAAAAAAACCTTGTCTTCCGATTCGCATACCGTAGACTGCCTTTTATGATAAAGATGCCGTATGATTTTCATTTAATTTTGCCCAGTGATTTCAAGGATCCAGCGCCAAAAAGTTCAGTCTGTGGTTGCATTATTGGCAGGAAGTACAGAGTTAATTCCCTTTGTTTCATACCCTATTTGGTTGTGACCACTTACCCTTTTATTTAACCCGAATTGGAAATGGATTCCAATTCGGTTTGCTGAAAAATCCACAAAATTTTCTTTTGCTATCGCAAAACTTGCCTACTTTACGGGATTTGCAGAAAGGGGCATAACTTTGTTTGTAACAAGTAACCAATGCTGAAAATTCTTGATGATGTTTCTGAGACATTGTAGCGTCCTAGATAAAGAGAACATCAGTTTGGGAGCCAGGCACAACTCAGTTCCAGACACTTATTTAACCGATCAGTATTTGTGAATTTTGAAATTTACCCCTTGATTGTTTACGCTTTCGTGACGCATGAATAAACAAATAAAATTTCAATAAGTTTGCGACGAAGTGTACTCCATGCATTGATAATGTCTTCCCTGTTTTGCCAATTTCAGCTGATTTTTATTTTGACATAAAAATACCCAAAAGAAAAATATGCGTTATTTTTGCTTTTGAGTATTAATAGCCTTGTTTAGGTTAAGCAGAATGTCCACATCAGCAGGACTCCAAGACATGGCTCCATGATTTGAGCCACGACACGAGAAAACCAACGAAGTGGTTGTGCCCCCCAGCATAGACTCAGATCAGCCTGGGCATCCGCCCAGTCTGATCAGAGTCTTCGCTGTCCGCAAGGAGGTAGCTTAGCCCCTCGGCTACCCTTTAAGTGCTTAGCGAAGAGTCTGATTGGACTAGGCACATGCCCAGGCTGATCTGAGTCTGCACTGGGCACATAACCACTTTGTTGGTTTTCTCGTGTCGCAGCTCATTTGAAGTTAACGTTGGGAGCACTAACCACTGACAGATCTGTGACTAAGATCACGGGCAGTATTCATAAAACGACTTAAGTGGTTGCTATGCTGTTGCTAAGGCTATCTAGTTTCAAGGAGATTCCCTACAACTATGAAATTTGCTCTGGAGGAACAGTCTTACAAAGACTGTTCCTCCAGAGCAAATTTCATACTTGTAGGGAATCTCCTTTATAGAATTTTAGCCTTAGCAACAGCATAGCAACGACTTAAGTCGTTTTATGAATACAGCCCCTGGCTTGGTTTTTTGACATTTCACAGCCTGAAGGTAGCTTTGTTCATTGAACGGCTGATTCAGTTTTCCAGATGTGGTTAGCATGGAAACCTTCTGGGACATGAGACATTTCAAAGTGTTGAAATTCCATTACTGCATTACTGACAGGAATGCCAAACTATTCTCTGGGTAAGTCTGACTTACTAATTCCACAGCTCTTACTGCATTGCTGCCATATTTTCATCCCAGTTTGTGTTTTTTCTGGTGTCATTTATTACCTCTACAAAGTATTTATGTGGCTACAAAAGTTGTTTTGTGGCACTGAAAGTCAATTAAAATTGTAGACCCCATTATAACAGGGTTCATTGTTACACTGTTTTGGATCTTATATATAAATGCCATGGTCTTAACAGGGCCCAGTTGTTCAGGGCCCTGAGTTGTTCAAAACTGTCATGTGAACAAGACATTATACAGTCTATTCTCATTATCTCAAACACTGATGTTTCAAAGTACCCTCTTATATCATAGAGAAAAGTTTAAATTGCACACATTTTCTATTAACTATTAAACATTACATTTCAATTCCTGTTATCTCCACCTACTGATATCTCAAAGTAGATTTGCTGGGACCAGAAAATATACTTGGAGTCTGAGATATCAGAAGTTGAGATGAACTTCCACTTTGAGATATTGACAGCTGACTGTATTTTCTATCATACTGAACACAAAAACACTGCCAGTTTTTGCCAAAATATGGGAGGTTACTGCTTTAAAGCAGTGAACATTATGAGTATATTCCTTTTTGTCCACTGGAAAGCAAACAGGGAGGCATAAAGGTTGTAACTGACAACTGTCCTTCTTGAATCAGCGGAAGGAGAAACGAAAGTACGTGGCCAGATCGGGTTTCGAACCCAGGACCTCTGACTTATGAGTCAGGTGCCCTTTGTAAATACTGCCCAAGACAACACATACACCTTCAGACTATCAAGATGAAAGGGAATTTTTGGTGCATGCTGAAGTAAAGGAAACTGTAAAACATATGGATTATGGCTTAAGGTAAAATAAACATGACTTTATTTTGAATCATAACAGCTCATGTTTATGCTAATACCTAAATCTTGTTGGTATTCCAGAAGGTAAAACAATAGCCAATCATTAGCACTACCAGGCATGCTCTGAACTCTGCAAAATCTAGAAAATCTGCAATCAACAACAGCTCAACTCATTATATACCATATGTTTTTTGCAGGCACTCTGACTTTGTATTTTTTTTTTTCAATACTATTTGGTTTACAGGCAACTCTAAAAAGGCAGGATGTTCTCATGATAGTCAAAAAGTTAAACTGCCAGATAACCTGGTTAGTGTTTGGACATCATTTTAATCTTGCCGATACTATTACAAAATTCTCTGAATTTGGAGAAGTCCATTTTATCACATCAAGTGAATTATTTAATAAAGTGAGTGATCTTTGGTTTGACTTCCCACCAACACAATCATAGGTCATGGGCAAACAGGACCTTGGTTTAAAGTCTCTATTGAACCTAAGGCCCCTGGATTGGTATTCTAGTGTGTATAGAGCACTACACTACCCAAGCTCAGCTGACTGAATGACAAGTGTAGTCCATTCTCTACTGGGACATTAAAATCAAGTGAAAGAAAATAGGGGTTCATGTATTATCCTCACTGGTTGGGAGCGTACAGTACGTGTGACCCGTTGTACTGATGTGTATAGTGGACGCATCTTTGTTCAAATATGGCGGGTAAGTTTCAGATCTGTTTATTTTTGTATTTTAGAAATATAAAGTAAGGGAGTTTCAACTAAGTACCGATAGTTCGACAAGCCTAACTACAGATCTTTTCGACATGCTACCTTGATTTTCTGTAGATTGTTATGATGTGCTTTATTTTCACATTTCATTTGAGAAAATCACTACTCTACTTTCGATTTCAAAAGGTACATCCGTACCATTTCTTCAAATCTGTCCATCAATTTTACATGAAACGACCGTATCTTCGTTGCAATTATTTTATGGTGTATGTCGGCTCAGGATTCATTGATCTTGTTAGATATCATGCTATGTAAGGGCTATTATTTTCAAAGGAAATGATAGAGGGGTCAAAATCTGTTCTGTATCGTGTGTCGCAAAACCGATTCTCAGTACTGTATGCTGTGTCTCAGTTATGCTGTATAGTTTTTGATAACATAACACAGAACTCTTTTCAATATTTTCGTAGGATAGGCTACAAATATATTACAATGTTTTGACCATGTAGAAACTTGGCCTAATAACAGCTTATAAACCGAAGAAGAAATATAAACTGTCAATTTCGCTGCTTACACAAAACAATCTGGGTGTGTTTACACACTCTTTAAACATAGACTCTATACTGTGACATGGCCATTATTTTTCTAATTTGTCCACCTGATGATTAGCTAAGGGGCAACTCATTTATTATCAGGTTGGGGTGTGGTGGGTTGGGCAGGAGTACATTTTCATATGATTCACTTAATTAATTATTTACGACCCTCTCAGTCTTAAGTCTCATCAGAATCCCCCACCCTTTCTCCCCCCTTGATAGGTGAGAAAAACTTTACGAACATCCTCCCCCCCTCCCCCCACACCACCACCCCTACGCCCCACAGCGACCCTTCACACAAACAGCATATTACCTATTTTATGTCAGACTGGCCTTAATCAAACCTGTGTGAAACACAAAGAACATTTTCTTAAATATACAGGTTAATTTGATTTCTGGATGAGCATAAGCAGCAAAAAGATGCAGGAGAAAATAAATTAACAGAATATCTGACGCTGAATGCCCCGTAAAGCTGGCCGGGCCGTGTAGCGCAGTCAGTAGGGCACCTGACTTATAAGTCAGAGGTCCTGGATTCGGTACCCGGTCTGGCCACATACTTTCGTTTCTGCTTCCGCTGATTCAAGAAGGGCAGTTCTCAGTTACTGGCGGAAGTATGTGCACTTAGTACTGTTTAACCTCTTAGGAGGTCTAAGCCTGCCCAAGAATAGTGTGGTTAGCTTAACTGACCGTCCCGACATGACCATAGCTGTTTACCGTGGACGTTAAGCAACAAATCAATCAATCAAAACCCTATAAAGCTGGTAATAATATTAAGTGGGGTCTTGGGCGCAGTCGCCAGCAGCCACAGCAGTGTTTTGCTGATGGCAAGGCACCCCAGGAGATCTGATACCACAAACGCAGGAATAAATTTTACTTGAGGACGAAATCGTCTTCTCGACATGATTTTATGAACCATTGTATACTGTCCTACTGGCAAATCAATGGGGATATGAAGCTACCAATTTTTTTTATTTTTTTTTTTTTTTTTTTTTGGGGGGGGGGGGTGGGGGGGGGGGGGGCTAAACCCGCTCTCCCGCCCCCTCCGAAAACGGCTTATTGTCTATTCTATTCTATTCTATCTCATAACCTTACTAGGTCGTTGGGGCACCACAGATGACTTCGAAACAATCCCTTTCCACCTTGTCCTATTTTCAGCTGCCCTAGTTCAGCTCGCAAAATCCATCCCTGTCTACTCTTTAATATTGTCATCCCACCTCTTCTTCTGTCTACCTCTCCTTTTTGCCTTTCACTGTGCCCTGTAGAATCGTCTTTGCTAAACCGGAAGACCTTGAGACGTGGCCAAACCACCTCAGTTTCCGTTTCTTGACCAGCGTCAGGAGTTCATCATATTCTCCAATGGCTGCTTGGATCTTTCTGCCAATCTCCTCATTGGTTATATGGTCCTGGTACGAAATGTACAGTAACATTCCGTAGCATCTCATCTCAAAGGCCTGCGTTCTTTTCTCTAACTCTGCTGTCAAGGTTCACGATTCATAGACATACAGAAATATGGAAATGACAAGGGAGCGCATAAGTTTCACCTTTGATCCAAGAGATATGTTGTTATCTCTCCAAATTGATTTCAGCTTGGTAAGAGCTGAAATGGCTTGTGCAATCCTTGAGAGAACCTCTTGTTTTGAGCCATCATCTGAGACAACTCCTCCAAGGTATTTGAAGCTTGTTACTGTACCCAGCTTCTGCCATTTTACCTTGATCTCCCTCTAGATGTCATCTGCGCTGTTTGTCATCAGTTTGATCTTCTCACAACTGATCTCCATCTTAAACCTTGTGCAAGTTTGGTCGAGACTTTCAACTAGGGCTTCTAGTTCCTGCTCTTCCTTAGCTAGAGCGTCTATGCCATCGGCAAACCGCAAATTGGTAAAGTTTCTGCCGCCTATGCTAACCTTTCCGTCATGTTCTTCCAGAGCATCAGACATTATCCGTTCGAGAAAAATGTTGAAGAAGGGTGGGTGACAAAAGACATCCTTGTCTTCTTCTAATTGTTGTTCTGAACCATTTTCCTGTGATGCCATTGATCAGGACTGCATTTTCGCATTGTCGTATAGCTGATCGATGGTGCGAACTAGATTTGCACTGATATTGTACTTCCGCGTGGTGGCCCATAAGACCGCATGCCATACCCTGTCAAAGGCTTTTTTGAAATCAGTGGAGTCATGGTACAGATTCTGCTGATGTTGACATACTTTTCACAGAGGATTCTAAGGTTGAAGATCAGTTCTGTGGTGCTCCTTCCTGCTCGGAACCCAGCCTGTTCCTCAGCGAATATCTCTTCGGCTTGTAGTTTAAGCCTGTTCAAGATGACTTTCAGCATGACTTTGCTTGAACAACTGATGAGGCTGATGGTTCTGTAGTTCTGGCAGAGCTGTAGGTTGCCCTTTTTAGGGAGTGTAATAATCAGCGACTGAGTCCATGGGGTAGGCCATTTTCCCGTTCTCCAGATCCTGTTACAGATATCGGTTAAAACGTCAATCATGGTCTCCCCGCCAGCTTGAACAAGTTCTGCTGGTATATTATCAACTCCGACAGACTTCCCCTTCTATAGTGCTGGTACTGCAATCTCAACTAACTCACGAAGGCTCGGTTGTTGATCTTCTTCTGGGAGCTGATTGCAGTCCAGAACCGCATTGTCACCGTAAGTCTCATGGTTGTATAGTTCTGAGCAATATTCTGTCCATCTGCTGAGAATCTCTGTAATGCATTTCCCAGACCTGTCCTGGATAGTTGTGGATCTACCCTGTTTCTCTGAAGTTAGATCCTTCACCAGCTGGTATGCTTTCTTGCTGTTATTTTGTTCAGGTAGGTTTCAATCTCCTCGCACTGAATAGCTATCCATTCCTCCATCGCTTTCTTCACTGCCGTTTGAATCCTCTTGTTTGCTTCCCTGTATCCTTTTGCCCCCCCCCCCCCCCATGCTTCATACTGCTTCTTCTTCAAATTTCTTCTCTGACCACAGAGGTAGAGAACATTTCTGGTGACCCAGGGCTTCCGACGTTCCTTCACAAGTATCTCACTGGCTGCATCAGTCACTACTATATTGTAGGCGGTAATCATGGTATCTATGTCCATGTCATCATCCTTCAGACCAATGAGTGGTGCAAATTTCCCACCTATTGTTGCTTAAAAAGTGCATGCCACATCTGGGTCCCTTAACTTCTCAAGATCAAACTTCAGTCTTGGCTGGGTTGGCTTTCTAGCCTTCTTCAGACGAGCTCGTAAGGCCATCATCACCAGGTCACGGTCACATCTATGCTTATTGCTGATTAACAAAAATATTCCGACCCCCCCCTACTCCCCCTCCCCCACCACACACACATCTGAATGCATCCGCCACCCTTCCCCACCACCCCCCAACCAGATAATAGTAAATCTTCCCTTAGCATGGCTATACTATAAGCTCACAAATGAGCATAAAGGCCAAGGTGGGGTAAAAATCATACCCCGTTTTGAGTGACAGACTGTGCAAAATGCCATTTCTGGCACCTTTTGAACCAAGATATTGTGTAGAATAGGGCATACTTCCTGCTTGTGGTCATTTGAATAGACTAGTACTTCAGCCTTTTTTCTCCAAAATTTAGTGAATTAATAAGTAATTGCTATTGTAACAAAGATTCGCTGGACGTTTAAACATTTATATTTAATTGAATAAAACAAAAATGCAATTAATCTTTGAATACGTATCACACCTAAATGGGACATCCCATACAGTCAAAACAGCGTATCATATGACAAACCATACAGCAAATATGACACATCCCATACAGTCAGAAAAAAATGGGGAGGCTCAGTCTTGCTTGTCCTGTGGTTTCGTCCCGTACTTTAAGAATATTTATCATGAGTAAATCTCTTTATAGATTATTAATCTCTCTTAAAAAGGGATTTACTGACAAGTTTTTCGAATTTAAACGCTAAATCGGTCGATTTTCTGGTTACAGGTGGACTGATCTTATTACAAACACAAGCGATTTGCAGATGAAAAAATAGATTTAGAGCAAAGAAAACAAAATCTAACCGGCTCCAAAAACGTCCATAATGGATAACATAGATAAATAAAACACGCTTACCAAGTTGTTTAAATCCAAATAGTAAAAAATCAATAAACGAAAGCAAAGTTCAAGCAGACACGTCCTGAAGGTCACAAAACGGACAAAGATTTGTCCACTATACAAATCCGACAACCTGGTCACATGTACTGTACGCTCCCAACCAGTGATCCTGGCCAGTGCCAGGCTCTAACAATACAAGACTCAGATGTCAAATTACAGTGAACCATACAATTTCTCAGCATTTTATTAACTCTTTAAGCCCCAGTGACGAAATTAGCAAAATTTGCAAACAGCATAGATCCTGATGAGGCGGCTCATAATGAACCGCCTCATCTAGATCTACACTGTTTGCCCTCTACTCTTTGATTTCTCAATATGAAATGTCTTGGACAAGGCATTTTTTTTATTTTTGCAGATGTAAATTTTGTCGTCTGCTTTTTGGTGCTTAAAGAGTTAAACTGACAGACCTGCATGAAACTTAAACTTTGCATGCTAGATACAACTCTAGGCACCATCCAGAAAAACAGGTCTTTGTGACCTACTTTTTTGCTAGATTATTCAGTACTTCCAGTACTTTGATTGCCAATATTCTTCTGTTACCACCCATCTACCTGGTTTTAACCTTAGAGTCATAACATTTGTTTCGTATTTGACTATGAACTAGAGAAGATACCACTTTAGGCACAATGCATAAAGAACAAGAGCTTCGCAAGCGGCGCATAATACGCCCGTTTCAGTGACTCATGAAGTAGTTACAAATGAACAAGATGGTTTATAGAAGGATGGACAGGGAGACATAGAGGGGAAACAACTCTGTAATTAACGACTGCAATGTTATTAAAACATCTAACACATCAATTACTATTATTACACCAAAAATCAGCTTCCGGGATGAAGCAGCTCAGAAGTTGAGAAATGCCAAAGCCAAACAAGGGAGATAACTCATAAACTAAGTATACAAGAATACCATTCTTGGTCATAATACGTTCCCTTGGCAATATACACATCACTATAAAGTTATGTTAAAATATTTTCAACAGTTAAGTAGTTACAGAGTAAAACAGAAATTGCTGCAAGGGCAGATAATTCAGAAGTTAGTAAGCCAGAGTTGTGATTCATGCTCAAGATATATTGCCTCATTCTTATACACATTCCTACAAAGTTTCATTAAATTATTTCAAAGGGTTAAGGAGTTATGGAGTGAATGGGGGAATGGGGCTAGCCAAAAAAAACTAATCAAAGGGAGCTTACTCAAAATTTAAGGAAGGGGGAACAACCATTCTTATATGTGACACACTGTTTTGTGATCATGCACACTGCTATAAAGTTTCATCAAGATATTCCAAATGGTTACTAAGCTATTGAATGCACAAGATTAGTAATCACGAAAATAGCCTACAAAATCTAATCAAGGGGATGCAACTCCAAAACAAAGAAAGGGAGAGCAACCATCCTTATACGCGACACATCGTCAGACCCTCATACACATTGCTATGAAGTTTCATCAAGATATCCCAAATGGTTATCTAGTTATGGCGCGCACAAGACTAGTAGGGTAAAAAATAATCAAAGGGGCATAACTTGGAAACTAAGAAAGGGGGAGCAACCATTACTGTAAGCGACACTTTGCCCCATCCTAATATATATGCCTACAAAATTTCATGAAGATATCTCAAACGGTTACTGAGATATGGTGCGCACAAGAATGTTGACGGACGGACAGACGGACGGACAGACAGACGGACGGACAGCGCCATGCCATAATACGTCCGTTTTTTCAAAACGAGCGTATAAAAACAGGTCTTTGTGACCTACTTTTTGCTAGATTATTCAGTACTTCCAGTACTTTGATTGCCAATATTGTTCTGATGCCACACACCTACCTGGTTTCAATTTTAGACATAATTTCTCATTCCTATCTGACTTGCTGTCTGTCATTATGTACTTGAGAGGCTTGAAGCCAAAATAAGATTCTTTAGTATACAATAAAATAATATATTTAATTTGTTGAGGGAATTCTCAGTTGAAATATCTTAAAAATTACACATTCACATTCAGGGAAAGCAACTCTGCCATTTTCGTTTTTGTCTTTTTTGCAATGGGGGTCTACTCTTTAAAGGAAAGAATTTGCTCCTCCGGGATCAAATTCTGTCCTTTAAGAATAGACCCCCCCCCCCCCCCCCATTGGAAGGCCTTCGTCATACCGCGGGAAGCCACTACGTAGGAAGTTGCGAAAGTTGTAACCCTTTGCAAAAATGGCATAAAAACATAAACACATCTTAATGAAGTGATTTTGAATGATCCAATGAGATACTTATTTTATGCAGAATACAAAAAAATACCGTAACTATCACCCCCATAAGTTTAGCTCATCTGAAACTCCCAAATATTGTTCTTTATGTTTCCTTGTCTTCATAATAATGTCATTTCTTATTTTCCCCAAGTGCTTTCACACTTCAAAGACATAACCTGGAGAGGTTAAAGTGGCTACTTATGACAGCCCTAAATATATTACAGCCGGATAATAAGTGGTCCACTAGCAAAATGCTAGGCTCCTATTATCCAGGAGTGGTGAGTTCGATCTCCTGCTCCTTCAACATAACTTGCAATTCCAATGCAGCTGGTAAACCTACCAAATTAAACCTATTAAACACCCCGTGGGCACTGCATTTTATGAAGGGGGTAGGAGGGTGGGGGGTATTTTTACATCATAAAGTGGAGTAAAGCAACTACTGCCAAAATATTTCTAGTAAACTGAATACTAGGTAAATAGGTACACTTTCAGAGGAAGCAACTCTTCTTTTTGCCTCCCTTCTCAATAGGGGTCAACGCTTAAAGGAAAGAATTTGCTCCTCTAGGAGCAAATTCTTCCCTTTAAGAGTAGACCCCATGCCACAGAGCTACCTCATATAGATAAGCATATAGGAATTAATGCAGCTTACTTATATAATGACATTAATTTTGGTAAAGAGGCAGGGGGCATTTATTAGAGCAGGGGCGTTTATTAGGATTAATACGGTATAACGGCATATGCACAAGGATGAGCAAAGTCATGCAGATGAACATGAAATGAAGGTATAACACATTGGCTGACTAGGAACACAACAAATACAAAATGTGATATGCAGTTTGTAAAACACATTATGAGCTTGAAAACTTGTAAATGTATTAACCAACATGTCATTTGGGAAGTGGCATCCAGTGCATGAGGCATGATTCAGAATCTGCCCCTTTTTATCAGTATTACTATAGACCAAACCTAAATTCATCAAACGAAAAGTTCAAGATTTTGTAAAACCTAAATGCTTGAGGTTTTGTGCTGAAACCATTTTTAAACAAGAGGTCCATGATGGACCTAAATCGCTCACCTGAGTTATGATGAAATAACATGGAAGATCATCTATTTGATGATGGTTCAATTGGAGCAGTTTTGCACTTTCTAATCTATATTCTGACAAAGTTTCATGAAGATTGGATCAAAACTTTGCCCTCTAGAGTGTACACAATGTTTTTCTAAGATCTGACCTGGCAATCTAGTTTTTGATCAAACATTATTCAGTTTCAAACTTGGCCTACATTTCATGAAGATAAACATGCTGACAAAGTTTCATGAAGATTCAATGCAAAATAAAGCCACAATTGAGTACACAAGGCTTTTCTATGATTTGACCTAGTGACCTAGTTTTTGACCTGACAAGACCAAGTTTCAAACTTGGCCTAGATTTCATTAAGATAATCATTCTGACAAAGTTTCATGAAGATTGAACCAACTGTGCCCTCTGGAGTATCCACAATGTTTTTCTAAGGTTTGACCTAGTAACCTAGTTTTTGATCCAACATGACCCAGTTGCATCCTCAGTCTAGATTTGTTGGAGATAAACATTTTGACAAAGTTTCATGAAGATTTGAACAAAACTGTGACCTCTAAAGCATTCACATGGTTTTTCTAAGATCTGACCTAGTGACCTAGTTTTTGATCTGACATGACCTAGTTTCAAATCTGGTCTATATTTCATCAAGATAAGCATTCTGAAAAAGTTTCATGAAGATTGGATCATAACTGTGCCCTCTAGAGTGTACACAAGGTTTTTCTAAGATCTGACCTAGTGACCTAGTTTTTGATCCCACATGACTCAGTTTCAATCTTGGCCTAGATTGTATAAGGATAAACATTCTGACAATGTTTCATAAAGATTGGATTATAACTGTGCCCTCTAGAGTGTACACAAGGTTTTTCTAAGATTTGACCTAGTGACCTAGTTTTTGACCCCACATGACTCAGTTTCAATTTTGGCCTAGATTGTATAAGGATAAACATTCTGACAAAGTTTCATGAAGATTGGATCATAACTGTGCCCTCTAGAGTGTCTACAAGATTTTTCTAAGATTTGACCTAATGACCTAGTTTTTGACCCACATGACCTAGTTTCAAACTTGGTCTAGATTTCATTAAGATAAACATTTTGACAAAGTTTCATGGCAATTGGATCAAAACTGTGCCCTCTGTGTCATTCTAAGTTTTATTTCTATTTTTAGCTCTGGCGGCCATTTTGTTCAGCGGAGTGGAACTGTTTTAGCAATTTTGGTTCAGGGTCATGAGTCAAACATTTCTGTGAAATTATTTTGAAATCGAGCCTTTGGCTTCGGAGGAGATGTCTTTTAAAGGTTTTTCTATGTTTAGATTTCTATTTTTAGCTCTGGCGGCCATTTTGTTCAGCAGAGTGGAACCGTTTTAGCAATTTTGGTTCAGGGCAATAAGGCAAACATTTATCTGAAATTTTTTTGAAATTGAGCCATTGGCTTCAGAAAAGATGTCGTTTAAAGGTTTTTCTATTTTTAGCTCTGGCCGCCATTTTGTTCAACGGAGCGGAACCATTTTAGCAATTTTGGTTTAGGGCTATAACAGAAACATTTGTGTGAAATTATTTTGAAATTGGCCCACTGGTCTAGGAGGAGATGTCGTTTGAAGAAATTGTTGACGACGGATGGACGGACGGACAGACAGACGGATGGACGGATGACGGACAAATATCGATCACAGTAGCTCACCTTGAGCACTTTGTGCTCAGGTGAGCTAAAAATTAATGTGAATCTAAGGAATACCGGTACTATAGGTCAAACTCGAAAGTTAATGATAGAGAACACTCTTGTCAGCATTAAATTTTCACATTGTTTTTTTTTTCAGGGTTGAACCTGGTGCACTATATACCAAACAGCACTGCTGCCTGTCTTTAGATGTACACTTAGTTACTATAATGATCCGAATGTGAAGCAGACATAGCTTAAGGTGGTGATAATCACTGATTTGGGACAAAGACAAAAATCTGCATAAAATACTCAAAATAACACTGATCTTCCCAAAACTTAGCAGACGCCTTCTTTATGTTGTTTCTCATAACTTAGAATCCCAAAATGCAGCATGTGTTAATGTTAAAAAGTGTTTTTATAAGAGAAGATCAAAGGGTAATTTTCTGCGAATAAATCTGAAAAAATAATATCATTATTGAAAATATATTTGGTGCTTAGAGTACCTTGTTGCATAATGGAGAGCGTCCTAGCAATTATTTTTTCAAACTCTTTCACACATTATCAGGCTGAGCAGATGAAAAAAGATGCGGTCTGTGTCCAAATTTTTTTGTCAAAACACACAGGTGAGACAGGTGATACTATTTTAACAAGGTTGAACAATTTCATATACACACCACTGACCATGTCAGCAATGTATTATTTATACTGTAGGTGTAACATAGGTATGCTTGCCTACCCTATATTTAATAAATGCGTCCTGTGTACATTTACTTTGTACATGGTTGAACATTGAGAAAAAGCTACCGTTTTCATCTGGTCTACATTACAATTTGAGAAAGAGTTGGAATAAATAAATGCTAGGACGCTCTTCATTATGTAATAATGCACCTTCAGCACTATGTAAATTTTCAATAACGATATTATTTTTTCAGATTTATTCGCAGAAAATTACGCTTTGATCTATCCTTATAAAAACACTTTTTTAAGCAGCATGTACGTCTATTTTGTATTCTAAACTGTAAGGAACAACGAAAATAAGAAGTCTGCTAGCTTTCAGGGAGATACGTTACTTTTTTACGGTTTTATGCAGATTTTTACATTTACCATAAATCACCACCTTAATATGTTCAGATATCATGTAACCATGTTCTTAAACTTCTAACATGTACAGAATCAAACTACAAAAGCTTTATATAACCTGATGCTAATAGTTGCAACTATTATAAGATACCAAATGACTAAAACAAGACTCCTGGTCCCCCCCCCCTCCCCCGCACCCAAGGATTTGGACATTTTACACATGACACAGCCCATACTTGTTCTTTTCCTTGCACTGAAAGGTTTTTATGTTCATAAGGACTATAAAGAATGAACAAGCTAATCAAGTGGCACTTGAACACTCTTGTTAGCAGACTGAGCAGTCTTGTTTTTTGTCCTCAATCTCAGCTGCAAAAAGACAAACCAGTCTGTACCTCTATACCACCAGTACTAGTCACAGCCCAGACCCACCCACAAATCATATGAGCCTCAACACGACAAACTCAACAAAGCAAGAATGTACCTCCCAGCGAAGACTGAGCCTCAGAGCATCGGCTCAGTCTGATCAGTCTTCACTGTCAGCATGGAAGTACTTCAGACCTTTATCTATCTTTTAGGGCATAGCAAAGACTCTGATCAGACTGGGCAGATGCTGGGCACACATGCCACTTTGTTGGTTTTGTTGTGTCACGTGCAATAGTAGTATACTGCTGGCCTTTCATAGCACTGAAGCACTTTATGTACAAAAAAGGCAGACACTTAAATTCAGGTCTGCAAAATTTAGAAATATATTTATCCAAACTATATCATGCTGAGAATTGAAAGACTATATAGAGACAAACACTGTTTTTAAATAATCATTTTTTGCCACTTTAAGGGTTATATGGCAGCAGATGCCATGGTTTGGAATCTTGTTCTTCAAACTGGGAAAACTTCTGCTTTTACTCATGTAACTGAAGACTTTTCTCAAGTTTTTTTTATTTTCCTAATTAGACATACACTACAAATGCTTTTGTCAGGAAAATTAATCAAAATTGTTGCAAAATACATTTAACCTCAAGTGTCTCTTGAGATGTGTCATATAGTGCTTGTATGTTGTATCACTTGATTTTATTTTTTTTTATTTTTACAAGTGTTGAAGGGTGTGTTTCTCTCTTTCATACAAAAGCACTATAACAGGGAAAGTTTTAATACCTATCAGGGTTAACCTTTGTCTGCTCTAGCATTTCTGGGTGCCTTTAAAGATTTAGAGGAATACCAAATAACCATAACTGTGGGCCAACAATACTTTAGGAGTGGTGGTCAAAACACTGTGGGCCAACAATACTTGAGGAGTGGTGGTCAAAATACTTGCTATTCATAAAATTCAGACCCCAAAGTGGTAGTTCAACAAATATTTCAAAAAGAGGATTGACCCAAAGAGGCATTCCAAACAGCCCTTTGTGGGAACAAATTCTTTCTTGTGAAATGCTCATCATGAATCAGTGGAATAAATGGAGAAAATTATCCCCTACCATTTTTCCACTTTACTCCAGTCCATATATGTTTTAAACCTTACCTGTTTCACAGGCGGTACAATGGTAACTGGTTGAATAAGTCAGAGCAATTCACTCTGGTTATTTTATTATGCATCTGCTGCAAAATCACCTGATAACAGGGGTATGATAACATGATGTGATATCATGTCAATGTAGATCTGCGCATGCGCAAATGTTATCAGGTGATGCCTTCAGAAGCGATCTCTGAATACGATTGGCTATATACCGACGTTTGCCCTGATAACAACGTTCGATTGGTTAAATGACGTCACCGACTTACGTCATAACGCATACGTGACGTCAGCAAGTTCGAACAAAACTGGTTTACTTTTCGTTTGTTTGACTCTCTTTATGTCTTAAAATCTTCTTATGATGCAAGATAAATAGAAAACCTTGTAAGTGTCTTTTGATATCAAGTTTATCAGGCTCGACCAGAAACGAGTCGGACTGGCTCGGCAAGCCTCGCCATTCCTACACTGTTTCTGGTCTCGCCTGATAAACGTGATATCAAAAGACACTAACATGGTAAACGTGATATCAAAAGACACTAACATGGTATTCTCTATATACAATGCAGAAGGTAGCAAGTTCTGATTCAGACTTGGGTCAACTCACGGTCAACTGGCAAATGGAAAACTGTCAACCTAAACTCCGTTCATTAATTCTGAAACTGGGTTTTTTGCTGCTCATACTTTTATAATCTAATCAATCCACGTAAGACTATGCATAATGATAAAGCTTGACTTCCGCCGATTTCTCATAAAGGGCTCATGTATCTTAGCCTGGCGACTGATGCTGCAGTTACGTGCACGAAACAGCAAATTTCAAAAACCTGTCCGCAAACTAAGACCATTTGATGAAAATTGGCAGCCTAAAGTCATACATATTCAGATACATTCCACGTGGGTATCACGCTGGTCATTTGGGTAATAACTGTGGTAACTGTCAGAGAGTAGCTTTTTCCCCCTAGTAGTTTTTCCCCCCGGAAAAATGACTATGATTTTTCCATAGTAGAATTTCCCACCGGAAAAATGGCTATATAGTAGAATTTCCCCCCGGATATTTGATTATATAGCCAATTTTCCCCGGGGAAAATCTACTATAGGTGTCTTTGCATAGTCGTTTTCCCCCTCTATAGTGGATTTTCCCCCTGGTGAAATGATTGCAGGAAAACACGCTACATAATGGAATTTGCTCCTTCTCCAATCATTATAGTGAGGTTCATAACTGAAACAGATATACGAGTACGTGTCCGTAAAATATCGATGGACAACACATGCTAGAAGCGCATGCATGTGTCCATCAGTCTATCTTATTTTCATTTTGGGGAAAATATGCAGGCATTTTGCTTTTCCGTTTTAGCCAAAAACGGCTGTGAGTGTACGTGGTTGTGTGCATTTTGTATAATTTTGTGTTTGTACAAACGTTCATCTATGCGTGCGTGCAGCTGTGTGCCTGGACTAGTGTTCACCTTTCGTGCAGGAGACGTGGGCTCGACTCCCATCGGGACACACGTCCGGTTATTATTTTCAATGTAATAAACTGCCTGCTAAATTAAACATGACTGGACAAAACACCCGTTCGTACATCTTCCTGTATAGCTTGCATGCGTATGTGTTGGTATGTAAAGAATCACACGCGCCTCGGTTCTTGAATTAGTGATTATTGATTATTATAAAAATATGGCTGCTGAATTTGCATATTGATTTTTTTAATTAATCACGTTTATTACCTCCCTTGAAGTATTGATACATTTCTAATGCGATTTATTCAGTGAAATGTCTCTGTTTCATTCCGATCCGTTTCGTTCCATTCCGCAAAATACCAATAGCCATGCAAACTTCACTAATAACCAATTTCCCGGTGGGGGAAAAAGGACTATGGGGGAAAAGTGGCTCTATGAGGTCCGGACAATTCACTATATAGTCGTCCTTCCTATAGCAATTTTTCCGGGGGGAAAGGGGGAAAAACCACTCTCTGACAGTAACCAGTCCGCCAACTTAGTCTCTAGACACACCCTACAGCCCCCCCCCACCCCCGTCTCCACTTCTTTTCAACAAACTATTCCCTCGATTATTCTACCACTCCGACCTCTACCCTGCAACACGAACATATATATGCAAGAATACCTAATAGAAGGAAGAATAAATAAATAAATGCAGATGTTTATAGCCTGAAGTTCGCTTCTGAGTCGGATGATACAACTGTCCCGTTGTTTATATGTATACTACTTTTGATAGTTTCCTGAGAAAATATGACACAAACAAATACATGTACAAGTATTCAAAATAAGGTAAGAAACTGGATCTGACTTTCAATCCTAAAATCCAGAGTTGTCAAAACTGAAAAATGTAGCTCATGTAGTAACTTGGTATTTTTTCCACAAAAGACGATTTCCTTTACTGGCTCCCGTCGAGCGATACAAGATAAACAGAAGCGGGACAGTGAACGGGAACCACTCTTGTACATTGTATTTTTACCAATTCAAGTTTATGAAATCGAAAGTAGTTCAGTTTGGTTGCCGACTAAAATGACCCAAATAATTTTTAAAACATTTTTATATGAAACTCAAAACATTTTAAAACATTTTTATATAAAACTCAAGGAAGTTTACATAATTAAACCTGTAAAATAGCGGTCATTTACAATGCCGAACCTGTAGGGAGTAGCTTGCAGCGATACCTCTCCACAAACTTTTTTCATACATTTTTACCATTGAAAGAGCAATGGGGCCTTTGAAAAGTAGCCGAACTTTTTTTCTTATTCCTGTGATTTATTGGAGGGGGTAGATTGAATAAGGAGGTTTGGGAAGGAGTCATGCCGAGGGGTGGGAGTCCGGATGGTAGCCTATTTAAAGTAGTGTGGAGGAGATTATTTTGTTAATTTTTAGGGCCGGTGGGGAAGAAGGAGGAATAGACCAATTAAGGGGAGTTGTAATAAGTTTGAGAGGTACACGTTTGGTGCTTTTGTCCTTGTATTTCACTTTGCAATTTTAACGCAACATTGGTAATAAATGTTTTGGAACTTAAGAACTTTATAACATACTGCGGAAAGCTGTAATATTTGCGTTAAAATAAAGCCAGTGAACATCGTTACGTCGCACTGACGCTGATATGACGTCGTTAAGACGTTGTTTGCCGGTGGCGATACTATAATGATACGCTGAAAACCTTGTCCAGTGTGAAGTTATGCGGTGTAATTCATTTCAAATTGAGAACAAATTATCTGGATGACAAGCTTGTTGTCACGCTGACTGATTTCGCACGCGCAGAGCATATGTTAGAATATTAACCCCACCCATACACGAAACTATTTATAGCGACCACTTTATATGGTATTAAAAGGCGTTTCCAACCTGTCCGATGGACTTAGTTTCGGGTTGAAAATCTGTCATTTGCAGTTTTGTGCAGGTTAGCCCAGCATCCTACGAAGGACAGAGTCATAGGACACATATTGATGAGAAATCGGCGGAAGTCGAGTTTTATCACTATGCACAGTCTTACCTGGATTGATTAGATTATAAAAGTATGAGCAGCGAAAACCCCAGTTTCAGAATTAATGAACGGAGTTTAGCAGTAAATGAATCTTTTTGGAATATGGGAAGAATAAGGCAGTGAATGGAGAGGGATATGCTCTGCATTTCACATGCTGTGTGCCCAAGATACAGTGGGCCTCAGATCCCCCACTGCCCCTATGGCAAGATCTAACTATGGGAAATCTGAAGCTACAGTTGATTCTCATTATCTCAAACATGATATCTCAAAGTTCAAGAACACTGTTTGGACACATTTTCTGTTTTGCTTTTCTTTTCCGCTCCTGTCATCTCAACCTACGTACTGGTACCTCAAAATAAATTTCCTTGGACCAGAAAACTTACTTTGAGATATCAGTAGTTTAAAATGAACTTCAATTTTGAGATATCAATGGATGGATGGATGACTTGCGACTTTACATCCTTTTTAACAGTATTTCAGTCATATCAGGACAATGGGCTTGTGATAATGAAAGGCTGTGTGCAATGGAACACCGTTTACGGTGGAAAGAACTCCACCTCCAGCGGGGCCCGAACCCGCAAACGCTAGATCAGCAGGCCAGCACGTAACCCACTGAGCTACCAGGGCTTCCTTGAGATATCGAGAGTTGACTGTATTTCATCATATACTTGAGTACAAAAGTTCTGCACGGATGCTAATTTAGCATCCATGCAGAACTTTTGTCCTTAAGTATAGTTACTGTTTAGCTATCCCGCTATTTAGGGTACATGATTTGACAGCCGAACAGACAAAACTGTCTTACCTTTGTCTGCAACTTTGAAGAAGAAACTGTCGCTGGTGGCATTTTCTCCTGGATTTAGAACATACTGGATCTGTTCACGATCTATTTCACCTGTAACGAGATTGGAATAACATAATTAATTAACAGTTGAATATGTTGTTGTTGTTGTTGTCGTGTTATTGTTACACGTCCATGGTAAACAGCTATGGTCATGTCGGGACGGTCAGTTAACCTAACCACACTATTCCTGGGCAGGCTTAGACATCCTAAGCGGTTAACCAGTACTAAGTGCACATACTTTCGCCAGTAACTGACAACTGCCCTTCTTGAAACAGCTGAAGGAGAAATGAAACTATGTGGCCAGACCGAGTATCGAACCCAGGACCTCTGACTTATGAGTCAGGTGCCCTACCGACTGCTCTATGCGGCCTGGCCAGTTGCATATGAAATCTTAGTTTAATACTGAATTTCACTGAATTTTAACAAAAAGAAAATAGTTGAATTTGCAAACAGCATAGATCCAGATGAGGTGGCTCATAATGAGCCATCTCATCTGGATCTACACTGTTTACCCCCTAGCCTTTAAATTCTCATTATGATCCTAGCTCCAGGGACAAAACGTTTTCCGAAATTTTGCAAAATAAATTTTGTTGTCTGCTTTATTTGCATTTTACATTTTACATACAATCTTTAATGACATGAAATTGAACAGCCATCTGAAATCAGTATTTTCAGCATCTATCATTCAGCGATTCTTTTCTTTTCTTTTTTTTAATTGTTTTGTTTATTTATTGATTTCTGTATTTTTCTTCTATTTCACAATAAATGTTCAAGTTAACAACAGACTCATAAAAATAGCCATCAGAGATGGCAAATCCCCAGACCGAAGACCCCCATGGGCCTTGGTAAAAAGGGTGCACTTCAAAACACATATTAGTAATATATTGTCGTTCTTTTATGCTTCTGATTGACATTAACTGTTACACTAAAACAGTATGCTTGACTGCTAAAAAGAGGTAATATCTCAAACAGCCACCATATACACAAATGTATAGCATACAATAAATTCAACTTTCAAAATGTGTGAATAACTTCTAAAGTACAAGCCCTGCAAATCTAATTTTGAGTTCTCTAGTAAGTGAATTTGGACAAAGAATCCAAATCTGGAATTTTTTTTTTTTTTTTTTTTTTGGGGGGGGGGGGGGGGGGGGGGGGGGTGCGGGAGGGGGCACAGGAATGTGGAGGGGTCAGAGAGAGTTAGGAAGTTAGGAACACTGATAAGATATCACAGCATGATCATCAATATTCTAAAAGGTACACGGTCATTCAAATTCTGGAGCTGGCCAGGGTTATACAGATATGGAGCAGAGACCCAAACAGCAGCTCAAAGTACCAAAGGGAAATAACTCACAAAGTATAAAAGCAAGAGTTATCATTCATGTATGAGACAAATTGTCATGACCTGTTCTGCATATCTGTGAAGTATCATGAAAATATTTCAAAAGGTATTCAAGCTATAGAGCGGACACCTCAAATCATCAAAGGGAAATAACTCAAAAAGTAAGAAAGCAAGAGTTGTCATTCTTGTTCACGACACATCATCATGACCTGTTCTACATATCTGTGAAGTATCATGAAAACGTTCCAAAAGGTATTAAAGTTATAGAGCGGACACGAAATCGCACCTAAAACCCTCAAGGGGAAATAACTCAAAAAGTAAGAAAGCAGGAGTTGTCATTCTTGTTCGCAACACATCGTAATGACCTGTTCTACATATCTGTGAAGTATCATGAAAATTTTCCAAAAGGTATTCAAGTTATAGAGCGGACACGAAATCATACCTAAAATGATCAAGGGGAAATAACTCAAAAGGTAAGAAAGCAAGAGTTGTCATTCTTTTTTGAAACACACCGTCATGACCTGTTCTACATATCTGTGAAGTATCATGAGAATATTCCCAAGGGTATTCAAGTTATAGAGCGGACACGAATCTGCCAAAAAATCACACCTAAAACTATCAAGGGGAAATAACTCAAAAAGTAAGAAAGCAAGAGTTGTCATTCTTGTTCGGGACACATCGTCATGACCTATTCTACGTTTCTGTGAAGTATCATGAAAACATTCCAAAGGGTATTCAAGTTACAGAGTGGACATGAATCTGCCAAAAAATCACCAAAGGGGAGATAATTCAAAAAGTAAAATAGCAAGAGTTATCATTCTTGTACGCGACACATCGTCATGACCTGTTCTACATAACTGTGAAGTATAATGAAAATATTCCAAAGGGTATTCAAGATATAGAGCGGACAAGAAAATGTTTATGGACGGACGGACGCCAGGCTCATCGCTATATCCCCTGAACCTTTCGGTCGGGGGATAAAAATGGATTGGAACTGAAGCAACTATTCATATGATGCCTTGAGAAAACATGATGGACATAATATGAACATGAAAATGTACAAACTGCATACTTTGGAATAAATGTTTGTTCCTACTTATCTAGCTGACCTCCCATAAAGGTGAGGTTTTCAACTACAGAATTTCTGATGTATATGTACCAAACAGGAGCTACATGGTCCCTAATGCACAGTACCATGGCCATTTTCACTAGTGAGATGAAACCAACAAGGGACAACATATCAAGCTGACACTGAGACTGAATAGAGGCTTTGAGGTATGGCATAACGTTTAGTCTGGCTGCTGCATAACGAAATCTTCGTTTCATTTTTTGTTGCATAACAAATGCAGTTGAAGCAGTGCAATGATGCTTTAAAACTGAGGTACCGTGCCAGAACCAACTGATAATAGTTACAAGTTGTCTGTTTAACACATCAAATGTTCAAGTCAGAAACTGTTAAAACTTTCACTCTGGCTCTCTTTATAAGATGACTGCCAGAAATGAAATTATTCCACTGATAAAACTGCTTTATTGCATGTGCAAACAGATCAGACTCTGATCAGGCTGCACATCTGTGCAGCCTGATCAAAGCCTGTGCTATTTGCTCTATGTAGATTTCTCAGGATCCCTAACAATAAAGACTCAGATCTGACTTGGAATTTGGAGGCTGATCTGCAAGTTATTGCTGTTCCAGCACGCAATAACTGCCAGCAATAAGGTACCATTTTTTGTGTCCCAGCTCAAGTAGAAAATGCTGCCTGAAGACAGTGCCAGGAATCTTGGGTTTGAAAACCTTGAAATTTCTCTCTGACAAAACAACAGCTGGGAAACATTCCAGGTGATACTCTTGAGAGACTGTATGATGACAAATTTAGAACTTTCAGATGAGATGTACAATACCAAACAGATACCCATACCAATCTGCTCACATCATTTGAGTGTCACACCAATCAGGGCAATACACAATTGAGCTGCGACATGACAAAACCAACAATGTGGTTGTGCCCCCAGTGCATCCGCCCAATCTGATCAGAGTCTTTGCTGTCTGCATGGAGGTAGCTGAGACCCTTAGCTACCCTTGAAGCACTTGATGAAGAGTCTAACAAGACTTGGTGCAGCCCAGGCTGATCTGAGTATGCTCTGGGCACACAACCACTTTGTTGGTTTTCTCGTGTCGCGGCTCATTATTCCTTTTTTCCTACATTATATGGCAAAAGCATTGTCTAAAAGCTGCATGCAAACGTCCCCTAGCCAGACTGCTTGACTCATAGTCATGCTGTTGTCAGGTTTTTGTCATGCTCTGGCTCATTATGCCAGTTTATGTTGCAAGATGCACTGGTGCAGTCTACAGACTTTTCTTAAATCACAGAAGTGTTGAACAAGTAACTTTGGCGTGGGCTGTCAAACTTCTTGCCAATTCCATTTTACATACTTGAAAACAGTATTAGTCATCTTTTGCAATAATTATGCTCTAGCTGCAGTCATGCAACTGCATCAGACAGTAACTCACAACTTGTAAATTTTACACAATTATTTAGCTGCTCATCATCATTTTTGCGCAATCTAAGATATACTGTCTTGTTTTCCAAGTTTTCTAATTTTTCCACTTTGCAGTAGCATGTCCCCCATGGAAAAAAAATTCTGAATAACTGCTGAAATATTCTGAATTTTTCTGAATACAATCTGAATCCAACTGAGTACACTTTTTTGGGTCTGAATATTTCTGAAACCAAATTGGTCATTTCTGACATCTTGCTTAATGTTTCTGAAATCAGTCTGCAGCAAATCAGAATTATTCAGATGTTCTGAATATGTCTGAAATGTCTCAGAAGAATTCAGTCTTTCTGAAACGTGACTGAATATTTCTGAAAAGTTCAGACTTTTAATAAAACAACAAATCAAAGTCTGAATATTTCTGAATTGTGCATGTAAGAACCTTGTTTTCTGAATACCTACTGAACTTGGCTGAATTTTTCTGAATCAGTACTGACTTTTGTCTGAACACTAAATTGGTGTCTGAATCCAGCTGAAAACAACATTCTGTTTCTGAATTTGTCTGAACTTTAGTTGCTGAAACATGGCTGAACACTGGCTGAACAGTTCAGACAGATGTTCAGAAGGATTCAGAAAATGAAAATGGGCTGAACATTTCTGAACTGTTCAGAAATGCTGCAACACAGAAATATTAAGTCTGACTCTGACTTCTTGCTTATCTATATTAAATGTTTGTACGATTACAATAACTTCCGCTTGAATCCATCTGAATTTTTTCAGAACTATCATAAATGTGAATTGTATATTGCTTACAATATTTCAAAATTGGAATATTTTTGAATTCTAAATTTTTTAAATGGAAAAAAAAAATTGTTAGCAATATTGCCCAGGTTGGACTTAAACAAGTGAAATATTTCAATGCCAAATGACTCAAGTTACATTCTGCACTAAACTAAACCAGAAAACTTAAGCTAATGCCAAAGTCAAAATAGAATGGCCGAATTCAGCTACTCTCCTCTACATGTAAGAGTGTGTATTGATGAAGACTGGTAAGTTGGAGGATTTTCTTCTTTTCATAACCAAAGATCATGCAGTAAATATGAAACATACTTAAACCAGAAAATGTACCTAAAAGTTTTAAGGGTGAGCTATTGTGAGAAATTAGTAAAGTAATGCTTATGTCTCACATTGCACAATGTAAGAGCTGCACTATATAATTGTTTCATAGAATTCAAAGCTCTGAATCTTATCTGAATCCTTCTGAAAGTTTCAGATATTCTTCTGAATCTTATCTGAACACGTCTGAACTGTTCAGATATTAATTCAGAAAAATTCAGACAATTTCAGCTATGTATCAGCAGGAAATGACATCATCAATTGCATTCTGGTTGCTTTCTTTTCAAGATTGTTTCTGCAGAAAGATAAACAGATAGCTTAGTTTGGATTTAAATTAGTTTGGATTTAAAACAGTTCTTGTAAGTAGTGTAATGCTTGAATATGACTGGAAAACATGCAGTATAATGGAACAGTTCATTTACAATGGGGTTTATTTCCTTTCTGTTGATTTATTTCCTATCTTTTGTTAAAAATATTTACCCCACCCATTTTGGCATACTATATAATATCTATTTCCCACTGTATTCTCTGATTTGGAAAGGCATGGCTTATCTTTTGATGGACTTGGTAACTTTAATCAGAAGTTCAAGACTGCTGGTATCTGAGATGATAGGTCTTCAGTGACCTCGCATGTAACCATTCCATTCAAGGTCATTTTGCAAAAATGCCAATGCTGAATATTTCTGAATCCTGGCTGAACATTTCTGAGTCATAACTGAATAATTCTGAATCTTGGCTGAACATTTCTGAATCTTGGCTGAACTGTCTGAACATTTCTGAATCATAGCTGAACATTTCTGAATCACAGCTGAATATTTCTGAATCATATCTGAACATTTCTGAGTCATATCTGAACATTTCTGAATCATATCTGAACATTGTTAAATCTTGCTGAAAACTTCTGAACTTGTAGTCTCACAAATAGCTGAATTTGGCTGAATTATGGCTGAAACAGTCCAAATTTCAGCAAATATTCAGAAAAGAGCTTAATATAGCAGTTCAGAAGTATTCAGCCATAATTCAGCTAAAGTTCAGACCCCTGTTCAGCCAAAATTCAGTCACATTTTTTCATGAGGGAAATAAAAATGCACTGCTGAATATTTCTGGATCTTTCTGAATTCACACTGAAACGCAAATCTGAATTTTACTGAATATCGGCTGAAGATGTCCGAATTTCAGTAATAACTCGGAAATGGATTGATATCATGTGATTCAGCAGAAATTCAGACAGATTCAGAAGAAATTCAGAAGACGATTCAGCCATGATTCAGAAATCAACTTTTCATAAGGGGTGAAAGCAATTTTCTGACAACACAGGTCAGAAAGATTACCAGTGTATTTTAAATTTTATACCTGTCTGTCGATTCTTGACTTCCACTGTTATGCCAATTTTTGACTTCTTTTGCTAATTGTTTTGCTAAATTTTCACTTTGTTGTATTGTTTGGCTAATTTTCACTTTGCAGTTATACTTGTTTGGCTAATTTTTCACTCAGTAATGCTTGTTTAGCTAATTTTTCACTTGAAGTTATACTTGTTTAGCAAATTTTTCACTTCGCAGTTATACTTATTTTGCTTATTTTTCACTTGCAGTTAATTATACTTGTTTTGCTAATTTTTCACTCAGTAGTACTTGTTTAGCTAATTTTTCACTTGCAGTTATACTTGTTTTGCTTATTTTTCACTTGCAGTACGTTATACCTGTTTTGCTAATTTTTCACTTGCAGTTAATTATACTTGCTTTGCTATATTTTTTACTTTGCAGTTATACTTGTTTTGGAATTTTTATCACTTTGCAGTTATAGTTGTTTTGCTAATTTTGCACTTTGCAGTTACACTTGTTTAACTAATTTTCATTTCCAGTTATACTTGTCTTGTTTTGCTATTTTTTTACCACTTTGCAGTCATATTTGATTTGCTAATTTTGCATTTTGTAGTTATACAAGTACAACTAATTTTCACTTGCAGTTATACTTGTTTTGCTAATTTTTCACTCCGTAATACTTGTTTTGCTGTAATACTTGATTAGCTAATTTTTCATTTGCATTTATACTTGCTGTATTATTGTTTTCACTTTGCAGTTAATCTTGTTTTTTGGTTTTTTTTCACTTTACAGTTATACTTGTGTTGCTATTTTTTCCTTTTGCAGTTATACTTATTTTGCAAGTTATTCACTTTGCAGTTATACATGTTTTGCTATTTTTTCACTTGCATTTGTATTTGTTTTCCTATTTTTTTCACTTTGTAATTACAGAATTCTTCAATTCTGGAAAAAATATAGGGGTAAGCATGGTCACTGTGATTCATGAAAGTTTGCATTTTATGGTGCTGTAATTGTGGATGCAAGCAGCTGCAAAAGAATGCTATAATGCATGCAGGTAACTGGTTGAATTAATACCTCCTGAAACTGCTGATTTAAATACAGGAGCAGGGCCTATATTAAAGTTCCCCATGATTCCTGAGGTTACACTTTGGGGGATTTTTTATCATACCATGTATCTTAAATACCAAAATTAACTTGAACTTGTAAACACCAGGTGTCCTGTGTATATCTGAGTGCATCTGCTTGATCATGCTAAAGTTAAGAAATAAAATTCTTACATATTTCCTTGTAATAAAACATACAATTTTAATTTGTAGCAAGAGTGATTTTGTCTGATTTCAAGTACTAAGATAATTCTTGTAAGTACATCAGCAGCTATATTAATGCTTTGGTAATTACATCTATAACATTTTGATGGAGGGTTTTCATAGCACATACCAATAAACTTGAAATAAAGCCCTCAAGATGTTTCTTATTCAATTTGCCAAATGTTGAAACTTAGAAAGCAACAGTTTTATTTTTGAACAGTATGATTTATGGCTTGAGCAAAAGTTATTGTGAGAGAACATCTGGCTTTTAGTCAAAATAGTGTCAGACATGTTCAAAATATGTGGAAATGTCTCTTGAAGCTGCAGATGCAGAACTTGTTTTGGTAGGGTATTGGCATTTATGCTATTATGAAGACTTAATTGTACTGTTTTCTTCTCAATCAGCAGCCAAACAGAAGGACCATCCAAACTAAGAAGGTACTATATTACATCAAATAATAAAGTCCAGTTTGCTTCCTATATATCTATGGAAAATTTTGCTAACGCAATTGGCAAATCAGCTTTAAAACAGAATGAAATAAAGGCTCATTGAGCCTTTATTTCATTCTGTTCTAACGCTGATTCAAAATGGAGGATCATAGTGATCGACTGTCTTGAGTTGTACAGAGACGAGCAAACGGAAAATGAAATTTCAACATGAAAGAAAAAATTAGTGTGCCATAGCTGCTATTCTCTCAGAACTCCATATCCATTTCTTTATTCCATGGAAAATATGATAGAAATACATGGACAAATTTAAAGAGTAACTACATTTCAGGAACTGACTGAATCAGATCCCAAACCCTATCCCCAACATCAAAGGGAAAGATTGACAAAGACATCCCAACAAACAATAAATTACAAGTGATAAGCCGAGTCAGCAGCTCTTTCCCAAATAGGTGGCAACTCAGCTATCTTTATTGAACTAAATAATTTAGACCAACAGAAGGGTTACAACAGACTAAGCAAATTATACGAAAAACATTTAACAACTGTTTTTACCTATTTTCTTTTTTTATTATAGAAGGGTTAAAATGAGAACAAAATAAATTAAACAGCACCAAACATAAAACAAATGCAACCGCAACGAAAGTACCGCCTCGGGACGGTCAGTAATAACTACTGGGGGGTTTAAACCGGTTTTACTGGGCCCAAACCTTCACAAAGCATTGTTCTCACTGAACTCACCGAATTGTCCATGATGCATCATATGGATGTCTATGAAAATGACGGATCATAATAGAAACAAGCATCCCTGAGTAGAAAGATCAAAGGTCAACCTATGGTCTTGATCCCAATAAAGATGAAAGAGTATGAATGATCCCATGCAAATGTTACATACCGTAATCGACCCATTTACCGCACCGGGCGCTTAACTTTTTCAAAATTGCAACAAAAAGATGTGGTTAAAATGTATTTAATAACCGCACACTCAGAACAATGAAATGCAGGGTGACTGGAAAGAGGCAACATGGGTAGGACTGGAAATACTTTGTGTTTATACTTTTCATGAGTTCGAATATCCCTGTTATATATTGGGTTTTGTGAGAGTTTCAAAGAAAAAGCAGTGTGCGCTTGTGCAGTTTGTCCGGAAATGGCCTTGGTGTGCGGTTATAGGGGCATGTGCGGTAAATGGGTCGATTACGGTATCATTTTAATTTCAAAGTCACAAGCCATTTCAGAAGAAGATTTTGAAAGGTTTTTGCTTATATCATAAGCATCTTGGTCGTGTGACCACAACCATTCATACAGACTTTCATTCTGCTGCTCATTCAGTTTCCCATGTGTGTCTTTTGTAGACTTGTGTCAATTTTTCCGTGTGTGCTTCTCTCCCTATTGGCTTTGAGAGCGGGATGGGGGATTTGATTGTATTCATTCCTGATCATTGTCTATCTTTTTACTTTTCATTTTTTTAATTTTGAGTGCTCATTTTAAAGTGTGTATACACATGTACACACAAAACTGATGACTCAGAAAACACTGTAAAGAGGGAGATAACTTCATTTATAGTCTGGTATTTGCTTGGCTGTGGGAGGGGAGACTGGGGGGTTGGGGCTGGATTTCTGCTCCAATGGGGCTAGCTACTATTAAAGGGGAGAAAAAATGTTCTCTAAAGAAAGCAAACTATTTCCTTTGCATGAAGAGAGGCAAAATCTTACAAATCCAGGTGATTTCCCTTGGAAGTATTTCCATTCACATATTCACATTAAGTGAAGACATTAGACATATCTCAATTACCATGACTTTTATGACATGTGTCTAGTGGCAGTAAATTGTATTGTGGAATTGTCTGGCATTATTACAATTCTGACTGGGTGGCTGAGTTCTGTACCATGTAAATCAAATTTGGTCTTTTCAAAAATAATCTTTTGAGACAAAAATAATCTCCCAAATGAGTGTGGTCTTCCCAGAATTTTTATCCTGGCAGCTCTATCATGTCTATCATAATGCTCTAAATGTTTGAGCAAAGATTGTAGACCCTGATCAGACTGCTCCTGAGGAGCAGTCTGATCAGGATCTACACCCTTTGCTAATGACTTATAAAACCTCATTCAGGATTAAACTGCATATATGTTTCGTTGAATTCAAAGATGGAAACTATAATTATAGTACGGAAATAACATTTTAATATTTGCAGTTAAGGTGGTCTCTGCTTTTCTTCTTTGACATAGCTGGCAGGGAAACTTACATAATTGTACTCATCTGGGGTGAAACTTTTGATACAAGCCAAACTTGAGATCAGTCTGTGCATAATTCATACAGTGTCTGAATCATCAGTCTCTTCAGGAGATGGAGGAGGCCTGGTACCTCAGTGGGTAAAGGGCTGGCCTACTGATCTAGCGGACTGGGTTCGAATCCCGCTTGACTACTGTAAACCGGGGTTCCATTGCACACAGCCTTTCATTATCATCCGCCCATCGTCCTGATATAACTGAAATACTGTTGAAAAGGACGTCATCCATCATCATCTCTTCAGGAGATGGGATAGTTTAAAACCCTGAATGAAATGGGCTACGAAGGAATGGGATGGATGAGATAATCTTTACGATGGCACTATTACAGAAAGAATTTGCTCTCTCAGTGGGAGCTGATTCCTCCCTCTGTTGGACTGCCACCAAAATCAATGGATTAAAGTGGACATTATTCCACACTCCATTCTATTCCATGTTTTAAACTATGCCTCATACTACAGATGCTGCCCACAAAGAGTGGACAAGAATGATAGTGACAAGAAGAACTTTTGGCAGACAAAAACTTCTGGCATAGTTTAAAGCTGGAATGGAATGGGTTGTACAGGAACGAATGAAATAAACCATTATTCAACTGGCTTAATCACACTTGCTTCAACAGCCTTGTTATTGCTTATTATTGTGTAGGAATGTCATCCCAAGAGCAATGGAATGGACTGGAAGCCAATTCATTCCATTCCATGTTTAAAATTAAGGTGGTGATAATCACTGATTTGGGGCGAGGTAAAAAATCTGCATAAAACGCTGAAAACATAACAGATCTTCCCCAGAAGTAGCAGATGCCTTCTTTATGTTGTTTCTCACGATTTCAAAAGGTAATTTTGTGCGCAAAAATCTGAAAAATAACCATCATTATTAAAAATGTAATAGGGTCTGAAGGTTCTTTAATACATTATGGAGAGCGTCCTACCAATTATTTTTTCCATTTTTTTAACACATTTCTATTTTTCAATTTCAACCCTATTTAGATAAAGTAAATGTTCGGAAATTTAGTCAAGCTTTAAGTAGATTAAGAATGTCATCTCACAGATTAGAGATTGAAGCAGGTAGATGGGTAAAACCAAACAGTATTCCGTTAGCAGAAAGAAGATGCAATTTTTGTCAAATCCTTGAAGACGAGTACCATTTTGTATTAGAATGTCCCGTTTATATCGATCTAAGAAAACAGTATATCCCGCAATATTACTGGAGAAGACCGAGTATGTTTAAACTCATCGATTTAGTAAATTCAACTAACATTAACTGTATTCGTAAGGTATGTGTTTTTATATTCCACGCTCTTAAACTGCGTACAGATTTATTATATGGTGTGGGCTCTCGTAACTGAACTATCTTTTCATTCAAACTAGCTAGATACGATATCTAGTATATTTACCTCGCTAACTATATTTGGTCGAAATATATGTAGGGCATTATAAATTCGAAAAATGGACATCAGTGTATTTCAAAATCCATTGAGAAGTGTTTTCTTGACAAAGTATCGCCTATCTAATTTTTATATCGGGCATTGGTGCAGACGAGTACATATTGCCAATTATGGAGCCAGCTACAGACTTGGTAAGGGCTCGACCCAATCGGTTATCAGTTGGCTACATAATTTTCGCTTTTATGTTGTATAAATTTCATTTTCTGATTAGAATGAATAAGGATAAGGGGCTTGTTAAAGATTTATCCTGATCTGCTTATATATTCTCTTACATTTCTTAATATCTCGGACAACTGATCTATCATACATTTCAATTTGTAAAGTTGAGTATTTCATTTATTATATAGCAAAGGTGCTTATGGGGTAGTTGCTGAATATCATGGAGTTGGCTATAAACTCGGTAGGGATCGACCCAATCAGTTGCCAGCCAACCCCATGATCTCGATTTCAGTTTCAATTGAATATTGTGATATTACTCTAACTTGGGGTCTGGAACGGTTTGGGAAACTTAACAATGAATAAGCAATGTTAGGCAAATTTTACTGGTGTTTTGTTACTTATGTTCTATCTTTTTGTATCTCAGTATTTAGATAATTTATTGATATTTATGTATTTATGTTAGTACATGAATAAAATTTAGTTATATTACATAGTCCATGCTTATTTCGGGGGTAGCATTGCATGCGGGTCATGCTGTTTGGACATTGGTTCCGCCACATGTACCCGTATGCAAGCCGCCGTTGATTTAAGTCTGAAATCTGTAAAAAAAAAAAAAATGTTTCCAGCAATTATTCATGTACTTACAGGAGTGCATATGCATGTGTTACTTCATGTGATGCGACAGTAAACAAAGTAGTTATTTCGTTTTTGGATAACAAGTGTACCAGTGTGAATTTCATGATGAGACGCAGGCACTGCGTGTCACTATGGATTTCATGCTGCTACAATGATATGCTATTGATATCCTGCCTGTATCAATATGTTTTGTTATTGTATATGATTATGTTGTTTTGTACTATGGGAGTGCAAATTATATGATGTATTTAAAGAACACCTTCTCCACGAGATTACCATTTCCAGTACATGTTGGTCCAACTTTGTATAAACAGTGTTTGACAAAATTTAGTATATTATGCCAGTTGATTTACTATTGCACTCAGTAATTGTACTGCACATTTTCTATATGTTACACTGTCATATGCCATCATGTATGATATGTTGTATCCTCATGGGCTTTTTAGCCTTCTGGAATTTGAAAATAAATAAACTCTAAACTCTAAACTCATTTTCAGGCTGGGCAGATGAAGAATGGTCTTTTCTGTCTCCAAATATTTGTCAAAATAAACAGTAGAGTCCATTTTCAAGGTTGAACAATTTCATATACACACCTGTGTCATAGTGGTAAAAATTCTAAATATTGGGACACTAAAAATAATTACCATAACTGTCCCAAAATTGGAACAGTTTAGTTTTACAGTGCAGTAATGTGCCCAAAAAATGCAAATGGGATGGCAAATAGTGTAGACCCTGATCAGACTGCTCCTGTCTGATCTGGGTTTGCACTATTTGTTCAGACCTAAATGTCCCAATATATAGAATTTTTATGGTATACTGTGAGTATGGTAAAGGTATAACTGCTCTACCTGTATTTAATTAATGCATGCAGTGTACATGCACCATACATGGTCAGACATTTGAGAAAAAGTGACTGATTTCATCTGGTCTACCTTTCAAATTTGAGAAGAAAGAGTTGGAACAAATAATTGCTAGGACGCTCTTTTTAATGCATTAAAGAAACTTCAGAGCTAAGTATTTTTTCAAGAATGAAGTTAATTTTCTACATTTTAGCGCACAAAATTACCCTTTGATTTTTTCCATATAAAACACTTTTTTTAACATTATGTCCCTCTATTCTGTATTCTAAACTGTAGAGAACAACAAAAATAAGCAGTCAGCAAACTTTCAGGTAGGTACGTTCATTGTTTACGGTTTTATGCAGATTTTTGTATTTACCACAAATCACCACCTTAAGCTATGCCAAAATCTCCACTATATCTGTGGAGCTGGTTTCACAGTAGACTCATACAAGTCTCCTACATAAAGTATATATATATATTTTTTTTTTTAATATTTTGCAATCTGAAACAAGTTTCATGTATAGATTGGTTTGAAGTATTCAGCTGGTATCAGAGAGGTATCGATATTGCTGAATATGAGACTGAAAATCTGTCTGGGTTCAAAGATTGATCAAATTCAGACCACTTTACTTCCTAAAACAATATTTATTTTCATACTTTCTTTACATTGTAGCTCAGACAGTCTCAACATGTTTCACCTGTTTATTTGCTACTTAAATCCATTTCAAGCTACTTGCATTTTCAAATCCTAAATAAATATTTTTCTTTTTGTATGATAATATTTTTGCTGGGACTTGATATGGTTAATTCATATGATAGGCCAAAAAAATCATAGCTACCTACATACTGCCTTTACTCTAAATGATTCAGATTAGACTGTCAACGCAAACAGTGTTGACCCAGATCAAACTGCTCCTAAGGAGCAGTTTGATCAGGATCTACAATGTGTGCCAACAATACAGAGAGAATCCTCAAATGATAGTGCAAAAAAATTTAATCAAATTTCAAAGACCACATTGCTTATTACAGATATCTAATATGAAATGCCTGAAGTTTTACGGAAATACGGAAATACGTATACATATTTGGGTTGAATACGTATAATTACATCCACTGATTTACTATCAAATGCACTGAACTTATAAAATAGTTTCTATTATGACATGGTTTTATTTACGGTTAGCGCAATATTATTTACGGTTAGCGCATACGATCAAACGGGTGCTACATCAAATACCGACAAATAAGCAAAGCTTGTGAAATTCTTCAGGCATAGTATCATCTTTCTGTATACCAAGTATGTTCTAAAAATTGGGACACGAGTGCTGCAGCAAACAGTGCAGACCCAGATCAGACTGCTGCAATCTGATCAGGGTCTGATAGATGGATGACTTGCAATTTTACATCCTTTTAAACAGCAGGATGATGATGATAATGAAAGGCTGTGTGCAAATTGGCACCCTGTTTATGTTTTAAAAGATTTCTGCCTCCAGGGTGTCTTAAACCGGAGACCACTAAATCAGCAGGCCAGCACTTCAACCCACTGAACTACAGAGGCTCCTTTCCTGGTCTGTAATCTTTGCCATTTTAAATGGGGGAGGTCGGGTGGTGCGAAGGTGCTGTGTGTAACTTCCAGTACCGGGGCATCCTACTTATTTGAATAGTAGTAGGGCAAGGGCTTACTGTGCTTGCAGTAGGTGCGGGTGGGGGTTGTTTGGACATTTTTTCTCTCGTCTATTATTTCTCTCTTCTTTCTCCCTCTCTTTGGGAGACAGCCCGATATAGACTGAAATACTGTCTCAAAGGGCCGTTAAACCTAACACAACCAACCAACCAACCATTTTAAACACATTCCCGCTTACAAAGCAAAGGGATAATAATGACCTATGGTAAATGGATACACTTTCAGGGGAAGAAACTCATTTTTATTTTTGCCTCTCAAGAGCAAATTCTTTCCTTAAAGAGTAGACCCCATGTGGAAAAGCTGACGTTCTCCAAGGAAAAAATCAGGGTCACAAAAGTTTTTTTCCTGATGATATGGAAAATGATGGAAATTATGGAGGTGTACGGGTACCCATTACCCCTGTAAGTTATTGGAATGGGTGTCCAAATATTGAACATATACAATTATGGTAATACCGTAATGACCCTAAATATTCGAACTGATAGGTCTGAGCAAACAATGTAGACCCAGATCAAACTGCTCCTAGGAGCAGTTTGATCAGGGTCTAAAATGTTTGCCATTCACTAAGCATTATTTAGATGCATAAACGTGTGTAAAATTCACTTTCTCAGAATTTACAAACAATTGCTGTCTGACTTTTGGGTGTCCAAAATTTTAAGGTTTCACCATTCTGTAATACGACAGCATTTTTTTCTTGTTGTGACAGCAGCCGTATGATAGTATTAATGGTTTTAAGATTACGGTGACACTAAACTGTGAATCTTTTAATTCTGATCTCTGTACACCAAGATACCCCCACTGCTAGCAATATGAGCAATGACAAGCAAAAAAGGACCTTGCAACCTTTGCAAAGCAGTGGAAACTCAAATCGGACGGACTGATCTGTGGACATGTACTTTAATGGCCAATTATAATCATGCCGGTTGTCAGTGAAAACAGAGCATTTAATGCACCGACAGGTCAAGGTCTACTAACTGCACATCCAACAAGGTCCATTTTCACGTGACACAGCCCATTTGAGAGAAAAGAAAACTTTCACTCATCACTTCTAGGTGACAGTTACAATGTAATGTGAGGTCATAGCTAATGCTTAAGCAGCTGGGGTCTAAAAAGTGCAAATTCATCAGATTATACCTAATTTGTATCCATGAATTTCTTGTTAAATATTTTGTCTGGTTGGAGATTAGGTCCAATGTGAGCTTTTTTCAGGTTTTATGCATTTTTCAAGCAATGCTACTTGACTCTGACTGTATTTATAATGCTGTCAAATTATTCTACCTGACTCTCAGTATACCACAAAACAATTTATTATCATTAATTGCTACCCAACTTAATTACTGCAATACTACAAATAATATTGCTACCTGAATTACTGTAATACCTATGGAGCCACAGTAGCTCAGTAGGTTAAGGGCTGGCTTGCTATCATCTAGCAGTCGATCCGAGATTCAAGCACGCTGTAGGCGGGGAATCATTTCAATCGTAAACTGGTTCCATTGCACATAGCCTTTTATTATCACTCACTCATTATCCTGATCTGACTGAAATACTGTTAAAAACCATGTATAATTGCAAGTCATCCATCCTTCATCCATCCACACTGTATATAACTACATCTACCTGACTCACTGTAATACTACAAATAATATCTAACAAGCTATTTAGAAACAAAAAGAAAACTGTCACATTCTCATTATGAACGAAAATATGAAAAGACTTGTTACAAAAGAAAAGAGATACAATCTAACCCTAACATGTCAAAATAGGGTATGAAATAGAGCATACTACTGAATAAATATTTGGGTCATTTACAAAAATTTACGTGTCAATGCAAAATAATTTTCAGATATGAAATTTTTAAGCCTCGTCACAAGACACCTCAACAAGTGAACACAGTTAACTTATTTTTCTTGTTTCGGTTAACTGTCCACAGGTGCAGTCTGGCTTCAGCACATGCAATATACATGCCTCATTTACAATGCCACTCATAATGATCTGTCTTTGGAGCAAAATCTCAAATAAAAACTAGAAGCTTGTCCAGGGACAACTGGTCGAGCCCGCTGTTTGCTTTAGTGACCTGTAAGTATGTCAAGACTAAGTAACTGCTTCACTCTAGAAAGAAGCCAAAATACATCATGCTTAGCCAGCATTTTCTTCTTTTGTTCCTCCAAATTTTCACAAAGGAAAATAAGTAGAAGTGATGACCCAGGCAAGCTCAATTTATGACAGTTACAATATCTGACCTTCAAGTGTGACCTTGACCTTGGACCTACCCAAACACATATGTCACTTGACACTTCCACTCATCAAGAAGAACAATTGTGCCAAATTATTTTGAAATCCATCCGTAAATGTAGAAGTAATGGCTCGGACAAGCTCAATTTATGACCATTTAATCATTTGACCTTCAAGTGTGACCTTGACTTTGGACCTACTAGAACAAATGTTCCAAACTGCACTTCTTCTCATCAAGGAGAACAATTGTGTTAAATTATTTTGAAATCCATTTGTAAATTTATGTTGAAGTTATGGCTCAGACAAGCTTAAATTACGGCCATTTTATCATTTGACCTTCAAGTGTGACCTTGACCTTGGACCTACCTGAATAAATTTTCCAAATGGCACTTTTAAACATCAAGGAGAACAATTGTGCCAAATTATTTTGAAATCCATCCATAAATGTAGAAGTAAAAGCTCAATTTATGGACATTTTATAATTTGACCTTCAAATGTGACCTTGACCTTGGACCTACCTGAGCAAATGTTTTAAATGGCACTTCTATTCATCAAGGAGAACAATTGTGCCAAATTATTTTGAAATCCATCCATTAATGTAGAAGTAATGGCTCGGACAAGCTCAATTTATGGCCATTTTATCATTTGACCTTCAAGTGTGACCTTGACCTTGGACCTACCAGAACAAATGTTTCAAAAAGCACTTCTACTCATCAAGGAGAAAAATTGTGCCAAATTATTTTGAAATCCATCAATAAATGTAGAAGTTATGGCCCAGACAAGCTCAATTTATGGCCATTTTATCATTTGACCTTCAAGTGTGACCTTGACCTTGGACCTACCTGAACAAATGTTTCAAAAGGCACTTCTACTCATCAAGGAGAACAATTGTGCCAAATTATTTTAATCCATCCATAAATGTAGAAGTTATGGCCCGGACAAATCCGGACGGACGCACGCTCTAACGCACGCACACATGCACTAACGCACGCACGCACTAACGCACGCACGGACATACACCAAACTGACATTGTAACAACTATGTCTCGCTCTCCACAAGCGGGCTCGACAATAAACCCTGAAAGATCAAATTTAGAACAGAGGTTCACTCCAGGTCATTAATTATGAAAAGCAATTAATTTTGTGGTTTAGATTGTGGCTTCATTATCTATTATTATATGATCTAAAACAATTAGTTTTCATATTTTACCCACAACAGTCAGGCAAGGGGGTCTTTTTGGTGCTTTAAGGATATCTTAAAAGAATGCTTGCAGTGTTTCTATTTCTTAAGAACTATATGGTAAGGTCATCACAAACACAATAAAGAAAAATTTATCTTAAAAATTTCACAGCAGCAAATGAACTGGGAAATAAAAACATGCATAAATCAGTCATACATATCCATGTCCTACTGCTTTATTTTTAATAACTCATATTTACCATTATTTCATAAAGTACTGGAATACTTCAACAAAATTGCTGCATTATTTTTGAAAATTTGAACACCTCTAGACCACCAGTGGAAGTAAAAGCAGGGCAGACCCTGATCAGACTGCTCCTAAAAGGAGCAATCTGATCTGGGTCTACACTGTTTGTGTAGGCACATATAGGCAGGTTTATCCTATTTTTTAGGATCATTATGACAGATAGCTCATATTTGTGTATTTTCACACCTTTTATTCTGTACCTAAAAATTCAGCTATCTAAAAAATCAGTCAGCTGTGAGCTGTCAATCATCCAGACATGCTGAAATCTTCATATTTTATTGTCATAAATGTGTATTTTATATTTACAGTATCTCTCACCATCTTGACATTTTCTTATCTTCAACTTCAAACAAAATATTCAGAATAAATCAGAATTTTCATGATCCTACCACTGGAAATATTCACCATTATTAAATCTTCTCACCTCTTCCCACCCATTAAGCTTTATAGATTAAGTTTATTTCTGTAAAGCAAGATACTACATTTGCTGGCTGTTCAGAATAAAATTCCATTTAAATCCTGGCAGCAATTTAAATCAGACTCTGACACACCTGCAGCTTCCCTGTGGAATACCACTAAATTCCACTGCCATTTCCACTGATGTCCACTGATATTCTAATGGAACAGAAAAACAACCAATGGAATTCTGGAGACCATTTTCCATTCTGATACATTTAATGTCACTGGAATTCTTTTAAATTGCCAGTTGAAATATTACATATTTCATATTAGATATAAGTAGTATCTAATATATTAGATACAGTAACCATGTCATATTAGATATTTTATATCAAATATAAGTTATCTATTAGATATCTGGTATATCAAATTTACACATTTGATATACTCTGATATATAAGGTATCTAAGATATCTTATTTAACATATATGATATCATGTTTTGTAAATAAGGTACCTTAATTATTATATGTCTGCTTTAGTAAATATCTTTATTTGAACATTTAAGATGCCTTATAATAATATCAGAAATCTTTTATTCCATTAGATATCTTATATTCCATATTTAGAAATCTGATATCCAATATAAGATATCATTTCTCAAAGTAGGTATCTTATATGCTATAAGAGATCTTATTTTACATACAAAATATCTTATTTGTTAAATAATATGATAATTCTCACTTAATGGTGAACATTTTAGTAATCTTGTATATTATTAGATATCTTGTATATTATAATTATAAGTATTTAAGAGGATAACTAGTAAAAGGGCTTGCCATACTTTATATTACTATAATGGCACAGACTTCACCAAGTACAACAATTGTTGTGCCAAAACTTTTCCAAGGAATCATGCTGCTGTTACACATTACTGCAAAAGTTCAACAGTCCTAAGGTCCAAGATTAAGCCTTTCTAAATATCCCTGTTCCATGGTACAATTTCTTCATAATTAAGTTTCTTCATAATTAAGAGATTATTTTTAACCATAATTAGAAAGAACTCAACTTGACCTTTTGTAATCAGAAAACTCATTAACCAGTACAATTAAATTATATCTGAGACTAGTGAGGCAGCCTTTGACCAAGTTTTATAAAAATATGAACATTTTCCAAATTAATATATAAGTTCAAATTTTCAACTGCTGTACTTTATACTGAAAAATACCGTACGATTGGGACAGATAGATCTGGCAAAAAGTGCAGACCCAAATCAGACTGCTCCTAAAGAGCAGTCTAATCAGGGACTGCACCATTTTTGTTATTCTATATCTGCATCTTTTGGACACACAGTGCTTTTTTTTAGAATGATTTTGGTATTTATGGTGTGTCTCAAGATTTTTTTTTTACCTCTGTATACAGCAATGAATACTGAGCCCACAATAATTTTATAAAATTTTGAAAACCTTATTTTTTCCTCCATATAAACACAGGTTGTGTGATCTTAACTGATTTGCATGAGTGAGGCAATTTTAATAAGATTCGCAACCATTCGCTTTTTTTCTGGGAAATACAAGAAAACAAAGTCAAATTGCATCCCAAAATTTGGCTGGTCTATGTTAAGCCCTAAATATAAAAAGGCTATAATACTTATTACAAAACTACAATACTTCAAAGTGGCTCTTCCCTTTGAAGTTATTTAGTAGGTATTTTGTAAATGTTGTACTAACACACTAGACCTGGGGTGAGCAATTATCAAATATTATTTTTGTCCATGGGTATTCTAGCCGAAATACTAAATCACATACTTTGTCTAATTCTATTATAAGGGAGAAAATGTAGTATTAATGATACAGCAACTTTGTATCTCTGTCTCTAAATGTACTTCAAAAAGGTCATTGCTTAATTTTAGTCAAATCAGTGTTTTCCAATCCTTTTCAGTTCACATCTCGAATAAGCCAATTTATAACACAACCCCCGGTTACTGGAATCTTAAGCACAAGATACCTTGTAACGCCAAACGTCTATACACTTAGTATCATGCTATAAGCGAGAATTAGAGCATGGTTTGTCTGCCGAGCCATGCTCATAACCCTCTGAAAATAAAGTCTATTATTATTATTTATTATTATTATCTATCTCTCATTTGGATTACAAGTGGTTTTCCAGTAACTGAAACCAATGACAGTGGAATAGAATTCCACTAACATTGGAAAATACCCATCTGTAGAAAGTCGATGGACTCGGTGGACATTGTCCATGGACATTGCCTGGCTGGAGTAGTGGAATGAGGGTCCATTGACAATGTCCACTGAATCCATGGACCTTGTCCACCCAGTCAATGGACAATGTCCACTCAGTCCATGGATGTTTTTTCCTTACATTTTATTTAATAATAGATAATAGCGATCCAACCAACTGAATGCATACATCCAGTTCACAATGCAGGTCATTTATATTTCATGACATTCAACAATGCCAAGAGTGTCCATCTATAATGATAGACAGAAACAGAATGGCTCTAGGCACTCTGCCTTACAGGCAGATCCCATAATAACACTAGAGCCCTCTGCCTTACAGGCAGATCCCATAATAACAATCTACATTGTTTTGATATTGTTCAGTTCAGTTCAGTTCAATTCTCTTATCGACGTTGCCCAAGTAGCTCAACGGTATGTAACGTAACCATAGTTGCACACACTTGGCGTCGTGTATCCGCCCAAATATTGATTTTGTTCTGTTGTTTTCAGTTTATAACATTCTGAAAAACCATAACTAATTAGTGTTCAAAGTGTTGTTGTCAAATTATAATTAAAATTTCTGTACTGTCTAGTTAGGCTATTGTGACAGTGAGGTCACTGTTTGTTTACTATTTTGGATTATACCTATTGTTCAAGACGGGGATGTTAAGTTTCCATATATGCGATATAGTTATTATTTATAACCATTTCATGTAAAAAAGCAGCTGTGGCCTAGTGGTTAAATGGAGGTACATGTACCAATGTAGCATTTTCGGTGTGGCAAACAAGATAGGGAAGGTTCGAACCTTGATATCGGTTTTTTTTTCTTTTTTGGCTTCAGTATTCAAGTGGTTTAGTGATACCGAGTTATTTTCGGAAGAAACGATACGTCACACTTAGTCGGAAAATACCTGGAGGGTGTGTACTGCAACGATTTGTTCTAAACTTTTTTGAGGACCGCAATATTAAGCCAAAGAGATTGGAAAGCTCGTTCCGGTTTGAGACTGCATTTCTTCATTATTTTCTCACAGACATAACAAACAAAGACCTCGTTCGATTTTGTCTATTTTTATCCATATCCGATCGATTTACCTCATCTGCTAAAAATAACAGATGGGAACATTATTCTATTTTTGATAGTACATGTACTTTTTTTAATACTTCCGTTAAAAAGCACGTATTTCTTTTACAAGTGCCTTGAACTTGGCCAAATTTCTTTTTCTTTTTATAAACTGATTGCATAGAAAATGAAACTCTGAATTTAATGCAAAGTATTTGGCTTTGCATCCGGAGAAATATACCAAAACCTGTGTAAGAAACTGTGTTTATATATAGCAATAGCGCAAAGCATTAGCTTTTCCAAAAATCATGCAGCGGCGTCGCGAAAAATAGGCCTTAGGGCATCATAATCTGACTGGTCAGAGCAGCCGGCACACTGTCCAGCGCGGGTGCAGTCATGGGATCTGATCAGTCTTTTTTGGCTTGCCGTTATATTCTTCATGATGATCCATGATGAAGACATCTTTTATGCTGAAGATAGACTGATAAGACTGCGCTAATGGCGGAGTGGGCTGATATGTGTGTCTGTAAAAACTGAAAGAGCAGAGTTCAAATTTATTCATTAGATTTAGAAACAAGCGCTTTTGACTACTTATTTGGATTATAGTAGAACAAGGCCGGCCTACTGTGCTTGCAGTAGGTGCGGGTCGGGGTGTGTGGACATTTTTCTTGCTTTTACAACACTTTCTAATGTTGCCCTCTTAGTTCAGCTATACAAATGTACAGAGAAATATTTACACTCGTCGACGATTTCCTTAGATGAACCTATACTGGGCTGACGATGTTCATACATCGGCGAACAACACACATTCATACATCGGCGAACAACACACATTCATGCAATCTTACGCGTAAGCAACGTCACGGATAATTCAAATAGATAATTGGCCGACGTAATGTTTGATATACGTCATGTCATAGTGACGTATTCATTACCAAACACGTTGGTTAATAACTATTCTTCGTCCTTTTCTTGGCGTTTAATTAGTCAGAACTTCACGAAGAGTAAACAAAATTGATGTAAAACCAAAGCATAAATATAAAAGATAAATTTCATTTGTTGGGAGTTCATGGAAATACGAACGCAATAGGTTCCGTGCTTTGTTGTTCCCAAATGGTGTAAAGCAAGTTATTGTCCAAACAATAACAGCATGCATTTCTTCTCAGAGTGTCAAAAGTTTGTTCCAGTCACTGTCACTGATGCCACTTAAACCAAAAATAAACTTCAGTAAATATTAATTTATTTCTTCTTTTGATGCCAAGTTCAGATGTGCCAAGATCCCATAGACATGGGTTTGAAACAGTCTTTCCTAAAATTTAGATTCAGTCTAAATGTGACTCAACAGCCGTAAAGAAAAGACTTGAAATAGGTCCATATAATTATTTTCCTTGAGACATGACTAACGGCCGGCCAAAATGTTGGAAAACTGTTGTTTGTTGTAGTTGTTGTTGTTGTTGTTGTTGTTGTTGTGTGTGTGTGTGTGTGTGTGTGTGTGTGTGTGTGTGTGTGTGTGTTTCCTCAATTTGTTTTTCAAATAAATTCTACACTTCTTTTTACCTTACACCCGTGGATAATGCCACCATTCAAGAAGTTAGAAATTAAATACTTTGCTAAATAAAAGTAAGCAACAGAAAGTGCTCTAACAATCGGGTTCACTTCAATAACAACTCATGAAAATTTCACTGTTTTAGCTGTGCAAGCCTTCCTTTTAAAAGGAAATTTTATTTTTCTTTCTTTCTTTTTATTATTATTTTATTATTTTATCTTTTTCGTTTCTGTGTATGCGTGTTTCAGTTCATGGTGGCTAAGGCCTCCACTGCTTTGCCAAAATAAATGTACAAACCAGTTATCAGATATATTAGACAAAACGAGCAGATGTTGAATGAATATGATGGGGGTGGTCGTGGTCGGGCGATAGGTAACTTTCAGTGCTGGGGCGTCCTACAAATTTGGTAATAGTAGGGCAAGGGTCTACTGTACTTGCGGTAGGTGCGGATCGTGGTGGTTTGGACATTTTTCTTACCCCTATCAAATATCTTTTCTTTCTCATTCTCCTTTGGACGACTAGATATAAACTGAAATACTGTCTCAAGGAGCCGTTCAACCCAAAACAACCAACCAACCAACCATATAGCAGCATGTTTGGAATGAAACATAAAACAGATCAAAATGGAAATAAGAGGCAGATATTCCTCGATTTCCTTTCGTTGACTGGGCGGTGCTTATTTCTGACCTTACCTTCGACGAGTATATTTTCTAAAAAGGTATAATGCGGTAATGATTTTTATGCTCACTCGCGCGGAACAAAACTCAACTTTACAAAAGGCACGGAATGATCGGAGATCGGACAACAATATTCTTTTTTTTTTCTTTCAACCCAGCATACAGACAGCGTCTAAACAACGTTGTGACAACCTTGTGACGACGTCGATGCAACGTTATGACATCGAAACAACCTTGTATACACGTCAATAAAGCGTCATAACTTTGCATCAACGTTTCTCCGACGTCGTTTCGACATAGTGTGCCTGTATGGAAATTGTTTATCATTTGCGATGACCGACAGCGTTTACCGGGCATTTTTAAGCTGCCAATCATGCATAACAACTCATGAGCATGCTACTTTACCGAATTTTCATGTGGACTGCTCGATTTTGACATTGAATGGCAAGCCTCTAACAGCACCGCCCAGTCAACGAAAGGAAATCGAGGAATAAAAGATTAAAATCTAAAACTAAAGAACTGTAGGCATCAAATTATAAAGTTTCATTTTAGATAACAAATAGAAACAAGAGGGCCATGAGGCCCTGAATCGCTCACCTGAACAATTGGCAAGGTGGCTTTTACTTATCATGTCTGAAATTGTCAAAATATGAGTTTTGGGTCAAAAGTCAAAGAATGACCATGACCACTTTTACTCATAAATCTTCATGTACTCATTAAGACAACCATATATACCATTTTTAGGCCAAAATCTTCAAAACTTTCCATGAAATCTTATGTTCTAGCATTTTCCCATATTTGACCATGCCGCAAAAAAGGTCAAGGTAAACCCAAGGTCACCATTTGAACAGTCTTGCTGGTACTCTAGTACTCCATGCTATTTACCAAGTTTCAAGGCCATAGGTGTATTGGTTCTGGAGAAGAAAAATATTAAAGATTTATACCATAAGTGGTAATGGCGGCCAAGTTGGTCATGTGACCTGGACCGTTTGAACAAATTTTTTATTCAATCAACCCCTGGAGGCTCTATATGAAATGTGTTCACAATTGGCCCTTTTGCTTTTGAGGAAATGGTTGAAAATGTCAAAATGAGCGATCTGGATCAAAGGTTAAAAATGACCTTGACCTCTTGTACTCATAATTCTTCATGAACTCATTAAGACAACTGTATACACCAATTTTTTAGGCCAAAATCTTCAAAACTTTCCATGAATCTTATCTTCTACCATTTTCCGATATTTGACCTTGCTGTAAAAGGTCAAGGTCAACACAAGGTCATAATTTGAACAATCTTGATAGTACTCAATTACCCAATGCTACATACAAAGTCTCAAGGCCATCGGTCAATTGGTTCTGGAGAAGATTTTTAAAGGTATTTACCATATATGGGGGTGGCGGCCATGTTGGTCATGTGTCCAGGACCGTTAGAATTTTTTTTCATTCCCTCAACCCCTCAAGGCTCTATATGAAATTTGGTTTCAATTGGCCCAGTGGTTTTAGAGCAGATTGTTTGAAATTGTCAAAATTTGAGATTTCTGGGTCAAAGGTCAAAGAATGACCTTGACCTCTTGTACTCATAAATCTTCATGTACTCATTAAGATGATTGTATGTACCAATTTTTATACCAAAATCTTCAAAACTTATCATGAAATCTCATGTTCTAGCATTTCCGATATTTGACCTTGCCGTAAAAAAGGTCAAGGTCAACCCAGGGTCATAGTCTGAACAATCTTGATAGTACTTGAGTACCCAATGCTACATACCAAGTTTCAAGGCCATAGGTCTACTGGTTCTGGAGAAGAAGATTTTTAAAGGTTTTTTACCATATATGGGCGTGGTGGCCATGTTGGTCATGTGACCTGGACCGTATGAACAAATTTTCATTCCCTCAACCCCTGGAGGATCTATATGAAATTTGGTTACAATTGGCTTAGTTGTTTTTGAGGAGATTGTTTGATATTGTCAAAATATGAGAGTTCTGGGTCAAAGGTCAAAGAATGACCTTGACCTCTTGTACTCATAAATCTTCATGTACTCATTAAGATGACTGTACGTATCAATTTATAGGCCAAAATCTTTAACAGTTTCCAAGATATCTTATGTTGCAGCATTTTGCCATACAAAAGCATAAGGAAGCAAATTTGACCTTACCGTAAAAAAGGTCAAGGTCAACCCAAGGTCATAATTTGAACAATCTTGGTAATACTTGCATGCCCGATGCTACATACCAAGTTTCAAAGCCATCGGCCTATCGCTTCTGGAGAAGAAGATTTTTCTAGGTTTTTACCATATATGGGCGTGGCGGCCATGTTGGTCATGTGACCAGGACCGTTTGAACAACTTTTCGTTCCTAAGTTCCCTAGAGGCTGCATATGAAATTTGGTTATAATTGGCCCAGTGGTTTCAGAGGAGAAGTCATTTGAAATTGTGGACGGACGACGGACGACGACGGACGACGGAGCCTTACCATCCTATAAGCTCCCCCGGAGCCGCTGGCTCAGGTGAGCTAAAAAATGATGATTTCAAACTGACCCGGATTCGAACCTGCAACTTTCTGCCTGCAAAGTCGCCACGGTACCTCTACACCACACCACACTGCCCGATAAAAGACAGTCAATCCAATACCTTGTTAAATTAACAGACTGAACATTTTATGATACGCTACGGTTTCACCTATCGCAAAATAATGGTCGAGTCTGTTTACATTCTGAGTATCCTAACTGGACAGTATAGGTGGAAACCTAGATGGTGTTTATTGTTTTCTTGTCTACTTAGATATTTGAATAGAAATCAATTCAAATAACTAGTATTTTTTACTTAAATCTAAAGGGAGGCTACTTTAACTTCAGTTTTTAACCAAATGAGACTGGACAATGTGCACTCAGTCCATGGACTCAGTGGACTTTGCCCATGGATATTGTCCAGTCTGCCTGCACTCCCTGGACAATGTCCAGGGTGTCCATGGACAATATCCAGACTGTCCACTGAGACCATGAACAATGTCCACTGAATCCATTGACATTGGCCAGACTGGCTGGTCTCACTGGACATTGTCCACTGACTCACTGGACTTTTTCCAGAGTGTCAATGGACTTTGTCCAGACTGTCCACTGAGTCCATGGTAAATGTCCACTGAGTCCATGGGCAATGTCTAGGGAGTCCAGTGAGTAAGTGGACTTTCTACAGAAGGGTCACCAGACTTCCCACTGGTCAGTTTTCTGTTCAAATGGAATAGTAGTGAAAATATTAATTCCACTGGATCTCCACTGGAATTCCAGTGGTAAATTCTACAGAGGCATATATTCAATAAATGTACTCCCCCATCAGCAATCAAGTAACTCTCAGGACTTGCATTCTTTTATGAGCATCCCATGAAGGTATCTGATGCCAGTGTCAAAGGTCGACCAAGTGGCTCGGTAGCTCAGTCACCAGAGTGCTCGCACTGTAAGCGAGAGGCCCTGGGTTCATGTCCCAGTCAGGCTACAATTTTTTCCTCCGCTGTGACATTCGGTGGTTCAGTGTGGGTCCACAGCTAGGGCCGCGAGCATCAAAAAGTGCCATCAGAGGAGATGGCAAATCCCCCGACCGAAGACCCCAATGGGCCTTGGTAAAAAGGGTGCACTTCAAAACACATATTAGTAATATATTGTCGTTCTTTTATGCTTCTGATTGACATTAACTGTTAACAGATGCATGATTATCTAACACTCAGACTAAAACAGTATGCTTGACTGCTAAAAAGAGGTAATGTCTCAAACAGCCTCCATAAACACAAATGTATAGCATACGATACATTCAACTTTCCAAATGTGTAAATAACTTCTAAAGTACAAGTCCTACAAACCTAATTTTGAGCTCTCTAGTAAGAAGTGAATTTGGACAAAGAATCCAAATCTGGAAAAAAAAAAAAAATTTTGGGGGGGGGGGGGGGGGGGGGGGGGGGCACGGGAATGTGGAGGGGTCAGAGAGAGTTAGGAACACTGATAAGATATCACAGCATGACCATCAATATTCTAAAAGGTACACGGTTATTCAAATTCTGGAGCTGCCAGGGTTATACAGTTATGGAGCAGAGACTCAAACAGCAGCTCAAACTACCAAAGGGAAATAACTCACGAAGTATAAAAGCAAGAGTTATCATTCATGTATAAGACAAATTGTCATGACCCGTTCTGCATATCTGTGAAGTATCATGAGAATATTTCAAAAGGTATTCAAGCTATGGAGCAGACACCTAAAATCATCAAAGGGAAATAACACCAAAAGTAAACAAGCAAGAGTTGTCATTCTTGTTCGCGACACATCATCATGAACTGTTCTATATATATCTGTGAAGTATCATGACAATATTCCAAAAGGTATTCAAGTTATAGAGCGGACACGAAATCACACCTAAAAACATCAAGGGGAAATAACTCAAAAAGTAAGAAAGCAAGAGTTGTCATTCTTGTTCGCGACACATCGTCATGACCTGTTCTACATATCTGTGAAGTATCATGAAAATATTCCAAAAGGTATTCAAGTTATAGAGCGGACACGATATCATACCTAAAGTGATCAAGGGGAAATAACTCAAAAAGTATGAAAGCAAGAGTTGTCATTCTTGTTTGCGACACACCGTCATGACCTGTTCTACATATCTGTGAAGTATCATGAGAATATTCCAAAGGGTATTGAAGTTATAGAGTGGACACGAATCTGCCCAAAAAATCACACCTAAAACTATCAAGGGGAAATTACTCAAAAAGTAAGAAAGCAAGAGTTGTCATTCTTGTTCGTGACATATCGTCATGACCTGTTCTACATTTCTGTGAAGTATCATGAAAATATTCCAAAGGGTATTCAAGTTACAGAGCGGACACGAATCTGCCAAAAAAATCACCAAAGGGGAGATAATTCAAAAAGTAAGAAAGCAAGAGTTACCATTCTTGTACGCGACACATCGTCATGACCTGTTCTACATAACTGTGAAGTATCATGAAAATATTCCAAAGGGTATTCTAGTTATAGAGCGGACACGAATCTGTCCAAAAAATCACACCTAAAACTATCAAGGGGAAATAACTCAAAAAGTAAGAAAGCAAGAGTTGTCATTCTTGTTCGCGACACATCGTCATGACCTGTTCTACATTTCTGTGAAGTATCATGAAAATATTCCAAAGGGTATTCAAGTTACAGAGCGGACACGAATCTGCCAAAAAAATCACCAAAGGGGAGATAATTCAAAAAGTACAATTGCAAGAGTTACCATTCTTGTACGCGACACATCGTCATGACCTGTTCTACATAACTGTGAAGTATCATGAAAATATTCCAAAGGGTATTCAAGATATAGAGCGGACAAGAAAATGTTTACGGACGGACGGACGGCGGACGGACAGACAGACGGACAGACGGACGGACGGACGGACGCCAGGCTCATCGCTATATCCCCCGAACCTTTCGGTCGGGGGATCCCCGAACCTTTCGGTCGGGGGATAATAAAAAGTAAGAAAGCAAGAGTTGTCATTCTTGTTCACGACACACCGTCATGACCTGTTCTACATATCTGTGAAGTATCATGAGAATATTCCAAAGGGTATTCTAGTTATAGAGCGGACACGAATCTGCCAAAAAATCACACCTAAAACTATCAAGGGGAAATAACTCAAAAAGTAAGAAAGCAAGAGTTGTCATTCTTGTTCGCGACACATCGTCATGACCTGTTCTACATTTCTGTGAAGTATCATGAGAATATTCCAAAGGGTATTCTAGTTATAGAGCGGACACGAATCTGCCAAAAAATCACACCTAAAACTATCAAGGGGAAATAACTCAAAAAGTAAGAAAGCAAGAGTTGTCATTCTTGTTCGCGACACATCGTCATGACCTGTTCTACATTTCTGTGAAGTATCATGAAAATATTCCAAAGGGTATTCAAGTTACAGAGCGGACACGAATTTGCCAAAAAAATCACCAAAGGGGAGATAATTCAAAAAGTACAATAGCAAGAGTTACCACTCTAGTACGCGACACATCGTCATGACCTGTTCTACATAACTGTGAAGTATCATGAAAATATTCCAACGGGTATTCAAGATATAGAGCGGACAAGAAAGTGTTAACGGACGGACGGGCGGACGGACGGACGCCAGGCTCATCGCTATATCCCCCGAACCTTTCGGTCGGGGGATAAAAAGTGCATGTCTCATTGGTTCCTCTGTGGTCCCGAGTAAATTCGGGGACAAATCTAATTAAAGCAGGGGGAAAATGTCAAAGGTTGACAAAGCGGCTCCGTAGCTCAGTTGGCAGAGTGCTCGCATGGTAAGCGAGAGGCCCTGGGTTCACGTCCCGGTCGGGCCACGATTTTTTCCTTCCCTGTGACACCAGGTACTGAGGTTCCAGTGTGGGCAACCATATTTAATATGGTTGCCCACAATGGAGCCTCAGTACCAGTGGCATCAGATCTAGGGTCTGTCTAAAGCTGACAAAGGTAAATAAGGCTTCCTATCATATGACATCATCAGACATGAACATACATAAAATATTTGGCTAATTTAATTAAAATCTGTCAACATTCAATCAAACCAGATGACCTATGATAATGCATGAATTGTACCTGTTCATTATCATACATATAAATTTGTCTTTCCACTATTTCAATATTTAAGCAACAATTACAAATAACTGGGGTATAAAAAGATGTGTGGGGTAAATGTGTCAATTATGCACTGAATTATGCCAAATTATGTCAAGTTATATTCTTGAGAACCCTATACTTATTTAAGTCTTAACTTTAACATTGACAAAGCACTAGAAAAGAAAACGAACAGTGGAATTAATTGGTAAACATGTGTATATCCAGATGAGGTAGCTCATAATGAGCCACCTCGTCTAGATCTATACTGTTTGTCCATAGACTAATTATTAAGGTCTTTGAATGCTCAATACCACATATATGTAGCCCAGACAAAAAAATGTTATAAATTTTGCCGGCATTAATTTTGTCCGTTTTTTTTTTTTTTTTTTGGTGCTTTAAGACTTAAAGAAGTAAACAGTAGACAGTACGTATTACCAAACTTAAGGTGAAACAGGGGGAGGGGGTGGCAGGTGGGGAGGGGGGGCATTAGAAATACTGCTGCATACAATATAAGAGGGAGGCATTAGAAAGTCTCTGCGGTTAATACCTCAATTTTTTTACCCAGCATTTTTGCACATGAGAAACAGTTTGTTTCTCATGTGCAAAAAAGGGGGAAAACATGGAGGTATATAGCCTTACACCGGCATATAGCTTTTCATCATTCTTGCCTTAATTTGTCAAGTCATGCCAAACCAAGATTATAAGTAATTGAAATTTCTCTTCAAAAGGTTGACCAGATATGTCATTTTCGTCCATGGTTGAATGAAACATGTCACTTATTATGCTTTTATCTGATTACATAGAGCCACTGTTTGAAAGTAGATCATATCCAGATCTCTTGTTACTGTCACACAGTAGGACTTTCATTTCATTAAGTTTTGTAACCAAACCGTTTGAAAGCAGCATAGTCCAATATCAGATGTGATAATTTAAAGACTATTCTTGGATTAGATGGAAGGATGACACGAAATTTTACATCCTTTTTAACAGTGTCAATCATATCAGGACGATGGGAGAGTGATAATGAAAGGGTGTGTACTATAGAACATCATTTACGTGGGTCTGGAACACAGTGACTGCTACATCAGCTGGCCAGCACTAAACCTCCTGAGCCACTAGGCCACTAGGATTCCTAAATATTCTGGGATGATATTTCTTGATTCTAGCCCCCGTTCAAGATAACCCTTCCGGGGATCTACTCTTAATGGAGAAAAAAAATGTCCATAGAAGAGCAAATTCTTACCCTGAAGAGTTGACCCCCAACAAAAGCAAAGGCAAAATGAAATAGGCGAAGTTGCTTCCCCTGAAAGAATACCCATTCACCTTAGATATACAATACAACACCATGGGTAACTAAATAGTTCAAGGAAGAGTTCTACAGACCATTATCACCATTGCAACCATGGTATAACCACTCCTGAACCATGGTTAAACCATGGTTGGTAACAGTAATCATGCTGTAGAAATTTACAGGTAAGTTGTCATGATGAACAATGCTTTTTATATGACCATTGTTGAACCTTGTTTTGTTTTTTTATTTGACACTTGTCATCCATACATTTTACCATGGTAATCACAGGGTATAATCGATTCCGCTAATTTTCGCTTCCTGCAGAGACTGTACATCATATTTGGCTTCTGCCGAGACTGTCCGCGAACTCTTGTTTCCTGCAGAGACTACTGTCCTCGAAAAATGGCTTCCTGCCGAGACTGTCCGCATGATTCTGCTTCCTGCCGAGAGCCTCGGCAGGAAGCAGAATCACGCGGACAGTCTCTGCAGGAAGCCATTTATCATGTACAGAAGTCTCGGCAGGAAGCAAGAGTTCGCGGACAGTCTCGGCGGAAGCCAAATATGATGTACAGTCTCTGCAGGAAGCGAAAATTAGCGGAATCGATTATACCCTGTGACCATGGTAATGCAAGCTTGCAAACCCTTGTTTGACTATGCTTTTGACCATAGTCAGAATTACCAACCATGGTTGACTATGCTTTTGACCACAGTCAAAGCTGCCAACCATCATTGGCAATAAGTTGCCTACACTTTTGACCATGGTCACAACTGCCAACCATGGCTTAACCCTAGTTCTACAAGCTGAAACAAGCTAGCATTAAGATTGCATGACTGGCTGATAAATTTTTTTGACAACTTTCTGACCTTGGTGAACCAACCAATGTCAATGACAGTTTGTTAATCCTGGTAAGCTATAGTTTGTTAACTATGGTTGACCATGATCTTGAATTTTTTGCTCAAATGGTCAATAAAGGCTAACCATGGTTAACGAACTATGGTTGATTGAACATAGAGTGTTAATCCTCACACTTTCACAGCCAAATAAAAATGTAAAAAGGGTTTCTATTGGTGGGTTCTGGAGTAACAAGATATTCTTTTGGTGGACTTTGATCACCCCATGGAATAAACAGAATGTGATGTCATAATGATGACATGAAACAGGAAGTGATATGTCATGTGATCAGCAAGTAATTTGACCATGGTTAATCATGGTTGACCATGGTCAAATGGTCAACCATGGTCACCACTGACCATGTTCAACCATGATTGGCTGGCAACTTTATGACAACTGACCATGATCAACCATTGTCAACCATGGTCTGCCACAGTAGAAACTCTGAGCCTTGAAGGGGGCATTCATTAGAAGGAATTAGGTAATCATCCGAATAAGTAATAGGATGAGATGTGTCCAAAATATAGAGGTACGTGGAATGGCAAACATTGCAGATCCAGCTCAGACTGCTGAGCCTGGGGTATTAAGAGTAATAAGGATAATTTAAGGATAAATTTCCTTATTTCTCAATGAAAACATGCTGAGTCCCCTCATTAGAACCATCTCGACAAGATAATTCTTAAATGAGGGGTCACAACATATAGTTTCATTAAGAAAATACGAAAAACTATCTCAGAATTATCCTCAATTATACTCCTCAGACTTGTCTGGAGCACTGTGAGGAGCAGTCTGAGCTGGGGTTACAATGTTTGCTCAGGCATGTTAATTTTGTCCAAATGATAAGCGTCATTACCACAGTCATTTATTTTCATTAGTAAGTCTTTTCCATCAACAAACATAAAAATAGCCTGACTGTATCATAATTTATGTACCGTTTTCCTGATTTATACATATGGAAAAGCTAACATCCTCCAGTAGCAATCTTTTGGAAGATTTTTCATTTGAGATAAGAATAACTTCACAAGTTTTGCCAAAATGATAGCCAAGATACAGAAAGATTAGCAAGTTTTGAGTCAACAAATTTCGGTTTCAATATTAATGAGCTATCACTTACCTGAAACATTACATTTGGTATGGAAATTCTGAACTAATATACTTTACATATGAGCTGCGACACGAAAAAACCAACAATGTGGTTGTGCGGCAAGCGCAGACTCAGATCAGCCTGGAGATCCGCCCAGTTTGATCAGACTCTTGGATAAGTGCTCAAATGGTAGCTAAGAGTCTAAGCTACCTCCATGCAGACAGCGAAGACTCTGATCAGACTGGGCGGATGCCCAGGCTGATCTGAGTCTGCGCTGGGCGCATAACCACTTTGTTGGTTTTCTCGTGTCGCGGCTCATATACATTATGAGTTGAACAGCATTGCTATAATTTAGATAACCCCAGTGGACAAACTTCTGGATGTAACAGAAAGCGTATGTTACTTTGATCACTTCAACAAAGTTTCATCAAGATATTCCAAAACGTCAAAAAATAAAAAACACCCCCCTCCCAATCACCCACCTTTTTGGACATAAACAAGTATGATAACAATAACTGTCAGAAGATACTGGTCAGAATTTGTTCACCCACTGACAATCCTAAACAAGACATTCCAAAAAGTGATAAGCAATGCTTATGCCAAGTTTGAATAAAATAGAAAATACTGGCTTAAATAAAATACTCAAGTTATCAAATGGAAAAAATGTGTTCATGGATGGACAGATGTACATGAGACTGTTACAGTAACACAGAGGGACAGACAGACTGTGAAAATACCTAACGCTCCACTATTAAAATATGGCGGGGTTTAACTTAAAACATGGAGTGGGATTAGCAAGAATGTAAACACCAATGCCTATGCTGTAGTGACTGTAAATCTTCCTGATCTTTCCTATAGGCAAGCTAAATATATAACAGTGTATCAAACTGCTCTTTGGATTTAGGTCTATTCTGTTCACATTTATAGATCTAAGTTTATTATGTGGCGTTATCGAATATGGATCTAGTCCATTTTTACTATGATTTAGGTGTTTCAGGTATAAGAATGCAAAACTGATAATTATTTAAGCTTTAGCATGCTACTAATATAACTTAATCGTTCCACTGGCGCAGTGGATACAGCACTGGATTCTTGATACTTTTGATTCCTGTGGACATAGGTTCGAGTCCCATGCTATCTCGCTTTTTTTTTTTTTTTTTTTTTTTGCTACCCGACTGTGTATGTTAATTTTTCTATATATATACATTTTTTAATTATTTTTAATGAGTTATCTTTTATAATTTTTCTTTTAATCATTTTATGTTTTATGAAAAAAAAATCAGAATAAGCTAGTCAGTGCGCAGGCTGATCAGTGTTCACTGTTCGTATATGTCATAATGTACCGTCTTCGCGACGCCACTCAATAAGCGAAGAATATATATCATCGAAACCTTCAGAACATTTTGTATAACTGATGATTTTTTGTCACTCATTTTGATACAAGACGGGCCGGGCCGGGTAGCGCAATCGGTAGGGCACCTGACTCGTAAGTCAGAGGTTCTGGGTTCGAATCCCGGTCTGGCCACATACTTTCGTTTCTCCTTCCGCTGATTCAAGAAGGGCAGTTGTCAGTTACTGGCGAAAGTATGTGCACTTAGTACTGGTTAACCGCTTAGGAGGTCTAAGCCTGCCCAGGAATAGTGTGGTTAGGTTAACTGACCATCCCGACATGACCTTAGTTGTTTACCGTGGACGTTAAGCATCAAATCAACCAAATTGATACAAGACGTCTTTCTAACAGCAAGTGATTGAGTGAGTGAACTCGGGTTTAACGTCCCACCAACAACGAGGTCATATGGAGACGGGACCTCGGTTTAAAGTCTCATCCCAAAGACCGGAGAAGCGGGGGATCGAACCTGCGACCCCTGGATTGGTAGTCTGGAGTGTTATCCACTACGCTACAGCCGCTCCTAACTAACAGCAAGTAAAAGTTCGAAATGTTCATTTGGAAACTTTCTTATATAATACTCATTTAATACTCACTAAAATTTGCACGAAGAAATCAAGACATTTGTGATTAACCATTATCATATTAGATGCAAAAAAAATTTAAAAACAATGGTGAGACTCGAACCCATCACGATACTTTTGAAACCTATTAATTGCTGTGCTGTATCCTTTCCGCCACTGTTTGTATAGTGACAATAATGTTTTTGATATATAAGTAGACAAACTTGACTAACTTTTACCTTTGGACGAGTCCATATACCTGTTTCACCTTTGTGTGTTTATGTTATTGTCTGTTGAGCGTCCAAAATACCGTCGGCGATCTATAGACTCAAAGGAGAATTGTTTATCATGGAAACCAGCAGGGTAAAAGGGCTAAACAGCTTGGATTTTAGACTTTCTACAAATATACATAATCAATGGTTTTGTGGGCAACCAAAAACACTTTGATTACAGGCTCAACAGCAATTTAACCACAGGTTTCACATTAAATCTGTACATTAACACAGCAACATAATCTCTTCTAAACAAGCCCAAAACATCTGTTTTATTATGATTCATTTCCAGTAGTTTTATTATCTGACAGTAAATGTATTAGCTCTGTCATCGAAAATCCTACCTTATTCTACTACTGATCATTCCTGTTTTTTAAAATGTCATTGGAAATCCTACCTTATTCTACTGATAAACATGCAGGTTTTCATAATGTCATTGCAAATCTTGCCTCATTCTACTGACAAACATGCAGGTTTTCACTTGTCATTGGAAACCCTACCTTATTGACTACTGATTAACATGCAAGTTTTCACTGGTCATTGGAAATCCTGCCTTATTCTGTTTTCACTTATCATTGGAAATCCTGCATTATTCTTAACTGATAAACATGAAAGTTTTCACTTGTCACTGGAATTCGTATTCCACTGATAAACATGCAAGTTTTCACTTGTCATTAAAAATCCTACCTTATTCTACTGATAAAAATGAAAGGTTTTCACTTGCCATTGGAAATCCTGCCTTATTCTACAGAAAAAAAGGTTTTCACTTCTCTAATTGTTTCACTTTGTCATGTGTGCTGCCTTTTATTGTTTTCCTTTCCCATTTGGTGTTAAGGGCTGGACGAGGAAACTCATCATAATGGTTCCTGATCATTGCCTTATCCTCTAATTTCTATTCATGCATGTTCTATATCATTAAACCTGCATAAAGAACAACTCATCATTTTCATTTTTTGCCTTCCTTTTCAATTGGGGTGAAGTCTAAGGAAAGAATTCTTTACTTTAAGAGCAGACCCAATTTTGGAAGGGCTTCTTTATCTAGAGAAGCAAACAGGAAGTCACAAAAATGGTTCTCCATTGAACAATGGTGAAGAAGCATGAAGGTTGATCATAATGTACCCATATTTTTTTTCCCTCTGCAAAGAAATAGATTCACAAAAACAATAAGCATCATGTCTCCTTGTAAATATGTGCCAAGGTATTTGTAATGTTGTAGGTCTATTATAGTGTTGACAGGCTGATTTGTTAGAATGTTGTTACACCTTATGTCATGTCTGTAACCTTCTTGTAATTTCTTGTACCTGTGGTTTATTTCCAGTAAAAGACACCATAACAGCTGTGGAGAGGTTATCAGTTTCATCAAGATCATTTACATCAACAACTGTAGTTGTATCATCAACACTTCATAAACTTTGGTGGCAGTGATGCAAGAAGTGAATTATTGTAAATTATTTTTCACTTTTGGGCTTCTGTGGTTGTTTTCAATAAATTTCATGAATGAATAGTCATGAACCTTTAATACAACATAAATGAATATTCATGAACCTTTAATATTTCTTGAATGAATATCTATGAATCTTTGATATTTCATGACTGAATTTTCTTGAGTAAACTTTTCTTTGACAGATGATAGATGGATGAAACTGAGTTTTACATCCCTTTTAACAGTATTTCAGTCATATCAAAACAATAAACTTAGTATGATGAAAATTAGTAATGGAAGTTAAAATACAGCTTACTAATAATATTATAAAATACATTTTATTTGTGTGAGTTGGAAAAGGGGTACTTCTTCAGGGGACACTCTACCTTTCCCATTTTTTGTCTTCCTTTTTGTTTTTCTTTTCCCACACAGTGGAATTCATGAAAATTTATTGCAAATACTAGTTCACCAACTTCTGTGAAACTGATGAACTTTTCTTCAATGACCCCTAGTGAAATTTATTTTACTTTCATCAAGAATGTACATATGATGAACTTTTGAATAGCTCTGTGAAATTTAAATCAACATGAAACAGAAAAGCTCAATTAAGTAGAACTTGAAACTTGGTATATAGCATCAGGCACTATTGTTCAAATGATGACCTTGGGCTGACCTTGATCTTTTGTAAGGCAAGGTCAAGTATGGGAAAATGCTAAAACATAAAATTTCATGGCAAGTTTAGAAGATTTTGGCCTAAAAATTGGTATATACAGTCGTCTTAGTACATGGAAGATTTGCGCATACAAGAGGTCAAGGTCATTCTTTGACCTCTGACCCATGTCTCTCATATTTTGACAATTTAAGACATCTCCTCAAAAGCCACTTGGCTAACTGCAACCATATTTCATACACAGCCTCTGCAGGGGCTGAGTGAATGAAAATCTATTCAAGAAGTCTAAGGTCACATGACCTACATGGCAACCACACTCTGGTGAGTGATTCAGGGCCTCATGGCCCTCTTGTTTATCAAAACTTGTATTTTCCATACAACAATAACTATTTTAACGTAGCTAGACAATGTGGCTCAATATTTTTTCTACCGTTTTTACAAAGTAAAGCAACTTTTGTGAAATACTGTTTGCTTCCCTGGATGATGAAATCCCTCAAAACTGGGCCTACACTTAAAGGGAAGAATTTGCTCTTAGATGAGCAAATTCTTTCCTTGTAAGGTTGACCCTCGTTGAGAAGGGCAACAAAAATGATAATGTCACAGTTGCTTCCCTTGAAAATGCGCCCATTTAGCTGATATAAGACATAATGAGCAGGAAGACTGCATGGGGTCTTTGCTGGCTACATTATCTTATACATAGGACTTACCAACTTGTAAAATAACTTGAATGCTGATTGTTGGCATCTCAGCTATGCTTTGCTAAGACCTGCGTCTTTGAATTAACATCCTAAGATCGACACATGAACTGTGCAAGCCCCGAAAGACAGCATAACAAAACAGGCTGTAGGTCTCAGAATATTTCTGTTACTTTGTTCTTTTTTCAAAATCGTCCAATAGAGACTGCCCACGGAACTGGCTAAGTGGAGTATAAGAAAGATCCAATTAGACTGCCCTGCAAGCACATTTGAGCCGCGACACGACAAAACCAACAATGTGGTTGTGCGCCCAGCGCAGACTCAGATCAGCCTGGGCATCCGCCCAGTCTGATCAGAGTCTTCGCTGTCCGCATGAAGGTAGCTTAGTCCCTTAGCTACCCTTTAAGCCCAAAGCGAAGACTCTGATCAAACTGGGCGGACACCCAGGCTGATCTGAGTCTGCGCTGGGCGCACAACCACATTGTTGGTTTTGTCGTGTCGCGGCTCATTTGTCTATGCTTTAGGATATGTTTTCTACTGATGCTGTTCATTTGGGCTGCCTTAGTAACCTCAGATGGCATCAGAGTGCCAAAAGCGCAGTTATAGTGTTACCTCTAATGAGAAATATAACAATTGCATGTGAAAACAATAAAAATAATCTTTTCCCATTAAAGCAACACATTACATCACAATAATGGGCCTATTATTGCCAACGACAAACACCTTGAGTAATTAACGAAAAAAGTGCCAGGTAAGTTAATTAGTTAAAACGCAACACCTTTCATTCTTTTCGTAAAAAATATTCCTGTAAGGCCAAGAAAAAAAAACATGTGTGGTTCAGGTTACCCGACCTACCCTAAATTTTTACCCCCTACCCTAAACTTTTTTTCTCCAAATTCTGATGTTGGAAGAGAATATCAGAACAAAATACATATCAAGATGACCATCTGAAATGAAAATCTAAATTTCTATGCATTCGGTCTTTAGTATTGGAAGTAAAAGGACTAAAACAAGGCTATATCTTCAAAAATAGACCCTTTTATATCAGTTTTGTCTTATTTAATACATTTCAATGCAGATCTGAATATTCCAAGAAAAAAAAGTTTTCAAAAAAACAAAATATTTCCTACCTACCTACCCTAATTTGTTTCAGGTTGTAACCTGAACCACACATATTTTTTGTATTTGGCCTTATATAAGTCTCTTGTTAACTGGAATATTACATTAGTCTCAGGCCTTCTGACACATACATTATCATCTGATACATTTTTTGGATTTTTTAGTTTGTTCTTTTTTATGTACAAATAAGTTAAGACAGCTTTATTAGTTTCATTTTTGTTTACAGGCAACTTAGAAACAAACAAAAAACAGCTAAATTTGCAAACAGTCAGATCCAAACGAGGAAGCTCATCTGAGGCTACACTGTTTGCAGTAGCTCTAGTCACTGAATTCTTTAAGGGCTGCTGCAGAGTTTTCTTCACTTTTTCTGGAAATGTTCCTAGTTAACAGGTATTCAATATAGGAGAAACCCCATCGAAAAATTCTAACCAAAACCACAATTACTGACAAATACAAGAATTCTGCAGAATGCTATGTCGCACCTGCCTTGCGCTTCCACAGATGTAAAGACTATAGTTTGATGAAAGCATATGAGAAATGGACTAAAATGCTAATGTCAACACAATTTTGGATATAAAATTTTAGTAAGTCAGCAGAGCATGAAATATAGGTCAATGGAAGGAATAACTGCAACATCCCTCATGAATATTCTAAGAAGAAACTTTATGTCTGGTGTGATGACTGTAGGTATCATACTTTGAGTCAAAGGGACTAAAATGCTGGGGTTGACACAATTTTGGATGCAAAATTTTACGAAGTCAGTAGAGCATCAAATATAGGTCAATGGTAAAATTTTAATGCAACAACCCTCGAGAGCATTCTAAGAAGAAACTTGATGCCAAGTTTGATGATTCTAGGTATCATAGTTTGTGAGAAATGGACTTAACCCGCTAGGGTTGACGTAATTTTGAATATAAAATTTTATGAAGTCACCAGACCATGAAATATATGTCAATGGTGAAAATAAGAGCAACAGCCCTTGAGAACATTCTAGGAAGAAAATTTATGCCAGGTTTGATGATTGTAGGTATCTTAGTTTGCAAGAAATGGACTTAAACACTAGGGTCGACGCTAGGATGGATGTAATTTTGAATATAAAATTTTACCAAGTCCACAGACCATGAAATATAGTACAAGGATAAAGAAGAGAGCAACAGCCCTTGAGAACATTCTAAGGAGAAGCTTTATGCCAGGTTTGCTGATTGTAGGTATCATAGTTTGCGAGAAAAGGACTTAACACTAGGGTCGATGCTAAGGTTGACGTAATTGTTGACGGATGGACGTACGGACGGACCTATGGACAAACAGAATGACTGACGGAAAAGTGAACTCCTATATCGCACCTTGCTAAAGCAGGTGTGACAAAAATTTATACAAATTAGATTCTTAAGCCCCGCCCACTTTTTTTCTTTTTTTACAGATTCACTTGCATAATGTAATTTGGTTTGCAGTTATTATCATTTGGTTTCCAGTTATTATCACCATAATTATTCTGATGCATATTTTTTTTCATTAGATAATGGAACTTGTCACACTTAAACTATTTTAAGACAAAAAAGTTTAATTCTTTTTTTAATTCTAATAATATCCCAGATGACGTCATAAGAGTCCTTGCATATTTTCAGCTGATTACCCTTGCGAAAATTAAACGCAGCTCTGTATAAAAGCTGCGCAAAAGCCGGCTTTTCTGCAGCTTTACTGCGTATTTTTAAAAAGCTGTAGAAAAGCTGTGTTTCTTTTCAGACCTGCGGAAAAGCTGTACATTTTTTCAAATAGCTGAGGAAAAGCTGTATTTTTTTGTGTGAGCTGCGCAGAAGCTGGATATTAAATTTGGTTAATTTCAGAAAGCTGCGTCTTTAAGTCTAAAAGCTGTAGAAAAGCTGAATATTCTTTTTTATTCAACAAATAAATGATAAAGATAAAATCTGCAGCTCCTGAAAGCTGTAGAAAAGCTGAGCCACATAAAGACGCAGCTATTCTACAGCTTTTAAAAGCTGCGTATTTAAATTTTCAACAATTGCCTCACCAAAGACTGAGATTTTGTTTTGCCATGTTGGACTATATACAATATCTAGGGTTGTGGCATGTTGGTTGGGTATGGTATATTTTTGTTAATTTTCTATCTTTTGTTTCTAATGATTTTGAGCACAAAGGGCAAATTTGTTCTACAAATTAGAATTGCATGAAGATCAACATGTTGGGTTTAAATTACGGAAAAATGAATATCTGAACATTAGCGTCACACATGGACACAGGGGCCTAGCTACATTTGTTTGCTTAATAATTTGAATTGATTGGGTGCATATTTTATAAAGAAAATAAAGAAACGCATCTTTTGCGCAGCTCTGCAGAGCTGCGTAAATTCATCAACATTAATCTGGTATTATGCAATATTAAGCAATATTACCTTGTTGCTATGGCAATTTTCCCTGAGGGGGCCATGTGGCAAAAAAATCTTTCCAAAAAACTTTTTAAGTCATCATTTATAAAGAGTCAAGTAAAAAGAAAACAGTGACTTTAAGGCTAAACATGTGGAGATAATTTTTGTAACTTGTTCATTAAAATTTTACACTGGATTTGGATTCTGGTAAGATTTAATTTTTCTAGAATTTCATTTTGTTCTTAATCTTATAAATTTTGCATTATTTAAGACCACAGACAGATAGATAAACTGACATACAAGCAGACAGACAGACAAGCATGCATGCATGAAGGCAACCCCCCCCCCCACCTCCCACACAAACACACACAAAATGGGAAAGACTTGAATTTGAATTCCTTTTGATTATTTTCCCCCTAAATTTATCATTATCTGTGAGTAAAAGTCAAGGGAATGGGATAAGCACTGAAATTTAATAGTTTTATGCTCAGTTTGTAGTTTTGTCACTGCATGATTTCTAGTCAGCTATCTGATAATTTACCATATCACTGTTGTTACCTTTGAAAGGTTTTTGTTGGTTGGTTGATTTGATGCTTAACGTCCACGGTAAACAACTAAGGTCATGTCGGGACGGTCAGTTAACCTAACCACACTATTCCTGGGCAGGCTTAGACCTCATAAGCGGATAACCAGTACTAAGTGCACATACTTTCGCCAGTAACTGACAACTGCCCTTCTTGAATCAGCGGAAGGAGAAACGAAAGTATGTGGCCAGACCGGGATTCGAACCCAGGACCTCTGACTTACGAGTCAGGTGCCCTACCGATTGCGCTACCCGGCCCGGCCCAAAAGGTTTTTGTATAGCACTGTTCTAGCACTGTTCTATCATATTAAATTCTATTTGTTTTTGTTTTTGACCTTTCTGTTTTTCTGTCCTCATCCAGAACTTTTAAAGACGCAGGTTTCAGACAGATATGCAGCTTTTACGCAGGTTTGCTTTTTCAAGCAGTAGAAACACAGCTTTGACCCAGCTTTGATCTAAAGCTGCGTTGAAGCTGCGGAAAAGCAGCTTTGGCACGGCTTTGACCTAAAGCTGCACTGAAGCTGCGGAAACGCACCTTTGTCGCAGCTATAACGCAGCTTTAACGCAGGTCTGAATCAGAGCTGTAGAAAAGCTTTGTTAAAGCTGCGGAAAAGCCGGCGGTAGTGGCACCTGCAGAAAAGCTGCGTTTCTGCAGCTTAAATGCAGCTTTTGAGTTTAACACAGCTTTTATGTGACTCTGCATCAAAGCTGTGTTAGAGCTTTTCTAAAGCTGCGTTAAAGCCGGCTTTTCTGCAGGTTTGTATAAAGCTGCGTTAAAGCCAGCTATTCAGCAGCTCTGCAGAAAAGCTAGCTTTTCTACAACTTAAATACGCAGGTGCCAATACTGACGGCTTTTGTGAAGCTTCTGCGCAGCTTTCAAAGCTGCGCTAAAGCTGTAGAAAAGCTGTGTTTTTTTCGCAAGGGTAAAATTTAAAGTCCTTAGAACATTTTAACCCTTAGAAATTTTTCCTGGCAGTTTTCGACATTCTTTTAGATGAGACAATACCAGTTATTTACAGTGTCAGATTTCAATACATGTTGAAAAACAGTACAGTAGCCCGTTAATATGACATTATAAGCTTTGACAAAATATTTTTTCAAAATTTGACCAACGAAAAATTTTGTTGTCTGTACTTTTGGCAATTTTATTATATAAAAGCATAAAAAGGCAGAGCACCATCTAGAATGTGGAAAAGTTCTGCTCATAAATCCACTTAATCCAATTATTAATGAGCCTGAAATTAAAATAGCTTACTACTGATCGGAATGTTGGTTAAGAATTTTGCCAGAAATTTAAGTGTTTTAGAGAAATTTTAATGAGAAGCAAATTATAATTAGAATACTTGCGGTGTACATGGTAAATTTTCAGACACCACAATCAATTCCAGTAACAGACTCATAAAAAATTTTTAAAGATTCAGAAAAGTATAATTCCTTTTTCTGCAAATATACATTATTTAGAAACAGTGTGACCTGGGTCTACACTGCTTCAGCTTGCTCATGTATTTCTGATAGGAGACTCAGGTAAAACTGCCTTTTTTTTCAGAAGTGTGAAACGAAACGAAGAAGAAGAAACAGTTAAAAAGTGCATAACACTTTAGAATGATTACAGAACGTTTTCATCCAGTATCTAATTCTCCTTTCATCTCGTGAAATTTTGATAGATGCAATTTTCAGATCACTTCACAAGTGTTATGTATACTTTTGCTGAGGGTGAAAATTATGAAAAAGATAAAATTGCCTTTGTCAGATAAAGCATATTTGCATGATGAATTATTTTATATTACACTGCTTTGCAAGTATAATTAGTCTCCAGAAATTAGTTATCTGTTGAACTATTGTAGATGAATTGGTTTGAAAATGTCAGATTTGAGTTTTTACAAACATCACACACACACACTGCAGTATGTTGGTGGCAGCTGAAATGATGAATATAGCTTTATTGGTAAATCAGCATTTTTGAGTAATTGATATAAATGGTGGCCATAACATCTTATGTCTTTGTTGTTGAATTGTAGTTATTACGACCCAGTAAACAATATCTTAGTCTAAGTCATGTCAAGATATTGCTTCCAAATACTGGTCCTGTCTACCTTGTCATATACCATGGTAAGATTAATTTAGCAATACATGTATTTCTTACAAAATATCCTGATTATTACTGTTTGTATCTTTCTAGATTCCAACAAGTTGGATGTAATACAAAAGAAACATCACCTATTTGTAAAAATGATGGAAATGTTACCTCCACTAATATAATAATTTTATTGACTAATGGATTACATGTCAGACAAACAATGCTTCTGATTCAGAAAGCTGGCAACAAAATCAGCTTATTAATTCAAGGCAAGTCAAGGGCAAACAAAACAAGGTGGCAGATGCTCTATCAAGGTGTTTTTCAGCCTGCTCTTGATCACAGCAATCTGATCACAGTTTTTGTTATTTTTGGCACCATTTTATTTGGACCTTCTTGGCATAGATGCTGAAGGCATCTATGCCAAGAAGGTCCAAATAAAAACAGTAACAGTCTGATCAAATATATTACTCAGATGTGCAGGCTGTTCCATGTCTTTATACAATTCTCATCTTTGGTCTCCTGATGGGATCATTAATTTCATCTTTGTATTCATGGTACAACAACTGGCAAATGGATAAGTTATTAGCAGTCACAAAGGAAATGCCAATTTCTGATAACAAAAGAATAGATGAGGGCGAAGCTTGGGAAATCCCACAAGTGCCAATATCTTTGAGACTGCTTCCCAGTGTCTGACCAAGGACCAAGTCTTCAGGCTGCCTGTTCACGAAAGCAGGTTTTCTTTTAAGTAATTTGAAAATAAACTAACTTCCGTTCAAGTTAATTCTCAAAATAATAAACTTTTAATAAGCCTCTATTCAGTGATTTTTTTCCCTTATTAGAGCATAATAAGTGCTGAACACCACAACATTTGCCCAGCAATGCCAAGAATGCACCACATGTACATACATTTTTAGAAAATAATAAAAGGGGTATTAATAATAATTATTATTCATACTATCCATTCCCCTCCCCCACAAGCACCCATTGAAGTTTGGCTTGAAAGTCATGGAGCTGTTATGGAGATGTACAGGAATATTGCCATCTTACCCTGTTTCCTTTGCCATGCCCAACTGATCAATCAGTGTGATTCACTCTCAGTCAATGAGGCTGAGCAAGGCTTACATTGGTAAGATAATATTTGGTCATCAGAGCTGGCAAATCTGTATTGTAGATCTGTGATGATTGATGAAGTGTCTATAATCTGTCTACAAGTGATTTCCACTTGGTTTCACTCCAGCAGAGGTTTATTTCAGTCATGCCATGATAAAAGAGGGTTTCATGGCATCAATCACCTACATGCTAAGAATGTAGTTCATCTGACCCTAAAAAGGGGATACCCTTACCTAAGAAGCCATAAATTCCACAAACTCTCACTGATTTCACTGATCATTTCACCCATTTATGATGAGATGTAAGCAGTCATCTTCCAGGAGTCGGACAGTCACATGACGTCCAAATATGCTGGTCTCGTGACTAACCGGCAACCATTTAAGATTACTAAAAAAAAATGCTAGCCCTTAATGTATGCTTCGTAGGAAAAAAGAGATTGCTTCCCTGGGGCTCTGAATTATCAGTTGCTGAACATTTATCAATCGTAAACATTTACATGGATCAAGTCTTGTTTGCAGAAACTCGGGATCAACCAAGTAAGGGTGTCACTGGAAAAGCTGATGTTGAAAAATGCCGAAGTTTTTTATGTATTTGCAGTGTTTGAATATGTACAATGCCAGTGATGTGGGAGACAACTTGCTCTTAGAAAACAGATTCCTTCCTTTGTAGGACAACCTCCACTGTTGGGATGACTACTTGGTGTCTAGCTTGCCTGACAGGGTCACAAAGTGACCTACCCCCCCCCCCCCCCACCCCCCCCAAAAAAAAAAACGTATATATACGGGATTAGCATGAGATGGGCTAAGGTAAATATATGTATCTGCATGTTTTTGCACTATTTTCATAAAAGGAATAACTTAAGTTATAAATTAAGCTCTTTCTTCTCTTCAACTCTTATAGAAATAGGAGCAAATTCTTTCCTTTAAGAGTTGACCCCCATTCAGAAGGGAGGCAAGACTGAAAAAGGTGGTGCTTCATGATGAAAGTGCACTCATTCACTTCAATTAATGCATTTTTTGCAATAAACACTGTCACTGGGCGTGACCCACTAAGAAACTACTATCTCTTGTTCTCCCCCACCCAACTTCTGCCTTTCCTGTAAAAAAAAGGGTAACAACAATCGATATTAATGGCTCTGAAAACACCAAAATATGTTATTTATTGCCCAAGAGTTCCATTATAGGGCTTGTGAATTGCAACACTGCCAGGGCATTTACTACAAGATACACAATAATGGTTCAAATTAAGTCATGGAATTTGCAGAACATAGTCTACAATGCTAGACTCAGTGGAACTTAAGCCTATTTTAACAGTGGTCAAACAAAAGGTCAGCCTACTCTCTGACTGTTCTTATCTATAATTAGTGGTCAGACAAAAACCATCATTAACTCCTGACATTTTCTGACAAAATCGCATAAATATGATAAATTATATCTGTAACAGATGAGGGCATTTCATCTAAATGATAAAATAAATTAGAAATCAAGGAGCTTGAATAATCAGACAGAATGCTGATGGTGCTGGTGGTGGTGATGCTGGGGGGGGGGGGGGGGGGGGGGGGGGGGGGGGGGGGGGGGGGGGGGGGGGGGGGGGGGGGGGGGGAGCAGGGGAGGGCGGAGGGGGGGAGGGGGGGGGGGGGGCGAGGGAGGCATGGGCAGGTCAATGGGGCCTGGAAAAGATAATCAAATTAGTGTCACTTCCTAGACCGGCTATAAAACCCAGTAACTGCCTTATCCATTTACAGGACTCAATTTTTGTTTCTTTATTTATTTATTTTGTTTTGTTTTTTTGGTTTTTGCTAAAATGGAAAGAGGTAGATTTACAATCAGGTATTGTGTCGTATCAATGGAAAGAAAAAGGAAAACATTGCAGCCCTGGTAGCTCAGTAGGTTAAGTGCTGGCCAGTACTAATCTAGAGCTCCCGGGTTTGAGACCCACTGGAGGCGGGAATTTTTTCAATCCTAAAGAGGGTTCCATTGCACAGAGCCTTTCATTATCACCTACCCACCTGATATGACTAAAATAACATTAAAAATGATTTAATTAAAATTGCAAGTCATCCATCCATCTTTAAATGTTTCAATTTTGTAAAAAAAAAGTGTTTTTTAAATGATACATCATTTTATCATCTGGTATATCTAAGGAAATCACAACAGAGTGATGATGATACAGAAAGACTATAAAATCTCTATCTATCTTGTTGATACTGATCTCGCATAAAATCACACATTTAATAAAATTTAATAAACTGGAAAATTTTATGGAAAATATACAGTATGTGACAACCCTTCAACAGACCAGAGCCTTTATTTTTTTATACCCAGACAGAATTGAGCCATCACAAGACAAATTTTCAACAGAGTGGCATGTGCACCCAGCAAAGACTTGATCAAGACAGCCTGGGCATCTTTCCCCAGGCTGATCAGAGTCTTCTCTGTCTGCATGGAGCTAGCTTAAAGACCCTTCACTTAACTTTTAAGCAAAGACTGGGCGGAAGACGAGGCTGATCTGAGTCTTGGCGTGGTGCACATGCCACTTTGTTGGTTTCGTTGTGTCGCCGCTCAAATTTATTACCAGACTGACTTTTGATATTAATGACCATTGAGAAAATAAGAATCACAAGAAAAATTCACTTTTTTTCAAGCTGATGGCTGAATGGTACAAAGTGTAACCCGGGTCAGAATGTTCCTTGAGGAGCAGTCTGACATGGGTCTACACTGTTTGCACTGGTCTGTCTGTCTCCTTTTATATTTTTATATACAAGGATTCTCTGTCTCTTCACATACTGCAATATTAACTACTTGAACCGCGACGTGACAAAACCAACAAAGTGGCATGTGTGCCATGCGAAGACTCAGATCAGCCTGGGCATCCGCCCAGTCTGATCAGAGTCTTCGCTGTCTGCTTAAAGAGTCGCTACGGGGTTTAAGCTAGCTCCATGTGGACAACAAAGACTCTGATCAGACTGAGCAGATGCCAAGGCTGATCTGAGTCTGCACTAGGTACACAACCACTTTGTTGGTTTTGTTGTATCGCGGCTCATATAAGGATTCTGTGTCTCTTCGCATACTGCAATAATTAACTACTTAATTCCAGCATCGCATGTTTCCAGACCATTTTCATGGCTGTCCATAGTCTGATATTCTGGTTCCCTAACTACGTAACAAGGTTTAGACTGATGAACAAAGACTTAAATTCAATTTTCTTTTGGTGCCAAGGACCCTGGCACCACACTGGTAACATTTACTTTGCTTAATAAAAAGAGATAAGTCAACCATAAACATTTTTTATTGCAAATGACTTTCTTAAGTTCAGGGCTGTATTTTATGATGATATAAAAATGAATGAAATCTGTATAAAGAATCAGATGTTCATGTTTAGATCCTTTAATTATGCATTATGGTATTGCCCCGACTTTCCAGTAATCCTTTACAAATAAAAATGCCTAATAATTATATCATGCTATTCTGTAGAAATTTGGGGGAAATTGCAGGCAATTTGATAGTATTAATTTATACACACCAAAATACAAATGTATCAGATAACAAGACACTACAAGTCCACCAACTAATGCAACACACAGTCTCCGCTATGATTTGAAAAGTTGATCTGTGAATTAATCTGCCAAAACACTGACTTCATTAATTTTCGTTATGGCACCGCCAGATGAAGTCTGGGGAGACCCTATAGTAATCAAATTGTCCATCCATCAGTCCTTCCATCCGTCCATCCATCTGTCCATCCGTCATGATTTTGTGTCCGCTCCATAACTCTGAAACCCTTTGAGATATTTTCATGAAACTTGGAACAGATGTAAAGCATCATCAGACGATGTGCAGAGAACATGAACCATTACTCTATCCACATTTTTTACTGAATTATGCCCCTTTGTAAGTTTTTAGTATGGAAATTGTGTTCGCTCCATAACTTTGAAACTGTTTGAGATATTTCCTTGAAACTTGGTACAAAATAATGTAGAGCATCATCAGATAATGTGAGAGAACAAGAATGGTAACTTCACCTACATTTTTTACTGAATTATGCCCCTTTGTAATTTTTAGTATGGAAATCATGTCCGCTTCATAACTCTGAAACCCTAATATTAGCCGAAAATAACTTACTGATTGACACACTCTTCCCAGGTAGTTCTAGCCTAGTTACCTCCCTTAACAACTACAGGTAATCTTGCAAAAGGACAAATTTTAGCAACAAGGCAATGGCAGTATATAGTTTGCAATTCAACTGCTTGTTTCCCTTTGCAAAATATACCAATCTTGGCAATGGGCAGTCATTTAGTTACTGTCTTCTCTCTAAAAATATTGAATGGACACAATCTCAAAGTTTTTCCCCAATTTTTTTTTTAAAGGCAGGAAACTTATTGGGGGGGGGGGGGGGGGGGGGGGGGTTATGTTGTGGATTCCTTGGAGTCTATAAAAAAAGAGTCTATTATTAAAGGAAAAGCCTTTGCTTCTAGAATAGACCTCCACTGGAAAGGGATGCAAACTGAAACTTGCAGAGTTATTCCCCTGGAAGTTTATCCATTCACCTTAATCTAATATGTTGTACATGTAATGTACTTCTTCATAATCTCCCTGCATTCTAGGTTGAAACATATGTTACTCATTTAAATGGTAAACACAATTTGTAATTTTTCCTCAAATAACAAGGGGCTTCAATTAGATTTCAGTGAAGCAACAAATAGATTCTTGTTAAATAATTACATAGCAAATAAGTTTATATTTTATACATATGGTTCCAATTTCATATCTAACTCATCTCAGAAAAAGAAAAATTATGCAATTTAAAGAACTCCCAGCTCACTGTACTAATGTGAACTTTATGGCCAAAGTATGAAAAGCCTATTTTTGCATAAAATTTGCTTTACAGTATGAAACAACACAATGTATTTAAGAGGAATTTGCACATATTTCTGAAAGTTGCCAAACCACAAAGCTCCTAAAATTTCAGTTTGGCCATTTTTTTTCAGTTTTGTGAAAACTCCACAAAATTTTCCCTTGTGAAAAAAAGTTCAAGAACTTAATATTTGTTCTTGAACTGTTCAAGAATTTCAAGAAAAATTCTTGAACTTCAAGAACAGTTCTTGAACTTCCAGATTTAAGTTCATGAACCTTTGTACTTCTTGAACTGTTGTTCTTGAACAGATGAAGTTCTAGAACCAGTGGTTCTTGAACCTGTAATGTCCTTGAACTTCCATTCTTGATGCGAAAAAAGTTCAAGAACTTAAAATTTGTTTCCTGAACTATTCAAGAATTTCAAAAACAGTTCTTGAACTTCAAGAACAGTTCTTGAACTTCAAGAACAGTTCTTGAACTTCAAGAACAGTTCTTGTCCTTCAAGATTAAAGTTCATGATCACAAACCTTTGAAGTTCTTGAACTGTTGTTCTTGAACAGATGAAGTTCAAGAACCAGGGGTTCTTGAACTTGCAATGTTCTTCAGAACATTATCAAGTTGTCAGTTAACCACTATTCCTGGGCAGGCTTAGACCACCTAAGCGGTTAACCAGTACTAAGTGCACATACTTTCGCCAGTAACTGACAACTGCCCTTCTTGAATCAACGAAAGTATGTGGCCAGACCGGGTATCGAACCCAGGACCTCTGACTTATGAGTCAGGTGCCCTACTGATTGAGCTACGCGGCCCTAAGCAGAGGAGATGCAAAACATTATAATACAAGATTGGAATTTAGGGCAGGAAGAAATGCAAAGGCTCTCGCAGGCAAGGCATTTAGCAAGAAAATGCTGAAAACATCTAAGTGGTGGATTCCCAATATCAGAGCAGCTGTGGTCTAGTCTGGTGTTGTTTGTCTATGTCAAAGAAAATAACGGCTGCTTGTCAGATGATTTCTTGCATAAACATTTGAAGAAAACAAAGATGGAAAATTATATGAGGTCAACTATATCAGCATAAAAACGTAGCATTGCAGACTGCAGTTGACAGCTGATTTTAGAGCATGTACATGCTCAGCTGAGGCTTTGCTGATTGCCTTTGTGATAAGCACCTTTTTCCATGAGCTGGCTCATATTTTTGCTAAGACCAAACATGTTATTCATGAATTCGTTAAGTTCTTATGGTTTAAGAACTTGTTCTGGAACAGTTCTTGAATTCTAAATGGCCACTTCTACAACCCCAAAGTTCAAGAACAAAAGTTCTTGTTCAATAACTTTTAGTTCTAGAACCTGCCATTTAGAGTTCAAGAACTGTTCTAGAACCAGTTCTTGAACTGGCCACTAGTTCAAGAACTGACAGAACAAGTTCTTGAACAGTTCTTGAACTATAAATGACCGCTTCTAGAACTCCCAAATTCTTGAACTACTTCTTGAACTACATGAAGAACTATGGGGTTCTAGAAGTGGCCTTTATAGTTCAAGAACAGTTTGAATTATTCTTGATAATTTAACACAGGTTGTACTAATGTGGTTTGCATATATTTGAATCAAATAACAGTTCTGTTTTTGACTATACATTTGCAGCCCGATGCTTAAACGTACTTTGAATTTACATATATGCACAGCTAATGAGTACTTTGCTTGAATTTACAAAAGAAACTCATTTCTGGAACACTAAATTTATTCAGTGGCTTTATTGTAATAGAGGTCCAGAACTGATAAAGTCGAGTATGGCAATTTGATAGCTAATTATATGACACTTGTCACCTTAGCGATATTTGTCTGATGGTGGTCATTGTAGTGGGTGAGCAACAACAAATGAGACGCGACAAAACAAAATCAAGTCAGAGCGGCATTTGCACCAAGCGAAGACTCAGATCAGCCTGGGCATCTGCCCAGACTGATCAGAGTCTTTGCTGTCTGCCTGGAAGTAGCTTAGACACTTAGCTACCCTTTGCACAGCAATGACTCTGTACAGACTGGACAGTTGCTCAGGCTGATCTGAGTCTTGCCTAGAGACACATGCCAGTTTTGCTGGCTTTTGTGTGTTGTGGCTCAAGTGAGTCAATTTGGACAAAACCGGTCTTCAAAGATTTGTGCTGGGATGATATAGCATGAATCATCTGGACCTCTGTCTGTCAACCAATGGTTGGTCCTCGAAGATTTTTGAAATTCTAAATAAGCATGCATTAATCATGGAAATGCCCTCCATTTTGCATGTTGGTCTGAAGCAAATGTATTTGGGGTGATTTCATACCTTTGACAGGTTTTGTCATGACAATGCTCAAGAAACTGCTAATCTCGTAGTGAGCAACCTTTTATGGCAGTTTCAAGATTTACGAGCTCGTAACTTTTAAAGAAAATTCAAATGATTAAGTGGGCCGCGGAGGGCAATACAGTTCAACCAAATTTGTCACCAGTAGTTGCAACTTTTAACAATTAGCTGCATCCAGGTGTGATTATAATATGAATATTTATATGAAAAGCCTATCTTTGATCAGTCACGCTATAAAACATATAAGGCATATAATTATTCTTCACTACAACAAGTACACTTTTAATTTTCAAGAAAGCCAGCTCATGAAAAGGCACTTCATACACAGACTCTCTTTGTCATTTACCTTTATTCTAAAACTTAAGGTAGATTTACGAAAAACAGCAATGCAGTTTATGAACAAATGTAGCTAAAATTTGGTCTTGAAAAAGGTCTCAGATGACCGAAACTGGTCCACAAATATATACATTCTGATAATCAAATCCGTTGTTGGCTGTTTATTCTGTTTTTATTCTTATTCCTAAAATTTTGAATGTTTCATTTCATGAACCAGCCATTCATGGAATACTATCATGCAGTTCATGAACCATTCATGAACTGTTCATGATCCCTCAAGTTCATAAACTACTTTTTTTTCACAAGGGAGGCAGGGCTAGACTTGCTGTGGAGGTTGCAATATTAGAACTGCCCTTGCTCACGGGGATTATATAAATACAGTTTGCTTACTTGTACAGAGCTTCAGATAAGAGGGGGTAATGAGGATAATTCAAAGATAATTTTTGTTATTTCTCAATGAAAACATATGTTGTGACCCCTCATTAGAACCGTCTCGACGAGACGGTTCTAATGATGGGCCACAAAATATGTTTTGGTGGAGAAATATGGATAATTATCCCAAAATTATCTCTGGTACCCCTTCTTATCTGGAGCACTGCTTGTAGTGTTGACCAAACCTGGATACTGTACAAAGAGGCTGTAGTAGACTACGAAATACTACCATAAGCAAAATGGTACGTACTATTGTAAATGGCTGTCGACTGAGCAGATGGCTGATGCTATTGTTAACTGACTCTGACTACAGTCACTTTCGCATGTTTGGTAACTGTCTGGTTTGGCCGACAGCACAGGCAAGGAATTCGGTATTTCCCGCCTCCACTCCCACCCCCATACACACACACACACACACACACACAGCCCCACCTTCCCCCCACCCCTGTGTAGCTGTTATGGCATTTAAAGTCTTTTTCTGTTTGGTTCTACTATTAAAGAATTAAGAGGCCAAAACATATAACCTAGATATGTGACATATTATTTTCTTTCAACCTCCCCACCCCCATCCCCGTGAGGGGTGGGGGAGGATGGGGCCACCCCCAAAGTCTACCCAGCCCTTTTAACTACGCAGATGCCTTAATTTCTCCCCTGGTTTTTGTCATCATATTAGACAATGCAGCAGAGGTTCTGCCTCCTCCTGGGAGACCCTCACCCCCCCCCCCCCCTTGTCATCTAGCCCCTTTAATATGCAGACGCCTTTATTTCTCCCCCCCCCCCCTACCCCCCCCCCCCACCCCCCCCCCCCACCAACCCATCATCTAGCCCCTTTAATATGCAGATGCCTATATTTCTCCCCTGGTTTTGTCATCATATTAGACAATGCAGCAGAGATTCTGCCTCCTCCTGGGAGACCCTACCCCCTCCCACATCATCTAGCCCCTTTAATATGCAGATGCCTTTATTTCTCCCCTGGTTTTGTCATCATATTAGACAATGCAGCAGAGATTCTGCCTCCTCCTGGGAGATTTATGTATAAATGGATTAGCACACTCACCCCCTGCTATCTCACTTAACAGCTTTCAAGCATAACCCAATCCACCTTTAATCAATCATATGTAACTGAAACTACACCAATCTCCCCATTGATATAATGATTACTCCATTCTCATTTAACCAAATTATTTGGACAAAAGTCCTGTGCAAACAGTGTAGATCCTGATCGGACTGCTCTCCGATCAGAATTTACATTGTTTGCCAATATTCTATAAACCAGTTTCTTACATGACAAACTGACTTCTTCGAATTCGAAAACAGAAAAAGTCTATACATGCTAAATGATTTAAATGTTCAAATATTTATGATAGATCTCATTTGCCATGTGGAACCAGACCCTACCTTATCAACTCCTAAGGGTGAACCTGTCCTACAACATCTAGCATGTCTTATTTCTTATCAAGAACCTATCAAACAATTTTTGATACAAATCTGACAGATTTCTTGTTTTGCTACACCTGGGTGTTTCAGCAGGTTTCTATGAAAAATTACCTGTAGAAATATAAGAATTTTAAAGTTGGACCACCAAGTTCTCGGAATTTTAATGAAATACAGAAATGTTTTTGAGGAATTATTCAGATGTCTTCTCCCTACCAAGAATTCCCTCCCCCCACCACGCACCCACCACCACCACCCCCCAGGCCAGGGCCCACCCCAAAAAAATGCATACTCCCTTCACCAATTTTAAACCAATTAAAGTGCCAATCATGAGAATACAGTAACTAAAATTTGTAGACATTAATTGTAGATCCAGAAGAAGTGGCTCTCAATGAGCTGCCTCACCTGTGATTCTTCACAATGTTTGCCCTCTAGATTTTCGTTATGATGAACCGTGGATGAACTATCTTTTAAATTTTGCAGAAATAAATTTTGTCTGCTTTCTTGGCTCTTAAAGGATGAATTTCTATACAAATTTGTAATCCATTAGTAAGTTGATGAGTCTGGGAGTATGACTGAGAGAGCTCTAGATAAGAGGGGTATTTGATGATAATTGAGGGATAATTTTTTTTATTTCTCATTGAAACCATATGTTGTGACCCCTCATCTGAACCGTCTCGTTGAGACGGTTCAGATGAGGGTGTTTTAATGCAGAATAAGCAAAAATTATCCCTAATTATCACCAAATACTCTCTCTTATCTAGAGCTCTGACTGAGAAACATAATTATACTCATTCAATTTCATCTTTGACATCAGATCTATGTATCAATCATGTAATACCAAGTGAAGCGAAAGAATTAATTCTATTACAAAACATTTCCAAGGAATCCCAGACTGTATTATGCTCATTCAGATGATATAATTATCTAACAAATATATCTGAGACGGTGACTAAAATGACAAGAAATCAGTTTTAGATATATTAGTATCGATGATTCACTGTATTGTATATGATATCAGTTTACTTTTCATTTCAGGGTCTCAGTCTTGGAATTTTTTTGGGGTACTGCAAAAATCTCTATACTTTAATCGGCTAATTAATTCATTTCTGTCATTTCCACGATTTCATCATGCAGAACTGTAACTCAGACAGCGACAATGGAAGTAACTTTTTATAGAAAATCTTATGAAGGGCCGATGTGTCCAAATACTAACATGACATATGAGCCGCGACACGAGAAAACCAACAATGTGGTTGTGCGCCAAGCGCAGACTCAGATCGGCCTGGACATCCACCCAGTCCCATCAGATTCTTTATTAAGCGCTTAAAGGGTAGCTAAGGGTCTAAGCTACCTTCATGCGGACAGCGAAGACTCTGATCAGACTGGGCGGATGCCCAGGCTGATCTGAGTCTGCGCTGGGCGCACTACCACATTGTTGGTTTTGTCGCGTCGCGGCTCATATGATAAAGTCCGTCCACAAAACCCAAAAGTAATTCAGTAGTTAGCATATAATGCTAAACAAATAAATCCAGAATTTGATACAGTATTTAGAATGACTTACTGGACAGCAAGTCTCCTTAGTCAGTTTTTGTTGAAAAATGATCTAATTTGAGCAGTCTTGTGAGAAAATGGGTCATGCAATACGCACAAACTATGAAGACACCTGTAAGACTGTGCATCTGCACAGTCTGACCTGAGTCTTCATAGTTCCTTGCTGTAACAGTCAACCAAACACAAGTAGTCTAGACATGATCAGTCTGTGTAAATCACTGTGAATTAGGAAGAAGTTTCTTGACTGTTTGAATAATGTCATGAGGAACTTTCTCTTGCTGCACGGTAAATTTATTTTTGCTCCCTGACAGCGACATTTGTATAGAATGTCAGCTTCTTTAGACCTTATGTCACATCTTATACATTTGTTTGTCTAACAATCTTGTCATTGAAACCACAACAACCATATAAAAATACTTCAAAAGCCCACCGCTTTGACTCCAAATTTATTATCAGTCTGTTCGTTAATCCATTTCTTATTCCTCATATGCATAACAATCATACATACATACATGTGAATAAAATATATGTTGGCAGCATTTTTTATTAAGATGGTCATGAAGTGAATTACCAGAGTGATGCCTTCAATCTTGTTTGGCAAAATGATCAGCTGAACATTAGGCACAGCCAGAGTTTACTTTGCTACAACTTGAAAAAAAAAAAATATTTATCTCTGCTTTAAGATAATTAAAGGTAGGTTCCTGTACTTTGGAATGCATCATAATTTTAATGATCTTTCATCCATCTTTCATCCAAGTTGTTGGAAAGCACTTATAAAAGGGAATGAATAAGTTCCACTAAAAAGTGTAAATCAAAAAAAATATTAGAAAAGTTGTTTTGCAAGGGATTTCCTAACTCTGCTTCCCACACCAGTTAGCGCTATTTTTAGTTCGCGCCAAAAATAGATAACGCAGCTGAGGTCATGCTGCATTGCATTTTGGGATAGTTTTAACCATCCACCATGCCAGGACCTCTAGGAGAGCTCACGACAATGGAAAATTGACCTTTGGAGAATGGCATCAGAAATCACGCACTTATAGACATAATAAACATAGTTATTTTTAGAACTGGAATTCCAACGAAAGAAAATAAACCAAAAGGGAAAACGACTATTTTCTTCAACATCTGACGAGTTTCTCAGTAGCAACAAATTCAGAAAAATAAGAGAATTCAATACTGCTCAGAAAAAGACAATATTATTTTGTGGACATAATTGCTATCGCTGGTACAGGAACCTACCTTTAAGTCAGTGACACATCTGAAATTTAAACAAACAAGTAGACTTAATGACCAAATCTTCTATAGTAAAAATGTTAGCCGTATCTGTTTCAGAAATAACATCCTCATGTCGGCATTCAATCACAGATAACAATACAAAGTCAGGCAATAATATGCCCTCATGTACACCGAGAATTTGACAGTCCTTAAATGACTTAATTAATATGAATGGTATTAAACACTTTAAAAAGGGCTTGATAGGGGAAAGTGGGGTAACTTCGTACAGGCGGGTAAATTCGGACATACAGTTGCAAACAGTGAAAGTCCAGATGAGACGGCTCATAATGAGCCGTCTCATCAGGATTTTCTCTGTTTGGCCTGTTATTTTTTGTTTTAGTTCCAAACAACTGACATATAAAGGAAACAATGCCAGTGTCCGAAATTACCCGCTGTCCGAAGTTACCCGAATCTCCCCAACAATGTACATGTTGTACTAACAGAAAAGACTCAGACCAGCTTACACTGAAGGTCCGCAAATTCAGTCTGATAAATTATGCATTTCATGCTTTTGTCTTTTTATTATTATTAAAGGAATTGTGGACTGTTTTTTGTTTGTTTGTTTTACCTTTTTTTTTTTCTTTTTTTTGTGAGGTCTGCTGACATTAACTTTGCCGACCAAATCCTCTGTTGACTGTGAACTTGATGGTAATGATCAGACTTTTGGAAAGACTAGTGCTAACTGGGCAGTTGTCACCCAAAAAGTCCAGTGACAACCATTTGTCAGCAGACACTTCGGTTCATATTTTTTTTTTTTTTTTTTTTTCAGTTTCAGCAAGACAAAAGTGGCTGACAGCTGCCAGCATGACAAACTTACAAGTGGCCTGAAGAATCAGAAGCTCAAGATTCAACAGGATGCTGACACCATAATTACAATAAAACTAATGAATATATTTTCCAGGCTGTTTTAAAATGTTAGCATTTTGTTATACTTTAAAGCATCTTTTAAATCTCATTTCAATTAAGTATGTTCATCTTTTCACATTATGCTGAACCCATTGCATTCTGGGTATTTTTTGTCGTCTGCTGAAATTGTCATCTGCATCAAAAATCAAGAATATTTTGACAATATTGGTCTAGTAACTCTTGTAGAAATGATGTCTAGGCAGCAAACAGTTTGGACCTCAGATCAGGCCCCACATTTGTGGGGCCTGATCTGGATCCAAACTGTTTGCCCATCCCGAATGGAATGGGTTAAACACTGCTGTGCTTAACTGAGTTAATTCACAAAGTTTATTTTTCTGCCTTTTATAACAGGAGGATGATCTCCCCCAAATTCCTTTTCAAGGTATCAAATTAGCCATATGGTCTCCCAGATCAGTAGCAAAGTCAGTCTTATGCAGATTCTCTGATAACAACAGGAATAGATCCAGAGATGTTTGCACACCTGTATAAAATATTTCTCCTAATTAACCCCATTCTCATGAACTGAAGTTAAATGGTCTCATCAATAAAGGCTGAGCCTGGGGTTGCACAAGGCAGTTAAATTACCGTTATGGCCCTCACTATTTGAAAAGAAGTGCTGCACTGTTCCGACAGCATTGAACCTTGATCAGACTGCTCCAGTTTAAAGGAGCAGTCTGATCAAGGTCTACATTGTTTGCAAATTCTTCTACCAATTTCTTCCACTTCAACCAGAGAAGAAGAAAAAATACACTACATGTATTAACTTAGTTAAAGGTATCTCAACATTTAGGCTAACTATGTGCAATTAACAGATTTCAGGTGTTTTACTGCTGTAAATTGGTATTGTTGTTGAGAGAATTAAACCACAGATTCATGGGGCAGGTGTAATAAAGATGTAGTAGAGATACAATAAATGGAATAACTGATACACATATATACAAATTGGTAATGGTAAGGCAGTTTGAAATTAGAATAAAATGTTTTTAGATAGCTACTGAAACAAGTCATGGCCTTTTTATACCGTATTCTTCCTAATTAGCGCACACGCCCCTATAAGCGCACACCATGGCAATTTGTGAGACATAGGACTATAAATGCACATATTTTTTACTGGTTTATTCCTTTGTTTGCTTGTTTACAAGAGCTGAAAATGCAACAGAATATATCATTTTTTATTTCTAAAGCTTCTCTATGAATTTAAAGGTTAAGCATCAGAGAAAAGCTGCCTATAAGCAGCTTTTCTCTGATGCTTTACCTTTAAATTTGTTCCTTTCAATATAAAATAACCTATTAAAATGTGCGCTAATAAGAAAGAAAGTTTACTACAAGTATTTGCCACCATTTTGAAAAAGTTAAGCGCACAGGGCGCTAATAAGGTCGATTACGGTAAGTGCTACCCTACTGAAACAAAAGCTTTTCAAAATTTATACTTTTAAAGAAGAAAATTGTATTGTACCATTTGTAAGAAAAAGTAACCTTAGATCAAAATGACAGCTGCGTCAAGAATAAATGTCATACATAAGCTTAAGGTTCAAATGAAAGCTCCAAGTATACAAGTCAAACATGGCAGCAACATTTGTACAGACCCTTGAAAAACAATATTTTTGAGTACAAACGCAGAAAATATTTGGCAGTATTTGATCTGATAACATAATCAAGCATAACAATAACTGCCAATAATCTTCTTTTTTATAGGCAGTAAAGAGGAAAACGGTGTATAAAACAGGATTGGCAATTTGCACAATATCAAAATTACTCCAAATACTGTTGATGCCTTCATCAATTATTGTAATCACAGTATCCCTAAAGCTGAACAATCTCATTTCAAGTGGTCCTGGCAGAATGACAAACAGAGTAGATCCTTGGGAGCAGTCTGATCAGGATCTACACTGTTTGCACAGGCACTGCAGTCCAAGTATTTACTGTCATTATGACAAAATGGAATTGCATGATATTGAAGGCATAGCTGCTTCATGCGCTATGTTTGCCAAAAAGATCCTTCCAAATTGTGCAAAAATCACCAACTTTAATCTCAAAAGCATCTGTATCTGAGCTGTCTCACCAGAAAAGCCACTGATTGCTGGCCTATCTGAAAAGACTTGTTATAATCTTCTGGGCTCATCAGAATCTTGACTGATCAAAACAGCGCAAGAATCTGCTCATCTTGAAGACTCTCACAGTGGAGCAGTTGAAGGGCTCTGATAAGACTGCATAGATTCACAGGCTATCCGATGTCTCTGCAAGTAGCAACTGGCAATGAAAACCATTTCATGCAAGTCGGAATACATATTATAGAGAAAAGTGAATTGGCTCTTCCATCTTTCCGATAAGTGCATGTTTACTTCATACTTGAGGGCTCTCAACATTTTTTATGCAATTGATCTTCACAACAATCTTGATATAAAGATGGTATTGTACCAAAATAAACCCAAACACTGAGACAGAAAGCCCGAGCAAACAGTGCAAACCAGATCAGACTGCCCCTCGGGAGCAGTCTGATCTGGGTCTGCACTATTTGCCATTCCACCAGGAATCTATTGACAAATCTTTAGGTTATAATCATTTATTTTTTGCTACAAGTATTAGAATACTACCATAAAAATAGTTGATTGTTGATAGTGTCTTAACTGGTTAATAGATGGCCAAATTATTAAGGAAATTGCAGGAAAGATCATTGAAGTAGTTTCTGAAATTCCAGGGACCGCAAAGTATCGAAGTATCATAGAAGGAATCTTTTTGGCTCTGTTAATTCAATCTTGGTTTGTTGAAGAGGTGTTCTTTAAATATTTGGATGCTTCTTATACTGTGGAGGAGCAATACATGCAGATACACCCATATTTTTTTACTTGCATTTTCTGAACACTTTTAGGAGGTTACATTCCTTAGTTTTTAAAAAAAATAATTCAGACTGAAATAATCAATTATTTTTTCTTCAGCAATAACTTCTATGTATTCATCCACAAAAGCCATGATAAAGCAGATTTCTGTGTCTGGCTAATAGACAATCGGCCCCCATTAACCCATTGTATTCGGGATACCCCTTTAGAGGAGCCGTGGTAGCTCAGTGGGTTAAGCGCTGGCCTACTGATCTAGCGGTCGCGGGTTCGAGCCCCGCCAGAGGCGGAGTTCTTTCCATCGCAAACGGGATTCCATTGCACACAGCCTTTCATTATCACAAGCCCATCGTCCTGATATGACTGAAATACTGTTGAAAAGGACGTAAAATCGCAAGTCATCCATCCATCCATACCCCTTTAGGGGTGTCTTGGCAAACAGTTTGGACCCACAAACCAGGGTCTTCCCTCGGCTTTGTACTATAGGAGTCCTAGGGACTCTCGCCTTTGGCGCTTGAGAGTCCTAGTGCAAATTGTAAGAGTCCCATATAAAAACATAACTCTGTATAATGATTAAGAGAACTAATAAACAACTGAAATGAAAAAAAAATCACATCTAGATTCAAAGCAGTAGCACATGTAAGCTATTTGTTTTCTAAAACATCTATTTATAAATCAAAATCAACTAAACTGTAATTTCCTTCTCAATCTTTGAGAGTCCTGTAGGACCCTCAAGATTATTTTTTGAGAGTCCCAGACATCATTTTGGGAGTCTGAGACTCTCAATCTTGAGTCCGGGAAAACCCTGCACAAACGTTAGAGTTAGTTAGACCAATATTGTCAAAATATTCTTGGTATTTGATAGAGACAACAATTTCAGCAGACGACAAAAAATACCCAGACTGCAATGGGTTAACCTAAAAGGAGACAACTTTTGTGACTTCTTGATTGCTTCCCTAGGGGTCTACTCTTAACTATTTAAGCGCCAGTGACAAAATTAGCAGAATTTGCAAACAGCGTAGATCCTGATGAGGTGGCTCATCTAGATCTACACTGTTTGCCCTCTAGTTTTTGAATTCATATTTTGCAATTTTTGCAGATGTAAATTTTGTCGTCTGCTTTTTGGCGCTTGAAAGGTTAAAGGAAATATGCTTCATGAACAGCAAATACTTTCCTTAAAGACCCCCTTTTGAGAATAAAGGGAAAAATGAAAACAGCAGAATTGCTCCCCCTAAAAATATAATCCGAAATGAAATCACAAGTCAACAAATATTCAGGACCAGTACATATGGCAGCTTCAGACAATAAAGTGACATTACAACCCTAAAAGCTGTCCAAACAGAACTGTCTGAGCCAACAGTGTAGTTCACAATCAGATTGCTCCTAACAGAGCAGTCTGGGTCTGGCATTCCCTTGACAGTTCTGAAACATTTCTAGAGAACAAAAAAATCAACTTGCCTAACTAGTACCAGTATGTTATTATTACTAGTAATACATAAAGGTGCCCCAATGATCAGACACAACTGAGTCACGGCAGGAGAAAACCACCAAAGTGATTGTGCACCCAGAGCAGGTTCACATCAGCCAGGGCATCTGCCCAGTCTGATCAGAGCCTTCACTGTCCGCATGGAGGTAGCTTCGACCCTTAGCTACCCTTTAAGCACTTAGCAAAGAGTCTGGTCAGATGCCCAGGCTGATCTGAGTCTGGACTGGGCGCACAACCACTTTGTTTATTTTCTTGTGCCGTGGCTCATTTACACTATGCAGCGGTGCCAACAACAACAATGGAAGTAGCCCTAGAAAAACAGACAACACTCCGTTAATGATGCATGTAAAAGCTTTCCTACCTTGAGTCCATGTGATGACAGGTTCGTAGCCTTGATTGACATTCCGTAGATATCCATGGGCTGGTGCCAAGGTTAGGGTAAACTGAAGGTTGTCAACCTGACTATCTTGGTCATCAGTCCGGAGAACAACTTTACTGAACTGAAACCCGATTTCACCATCCTCTAGTGTTGCCAGCATTGTGGCGCCTTTATTCACTGAAATTTGTGGGACACCATTATCAACAGGAATGATTTCAATATCCATTTCTTGCGGTCTACGTGTCGGGAAGTCTGAACCTGAGACAAAGAAGTCTGAATGTGTGCCATCTGTGACAGTGAATGTGAAACTATCCGAGACTGTGTCAGTTCCATCATGCTGATATGTGATTAAATTTTGATTCAAATCTTCCTGTGTGAATAAGGTTACTATTCGAGAATAGTTGTATAGTAAATTTCCATGTAACGGTACTTGGGTAATTGAGAAAACTATCCTGTCATCTGCTGTGTCTTGATCCAAAGCCTTGAGTTCAAAAGGTGTTACAAGTTTATTGCCGCCTTCCTTTAGTCTGAGAATCCCAGACATTAATACTGGTTTCTTATTGTCAACATCAGTCAAAGATATTCTAAAAGTTCTCATAACAGGATTAAATCCATCAGTCATTTCAAATTCAAACTTATCCATCTTAAATTCATTATCAGCAAAATGGACATACCTAACTCTATTTGCAGCCAAGTCCATTTGTGAAAAAGTTGTTATAGGCACACCACCATTGTCAGAAAATTCCAAGTACCCATGCTTTGGAGCTTTAGTGACAATGAATTGTAGATTTTCATCTGGGGAGTTTATATCAGTACCACTCAATATATTTGTTGTCAAAGTAATACGGCCACCCTCTGGAAGTGCAACCCCTTTGTTAATAATTTCTGGATAGATAGTGTCAATTCCAGCTAGAGAAACATAGAAATGTCTGTCTATCAGAGGATTTAGTCCATCTGTTACATCAAATTTTATCAGATCTCTTTTACCCTCATAACCAGTACAAACATATTCAATTCTGTTATTACTAATATCATCCTGGGTAAAGTTTGATCCTAATGTTAAGTTAAATGCTTTTGTTTTCACTGTTTTTACGAGATAGCCTTGCTGTGGAATGGTTCTGATTATAAAAGTAATGTTTGGAACAAATGAGTCAATATCATCAGCTGAAAGCTCTTCATTTGTAATCAGTTTTCTGTCTCCTAATTTTTCTATTTCTAAACCATTATTTACGATTAATCTTGGGGTTTCATCATCAATAGGAAATATAATGACTGGTACAGTTTTTGTAATGTTGTGCTTTCCATCAGTAAGAACAAACTGAAACTGGTCTGATCTGGTCTCAGAATCATCATGTTCATACACTATTGTAGAGAAGTCTTTAATATCCTCCAATGAAAAACTTGTTATTGGATTATCACCATATCTCGACTGTTGTTTGATCACACCATGACTTGGAGGTGAAATGATAATAAAATTCAGTTGATCAGGAGGATCATCAGCATCCAATGCACTAAGAATAGGTAGGTCAATTCTGATTTCCATTCCCTCTGATCCAGTGAACTCTCTAACATGAACTTCTGGCTCTTCATCATTCGCTGGATGTATCACTATGTCTATATGATTTTGAGATGAAAGATTGATTCCATCAGAGCACTGGAAAGTAAAGTTATCTCTGCGAGGTTCAATACCTTTGTGAATACTTTGCACATAATTAATATTACCAACACGAACATTCTGGACTGAGAAGGCAGAAATGGGTATGCCAGACCTGGTCTTTTCTGAGCCTTCTAAAGGAGCTATATTTTCCAAATACCCATTCCTAGGTTGAACAAGGACAGTACATAGGATAACACTATCTGTTGTGTCTAGGTCTTGAACATCAAGATGAAATGGAAGCAGAGCAGCTTTATCCCCTTCTAGAACATCAAGTGAGGGCCCAGTTGTAACAACAGGAGGGTTATTATCAACTGGTATTATTTTTATATGAACAGTTACTTGGATTTCATTTCTTGTGTCTGAAACAACAGCTGTATCTGTATCAGTAAGTTTGAGTTCAAATGTATCTTCCTGCTGGATAAGCCCTATTTCACCACCTGTATGCTTATACTCTACTCTACCCCTTATAACATCTCTTTGTGAAAATTTATCTGTCACTTCCCTATTTCTCAATATAACACCAGATTTTGGTTGTTCAGAAATTATGTAAATCAATCTTGCTGGATCTGTGTCTGGATCAGATACTCTTAATATATTACTTAGAAGATGAACAGATCCACCTTCATTAGCTTCAAAATTCACAGACAATTTTCCTGATTCACTGACACCTTCAAAGACAGGACTTTCATCATCAATGGGTCGAACCATTATTCTAAATATTATGGGAACTATATGCAGACCATCTGAAACCTCTACTGAAAACTGGTCTTCTGTTATTTCTATATTCTCTCCTAGATTTTGATAGACAATAATACCTTGAGCTATATCAGTCAGACTGAATGAGTCCCCAACAACAAGAGGTATTTGTCTTTTTGTCAGAATACCATGATCAGGAGCTTTAGACAAGATAAAGTTCAGAGCTTCAGGCTCAGTATCTGGGTCAATAACATCAAGAACCTGAGGAGTAATTATAGCTTCACCATTTTCATACACAGTAGCACCTACATTTGTTATTCTTGGTGGTTGATTATTTATCGGTTTAACTATTAAGGTGAACCTCTGATCAGGTAAGACATTTCCTGCAGTATCTTCAACACTAAAATCAAACTGAATTATCCGAGTGGTTAACCCTAGTTCTGCGCTTGGTGGTTTGTAACAAATTTTTTGATGATTTATTTCTGACTGTTTAAACATGGAAACTTTGTATCCTTGATCATCACAGTAGCATATATATCCAGCATCTAGTGGCCCAGCAGTGTATGTGTCAAAAGGTTGTCTAATTATGGTGTATTGTAGTTCTCTGTCATTTGAAGCATCATCTGTGTATCTCAAGTTCTTCCGCCTAAAATGTACCAACTCTGTTTCTTCTATTTCCATTTGAAGCCTGGTATTTGAATATATACGTGGAGGTTGGTCATCTACAGGGAGAACTTTTACTACCATCTCTTGGGTAGGTGATTTATTTGGAGGACTACCATTATCAGCTAAGTGGAAAATAAAGCGATCAAGAACAACACCTGATTTTTGACTACCAACATGACGATAAAATAACCTTCCTTCCAGAATATCAGTCTGAGTGAATTCATTGACATATCTTTCATAAACACCATTTTGATACTGCCAGTTTTGAACATCATCAGGAGTTTGAAATTGTCTTTTGATCAGAATGCCTTCTTTAGAGTATGGAGGGTCTAAAATATACTTTATTCTAGAGTCATCACTATCAGCATCTGTTGCACTTAGTATGAATTGATTAACTTCAACTATCCCATTCTTTTGTACCTCAAGTCCAGTGTTTACACTTAAGGTCGGTGCTTGGTCATCTTTTGGATATACAGTGACAGGAAACAAAAATTCAACATTGTAATGTCCGTCACTCATTCTGAAGATTATATTGTCACTAAATGTGTCACTATCATCATGCTGATAGATAATGCTGCCTGTTCTCAAATCTGCTGCTGTGAAATATTTCCTACCAGGGGGAAGAAGCAAGTGTCCATACCTCAATCCATCCACATGATATACCTTAACATCATCTAGATTATCATCATCTGATATTTCTAGAACATCTGGACTCACAATAGGTCTGGACTGACCTTCAACAAGCTGAATGCCTCTGTTTGTTGTTACAACTGGAGCAAAAGTATGCTCAGGTTCAACGACTATCATTAAAGGAATTGGATCCGACGCCAAGCCCTCAAGGTCCAGTATAGTCAGTTCTAGTTGGTATACACGTTTGATGGACGAATCTGATGTTGGAGGTTTGTAGGCAATTTTCAGGTTATTGATATCCTGTTGGTAAAATGAAGTTATAGGTATATTTTGATCATCTGTGTTGACTACTGTTCCTTCCCCTGGTCCTAAAGGAAATGTGATATTAAACCTAAGCCTGTCCAGAGGGGATTCATTGTCTACAGCTGAAACAATTTCAGAGGTTATTGCTGTCATTATAAATTGATTAATCGAGTCCATAACAAACAGTGCATTTTGACTAGGTTCTGGTCTGGTATTGGGTTTTCCAGGAATTATATTAACAGTTATATAGAAATGTTCTTCACTCTTCAAGTCTCCTAAACTATCATACAGCTGTACATACATTGGAATGTGATCTACATTTGGAGAATTAGCTTGAATATGTTTGTATCTTACCCCTAATGACAAGAATATATCACAATCAATACTGGAAAGAGTTGATGTATTGTTGAGAACGTATCCATAACGGGGCATTAACCCACTAGCACTATTTAATACTGATACTGTACATGTATACTTTCTCTCATCATAATAAAATTCCAAGGTATTCCGATTTATAGGCGAGCTTTCACCTAATTTCCTTAATACTTTTAAAGGAACATTTTTCCTGACTATTACTAAAGGCTTCGGAACAATATTGAATTTTAGTGAAAATGGAATTATCAAGGTTTCCGTGCTGGAATCGTATCTCAATAAAAGCCTGATCCTTTCCTGTCCGTATGTTTTCCTTCCAAAATGCGTATAAGTAAGCAGGGACGGTCCAAATACACATGGAAAAGACTGCATATTCAATCTCCCAGGCCTGTCAGCGGGGGTATATGTGTCTATGGTTGATATTTCGCAGAAGTCTCCAGGACGCACATGAATATTAAGGTGCTTAATGGGGTCTATCGTCACTTTTCTTCCAAAAGGCACTCTTATAGGACGATTGACTAAAATTATTTCATTTTCAACGAGTCTCACCTGAGCAAAAATTGCACAAAGTAAAATTATCCAACACAGCAGGTGTGAATAGAAAGTTAATAAAAAGTTTCTGTCACTCCATAAAAATGGACACTTTTTCCTTGACAGCGCCATTGCTAAATGCCTAACACTTTATTAACACCTTCTGACTATGACACGCGCAAGAAACGCGTTCCTGATTGCATTCTCAGCACCATTTGTGCTGCGACAATGAGATACACACACTACATGTTGTCTGTTTTCATCCATTCACTCCAGCAGCCGATTCACGGCGTATGAATTTACGCACCTGCCGTACAAACTAATTGACGGAATAAAATTTAGAATATTTAGTCTGGCATCAGTTCAAGAACCAAAAACTATATAAATATGTTACAAGAAAAGTCAAAACTAAGCAAAAATACTTCTTTTGATTTCGGGTATTGAACCTATTGTGCGACAGACTTGGAACTATATTGTGTAATAGATCTATTCTTTGTTTACAGTGGTGATTTGGTTTTCGGGTATAGTATATGCACAAAATTTTGTATCAATTGAAATAAAAAGTAAAGGTTCTCTTGTCATTAAAATCGCGCGCGAGCGCGTGCGTGCATAACATTGTTCCTATTTTTCTTGTATTCCTGATTGCTTTAAACTTACTCTTGATTACATTTCGAGAATGTTCAGAACTTTTATTATCACTTATGAATGCCCTTTCTGGCTTCTTTTTATGAGAGTAATCATACAATATATGTACAAGTTTTGCAGATAGCATTCTGAAAAGTTATTTCGTACGTCAGAACTTTGGTTAAACAATTTAACACCCTTAGAAGTGAGTTGCTGTGTCTGGCATTTGGATTGGGCGAGCTAGGGTGGTGATATAATGCGTTTAAAAACTTACCATGAAACAAATTCAATATATAACTGTATGACTATTTTAGCACATTATGGCATTGTGGAATGCATTGTAGATACTCATCAGCTTCTAAACTGTAGCTAGGACAAAGTTCATACAATATTACAAATGCTTTATGACTGAATTGTCTATAAATGAATATTTCTGCACCATAAAACGACCGATTTTCCACCCTGAAGCTTTGCTTTTTCTTACTTCGTGCGTTCTAAATCTCAAAACATTTTTAGACTTGCATATCAGTAACTAATCTTATTGTTTTCCCCCCAACGAGTTTAATAAATTCAATAATACAGGAGCACGAATGCAAGATTCTATTTATCACATGACACTAAAATCGCATTTTATTAACAAACTTTGCACTAAAACGTCATGATTTCGCCATTAGAAAACGCGACGTTATTATGCAGTTATGGACGTCAACGCATTACGTTACGACGTAATTTGCATATTAATCCACTTGTTTATTGTCGTTTTAATGCATGGCTTTATTACACTCTCAGATGCAACGTCATATGATAAACTCTTTTACTAAGTTATCATACTTATTTTATTAGCAGCAGCAACATCATTATCTTGAAATGCAATACGCATAAATGTACTGCAAATACGAGTCTGAATACGGTAATTATTCCTAAAGAATTTTCATCTGCTCTGTGTTTTATGCGTGTTGTAGTCCATTTCCCTATTCCATTTATTTTAGAAACATTTTTCCTTACCCATGAATTATCGCTGATTAACACACCGGGATGGCAGGTCACAAAATATTAATTCACGACGGCGTAGTATTCGTATCAGCCCGACAACACATGTGCTAATCAGCGATAATTCACGGGTGGTGAAAAATTATTTCGATTCTAACATTTTACAGAAAGAAAATGCAAGCATATTACAACGTTTTCTAAAGAACTATTTTCGAGGCGGACGTCAACAAAGTAAATGTTTACATTGGACGTCATTAAGGCGCAAAATTGGCACGTTTCGCCCTTAGCGACGTGAAATATCACAAATTTTCACACGACGACGCTTCGTGTGCGTCCAATGGGAAAAACGTTAACGTCATGTTAGAATTTTTATTATCATTTATGGAGGACGTTGTGTCGTTCTATATTTCAAGGTGCATGAAACCTGAATAGTTTCAAACAGTTATCTCCACCTGGGGAACATCGTTACGAGAATTGAAACGGAACAGATATAATTATTTCTTCTTCTTTTTCTTTTTCTTAGGGACAAGTCATTTATTATCAGGTGGGGGGCCGGGTACATTTTCATATGGTTCACAAAAAATTTTCCGACCCCCCCAGTCTCAACAGAATTATTTTTCCGACCCCCCCCCAGATAGGTGACAAAAATTTTTATGACCCCCCCTATCCCCAGTGCCAGCTACCCTTCACACATTTACCATATTTATGTCAGACTGACCTCAATCAAAACCTAGCTGTATGAAACACAAAGAACATCTTCTTATTCTAACAGGTTAATTACATGTAATCATGGTCTGTTTAAATTGTGTCTGCATTTGTTGCACTTTTTCTTCTGCTAATAGTGGAGTTGCTTATGTAATCCCGTGTCCACTTTTTGTTAATCAGGAATGTTATATACCAAAATGTTTGTTTTGACAAGTAGTTTTCAAAAATGATTCCTGCGAATTTTTCTATCACTTTTCAAGGTCAAGGTCAAAGGTCAAAGGTCAACGCTTCAAAATAGAAAGGAAAACTTTAAAAGTCGTGATTTATGGTGGGCACAGTGTACGATATGGGACTAAATTTTGGTATTATGGAAAGAAAATAAATGTTTGTAATTAAAATTTCATATTACAATTGCCTTTGACCGCTAGTGTGGCAAGGTCAAGGTCATTTCATTAAAGGTCGAAAGAAAGTATATAGATATAAACACTATGATTATTGTTTCGTTAAACGCGCATTGGATATGGAATTTCTCAGATCTTTCTTACGGTTAAAATAGTTTAGCAGGCCATTGTATTCAAGATTTTATCTTAATTATCAAATCCGTTGCCATGGCATCAGATTTATGCAAGCATATTTCTAAAAACTGACCATTTTAAAGATAAGCATTGGAGTTTGTTGTGCAGCCTGATGGGTTTTGAGACAGTAAATCTTGATTGTTATATGCGAAACGGTTTGTTTTGAGCATAGATGTTGGACTCCTGTAATTTTCTAAGAAAGAAATGTGTATATCTTTATTCTTAGCAACCAGTTTCAGCCCTTAGCAACCAACCTTTAACAAATTTAAAACCTTTTACTTCATTCCACGAAGAATAGCTATTATGTGTAATAAATCATGATAAAAACTGTTGTAAATATTTAAAGGACAGCTGATAGATTTTCAATTGGTTGAAAAGATGCATTTATATTTGTCCTAGCAACCAGTTTCAGCCCATAGCAACCATCTTTTGTAACAAATTTGGAACTTTTGATTGAATTCCAAATGAGATATCTTCTATTTGCAATGTGTTATGCAGACAATTGTAAGAAATATTTAACAAACAAGTTATGAAAATTAACAATGTGTTGAAAAACCTGCGTATACGTTTATCCTTAGCAACCAGTTTCAGTCCTTAGCAACTTTCAATCAACAGATTCTATACTTTAGATTAATTTTCATTCTGGATATCTGTTATGAGCAACAAACTATAAAGACAAATGAAAGTAATATTTAAAGCACAGCTGTCTGACTTTGAAAATCTGTTGAGACATATTGGTATCTATGTGTCCTTAGCAACCAGTTTGAGCCCATAGCAACCACCGTTTAATAAATTTGGATTATTTTTACTTATTTCCAAATGAGATATCTTCTATTATCAATGTTGACAATTATTAGTTATATTTAACAAACAAGTAATGGATTTTAACAAACTGTTGACAAACCAGTCTATACATTTGTCCTTAGCAACCAATTTTAGTCCTTAGCAACTTCCTATCAGCAGATTATAGACGTTTGATTTACGTTTATTCTGGATATCTGTTATGAGCAACAAACTATGAAGACAATTGGAAGTAATATTTAAAGCACAGCTGTCTGACTTTGAAAACCTGTTGAAACATATGGGTATCTTTATGTCCTTAGCAACCAGTTTGAGCCCATAGCAACCACCTTGTAACAAATTTGGATATTTTTAGCTTATTCCAAATGAAATATCTTCTATAGTCCCTGTTTATATAGATAACTGTAAGTTATGTTTATCAAACCAGCTACAGACTATAACAACTTGTTGAAAAAGAGGCGTATATTTTGTCCATAGCAACGACACTTAGCACTTCGCAACTTTCTCTTAACAAATTCTAGACATTGTACTGAACTTCATAAGGGATATCTTTTATGTGCAACAAACTTTGAAGACAATTTGAAGTATTGCCGGCTGAATTTGAAAATTTGGTGGAAAAATATGGGTATATATTTGTCCTTAGCAACCGATTAAAGCACTTGACAACCATCTTCCAACAGATTTAGAGCTATTGAAAGAATTCCAAACAAATCATCTTCTATTTACAATGTATCATATTAACTGTTGTATATACTTTTGAAGCGTAAGTATTGGACTTAAACATTTGTTGCTAAAAAACTATTTGATATACACTTGTTCTAGAACAATTATTTGTACATTTATCCTTAGCATCCTTAGCAACCAGTCTTAGCAACTAACTCTTAGTGAATTCGAGACTGTTTACTGAAATCCATCCGGAATATATTCTACCTGAAACAAAATATGAAGACAGTGTTGTAAGAAACTGTCGGACTTCTACAAACTGTTGATAAATGTGTCCTTAGCAATCGGTTGGAGCCCCTAGCAACGAACTCTTATGAGATTTGGAATTTTTGACCATATTACACTAAGATTATCTTTTATGCCCTACAAATTATGTAGACAAAATAAAGTCGATAGAGTTAAAAAAGATACCTTGAAAACCTTTATGTATCCGCCCACAGCTTCCAATATGTGCCTCAAACGACTAAATTTAAACAGCGCTCAAACCTTAACTGAATTTCAAACAGAACATTCTATATGTGCAATGAACTAGATTGCAATGTTTGAAGTACAGCTGTGTGACTTTAAATTCTCTTGAAGAAAAAAAAAACGTGTTTTGTATTTGACTTCAGCAACCAGTTTGAATCCTCAGCAACCATCTCTTAACTGACTTGAAGCTTATGAATGAATACTAAACAATAGATCTTAATGCTAGTAACAAACTAGTAACACAACTGTACTCGCAAGTAACGATTTCATTTTAAGCATGTGTGAGCCGGGACACGACAAAACCAACAAAGTGGCATGTGCACCCAGTAAAGACTCAGATCAACTTGGGCATCCGCCCAGTCTGACCAGAGCCTTTGCTGTACGCTTGGAGGGTATCTCAGGTCTAGGCTAGCTCCATGCCGACAGCGAAGACTCTGATCAGACTGAGCGGATTCCCAGGAGGATTAGAGTCGAGCTGGGCGCAAATGCCACTTTGTTGGTTTTGTCGTGTCGCGAAAAATATTATCGCTATAACATACGTTCATTTCTTAAGAAAAAAGTTAATCAATCACGAACATGATATGAACCAGATCACATGTGGTGGTCTATCCACTGCCTTACCTCCTCCCATCCCATTCCCATTCTGCCGGGGTGGTATACTACCCCGTCTGTAAAAGGAAATGTTTCTATTGTACCATGAAAAAATTACATGATTTTCACAGCTTTTTATCAACGATCTGTGCGGAAGAATATATTTTTATGGGACAGCTGGTGGGGGTTCGACACATTTATCTGGATTATGAATGTGATCCTGAACTGCATAGAGCGTAATGCATGTTTAACTCTTTTGTCAACATGAGCATTCCAGATCAGATTTTTTTTCTCTCTTTTTGTTCGCTTCTTGAGTCTTTCTTATATAGAGATAAACAGCCTATATCATAGCTTCCATATGGATTTATCGTGTGATCTGGCACAAGTTTTCGAGGCTTTTCTAAACCTTGCAACATATCACATTACACCATACCGATGTGTCTGATATCAAGGCAGGTAATTATGTAGGAGCAGTACACGTACTTCTAGAATCCTCCATGTCATCACACTCCCTATTTTTAATTTCGCGACTTCGAAGGTCGATGCTTGTAAGTTTACGACTCATTATGTATTAAGCGTAGACATTAGTATATATTCAAAACGTTCTCTTTTAGAAATTTAAATTGCAGAAATATAGATATAATATCTCCGTAGAGAAATGAAATTAGTGCACCTTGCTAATAATTTGGAAACAATTACTGGCAGGATAATAGGTCTTTATCTGTTATCTTTTTATACCAACATGTCAGGGATCTGAACATTGACAATACAGCTATTACAGATTGAAGAAATAAACCCTAAAACTGAAACAGTCTGCTGGTAGAATAGAGGATTAGGTATATAATGTATAAATTACTCTATTCAGTCCGAAAAATGTTCGCGTTCGTTTGTTAGAACACAGAATCTTTTGGTTAGGTACGGAAATATTCGGCAATGCGGCACAGGTCCTCTAGAACACTGGTATAGTAATGACAGGTTTTACAAGCAAAACAAAACTTTCATGTAAAATTATGTCTCTCATTTGTTTCTTGACTCATATTTATAATGAACACAAACCAGCATTGCCTGCAGTAGTGCGCATGGCACGATACAGAGACCCGATCCTTTTTGTACTTTTGATATTAATTATTTCCTTTAACATTTTAGGCTACTTAATATAATAGCATTGCGAGATATCTTAGTCATATTTGATTACTTGGTATTCTCGCCGTGAGCTATAAAAGCTGTTTCCTAGTTGGCAAGATGATTTCTGTGCAAGCTCAAACCTCGTTTCTTATACCTGCTTGCAAATCTCTTACACTACACTAGTATTGCTTTAAAACAGAAAACAGAAATGTACAACAAGCTTTTATGTACCCTAGACTTTCTCCGAAATCTCACACCTACGATATCAGTTTATACGGTGTTTAGTGTGTCCATTCGACTTACGGTATTTCTACTTACCTACAAAAATATGGTGTTTAGTGTTACCAGTCTATGGGCCTTCTGCATATTATTTCTCCAGCTCGAACGGTTGACCACAAAATGAATCAGCTAGCGCATTGCGGATATAGAAATCCGATTCAATATAAGGTTTGCTGGCCAAAAATACTGGTTGCCATGGCAACAACTGTGTTCGTTAGGGCCCAAACCTATTTTTCATAATTTAAGGGATTGCTATATAATACCATACGAAGTCTGTAACTGAATATTTTGTCAACCCAGTCTATATAAAGCTCTATTTTCATTGTATTTATGTGGAAAAAGTACTGCAAATACCCGTAAAATGCTCGCTAAAGCTCTCCAAAATGAATTTTTCTTATCGTTTTCCTGATTTCTTCCATCAAATGACAATTTTCATTAAACTTAATTCATTTACGCCTTTGAAACACGACATTAATGTCTTAAAATGGAGATAAATGAAATAAAGGTGAAAAATTATAGTGCCGTGCATTTGACCTTGACCTTGACCTTATAAAGGTCATGAAAAAATTCGCAGGAACCATTTTCTGACTCTACTTAGATTGAGAAACATTTTGATGTATATAAACCCTGATTAACAAAAAGTGGACACGGGAGCATATTTTTGTGACATAAGCAACTCCACTATAATGGCCATCCAGAAATCTTTTTGTCGAATGCTTAATAATTATAACTGTAAATAATATTAATTGGGCCTCTGGGTGGTGGGGGTCTGGGGGCTGTGTTTTTGCTGATGAAAAGGCACGTGGAGAGCTGATATCACAAATGCAGGCATTAAAGTTAATTGAGCACAAAATCATCTACTTTACATGATTTTATAGACACTTTCGTACTGTTCTAGCAAATCAATGAAAAGTGGTTTTTTTTTTATATGAAGCTGCCCATTCTTTTTGAGTCATTTCCATAAAGACTTTTAAGTTTTAAATTGTGAGTTTGAAAGAAAAGAGTCTGAAATTTTATGAGTAATGGGGGGTCTGGGACATTTTTAAAAATGAAGACTGATGGAAGAATTCTGACCCCCCCAATATGCCAAATAAAATATATGACCCCCCCTGCTCCAGGGCTTTTTTATTTCCGACCCCCCCCCAGTACATCACCAAAAAAAATTCTGACCCCCCCCTAAATGTACCCGGCCCCCCCAGCTGACAATAAATGACTCGTCCCTTATCATTATATATTCATTTATTTATTTATTAATTTTCACAGAAACTTGCTTTTACAAAAGCTGGTGTTTGAGACACCATGCTGTGTTGCTTCCTTTTATTATTATTATTTTAATTATCTTTTTCGTACATATGAGTTTTGTTCAGTGTAGTCATAGTTGTTGAAAACTGTTAAAATATAACAATGTTAAAATTCTGTTTTGACATGAAAAAAAGGCATGAATATACAGTTAAAACTGTGCCACCCCTCAACACCCAGGTTAATAGAGTGAAAAAAATGCTTGATGGCCAGAATCCGAACAAAACTAGCGGCCCGGACTGGATCTCACCAAGATTCCTGAAGAAGATGGCCTCTTCAGTTGCAACAGCCCTGACACTGTCAAGCTTTCTACTAACAAGGCCAGATTCTTGATGACTGGAAAAGAGTCATTGTGACAACTTTATTCAAGAAGCGGGACAAGAGCAAGGCTGCTAATTATCGGCCAGTTTCCCTGACATGCTGTTGTTGCAAAGTCATGGAACATATAGTGCATAGTCATCTCATTAAGTTTCTGGAAAGAAACAAGATTCTGAGTGATTACCAGCTTGGCTTCAGGAAAAAGAGATCTTCTGAGACCCAGCTTATCACCACCATACATGACCTGGCAGTTGGACTAGACAAACGGCAGCAAGTTGATGCTATTTTGCTGGACTTCATCAAGGCGTTCGATACGGTCCCACATGATCTCCTGGCAGTCAAGCTCCATCACTTCGGCATCAGAGACAAGAACCTATCCTGGATCCACAGTTTCCTTGCAGATAGGAATCAACAAGTTGTCCTGGATCGAAGACATCTTTTCCTGCTGCCAAGTTCCAACTGGAGTTCCACAGGGTACAGTACTTGGACCTCTCCTGTTCCTGGTATACATTAGTCCTGAACACATGACGTTGCCAGTTCCGCTTCGCTTCACTCTTCGGGAGTAGCATAGTGGATTCCAGCTAAGGGTCAAGAAGTACAGGACTATGTATACATTAACGATCTGCCCTCAAGAGTTTTCTCTTCAGTGCGACTCTTTGCAGATGATAATTGTCTGCTGTACAGAGAGTTATACGAGACCAAAAAGATGCAGAGTCACTACAGACAGATCTTAATCAGCTACAGGAATGGAAAAGAGATTGGCAGATGGTATTTAACAGTAAACTGTCCTGAAACAGCCATATTGATGCAGTGACGAAAACGGGTGAAAGTAACGTAAAGTGGAGTAACCTAGGAGCGTAAAGTGGCGTGAATCAGAAAATAAAACGAAAACCAAAATTTAAGTTGTAAATCAGAAAATAAGACGAAAACCAAAATTTAAGATGGAAGATAGGTAAGGGGTCGTCATCATTTACACATAAAGATGTGAAAGATGCGTGTCCTTTAATTTGGACGGACACTCGGCGCCAAGTGCGTACAACTATGGTTACGTACCGCTGAGCCACTTGGGGAACGTCGTTAGGAGAATTGAACTAAACTGAAAGTGTCCTTTAAGGTGGTGATAATCACTGATTTGGGGCAAAGACAAAAATCTGCATAAAACACTCAAAATACCACTGATCTTTCCAAAACTTAGCATATTCCTTCTTTATGTTGTTTCTGACAATTCAGACTCCCAAAATGCAGCATTTTTTAAAGTTAAAAATTGTTTTTATAAGGAAAGATCAAAGGGTAATTTTGTGCGCAATAATCTGAAAAAATAATATTGTTATTGAAAATATACTTAGTGCTGAGAGTTCCTTGTTGCATAATGGAGAGCGAGCTAGCAATTATTTTTTCAAACTCTTTCACACATTAGCAGGCTGAGCAGATGAAAAAAGATGAGGTCTGTGTCCAAATTTTTTTGTCAAAACACACAGGTGAAACAGGTGAGACTATTTTAACAAGGTTGAACAATTTCATCTACACACCAGTGATCATGTAAGTAATGTATTATTTATACTGTAGGTGTTACATAGGTATGCTTGCCTACCCTATATTTAATAAATGCATCCAGTGTACATTACCTTGTACGTGTTGAACATTTGAGAAAAAAGCTACCATTTTCATCTGGTCTACATTACAATTTGAGAAAGAGTTGGAATAAATAATTGCTAGCTCGCTCTTCATTATGCAATAATGCACCTTCAGAACTACCTAAATTTTCAATAACGATGTTAATTTTTTTGATTATTGCGCAGAAAATTACCCTTTGATCTTTCCTTATAAAAACACTTTTTTAAGAAGCATGTACGTCTATTTTGTATTCTAAGCTGTAAAGAACAACAAAACTAAGAAGTCTGCTAACTTTCAGGGAGATACGTTACTTTTTTATGGTTTTATACAGATTTTTACATTTACCATAAATCACCACCTTAATTCATTCGGTCGGCCATCATGATCGAATTAAGTTGGTTGGTTGGTTGGTTGTTTGGGGTTTAACGGCCCTTTGAGACAGTATTTCAGTCTATGTCGGGACGTCTCTCAAAGAGAAGGAGAAAGAAGAGAGAAATGATAGACGAGAGAAAAGAATGCCCAAACAACTCCCACCCGCACCTACTGCAAGTACAGTAGGCCCTAGTCCTACTATTATCCAAAGCAGTAGGACGCCCCGGCACTGGAGGCTATATCCAGCACCATCGCACCACCCAACCACCCCGGTTCGAATCCAGTTCTGCGGCTGCATATTTGTAAGGTGAAATAGACGCGTGTCCTCACTCTTTAAATTCATTCAGTTGGCCAACATGATCGAATTAAGAACTGGGGCTGTATGTTTGTAAGGTGTGAAATTAAATCGACTACCAATAAAAACATTTCTTATTCTTTTAATTAGATGGCACGTGGAACATCTTTAAATAAGGTGTGAACGGCACATGTATGCCGTCGTATCCTCTGAAGTGTCATTCCTTCAAATGTCAAATGATACAGAATAATTAAGGTGGTGATAATCACTGAATTGGGGCGAAGTAAAAAATCTGCATAAAATGCTGAAAATATAAGAAATCTTCCCCGAAATTAGCAGATGCCTTCTTTGTGTTGTTTCTCACGATTCAGAATCCAAAAATGCAGGATTTGTTGAAAGTAAAAAGGCTTTATATAAGAAAATTTCAAAGGGTAATTTTGTGCGCAAAACTCTGAAAAAAAATGACCATCGTTATCAAAAATGTAATAGGGTCTGAAGGTTCTTTAATACATTATGGAGAGCGTCCAAGCATTTTTTTTTCCCATTTTTTCCACACATTATCAGGCTGGGCAGATAAAAAATGGTCTCCTGCGTGTCCAGATATTTGCCAAAATTCACAGTAGAGTCCATTTTCAAGGTTGAACAATTTCATATTCACACCTGTGTCATGGTGGTAAAAATTCTAAATATTGGGACACTATAAGAACCTCCCAGCACGAATGTTAATATAAAGTTGTTCACAGTGCAACTATGCCAATAATGGCCATACACTTAACTGGTAGAACTCACTGCTATAATTCAATCAAGTACTCAGTGTACAAAAACAAGATTATTTCAGTCAAAATGCATTTAAAACAAATGGTCTACATCTACCAATTAAGTTCATGGCCAATATTGGCATACTCGCTCTGTACACATTGAATAACGGGAAGCACCTTTGGCGTGTAACTATACTACACCGGTGTTGAGGTAAAAATTCCCCTATTGATTTTAGCCTCAATTAAAAATTGTCAGTGTGTGGACGTGGCTAGCAAGTGATTTTGACTGCTAGATTTTTATTTTTAGGGCCCAACATTCCGAAATACAGACGTACATATGGTTAGTTAACCTACACCTTTAATATAATTTTGTCTACAACTTGTCAGTGAAGCTTCAGTTAAAAATGTTAGCTAATTGAGCAGCAATATTATAGCAGTGGGTGGGGTAAAATTGGTCATGAAAATGAATGCAAGGTTCTTATTTCATAGCTACGCTGAGTATATCGGTTACACAAAACTCCTGATAATTCTCCCACTCAAATTTCTGGTAATGATATAGTAGATTGCCTCTTATGCTGTTATAGCTTTTATTGATTGAATGGTGTTAGGGACCGACCATTTGATATTCTGGGGGGGGGGGGGCCTGGTATATTTATCAAAAAAATTTCCTGTCTTTGGATATGCAAGAAAAAAATAACCTGGCTCATAAGGGGGTTCAAAAAAATAATCTGTCTTCAAAAGTAAGAGAAAAAAATAACCTGTCTCCACCCAAAATTTCAAAAAAAGAATATAGTCTGCAGATAATTCCTTTGGAATTGAGTTTTTATAATCTCTCTGGCTTCTGGGGGCTGCGCCCCCAGACCCCCATATTTATAGTTATATTTTAATATTATCTACAATTGGTTTACACCAGCAGGCCCGCATGTGCATACATTTACAAAAAAATCCTATACAACATCCACATACATGTAGCATTGAACTGCCACATTACTAAGTAAATGTTTCCACTAAAACGGAATTGCAAAAGAGTCACTAGCTTATGGGAGACAAAACCATTATGGCAAAATAAACACTCTAAAAGGCAAAAGTCCCAATATAAAAACCCTTATTTTTACCATCATTCCTAGTTTTTCTCTTGTTTCCAGTCTTAAAATTGCCATTGAAATTGGGAAATTGCTTTAGCTTCTGGGGGGCGTTGCCCCCCAGACCCCCCTTTCTTAACTTCTTAGCACATAACTTTCAGCCATTTTATTAATTGCCAGTCATGTATAATGTGACTCTATCGGTAAGTATTTATCAAACTTTCTAAAGGACAAATAAAGCATGTTTGGGCGTATATTGGGATAGAAAAAAAACTTAAATTCCTAATGTTAGCCCTAAAACTTTGCCAAAGTAGCCCTAAATTTTGGCCAAAATATCCCTAATTTAAGGCCTAATTTTTTGCCAAACTCATACAGGGATGTTTGTATCTGTACCTTAGATGAAAAGAGTAACATGCTCCAGGCACTGGTTTACAAAAGCAAGCTAAGCCATGCCCTTCGCCTGGTTAAAGACAGCACCATGTTCTTTTTGTGAGAAAAAAAGGTGTAAAAAATACTGATGTGGGTAAAATAAAAGGATATTAAGATCAAGTAAACAAGGATCTGATAGTTCAGCTATAAAATAAAAAAAAAATAACCTGTTTGAGTTAGTTTGTAAAAGAAATAAATTAGCTTCCACAAGGTGAAAAAAAAAGAAATTGTTTCCAAAGGCCAGTGAAATAAAATGTTGTGTCTCCATCAAGAATACCAGGCCCCCCCCAGAATATCAAATGGTCGGTCCCTTACCCATTACAAATAGTTTGTAGTAGGAGCAGGGAATTGTAAGAGAAGGAATAACAACAGAACCCACTTCAAAAGTACCATCATCGTTACCGACTCTTTATCACCTAATTGCAATAAATTGATAAGTACTTGTGAAAATTGCGCAAGATTACTGTCCTGGCCGGTTATCCGATACTGAAACTGTCTAACCGAGCATGCGCAACTGGCTGTGATCTTCATTTAATAAATTATGTATATGGAGGATATTTGTAATTTCAGTGTAAGATCGATTTTTATTTCACCGAAAGGACACCCAAAGCAGTACTTTTACGAGTTGCGAAGCGTTCAGACTGAAATTAAACTCGATCTTACACTGAAATAGTCACATTTTCTGTTTCTTTAATGCTTTAAAATTGCAACAATTCAGTTAATTCAAAAGGCGTCAGCCATCATGACAGAGAGACAACCTTTTCTATAGCCGCTTTGCGTCAAATTGATGTTTCCAACTTGCTTTCTTGGCCGTAAGCAAAGTTTGCAAGTGAAAAATAGATATACAAAGAAATACACATAATATTTCGTTCCATATTTGACATTTGTGACTTTTTCATGGGCTTGTGAGAAGTTTGCGCTCTTGTTTCCCTTTCTCAAGGAGGCGATTTCAATAATAAGCGCAGCGTATGAGAAAAAGGAAAATGGTGTATGCCCGGAGAAGCCTTCGATCAGCCTCCCATGAGCTATCTAGTCAGAAGAAAGTATGCTTTCCGCCTAAGAAACGCTTGGTCCTCAGCTGTATAACGCACACAGCGATCACTGATCTCAGTGACTGGACCGATGAAAGGGTGATCTTAGTCTTCGCTGGGCGCATGGTCAATTTCTTATTCTCTGAAATTTGGTGTCTTATGAAGTTGAAATTTGAAATTTACATGTTTACGCTTTCAAATTAGTCTTATGGGTTGATATTACGAGAAGTAAAAGACAAACACTATGGAAATATTTCCAAATTGCAAAACATTGCGCATTGTTCCGCATTTTAGTAAGAATTGACGGACGCCTACGAAATTGCTGGTAAACTATCAAACTGCAGTATTCCTGCTATACCCTTATGATTTATTTAATGAGTCATTGCTTGGACATTAAAATCGTTTTAACTTAATGTCTAGCCTAATAAATAACTCACAATCTGATACACTGACCTTATAGGATGACTATGAACTTGAAAATGGCCCAAAATCCCAGAGGTTTAATGCATGCCGATGATGTTTTAAAAACGGCCTTTTCTAAGCTCCCTTGATGATTTTACCTTCAACTTAAGGTCGACCCTGACCCTGATGCTGATTAAGAGACCGTTTCTAAAGCCCCGTACTACTATGTGTATGTGTATCCTACCATAAGGCATGAAATTTCATTCCTTTTCTTTTTTTCATACCTTGAAATTTGCTTTATTCGATAATGACCGGTCATCATTAACTCATATTTTTTCAATGTTCGCATCGGTGCGCACTCAAGACATTTAGACAGTGATTATCCTTACATGTTTTATTCTCATATGAACTTGACTTTATCTTCAGGACTTCGCCGGAAGGCCTTTAAAATTTAATATAAAAATTGCGTAAATTCCCTTTTTTATAGGAGACGAAATATTTTGAAACGCTGTAAGTTAACTATTTGTGGTCCGATTTGGATGATTGAAAAACCGCATGACTCTGCGTTACACGCCACACTTAACTGTGATTACGCGCACTTTACCTAAATTGTTCTAATTTATAAAATTAAGAAAATTAACAGGTGCCTCACTCGATAAATTACGGAGACTGCGATAAGAATCGGCTCTTTGTCCAGGTGTGTCGGTAACGATGATGGGGTACAATGTTATCAAATTGATTAGCACCTCTCCGAGTAGTCCCCATAGAGATTCTACAGGGCTTAATTGGTGCTAATTTGTCCAATCAGTCTGTTGTTATTCCTTCTCTTACAATTCCCTGGTAGGAGGAGAAAAACCTGTAAAGAAAATTTCGTCGAGCGCCCCGACTGGGAATCGAACCCGCGACCCCAAGATTATAAAGCGAGCACACAACCACTAGGCTAAAAGGTTCGGACCAGTTAGACTGGTCAGTTATACACTCTTTATACATATTTACACATCACCAATTGGCCATACTACTACAAGTTTGTGGCTTGTTTGATAAACAGTGAATTTGTACTTAGTCCCTTAAAATCGACATCGAGGTGTTTTTATTATTGGCTATGGCCAACTGAAAATAACAAAAGAAAATGTCTGGTAAAGGAGAAATATAAATAGGGCCAATTACTTTCTTCATTGTAGAACTAGATTTGTACTATGTCTTATAGGTACAGTAGTATATCTATCTTCATATGACGACATGGTCATATTTGACTACTATGTTGTTCCCATGTCTGTTGCCTCTCTCAGTAGGCCAGGCTAGAGGTAAGATTGAAATTTTTATCATGATTTTATTATGATGAATAAATACAACTAGCAAGGATAACTGTATAAACTGAAATGCACTGAAATAACTAGAGTCTATATAAACTCAAAATACTGAAACAAACAATTAAATATAAGGGAAATGGCATTTTGATTATTGATTGTTTGTGTTTACAGTGCCAAGGAAAACAACTCGCTGCAGCCAAAAGGCTGCACTATGGGGAATCTGATTTGTGAATAGGCCCTAGGCCAAGTGTACGTAGGGAACAAAGTGGACTTAGTAATAGTATTCTTGTCTAGCTAAGATGCATATGCAGTATACCGGTACACTTGAAAGTTTTCACACTATTGTTGGTGATATTAATTACATAAAGACAATGATAGCTGTTTGTTGCCATCAATTGATGCTGACTTTCGTTAAAGAAAAGATCAAACAAATAGTTATTTTTCTTTGATTATCTGAAACTGAGAAACTATTTTACAATATATATTGTTCTTTTTTGAAATGTTGCATCTAATGCAAATACATACGTGGTATTAATTGTTCTCAAGTTAATAATTCTTTCATATTTCAACCTAACTGTAACATATTGCACATTATTCCTTTAATTTATATTTTAGGCCTTATCAAAATGGAATGTCAACAAACTGCTAGGTAAACTTGTTAAAGCATAAGTTCTGTATTAAACGTTACATCAAGTCAGGTGCAGTAAAAAGTTGAAATAAAAGCTCATAGAGCTTATAATGTGAAAGAATTGACTATTAACGTAAAAAGGTAAAAGGTAAAGGTTTCCCATAGCCTAGTAGCAGTAGGAGCAGTGGGGGTTAGAGACCCACTGTATCTTGGGCACTGTAGATGAAAGGCAGATTCCATCCCTCTCCTTTCGCTGCCTTAGCCTTCCCTGATTTGAAAAAGGTACCCATTTACTGCCGGGTTGACAGAGACAGTTTTTCAGGTTGTCGGATGGCAAACCTGGGTGCGATCTCACGACCGTCCAGCGACTTTCTGCACCATAACGGAGTCACTCTAACCACTCGACCATGGCGCCTCTCTTAGCTATTAACAGATCATTATTCTACAATAACATTAATAATGACTATTAACAGATCATTAATGTTATTATAGAATCTACTGTACCTCAAGCCTGGCCTACTGAGAAAAGCAACAGACACTGTACGATACCGCCATTGCTAGAGAATATGGAGCTGAATGCCTAGCCATAGAGGCTAGGGGTATCATACCATATCCTCAGCTACTGCCTAAATGTGCATCCAGGAAGCATCATTTTGCTGTAGACAGCTTTGTAACTGAATGCATTTGGCTGTAATTTCACAAAATTTAATGTCATGATGAGAGGCAAATAAAATTCTTGCTGATTTGTTCTGGCTCAACATATTTTGAGAAGTTGGATCAGGAAATGACCTGCCATTCAGCTGATTTATTATTGCACCAGTTTCATTTCACGGAAGGTTCAGCTACACCTCATTCCTATGGCCCATGGTATTTGCATAGACTTACAGTGGCAAGCACCCTGCAAAGCTCCAGATAAGAGGGGGTATTAAGGATAATTTGAAGATAATTTTTCTTATTTCTCAACAAAAACATATGTTGTGACCCCTTATTGGAGCAGTCTCGATGAGACGGTTCTAATGATGGGAGGAGCGGCTGTAGCATAGTTGATAGCACTCGGACTACCAATCAAGGAAAGGCTAGTTTGATCCCCCGCTTCTCCGGTCTTTTGGATGAGACTTTATACCGAGGTCCCGTCTCCATATGACCTTGTTGTTGGTGGGAGTTCACTCACTCGCTCACTAATGATGGGTCACAAAATATGTTTGTATGGAGAAATATATACAATTATCCCTAAATCATCTCTGTTATCCCTTCTTATCTGGAGCACTGATCTTGTTAAAAATATATCAGTAAACAGTGTCAACTGTGATCAGACCACTGATGCAGAAACAAAAACTCAAAGAGTCTGCACAGTTTTACATAACAGAGATCCAGATAAGAGGGGATATTGAGGCTAATTTAAAGATTTTTTTTGGTCTCATATTTCTCAACAAAAACATGTATTGTGAGCCTTTATTAGAAAACTCTCGCTGAGATGGTTCTAATGACAGGTCACAAATGTTTTATGGAAAAATTATTTCAAAATTTTTCTCTAAATTTTCCCTGTTACCCCTTTTTATCTGGAGCATACAGTAAAAAAGTTAAAAAAAAACGATTCCAGTGATAAAAGCAGTCAATTTATCTCTACAATCTATTGGCAGATCGAAAAGTATACTTTTGACACTAAGAGCTGGGCTCGAGGTTATAAAACTTGAGAATAATCTCAAACTCAAAATAAAGCACACTGATTGGCTGCTTCCCAGCACATGCTCGGAAGCAGCCAATCAGTGTTTTTTATTTGAGTTTGAGAATGTACTCAAGTTTTATAACCTCTGGGCCTGGAATTAAGGTGTGTCAATGTGATGTTTTATAATTTTATTTGACTCAAGTCTGTACCCATACTTTCTACTGATTATCATGGCAGTGTTTTTACCAAAGTTTGTTGACTGAGAGTCTCCCTATCACTGTTTGTCACTGATAAGAGCCATTTTTCTACCACAGATTAGTTGTTAATGCCCAACCCTGGTCTTAAACAGTCTTGCTGTCCCATAGGATAATAGCGTTCAGTATTTATCTCAAAGATTTGGACATAAATACCTTGACAGCTTTAAGGAGCTGTCTGTTCAGGATATGCACAGTTTTTCAATAGTTTTTAAAACATGTTCTATTAAGGTGAGTAGGTACACTTGGTACATTTCAGGGGGACACTTTTTTGGCGTTTCATTTGTGAATATGTGTGTGTGTGGAGGGGGGGGGGGGGGGGGGGGCAGGGGGTCAAATCTAAAAGAATTTCCTCATGTAGGAGCAAATTCTTGCAGAGTAGACCCATCTTGAAAGAGTTTCCTCTCCTAGGAAGCAACTAGGAAGCCACAAAAGTTGTTGCCCTTTGGGGGGGGGGGGTGGCAGGAGGTCAAATCTAAAAGAATTTCCTCATGTAGGAGCAAATTCTTGCAGAGTAGACCCATCTTGAAAGAGTTTCCTCTCCTAGGAAGCCACAAAAGTTGTTGCCCTTTTGGGGGGGGGGGGGCAGGGGGTCAAATCTAAAAGAATTTCCTCATGTAGGAGCAAATTCTTGCAGAGTAGACCCATCTTGAAAGAGTTTCCTCTCCTAGGAAGCAACTAGGAAGCCACAAAAGTTGTTGCCCTTTGGGGGGGGGGCAGGGGGTCAAATCTAAAAGAATTTCCTCATGTAGGAGCAAATTCTTGCAGAGTAGACCCATCTTGAAAGAGTTTCCTCTCCTAGGAAGCAACTAGGAAGCCACAAAAGTTGTTGCCCTTGGGGGGGGGGGGGCAGTGGGTCAAATCTAAAAGAATTTCCTCATGTAGGAGCAAATTCTTGCAGAGTAGACCCATCTTGAAAGAGTTTCCTCTCCTAGGAAGCAACTAGGAAGCCACAAAAGTTGTTGCCCTTTGGGGGGGGTGCAGGGGGTCAAATCTAAAAGAATTTCCTCATGTAGGAGCAAATTCTTGCAGAGTAGACCCATCTTGAAAGAGTTTCCTCTCCTAGGAAGCAACTAGGAAGCCACAAAAGTTGTTGCCCTTTGCTTAATGAAGGTGTACCTATTCACCTGAATTTGCAGGGCTTGAGATAGATAACAACTTTGTCAGGGAAGAGTAAAAAACGAAGACTGCTTTTAATTCATCTTGGAGAAATGTGCTTCAAAAATATTTGAGCTGGGACACGGCAGAACGTGCTCGACTTGAAGACTCAGATCAACCTGGGCATCTGCCTAGCCTGATCAGAGTCTTTTCTATGATCAGACTTGGGCAGATGCCAAGGCTGAACTCAGTCTTTGTTGGGTACACATGCTTGGATTTGTTGTGTCGCAGCTCATTAATGTTTACCGTATTTATTCATGTTAATGCTCCCTCTCTATTAAACGCCCTTGTTATGGACAATCCAGCAGGGCTTACTCTAGAGGGCGATTTGGGAGAAATAATCTCCCTAAGCTGGCTGACTTCTCCCTATTTTGAGCTGAGGGAGAAGTGAAAATACATGTATATAGAACATATAGAAAAATTCAAAATTTGGGCCAAAACTTCTCCCCAAAATCATGAAAATGACACAAAACTTCTCGCTGTCTGAAAGCTCTAGGTCTAGGCTGACCCCTGATTCAGTCACGCTTCTGTACATGTAACAAGGGTGTTGAACAGGACTAATAAGGTATGCTGTACAATACCGATTTTTCTTCCAGCTACCTTTATACCTTTGTATACAGTCAACTCCCGATAATCTGGAAGTCAAACTTCTTCCCAAACTACTGATATCTCAAAGTAAATTTTCTGGAACCAGAAAATTTACTTTGAGATATCAGTAGTTTAAGATAACATGAGTTGAAATGTAAATAAAAATAGGAAATACATTCTTTGATACAAGAAGATACTTTGAGATATCAGTGTTCGAGATATCGGGAGTTGAATGTATTTCAATTTGCTTGCAGATGAATTAGGCTACTGTTCCACGAGACATAATTCACGATGAGGCGAAACACAGTGACCTTACTGAAGTTCTTGATTGCAGCCATTATATTCATGGCAGCTGGACCATTGGCAATGAAATTACTGTTTAGCGGAGGAAGGCACATGAAAGATGTGTATGTTGATGATCCAAGAGGAATGCCTGTAGCTCCAAGAAATGCCCCCGTTGTGCAGGTACATGTATAAGCAAACATGTTTTTGGTGTATGGGTACCCAATTGTGTTTTTCTGCAATTCTTTCAAATGGAGACAACATTATGCTGCATGCGACATGGGAAAATCAACAAAGTGCCATGTGCATCCAGCGAAGACTAAGATTGATCAGCCTGAGCATCTGCCCAGTCTGATCAGAGTCTTTGCTGTTTTGGGCTTAGTGGCCCTTGAGACAGTATTTCAGTGTACTTCGACGGCCAGAGGTTTCAAGAAAATCACTGGAAAATGGGGTGGAGTGGAATATTTGACCTTTGCCATTTACAGTTTCAAATTTTAATGATTGTTGATTGTATTTGGCTAATAAAACAGTTGTAGGGATATGTAGGGGTACTCTGCTTGCAAATTCAAACTTTTTAGCTCACCAGAGCCGAAGGCTCCGGGGGAGCTTATAGGATAGGCACTTGTCCGTCGTCGTCGTCGTCGTCGTCGTCTGTCGTATGTCGTCGTCTGTCGTCCGTCAACACTTTCAAACAACATCTCCTCTGAAGCCACTGGGCCGATTGGGTCCAAATTTTATCTGTAGCATCCTTGGGCTGGGGGATTGAAAGTTTGTGTTTTTTATGAAAATCGGCTCATAAGTTTGGTTGCTATGGCAACTTAGAGTTCCCATAGGCTTATAATGGGGAAAATCGAAAAATGGCATTTACTGCCAAGCCATTGCAGATATTTTGACAAAACTTTCATAGAAATGTTCCTTTAGAAGTCTTCCATCAGCCATATGTTTTTAGGCCCACTGCCCTTTTTATTGGTTGCCATGGAAACCAAAATGCAAAAAAGAACAAAAAAGATACTTAAAAATTATCTTCTCTGAAACCGCTAGGCTGATTGGGCCCAGATTTTATCTGTAGCATCTTTGGGCTTGGGAATTGAAAGTTTGTGTTTTTATGAAAATCTGCTTTTTAGTGTGGTTGCTATGGCAACTTAGAGTTCCCATATACTTACAATCGGGAAAATTGTCAACTGGCAATTACTGCTAAGCCATCAAATATATTTTGATAAAACTTTCATAGAAATGTTCCTTTTAGAAGACTTTTATCAGGTATATGTTTTTTAGCCCACTGCGCTATATATTGGTTGCCATGGAAACCAAAATGCAAAAACAGAAAAAAATACTTAAAAAATTATCTGCTCTGAAGCCAATTGGGCCCTGATTTTATCTGAAGCATCCTTGGGCTAGGGGATTGAAAGTATATGTTCTATATGAAAATCGGCTTTTTAGTTTGGTTGCTATGGCAACTTAGAGTTTCATTGATTTATAATGGGGAAAATCAAAAAATGGCATTTACTGCCAAGCCATTGCAGATATTTTGACAAAACTTCCATAGAAATGTTCCTAGAGGAGTCTTTATAAGCTATATGTTTTTTTTGGCCCACTGCTCTTTTTATTGGTTACCAAAATGAAAAAATAAAAGCAAAAAAATACCTTAAATTACCATGTCGGAAACCATATGCTCTATGAGGCAGAGACTGCATAGACATACAGATCATATTAGCCTTTACAGATTTCATGTTTTCCATTGTCACTGTTCAAAGGACATGGTTGGTATGGCAACTTATAATGGAAAAAAACAATAAATGGGATTCATTGCTAAGTCATTGCAGATATTCTGAACTTACATTTTCAGAAATGTTCCTCAAGTTGTCTTCAATTAGCCCTATACTTTTTCTGCACACTGCTCATTTTGATCATGGCAACCAAAAGGAAAAAAAAATTCACAAAAAATTCTTAGAAAGTTATCCTTTTTTGTTGCCAGGGCAATCAAAATGTGGAAAATAGTTATATATTTTGTTATCAACACAACAGACTGTCAGACTTAGACTTTGTAGTTGTATATTTTGTATTAGCCTGTACAAATGTACAGCAATTTTGAGCCTATATTGATGTGACAGCAATTTGGAGCTAGAGATCTGGTGAGCTTTGTGGCCCGTGGGCCTCTTGTTTTCAATTCTTGGCTCTTTGAGTGTTAACTGGAGGCATAAAAGTATCACTCCAAATTTTATCTTGTACATAGAATGTTTAGAAGCAAAAAAGAAAGGGAATGCCTTTATTAGCTCACCTGAGCCGAAGGCTCATAGGTGAGCTTATAGTATAGGCAGGCATCCGTCGTCCGTCGTCCGTCCGCCGTCGTCCGTCGTCAACATTTTCAAACGACTTCTCCTCTGAAGCCACTGGGCCGATTCTTTCCATATTTCACATATAGCATCTATAGGTGGGGGGAACGAATAATTGTGTTTTTTGTTCCATTGGCATAAGAACTCTGGTTGCTATGGCAACTTATATTTTCCATTGATTTATAATGGGAAAAGTGGAAATTGGCAATTTTTTCTGTCTCACTGCAGTTATTTTGAATTTTTTTCTACAGAAATGTTTCTTGAGCAGTCCTCTACGATTCATAAGAATTTTGTTCAAATCGCTGAATTTGATTGGTTGCCATGGCAAAATAAAGGGTAAATTTTCGAAAAAATCAAAAAAAATCTTCTTCTCAGAAGCCATAAGAGGGATGAAGCTGATACTTTGCATATATGTTAATGACATTAGCCTCTATTTAAATTGTGTTTTTTGTTCCAATCCCATAAGAACTCTGGTTGCTATGGCAACTTATAGTTTCCATTGACTTATAATGGGAAAAGTGGAAATTGGCAATTTTTGCTGTCTCACTGCAGTTGTTTAGATTTTTTTTCTGCAGAAATGTTTCTTGAGTAGTCCTCTACGATTCATATGAATTTTGTTCAAATCGCTGACTTTGATTGGTTGCCATGGCAAAATAAAGGGTAAATTTTCGAAAAAATATAAAAAAATCTTCTCAGAAGCCATAAGAGGGATGAAGCTGATACTTTGCATATATGTTAATGACATTAGCCTCTACATAAACTGTGTTTTTTGTTCCATTGGCATAAGAACTCTGGTTGCTATGGCAACTTATAGTTTCCATTGACTTATAATGGGAAAAATGGAAATTGGCTATTTTTGCTGTCTCACTGCAGTTATTTAGAATTTGTTTCTATAGAAATGTTTCTTGAGTAGTCCTTTATGATTCATATGAATTTTGTCCAAATCCCTAAATTCGATTGGTTGCCATGGCAAAATAAAGGGTAAATTTTTGAAAAACTTTTCCAAATCTTCTCCTCAGAAGCCATAATAGGGATGAAGCTGATACTTTGCATACATATTAATGACATTTGCCTGTACCTAAATTATGTTTTATATTATCGTTGCCCATGTGAATTCATTGCTATGGAAACTTAAATTTTCCATAGCCTTATGATGGGGAAAGTGGAAATTTGGCATTTATTTCTGTGATACTGCAGATATTTTGACATAAACTTTACAGAAATGTTCCTGGAGTAGTCCTACCAGCAATATGAATTTTGCCTAAATCCCTGATTTTGGTTGGTTGCCATCGCAACCGAAAGGCTAAATTTTCGATTTTTTTTTGTTTGTTGCCAAAAATCCTCTCAGAAGCCATAAAGGGAGATAAAGCTGAATCTTTTTAGCATAAATGTTTGTGATATTATCCTCTACATAAATGGGTGTTTCATTGCTGTTGTGCATGTTGTTTTGTTGCTGTGGCAACTTAAAGTTTTTTCAGCATAACCTCAGTGCTCAGGTGAGCTACAGGACCAATGGTCCTCTGGTTATTTAATTGCGAACTTATTCTTACTTGAGAAAATTTGGCCATTCTTTCTATTGATAATAGATTCTGTTATATGTTTTATAAAAAAACAAACAAAAAAAACATTGAAACCAGCTCCTAGAATTTTTAGTCTGTTATTTACATGATTTTGAAGCCCATATTTTCTGTCATGTAAGGTCAAAATATTAAACACTCTTGAAGATACAGGCCAAAAACATGTACATATACTGTATAATTTCCATTATTCAGGATGAAGAAAAGAAGAAAATTGACTGGCATGATTATAAAGCTATAGCAGAAGATGAACAGAGGCAAGGTATAAAAGCTTAAAATGAGCCGCTACATGACAAAACCAACAAAGCGGTATGTGTGCACATCGAGGACTAAGATCAGCCTGGGCACCCGCCCAGTCTGGTCAGAGTCTGTGCTCTCCAGATGGAGCTAGCTTTGATCCCTAGCTAGCCTTCAAGTGCACAGCAAAGAGTCTGATCAGACTGGGCAGATGCCCAGGCTGATCCGAGTCTTCGCTGGGTGCACATGCCACTTTGTTGGTTTTGTTGTATCTCAGCTCAAATTATTTTGATCTGAAGATGAATGAGTGCAGCCTTACAGGGGAAGCAACTGTGACATTTTCATTTTTGTCTCCCTTCTCAATGGGAGTCACAGCTGAAAAGAAAGAATTTGCTCCACATTTGCTCCCTGTGGAGCAAATTCAAATTCTTTCCTGTAAGAGTAGACCTCATTTTGGAAGGGCATCTTTGTCCTGGAAAGCAAACTGGAAGTCTCAAAAGTTGTTTCCCATTGTAAAATGAAGGATTATATAGATTTCACATGGATCTAGGATGTTTGAAAAATTAGTTATTTGCATTCCCGTCGCTTTAATGGTTAGAATTTGCTGTAGATACATACTGTATTTGTGTCCCAATATTTTTACCTATATCTGATATAAATGGTGGAATAGTGGATCCAATTATTTTACATTCAGTCAATCTGAAAAGAGAACCAGTGTAAAAATGAGATCTGGCTTGAATGAAACTTTAAATTATATATCTTATACTTTTAATATCAGAGTAATACAAAGAGACTAATAGCTGTTTGGGGATTTTTTTTTTATACCCAATTTTCTTTTCCATATACACGTATCCCATACATGCATGTTACTTAGAATATTTGAACATTAACCTAATAACTGTAATTATACTTATCCACCTTTAGAGTTTTCGTTGCGAAATAGCCCCTTTGGTGCTGATGTGCCATAAAACCCATATCACTCACTCACTAATCCACCAATGTGTTACAAATGGCTGCTGGAATAGCAAACAGTGTACACCCAGTTCAGAGCTGTCTCACCAGGTTCTGCACTTTTTTCCTGGGCATACTTAGTGTATTTATGGTACCCTGTTGAAAAGGATCAAATAGTTCAATATTGTAAGTCTGAATAGGTTGAGAAGAAATGTTATTGTGCTGAGTGAAAAGAAAAAGTCCACTATGCCTGGCCCCGAGGATATAAAACTTTTTTCTTGCTCAACTCAGCTGAGCATGAAATTTTACCTGCTAATAAATAGCGAATTACTGATAAGTACAGTTGTTTTCTTGTTCATTTTAGGTGAGTATGAAATTTTCTCTGCTTATGAATATGAAAATGCCAACATGCTCAGCTGAGTTGAGCACAAAAAAAGTTTTATAACCTCGGGGCCTGGCCATATCTGCATAGTAGAGAATAAATGTCTTTAAGGATCCTGATATTCTACGATCAGCATTCCCATTTTTCTACCCCTAAAATATGCCATGCACCTCCAAACATGATGCTGTACATTCAGGGTACAGAGATATAGTGCAAAAGTGCCCCCAGATTCAAAATGTAGTGGGAACCCTGACTATGTAGATCTTATGGTGTTGACCTTGACCTTTGCGAGCCAAAAAGCTCAAGGAGATACACTGATGTTAGTAAGGAAGTTAAGACAGTTCAGCAGTTAAGATGTATGGGTATATCACCAAATTTTTGTGCCATTTTCAAAAGGAAGACAACTTTTGTGACTTCCTGTTTTCTTCCCTAGGGTACAAAACTCTTCCACTTAGGAGTCTACTTTTAAAGGAATGAATTTGCTCCTTTAGGAAGGGAGGTAAAAATAAAAATGGCAGAGTTGTTTCCCTTAGAGTGTACCCTGTTAACTCTTTCAGTACCAAAAAGCAGACGACAACATTTACGTCTGCAAAAATTAAAAAAATGCCTTGTCAAAGGCTTTTTATATTGAGAATTCAAAGACTAGAGGGCAAACAGTGTAGATCTAGATGAGGCGGCTCATCATGAGCCGCCTCATCTAGATCTACACTGTTTGCAAATTTTGCTAATTGCATCACTGGGGCTTAAAGAGTTAAATTGTTAATGGTTTTAACTGTATTTGAATGATACATATTCTTTCTTTTAAACTTTTGACATGTTTTTGGCTGACCTTGATCTTTAACATTTAGAAGGCTCAAAAGGACAAATACATGGATAATATTAAATCCAGAAAGGAAGAGAAATTCAAAGTTTGGTTCAACTTTTACTGTTTACCAGTCTGCTAAGAATTTTTAGCACATTATAAAATCGTGATTACAGTGTATTTCAATACTTTAATCAGTGATTACATGATCATGTTTGTCCATTGTTCTTTGACTTTTTTAGGTCAATGAAAATTAGTGAGAACAGAGAAAAAGAAATTGACTGATGACCTCTGTTAAGTGAATAGATGTCACACTTTGCCAATGATATGAAAATTCTTGAGTGCTAGCTTTTAGTTGACATTGACCTTTAACCTTTACAGGCCCTGGGGAACAAGGAGCAGCAGTCATACTCACAGCTGAAGAAGAAAAATTGAAGGATGATCTGTATAAAGTGAATGGTTTCAATGCTTTTGCCAGTGACAAGATCTCATTACAGCGATCAATCAAAGACATAAGACATCCAGAGTAAGAGTCTGTTTATTACCATAATAGCCCTTCATATTTGAAAAGTAGAGCTTTACTTAAGTCATTGATCCAGATCAGTCCCAGAGATTATGAAACTTGAGTACATTCTCAAACCCGAAATAAAGCACACTGATTGGCTGCTTCTGAGCACATGCTCGGAAGCAGCCAATCAGTGTGCTTTATTTTGAGTTTGAGATCATTCTCAAGTTTTATAACCTTGGACCCAGGCAAGTCCAGTAGACTACTCCTTTACTGTTCGTACAGGATCAGTCTGATTAGGGTGTGCACTGTTAGCCATTTGACTACTGTCTCTGTAAGTGCCAGAAAGGCATAAAAAATTTATCCCTGCAAAATTTAAAAAAATGTTTTGTCAAGGCTATATCGTATAGAGAATTCTAAGACTAGAGGGCAAACAGTGTGGGTCCAGATGAGGCAGCTCATCATGCCAATTCAGCTATTTTTAACTGTTGGCCCTTTTAAGTCTTAATATTTTCTGTAAATATACCACACTCAGTGAAGTTATTAGACCAATAGTCACATTTGATGATTTGTATCTTAGACGAAATGTCCTTCTTTCGATGAAATGTCTTTTAGACAAAATGTCTTGTGATGAAATGTTGTGCACCAATATTCTTGACATTGTGGTCCAGCCTAAAGGCACAACTCAGAGCTCCAGGTAAGAAGTGGTAACAGGGATAATTCAGAGATAATTTTTCTTATATAATTTTTCTTATTTCTCAACGAAAACATATGTTGTGACCCCTCATTAGAACCGTCTCGGCGAGAGGGTTCTAATGATGGGTCACAACATATGTTTTAATGGAAAAAATTAGGAAAATTATCCTTGTTACCCCTTTTAATCTGGAGCTCTGCAAGTCACTTCATAATACAGATTCCATTGCTCTGTATGTAGTGAAAGGAACCATGCTCTGACAATATTGCTAGATACATGGCACTGTCCTTTAATAGCAGGTATAATCTTACATCTTAATCTGTATTCAGAAAGTGAGAAAACATCTGATACTAAACAATATATTCGTGCAAAGTCATGGTCTTGACTTGAAATATCAATAAACAAGCAGATTCTGAATATTATCAGAGTGCAAGAATGGTCAATTTTGGTGGCAGTTCTGAGAAAACTTAAATTTGTTCCTCATAAGACTTACTGCTGTGATGGTCGTCCCTGCAGCAGGGATATTAGTAGGCTTCCATCCGTTCAAGTCTGTTATTTTGTCAATAACAAGTGGCAAAAAAAAAAAAAAAATAAACAGAATGGCAAACAGTGTAGATCCAGGGATCCATTGAGCTGGCTCATTATGAACACTCTAATCTGAATCTGGTATTGTTTGTGACTGTTTCTGATTGTGTCTTATGAGATGAAAGGTTATTGTCTCTTTGTCTCATGTTATAATGTAACATTATTAAAGATGATTTGTATAGTTACAGCTGGTTTAAACAAAAAATGGCATATGTTGTTAAAAGTGCAACTTGAGATGCTACCACCGTAAAATTCTAGGTATTGGGACAGACATGTCTGCCAGTGCAGACCCAGATCAGGCTGCTCCTAAATTGTTCCATTTTTAAGACAGCTGCGGTAATTATTTATAGGTGTCCCAATTTTTACAGTAAAAATATTGGCAGAATGATAAATTGTGCAGACCCTGAGCAGACCTGGGTCTACACTGTTTGCTCAGACATGCTTGTCCTAGCACTTTGGCTTTTTAGCTCACCTGAGCCAGCGGCTCCGGGGGAGCTTATAGGATGGTAAGGCTCCGTCGTCCGTCGTCCGTCCGTCAACAATTTCAAACGACTTCTCCTCTGAAACCGCTGGGCCAATTGTAACCAAATTTCATATGTGGCCTCCAGAGGAAGGGGGAACGAAAAGTTGTTCAAACGGTCCTGGTCACATGACCAACATGGCTGCCACGCCCATATATGGTAAAAACCTAAAAAAATCTTCTTCTTCAGAACCGATAGGCCAATGGCCTTGAAACTTGGTATGTAGCATCGGGTACGCGAGTACTACCAAGATTGTTCAAATTATGACCTTGGGTTGACCTTGACCTTTTTTACGGCAAGGTCAAATTTGCTAAGTTGTGCTTTTATATGGCAAAATGCTACAACATGAGATATCTTGGAAACTGTTGAAGATTTGGGGCTAAAAATCAGTATCTACAGTCATCTTAATGAGTACATGAAGATTTATGAGTACAAGAGGTCAAGGTCATTCTTTGACCTTTGACCCAGAACACTCTTATTTTGACAATGTCAAACAATCTGCTCAACAGCCACTTGGTCAATTGAAACCAAATTTCATATAGAGCCTCCAGGGGTTGAGGGAACGAAAAAAAATTCATACGGTCCAGGTCACATGACCAACATGGCCGCCATGCCCATATATGGTAAAAACCTTTAAAAATCATCTTCTCCAGAACCAATTGACGGATGGCCTTGAAACTTGGTATGTAGCATTAAGTACACAAGTACTATCAAGATTGTTCAAATTATGACCTTGGGTTGACCTTGACCTTTTTTACGGCAAGGTCAAATATGGGAAAATGCTAGAACATAAGATTTCATGGAAAGATTTGAAGATTAAGGCCTAAAAATTGGTATATACAATCATCATAATGAGGACATGAAGATTTGTGAGTACAAGAGGTCAAGGTCATTCTTTGACCTTTGACCCAGAACTCCCATACTTTGACAATTTCAAACAATCTTATAAAAAAGCACTGGGCCAATTGTAACCAAATTTCGTATAGAGGTTCCAGGGGTTGAGGGAATGAAAATTTGTTCAAACGGTTTAGGTCACATGACCAACATGGCCGCCACACTCATATATTGTAAAAACCTTTAAAAATCTTTTTCTCCAGAACCAATTGACCGATGGCCTTGAAACTTAGTATGTAGCATTGGGTACTCCAGTTCTATCAAGAGTGTTCAAAATGATGACATTGGGTTGACCTTGACCATTTTACAGCAAGGTCAAACTTGGGAAATGCTAGAACATAAGATTTCATGGAAAGGTTTGAAGATTTAGGCCTAAAGATCGGTAAATACATCAAGTTTCATGAGTACAAGAGGTCAAGGTCATTCTTTGACCTTTGACCCTGAATTCTCATAGTTTGACAATTTCAAACTTCTTCTTAAAAGCCAATTAGCCAATTGTAACCAAACATCATATAGAGCCTTCAGGGGTTGAGGAAACAAAAATTTCTTCAAATGGTCTGGGTCACATGACCAACATGGCCGCCATAACCATATATGGTATAAACCTTTAAAAATCTTCTTCTCCAGAACCAATTGACCGATGGCCTTGAAACTTGGTATGTAGCATTGGGTATTCCAGTACTATCAAGATTGTTCAAATTATGACCTTTGGCTGACTTTGACTTTTTTTACAGCAAGGTCAAATGTGGGAAAATGCTGGAACATAAGATTTCATGGGAAGTATTTGGCCTCAAAATTGGTATATACAGTCATCTTAATGAGGTCATGAAGAATTATGAGTACAAGAGGTCAAGGTCATTCTTTGACCTTTGACCTAGGTCTCTCATATTTTGACATTTTCAAACATTTCCTCAAAAGCCAAAGGGCCAATTGTAATCACATTACATATAGAGCCTCCAGAGGTTGATTGGTGAGCATTGGGTACTCCAGTTCTATCAAGAGTGTTCAAAATGATAACATTGGGTTGACCGTGACCATTTTACGGCAAGGTCAAATATGGGAAAATGCTAGAACATAAGATTTCATGGAAAGTTTTTGAAGATTTAGGCCTAGAAAATGGTATATATGGTTGTCTTGATGAGTACATGAAGACTTATGAGTACAAGAGGTCATGGTCAGTCTTTGACTTTTGACCCAAGACTCATATTTTGACCATTTCAGACATAAGAAAAAGCCTGTTTGCCAATTGCTCAGGTGAGCAGTTCAGGGCCTCATGGCCCTCTTGTTAGCTCACCTGAGCCAGCGGCTCCGGGGGAGCTTATAGGATGGTAAGGCTCCGTTGTCCGTCGTCCGTCGTCCGTCCGTCGTCCGTCCGTCCGTCCGTCCACAATTTCAAACAACTTCTCCTCTGAAACCGCTGGGCCGATTGTAACCAAATTTCATATGTAGCCTCCTGGTACCTTAGGAAATAAAAGTTGTTCAAACGGTCTTGGTCACATGACCAACATGGCCGCCATGCCCATATATGGTAAAAACCTAAAAAAATCTTCTTCTCCAGAACCAATAGGCCGATAGCCTTGAAACTTGGTATGTAGCATCGGGTAAGCGAGTACTACCAAGATTGTTCAAATTATGACCTTGGGTTGACCTTGACCTATTTTACGGTAAGTTCAAATTTGCTTCCTTGTGCTTTCATATGGCAAAATGCTATAACATAAGATATCTTGGAAACTGTTGAAGATTTTGGGCTAAAAATTGGTATCTACAGTCATCTTAATGAGTACATGAAGATTTATGAGAATAAGAGGTCAAGGTCATTGTTTGACCTTTGACCCAGAACTCTCATATTTTGACAATTCCAAACAATCTCCTCAAAAGCCACTAGGCCAATTAGAATTAAATTTTATATAGAGCCTCCAGGGCTGGAGAGAACAAAAATATGTTCAAACAGTCCAGGTCACATGACCAACATGGCCGCCATGCCCATATATGCTAAAAAGCTTTAAAAATCTTCTTCTCCAGAACCAATTGACTGATGGCCTTGAAACTTGGTATGTAGCATTGGGTATGTAAGTACTACCAGGGTTGTTAAAATTATGACCTTGGGTTGACCTTGACCTTTTTTACGGCAAGGTCAAATATGAGAAAATGCTAGAACATAAGATTTCATGGAAGGTTTTTAGCTCACCTGAGCCAGAGGCTCCGGGGGAGCTTTTAGGATGGGAAGGCTCCGTCGTCCGTCGTCGTCCGTCCGTCGTCCGTCCGTCGTCCGTCCACAATTTCAAACGACTTCTCCTCTGAAACCACTTGGCCAATTGTAACCAAATTTCATATGTGGCCTCTAGAGGAAGGGAGAACGAAAAGTTGTTCAAACGGTCCTGGTCACATGACCAACATGGCCGCCATGCCCATATATGGTAAAAACCTAAAAAAATCTTCTTCTCCAGAACCAATAGGCCGATGGCTTTGAAACTTGGTATGTAGCATCGGTTATGTGAGTACTACCAAGATTGTTCAAATTATGACCTTGGGTTGACCTTGACCTTTTTTACGACAAGGTCAAATTTGCTTCTTTGTGCTTTTATATGGCAAAATATTAGAACATAAGATATCTTGGAAACTGTTGAAGATTTTGGGCTAAAAATTGGTATCTACAGTCAAGTTAATGAGTACATGAAGATTTATGAGTACAAGAGGCCAAGGTCATTCTTTGACCTTGACCCAGAACTCTCATATTTTGACATTTTCAAACAATCTCCTCAAAGCCACTGGGTCAATTAAAACCAAATATCATATGTGGCCTCTAGGGGTTGAGGGAAGGAAAATTTGTTCATACGGTCCAGGTCACATGACCAACATGGCCGCCACACCCATATATGGTAAAAAACCTTTAAAAATCTTCTTCTCCAGAACCAGTTGACCGATGGCCTTGAAACTTGGTATGTAGCATTGGGTACTCAAGTACTATCAAGATTGTTCAAATTATGACCTTTGGTTGACCTTGACCTTTTTTATGGCAAGGTCAAATATGAGAAAATGCTAGAACATTCGATTTCATGGAAAGTTTGGAAGATTAAGGCTTTAAAATTGGTAAATACAGTCATCTTAATTAGTACATGAAGTTTTGTGAGTTCAAGAGGTCAAGGTCATTCTTTGACCTTAGACCCAGAACTCATATTTTGACAATTTCAAACAATCTCCTCAAAAACCACTGGGCCAGTTGTAACCAAATTTCATGTAGAGCCTCCAGGAGATGAGGGAAGGAAAATTTGTTCAATCGGTCCAAGTCACATGACCAACATGGCCGCCACACCCATATATGGTAAAAACCTTTAAAAATCTTCTTCTGTAGAACAAATTGACCAATGGCCTTGAAACTGGGTATGTAGCATTGGGTACTCCAGTCCTATCAAGATTATTCAAAATGATGACCTTGGGTTGACCTTGACCATTTTACAGCAAGGTCAAATATGGGAAAAGCCTAGAACATAAGATTTCATGGAAAGCTTTGAAGATTTAGGCCTAAAAATTGGTAAATACAGTCATCTTAATGAGTACATGAAGAGTCATGAGTACAAGAGGTCAAGGTCATTCTTTGACCTTTGACCCTGAATTCTCATAGTTTGACAATTTCAAACTTCTTCTTAAAAGCCACAGAGCCAATTGTAACCAAATTTCATACAGAGCCTTCAGGGGTTTAGGGAACAAAAATTTCTTCATATGGTCTTGGTCACATGACCAACATGGCCGCCATGCCTATATACGGTAAAAACCTTTAAAAATCTTCTTCCCAGAACCAGTTGACCAATGGCCATGAAACTTGGTGATAACATGGAGTACCAGAGTACTACCAAGATTGTTCAAATGATGACCTTGGGTTTACCTTGACCTTTATTACGGCAAGGTCAAATATGCAAAAATGCTGGAACATAAGATTTCATGGGAAGTTTTGAAGATTTTGGCCTAAAAATAGGTATATACAGTCGTCTTAATGAGGTCATGAAGAATTATGAGTACAAGAGGTCAAGGTCATTCTTTGACCCAGATCTTTCAAATGTTGACATTTTCAAACATTTACTCAAAAGCCAAAGGGCCAATTGTAGACACATTTCATATGGAGCCTCCAGGGGTTGATTGAACAAAAATTTGTTAAAACGGCCCAGGTCACATTACCAACATGGCTGCTATACACATTTATGGTATAAACCTTTCATATTTTTTATTCCAGAACCAATACACCTATGGCCTTGAAACTTGGTGAGTAGCATGGAGTACCAGAGTACTACCAAGACTGTTCAAATGATGACCTTGGGTTTACCTTGACCTTTTTTGCAGCGTGGTCAAATATGGGAAAATGCTAGATAAGATTTCATGAAAAGTTTTGAAGATTGTTGCCTAAATAATGGTATATATGGTTGTCTTAATGAGGACATGAAGATTTATGAGTACAAGAAGTCGTGCTCATTCTATGACTTTTGATCCAAGATTCATATTTTAACAATTTCAGAAGAAAAAGCCACTTTGCCAATTGCTCAGGTGAGCGGTTCAGGGCCTCATGGCCCTCTTGTTACATTATTTAAAAAAAAACAACAAATATTGATTTGTAGCATTTTGCTATTATATAATTATTCTTTGTGATCATTGACACATTGCAAACAGATGGGTGGTGGAAGGATACGACTAGTTGATAGCACCATATTTCTTATAATAAATGCCCTTGGGACATAGCAATTCACAAGTCATGTATATGGATTCTGGAGTTTAAATTATTGAAACTCCCAAAGCTATTCTATATTATTGTGATAAAACCAGTTTTATTGCCAAAAGGACATAAAACTATAAGCTGCATATTTCTGAAGGCAAAATCAATTGACTTTTGTTATTGTTTAGTTAAAACATATAAGGGGTGCTTTAGCTTTTTTTGTGACAGATTCATAGCTCAAGGTGAATGGGTACACTTCCAGGGGAACTAATTCCTGCATTTGCATTTTATTTCCCATTTCAATGGGGGTCCACTATAAAAAGAAAGAATATGCTCCCTTAGCAGCAGTTTCTTTCCTATAAGAGTAGACTCCCTTTAGAAAAGGCTTCATTCAGCAGAGAAGCAGTTAAAAGTCATGAAAATTGCCCCCCTTTGTAAAAATGGCAGAAAAGCTTGGAGGTGTATCCATTCATCTGAAACTACATTATGAAACAGGCAGGAAACTGATAACAACACAGCTTCCTTGGGTTGTGTAAAATGCAATTGTAATGATCTAAAATATTTGGACAGAAGTGCTTGGATGAATACCATAATGTGCGTATATATTGGGACACCTTAAAATAGTGAATTTTCCTTTTGGGACAAATGGAACTTTTTTTTAGATGTCCCAATACTTAAGCACATTAGGGTAATTTGTACTCAAATTAGAGTGTTTTAGAGTAATTTCCTTTTGTTTCTTCTGTCTTGTATTGCTCTGTTTCCTTTCCTAAATACCCTTTACTAATGTGTATACTCTATTTAATGGATAATTATTTTCAAGTTGTCATGAGGGGAGGTAAATCAGCAGTGCTTTGGTCGCAGATATTATTTTAAGCTGATGCAGTAGTGGAGCCATAAATGTGATTTGCAACCTTAAAACTGAGAATTCACCTCCCCAAATGACACTTTTCAATACAGTTATCCCCATTCTAATCCACTTTTTCTCATTTCACTTTTCAAAGTGACCTTCAGCAGCGTAATACTGGGCATCAGCCTGTGAGAAGAGATGTGTCTTAGTGGTTTGACAGTATACCACAGGATATACTGATGAAATTATTTTATCGTTATCTGTCAGACCTCGTGTTATGTTTGCAAAGTGCATTAGAATTCTGTTTTGTTGGACACAGATTTTCTGAATAATAGTCGTTAACTCATCTCTGTGTTTTCCTAACAGTTTTACAAAGGGAGACAACTCTTGTGACTTCCAGTTTGCTTTCCTGGATAACAAAGCTCTCCAAAAATTGGGTCTACTCTAAAAGGAAAAAATTTGCTCCCTTAGGAGCAAATTCTTTCCTTTAAGAGTTGAACCCAATCAAGAAGGGAGACAAAGAAGAACTGGTAGAGTTACTTCCCCTGAAAGTATACCCATTCTTCTAACTTTCTTTGTTTCAGTTGTAAAGCGAAGAAATACTGGAACAAATTGCCTAACTGTAGTATAGTAGTACCCTTCCACAACGAACACTGGACTACTTTGTTAAGACTAACCTATAGTGTAGTGCAACGAGCGCCAAAAGAATTGCTCCACGAAGTGATTTTGGTGGATGATTTTAGTACTAAAAGTAAGTCTGCTGAGTTAAATGATTCGGAGACAATTTCTTCACATTTGCCATAAAAGCATAAGTGGTGGTCCATCATTAGAATTACCTCATTGAGGCAATTCTAATGAGGGTCCACAAGATTGATTTTTGATGAATAATAAAAAAAAAACTTATCCCTGAATTATGAGCAGAACCCACCTTTAGCTTGTGCTCTGATCTGTATATAATCTTACATCAGAGCTCTAGATAAAAGGGAGTATTTGGTGATAATTAGGGATAATTTTTATTATTCTGCACAAAAACATATGGTGACCCCTCATCTGAACCGTCTTGACGAGACGGTTCAGATGAGGGGTCACATCATATGGTTTCTATTAGAAGAAAGGCAAATTATCCCTAATTATCACCTAATACTCCCTCTTATCTAGAGCCCTGTTACATCTTTGCAAGGAGCTCTTGATGAGTGAATCTTGTGGCCATGATAAATTCATTTATAATTAGTTGTGAGATATCATGAGCATTGATTCAGTGAATGGGGTCTGAAATACCACAACAAAGTTCTACAAAAAGACATATAGATCTACTCCCAAATGATAGATTTTCTGTACTATACTAACTAGAAGAATTCACATTCCATAACGTGTGAACTATATTACCCTCCTGCCAATAGATACCAGTAAACCTTAGATTTAAAACTGTAGGCACCTTTATTCCAGTTAGATGGTAATATAACACTCTTGGCTACAGTGCAAACTCTAATCAGAGAAGTCAGACCAGGGTTGGAGGTTATAAAACTTGAGAATAATCTCAAACTCAAAATAAAGCACACTGATTGACTGCTTCTGAGCATGTGCTCAGAAGCAGCCAATCAGTGTGCTTTATTTTGAGTTTGAAAATGTACTCTAATTTTATAACCTCTGGGCCTGAATCCACACTGTTTGCTTAGATAAATTCTGGGCATACTTAGGATAATATATTTCCTCAGAATCCCTATTTCATATCACTCAGCAAGCCTCAAGATGCCAAACAGTGACCCTTGTGGCTGATTTTTCTATCTGCTCCTCTCTTACGACATTACTGCCGTAACAAACGGACCAAAGCGTAGCTGAAAAAATTCCAGACTTTTTGCTGGGATTCGAACCCGGAACTCCCGGTTGAGAGTCCAATGCTCTAACCACTGAGCCAAAGAGTTAACTCCCTGACGCCGTTGTCAGAGATTGAATATATACGAAGCTATGCGAAAGTCTAATATTGTAGATAATTGAAGTTAGGAGAGTTGGTCCGTAACACTCCCCCACTTCAAGGAAGTCATCATTTATAATGACTGAAAGCCATTTTAGCTTAGAATGTCCGATCCCGGACCAGCCCCCATCTTACGACATTACTGCCGTAACAAACGGACCAAAGCATAGCTGAAAAAATTCCAGACTTTTTGCTGGGATTCGAACCCGGAACTCCCGGGTGAGAGTCCAATGCTCTAACCACTGAGCCAAAGAGTTAACTCCCTGACGCAGTTGTCAGAGATTGAATATATACGAAGCTATGCGAAAGTCTAATATTGTAGATAATTGAAGTTAGGAGAGTTGGTCCGTGACACTCCCCCACTTCAAGGAAGTCATCATTTATAATGACTGAAAGCCATTTTGACTTAGAATGTCCGATCCCGGACGAGCCCCCATCTTACGACATTAGCTGAAAAAATTCCAGACTTTTTGCTGGGATTCGAACCCGGAACTCCCGGGTGAGTGTCCAATGCTCTAACCACTGAGCCAAAGAGTTAACTAACTGACACAGTTGTCAGAGATTGGATATATACGAAGCTATGCGCAAATCTACTATTGTAGATAATAATGAAGTTAGGAGATTTGGTCCATAGCACCTCACACACATGAAAGGTTCCTACATGTTTATTCCTTTAAATCATCATATACTGGTTTTCCCTTCCAAAACAGTCCCAAAAATCTAGATCCATCTTACATGTATAAGATTTCAGAAAGGAAAAACCCATCTCATAGCAGAATTTTATGAGACCGATATAGATGTTCAGGGGCCATATTCATAAAACAACTTAAGTGGTTGCTATGGTGTTGCTAAGGCCGAATTTCTAAGAAGGAGATCCCCTACAACTATGATATTTGCTCTGGTGGAACAGTCTAAAAGACTGTTCCTCCAGAGCAAATTTCATAGTTGTAGGGAATCTCCTTTACAGATATTTAGCCTTAGCAACAGCATAGCAACGACTTAAGTGGCTTTATGAATACGGCCCCAGGATCATTTTAGAGAGGAAAATTTTATTAAGGAATGAATTTCATTTTTCTGGGGCTTCTCCAAGTATAATCTACATTGGGTCACATGCAAAGTGAATGAACCCCAAAAGGGTTCACGTAAACTTTGCTAGTGACCCAGTGTAGTTTACACTTAGATAAAACCAGAAAAATTAAGTTCATTGCTTATACATGTATTCATTTCAGTCAAAACCTTGACAGAAAACCTTATATAGGGGCTAAAATTGAAGCAGTAAAACATTAACACGCAGTGTTCCTGCTAACAGCCGAACAACGTCAATGATGTAATGTTGTCGCCAACGTCTAGTCAGATTGTAGAGAGCCATGGTCTATTTTAACGTCATTTAGAGTCATGTGATATTGTGTGGCTCAATGTAATTATTGGAATGTATACTACATTACGTTCCACTAGTTTACTATAGGGCTTTCCAGTAAATACACCAAGAATGTAAATATTGCCAAATAAATATGGTAACTAATTACTCATTCTCACGTCAGATTGAAATACTGTTATAAGCCTTAAGGCGTAATAAGCCATAGTCAATCATTCATTCATATTTTTCAGAATTCCTTAAAGATGAGTTGGACAAATACATGGCAGATCATTTTGATAATGTGAAAGTCGTGCATGCTGACAAGAGGGAGGGGTTAATTAGAACCCGAATTCTAGGGGCCAAACATGCAACAGGGGATGTGATCTTATTTCTTGATTCACATGTAGAAGCCAATGTTAACTATCTACCGCCACTTCTAGGTTTGTATTTATACCACTTTAAGCATCTTTACAGTGTTGTGTTGTTTTAGTGCGTCTAATGGGTATACACAGCAAAAGACTGACGTTTAAGTACATTTAATGTGCATCCAGTCACCTACTTCCTTTTACTTCAGTTTTGCAGTAACCACTTTTCAAAGGCACACCCCATTGTCTTCTGGCAGTTCTTGTTGTAAGTATTGTAAGTCTTAATAAATTCACATCATGTATAGAAATCTTTTGGAATGTGCTGAATATATATGCTGTTTAATAAATTCATGCTCCAACAGCCAAAAATAATCTGACAGTTGAAACAGTTTGGAATAATTTGAGCAGCGACACAACAACACCAACAATGTGGTTGTGCGCCCAGCGCAGACTCAGATCAGCCAGGGCATCCGCCCAGTCTGATCAGAGTCTTCGCTGTCCGCATGAAGGTAGCTCAGACCCTTAGCTACCCTTTGAGCACTAAACAAAGAGTTTGATCAAACTGGGCGGCTGCCCAGGTTGATCTGAGTCTTCGCTGGGCACACAACCACATTGTTGGTTTTGTCGTGTCGCGGCTCATTTGTTTATAAAAGGAGCCAGGACATGACAAAACCAATAAAGTGGTGTGCCCAGTGAAGAGTCAGATCGGCCAGGGCAGGAAAGAATCATCATAGAAATGAAAAAAGCAGACTCGGTTTTATTGACTGTTTTATTGGCAGTAATGTAGAACCAGGCCATGTTGTTCAGAGCCCTCATAAAATCAGGTGTACTTAATATTTCTTTGCTAAAAAGTATGAGGAGCTTTTTCACATAAAAGCTCTGCCAAATTTTTGAAAAGAAAGCATTGTTTTTGAGTACAACATAGGGTATAATCGATTCTGCCAATTTTCGCTTCCTGCAGAGACTGTACATCATATCTGGCTTCCGCCGAGATGTCCGTGAAATCTTGCTTCCTGCCGAGACTTCTGTACATGATAAATGGCTTCCTGCAGAGACTGTCCACGTGATTCTGCTTCCTGCCGAGGCTCTCGGCAGGAAGCAGAGTCACACAGACAGTCTCAGCAGGAAGCCATTTCTTGAGGACAGTAGTCTCTGCAGGAAGCAAGAGTTCACTGACAGTCTCGGCGGAAGCCAAATATGACGGACAGTCTCTGCAGGAAGCGAAAATTGGCAGAATCGATTATACCCTGTGACAATATGTTAGAAATTATAGGATATTTTTAACTTCAGACATTGTTAGTTTTGAAAAAAATAGGCCTAGCGATTTAATTCCTTGTCTTAAAGGTCCTTTGTGTACGCAAATATAGAAGACTTGACTTTGCTTAATGCAATGTTGTTTTTAATCCTTTTATGTTCTTTGTAGATCCTATAGCAGATGATTACAGAACAGTTGTCTGCCCTTTTATTGATGTGATAGATTTTGAGAACTTCAACTACAGAGCCCAGGATGAGGGGGCGAGGGGAGCGTTTGATTGGGAATTCTTTTATAAGAGGCTACCACTATTGCCAGAGGACCTTGCACACCCAGCAGAACCATTTAAGTAAGTCATATGTCTGGTGCAGATGCTGTTATTACCCTGGGTAGTGATATGTTTACCAGTTGCTGTCATTATCCTAAAATTTGAAGAAAATGTTATGCATTCTGGGAGCTTATGAAAATGCTTGCGGGCTGGCAAACCACACCAGCTGTGTTGAGCACACTGATCTGAAACAGTAAGTGGGTATGCGTCCCAGTCATTTTCAGCAAATTCATTGTTAACCCATTGCATTCTGGGTATTTTTTGTCGTCTGCTGAAATTTTCGTCTGCATCAAAAATCAAGAATATTTTGACAATATTTGTAGAAATGATGACTAGGCAGCAAACAGTTTGGATCTCAGATCAGGCCCCACATTTTTGTAGGGCCTGATCTGGATCCAAAGTGTTTGCCCAGATACCCCTACCTTGCACACCCAGCAGAACCATTTAAGTCATATGTCTGGTGTAGTAGCTGTATACCCTGTAATTACCCTGGCTGTTGGTACACATTAAACAATTGGGATCGTTATACTAAAATTTGAACAAATGAGATCTTTCCCTTTGGTTTTGAGGACAGGATATGTTGGTTCCTGATCATTCCAGATAATTGTCTGCCTTTTGACTTTGCTATTTGGCAGTGTGCAGAGCTCTAGATAAGAGGGAGTATTTGGTGATAATTAGGGATAATTTTTGTTAATTCTGCTTTAAAACATATGTTGTGACCCATCATCTGAGCCGTCTCGTCGAGACGGTTCAGATGAGGGGTCACAACATATGGTTTTGATGAGAAATAAAAAAATTATCTTTAATTATCATCAAATACTCCCTCTTATCTAGAGCTCTGGTGTGTAAAAATGCTGGTGGACTAGCAAACAGCACCAGCTTTGTTCAAACTTTTTGGGAAAGCTGAACTGAAGCAGTCTGAAGTTGGTATGTGTCAAAGTCATCTTCAGCAAGCTAATTATTATGATAAACGGATATACATCTATGTATTTCTACCATTTTTGCAACAGATGGCAAATTCTGTGACTTCGTTTTTGCTTTCTCGGATGATATAGACCTTCCAAAAAGAGAACTGCTCTTAAGGGAAAGAATTTGCTTCAGCAGGTGTATTATTTAGGGGATAACTGTACTTAAAATTGTCATTTGGGGAGGTAAATCATCGGTTTTATGGTCGGAAAATTAGTTTTACTGCGACGCGCCAGCGGAGCCGTAAAACGCAATTTGGGACCATAAAACCGATGATTTACCTCCCCAAATGACAATTTTCATTACAGTTATCCCCATTCTAATGCACTTTTCCACATTTTCACCTTTCATAATGTACTAGTTTGCACCCATTTCAAGCGCTGTCAGCAACGTAAAACCAAACGTCAGCCAATGAGAATCGACGTTACTTAATGACGTCGGGTTTGGGACAGTATATCGCAGAATATACTGTCACAAATTTTTGACGTTATTCAATCAGACGTCGCGTTATTATTGTAAGTGCATTAGAATGTGATTTTCATGCTCAGCAAGTATGGACAAACTCCTGTGAATACCTAAAATTGGCTGAATAAGACAGTTGCCCCTTTGTGCAGGCTCTGTTGTAATAGATTCCTGAGAAGGTGGTAGGTGACGCCATAATTATATTGACTACATAGGAAAAGTTCAGACATTCATAACTGCAAACTTATCCAACAGGGCTAGGTTGCAAACATTTGAGCCGCGACACGACAAAACCAACAATGTGGTTGTGTGCACAGTGCAGACTCAAATCAGCCAGGGCATCCGCCCAGTTTAATCAGACTCTTCGTTAAGTGCTCAAAGGGTAGTTAAGGGTCTAAGCTACCTCCATGCAGACAGCGAAGACTCTGATCAGACTGGGCGAATGCCCAGGCTGATCTGAGTCTGCGCTGGGCGCACAACCACATTGTTGGTTTTGTCTTGTCACGGCTCATTTGTTCTTACAAAAAACATGCATTTATAGTTGGTACTGTGATATGAAGCCTGATGTTGCAGCAGCTGTGTAATTTTGGTATAGTATTTATTTTGAGGATTTTTTCTCTAGAATGACCGGAAATATCTGATGCAGTCTTATGAAGTTCTGATATAAGATGAGTCTCTCCCTCACAGGGTATAATTGATTCCGCTAATTTTCGCTTCCTGCAGAGACTGTACATCATATTTGGCTTCCGCCGAGACTGTCCACGAACTCTTGCTTCCTGCCGAGACTTCTGTACATGATAAATGACTTCCTGCAGAGACTGTCCGCATGATTCTGCTTCCTGCCGAGGCTCTGGGCAGGAAGCAGAATCACGCGGACAGTCTCGGCAGGAAGCCATTTTTTGAGGACAGCAGTCTCTGCAGGAAGCAAGAGTTCGTGGACAGTCTTGGCGGAAGCCAAATATGACGGACAGTCTCTGCAGGAAGCGAAAATTGGCGGAATCGATTATACCCTGTGTCCCTACTCAAACAACTCCAAAAATATAGACCCATCTTTTACCCCTTCCAAAACAATCCCAAAAATCTAGATCCATCGTCTAAGATGGATCTAGATTTTTTGGGTTGTTTGGTAAGGGACAAACCCCAGTCTCATAACCATATAACAACGGTTGGTAAAATAAATGTCTCTTACTCAAACACACGTCATTTCTGTTTTGCAGTAGCCCAGTCATGGCTGGAGGGCTGTTTGCTATCAGCAGGAAGTGGTTCTGGGAGCTTGGAGGTTATGACCCCGGACTTGATATATGGGGAGGTGAACAGTATGAGCTCTCATTTAAGGTAATGAATTGACACTCTCACCCCTTATTATCAGAAATCAGCTGTTCCAGCTTTAAGTTTGGATGAGTCTGTTTTGTAGAAAAGGCGTATTTGATAAATAATCAGAACCAGGGCACGGGAAATATTGAAAAATGAATCGGTCCAGCCGATGACGTCATCACCTACCTAATTTTCATAGGAAAAAAATTTGATATCTGTCACAAAAACTAATGACAATAAGCGAATTCCTATGAATTAATCCCGATTTCCGTAAAATGGTCGTACATTGTTGTGTTTGGTGGAGTTCTTGGTTTCAAACATTTTAAGACGTTAAACTACGTATGTAAAAGCAAATACAAGACTAGAACGTGTTCGTAGGCAGAGCGGACGTGATAGAAGACATCATACTTGATTGACAGGTGGACAGGGGAGACAACCTGATATGGCTGAGAGTATAATTACAGGGACCGGGTCATATGGACGGACGCTCGGCTCCCTGTTACTATGGCTATGGATTCGTTCTGCTGAGGTGCGGGGGCAACGTTGATATGAGAATTGAATTACTACGACTCCGGGACAAGCAGTGTAGCTAGAGACTCTGTTTAGTGCCGTGTGCAAACTGTATGATCCCTGCGCAAACCGTTTGAAACGAAACTTTGGATGCGCATGCTAGTCCAAGCCTTTGCTGGTTACAAAAGCCGTCACATTTAGGCTGTAAATTTACAAACTTCAAACAAGATAATCCCCGTCAATTATGCGATTAGACCGACACCTTTTGCTCAACAGTGGACTGAGCCATCAAAAGGTTAGTGGTCTTGAAGCGATAATTACCTGTACAAGTGGCCGTGATGACCTGAGGCTTTAAATATTTTATCCCATCTACATGTATGATAATAGGTGTTATTTTCTTACTTGAAATTGGAGCATGCATTTTGATTTCAAATAATAGAGGGATATTTGTAGTAAATTTACTCCATCGGGACCAAATTTTTATTTGGAAAAATCCGCATAGAATTAATGGGCTTACGATCGGGACTGTGTTTCAACTTTGAAAAATCCGGTAGTTTCGAAAAATCGGCGTTTGAACTACCGAGATTCGACTGTATAAATCATCAAAGAGTGTTTAAACTTCAGTAATAGCGCCCGAAGCTAATTACTTTCACACGATCACTGCAATCTCGCGCGATTCTAGATAATGCAATGAACTACGAGATCTCAGGTAATTCAATTGAGGCGGTTATTGGATTAGTCATGTGTAATTAACCGATTGACATCTGAGCTAGGTAAGTATATCTGACAGAATTGGAGAAAACTTCCTAAGTATTGGGCCAGTATGGGACCGATTTTTTGGGGCTTTGGGCTGTTTCCAATCGGTCCCAATTTCTAAATTTTGGTCTGGGACCGAAAGAAATCCGGTTTTCCCGAGCCCTGATCAGAACAGTGATGCAAACAGTGTAGATTAAGATGAGATGGCTCATTTTGAGCCATCTCATCTGAATCTGCACTCTTTGCAAAGGTTAGTTAATTTAGATGTTTGGTTTTAGGCGTTTAGAAAATACATTCAGCTGTATATGTCCTGTCTTTAACAATGAATCTACAAACAACATATGAAAAATTTGGCCCTGCCTGTTCTGACTTGCAAAATAGACAGGCTGCCTATAGCCTCTGCCTCAGGGCTGCTTGTTAATTAAAGCATGACTTGAGTTTGCCATTAGTCTCGGCTCAGGAAACGTCTCACACATTCAGTGAAAACATCTTGACATGACTGAAATAGTGTTCATAGGAATGTTACTCTTCAGCTTTACTCATCTTGTACATTAAGGGTCTCAACGTGTGTTTTCGTTGGGAATTATAAGGTGTTGTCCCATAGTTGTCCTCGAGACCCAGCCTTATCTGGAGCTCAGGTTATATTCTGAATACACAAACTCTATGAATGAAAAATACCAGCCTAAGTACTTGAGTGCAAAAAATGTCCATGCATATCCAGCTTGACGGAAATATAATTTGGTCAAGCTACATGTATAGTCTGTTCTCTAAAATATACTTGCTTTTAGCAGTATAGTCCGTCATTGGTAAATTTCATAGTTTCGTACCTTCATATATGTAGTATCTATTGTCTTTATGTGATTGCTTTTTGTTCGTTATGTTTTGTCATGCTCTTCTCATTCTGTAAACAGCTATTTGTAATAGGACGAAATACATGTTACTGTTTATGTCCAATAAATACCTTGAACATGAACTTGTACAGAAAATTGTCAGGATTCAGACTTACATTTGCCAAAGGTTTCGGTCAATGTGAAAAGTAAATTATTTTGTCCCCAAAATATTGATTTGGAAAAATCTAAAATATCTGGTCATAAGAAAGCTTCTAAAATCAGCAACACAATTTTCTGAAAGCCCAAAGTGGCCAAAGCATAATTAATATAACAGTAACTATGAAATTGCCAAAAAAAGCAAATAAGCAGACAACAAAAGTTTCATCAACAATTTTCACTTTTAACAGTCTAAGTTTTTAAATTGCCAAAAGCGACGGCGAAAGAAATAAATTTCAAAATGCAAACCCTGATTGTCTATAAAAGTGTATTATATTAGGCTATGGAAATGATTTGTGACAAAGATCTACTATTTATTGTCACCTATACTGAACCTGATGAAATTGCCCTGGCCATACAAACAACTATAGAAAACTGGTTGTATTTAAAGAAGATCATGCATTATAATGAAATAGTTTTTGGTGTTTTTATGTTTTAAAACTGTCTCCTAATTTCCTTGTTTCAGATTTGGCAGTGTGGAGGTAAAATGGTGGATGCACCTTGTTCAAGAATCGGACATATATACAGAAAATTTGCTCCCTTCCCCAACCCTGGTGTTGGTGACTTTGTAGGACGGGTGTGTAGAATAAGATTCATCATATGATGTCGTGTAATAAAGCCATGCATTAAAATCAATAATCAACTAGTGGATTAAATATGCAAATTACGCCGTAACGTTATGTGTTGATGTCCATAAAAATGTCACGTTTCTTATAGCGAAATTGTGATGTTTTAGTGCAAAATTTGCTAATAAAATGCGATTTTAGTGTCATATGATAAATAGAATCTTGCATTCGTGCTCCTGTATTATTGAATTTGTCAAAACTTTTTAGGAAAATCGATAAGATGCTTGGCATAGCCTTGCATCTTATCTTTTTCCCCAACTCGTTTAATAAATTCAGTTATACATGAGCACTCATGTAAGATCCTCTGTGTGGTTACTGGTTGTCTCGCCTGCGAAGCAGAAGCGAGACATAGGTATTGCTTTTCTGGTGTCGGCGGCGGCGGCGTAAATTTTCATTGGGCTTTTGTGTTAAGGTCAGTTTCACAAAGCGCTGACAGGCGAGACACCGCATTCCCCGGTATTCTTGTTAATAAAAGATCCATGAGTACAGTGAAAACAGTTCCTGTTTGCTGCTGAAGCTGTGGCGGTCCTTTCAACAGAAATACCGTAATGACCCTAGAATTTTGGACACCCAAAAGTCAGACAATTATTGTTTGAAAATTCTTAGAAAGTAGATTTTACACACATTAATGCATCCAAATGATGCTTAGTGAATTGCAAATGTTGAAGACCCTGTTCAAACTGCTCCTTTAGGAGCAGTTTGATCTGGGTCTACAATGTTTGCTCTGACCTGTCTGTTCGAATATTTAGGGTCACTACGGTACAGTGCAAATGAACCTGTAAGAAAGGATCACCCGTCAAGTGGCAAATTTTCGTGCATCCTTTGGGTTACCTCTTAAGATCCCGTTCAAGATTTGAAAAGATTTCCACCTCTGGAAATTGAGCTCTGGACTGCTAGATCAACAGGCCAGCTTTTAACCCACTGAGCTACGCAAACTTGGCAGAAAACATTAAGCTGTACGTATATATAACTTAAGCCTATGGAGTAAATACTATTGGTAAAAGTCCAACAAGGTCAATAAGCTGGTTGTTACCACCAACTTAAACTAAACAGGAAAACAGGAAATCCTCATCAAAGTCTTAAATGAAGTAACCCTTACTTTAACATGACATAATGTATTGTGTATCTTTATAGAATTATCGGCGAGTGGCTGAAGTTTGGATGGATGAATATGCCCAGTATCTATATGATCACAGACCCCACTACAGAAAGATTGACCCTGGTGACCTCACAGATCAGAAGGCTGTTAGAACAAGGCTCCAGTGTAAACCTTTTAAATGGTTTATGGAAGAAGTGGCGTTTGATCTGGTGAAAGTTTACCCACCTGTGGAACCACCGCCTTTTGCCAGTGGGGAAGTAAGTTTGCTGTTATTTTTTTTTTGTTTTTCTCAAAGTTAGCTAATAATTTTATACTATAATGACAAATGGAAAATTAATTATTGTAAGGTGTCCCAATACTTCAGCACATTACGGTAGGTAGGAACAAAAGCATCATAATACTGTAAAACTAATGAAGATCAGGGAATACACTTTCAGAGGAAGCAACTGTGTCATTTACATTTTTGCCTCCCTTCTCATCTACGGTCATCTCTTGAACAAAAAGTACCTGCTAGTTAGTAATTCTTGCATTATACTTTCTCAAGTAGCTTTGAAAACCTGTATTTTGTTGCCCCTTTTTAGCTCGCCTGAACGAAAGTTCAGGAAGAGCTATTGTTGTCACCACGGCGTCGGCGTCCACGTCCGCGTCCGCGTCGGCATTCGAATTGGATGTTTTGGTTAAAGTTTTTTAAAGACCTATATCTCCTTAACCCATGGATGGATTCTTTTGATACTTGCACTGTAGTTAGATATTGGTCCAAAGTTTAACAGGGTACCACCCCCACCCCACTCAGTGACCTTGATGTCAAGGTCATGGACTTAGAAAATTGGGATTTTTTTTGGACTGGATGTTTTGGTTAAAGTTTTATAAAGCCCAATATCTCCTTAACCCATGGATGGATTCCTTTGATACTTGCACTGAAGTTAGATATTGGTCTAAAGTTTTCGAAGGTTCTACCCCCACCCCCTCAGTTACCTTGATGTCAAGGTCATGGACTTAGAAAATTTTCTTTTTATAGATTGGATGTTTTGGTTAAAGTTTTTTAAAGACACATATCTCCTGAACCCATAGATCAATTCTTTTTATATTTGCACTGTAGTTAGAGCTACAGAGTACTACCCTGACCCCGCTCAGTGATCTTAATGTCAAGGTCAGGGACTTAGGAAATTCGGTCTTAATTAAAGTTTTGTAATTGCATACTGATTCATAATACTTTGCAGAGATTTAGTTTATATTTGAACTGATGTTAGACACTTTTTTGAGCTTTTATAAAACACCTTATACTAACCCCACTGGATGACCTTGAAGTCAAGGTCATGGACTTAGAATTTTGTCTTAAAGAGTTTGGTTAAAGTTTTATATTTACGAAGACATAATTTCACTGTGCCATGATGATTGACTCATTTGATACTAATACTTGGACTGATGTTAGATAATGGTACATCCTACATCCTAGCCTCCTATCCCACCTCCTCCCCCCCCCCCTCGTCTCAGTTTTTTTTTTACCTCAAGCTCATGGACTTGAAATTTTATTTCATTTTTTTTTTTAAATTTTGTTTATAAACGTGTTTTTATGTTGGACATGCTTGCCTAAAGTTTTATGCATAGCAGTCCACACCACCATAGCGGCTATGTGATGGGCAAGCACCAATTCAGGCGAGCTATGCTGTCAGGCGACAGCTCTTGTTTAATTAGCCACATCATATTTCTTTAATAACAGTGTGCTTTAAAATATACTTTTCATGTCTTTCAGGATCATCAATAATTTCGCGGTGATTTTACTAAAAAAACTGCCATTTTGAGAAGTAATTGTTGGTGTTATGATTGCAAATTTCATTTTATAGAGACAGGTTAGCGGACACTTAAAACAGGATTAGCAACTTTAAAACTGTCATCTCAGTGGAGTCGTAATATGCAGTTTGCTATGTCACCTTAACACCCACAATTTGTCTCCCTAAATGACACTTTTTCATGCAGTTATACCCATTCTATGGCACTTTTTCACACTTTTGCCTTTCAAAGCATACTATTAAACAGCCAAAGCAAGGGCTCCAGCAAGGTAAAACCAGACATTAGCCAGTGAGAATTGGCATTAAATTTTGGTAATGAGGTCTGGTTTCTGACAGTGTCACAGTATATCACTTGATATATACATGAATTCACAGTCTTCGTGACTTTGTTGTTTGCAAATAAGAAAAGCATACTTTTGCATAAATAGCTTTCATAAATTTCAGTTACGAACACACGCAGCGGCCTTATGTATAGACACAAAATATAAAGGTGGAAATGATAACTTTGGATTGGAACCCTGTGTCAAGGATGGTCAGGGTGGTGGGGAACAGGTAAGTGCCATCAGTTGTGTTAAATCTAACATTATTCTTGCCTTTCTCTGCATGTGAATATACATTAAGTAACATGTCTGATACATTTCATATTTGTTTGTCTCCCTGAGAAATGATCTGGCCAGTTTATAAAATTTGAGTATATTCTCAAACTCAAAATAAAGCACACTGATCGGCCGCTTCCTAGCACATGCTCAGAAGCAGCCAATCAGTGTGCTTTGTTTTGAGTTTGAAATTATTCCTAAGTTTTATAACCTCGAACCCTGATGCAAAGAGATGCTGGGCTGAACCTGCCACAAGAAACTGCATTGGATGAAAGGCTTTTAAACAGAGCTCCAGATAAGATGGGGTATTGAAAATAATTCTGAGATACAGTCCACTCCCGATATCTCGAACATTGATATCTCAAAATGTCTTCTTATGTCAAAGAATTTATTTCCTATTTTTAGCTCACCTGTGAAGGTGAGCTTATAGTATAGACTTGGTCCGTCGGCGGCGTCGGCGTCTGCGTCGGCGGCGTCCACAATTTTAAACATCTTCTTCTCAGAAACCACTGGGTGGATTGAAGCCAAATTTCATATGGAGCCTTAACAGGATGGGGGAACGAAAGTTTATATATTTGGTCCAGGTCACATGACCAAGATGGCCGCCACGCCCATATATGGTAAAAACCCTTCAAAAATCTTCTTCTCCAGAACCAAAAGGCCTATGACCTTGAAACTTGGTATGTAGCATCGGGCATGCGGGCCCATCATAATTTATATAAATCATGACCTTGTGATGACCTTGACCTAATTTATGACATGGTCAACTTTGGTACGTTAGGCTTTTATATTGGAAAACGCTTAAACGGTGGATTTCTCAGAAACAATTTAAGTCTAAGGTACAATACTTGGTATACATGGTTGACTAAATGACCAGATGAAGATATTATGTCACTAAAGGTCAAGGTCATTCCGTCGGATCATCCGTCGTCAAGATTTTCAAACATCTTCTCCTCTGAAACCACTAGGCCAATTGAAGCCAAATTTCATATGGAGTCTCAGTGGGATGGGGGAACAAAAGTTTATATATTTGGTCCAGGTCACATGACCAAGATGGCCGCCATGCCCATATATGGTAAAAACCCTTCAAAAATCTTCTTCTCCAGAACCAAAAGGCCTATGACCTTGAAACTTGGTGTGTAGCATTGGGCATGCGGGCCCATCAAAGTTTATACAAATCATGACCTTGCGTTGACCTTGACCTAATTTACGGCATGGTCAACTTTGGTACGTTAGGCTTTTATAAGGGAAAACGCTTAAACAGTGGATTTCTCAGAAACTATTTAAGTCTAAGGTACAATACTTGGTATATATGGTCGACTAAATGACCAGATGAAGATATTATGTCACTAAAGGTCAAGGTCATTCCGTCGGACCATCCGTCGTCAAGATTTTCAAACATCTTCTCCTCTGAAACCACTAGGCCGATTGAAGCCAAATTTCATATGGAGTCTCAGTGGGATTGGGGAACGAAAGTTTATATATTTGGTCCTGGTCACATGACCAAGATGGCCGCCATGCCCATATATGGTAAAAACCCTTCAAAAATCTTCTTCTCCAGAACCAAAAGGCCTATGACCTTGAAACTTGGTATGTAGCATTGGGCATGGGGGCCCATCATATTTTATACAAATCATGATCTTGCGTTGACCTTGACCTAATTTACGGGATGGTCAACTTTGGTACGTTAGGCTATTATATGGGAAAACGCTTAAACAGTGGATTTCTCAGAAACTATTTAAGTATTAGGTACAATACTTGGTATACATGGTCGACTAAATGACCAGATGAAGATATTATGTCACTAAAGGTCAAGGTCATTCTGTGGGACCATCCGTCGTCAAAATTTTCAAGCATCTTCTCCTCTGAAACCACTGGGCCGATTGAAGCCAAATTTCATATGGAGTCTCAGTGGGATGGGGGAACGAAAGTTTATACCCGGGGTCTGGGTCACATGACCAAGATGGCCACCATGCCCATATATGGATCTAGTTATCTTGGCTAAAGGTCGTTTGTCTGTAATGTGTCAACATTTTTAAAGGACTTCTCCTCTGAAACTACTGGGCAGATTTCAATTTAATTTCAAATGCAGCCTTCAGGCAAAGCAGGAAACAAAGTTTATATATTCGGTCCACTCACATGACCAAGATGGCCACCATGCCCATATAATGGCAAAAACCTTGAAAAATCTTCTTCTCCAGAACCACTGGGCCAATTGCCTTGAAACTTGGTATCTAGCAACTGGGACTGTAGTACTACCAATTTTATATAAATTGAGCATATACTGACAGGTGAGCGATCGTTGCCCTTGGGCGACTTGTTATTTACATCTCATCTTCTGTTATCTGAAACTGCTGATATCTCATAAGTAAATTTTCTGGTACCAGAAAATTCACTTTGAGATATCAGTAGTTTGGGCTGAAATTTGACTTTGAGATATCGAGAGTTGACTGTAATTCATTTTATTTCTCAATGAAAATATATGTTGTGACCCTCCATTAAAATCGTTTCAATGAAACACTTCTAATGAGGGATCACAACTTACTTTTTATGAAAGAATTAGGAAAATTATCTTTTTATTATCTCTTTTACCCCTTCTTACCTGGAGCACTGTTGTTAAAGAAATCATTTTAGCCATGATGCGAGAAAACCAACATAGTGGTTGTGCTCCCAGCACAGACTCAGATCAGCCTGGGCATCTGCCCATTTCGATCAGACCCTTTGCTAAGCACTTAAAGGGTAGCAAAGAGTCTTAGCTACCTTCATGCAGACAGCAAAGACTCTGATCAGAGAGGGCGGATGCCCAGGCTGATCTGAGTCTTTGCTGGGCACACATGCCACTTTGTTGGTTTTCTCGTGTCATGGCTCATTTATAAATTTTTGAGATGCTGACTTCGTGGACATCAGCTTTCATGAGGCTTGCATTGTCTCAGGTTGTAGAATTTTTTTAATTGTCTTCGGGAAAATCCATGATGGAATAAATTACAATGTCATTTTTGCTGACTCCTTTCTAAAACTTTTCATTGTTTCAAATATGGTCAACAGTCATTAACAACCACACCATAATGATGTCTTAACTTCATACGGGCATTTCAGTTCAAATATTAGAACAATCCCAAGTATGATGCAGTAATTTATCATTTTGCTTTGAAATTTTCAGGAATTTGAATTAAGCTGGCACAAAGATATTCGTCCAAAGAAAAGAAGTGTATGTTTTGATGTTTCCACCTCTGTTAGAAAAGCTCCAGTGATATTATTTAATTGCCACGGAATGGGTGGTAATCAACGATGGAAATATAATTTAGTAAGTTATGTGTATGTTTTAATTTTTCCACCTCTGGTAGAAAAGCTCCAGTGATATTATTTAATTGCCACGGAATGGGTGGTAATCAACGATGGAAATATAATTTAGTAATTATCTACAATACAATGTTTGCTGTGATTACTATGGTTTTTGGAAGCAAAGGTGTGATTAAAGGATCCTTTTTGTATACATCTGCATGTATATGATCAAAGGTGGCATCTGCTGCATTAATTTATGTCAGTTTCTTAACCATATTGCCACTTTTAAAAGCAGGTGCCCATAAGGCATATTTCATTGTCTTCTGACTATTCTTATTCTCAGTGCTCCAGATTACAAGGCATAACAGGGATAATGCTGGGGTAATTTTTACTTCGCCTGAAGAGGTTCAGGAAGAGCTATCGTACTGCCCCGGTGTCTGCTTTGGCGTTGGCGGCGGTGGCAGAGTTAGCAAAATGTAAAAGTTTTACGTTAAAGTTTTTAAGATCTCATACTTTCTAAACCCTTTGATTGCTTTAAATTATATTTAGTATGATGATAGATATTGGTCTAAAATTTTATTCTGCACCATTTCCACCCCTGGTCATGACCTATAGGTCACGGACTTAGAAATTTTATGTTAAAGTTTTAAGTTAAGGTTTTAAGATATTATAGTTCCTAAACCCTTTGACTGTTTTGAATTATATTTGGTATAATGATAGATATTGGTTCAAAATTGTATTCAGCACCATCCCCACCCCTGGTCATGACCCATAGGTCATGGATTTAGAAATTTTATATTAAAGTTTTATGTTAAAGTTTATAAGATCTCATAGTTTGTAAACCCTGTGATCGATTAGAATTATATGTGGTATGATGATAGATATTGGTCCAAAATTTTCTTCTGCACCATCCCCACCCCTGGACATGACCTACAGGTCAAGGTCACAGACTTAGAAATTTTATATTGAAATTTGAGATGTTCGTGGCTAAATCTCCTTAACCCTTTGATAGATTTCCTTTATACTTCCACAGATGTTAGGTAATGGTCTATATTTTTATGCAGTACCACCCCAACCCCCTGGATGACTGAGGTCAAGGTCATGGACTTATAAATGTTTTGTTAAAATTTTTGGTTAAAGTTCCCTAAAGACACAGTGCTTTCTTAGTGTGTAGATGGATTCAGTTGATACTAGATGCTGGTTCAGAGTTGTAAACAGTACCAAACCCACCTCTTTCGTTGACCTTTAGGTTAAGGTCACAGGCTGACGATTTATAGTTCCACACTGCCTAGGTGTAAAGTTATTCCCAGACTTGTGACGGATACTGCTCCAGAGTTTTACATATGAGAAGCATCACCTCCCTAATTTACTGTGAAGGTCAAGATCACATTCTTAAAACTTTGTGTTCATGATGGGCAAGCACCAGTTCAGGCGAGCTATGCTGTCTGGTGACAGCGCTTGTTCCTTATTTTTCTCAACAAACTCATATGTTGTGACCCCTCATTAGAACCGTCTTGGCAAGACAGTTCTAATGTGGGGTCACAACATAAGTTTCTATGGAGAAATATAGGAAATTGGAGCACTGGTTCTGTTTGAGGGAAAAGGTATTTAGTCTTGTCACAGAAACAGTATACATAGACTGCATAAACTTAACACTTAGAGCGTCATAATGAGCCACCTCATCTTGATCTACCCTGTTTGCTCACTATTTTTTATCTTGGATGAAACATTTTTTAGCTCGCCTGTACGAAAGTACAGGGAGCTAGTGTTGTCACTCTGATGTCGGCGTGGGCATGGGTGTTGGCGTGGGTGTCACACTTTAAAGTTTTACATTAAATTTTTTTATGTGAGGGGCAAGGCACTGCAGGCGAGCTGTCCTGTACACAGACAGGTCTTGTTGTGCTTCAGATAAGAAGGGATAACAGGAATAATTTAGAGATTATTTTCCATATTTCTTCATAGAAACATATGTTGTGACCCTTCATTAAAACCATCCGGCTGAGACTTTTCTAATGAGGGGTCACAACATGTTTTGGTTGAGATTGAAAGAAAATTTTTCTCTGAATTATCCGCAAAAAGCCTTACCTTATTGGAGCTCTGGTTCTGATATTCGTAGTTATTTCGGTGCTTTCATTACTTTTTGCAGGGCAATCTTCTATATGATCCAGAATTTAATGTCAAGGAATTTTGGTTACGTCTCAAATAATCTCGAATTACTGAATTCTTGAATGTTTTACAATTAAAGTACCCGAGTCATTGAAAAAATATATAATTTGAGACATAATCTGCAATATCTGTTGAATTTTTGTTTTTCTGCGAACTATAAAAATTAGAGATTTTATTAGGAAAATAATGGACACGTATGTCACAAAAATAACTGGCCCATGAAAAAACGTAATATTTGGCATAGATTGGCCAGCATTGCTATATATTTGAAGACAAGTTGAGTGTAAGAATGATTATTCTGTCTTGTATTAAGAGTAATGCAGTGTTTTATAAAGTAGTTGAAATTTAATTTTGAAGATAAAACTAAAAATCGAGACGTAATTTTAGTGTCAAAATTGTTACGTCTCAAAACAGGTGCTTTCCATAAAACCAGTGTAGGCTTTGTTCTTCAATCCTGTGCTATTTTGTCACATTAAAGTTATACAGGTATGATAATTATTCAGTTTTACGTAGATATAAATAATAAAAGTACAATATGTCAGACTGTTTGAGTGTTTAATTTCGTTTCCAAAACGTTACGTCTTGAAAATCAACAAATTTGCGCGAAGAAGCCTCACACAACCGCTAATTTTCGTAAGACGAATTGAATACGCCTAATTAGCAAAAACCGATGACGTATACCGCATTTGAGCATCACATGTGGTTGTTTTTGCGCAGAAATAGCAGATGAATCTCCCGGTACATAACTAACGAAAAATGTTACGTCTAGAAATAACTTCATTGACCATACAAGTTAGTGTTTTACAGTAGCAAGAAGTACTTTATGATGCAGTTATCTATCTCAGTGGCAGAAAGAAGTATTTCTTTTGTTTCTTCTGTTGGAAACGTTATCTTTTGACTCGGGGGAATGCTGTAAAATTGAGGTTGAATGCAGATCGTGAAACTGAAGTGCCGTGTCTGAGTTACGTCTGCAGTAAGAAATCATTTATTTCCATATTGTTAGTCGTTGATCAACATGTGTTTTACTGACTAAAATGCCATGTGTTAGCTTTGCTATACAATGCAATAGTTTTGGTCTGTGTGGATGTTAACTTCCGAAACTTAACATTCAGGTAAAGACGTTTTTGAGACACGATTGCAGTGGGTGTCAATGTTACATCCTTGTAATTAATGCATCAGTTCCTTTGTTTACCATGCATGTAGCGTTATATTTTCAGTTATAATTAAAGGAAAGCCTCAAGTGATTAAAATTCAGTTTTAAGAACAAACTTAAGCCGCAGCTTGATGAGCATCAAAACCAGAAAAATTTTTAGACGTAACTAGGACATCAAAGATCAGTGTCCACAGTTACATCCTCTTTGACAATAAATGTTTTCCCCTTGCATCACTGAACAGGTTAAGATGCTGATGTGAATCTTAAAAACATCTTTGTGTAACAGAGACTTAATTGAAGTGTTAGAAATGGAATGTCTCTGTAATCAGATCAGATAACTTGATTACAAAGATTTAAATTTCGTGTCCAGTTACGTCTATCCTGTGAGCTGAAAATTTGAATATTACTAAACAGGTTACGTTTGTATTTACAGTCAAACCTGTCTTAAGGGGTCACTGTATTAAGGGGTCACCTGCCTTATGCAGCCACCTTTCTGGGGTCCCTTGAGCCAAATAACAGTGCAAATGAACCTGTATTTAGGGGTCACCTGTCTTAAGCAGCCAATTTTTGAGTGTCCCCTGGGGTGACCCCTTAAGACAGGTTTTACTGTAATTCAAACTGGTAAGTATATAGTTCAATAATTGATAAAAAGGTAGAGTAGAAATAAAATGACAGCTTGTTACAGATCTGTGATGACTTTCTTTACGTAATGTCCACGTTACATCTCGGATTTTAAAGTTAACAAAAATTATCATAATTCTGTTAGCTATTCGAATTTTATCTTGTGACTTTGAGGTATAGTAGGCATGATTTGTTTAAACATTTTAGGATGTAAACTTTGGTGATCAAGTCACCAAAATATTTTGGACACCAAGGTATTTGAGACGTAACAAAAATTCCTTGACACTGAATTCTGGATCATATCAGCCAATCAGAAACCATCTTTAACTCTGATTCTATTTTGATCTCTTTGTTTTCAGGATACCAGTCAACTATATCATCCAATCAGCAACCAGTGTTTAGACTGTGATATAGGAAGTCATGAATTATTCATGAATCCATGTGATAAATATGCAGATACACAAAAATGGAAAATTACAAATGTAAATCAGACAGCTGTGAGACATGAATGGACGCTATAACTGTGAAATGTGTGTGTGTGTGTCAGATTTTTCATTTCTCAAACACCAAGCTTTGCCACTTAAAATGACCTGCTGCACATGTTAGCGCATATTGTACTTAGCATTTGGTAAGCCAAATGTTTGAGGATATCAATTTTACATATTAATATATACATTCAGGGGGGGAGAGCAATTTGTTTTAGCGGCATTCTCAATAGGGATCAACACCAAAGAATTTGCTCTTCTGGAAGCAAATTATTCCTTTAAGAGTTTATATGCAGATTACATTTTGGAAGGATTTTGTTATCCAGGAAAGCAAACAGGAATTCACAAAAGTTGTCTTCTTTGTAAAAGGGGCAGAAAAACATGGAGGTGCACCCATGTGGCTTTTCAAATAAAAAAAACAACGAAAAAAAAAAAGAAATAAAAGATTGTTGTCCTCAAAATTTTGGGTCATCAGATGCTCTGACACAGTTCTTTTATTAGGACACTGAATTAAATTATTTGAAAGTAATATTTGTTTGGGAAAAGTTCAGTTTGGAATATACAGATGTCATGTGACAATTTCACTATCAATTCTGTTCTGCAAGGGATTACACTGTATGCCATTTCACTATCAGTACTGGTGTGCAAGGGCATACACTGTACGTCATTTGACTATCAGTTTTGTTGTGAAAGGACATGACACTGTATGCCATTTCACTCTCAATTCTGGTCTGCAAGGGCATACAGTATATGTCATTTCACTATCAATTCTGGTCAGCAAGGACCTACATTGTATCCCATTTCACTATCAGTTCTGGTCTGCAAGGGCAAACACTGTAACAGAGCTATGGCCGTTTCATTATTTACTCCGGTCTTTCTTGCTGGACATTCTCTTCAAGTTGCCATAGAAATCTGAAAGTTGAACTCCCTGGTTGTTATTGGTAATAGATGTATTTCATTGCCCATATCTGCTTGTGCATACAGTGTATGCCTGTGTAGATTTGACTAGTGTAGTGTTCACATAAAGTTTGAGTATCAGAAATTGAAGTCTCCTCAAACTTATATTTTTTGTCAGACAATTTAGTCCAGTGGTTTATATACTGCATGTTATTTGACATTGCAGTTTAAACAACACATCATATTTTCAAAACAATGGTCTGATACTGCTCATAATTATATTATCAAAACCATTTTAAATCACAAATTGTACATAGGTATTCATATAAGATTGGGAAATCTATATATCATTGGTATTTATACATATTCATTACACAAACATCATTACTCCAGATAAGGTTGGATTTTGATAATTCTAGGACATTGCTGACAGTGCTTCATACATTGTACAGCGCTCCAGATAAGAAGGGGAAACAGGGATAATTTAGGGATAATTTTCCTTATTTTTCCATTAAAACATAATTGTGACCCCTTCATCAGAACCCTCTCGCCGAGACGGTTCTAATGAGGGGTCACAACATATGTTTTTGTCGAGAAATAAGAAAAATTATCTTTGAATTACCCCTGTTACCCCTTCTTATCTGGAACTCTGATACAAACATTCATAAATAGGAATTAACATTAGTTTCTTTTGATATCATGTTTATCAGGTTCAAGACAAAAATAGCAAAAGACTTGGCAAACCATGCCATTTGTGTTATTCTGATTTTGCCTGATAAACACTTTATCAAAAGATTAGAAACTAACATGGCTCTCTGGAAATGTTTTTATGGAAAAAGAAAAGGAGGAAAAAGAAATTATTTCAGAATTATCATTGTTATGCACCCTTATCTGGAGTTTTGATTTTTGTCATTTAGCCCTTCAAGCGCCAAAAATGGACGACAAAATTTATGTCTGAAAAATTTAAAAATATTTTTTGTTTTAGCTATATCATATTGAGAATTCAAAGACTAAAGGGCAATCAGTGTAGACCCAGATGAGGTGGCCTCATGAGCCACCTCATCTGGGTCTACACTGTTTGCAATTTCAACTATTTTCATTTTTTGGTGCTTTAAAGGTTTAGGGGTGAAAATGGGCCACCAGTTGGGTCCTTAATGTAAGCCTTGTTATGAGAAGCCTTGTCTATAGGCATAAGCAGTCAAAGCATGGATGGACCAGCCATCAGGTGCAGTTTGGTCAGGGTCTGCTTAGTTGCATTTTAAAACTAAGGTGAATAGGTACACAGTCATTTTTTCATGAATTTTTATAAGGGGATCAAATTTGTGGCTTCCTGTTGGCCTCCTGGATGTTGAAGCCTTTCCAAAAGTCAACCCTCATTAACAAGGGAGACAAAAAATGAAAATGGAGAGTTGCTTCCTCTGAAAGGGTACAAATTTACATACAAGTGAATGGGTATACCTTAAGGGGAAGCGACTACTCCGCCATTTTCTTTTTTTCACCTCCCTTCCAAATGGGGGTTTACTTTTAAAGAAAAGAATTTGCTCTGCTAGGAGCAAATTCTTTCCTTTAAGAGGAGACCCATTTTTGGGGCGATTTCAGTTTCAAGGGAAGCAAACAGTAAGTCACGAACTTGTCTCCCTTTGAAAATTTAACAGAAAAATCAGTGAGGTGTACCCATATAGACAGAGTTTCTCAAGATGGGGCATGTCAGCAATTACAAAGGAGTTATGCTTGGGAATATTTATTTGTGTTGAAAGTTAATTTCATGGAGGTTAATTTCATGGAGGTTTAATATCTAATGAACATGCCTCCCTGGCCTAGTGGATAAGAGCATAGACGCTTTAACATTAGGTATCTTTTCCCTGTAAGTTCAAGCCTTGCTTGGCCCACAAGTGAGAGAACCACATTCTGCTTGCTGAAGGTCAGGGCCCAGTTGTTCAAAACTGACGATGTCGTTAGTTAACCATTGTTAAAATTTGAAAGGTAAATATTTCAAATATGCCAATATTTTTTGTTGAAAAAATGTGAGAAGCTTCTGCAATGCAAAAGCTTCTCACATTTTTTCAACAAAAAGTATCAGTGTATTTGGTTATAAAGTTGTAAAACTCTTAACAAGTTGACCTTTTAACAAGCTCATTAGGCTAACAATGCTTTGAACAACTGGGCCCTGGTGTTTGTCCCCTGGGAGCTCCAGTTTTCACCCATTGCTGCTAAATGATTGGCTGGACATAAGTAAAACATTCATGACAGGGCTGTCAAACACATATCAAATGCAACAACAAAACTAAAACATGTAGGGGAGAGTCGGGTAACTTCGGACAGCGGGTAAATTCAGACAGTGACATTGTTTCCTTTATATGTCAGCTGTATGGAACTGAAACAAAAATAACTAACCAAACAGTGAAAATCCTGATGAGACGGCTCATCTGGATTTTTACTGTTTGCAATGGTATGTCCAAATTTACCCCCATGTCCGAAGTTACCCAACTCTACCCTAATAGAAAAAAGTTTAGAGCATTATGGAAAAGAGGTCTAGTCTGTGTTTAATTTAAAAATGTGAAATCCTATGGATGGATGTAAAAAGGGGAGGTAATGCTTGATTTGGTGTTGGATTTCCATGAATATAGATTTTATTGTTAATGCAAGTATGAATGAACTAGTTGATCAGGGATGTAATTTTAGTTAATTTGTTAGTCAGTTTTAGTGTATTTATTTAGTAATGTTAGTCAGTATGACTAAGAGAGCTGTTTATTTTGAGTGTATTTATTTGGTGTTCATCAGAACTCTAGATATGACAAATTTTTTAGGGTTAAGTTTTGAAAATTTTCTCATTGTACTATAAAAAAACATGAAATTGACATCAAGTGAAAAAGATGGATGGACGAATGACTTGGAATTTTACGTCCTTTTAGACAGTATTTCAGTCATATCAGGACAATGGGAGGGTAAAATTGAAAGGCTGTGTGCAATGGAATGCATTTATAGTTGGAACGATTTCCACCTCCAGTGGGCCTCAAACCCGGAACGCTAGATCAGCAGACCAGAAGTGAACTGTAGGCCATGTTCATACCATAAACACTGAAATCGGGCTATGCAAATATACATGTACAATGTATTTAGATTTTCGAGGATTCATAGATGGTTTATGCAAACAGGGAAGACTTTGATCAGCCTGCACACATGTGCAGGCTGATCTGAGCCTTTCCTGGTTGCACTTGCTGTGAGATAACCCCGGAACCGTTCGGGTATTCCATTATCTTCGGTGTTTAGTATGACCCTTACGCGAGAACACCTTGTCTGAATACCTAAGGTCGGTTTGCTGGCCTAGCTGTGAGATATCAGTATATTTTCATGTGACACCAGACATATATTGTTTGATCTAATTAAAATGACTTACACCATGTTTAATGGGCTATAAAATGGGTATTCTCTTTCTAGAATGACCCCTAATATCAAAATCAGTCTATGAAACTGCTGTTAGATGGGGAGCCCCGGTTGCTCAGTGGGTTAAGCGCTGGCCTACTGATCTAGTGGACCGGGTTCGAATCCCGCTGGAGTCGAGAATCTTTCCTACCATAACCTGGCTTCCATTGCACACAGCCTTTCATTATCAACTTCCCATCGTCCTGATATGACTGAAATACTGTTGAAAAGGACGTAAAATCGCATGTCATCCATCCATGCTGTTAGATGGATCTTTCCCAGCCAAAACAATGAAAAAAATCTAGATCCATCTTGTAAGACAGAACTAGATTTTGAGATTGCTTCCCAGCCAAGACAATTTAAAAACTCTAGATCTGTATTATAGGGCAGATCTAGATTTTGTGTTGGTTTGGAAGGGCAAAACGCTGTCTGAAAACAGAAGAAATGGCTATGATAACGAGGCCCAATAACATATGATAGCTGTCAAGTTAAAAGATGTCTTACAGTTTAATATGTACAGGGAAGGCTCAGGTGTGACTGCTTATTTGTACAGTTGGTCAGAAACCTCCTTCTTTGCATAAATATTATGTGAATCCTTTGGAATTCATATTAAAGTGAGAAGTGGAGACGTTAGCAGTTTTTGATTTATTGAATGTGGACAGATGACCTGTTTCATGTGACACTGGTCATATTTTTGTGGAGAAATGTGAAAAAAGGGGGTAAAATTTTATCCCAAACTTTGTCCCTATCTTGAGTTCTGCATAGTCATATTTTTTCATATATGAATGTTAGAGCCAGCTGCCATGTTGCTTTTATACCAAAAATATTTTGAAATCCCTGTTTTCTGACTTACTTAAGTAGAAATAGAAGTATTACTAAAGTAGAGGTAGAAGTATTAGATCAAACTGACATAACGTATTAATCATAATAAATGTCCCTGCCCTAATAAATTGCCCCTGCCTATTTTCCAAAAATAATGATAATAATTATATTAATTTGCATGAATTCCTGTTAGCTTCTCTGGATGAGGTAGTTCTTTGAATGGGATCTACTCTTAAAAGAAAGAATTTGCTGCTAGAGGAGCAAATTCTTTTCTTGAAGAGTTCACCCTACTGTGAAAAGAGGCAAAAATAGTAGAGTGGCTTCCTCTGCAAGTATACCCACTCACCTTAATACTGTTTATTAGAGATATTTGGCAGTGGCTGATTTACTGCTTTTTAGGCTATGGATAACGCTCCCCTTTTGTAAAATGCAACACCCCATCTGGGCGTTTAATAGGATTAATACAGTACTATATTTATTAGACATATTTGGACACCTCAGCCACCATAATGTTTTTGGTTTATAAGGCAGGATTGCTTTAAAGTTTCCAAAACAATCCAAAAACTAAGAATTGTGTAAAAAGACAGATCTAATTTTTTGTGGGGATAGCTTTGTTAGAGAAACCCCTATCCGATAGCTGAATGACACACAACTGATAGACAGTCAACTCTCAATATCTTGACTATATCTCAAAGTATCTTCACAGGGTATAATCGATTCCACTAATTTTCGCTTCCTGCAGAGACTGTACATCATATTTGGCTTCTGCCAAGACTGTCCACGATCTCTTGCTTCCTGCCTAGACTTCTGTACATGGTAAATGGCTTCCTGCAGAGACTGTCCGCGTGATTCTGCTTCCTGCCGAGGCTCTCGGCAGGAAGCAGAGTCACGCGGACAGTCTCGGCAGGAAGCCATTCTTCGAGGACAGTAGTCTCTGCAGGAAGCAAGAGTTTGCGGACAGTCTCGGCGGAAGCCAAATATGACAGACAGTCTCTGCAGGAAGCGAAAATTGGCGGAATCGATTATACCCTGTGATCTTCTTTTTCGTATCAAAGAATATAGTTTGGACACATGTCCTATATATTTATTTACATTTCAATTCCTGTTTTCTTAAACTACTGATATCTCAAAGTAAATTTTCTGGTATCAGTAGTTTGGGAAAAACTTGGACTTTTAGATATTAAAAGTTGACTGTACATATTTGGGATAATTATAGAAGGGAATTTGGACTAGCCCATTTTCCTGACAGGGTAATTTTTATGCATATAAATTTGGCTTCGTGTTTGATAATGGTGAGGTGATAATGGTGAGGTGATAATGGTGAGGTGTTCAAGCCATATTTAGAAATCACTTATTTAGATAACTTTTATACATTCTTCAAGGTCTTTCAAGAAAATTTATATTGACATAACTAACATTTTTGAGGTGTTCAAACCATATTTAGATGTCACATATTCATAAATAACATTTGATCTGCGACAACAAAATCAATAAAGTGGTATATGCGCCCAGCAAAGACTCAGATCAGCCTGGGCATCCTCCTAGTCTGATCAGAGTCTTCTGTGTTGGCATGAAAGTAGCCTAGAACTTAAGCTACACTTTACACACATGGCAAAGACACTGATTGGACTGCACGGATGCCCAGGCTGATCTGAGTCTTTACTTGTGGCACATGCCACTTTGTTAGTTTTGTCATGTCATGGCTTATTTATGCATTCTTCAAAGTCTCGCAAGAAAATTTATACTGTTTATGTATCGAAAGTTTCTTTTTCTAATGAATTGTTTTATTTTGTTACGACATTTTGTGAAATGTTTTTGTTTGTATGTGTACTTTTTAGGTGTATGAATACATACAGCTTAAGCTTTAAGAGAACACTTACGTTTTATTGTTAAGTACTTTAATTTCATTGTTTACTACTTAAAAGTTTATTTGAGCCGCCACACGACAAAACCAACAATGTGGTTGTGTGCCCAGTGCAGACTCAGATCAGCCTGGGCATCCGCCCAGTCTGATCAGAGTCTTCGCTGTCAGCATGGAAGTAGCTTAGACCCTAAGCTACCCTTTGAGCACTTAACGAAGAGACTGATCAAACTGGGTAAATGCCCAGGCTGATCTGAGCCTGCACTCGGCGCACAACCACATTGTTGGTTTTGTCGTGTCACGGCTCATTTTTAGTTGTTTACAAGTACAGGTTGCTCTGTTGTCTCCATGTCTGGGTCTGCATTGGCAATGCGTTTTTAATGCTATGGCTAAAGTAGTTTTGACAAAGTGGTAATTTGGTGAGCTTCACTGTCCTGTGACAGCTCTTGTATTACTTTTTAAATGTGCCTGTACACTGAACACAGAAAGAGCTGTAAGTGTTTCACTGGGGTTGGTATCAGTGTCTGTATCCAGATATGGATATTTTGGATAGATTTTTAGCTCGCCTGAAAGAAGTTCAGGAAGAGCTATTGCACTACCCCTGGCGTTGGTGTTAGCAAAATGTTAAAGTTTCCGTTTAAGTTTTTTATGTGATGGGCAAGGAGCTGTCAGGTGAGCTGTCCTGTACCACGGACAGGTCTTGTTTTACATGATCAAATGAGATACACCTCTATGACATTTGCTATTGTTCGCACTGTAGAGAGAATTGAAGCATGCAGGTGGCTGTGTGTTTTGGCACAAACAAAGCATCACAGGCATTGTTTTGCTTCAGCTGCATATTTATGTGGATTTTTAGCTCACCTGAGCCAGCGGCTCCCGGGGAGCTTATAGGATGGTAAGGCTCCGTCGTCCGTCGTCTTCCGTCGTCCGTCGTCCGTCCGTCCGTCAACAATTTCAAATGACTTCTCCTCTGAAACCGCTGGGCCGATTGTAACCAAATTTCATATAGAGCCTCCTGGGACCTTAGGAACGAAAAGTTGTTCAAACGGTCCTGGTCACATGACCAACATGGCCGCCATGCCCATATATGGTAAAAACCTGAAAAAATCTTCTTCTCCAGAACCAATAGGCCGATGGCCTTGAAACTTGGTATGTAGCATCGGGTATGCGAGTACTACCAAGATTGTTCAAATTATGACCTTGGGTTGACCTTGACCTTTTTTACGGTAAGGTCAAATTTGCTTCCTTATGCTTTTATATGGCAAGATGCTACAACATAAGATATCTTGGAAACTGTTGAAGATTTTGGGCTAAAAATTGGTATCTACAGTCATCTTTATGACTACATGAAGATTTACGAGCACAAGAGGTCAAGGTCATTCTTTGACCTTTGACCCTGAACTCTCATATTTTGACAAGTTCTAACAACCTCCTCAAAAGCCACCAAGCCAATTGAAACCAAATTTCATACAGAGCCTGCAGGGGTTGAGGGAACAAAAATTTATTCATACTGTCCAGGTCACATGACCAACATGGCCACCACGCCCATATATGGAAAAAAACGTTAAAAATCTTCTTCTCCAGAACCAGTTGACCGATGGCCTTGAGTTTTGGTATGTAGCATTGGGTACTTGAGTACTATCAAGATTGTTCAAATTATGACCTTGGGTTGACCTTGGCCTTTTTTACGGCAAGGTCAAATTTGGGAAAATGCTAGAACATGAGATTTCATGATAAGTTTTGAAGATTTTAGCCTAAAAATTGGTACATACAGTCATCTTAATGAGTACACGAAGAATTGTGAGTACAAGAGGTCAAGGTCATTCTTTGACCTTTGACCCAGAACTCTCATATTTTGACAATTTTAAACAATCTCCTCAAAAACCACTGGGCCAATTGTGACCAGATTTTATATAGAGCCTCCAGGGGTTGAGAAAATGAAAAAATTTTCTAACGGTCATGGTCACAGACCAACATGGCCACTATGCCCATATATGGTAAAAACCTTTAAAAATCTTCTTCTCCAGAACCAATTGACCGATGGCCTTGAGACTTGGTATGTAGCATTGGGTATTTGAGTACTATCAAGATTGTTCAAATTATGACCTTGTGTTGACCTTGACATTTTTTACAGCAAGGTCAAATATGGGAAAATCCTAGAACATAAGATTTCATGGAAAGTTTTGAAGATTTTGGCCTAAAAATTGGTATACACAGTTGTCTTAATGAGGTCATGAAGAATTATGAGTACAAGAGGTCAAGGTCATTTCTTGACCTTTGATCCAGATCGCTCATATTTTGACATTTTCAACCATTTCCTCAAAAGTCAAAGGGCCAATTGTAAACATATTTCATATAGAGCCTACAGGGATTGATTGAATAAAAATTTGTTCATACGGTCCAGGTCACATGACCAACATGGCCGCCATTACCACTTATGGTATAAATCTTTAATATTTTTCTTCTCCAGAAACAATACACCTATGGCCTTGAAACTTGGTAAGTAGCATGGAGTACTAGAGTACCACCAAGACTGTTCAAATGGTGACCTTGGGTTTACCTTGACCTTTTTTACGGCATGGTCAAATATGGGAAAATGCTAGAACATAAGATTTCGTGGAAAGTTTTGAAGATTTTGGCCTAAAAATGGTATATATGGTTGTCTTAATGAGTACATGAAGATTTATGAGTACAAGCGGTCATGGTCATTCTTTGACTTTTGACCCAAGACTTATATTTTGACAATTTCAGACATGATAAGAAAAAGCCACCTTACCAATTGCCCAGGTGAGCGATTCAGGGCCTCATGGCCCTCTTGTTTGTGTTTGAATTTGTTTGATGCATCATGCATATGGATGGGCATATAAGCTGAGACTGTATACACCACGATGTAATCTGAAATTGTCAAATGTTTGACCCACCCTTTGTTGAAGCTCTGTGATCTGTATTTATGTGTTCCCTGACAGCATAATGCCAACATCATTTAGACACATCTTAACAACGTCTGTCCAAATGTTGTTGGCATTATGTCTCAGACAAGATTTATCTATATGTCATATGCAAAGTTTGTCTAGATGATGTTGGCATTATGTCTTAGACAATATTTATCTATATGTCATACGCAAAATTTGTCCAGATGATGTTGGCAGTATGCCAAAAACGAGATCTGGTCAAATATGTTGGCATAATGTCCTAAACAAGATCTGTCTAAAAGATGTTGGCATTATGCCACAAACAAACTTTGTCCAAATGATGTTGGCATTATGCCGTAAACAAACTTTGCCCAAATGATGTTGGCATTATGCCATTAAAACTTTTGACATTATGCTATGAACAGACTTTGCCCAAATGATGTTGGCATTATGCCATTAAAAGTAAAAAGTATGCAAAGACCAGGAACTGAAACAATCAAAATCCAAATCCAGCCCTCAAACCATAGATGGAAACAACTAAGATTACAAATAAAAACTTTGTCCAAATGATGTTGGCATTATGCCATAAACAAACTTTGTTCAAATGATGTTGGCATTATACCATAAAGAAGATTTGTCAGAATTCAATTTTGCAATAAGTCCTACAGTAGATTTGTCTAAACGATGTTGGGGTAATACCATAGACAAGATTTGTCCAAATGATTTGGTGTTATGTCCTTGACAAAGTTTGTGTCATAATGTTGGCATTATGTAATAAATTAAACTGTGTCTAAAAGGTAGTTAACAAAATTATCGTGAATAATTCAACATTTTTTGTAACCTTAAATTTCTTAGATTATCATAAATAGTTGGTTGAAATGATGTTTGCATTATGTTGTTAACAAAATATGTCTACTTTATGTGGGTATTATGCCTGAATACTAGTTTTGTCACCATTGGGTTCATATTGGATAAGAAATTGAGGGCTTTTGTACTTGATATTGTTCATGTTAAAATGATTTAAACATTCCAGACAATCACTTCGAAATCCTGTCATCGACATCATAGTATTTCTTTGGTTTTTTCCTTCCAATAAGCCCCAAAAATCTAGATTCATCTTATGAGATGGATATAGATTTTTAGGATTGTTTAAGATGGAAAGACAGATCACAAAACAGAATTTCATGACTGATTTAGATATTTTGTGGCAGTCTGGAGATGGAAAAACACTGTTTTATAGCGGAATAAATATGGTAAGTTGTTCTTTTTTCTGGTCTTTTCTGTTTCTTTTATAATTATATGATTAAGGCAGGGCTGTGGAAATACTATGCCCGACTTGTCCTACTTGTTCCATTTGACTCTGGTCAAATGAGAAATTTCATTTTACTTGCCCTGGGACAAGTATTCAAAGTGCCATCAGTGGAAGTGATTGTGAATAATTCTGAGATATTTTTCGTATTTTCTCATGAAAACATATGCTGTGGGTTCCTGTAAGAATCGCTTCATCGAAGCGATTCTAACAGGTGCCCACAACATATGTTCCAATTCAAAACTTTGTGGCAGTTAGCCAAAATCTATCACCAACTCTTCCTCTATTCATTGTCTATTGATTCTTCCTTATTTCATGTATTCTTTTTTTCTGGGCAAGTAAATATTTGTTTGGACAAGTTAATTATGTCCCCCCACCAAAGGTGAGGGGGGACATATTGTTTTCAGTGCGGTTCCCGGGCGTCGGCGTGACAGTTTCTTGCGTGTGCGATATCTCTTGAACCAATGGATGGAATTTTACCACACTTGCATGGATACATCATTGGGACAAGTTTAAGAGCTGATTGGATTTTGGTGACCTTGACCTCATTTTCAAGGTCACTGGAGCACTTAGATGACAATTTCATGTACCCACTTTGCGTGCGTGATATCTCTTGAACCTATGGATGGAATTTCATCAAACTTTCATGGATACGTCATAGGGACAAGTTTAAGAGCTGATTAGATTTTGGTGACCTTGACCTCATTTTCAAGGTCACTGGAGGAGTTAGATGACAATTTCATGTACCCATGTTATCTCCTAAACCAATGGATGGAATTTCACCAAACTTGCATGGATACATTATTGGGACAAGTTTAAGAGCTCATTAGATTTTAGTGACCTTGACCTTATTTTCAAGGTCGCTGGAGGACTTAGATGAGAATTTCTTGTACCCACTAATCTCCTGAACCAATGGATAGCATTTCATCAAACTTGCATGGATACATCATTGGGGCAAGTTTAAGAGCCAATTAGATTTTGATGACCTTGACATCATTTTCAAGGTCACTGAAAGACTTAGATGAGAATTTCTTGTACCCACTATATCTCCTGAACCAATGGATGGAATTTCACAAAATTTGCATGGATACATCATTTGGACATGTTTAAAAGCTGATTAGATTTTGATGACCTTGACCTCATTTTCAAGGTCACTGGAGGACTGAGATGACAATTTCCTATTACCACAACATCTCATGAGCCAATGGATGGAATTTCACCAAACTTGCTTGGATACATTACTGGGACTAGCTAAAGAGCTGATTTAGATTTTGGCAACCTTGACCTCATTTTCAAGGTCATCGGAGGACTTAGATGGCAATTTCTTGTACCCATAATATCTCATGAACCAATAGATGGAATTTCACCAAACTTGCATGAATACATCACTGGGACTAGCTTAAGAGCTGATCAGATTCTGGTGACATTGATCTCATTTTCAAGGTCACAGGAGGACTTCATTATAGGGGATGGAAAATTGGCTGGTGGGGGGACATCAGTTTTTCTCTGAAAAACATTTCTAGTTTCATCTATTTACTTGTTTAAGGATAAGTAGAAAATTTTGATATTTCCACAGTCCTGACAAAGGTTTAAAAAAATGTTGTTGATAGAAGGCTTTTAGTGGTTAATATTTTGCTATTGTTCTGTATATCTATCTACATTTACATCTTAATCTGTGCATTGAACAGTCACATTTGACTATTACTCTACTGGTTGACTTTGGGTGTTAACGCTAATAAAGGCTCAGGGCTCAGTTGTTCAAAGCATCATTAGCCTAACAAGCTCATTAAGAAGTCAACTTGTTAAGTGGTTTTTGGACTTTATAATCAAATACATTGATATTTTTTGTGAAAAAATGTGAGAAGCTTTTGCTTCTCACTTTTTTTCAACAAAAAAAACATTGGAGTATATGAGATATTGACGTTTCAAATTTTAACAAAACATTAACTAACAGTGTTGTAAGTTTTAAACAACTGGCCCCAGATTTGTATAAAATTGGTAAAGACCAAAAATTAAAATTTTAGCATTAGATTTGGCTCCAGAATGTTAAAATTATTTAAACAGAATAATCTTTTCTTCACTCGTATTTAATTCTTTTGCCAGACATTCTACCCAGAAAGAACTATTTTCAAATAAAATAATTTGAACTTGGATAAATAATAATGAATCTACATTTTTCAGCCATTAAACAGTAAACATTTATGGGTATTTTTCTTTGGTCTTAACCTTGAAGTGCCAAAAAAGTAGATGACAAGATGTACATAGGCAAAAATTAAAAAAATGTGTTGTCCACTGACTTATAAGTCAGAGGTCGTGGTTTCGATTTCCGGTATGGCCACATACTTTTGTTTCTCCTTCCGCTGATTCAAGAAGGGCAGTTGTCAGTTGCTGGCGAAAGTATGTGCACTTAGTACTGGTTAACTGCTTAGGAGGTCTAATATGTTCTATAAAAGGGTTATCCTTTGGAAGCAAGGATCACACCAAAGAACCGAAAACTGTCGAGTGTACAAGTTTTCTGGGCCAGACTAGCTAGTTTCGGCCAATTAGGCCTCATCAGTGACCCTCAAATACTGCCTGCCCAGGAATAGTGTGGTTGGTTTAACTGACAGTCCCGACATGACCATAGATGTTTACCGTGGACCTAAAGCAACAAATCTACTTATCTATGTGTTGTCCAATCTGTATCATATTAAGAAATCTAATGCTGAAGGGCAAACTGTTTAGACACAGATGAGGTGGCTCATTATGAGCCACCTCATCTGGATCTACACTGTTTGTAAATTTGACTATTCTTGTTTTTGGCTCTTTAAGAATTAAGCAAAAAGTGTGATTTGTTTGTGGTCAGAAAATGATTAGCATTGCTCAATGATTTATTTTGTATATTTGTATTAAAACAAGAAACACAAGAGAAAACCATATAGTTCATTAGATACCTTTGATGTGATACATTTTGCAAAAGGGAATGTTCTAAAGAGCGTGAAGAGTAGCAAATCAGCCACTCGCCAAAATGCTTTCAATGAAAGAATGGATTTTGACCATATAAAAGCAAAATTTTCACCTTTGTGAACTCTAAAATTACTTACCTTTGCATGAAATATCCCCTAGACCATATGTTAATTATAACATTTATTTTGTGATTTTGCTTCGTCAATATAGGATTATTTTCGGAAAAAAGGAGGAAGGGGGCATTAAATAGAGTAGGAGAGTATAGTGTGATTGATATACATACATGTACTTGACTCAATGTTCCTTTTTATTTACTCTTTGGATACAGAATAAGGCAACAGAAACAACTGTTTAAGTAGAGCTAAGTAAATACTGTTTTGAGCTCAAGACTATAGTGTAATGTGGCTGAATACTTAATTGTTTCAGTGTGTCAAAGAATCAGAATTGATTTTCAATAGTTGCTTCATTTTGTCATGAACATCAGGGCCCAGTTGTTCAAAACTAACGATGTCGTTAGTTAACGAGACGTTAAAATTTCAAACGTTTATAACTCAGAATATGCCAATATTTTTTGTTGAAAAATGTGAGAAGCTTTTGCAATGCAAAAGCTTCTCACAATTTTTTAACAAAAAATATCAGTGTATTTGGTTATAAAGTTGTAAAACACTTAACGAGTTGACCTCTTAATGAGCTCGTTAGGCTAACGATGCTTTGAACAACTGGGCCCAGAATTGATTTTCTGTAGTAGCTTCATTTTGTCATGAACATCGGAATTGATTTTCTGTAGTAGCATCACTTTGTCATGAACATCGGAATTGATTTTCAATTGTAGCTTCATTTTGTCATGAACATTGGAATTGGTTTTCTGTAGTAGCTTCATTTCGTCACGGAAATCAGACTGATTTTCTATTGTAGTTTCATTTTGTCATGGAAATCAGACTGATTTTCTGTAGTAGCTACATTTTGTCATGATGATCATAATTGATTTTCAATAGTAGCTTCATTTTGTCATGAACATCGAAATTGATTTTCTGTAGTAGCTTCATTTTGTCATGAACATCGGAATTAATTTTCTGTAGTAGCTTCATTTTGTCATGAACATCGGAATTGATTTTCTGTAGTAGCTTCATTTTGTCATGGAATCAGATTTGATTTTCTTTAGAACATTTAATTTTCATGGAAATCAGAATTGATTTTCTGTAGTAGCTTCATTTTGTCACGGAAATCAGACTGATTTTCTATTGTAGCTTCATTTTGTCATGGAAATCAGAATCGATTTTCTGTACTAGTTTCATTATCATGGAAATCTGATTTGTTTTTAGCTCACCTGAGCATGAAGTGCTCTTAGTGAGTTATTAGTATGGCCGGCTCTCCAGCATCAAGCCTAGTTGGTCTGTTAATGTTTAGACACTTTCTCATAAACCTCTGAGTCAATTTTAACAAAATTGCGTACACATGGTTCTTGGGTGGTTACTGATGTTCTTTTTCATTTCTTACTAAATTAAGTATTTCTTTTTTAAATACTACGTTCAGATGATATTTTTGAATTACTACTTAAGTATTTTTTTTTTATAATACTGTTCAGATGTTGTTTTTGAAATACTACTGAATTAAGTGTTTCTTTTTTACATAATATGTTCAGATGTTGTATTTTAACTACTACTTAAAATGTTTTTTTTTGCAGCAATTCTTATTTCATTACAGAAATTAATTCCATGACTGAAGTTTATCACAAGAAACATGTTATATTGCAATGTAACTGGTTCTATTTATGTTAGATATATACCATAGTCTATGGTAGATACCTATTATTGTTAGTCAAACAATTTTTTATGGTAAATATATACATTTTACAACTGCACATGTGTCTCATTCAGGGCCCTAAATAAGCCAAGTGTTTGGGAATGGGGTAATTTTTAGAAATACATACTTAGGGAAGGAACTCTGCCACTAACATTTTTGCTGCTTTTTCCATTTGGGTGTTAACTTGGTTTAAACAGTATTTTATTCAGTTAAGCTACATACATATATACAAATACAAATCATTTCAATGTAGGATCTGACGGTAAGCGCAATGCTTGTATAATAGTCATCTCCTAGTTCAAGCTATATTTTACGTAGTGAATAAATGGCTAAGAGAAACTAAGTGTTAACTTATAAAGGAAAGAATTGGCATCTAGGGAAGAACATTGTTTCTATTAAAGATTGTCTCCCTCGTGTATTTCATGTTTTCAGAAACAAATATTTTAACAAAATTTCGATAGACAATATGAAATAGTCTCATAATTAGCGGTAAAAGTTTTGAGAAAATGTCTGTTTATTCGATAAATGTGGAATGAAAAATAATCTTCAAATTAAAATGCAAATTACCTATTTCCTCACGGCCTGTAAGAATATCGATTTTGACCACGTGTGTCATGTGATCATGTAGAGGTATTTTTCTTATTCGTGCACGTGATTGTGACGTATGAATAAATTATATTTGTCCAATAATGCGATTTCAACCGCGGTCCGCGATTGTATAAAAAAATACCGTATTTTTTGTTTAAAGTCACTTTTATCAAATATTATTATCTAAACTCTAATTCAAATGTATAGTTAGACCATGTCGGAGGTATTTCATGAAAATTTTCATCAACTCATTTTTGTTATAATTATTAAGGGAGTAAATCTTTAAGAGTAAGCCCCTTTTTGGAATGATTGTTTCAGTCCAGGGAAGCAAGTTAAAGTTGTTTCCCTTTGAAAAAATGGCAGAAAAACATTGCGGTGTGTAATTACACATTAAAAAAGACCTTCTCTATTCACTAAAGGAAAAAACAGAAAAAAAGAAAATAAATAAAAATTGAAAAAAAAATGTTTAGCAATTCGATTGAGATTCCAGAAATTAAAATCGTAAAAAAATTCTAAAAATCAGGACACCTGAAATGATAACTGCAACTGTCCTAAAAACTGCACAGTTCAGTGTAATTAACCCTTTAAGCGCCAAAAACTAAAATAGTTAAATTTGCAAACAGTGTAGATCCAGGTGAGGTGGCTCATAATGAGCCACCTCATCTGAATCTACACCGTTTGCCCTCTATTGTTTGAATTCTCAATATAATATTGCTTGGACGAAACATTTTTTGAAATTCTGCAGACGTAAAATTTGTCGTCTGCTTTTTGGCGCATTAAGGGTTAAGTGTCTGAAAGATGCAGCTGGAATGACATACAGTGGAGACCCTGATCAGACTACTCCTAAAGGAGCTGTATGATTTGGGTCTGCACTGTTTGTTCAGCCAATGTGTCCAAATATAAATGATTTTTAATGTCTGTTTTGGTGGGGAAAAAGGAAGAAGCTCAGCTCTATTCTCCAGGTGTTTAGCTTATTTATAGCCCGGCACATTTTTTGTCTGTTTGTTTTGATGGAGTTACGTACACTTTACTGCTGTAGGAATCTATTGTTTCTTTCTTTTCGGTATGTGCAAGAGGGTAGCCAAGCTTGTTTAGACTTACCCCAGATCATGGTGAATGTTTAGGTATATAAACCCAAGGGAGATTATTCAGATTTGGAAGTGTTTTTTCCCTTTTGATAGGGCAAGAACTGGGGCTGTATTTATAGAACGACTTAAGTCGTTGCTATGCTGTTGCTAAGGTTGAATTTCTATGAAAGAGACTTCATAGTTGTAGGGAATGAAAAAGACTGTTCCTACAGAACAAATTTCATAGTTGTAGGGAATCTCCTTCATAGAAATTCAGCATTAGCAACAGCATAGCAACGACTTATGTCATTTAATAAATATAGCCCCTGGTTTTCAGAGAGAGTGAATCCTCTATTTAAATAAAGGGTATACTAATGAATGTGCTTATGTATCAGGACACCAAAAGTCATTAAATTTCTATTCGCTCCAAATGGAAAATGCCCAATATTTAATCACAGTAGGGTAGCCCCCTTTGGGAAAGTGGTTAACCGAGGAGGAAATTGAACATATTACAGTTGAACTTCATTGGCTCAAACAGGCTTGGGACCATGAAATTATTTCCATTGAAGGGTAGTTCTAGCCATCCTAGGTTAGTTTCTCTATAAAGTGATCTCTAGGGACCTCACTAAGAGTTCTAGTCAGGCAGGGTTAACGAGCCGTCAGGGTTCGAGCCATTGAAGTTTTACTGTATCTCTTTAAAATTTTCTGACTTGTGGAAATGGCAGCTTTAATCCATGGATGGAGCCATCATATATGTTCAGCTATAAGACAGGGGTGTTTTCTCCCTCAGAATGATCTGAAATACATGAATCAGTTCATAGGGTGTTTTTGTTTTCTTTTTTAAAACAGTCTTAAATTCTAGGTCCATTTTTGAAGACTGGGATTTTGGGGATTGTATTCGAAGGGAAAACCCATGCCAGCCAATGAAATATATATGAGCCGCGACATGAGAAAACCAACAATGTGGTCGTGCGCCCAGCGCAGACTCAGATCAGCCTGGGCATCCGCCCAGTTTGACCAGACTCTTCGTAAAGCATTCAAAGGGTAGCTAAGGGTCTAAGCTACCTCCATGCGGACAGCGAAGACTCTGATCAGACTGGGCGGATGCCCAGGCTGATCTGAGTCTGCGCTGGACGCACAACCACATTGTTGGTTTTGTCACGTCGCGGCTCATATATATGATAGCCATACATGTTGTGGAATAGTAAAAGCAGCCATACATGTTGTGGAATAGTAAAAGCAGCCGTACATGTTGTGGAATAGTAAAAGCATTCCTTGACATTACAGTGGGAACGCGATCCATGGCGGAGTGATATTTTTATACAGATAGCAACGAAAAAACGTCCGAAATTCCTCAGATTCAGATTCAATCGACGAACGGGTCGCAATTTCAGTGCTGCTTTGTCGGCGAATCAAACTACACACAGCCGAAAATAATACACGGTTTTATTCCTTACATCTTAGTTTAATTTCCTAGTTCTCTGAGATCCGAACTGAACACCGAGATACTCGGCATTCGAGCAGTTGACACGATCGTCGAAAGACGACTTTTTAAGTCAACTTCAAAAGCAATTTTCAAAACAATTCGACTTTCTCCCGCCGGCGGACATATGCCATGAAAAACCATGGTATTCGCCCTTTCCCTGTGACAAAAATCAAGTAATTCGGTGTTTTAATTTGGGACAATTTTCTTTGCAAAATAATCTTATGGTACTCTACGCAATTTGTTGTTGTTTTCAACAAAATGGCGGACAACAGTGTTTACATCACTGGCCCGGCTATGCATTTCAACGTTTGCGACAAAATCGAGAGAATCATTATTCCATGTATTGCTAGAATACCAAGCGCGATTAAATTAAATATGTTTATTAAAATACAATGCATGACAGAAGTCTATCTTTATATTTTATTCACAAATATTTACATTTTTGGTGTAGTTACTGAAAAGCCCTATAGTAAACCATTGGAACGTAATGTAGTTTACATTCCAATAATTACATTGAGACACGCGACGTCAATGACGCAAAAATAAACAATGGCTCTCTACCAGCTGATTGGACGTCAGCAACGTCATGACGTCATGCATGCCGTTCTGCTGTTAGCAGAAAAACCTGCGTGTGCATGTTTTATTGCTTCAATTTTAGGGCTTATATAAGATTTTTCAAGAAAGAATTGTTTGAAACGAATGTAAATATAAGCAATGAACTTAATTTTTCTGATGTTTATCGAAGTGTAAACTACATTGGGTCACTAGCAAAGTTTATATGAACCCCTTCGGGGTTCATTCACTTTGCACGTGACCCAATGTAGTTTACACTTCGATAAACCTCAGAAAAATGAAATGCATTCCTTAAATAACCACAATTCCATACCCACCGCAGAGTTTGTAAACAAGGAAGCTAGCTCAGTAGATCTAGTGCTGGTTACGTCATGAAATTGTGACGTAAACAGTAAATTGATTGTATTACTGATATTAACTTGTGAGTCGGCTGACACCCAGTGTGCCAATATTTCAAATGCTATATCGCGCGACCCTGTTTGAAAAATTAAAGCAAGACAAATATCGCTACACCACTAAACAACTATTCAATTAAGACAGCACGTGAAATTTCACTTTGGGTAAGAAAACTTAATGGGTCCTACATCTGAAGGATCAAATGGAATGGTTGTGCAGGCCCGTACACATACTTTTGCCAAGGGATTAGGGGCGGAGGGTAAGAAGGTGTGGCTGGAACGAATTTCAGTGTGAGTGGGGAGGTGGCGGGAGGGGTGCCCTAGGGTGGAGGGGAGTTGGGGTGGGTTGAAGGGGGTAAGAAAGTTAAGAAAATCCAGATTTTAAGGACACTTTTAGAGCTTTAGTTTAGGGGTGTAAACTCGCTTTCTGGCAGAAAACTGCATGTTTTTTTATGTAATTTGCTCGGTTATGGGAGGTGCACCCTCCGCTCTCCATCGTACAGGCCCGGTGTGCTGGTTGGTGAGAGGAACGGGGAGACGGAGTGGGGGTGTGTGTGTGTGTGTGTGGGGGGGGGGTCGACTCTGTCACCTGGCAGCTTTGACAAGTCTGCACTTTTTTCAGGTCAAATATAAAACAAATATCGAAAAGTATGTGTATGTGTGTTTTTGGTGTGATGTCATCAGCGACAACACGCGGAACAGACATGATTACAAAGATCTACAAATTTGTAATTTCCTCATTCTAGAAATCGTATGAAAACTCAATCCATTCTAGAGTCTGAATCTACAAACCAAACATTGTTTGCAACTCTTGTTCGGCTCATACCGACTCCCACAGTCCAAAGAGTCTCGGTAGCGCAGCTGCCAAGTGGAGTCTCGCCGGTAAAATTTACTTGATCAGTCGACTTTCTCTTTAATAAATGTCGACTCAAAATAGGTTAGGCCCTATAGCATTCATGGGGTGATAGCCAATGGACTGACATGGAATACAGAAGTATTAAAGGCCCAGCAGACATTCAATGCTGAATCAATGTTGGGAGTCAGTGTTGAATCAATGTTGAATTATTCATTGAATTGAACTGAAGCCTCAATACTCCATTAACAAATTCGCAAATCTAGCGTTTTCGTGAGTGCATTTGCACTTTCGATACAAAGTAATATGATATAGAGACAAACACTTCAGATCTTCGTCGGACTGATCCCGAAGCAGGATCTACGCTGTTTGTCATTCCATCTGCATGTTTAGACGCATTACTGCAGTGAAAAACCAAACATCAGTTTTAAGACAGTTATGCTTAATTCCAATATTTAGACTTCGGACTACCCATCCAGGGGTCGCAAGATCGATGCCCCGCTTCTCCGGTCTTTCGTATACTTTAAACCGAGGTCCCGTCTCCATATGACCTCGTTGTTGGTGGGACGTTCAACCCGAGTTCACTCACTCCAATCTTTAGAGACTTTATGGTACGTCAGCCAGTTCAATATAAGGGAAGTTACTTCTCAAATCACTATTATAATTCTTTCTGCACGAGTTTCTTCCCATGTGTTGCCAAACACGGTCTCATTTTTTTCCCTTACTGAAGTGGGGGCTGAAGAGATATACAGCATACTGTATAAGTGAAATTTTCATATATGTAGACTAAATCCTCCGAAGACCTTGAAAATAAGGTCAACGTGATCAAAATCTATTATGCTCTTATGTTTGTCCTAATGATATATCCATGCAAGTTTGGTGAAATTGGTTCAAGAAATATTGTGGGTACAAGAAATTGTCATGCTGACGCAGACCACAGAAGGTCAAGTCTAAGGCCTCTTGTGACCTTGAAAATGGGGTCAAAGTCACCAAAACCTAATCAACTTTTTAGACATCTTTACAAACCAAGGGTACTAAGACCACTATGCAATCCAAGGGTACTAAGACCACTTTGTTCCTTACATACATAAGAAACAAAGTGGCCTTAGTACCCTTGACTTGCAAAGATGCTATTTGGCTTGTCCAAACGATATATCCATGGAAGTTTGGTAAAATTTGACCCACTTATTCAAAAATATGGCAGATACTTAAGTAAACTGCCTTGTGCACAGAAACTGACTTCCCTTGGGTAAACCTGTTATAGCAAAATGTTGAGAGTCAGTGTTGAATCAATGTTAAATTATACATTGAATTGAAATGAATTGAATTGAAGCCTCCATATTCCTTCAAGTAAAATTACCGAATTTGATGAAAAAAGTGATTAAAGTGCGATGAAAGTGCGATAGATCCCGAAGCAGTACCTTACTAGAATATCTACGTTCTTGTCCCCGATGCAAAACACAACTCGCCCCGTCCCCCCACCCCTGTGCCCCCCCCCCCCCCCCCAAAAAAAAGGAAGAGCTTCGCCGTGACCCTGGTTGTGAATGGGTGGACCTTGGTAAATACATTAAATACCCAAAGCACTTCAACGATAACCTGGTACACCCAGGCGCTGAGCAGCGAGGTTTTGAGGGTTCTGCAGCTGCAGAGTAATTATCAAACTGTGGCTGGGAGGCATGCTAAAATCATGCATTAATGTTTATTAGTATTTGTTGTCCCCTTTACGGACCGATCATAAGAATAAGGGCATGGGTTAGCTTGCATTTGCAAACCAGTGCCTGGAGCATGTTACCCTGTTCATCTATGGTACAGATGCAAACATCCCTGTATGCTTTGTGGTTTACTCGAGTACCAGTGTGTTTGTTTTGCTTTCTCTCGTTCGTTCTCGGCGTGTAGCCTAAATTCAGAAGCCCAAAAAATCACAGGCAGGCAGACTTACGCAAAACCTTAATAAATGCACAGTATGCTAAATGATTACAAACTTTACTGTACCATAAATGAAGAAACAGTTGGTCTCCTCAACTGGCTCAAGTCGATTCAGCAGAAAAATGTCCGTGTGTTGACAAACGCACGTGCTGTAAAAATGACCAACTTCATTATCGATTTTCAACGTAAATAGACTTTCTCCCGTAGATATACCTCGCTGAAAGACGGTCGAATGTATGAAGTACGGTTCAGTTATAATGGCATCTAATTTGGTTTTTGGGACAATTTTCTTTGCAAAATAACTTTGGGGTACTGTCTTAGGGTTTTAATTTTCTGAAAAACGGTTGTCAAATTGTGATCGTTGTTTTGGGTGTGCAAACTGCATTGAGGTACCGATATGCATCTGATTTCAATAATAAAACATAAAATTTCATTGTGATCTGGTCCGTCAGAAAACCACGACTGCATATCTTTTCAAATGAGCATTATTTTGGGGCTGTTTCTGACAAAAATTTCCCGCCATTTTTCTCCGGCGAAAAAAGGGATTACTTTTTTGTGCGTAGACGACCATTCAGAAAATGAATTACTCAAATGTGATGAGTCTGCGTTCCCACTGTTAGGGTCTTCTTCTCTGTAAGTTTTTTTTTTTGATAAAAAATAGAGAAGGAGAAAATGACCACACATATATGCAGAGCATGAGAAATTGATGTTCCGTATAGCTGGTACCTGAATGGTCAGAAACAACTGAGTTGCAGCATGCAAAAAGGATGCTTTGTTGCATCTATAAATAGCAAAGGACTCAAACCAGTCTGTATTATTACATGTTAACTGGTCTTTGTTATTACATGTCACAGTCTGTGTTAGTCTATGAATCAAAAGACTCAAACCAGTCTGCCATCTTAGGTATTTGGATACACTTCAGTTTTTTGGCTGCCATGTTTTACAAGGAAGACAAGTCTATAAGGGAGGGCTACTCTTTGAGGAAAGAATATGCTCTCCATGAGAGCAAATTTTTGCCTTTAAGAGTTGCTGTCTCTGAAAAGAGAGGCAAATAGTTAAGTCATAGTAATCTCCCTTAGGGGTTATCTGCATACCTTAAGAGTTCATTATGCATCTGTGAATTATGCAGGACTCATATTATGTATATGGAAATAAGTAAGGCTCAGACAAGATGTCATTGCCTGTATAGATGTATAGGCCCTTTGCGAAAAAGTGGAGGGCATAAAATTTATTTAATTTCATTACTACTGAATAAATTTTCATGAAACTTCGCATACCTTAATCTATTACCCATACGAACTCAGGCAAGAAAATTCAGAATTTTTTGATCATCAATTAAGAAATTGTCAGATCACTTACATGTTAAAAAATGCATCTAATCTTTGAAGTTTTACGCTTAATTGGTGCAGTTTTTAGAACAGCTAGTGTTGTACAGACTATTAATAAATATCCTTTATATGGGCATTTACTCCCTTTTAAGGAGAAACCTTTAAGAAAAATCCTTTTCAAGTGATTGGTCCGTTATTGCTAAAGCCTCTTGTTTACCAAGTAGTGAGTGAACACATTTCAGACCACATGGTAATTTGTGAATGAATAATAGTATTAGTATAGTAGTAACTATAGAAGCAACAAAGGCTGTTGTACCTTTATGGTTACCTCCTGTGTAAGAATGGCATAAAATAGAGAAGAAAAATGGTAATTATTAATAGAGAAACTTTTTATTTAAAAGTCAAAAAATTCTGAATTTCCTTGCATGAGTTCGTATAGGTAAGAAATTAAAGTAGGCAAAGTTTCATGAAAATTTATTCAGTAGTAACGAAATTAAATCAATTTTTTGCCCTCCACTTTTTCGCAAACGACCTATAATGGCTGTCTGAACCTTTCCTATTATTTTTTCCTAAATGTTCTGGGCTGATTTTGCAGCTCAAAATGTGGTAAATATATATGTTGTTATTGCACATACAGGGGTTATTATATATATGAAAATATTTTAATATGAAAAATACAAAGACGGAAATATTTGGTTTATTAGTTATTTATTCACCTTTGTATTAATCCTCCCAGAGCTCTAGATAAGACGGCGTATTTGGTGATAATTAGGGATAATGTTTGTTAATTCTGCATAAAAACATATGTTGTGACCCCTCATCTGAACCGTCTCGACGAGACGGTTCAGATGAGGGGTCACAACATATGGTTTCGATGAGAAATAAGAAAAATTATCCTTAATTATCATCAAATACGCCGTCTTATCTAGAGCTCTGGAGGACACGGTGTACTGGAAATGTTCGTGCACAGGAAATGTTCTGACAAATCTACCACCATGTTACATTTCACATTTTTGACATTAGTCCGTTTGTAGATTCAACAGGCCCGGATCCAGACCATCACGTACTGGTGGGGCTCTGGATAACTGGTGGGGCTGGGAGGTGCCGAAATGTATGTGTGTTTGGGAGGGGGCTTGAAAATATGACATATTTTTGGTTCAATTTCAAGAGAATTTTTTATATATTTTTTCCCTTGAAATATATGTTGTGATATCTCATTAGAATCGCCTCCCCGAGGCGATTCTAATGAGATTTCACAACACATATTTTGAATATTTTTATCTAACAGCATTGGATAATTTTTCTCAAATTGTTTTTTTTTATCTGGAGGCCTATACATGTATATTATACATAACACAGCGGCCAAATGGCGGGGCTGCAGCCCCAAAGCCCACCCCCTGGATCCGGGGCTGTTCAAATTAGTAAAAAATTGCATCCCAAAAGAAACTGAAGTGCCTAAATGACGGAACACTAAGTGACAAGTCAGGTTACACACTTAATGTTACGTTACCCAATGTGCCAGAGTCAAAATGATAGCATTAGAATTAGGGTTTGGGTTTATTTTCTGTAAAAAAGAAAAAGAAATTCAGAACTATTCATGTTTCCATGTTTGTCCATGGTGGCACCTACATAAAGAAATTCAGAACTATTTATCATTTGTCCATAGTAGGCACAGATGTACATGCTTATGCTTATGAATATTGTAAACTAAGGTAAAACTTTCTCTGTAAGGCTTATCAACCCTTTAAGGGGAACATGTAGCTAGTCAAAATTTGAAGTCTACATGTGCTAAAATACTGGAATTCCCATTTTGAAGTTTAATGCTAAACATTCATAGTAGCATCATTTTGCATGCAACATCAAACACAGCCCCAGCAAGTTAAATGCTGTCTGTAACTAATAATCTTGCTTATATTCTCGTTTCTCGACACCAAACTATTGAAATTGCCTATCCCTGACAAAGCAGTGAGCAAGTGAGTGAACTCTGGTTTAACGTCCCTCCAACAGCTAGGTCACACGGAGACAGGACCTCGGTTTAAAGACCGGAGAAGGGGGGCTGACGAAGGCCAAAATGATTTTCAAAGCAGTAGAAAACTCTATTCTTAGAGTTCATAACCCCTGAAATAAATGCTGTCGATATTTGATCATAAGTAACAGTCAATTGACAGACATATGAGCCTCCACTCGACAAAACCAGCAAAGTGGCATGAGCGCCTAGTGAAGACAGATCAGCCTGTGCATCTGCCCAGTCTGAGCAGTCTTTGCTGTGGGCTTAAAGGGTAGCTAAGGGTCTAAACTAGGGCCATGTAGACAGGGTAGACTCTGATCAGGCTGGGCAAATGCTCAGGTTGATCTGGGTCTTAACTAGACGCACATGCCACTTTATTGGGTTGTTGAATTGCCGCTCAATGTATATCTCCCGTCCCATAAGTCATGGCCGGAAAACTCCGTAAGAATTGGGTTGCAAAACATTTGGTACCTGCTTACGAGTTTACCCAATGTAGTTTACTGTCAGGTGCATCCTGTCTACTGCGACATCAACTTTGCAATTGTGCAAAAGCATGAATACAGATGTAGGTGTGCCTTTCCTCAGTCATGCACAAAATCTATGTCACGATAGGTGTTTCACAAGTCGTAGTGGAAAGCACATGAGCGACAGTGTACAAAGACCATATGTGCAAACTAAATGTCTGAGTAGATAGTACCCATCAAATACCCACATGAGAAGTTGTACTTGAATTCCATCACTATAAGACATTTTTTAAAAGGTACACTGCAAAAATAAACAGTAGATTTTACGGTAAAATAACTGGCAACCAGCTGCCAGTCCTTTTACCGTTATTTTTACGGGCGCCCGTAAAAATTGCAGGAATCATCAAGCAGAGTGGGACAGAAAAGAGCAGATTTTGTTTTGGTTAGATAGCTCCTCAACAATACAAAGTTATTTTCGAGTGCGCCAAGTTAACATAAAACTCTCATTTCGTGATTTCCAACAATGTCTTCCAGGCAAAAGCCCGTAAAAATAACGGGAAAAGGACTGGCAGCTGGTTTCCAGTTATTCTACCGTAAAATCTACAGTATATTTTTACAGTGTATAGTGTGCCAGTTTGGGGTGGTCGAGTAGCACGATGGTGCTAGGTAACCCAACTAAATGTCGCAGTAGATAGTACCCACCAAATACTCGCATGAGAAGTCATACATGGTATTCATTTAAGGTATAGTCTGCCAATTTGGGGGTGGTCGGGTGGAGCAATGGTGCTGGGTAACTTTCAGTGTTGGGACCTCCTACTAATTTGGATTAAAGTAGGGCTAGGGCCTACTGTGCTTGCAGTAGGTGTGGGTGGGGATTGTTTGGACATTTTGGCTCACCTGAGCCAGCAGCTCTGCGGGAGCTTATAGGATAGGCAGGCTCTGGCGTCCGTCTATAGCAACCAAATTTCGTGTAGAGCCTCCAAGGGTCGGGGAAAGGAAAATTGGTTCAAATGGTCTGGGTCACATGACCAACATGGCTGCCATGCCCATATATGGTAAAAACCTATAAAAATATTCTTCTCCAGAACCAATAGGCCAATAGCCTTGAAACTTGGTATGTAGCATCGGGTACACAGTACCACATAGACTGTTCAAATTATGACATTGGGTTGACCTTGACCTTTTTTTCGGTAAGTTCAAATTTGCTTTCTGTAGCTTTTAGATGGGAAAATGTTAGAGAATAAGATTTCTTTGAAATTGTTGAAGATTTTGACCTGAAAATTGGTATATACAGTCATCTTAATGAGAACATGAATATTTACATATACAAAAGGTCAAGCTCATTCTTTGACCTTTGACCCTGGTCTCTCATATTTTGACAATTTCACAATTCTCCCCAAAAGCCACTGGGCCTATTGTAACTAAATTTCATATAGAGTCTCCAGGGGCTGAGGGAAAGAAAAGTTGTTCAAACGGATCTGGCCGTCACATGACCAACATGGTAAAAACCTTTAAAACTTCTCCAGAACCAATAGGTGGATGGTCTTGAAACTTGGTATGTAGCATCAGGTACAAACGTACTACCAAGATTGTTCAAATTATGACCTTGGGTTGTCCTTGACATTTTTTATTTTAAGGTCAAATTTGCTTTCTGTAGCTTTTATATGGGAAAATGCTAGAACATAAGATTTCTTAGAAACTGTTGAAGTTTTTGACCTGAAAATTGGTATTTAGTCATCTTAATGAGTACTTGAAAAGTTATGTGTCAAAGAGGTCAAGGTCATTCTTTGACCTTCGACCCTGGTCTTTCATATTTTGACAGTTTCACACATCTCCTCAAAAGCCACTGGGCCAATTGTAACCAAATTTCAAACTACCAAGCCTGTTCAAATTATGACATTAGAGCCTCAAGAGGCTGAGGGAACGATAAGCTGTTTAAATGGTCATTGATTGATTGATTGATTTGATGCTTAACGTCCACGGTAAACACCTATGGTCATGTCGGGACGGTCAGTTAACCTAACCAAACTATTCCTGGGCAGGCTTAGACCTCCTAAGCGGTTAACCAGTGCTAAGTGCACATACTTTCGCCAGTAACTGACAACTGCCCTTCTTGAATCAGCGGAAGGAGAAACGAAAGTATGTGGTCAGACCGGGTTTCGAACCCAGGACCTCTGACTTATGAGTCAGGTGCCCTACCGATTGCGCTACGCGGCCCGGCCTTAAATGGTCATAGTCACATGATCGACATGGCCACCGTGCCCATATATGGCAAAACATTTACTAATCTTCTCCAGAGCCAAATGATCGATGGCCTGGAAACTTGGTATGTAGCATCAGCTACACGAGTGCTACCAAGACTGTTCAAATTATGACATTGGATTGACCTTGACCTTTTTTAGCTCGCCAGAACGAAGTTCAGGAAGAGCTATTGTACTACCCTACCCCCGGCGTTGGCGTCGGCGTCGGCGTTAGCAAAATGTTCAGGTTTTACGTTAAAGGTTTTTATGTGATGAGCAAGGCGCTGTCAGGCGAGCTATCCTGTCCCACTGACAGGTCTTGTTTACGGTAAGGTCAAATTTGCTTTCTGTAGCTTTTATATGGGGAAATAATAGAGCGTAAGTTATCTTGGAAACTGTTGAAGATTTTGACATTTTCATACACAGCCTCCAGGGGCTGAGGGAACGAAAATTAATCAAGCGGTCTAGGTCCATGACTTACATGCCCACCATTCTAAGATGAGCGATTTAGGCATTCTTGGCCCTCTTTTTGTTCCCTCGTCTATCATTTCTCTCGTCTTTCTCTCTCACTCTGGGAGACGGCCCGATATAGACTGAAATACTGTCTCAAAGGGCCGTCAGGGGCGTAGCTAGGGACACTTACACAGTACGCACAATCATGTTTTATACTCTTTGAGGGCAATAATAGAGGTCTGTTGGCAGTTAGTATTTAAAATATGCCCAATTAACAACATTTCAGCATGAAAATACGCAGGTGTGTGTTGAAATTTTGTCAATTTGACAAAATTTCAATATGCACCTGCGTATTTGCGTAATGGTAGCTACGCCCTTTAGCCGTTAAGCCCAAAGCCAACCTACCAACCAATAGTGTGCCAATGTATTTATAAGTTTATCGTCCATATAGGCAAACACCGTTGTGAGAAAACCATTAAACAGTATGATGAAGATTATTTTTGATTAAAACGTCATTCATATTAATTTATTTAATGGATATATGATTTAAAGTTCAGATAAAACATTTTATTTGCACTTATTCTCTGTTTAAACGTTTCTAGTTAAGTATACTTAAAGACAAAAGTTCTGCACCGTCCAACTCTCTCTTTGTCTTTCTTTACTACTTTTGAATCTACATGTATTTACTTGAGCATCTACCACGGTATAGAACTACTATTGAGCATATTTGTTTTCAAATTAGAAGATGTCTTTCGCCTTTTAGTTAACAAACTATATTTGTTAAGGAAAAGAACTAAATAAGTATTATTGCTTTCGTTCTGATCCTTAAGCTTGTATTGACGAGATGTTGCACTTTGTCATGTTTATGAAATAAAATATGTTTAAACTAACCTTATGAATGTCAAATATACAGCAGCGGCGCAATAAGAATGTTTGCAATTTAAGTCAGTCGGCAGTTAACATTTCTGTAGAAAATGCATGTGCTGTCGTTGCAAGGACATAACAGGCTCACTGATGAGTTTTATTAGCCGAAACTATGACTCACCCTCTTTCTAATGGTCCCTTTCTAATATATTCGTTGCTCCTAGAGGAACTCAATTATGATTTTTATTCAGAATGTCGAGACACTAAACTGATGTACAGATCCCTGCCTTTTTCCATTTTCTTCCAGAACTTAACACTTCAACAACTGTTAATATTTAAAGAGTAAGCCGTGAACCCGCCCCCCCCCCCCGCAAAATAGCGTTAAAATTACGTCCTCCGAATCCCGTTGAACCATTTACCCCCCCCCCTCCCCCCCCCCCCCCCCCCCGCAAAATAGCGTTAAAATTACGTCCTCCGAATCCCGTTGAATTGACCATTTAGGCCTATGCGGATATCGAAATTAATACATTTACGAAGCTTCTGCTCGTTTAATTGGAGCAGACTTTAGTTAGAAAGCAAAAGACATTGATAAAAAAATGTTTAAATATTTCACTCAACTGTATCTTTTGTGACGGCTATATCTGTGGGAAGTCCCAGTAAAGCAATAGTGCCTTTATATATGAGCCGCGACACGAGAAAACCAACAATGTGGTTGTGCGCCCAGCGCAGACTCAGATCAGCCTGGGCATCCACCCAGTCTGATCAGACTTCATTAAGTGCTCCAATGGTAGCTAAGAGTCTAAGCTACCTTCATGCGGACAGCGAAGACTCTAATCAGACTGGGCGGATGCCCAGGCTGATCTGAGTCTGCGCTGGGCGCACAACCACATTGTTGGTTTTGTCGTGTCGCGGCTCATATATGTTAATGGCATACAGAATGTGGTGCCCGATACTATTTGTTTACGGATAACACAAATGTCAAGAGAAAGTGCCACGTGCAAGACCCAAAAGTCAAGATATAATATTCATTCAAAGATAATGATGTTCTCCTGTATAATTCTGGCAAACAGAATGTCGTGTCTGACCTGTAGCGTTTGTGGGCAGGTGTCAAACTAACGTGAAACAAATGTTGGCCGTATCAAGACATTGTATCGCGCGCAAGATCTAGAAGTGTCTCAAAAGTCAATGCCACAAATGTTGATAAATGACAATGTGTTTATTTTGACTGATTGACTTAATGTAAGGTCTCGCGTTTTGCTCCCCCCCCCCCCCCCACCCCCAAAATACCCGGAATCATAGAAATATTATACTAACTCTATGTATGTCGTTGGAACAGTATCATGATTAACTCATTGAAACGACATAGCGAACTCGTGGGTACAACCATTTGCAGAAGGGCTGATCAACTAAACACAAACTATGTATACATGTCAGGAGTCATGTAAATAAAAATGATCAGGTGTACAGTTGGCAAGCTTACATGTATTTATAGCATCATAATCTTTCTGTTTACACCATGTGACTCAGTCACAGGATATTCTTGCACCGATACCTTCACCATTTGTACTGCACATAGGCAAGTCTTCAAAATAAAAGTAGTCTTTTTTACTACATACATATAAGTCTTCGAAATAGAAGTAGTCTCGCAAGACAAGATTTCCCAGAAGCCTTGACAAAGTATACAAAGGTACATTCATATAATGTTTTCTACCGTTTTCTATTGTAAAAAGCAGTAGAAATCACTGTATGACTAACCTATATCTACTCAGGTGAATCGCCTAGATTTCCAGAATTTAACTTGGCAAAATAACTCTTACATTGAAGAAGTAACTATACTGAACGTTAAAAGAAACGACCAGAATGTGTATGCCCAGTTTATTGGAAGGTATAGGTATATGTTTTAAATCATTTTGTTTAAGCAATTCCGACAGGATGAGCACCTTAGCGAATCGATATACCATAAACTATAGACACCAGAACGCTTGCTTTTGTGATGGGGTTATAGTTATCATACTTTCAGAAGCTGAATTTTCAATTCCATAAAGTCCTCGGTCAATGATTTTCTTCAGATATTATGTCCGCAGCAAGGGTAAGAAAAGTGAAAAAAAAGCAATCGAGCCTTGCTTTTCAGAGAAACAACCGGGTGAAATTTGATAATGGAAACAGTAACACTTGCATATTATTTTATTACAAGAGGCAGGTGATGCTAAGTACTCGCGAGCACCTGATCACACCTCTGTTTTGGGGTCCATATCTGTGTGTCTAGAATATTCCGGAATTTTTCATAATCATACATAACAGCCCCGTTTTGGAAACAATTTATCATACTGCGAAAGGAAAGACAACTCTTACAAAAACTTTGCATGTTTCGCGATAAATTGAGATAACTCTTTAATCAAGTTTCAATTTTGCAAGAAGCTATGTGGGTATTGTTGGCAGACGTCAGTAGTATTTTTGTTATACGTGAGATATAACTGTAAATCAGCTGATAAAAGAAAATCAAACCCAAACTTGTGGTCGTTTCTTTTCATGTTCATTACATATGCCCAAATAAAAAAGTTAATGAGCGATTTAGTCGAATAAAAGTTCTGCACCCATACTGGTATGACCTAGAATTACGATGGGTCGGTGCCATTAGGTCTGCCGGTTCATAAAAACCAGCAGCATCTGTCTGTTATTTTTAAATCATCTTGAATATTTCATAAGCGCAAGGCTGAAATTACTGAAATATTAATCCACTGATGCATACAGTAGGGTACTCGGAGTGACTTTTTTGTGGGGAGTGGGATGGAGGGTGAGTGGGTTTGGGAGAGGGAGCGAAGTTATTTTCTTCTTCACGAATTGTCATTTAAATTTGTGTTGAGGGCACATTAGAATGACCGCGGGTCACTTTTCTTTAAAAAAATGACCAGAGGTCAGTATTCTATGGGGGTCACATTTTTTGAGTGGGGTCGTTTTAATTTGCGTGCGGGGTGGTGGTGGTGGTGGGGTGGGGGGGAGGGGGTTGGAGGGGTCATAACATTCTGACGGTGGGTCGTGGGTCGTGAAATTATGAACGCAAAGTTACTATTCTTTAAAGAATAATGACCGGGGGTGTCGTTATTCTGTGGAGGGGGGGGGGGTCACTTTACTCCGTTACACCGGCCCTTTCAATACAGTAATACTGACTTTAACACAAACAATGAACAGATTTAGAAAATGCGACCTGTAGAGCAGTCCTTTCTCTCTAGGACACTGATTTTATGGCACAAGTAGTAAAAAATAAGACATACTCATGTGTTAAACCAACACACGGCCTCGTTTTTTTGTTGTTTTTTTCTCTCTCCTATCCCCCGGTCCTTCATATGCAGAAACTTCTATTCCGGATTGGATGACACTTATTAAAACTTTCATACCAATCGCTTAAGGCACTTATTTTTTTTCTGCACCTACTGCACTTGGTAAATATCAACATGCCAATGCGAGATTTCTCCAGGTTGTCTGCAGTTTTGGTACAGTTTGAAAAAGAAAAGTATGCGTTGTGTTTAAATTCAGTTCGATTATTTGACTGTTTCTTTCCCACTTAATGACTAAAAGAGGGTGCATTTATTTTTCGTTTTTCTGCACCTACTGCACTTGGTAAATGTTCGCCATTTTCAACATTTCTTTAGGTTGTCTGCCATTTTGTACAGTTTTTGAAAGAAAAGGATGTGTTGTGTTTAAATTCAGTTTGATTATTTGACTATTTCTTTACCATCTAATGGTTAAAAGAGGGTGCACTTATTTTGCGTTTTTTGCACCTACTGCCCTTGGTAAATATTCGCCAGGTTGTCTGCCGTAATACAGTTTGTTAAAGATATGTGTTAATTTGACTATTTCCTGGCCACTTAATGGCTAAAAGAGGGAGCAAAGATGGGTAGTGGCGGTTGCTAATCATTTTAAGAAGAAGTCCGTTCGAACGCTTTCTCGCGGAAAAGGTTTTTGGATTTCCTACGCTGGGCAACTATTCTCTCTTATTGTTATTCTTGGGTGGGGGATCGTGTGTGTTTTTATTTTGATACGCTACACGGAAAATGACTATTTCTTTTTTGTATAAATCAAATAGTTTATTCTTTCGATTTCAGATGTCTAATATTTAATATTTTCTGAACTAACCACCACTTTCTACTACACATTTGTCCGATTTTAATGACACACTGATCGCTCCACAGAGATTCACCTTTTGGGCAAGGAGCCTGTTACAAAATTTGAATCAGGGTTGGTTGTTTTGGGTTTAACGGCTCTTTGAGAAAATATTTCAATCTATATCGAGCCGTCTCCCAGAGAGAGGGAGAAAGAAAACATATGACAGGCGGAAGAAAAAAATGTCCAAACTACCCCCAACCCGCACCTACTGCAAGCACAGTAGGCCCTTGTCCTACTATTATCCAACTTAGTAGGACGCCTCGGCACTGAAAGATACCCAGCACCATCGCCCGATCGCAACCTCTCCCTTGAACATTGACACTAAATGGCGACGTAGTGTGTAAAGATGTCAGTTCACAAGTTGTTACAAAGTCCCTGCCCAAAGTAAGATTGTGGCGTCATCAGTGCTCAATAATCTGTGGAAAGTGGTGCATAGAGCACTGAATGAAAACGGAAATAAAATTTATACTGACTTACCGTGACATAGTCAAACACTTGTCTTTTTTCTGTGCAGCACATCAAAATGTAAACCAAATGATCATCCATCCTGGAAACGATTGTGTTTCCTTATAGCGATACAAATTGCCTTCACAACCCATGCACAGCTTTTGGCCTTAAGTATAGGTAGCAGAAACAGATGCTGTTTAAAAAGATAAGAAAATAACAACGTATTTTCAGCTTAGAGAAAATTAATGCATGTTTAAACGAAAACCTCTGGATCAGAAAAGAAGAAATGGCATATGGAATCAGTTTCGTAATTTCATTATTAGCAATTTGTGCTGTCACAGGCTCAGATCATGCAAAGTGGGAGCCATCCTGTTCAAAATATCACTTCGAAGAAATGGTTCTCGAAAAAGTGATTCGTACTGAGATTTCAACAGGACGTATGATGGAGGAGTTTGCAGCCTTAGCTACTGAACTTAAGGCAGATATAACTCATATGAAACACGAGTTTGAGAAAGTAAAGAATGACATTGATGAAAACAGAAAAGCAGTTTTGGCTGATTTGGAGAATTACGAAAACAAGATCAGTAAACTTGAAGGTACGCGAGCGATACTATAATATTTATACATCTTTGACAAAATGGAATAGATCTTTGGCAGTGTAAAGTTACTTTGCCTATCAATCTTATGCAATTACCTTGGATACATCGGAGAATCGCCTTTAATTTATGTTTCACTTCTTAATACCGTAAGTTTACCTTTTTGCCTTTTTGCTGAAATGTCAAATCTAACTCTTTGTGCTTTTACATGGGCAAATGCTTAAACTAGACTGAAATAAGATATACATCGTCATACGTCAAATCAGGTCGAATCAAAGCCTTATGACCGTCATGTTTATAGATAATTTGTATGACAGCACACAATGCTGTTGTAAATCTTTAATGAAATATATACAGCCATACTTAAATATGCAATGCAATTAAAAAACAATCGAAGTTTTAAAGTTTTTCTCTCTAATGTTCTTTCAACAAAGAGGTTTCAACACACACACACACACACACACACACACACACACACACATATATATATATGGGGCAAAACGCCTATCAAAATTTTCTAGCGTTAACACCGGATCCGAAAAGGATACACAACTTATTTAATGTAGATATAAAGAGAGACTTAATCATTAAACAGTGGTTAATTTGTTATTGTAACTTAGCGCTGTTGGCTTTGTGTGTTTTAACTCCTGAAGAAGGTGTAAAGCCGAAAGCGCTAAGTTACAATTAACAAATTTACACTATTTAATGATTAAGTCTCTCTTTATAATGTATACACTAGAGCATATATATAATCCAGGGCATTTAGCACAACGCATGTTTAAGTTAACGTTGCTGTTGTTACAACTAATTATTCAACATTGCTTTGCAGGTCAGATAATAAAAAGACCAGTGTATGCCTTTTCTGCAACCACTGTAACAAACACGAATCCTAAGGCTAATGAGAGGTTCATATTTAAAGACGTACTCCTGAACGACGCTGGCGTTTACGATGCAACTACAGGCAAGTTTACAGCACCTGTCAACGGAACCTTTGCCTTCACGACCTCTATCTGTACAAATACTAACAAGGGATTTTCCTTTAAGATAATGGCTGACGGAAATATTATAAGCAGGGAGTACAACAAAGAGCACACAGATGCTTCCAGTATCTCGGCTTATGCTGTAGCTGTCCTTGGCGAAGGCAAACAGGTCTGGGTAGAAGCTGACTATGCTCCTTCGAGCTCAAGCCTGTATTGGACAGCTGGTGGGCGCTTTTGCTGGAACAGGTTCTCTGGGCATATTTTATCACCTTTCTGAAGACAGTGCAGGAGACTAAAGGAAGAATCACTGACCTCGTTTTTTTTTTGACTGCACCTGGCCATTCTTGACTTAAGGTGAATAGGTACGCTTTCAAGTGAAGCACAGCTGGCATTTTCTTTGTATCCCCCACCCCTTCTTTTCAACTAAGGTATGTTCTTTAAGGAAAGATTTCGCTCCTGTAGGAGCAAATTCTTTCCTTTAAGACTATACCTATTTTGAAAGGGATTCGTCTTCCGGGGACTAAACCACAAGGTATAAACCAGTCCGCCAATTTTAGCTTCCTGCAGAGACTACCGTCCTCGAAAAATGGCTTCCTGCTGAGACTGTCCGCGTGACTCTGCTGGCAGGAAGCAGAATCACGCGGGCAGTCTCTACAGGAAGCCATTTATCATATACAGAAGTCTCAGCAGGAAGCAAGAGATCGCGGACAGTCTCGGCGGAAGCCAAATATGTCGGACAGTCTCTGCAGGAAGCGAAAATTGGCGGACTGGTTTATACCCTGTGTAAACAGAAAGTCAGGACAGTTGTCTCACTTTGCCAAAATGGCTAAAAAATAGGATGATGTGGATATGGAAGTTTATTATTTTTTTCACTTTTTATTTGTGCGCTTAATTTCCATTATATGGTATGTTTGTAAACTTCAGGAGTACGAATGTTGATTTATGATCAGTAATTTTGTACGTGGAAACATATCTAAATCTGGTGATTACTGGCGAAAGTATGTGCACTTAGTACTGGTTAACCGCTTAGGAGGTCTAAGCCTGCCCAGGAATAGTGTGGTTAGGTTAACTGACCGTCCCGACATGACCTTAGTTGTTTACCGTGGACGTTAAGCATCAAATCAACCAACCAACCAACTAAATCTGGTGACTGTTAATTTTTTCACAAGAGTCATACATCTACGTTAAAATGAGAGGAAATAAAGACAAAAATTATTCCATTTTGAAAGAATCGGGCATGTTAGCAAGACAATTTATAACTCGCTGTATTTACTATAGCTTTGGTTTATTCTTTTTCTATGGAAGACAGCGTTGATCCCTACAATTTGGCCGTTTATACACCTATTTCCAAATTAATGGCCTCAGTCGAAGCATAGTAATGCTTTCAAACACCGGACTTTCATTTTCACTGACGTATTCCACAGATACATAGATATGGCGGATGCATTTTAAGAGACAGATGATGCTTACAACTCGTGAGCACCTGATCACACCTCTGTTTTGAAGTCCATGTCTATGTATCTAAAATATCTCGGAATTGTCAATGCTTATATGATTTACGAGTTCGGACTTATGATTTGGGTACGTTGACCACTTTAACTACTTGGTGCATTCAAAATGGTCTAAAAGTGGTAAATTGCGTGACCGCAAAAGAATCTGCATAAAATGCTGAAAATACAACGGATCTGCCTGTCCATAAAACTAAGTAGATGGCATCTTTATGCAATGTTGTTTTCCACAGTGTATAATTCAAAAATATGCGTCTTGCTGATGAAAGGAAAGGTGTATAAAGGAAAAGATCGAAGCGATTAGTTGTGACACAAAACATCGCAAAAATGACTGTCATTGTTGAAGCTATGAAAATACTTCACTGCATTCAGTGTAATGCCCTGTGAATTATTGATTTCAACTTGTTAACATAGTATCAGGCCAACAGATCTGAGCCAAACATTTAGACCACTCCAAAACAGAGTGGTCCACATTTTTCGCTGCTGCATTATTTCGCATATATGTGGGGTCATAATAATGCTGTTTAATCAGTAAGGAACGAATTTCATTTTTCTGAGGTTTATCGAAGTGTAAGGTACATTGGGCCGCGTGCAAAGTAAATGAGCCTGAAGTGTTCATTCACTTTGCACGCGACCCAATGTACTCTTCCATAAACATCAGAAAAATAAGTTTATTGCCTATAGTTAAATTCGTTTCATTTAAAACCTGAATGAAAAATCTTATACAAGCGCTAAAATTGAAGCAGTAACACATTTACACGCAGTTTTTCTGGTAACAATGAAGTCATGACGTCGCCGACGTCCAATCACACTGTAAATGATCGAGGTTTATTTTTACGTCATTCAAAGTTATGTGACGTCGCGTGGCTCAATGTAATTTATTGGAATTTAAACTACACTACGTTCCAATGGTTTTCTATAGGGCTGTTCAGTAAATGCACAAATAATGCAAATATATCTTATATGTTCATGAATGTATCCAAACAATACACTAAACTACATTGGGTCGCGTCAAAGTGAATGCGCCCCGAAAGGTTCATTCACTTTGCACGCGATCCAATGAAGTTTACACTTCAACATATTCAGAACAAAATAAGTTCATTGCATAAACAAACATACTAATAATGAAAATACACGGTCTAATATTTGAGCACAGGCAACTTTTTCGTCTGGTCAGCCTGGTAATTTTTAGAATAGTTGGAGCTTTTATTTATAGGAGGCTCCTGTCTCAATGCATAGGCATACCTTCAGACCTTAAGGTAGACGAATACTGAATAGAAATATTGGCGGGGCATTCAAACCATTATACCGTCTAAATAACCCGAAGAGCTATAAAACATTTGGGTAAGAAAAAAACAATTTTCACCGTTTTGTTTTCCTAAAAAACAATATTTTGTATTTCTACATACTTTTTTTACACATTTTCCATTAAAATTCATATCTCTAGCACATGAATGCACTTTCATTTCAGCAAATGATATAATCTGTAATATAGGATATTTGAAACAAACTGAAAACAAAAAAATGCAGTTTTCTTGTTAATAAGTATATTTTTACATTCTTTGAAAAAATGCAAGAAAATTGAATTTCATGAAAAACGTCATGAAAAATATCATCAATCGATGGGGCATGCTTATGCATATTATTTTAGTAAAACTTGCATCGTATGTTAAAGAATAAAACAAAAAAACAAACATTTCACCGTTTTGTTTCCTAGAAAAACAATGTTTAAGTTCAAAATATCCCCAAAACAGACTGCCCAAATTCTGCACCTGCTGCAAGCACAGCCGGTCCTTGCCCTATTATTTATTTTCCTGTTATTCGGTTCTACCACAGAGTAATGTCGACAAAAATGCGCAGATGGAATGGAAACTGTGAAGATCTTGATGATTCTGGCTCCTAAGGAACAGTCTGATCTCAGTTTCCACTGTTTGTACAGACCTATGTGCCCGAAAACTTAGGATCTTTACGGTAGATATTGTAAGTGTATATTATAACTGTATATACTCCACAGTTAGTGGATTTGATGATGAACAATAACTCTGTTTGTTTTTTAAACAAGCAAGAACAGAGTTCTTCCGGGATCGTCCACCTTAACAGATTTTCAATAGGGACAAGTCGGGTAAATTCGGACAGCGGGGAAATTCGGACAGTGACATTGTTTCCTTTATATGTTAAGTGTTTGGAATTAAAACAAAATTAGCTTATTTTGAGCCGTCTCATCTGGATTTTCACTGTTTCCAATGGTATGACCGAATTTACTCACTGTCCGAAGTTACCCGACTCAACCCTAATACTAGCTATATTTGTGGTTGTGTTACAATTTACTAATTAATGTACAATCTGCACAAGCCACTGAAGCTCTGACAAAGCTGAAGCCAATATGGAGAGATAGCAACATATCACTTGGATCAAAGGTAAAATTGATACACTCCCTTGTCATATCCATTCTTCTGTAAGCCTGTGAGTCATGGAGCCTGGCAGCAGAGTTAGAGAAAAGAACGCAGACCTTTGAGATGAGATGCTATCGAAGGTTACTGAACGTTTCATACAAGGACCATATAATCAAGGAGGAAGTTCGCAGGAAGATCCGAACAGCCATTGGAGATTATGACGAACTCTTGACCCTGGTCAAGAAGCGGAAACTGAGGTGGTTTGGCCACGTCTGAAGGTCTTCTGGTTTAGCAAAGACAATTCTGCAGGGCACAGAGAAAGGAAAGAGAAGAAAGGTAGACAGAAGAAGAGATGGCAAGACAATATTAAGGAATAGACAGGCATGGATTTTGCTAGCTCAACTAGGGCGCCTTAAGACAGGACTAGGTGGAAAGGGATTGTTGTAGAGTCATCTATGGTGCCCCAACGACCTCACAAGTGTTAGGGGATAGACTAGACTAGACCATATTTTGTAAAAGTTTCTAAAAGGTTTTCAGAATTATTAAGTGGACATGATTTGTGACGGACCGAAGGACGGACCCACAGACAGAAGACAAGTATGGGGAAAATAATATGTCTGCCCCAGATTGGGGCGGGATGGAGGGGGGGGGGGGGCATAAATATGACAATTGTTGACGCCAAGCCGGCCAACTTTATCAGCTGGTGTGCCTGAAAACCAAGCAGACGATGGCCTTTATCAGTCATCAAGGACGAGAAAGTTTACTTGTCCAATAATTGTACAGGTTTAACACACGTATGCCTAGTGGACTCTTCTGTTGAAGTGTGTTGTCTGATCTGGGTATGCACTGTTTGCCAATGTCCCTTTAATGTCCCTTTAATGGGACACTATGCGTAGATTGGTCAAACAGTTCCAGTATGGCATGTCTTGTTATCTTTCAATTTGATAAAGTTCTTGTCTGTCCTGGTCAAGTGCAAGTTTGCTAAACTAAAATTAAACCGCCACACGAGAAAACTAACAAAGTGGCTTGTACACAGCGAAGACTTAGATCAGACTGAGCATCCGCCCAGTCTGATCAGAGTCCTCGCTGTCCGCATGGAGCCAGCTTTGACCCTTAGCCATCCTATCAGTGCAAAGCGAATACTCAAATTAGACTGGGCGGATGTTCAGGCTGATCTGAGTCTTCGCTGAACGCACATACCGCTTTCTTGGTTTTCTCGTGCCGTGGCTCAAATAGATTATATATTTGAGACAAGCTCACACAGGAACACTTTTATCACTCAAAGGTTAGTTACTCTATGCCGAATAGACTTAAGGTGGTAATAATCACTGATTTGGGACAAAGACAAAAATCTGCATAAAATACTCAAAATAACACTGATCTTTCCAAAACTTAGCAGATGCCTTCTTTATGTTGTTTCTCATAATTTAAAATCCCAAAATGCAGCATTTGTTAATGTTAAAAAGTGTTTTTATGAGAGAAGTTCAAAGGGTAATTTTCTGCGAATAAATCTGAAAAAATAATATCATTATTGAAAATATACTTAGTGCTTAGAGTACCTTGTTGCATAATGGAGAGCGTCCTAGCAATTATTTTTTCAAACTCTTTCACATATTATCAGGCTGAGCAGATGAAAAAAGATGCAGTCTGTGTCCAATTTTTTTTGTCAAAACACACAGGTGAGACAGGTGATACTATTCTAAAAAGGTTGAACAATTTCATCTACACACCACTGATCATGTCAGTAATGTTTTATTTATATTGTAGGTGTTAACATAGGTATGCTTGCCTACCCTATATTTAATAAATGCGTCCAGTGTACATTTACCTTGTACATGGTTGAACATTTGAGAAAAAGCTACCGCTTTCATCTGGTCTACATTACAATTTGAGAAAGAGTTGGAATAAATAATTGCTAGGACGCTCTTCATTATGCAATAATACACCTTCAGCACTACATAGATTTTCAATAACAATATTGTTTTTTCAGATTTATTCGAAGAAAATTACCCTTTGATCTTTCCTTATAAAAACACTTTTTAAGCAGCATGCACGTCTATTTTGTATTCTAAACTGTAAAGAACAACGAAAATAAGAAGTCTGCTAACTCTCAGGGAGATACGTTACTTTTTTATGGTTTTATGCAGATTTTTACATTTACCATAAATCACCACCTTAAACAGCGTTTTGGGGTTTACATTGGTTGTATGTTAATTTCATACTGATAGAATCGATATAAATGACCAATGCCTGGGAAATGTCAAATATGGGCCTTTTCTGACAAGCAGTGGACTGTAATTCTAAATACATGTAGACTTAAATTGTCCGGTCTGGCTACATTCGGACTTGACATTTTATACTTCATTTGATTTTATGCAAAATATTTAGTAAAGATCCATAAATAATAATATCTAGATCAAGGTAAAGGTAAAGCAGAACGTTTTTACTAACATACAGGTTGCTAAAGCAAACAGAGAAGGTATTTAAATACATTGCTTTATTTATTTACAGCGCAGGGAGCTCACAAATGTATTGTCTCCAGTAACTAGTGCAAAAGTAGTCGTTCCAATAAAACTTTTGAACGTCAGTACATCCATCACACATAAAGAGGCAGCTCAGTTGGTAGTCATGAAATGGTCTACCTGAAAATATACATAAATCGTAAAGACATTAACAAGGCAAAATTATCTTCAGAATATTATCAAAAAGGGTGTAGAAAAAGCAGTGCCATAAAGTAAAGAAGAATTAAGAATAAATATCTACTTTCTTGGTGTATTTACTGAAAAGCCTTACAGTAAACAACTTGAACGTAATGTAGTTTCATTCCAATAATTACATTGAGCCATGCAACAGATACAGATATAGAAGCTTTATAGATTATAGATAGACGTCACATGACTTTTAATGACGTCAAAATCACGTCTTTGTTAGCTCATAGAACAGGCATTTCATCGCCAATACGTTGAAAATTATAGGAACAACTCCTCTGAATCTACCGAGACAATTTCAATCAAATACAACATCTATATGCAAGTACCGTATACGCGGTATTTTTTACGGGTTAAAATTTTCGCGGTTTAGGGTAAAAAAACACATAAACATTAATTTTTGCGATTTTTAATTTTCGCGTCGACATGACGTGGCGTCAATCGAACATTAAGTTGACCAATCAAGACGTTCGTTTACCTTAGACATCGCTTGACTGCAACGTCACATAATACCCATAAAAACAAACTGCAAAGATGTGAATCAGTCTCGTACAACTCAGCTATACAATATTTCTGCAAGAATTTCAGCAAGTCTTGGTTTGACATAATATGCGGAACTTTGAGTGACATTTTTTTCCTCAGCAATACATAGTTATTACAGACACTCTCAATTCCAACAGGCAATCAACGCTGAGTTAGCTCTTTCGGCGCCAAAGTCGCAAAAATGCGACTTTGCAAACAGCGTATATCCAGATCAGCCGGCTCTTAAAAGAGCCGTCTGATCAGGATCTACACTGTTTGCCATTCAAATATGAACTTAAAAAGCCAGATTTTATGAAAAATGTCTTTAGATTGTTAAAAATGATTTGAGCAGACGAAAATTTGTCGTCTGAAAAATTTGGCGCCGAAAGAGTTAATTCTGTTTCAACGCCGTGTTTCTAATGGAATGTCACTATTTAGCAATTTAGCGGAGTAAAGCCTTGCACAACTTTATACAAATTGCATCGTAAAATTAAGTATTGGAAAAGATAGATCTGAAGTCCTTAAGGAGCAGTCTGATCAGGACCTTCAATGTTTGTTATTCCATCTGCATTTTTGGGACCAATTACTGCACTGTAAAACCAAACTGTTCCTTTGTAGGAAAATAATGGTAATTTGTTAGGGTGAAGCCGGTAACTTCGATCAGCAGGTAAATTCGGACAGTGACATAGTTTCCTTTATATGTCAGTTGTTTGGAATTAAAACAGAAAATAGCTGGGCAAACAGTGAATATCCAGATGAGACGGCTCATCTTTATTTTCACTGTTTGCAATGGTATGTCCGAATTTACCGCTTTCCGAAGTTACCCGACTCTACCCTAAGTTGTACATTCACTCACCTATGCCCCAGAAAAATGTGGTTATTGTAGCATTTGTGCTATCCCAAACCCATGTTCCTTCCTCAGTTTCACGCCCACCAATATAATAATCAGTGCTTGATCCAGCTAGAATAAGTGTGAAAATCGATCTTTATTATTCCTTGAAATGAGCCGCAACACGAAAAAAAACCCCAACAAGCGAAGACTAGATCAGTCTGATTAGTCTTGACTGTCCGCATGAAGCAGCTACCCTTTACGAGCATAGGGAAGAGTCTGGTCACAATGGGTGGATGCTCAGGCTGATCTTAGTCTTCGCTGGGTGCACATGTCACTTTGTTGGTTTTGTCGTGTTGCGAATCAAAATTAGATTCGCAGCGCGAGTAAACACCAGTATTATGCTTCTAGAATAATTTATAAAGCTACGAGTCAATCCAACAATTTTTTCCAACTGACCAAAGACTGAAAGAGGCCACGATTTTCACATTTTGTTATAACGCAGTAAACAGGCATATTCCAAAATTTGTCTTAATTCATCCATATTTTATCCATAAATTTACAATTCAACATATACCAATTGACATGCGGAATAAGAAATAGGATCAGAACGAAAACAAATTGTTTATTCAGTTCTTCTCCCAGACATGACAGATTTTGCTAGCTTAAGGAGGTGATTTGTGGTAAATGCAAACATTTGCATTAGACCATAAAAAATAACGTATCTCCCTGAAAGTTAGCAGGTACCTTATTTTTGCTGTTCTCTACAGTTTAGAATATAATAAAGAGGTACAAGCTGCTTAAAAAAAGTGTTTTTATAAGATAAGATCAGAGGGCCATTTTCTGCGCAGAAATCTTAAAGAATAACATCGTTATTGAAAATTTACGTCGTGATTGCATCATAAAGAGCGTCCTAGCAATTAATTGGTCCAACTCTTTCTTAGATTGTAAGGTAGACCTATGGCAAGCCAAATGCACACTAATTAGAAAAACCTGGTTTTTCTCAGAAAAAACTTGTTTTGCGATTTGATAAACCAGGTTTTTCTCAGATAAACCAGGTTTTTCTCTGATAAACCAGGTTTTTCTCTTGTTAAACCAGGTTTTTCTCAGATAAACCAGGTTTTTCTCAGATAAACCAGGTTTTTCTCTGAAACTTATGATAGCAAGAGATAAACCTGGTTTTTCGAGAAAACCAGGTTTAACAGTGAAAAACTTGGTTTTCCTTTTGTTAAACCAGGTTTTTCTGAGATAAACCAGGTATTTCTCTTGATATTCTAGGTTTTCATTTCTAATGTGTCTTTTCGGCTGAAAAACCTGGTTTAACAGAGAAAAACCTGGTATATCGAGAGGAAACCTAGGTTTTCTCTTGAAAACGTAGGTTTTCTCAGATAAACCAGGTTTTTCTCAGATAAACCAGGTTTTTCTCTATAGATTTGAAAAAGCTGGTATATCGAGAGAAAACCTAGGTTTTCTCTTGAAAACCTAGGTTTTCTCTTGATAAACCAGGTTTTTCTTAGATAAACCAGGTTTTTCTCTCCTAAACATGGTTTCTCATTGTGCAGAGGCAAGCCAAATGCACACTAACTTAGAGATATACCAGGTATTTCTTATAAGTGTGAAAAGTGCAAAACTTAATATATCTGGAGAAAAACCTGGTTTATCTCTCTAGTCACATGACGTGTAATCACAAGTTTCTCTCAATTTCATTGGCTAATGAGAAAAACTAGGTTTTTCAAATGAGTGTACATCTGGTGAAAAACCTGGTTTATCTCTCCTGTCACGTGACTTGTAATCACAAGTTTCTCTCAATTTCATTGGCTATAGAGACAAACCAGGTTTTTCTAATTATACATTTGGATAGCGAAACATAGTATATCTGGAGAAAAACCTGGTTTTTCTCTCTAGTCACGTGATTTGTTATCACAGCTTTCTCTCAATTTCATTGGCTAAGGAGAAAAACCAGGTTTTTCTCTGCAGTTACCACGTGATTTGATATCGCAAGTTTCTAGCAATTTGACTGGATGGAGTGATTTCTGCAAAACCATGTTTTACAACATCTGATTGGACAAGCTATAATAAGGATATCGACCTGCTACAATAATCATGCTTCCGCTTCTGTTTTTATTACCTGTGTGTTAGCTTTCGTAGATAAGATGACACGCGCGCACACTTCCAATAATCGCCAATGTCACCAGCAGTGAGTGTTGGGGGTCATAAAATACAATATACATGCATACAGGATTTTTGTGTATTGCGCAAAAAGTAGGACAAATAAAACTCTGGATCTGTACTTCACAAAGGAATTCTCTCTTTTTTATCTGCGCAGAGTGGGAAGTTTTAGCGCAGTGACAATTACGAAATCGAAAAATAATCAAATGTTTTTGTGCCTAATAAATACATGCATGCTTATCAACGTGATTATTCATCGTTTTATTTTCATTTTTTTTTTTTATTATTATTTTTTTTTCGTTTTGCCAATTTAAAATTGTTAGTTTGATACTTAAATTTCCTCATAGGCAGCGTGATTATTTTATTTAATTTTATTTATTTATTTTTTTTTTTTTTTGTCAATTTACATTTGATAGTTTGATTATTAAATTTCCACATAGGCAGCCAATATATTATCTTTTTTTTTTTTAATCTTTTTTTACTATAATTATTCTTATTGCACCCCCACCTCCATTTTTGTTCAGCTTTCCGAATCCAATCAATGTTAAAGTGAACGGTACAATAGATGGATGGATGGATGACTTGCAGTTTTACGTCCTTTTCAACAGTATTTCAGTCATATCAGGCCGAGGAGATGGTGTTAGTGAAAGGCTCTGTGCAAAGAAACCCCGCTAACGGTTGGAAAGATTTCCGCTTCGAGTGGTGCCCGAACCCGGGGCTGCTAAATCAGTAAGACAGCGCTTAACCTACTAAGCTACCGGGGCTCCTGAACGGTACAAGTACTTGAAATATGTTTAAACTAAACTAAGTACTTGACCGAATGTGCATATCAATCTCGACATACACAGGTAGCATATGCCCGAATGCAGGTTTTTACACGACGCGCCGAACGTGATCAAGGTCGTCACTGCCTTAGCTGCTACACGGCTGGGGTTATCATGAGTGCCGCGTGATTACAGAGAAAGAGAGAGAGAGAGTAAATATAATAGATCCGTTAACCAAAAAGGGGTCATGATCAGCCCAACATGCTCAGTCCAATCTGAGCATAGGCAGTTCGCATATAAACGGCATAGTGGCAATTGTTTCAAAGAAGCAGACTTCTCTAGGCATATACAGGTCGGAAAGGCAGTGATTATGCCGTGAGGCCCGGACCAGACTACCTAACATAGAGACTTGCGTATGGCCTTACTAGCATCGTCTAATGCTCTTAACTATAAAATAAGACAAAAAAAAATGGAAAGAAGTGTATGAGCATACAGTAGTCTGTTCTTTGCCAGTTTCGTAAATTTCTGGAAGTCCACCAGACTTTTATAGTATAATAATTACTTTCAAATTCTGTATTTTTTCCATCAAGGATGCTACTGATGGTGTTATATTAAGGTCACAAACAAAATCTTTATGACATGATACATGTTATTCAAGTTTTGTACTTCAAGTTTATTTTTATTTGGCTATTTTCAGAATCTTTCATTGAAACCTCTTGAGATGTGACTAGGCTGACTAATGGTTTTAAAAGAGATTGTCGATCTCTCTGTTGTCATTTCATTGCATTAAATTGCGTACTAATTTGTCCAAAGCATGCTTGAGGATAAAAAATAAAGAAGAAGAAAAAAAAATATCATTCGCAAAACTTTAACGCAAATGTTAATTTACATACGGATGGAGACGGACAGACACGGACGGAAAATGCAAAAATGACTCTTCGATATGTCAGATGTTAGGATATAAATATTCACATGAGCAGACTGGTGTCAGACTGGGCATGAAACTGATGTAAGAATGAGAAAAATACCGTAATTACCTTTAATATTTGAGCACCTTCGCCAGATTCTGTAATTATTCTAGAATTAAAAGTCTCCATAGTCCTAACTGTCTAAACTCAAATCATTGTAAAAGGCGGTTCAACCTTCACGTTTGGTAATAAAATATTGGTTGATATGCATATATTGGGTCATATAACTTGCAAAAAGTAAATAAAACAAGTTTTTGAAAAAATAACAAATCGCTTCACAAATTAAAATTTTCCTGTTCTGGTTTCCCGTCTCGCAATATAAACATAGGCGGAATAGTGATGGGGACTCCAGGCTCTACATTGTGTTTTTACCATTTGATTCGAAAGTAGGTGATTTTTTTTTCGCCTTTCGCCAACTTAAATACCCAGAATGGGTTTTCAAACTCTTTTTATGTGAAACTCAGTGATTTTTTAATTGTTTAAAGCTGGCTAATCACGGTCATTTACACTGACGAAACTATACTGAGAAGTTTGCAGCGGTACTTCATGATGAAATTTTTCACGCTATTAGAGCAATGTGACCTTTAAAAGCTATGACTGGGGTCCTACGCTTTTACATTTTACACTGTAAAAAGAAATCGTAAATTTTACGGTAAAATACTTGGCAATTGGTTGCCAGGAGTTGCATGGAACTTTACAGTACAGGATGGGATTCTACCGAGACTTTTAAATCGGAAAATGACTGCCTTAAAGAAAAAAAAATCCAGTGAGTGAGATGAAAACAAAAATCGGTTTGGTGTGAATTGTATTTGCTTTTGTAGTAATCCTAAGCGCTATTTCTTAGTGCTTCTCGAAATCTATTCTGGAAGTACTAATCAAAAGCAAAATTTCCGATTTCGACTCCATTAGGCTGAATAATGTCGGTTTCCAGAATCTTTGATTGAAACCTCCTGAGGTGTGAGAAGGTTGACTAATAGTTTTTAAACAAATTGTCGATCTCTCTATTCTTCTGTCTCTCTGCTCTCTGTTGTCATTTCGTTTCATTATATTATATACTTATTAAGCATGCTTGAAGGAAAAGAAAGAAAGAAAGAAACAAACAAAAATAAATAAATAAATAATCTTTGCGCAAAACTTTAACACAAATGTTAAAGTGTGTCTCCCTCGTTTATTTCATGTTTTCAGAAACAAATATTTCAACAAAATTTCGTTAAACAATATGTTATAGTCCCATACTACCGTACAAGTTTTGAGAAAATGCATGTTTTTTCGATAATGGGGAATGAAAAAAATCTACAAATTAAAATGCAAATTATCTATTTCCTTACGGCCTGTAAGAATATCGATTTTTACCACGTATGTCATGTGATCATGTACAGGTATTTTTCTTATTCGTGCATGTGATTGTAACGCATGAATAAATCATTTTTGTCCAATAATGCGATTTCGAGCGCGGTCCGCGATCGTTTAAAAATTTTATAAAATATTATTATCTAAACTCTATTTCAAATATATAATTAGACCATTGCATGATATATTACTTCAAATCATTTTGGTTATTATCATAAAGGGAGTAAATCTTTAATTTACATACGGATGGAGACAAACAGACACGGACAGAAAGGCAAAAATATACAACCCGCGATTTGTCGAGCTATAAATATTCTCATGAACAGACTGGTCCCAGACTGTCAGATTGGATATGAAACTGGTGTAAGAAAGAAAAATACTGTAATTACCTTAAATATTTATGCACCTTCGCCAGTTTTTGTAATTATTCTAATCTGTAAAAAAAATCTGTAGAATTTACGGTAGAATACCTGGAAACCAGCTTCCAGTCCGTTTCCCGTTATTTTTACGGGCGCCCGTAAACATCGGCAGGAATCAACAAGCAGAGTAGGGAAGAATAAGACAGATATTGTTTTGGTTCTATAGCCCTTCAATACTATAAAGGTATTCTCGAGTGCGGTCAGTTAATATAACTCTACTATATCGTCATTTCAAAAAACGATCTTTAGGCAGATGCCCGTAAAACAACATGAAATGGACTGGCAGCAAGGTATTTTACGTAAAATCTACGGACTTTTTTTACAGTGTAGAATTTAAAAGCTATGACTGGGGTCCTACGCCGGAGTATTCTACACTATGAAAAACGTAAATTTTACGGTAATATACTTGGCAACTAGTTGGCAGGACCTTAATAGTAAAGCATGGGATTGTACCGAGACTTTTAAAACGGAAAATGACTTCATTGAGAAAAAACAAAAATATCCTTTTTTATTCCTCCTTTATTTTCTTTATAATCATTACAAGAAATATACAGTGTACCTTTACGCATTTTAAAGTTTAAGACAGCGAAAGTTGGCCATTTTGGTTGCCAACTGAAATGACCCAAATAAATTTTCAACTCTCTATTTTTTATGAGAAACTCAAGTATGTTTCATGTGTTATATTCCACTTGAAAATGCGCTTCAGTTGATGCAGTCTAATTAGAAATATCGATTATTCTTTCTTATATATTTATTGCGCTCATGACTAAAAAGGTAAAGTATGCTTAAATTAAAAGAAATGCGTTTCCGGTATAAATTTACAATTTACGTCTTTGGCGTGGTCAACATTACACATCTAAATGACGCTAAATATTTAAAAAGATAAATATTTTTGTTTATTGTGTACCATATTCTTGTCATGTGCAAGTACAGCGAAGCTGATATTTCATCAAAGGAAATTCCCCATCGCACATAGGTAATGACATAACTGGGCCATAAAACAATATTACCTATAGGGTGTCTGCAATCTCGCGAAATACGAGATCTCGCGACCGCGTTAGTTCGAATCACTATGTCAACACACCTGTTAGCCAATCAGGCTGAGAAAAACCAGGTATAACAGATCTTGGAGCGTTATCCTAAGTTTCTCAATATCCAATCAGATTGAGAAAAACCAGGTATAACAAAACAGCTAGCGTCCAATCATATTTCTGGAAACCTGTGATATCAAGTCACGTGACAAAAGAGAAAAACCTGGTTTTTCTCAAAACTTGAGAAAAACCTAGTTTTTCTAATAATATGCATTCGGTGAAGCGTTATCCTAGATAATTAGTGTGCATTCGGCTTGCCGCATACAACTGCATTAGCAGAGACCATCGTAAAACCTGGTTTATCAAAATAAACTTGTGATAACACAAGTTTTTTCGTTAAACCAGGTTTCTCTCTCGATAAACCAGGTTTTCCTCAGATAAACCAGGTTTTTCTCTGATAAACCAGGTTTTTCTCTGATAAACCAGGTTTTTCTTTTGATATCGTAGGTTTCTGAGATAAACCAGGTTTTTCTACGCAAAACCTGGTTTTTCAAAGAAAACCTAGGTTTTCTCGAGATATACTAGGTTTTATAGAAAAACCTGGTTTATCAAAAGAAAAACCTGGTTTATCAGAGAAAAACTAGGTATATCACAGAAAAACCAGGTTTTTCTGTTGAAATACCAGGTTTTGCGAGGAAAAACCTGGTTTATCAAAGAAAAACCTGGTTTATCAAAGAAAAACCTGGTTTATCTGAGGAACCTATGATATCAAGAGGAAAACCTGGTTTATCAGAGAAAAACCTGGTTTATCTGAGAAAAACCTGGTTTATCAAATCGCAAAACCAGGTTTTTCTGAGAAAAACCAGGTTTTTCTAATTAGTGTGCATTTGGCTTGCCATAGTAGACCAGATGAAACCGGTGGCTTATTCTCAAATTTTCAACCATGTATATGGTGGATGTACACTGGATTCATTCATTAAATATAGGGTAGGCGAGCATACCTATATAACACCTACAATATAAATAATACATTACTGATACCAAGACAGGTGTGTAGATGAAATTTTTCGATCCGGTAAAACCTGTGTTGTTTGGCAAAAACTTTGGACACAGGCTACGTCTTCTGTTATCAGTCCAGCCTGATAATGTGTAAAGGAGTTGGAAAAATAATTGCTAGGACGCTTTTCGTTATGCAATAAGGTACCCTCAGCACTAAGTATAGTTTCAATAACGATATTATTTTTTTTAGATTTCTGCGCAGAAAATTACCCTTGATCCTTTTTATGAAAATATTTTTTAACATAAAAAAATCCTGCATTTTGGAATTCTAAATTATGAGAAACAACATAAAGAAGGCATCTGATTAGTCTTGGGAAGATCTGTTGTATTTTCAGTGTTTTATGCAGATTTTTGTTTTTGCCTCAAATCAGTGATTGTCACCACCTTAATGGTGGTACATCTGTTAACTAATATGTGTTAAATGTTTAAGCTAATCTGACACTAGTCCAATGTAACTATCCCGAGGACTTTATAAACGCCTCACCCAAAAATGTGATGTTTTTTAGTAGTTATTAAATATGACTAGGTTTTATTAGAAATTGTAAAACTAATTATATCCAAGAAAATGCAGGGATTTATGACATGTCTTTGCATTTAACTGGTGAATGTCACTTCCCCTTAATTTCATTTACACCTTTCTAATGTTATAGCCCTTGAAGTCGATCCCAGCTTTGCCATGAAACATATCCTACAGAAAAAAACACAAAATTAAAGTCGCCATGACTTCGTGTGCTGTCAGTTAGTTGAAATTGAAAACTGCAACACAAACTGGGATCTCAAAATATGATTTTCTTGAAAATAACGTAATTTGACGTTTACACTTCGCATAAACACATCTTTTACTTTCTAAGCATCCGTCAACATCAATGGATATTTTGAAATCAGCACCAAACGTCTGTCTATCCTCGCAGTAAACGACGTCAAAGTCGTTGATCAATTCCATTCTAAACGGACTCTAAATTTCAATTTTTAACTACCCGCGTTTCTAGAGTAGACCACTGTGAGCTAGGGCTGGGACGAGTACTCGGGCACCCGAGTTCGGATCGGGTAGACCAATTATCCGTGTACATATTTACCACCCGTTACCCGAATGCTTATTATTATTTACCATATTAATATTCTTTTTTCAATAGAATTCCAAGCAGTGAATTAGAGTGTAGAGTGTGTTTAGAGTGACTGTATTTTATAAATTTACAATCATATATTGCCAAACCAGTTTTGCATATTGTAACAAGCAAACTTCTACATTTTCGTATCCTTCCTTTGCATACATATGCAAATAACAGATACCTCACATATTATTGGATCTAAATGAATATTTTCCAACAGTGAACCGGCTCAAAATACTATGGTTACGGGTACCCGGGTAACCGGGAGTGATAGGGATTCGGGTACAAAATCTCTACCCGTCCAAGTCCTACTGCCAGCTTGAGTGATTTTATTGCTGTCGGTTTCGAAGTTTGATGCCATGATTGCATTCCACGAGCGTTTGTTTACCTAGCTTCATTTCAGAAGCGTTACGGACAGTCGGACAATAATAAATAGATGATCTTACATGAGTGCTCATGTATTATTGAATTTATTAAACGAGTTGGGGGAAAATATAAGATGCGAGGCTTTGCCGAGCATCTTATCGTTTTTCCCCAACGAGTTTAATAAATTCAATAGTACAGGAGCACGAATGCAAGATTCTATTTATCATATGATACTAAAATCTCATTTTACTAGCAAATTTTGCACTAAAACGTCACGATTTCGCCATTAGAAAACGTGACGTTTTTATGGACGCCAACGCATAACGTTACGACGTAATTTGCATATTTAGTCCACTAGTGGATTATCGTTTTTAATGCATGGCTTTATTACACTCTCAGATGTGACGTCATATGATAAGTGTAGTTGATAAAATGGTTAATGTCTCCAGAGGTAAAACAGACTAAAATTCCATATTACTGATTTACCACTTTAAACATATACATGTAATTTATTTGTAGTAGGTAGCTCAAAATAATAATTATATCATATATTTGAGAACTACACGTTCAGAAACGAAACACAAATAGCTAATAACGACTGCAAAGGCAATTTTGGTATCGGATCTCGAAAGTATAACCCGCTAGATGATAACATCGAAACATCGATGTCCCAATGTTGTCATTAAACGACACTTTTATAAATAAATTTATTTCTATAAATATATCATCACTTTAAAGCTTGGAACCAATACTCTATTATGATAACTTCTAGAATATTGAAAAACTAAAATTAACTTCAAAATTAGTTGAAAAGCTAAAATGCTTTCCTGTGTTGTTTTAGCTCGTTCATATGTAATAGGATTTCATAAATTCATTATGCGGTCTGCATAAATATGGACATCACATGATAATAATAATAATGCTATGTTAAACAAACATTTTATTTGTATTAATTAGCTCAAAATAATTCGTTCATATGTAATAGGATTTCATAAATTCATTATGCGGTCTGCATAAATATGGACATCACATGATAATAATAATAATGCTATGTTAAACAAACATTTTATTTGTATTAATTAGCTCAAAATAATTCTTATATTAAATATTTGAGAACTACACATTCAAAACATGAAACATACCTACATAAGCAATTTCACTATCGGATCTCGAAAAGTTATTATGCGCTAGATTATAACGTCGAAACATCGATGTCGCAATGTTTAGTCATTAAATGACACTTTAAAAATAAATTTATTTGTATAAAATTAACATCACTTTAAAGCTTGAAATCTATACTTTGTTATGATCAACGTAACATATAGAATATTGAAAAACTAAACTAAAACTTCAAAATTACATACTTTATTAGCCAAAATGCCTTCCTGGGTTGTTTAGCTCTTTCTTATAGGGCTTTAGTGACTAGTTTACCCTTTAAAAAGATGCAAAATTTGTCATAGTCGGATTTTAAATTATTTTATACTTTTTGGTTCATATGAAAGAAAAATCATTTAGCTTTCCTGCAAATAGCTTATATAAACGGTACATTTTTAACATTTTCAGCGCACATTGGTTAGCACCAGTACAGGTAAGCGACCGTGGTGCCTGATATCCAAGGGAAGATAATCGGACACGTACACCTGATAAGCCATATGCAGAGTTCCATATGAGACGAACGCATAGACGGACGGACAGGCCCAAACCAATATACCCCATCCGAAGTTGGGGGCATAAAAAATCTGTAGGCGCACAAGGTCGAAACAACGTCGATTCTTCGTCGCGACATTGAAGGGACGTCGATTCAACGCCTTCCCCATATTGTGTATCTACTGACTGGGGACGAGAGAGGATGGCGGAGCGCTAGCTGAGAAAGCAACAATTGTACTTTAGGCTATCAGAGACTGCCGCATTCATTTACGTACAGTAAAACCTGTTTTAGTGGCCACCTGTATTAAGCAAGCAACTTGTATTAAGCAAGTATGTTTTCAGTTCCCTAAACAGGCAAATACATGGACATGCACCTGTATTAAACAAGCACCTGTCTTAAGCAAGCAGATTTTGATTATCCCTTAGGTGCTTGCTTAATACAGGTTGGACTGTACGTCCTTTTCTTAAATCAAAATCGTTTAGTCTGTAAAACAAACTTTAATGTCTTTCAAAAGTATTTTTGTTTATATCAAGTGATTTTGCTGCATCACTATACTTAAGCCACGACACGACAAAACCAACAAAGTGGAATGTGCGCCCAGCGAAGACTCAAATCAGCCTTGGAATCCGCCCAGTCTGATCAGAGTCTTCCCTGTCCGCATGGAGCTAGCTTAAATTCTTAACTACCCTTAAAGCGTACAGCGAAGATTCTAACCAGACTTGGCGGGAGTCTTTCCTGGGCGCACAAGCCACTTGTTGGTTTTGTGTCGCTGGAGCTTGAGTTTAAAGAAAAAATCATGATATACATGTTACTTCATTCGAGAGTCTAACTAACCTTCGATTTCATTGAGCACATCTATCAGGAACAGGTGTTCTTGTACTGTCTCAACCTCCGCCAGCTTGCTGCTTTTGTTTAAGCACGCCTCCTGAAATCATTTACATTAGGACATGTCAGATAGTACTTTTACCCCCTTCCCCCACCCCACACCACCACTTCCTCTGCGGGAAAATGACTATAGTATAGTAGATTGTCAGGACCTCCTACAGCCACTTTTCCGTATGGTCCTTTTCCCGCCATCGAAAATTTGGCTACTTCATACATGTAGGTAAAACACACACACAAACACATATATAAACATATACACGCACGCACATGTATTGGCACATACTCGTACATAGAAACAGATTCACGTCTACTGAGTATGAAGCCAATGACATATCGTTTTTTATTTTTGTTGTTGTTGTTTGTTTTCTTGCTTGGCAACAGCTGTAGAAAAAAAGAACCCAAAATGACCTATGATCATTTTTTCATCCTTATATCTTCCCAGACAGACTGTGTCAGACGGACGCGTAAACGTACAAGCACATAGAAATATGCATTAGTCAAGAAATTTAAACGTATCCGTGTGATTTCTCGCCATCACTATACATGCAGATAATCGCATATACGAGGGATGTTCAGAAAGTTCTGATCGTGACGTCTTATTTTGGTAACCATCATAAATACAGAATTTCTGATAGCGAAAATATATAAAGGGATCATATGTCCGGACACCTCTGCAAACGTGGTGTATATTTTCTAAAGGACATATTTTTGAACGTTTTTGAAAGAGACATACCCTACAGCCACTGCAGATTTTCACTTAAGAAGGTCATAGTTCATATATGAGCAGTCTTTGAATTGTTTTCATCATTGCTGCTTTAACTTAGTCCCCAGGCAACTGTAACCTGTAAATATCGCGGAAAATATATTTAATCTAGGTTCCATACTGTCCGTTCAATTTAGATTTTAAGCATTTTATGTAGTAGCAAATTCTCCCTTTCTACTATAGGTATAATGATTTTGTAATGAAAACCCGGGTCTTGACATTCAAAATCTTGTTAGGAAGAGCCTTTGCATGGGCCAATTCGAAACCGTCGAAAAATTAAAAATAATGTAAACAACGAAGCCGCTGCGAGCTTTCGAAAATGACGTTGACGTATTTTTCAATAACGTCATACAAACTGCACATTGCTTTGCCAGGACGAAATCGATAACGTATGCTGCCCTTCTAACTTTTGAATGGGTATTGAAAGAAACGAATGACAAGAAGCTGACAAAAATTTATTTTGTATTTACAATGATGTTTCATTTTAATGACACACTGAAAATAAATTCACATGTGAAATTAGCTCAGTGGTATGACTGGGGCCTTATGACATGCGTTGTAACTCAATAAGAAAATATATCTTTGTATAGGGTTAAGTATCATTGTAAAGACGAAATGTAGTGCTTTCAATACACGTACGGCATTTGTCCCCAGCATGCCGCTAAACAGAGTTATGCGGCTAGAATCAGAACTTTCTGAACAACCCTCGTACATGCAAGCTTCCATGAAGACATACGAACGCACAGATCAATGCACGTTTTGTTGAGTCCTACTTTTTTAGAGGGGACCACAGTCCTTTCCGACACCACTATTTTAGATCTAACAATAGGACATGTGTCCCAATGGCAGTCAAGCCCACGTTTCTCAACAGGGGCGGTGACAAAATCTGGTCTTAAAGAATTATCCCATATTTTAAGGAGGGGGAGGGGGAGGGTTGGAGGTAGAACTGAATTAGTACAGTCGTTTCCCCTGAAAGTGTACAAACGACTTTAACTCACCCTTGCTTCAAGCCAATTAGAGGCGCCGGCTGGATAGTTTGTACCATTTTTGATATAATAACAACTATCCGTCCGATCAAAAAAGTATTGAAATTCGTCAGGGCATGTTCCTGTAAACATAAATAACCAATGATTATTGTAAAACTGTACCTAAGACAGGAATGAACCTGGATTATTACACTAGTCTGGTCCAGTCTGACCCATCATACACACATCTGGGCCTAGATTTACAATCATTCCTTAATCTTAAGGACTACCATAACTTAAAGTTTGAAAATTTCATTATTAAATTAAAGCCTACATAAAACAAAATTTATTTGGTTTGTCTGTCTCATAATAAATCCATAAACATTTTCAGTTGGATCACGTATAAACTGTAATTTTCAAAAAAACTCAAATGCAGATTTTTCTAAAGAGTGAAATTTTCGACCTTAGATTTAAGGTGGTCCTTAACTTTAAGTATGATAGTGAACCTGGGCCCAGGTTAATGAAACCCTCTCGGCTCCGTTGCACCATTGATCATAATGGCGACATCATCCTTGAAAGACCAGCGGGCAGCTCTTGCCTTTATTGATTGACAATTGAACTCAATTCAGGTAAGACAAATTAAGTTGCGTGCAAAGGACAGTGCTATACCGCTATTACCTCTATACAGCTATTAGATGTTGGATATTGAAGGACATATAGGACTTATACAAATTTCAAGAACAGATCTGATGCGTAACCGGCAAGTCCACTTTTTGCTAAGGTTGACTGCCCATTTTAGCACAATTTAAACCTATTCTGCTACAGCTGACCGCTTACTGATATAACACCTTATCATGGCAGCTTTAATACTGACAAAAGCCATCTCTGCAGCAGATGTCATTGTAAACCTACATTAAGTTGATTTTAACTTCACTGATTTGACTGTCATCAATTTGGCACAAAGCCGCTGGCAGAATGGGAAATACTACTGCAGTCCCTGAACAGTCTGACCTTGGTCTACAGTATATGTTCAGACATTCCTGTCCCAATATTTATGCCCGTTTTAGCACAATTTAAACCTATTCTGCTACAGCTGACCGCTTACTGATATAACACCTTATCATGGCAGCTTTAATACTGACAAAAGCCATCTCTGCAGCAGATGTCATTGTAAACCTACATTAAGTTGATTTTAACTTCACTGATTTGACTGTCATCAATTTGGCACAAAGCCGCTGGCAGAATGGGAAATACTACTGCAGTCCCTGAACAGTCTGACCTTGGTCTACAGTATATGTTCAGACATTCCTGTCCCAATATTTAGTGAGGTGGTGCAACTTTTACAGATCATTTTAGAATAAGTATTTGCTTGTAAGACCAAATTCGTACCTGTGTTAATAACTATTATCACTTTGTGTGAAAATCCAAGTATATGCATCTACGTGATAAACAGTTAAGTGAATAAGATGAAGAGGGAAAGATATCAGAATCCACTAAGGCTTCAGGGGACAGTAAAATGTAGTGTTTTTTCTGGCCGGCACCCCTTAATATATTTGAACTTGAATTGCATGTACCTGTGTCAGCCAGGGCATATGGTTACTGTCACAAAGTGCTCTAATGATGATCAAAAACTGAACATGACATAAAGAAACCATCTATTGTTGTGCATACACTGTCAGTCATAAATAAGCATGTACCCCATCCACTATTTTTAACATGAAAAAATTCCCTGACTTTCTGGGTCAATAACCAGCATCTAAGACATATTCAGACACCTTCGTCAGTAAATGAGATAGCAAACATGCTCACAACCAATAAACTTTTTCAGTAATCCTCGTTGAAAGAAACAGCTATTTTCCATACCGGAAATCAGCTACTGCTATTTGTACAAATCGCCGTGACCTTGACCTGCCAGAGAACATGAGAGCTAGCATTATACTCTCGAATTTCACTTCAAATGACACAACTGTTTATTCTAAAACTCTAAATTGGTATAAATATTCATAGATTTGAATTTATAACAACAACCATGGACCAGTGTACTGAAATACTCTCTAAATCGTCCACTGCCAAATGCGAAACTGTCCCCTGATGCCTTAATGTCTATGCATAGAAATATATTAATAAGCATTAGTTCTGAAAAGCCTATTTAGCTGCCACGGTGAAATTTCAAGCCAGTCAACAAGTTCTTATAGTTTGAAACTGTTTCTCAAGATCTTATACATGTAATAGCTTATATGCCGTTTATTCAAGGTCTTCTGAATAGCTGTTTTAGGTCCAGTGTCCACAAATATCTAGGTTTAGTTAAGGCCTAGCCATCAGACACTCACGAGATATTCGAGTGGGTGGGGTAAGGGAGTGAGATGCTGCCCTTCACATCGTTATTTTATATAACATATATGCCAAAATAACCTTGATACTGAATGTTCTCTTTTGGCAAAACATGAGGCTGTAACACCATACCAAGTGCTAGCTTTGAAAAGATCCAGTTTGGAAAACGGCGTGCAGTCGTTTGATTATTTAAGACTCGTTGCCGTAGACAAATTTGTCTCTACTATTTTGTCCATTGTCTGTATTAGTGCCAACGAGCCCTACATTTTTTAATTACTTCTCTAGTAATGAAATATCAAATAACATTCAACGTTGACTGCTCAAAACACAGCGCGGCCATATTGGTGTTGTCCTTAAAATGTAAACAATGAAAATAAACGTTTAGATGACGGTGTTTGAAATCTTGATTGCGCCAGATGCAGGCCCCAGGATATAGAACATTTATATATCTTACGTCTTACTTTATTCGATGCATTTATTGTCCCTTCGATTTCGCACACTGTGTAAAATAAAAACAGGTGTCGGCGACTGTGTAAACTTCGTCTTGTCGAAATTCCCAAAACACGAGCAGGCACGAGCATTATCACCGATGTATTTATCCGCTGCCTCTTTCTTGGTGCAGAAAGATCGTGCATTTTTCCAGAAGTTTCCCACGAAACTTCCATATTTGATCTAAGTAGATAAAACGAAGAAGGTTTAAGATGTTATAAATATTAATATATGCACCAGTATTATTTTTCATTAATTTCACCGAACTACTTCTTTTGATGGTGTGATTATCCTTTTTGCGTGCTGCTAGCGGTGCTCAGGCATGTCGATGATCTCCGCTTTCGAAGCAAATCGAAAATAAGCCATCGGAAAGCCTTTAACGGAAGGATCAGGCTATATCACAGTTTATTTAACATGTTTGACTAAAAGACTATCTATATATGTACAGAACGAGCACGATCGTATTTTTTAGCAGGTAAAGTGCGCCTGTTTCCGTTGGTGTTGTCAATACACGTTCTTTTTAAGCTGTTGTTTACAACTGAGCCACACTCGCTCGTGCATGAAAAAAAGTGTATATGGTGGATAAAATCATCCATGTGGTAGTCTATATTTCGATATCCCTTTATTTTTTAATATTTGCATAGAATGTCAGTAATAAGAATCAGGAAAGTTCTTGATTTCATTTCCTCTGAAAAAAAAATATGTTTGTTTTTTGTACAATTTATGGGGGATTTTTTTTCTCTATTTTTTTTTTTTTAAAGAAAAGAAAGAAAATAACAGGTGGTCAACAAGTGCAATTTAAATTCAGTCGGAGCCCTGTATGTTCAGCGAGGCCTACTGATCTAACGGCACCGGGTCAGAGCTCCGCCCGAGGCTGAAATCTTCCCAAATGTAAACAGCGTTCCACTGAACACAGCCTTTCTTTATCACCCTCCAATCGTCCTGACTTGACTGAAATACTGCTGAAAAGGACGTAAAATCGCAGTCATACATCTATCATGAAATGCAATCTCCAAAAATTCCACAGAGCTGGAGGAAAACATAACATATTAAGTGAAAATTGATAGGCTGGCTAAAAACTAATTTTCTTTCCCATCCGAATAGAAGGCTGTGATATGTAGTAACTAGTTGTAATAGACGTTGAATCAATGTTGATCCACGTCATGACGTTGAATCGGCGTTGATTTAGGGGATAACTGTGCTCAAAATTGTCATTTAGGGAGGTATAAATCGCCGGTTTTATGGTCGGAAATTTCGTTTTACGGCGACGCGCCAGCGGAGCCGTATTAAAACGCAATTTGCGGCCATAAAACCGACGATTTACCTCCCCAAATGAAAATTTTCAATAGTTATCCCCATTCTAATGCACTTTTACGCATTTTCACCTTTAAAAATGTGCTATTTTGCACCCACAGCAAACGCTTTAAGCGACGTAAAACCATACGTCAACCAATGAGAAGCGACGTTATGTAATGACGGGTTTCCGACAGTATATTTCACAGGATATAGTCGCAAATTTTTGAAGTTATCCAATCAGACGTCGCATAACATATGCACGTGCATTAGAATTGATGTTGATTCAGGGCTGCGTGCGCGATGGGAAGTTGTTATCGTTGTTTTTACCTACTGGTGTCACTCCACTGGCTCGCGTGTGAATGGATTTGACCCTGGCCAGTCGCCTGCCTGTTTTGAGATGGGCCCTTTAAATTCTCCGTGCCGGTCCGAACATCGGACAGGCATGAAGGGTGTGAAGGACTGTTCAGGGGGCAGATGTAGCTGGCATGGATCACGCCTGTCTCTTTTTGAGTGTTTGGGTGTAGCAGTAGCTGGTTGTCCAGTGAATTTTACCTTACCTCCTATATAATAATTAAGAATATTCCATCACACTCCGGTCACTTGCGTACACAATTTAATTATGGTTGTCAATTTCATGAGTATTCCAATTAGTGCTCATTCAGGCTGTTTAGTCACCTGATGAAATTAAACACGTTTTACGCGAGATTTTGACAGTTATCACAACTACCAAAAAATAGAAAAAAAAATAGGAAACACAAAATTTATGAAAACCTAGGCTGTAGACTGACTATAAACAAGAAATATCTTTAAAAAAAAAGAAACGTTGCTAGGGAAGAAATATTTTAAGTGATAAAGTGCCGGGCACGGTACCTCGGCCGGGATCGTGTCCGCTGCCAATGCTAGCGACCCTGAGTTAGACCCTCACGTCCAGTACGTTCTTGCGTGCAGCCACTTCCCTCTCTTCCGTTGATTCAAGAAGAATAGCAGTCAGTTACGAGCGAATGGAATGTGCACTCAGTACTGGTAGACTGCCTCCGTGAGTCTTGCACAGAAACAGTGCGGTTAGGTTACTTACCTGCTCGACATTTTCCCATTGTAAACTGGGCCGTAAGCCCCAACAAAAGCAAACAAGTTATGTTTTGATAACTTGATTACCCACAAATGAGCGATACCCGAATTGGCGGTTTTTAAAAGACCAAATAGTCAGTCCTCCGTCTTTTATTTTATGTTAACCTTCGGAAAAATCAGTGTGTCGAGTCCAATACGATTGGCGACGGGCCGATCTGGTTATTATTCTGGCCAATGGAATGGCGTAAAATGTGGGTCAATACTGAGGTTAGACGTTGCCTGACGGCAACGAAAACGTACCATAATGCTTCTGATTTTCTTCAGGTCATTCGCAGCCAAAATATTTTGCTTCTAATTCTGCCATTTATGTATTTATATGAATGACAACCTAAGTGAGTAATTTACTTTTTTATGTGATGTGCCACGGTTATGCCCCTTTGATGGTAGAGTGAGGGGTCGTGATGCTAATGGAAAGTTACAGTATTATATCTATAGTTATTGAGAATACTGATACAGAATTGTGCAAGCAGACACTGTAGATCCAGGTCAGATTTCATGAACTTCAATTATATTTAGCATTGCCACACTTAGGCCCAATTTCACGTCGGCGAATCATTTCTTGGTGATTTAAACTGCGGTGGCGACTTCGCTAAACTGCCTATAAAACCACGGTTTAAATCGATTTCACGTGCGCAAAATTTACCTGATTCAGTAAAACCATGGTTTTACCAAGTTGATTGTTCTTTCATGTAAGAAATCATGTAAAATTGACTGGCAAAGGATCTAGTATGCGCAAAGGAATTATAGAAACTTCAGAAGACACGCCTTTTTAATAGCGCAGCAAGATATCGCAGCAGAACAAGGGCTGCCTCAGAAAATATTATTTTTTGGTAGCACATGGTAACTAGCACCATTATGAAGGCACCACCCTCACTCATATCACGCCTTCTTCGGGACGCATTGGTTAAAGAGGCTTAGTGGGGGCCGCCTGCGCTCGCTATTTAATACTTAGGCATCTGTTACTTGATTTTTGCAGCTACTATGTCTCGCGGAAGGTATCAGTAAGTGTTCGGCCGTAGCTTATTGAGACGTTCCCACTTCATTTCTCTATCAAAAGCTCTAGATTCAGCGACACAGTAGAAGTCAAATACAGAAACGCGTGCTTGCTGCCCCATATATGGTAAAAGTACGTTTATATTAGTAGAGCAGCGGAAAAAGGGCCACCCCAGATAATCTCAGCATTTTGTAGCACAGCTGAACTAGGGCTAGTTTAGAACACTTCACTCTGGTAGCACATCTGAACCAGCGTTGATTCAGAAGACATTACCCTTCAGCAGGGCAGCGAAATTAGTGCTACTTGTTCTTTAGAAGTAATCAATCTTATGTATCCTTATATAAACATCTTCTAAAGTAGCACCTTTTCCGCTGCACTACTGAAGGATGGTGTCTTTTGAAGTAGCGCTACATGTAACTGCTACTGCTAAATTGGATGCCATCTGATATACTAAAAATCTAGCTCCGTTGCGCGACTAAAATTGGATTTAATCTGAAGGAGCGCTAGTTCCTCTGCTCTACAAAAGAGTGATGTTTCCAGAAGTAGCGCTACTTCCGCTACCCTGGTGAGGGGTAGTGTCTTCTGAACTAGCGCTTTTTCCTCCCCGCCACTGAAGGGTGGTTTGATTTTGTTTCGTTTTTTTTTTTTTTTTCTTTTTTTTTCTTTTTTTTTTTTTTTTTTTTTTTGAAGAAGCGCTACTTCTGCTGCGCTTCTAAAAGGAGACAGACTTACTTCTGCTGTAATGCAAGATTAACCTGAAGCAGCACTTATTATGCTGCTCTTCTGAAGTGTGTCTTATAATTGTATGTACACTTTGCCTAATGCCATCCCCATCCTTGTAAAACGAAACCCCTAGCTAGCCAGTAATTTACATGCAAAATACATAGCATCACTTATTCGAATGAGCAGTCTACTCTGTTCAACATACTTCTGCAGACCGAGGATGGCCAAACATGTTATTTTTATCGACAAGCTAAGTAAGGACAAGCTGACAAGGATAAAAACGGACACCGAAAGTGAGAAAAAAAGGATAAAAAACATGGGAGGCATTAATGAAACAATTTAATGCGAAGCCGATTTAATCATGCGCAGTAGAAGAAAAAAACTGGAAAGTTTAATTGTAGGAACTAGAAAATTGTCTCTGTAAGATACGAACGATGCCCCGGTACAGCGCCAGTCACAGGGCCGTGTACATCCCTAAAGCACCTTTTAAACACAAACACTATTTACAAGGAATCCATTGGAAACAGGAACAGTTGTTTATATAAACTCCATAATCCTATAATGCGACACACTAACAAAAATGACCAAGTTCGAAAGGCCGTAATTCTGTCAAAATTGAATTTATTTATATAAAAAGCCTCATGCACATTTTCATTATGCCCTAATAGATCTATGTTTTTTTTTTTTTTTTTTTGTTTTTTTTTCAAAAAAATTCATTGAAAACAGTAAGAGAACTTGATTACAACTTCCTATCCTATAGTGCAAAACAGCTGCCCAAAATGAATAAGTTAAAGATTTACTCCCTTTATAATAATAACAAAACTGATTTGATGAAATGTTTCATGCAATACCTCCGACATGGTCTAACTATATATTTGAATTAGAGTTCAGATAATAATATTTGATAAAAGTGACTTTAAACAAAAAATAAGATAATTTTTGTATACAATCGCGGACCGCGGTTGAAATCGCATTATTGGACAAAAATAATTTATTCATACGTCACAATCACGTGCACGAATAAGAAAAATACCTCTACATGATCACATGACACACGTGGTCAAAATCGATATTCTTACAGGCCGTGAGGAAATAGGTAACTTGCATTTTAATTTGAAGATTATTTTTCATTCCACATTTATCGAATAAATATGCATTTTCACAAAACTTTTACGGTTAATTATGAAACTACTACATTTTGTCTAACGAAATTTTGTTAAAATATTTGTTTCTGAAAGCATGAAATAAATGAGGGAGACAATCTTTAATCAGGCCGTAATTCTGTCAAAACAAATTTTTACTCTAACAAAAATCTGCATGCACATTTTTATTATGTCCATTGCAAGTATGCCACGTTTGAAAAAGGTGCATTTAAAACTGTGGGAGGAGTTGATTACACAAACTCAATAACCTATAATATGAAAAAAAACTTGTTGAAAAGCCGTTCCAGGGCCTATTACAGGGCTGGATCAAGGAATTTTGGTAGGGGGGGGTTCAAATTAGCTGAGGGTGGTTTGAATAATGCAATTTGACCAATTTTTCCTGAAATTCCCCATGAAAATTGAATAATTTAGGCTGAAGAGGGCGTTCATGTTAACCCCGAACCCCCTCTGGATCCGCCACTTTGTTAAGTTATAGGTCCTCCACCCGGTGCTTGTGAGCCAATCCAGCCTTCGCAGTTCTGTTCTTTGTGAAACAAAACTATTTTACAAATTATGTACCATCGTAATATTCAAAAGGGTCAAGTCTTTGAAAATGATTTCTTGGACTCTTTGAAACATTAATGAGCCGTGACATAACAAAACCAACAAAGTGTGATCAGAGTCTTGGCTGTGCGCTTAAAGGGTAACTAAAGATCTTAGCATAACCATGCGGACAGCGAAGACTGATCAGACTTGGCAGATGCCCAGGCTGATCCGAGTCTTTGCTGGGTGCACATACCTTTGTTTTGTCATGTCGCGGCTCATTGTGCATCACGAATATCATTTATGTCGAGAAAATCATCATAGTCATCCTTTTTTCTCACAGAATCAATGTTTGTCAGTCCTTAATCTTTCATTTTTCGACGCTCAATTCACAATTAAAAATAATCTTTGAACGTGAAATTCATTCCGAAGATTATCTGTGTAAATAAGCAACCAATAGCTTTAATTCTCGGTTTATGGGCGACGTGAAATTGGGCCTAAGACACTCAACTCCTGTATTATCATTTTGAGTGACTTTGCCGAAAGCAAATACGTGAACCAGTTGCCACGGTCCATGATTGAATGTCTATTCTGTAAACATATTCAGTATTAATTCAAGTACATGCAAGAAGCAGACAACAATTTATTTGAAACTCAGGTGATCAGTTAAATAATAGCAAATTTATTCATGTATAATCTGGTCATTTTGCGCCACCATACTGAAAAACATATGTGTAGTAGGTACTACTTTTGTGTAAACTCGTGTTTCGTTAGATAGTTATGATTTCTTGAAGAAGAAAAATGGGTGTGTCTCTTTGACTGCGAATTGTTCTTTAAAGAAAACATTTATTAAAATATCCATTCTCGGTTGCACTAATAGGAATATATAGCTTTGTCTGGGACTTACTACTTTTTCACAATAGATAGTTTAAATTTGAGTTTTTTAGTACGCGGTTTGGACTTACTAAAAGGTAACATAAAAATGTAATAAAAACATATTTTTCAAATTCATTGTAATTAACGTGAATATTCAAGCCTTAACATTGGTCCTGACATCATTCGTCATTTATATCGTCAGTAGTTAGTGCATATCTGATATCGCCATAGCCTAACCACTTTGTACACACAAGCTTAGAAATGTCCGACAGCTAGTCCTTAAGAAACCAGTTTCAAATATTTCAACAGCAGAGAATAAGCATTCGAATCATGAAGTTCAGAATTTGACCATTTCCATGCTTTCATTTTAAGGAGTCATAGGAAGGCCTCAAAGCATGTATTTACGCAAAACTAACCAGGAAAGAGATTTTGAACAGTGCACTGATTGCACATGCATAGTATGCTAAATCAAACGGGTGTGACATCCCTTTTTCAGTGAATAAACCTTACCACCACTGAACTAGAAAGTGTAAACAGTTTTTAAAATTTGTGGAAGACCTATAATAATGTATACTCGAAAAAATATTAAGTGGTCAATTTTACCCTGCGATTTCCGGAACATTTCAAACATTTGGTAAAATAAATCGTTTCTATCTCCCATTTTATTCATTTTGCAAGTTTTGTACATATGGCGTTTGAAACTATAGCCTTTATCTTGAGCAAGTCCAGACTTCGATTCACACTACCCTCAAAACCAAAGTGGTCAGAAGTCCATAAGGAGCAATTTCATCAAAATTTTCGATTTCGCCAATTCATGATTATTTTTTTGTTTGCAAAATTGCTCCATAGTCATCAAATTTAATCATTTTTAAGCTGTTACAAGTTCCAAACTCATGGCAATTGTAGGAGTTATGCCCGACCAAACTGACACATGTTAATTCTCTATGGGAATTTAAACCACTTTCATGTTAGGGATAGTTTGACTTAAAGCCAGGACTTGGTCAAGACAAAGGCTATAGGTTCAAACGTCATGTTTATAAAACTTGCAAAATGAATAAAATGGAAGGTAGAAATGATTTGTTTTACCAAATCTTTGAAATGTTCCAGACATCGCAGGGTAAATGTTTGACTGACCCCTTATTTTTTTTCGAGTATATTTCAAGCGTAGGTATGTTAGTATTCTAATAAAATCTTACTGCACTGGGGCTCCTCTCCACTCCATCCACCAATCTGGCATGTCCTAGTGCTGTCCCCGGTCAGGTGAGCGCCCTCGTCACATTCATATGTAGCTTGCGTACCTAACAATGTCCCTTCGGGTGCTGACACTGTGCCACTCAGCGGGTTACTGAGAGAACCACAGTCCCCTAAATTAAATTTCGAATACATTTATCCTATATTTATCATACCCTGCACTAATTTGCTATTCATGGCAAAACCAAAAAAAAAAAAAAAAAAAAAAAAAAAAAAAAACAACATCATCGGCAATAATATCTTTGAAATTAACAAATAGTCTTGGGGCATCTGTAGTTTCCGAGGGCATGTGTGCTATTTTTGGCAACACATATATGAGCCGCGACACGACAAAACCAACGAAGTGGATGTGCGCCCAGCGAAGACTCAGATCAGCCTGGGCATCCGCCCAGTCTGATCAGTCTACGCTGTCCGCATGAAGTTATCATAGACCTTAGCTACTCATTAAGTGTAAGCAAAGACTCTGATCAGATTGGTTGGCTGCCCCAAGCGGATTGGAGTCTTTGCCGGGAGCATATGCCCCTTTGTTGGTTTTGTCGTGTCGCGGCTCAATCATTTCATCAGAACTGGGCACAGAAATGAAGAAACATGTGTTGCCAATTTTTATTTCTGATGTCACTGTAACCGTAATTATCATGCATCTGCTGCAAAATTCACCTGATAAGAGGGGTATGATAACATAATGTGATATCATGTCACATTAGAACCGCGCTTGCGCCAATGTTATCAGGCGATGCCTTTAGAAGCGATCTCTGTAAACGATTGGCTACACACTGGCGTTGGCCGTGATAAGAGCATTGGATTGGTTAAATGACGTCACCGACTTGCGTCACAACGCATTCGCGACGTCAGCAAGTTCGAACAAAGCTGCGTTTGCTTCTCACTTGTTTGCCGCTCTTTACGTCGTAAAATTTTCTAATGATGTATGATAAATAGAAAACCACGTAAATGTCTTTTCATATCAAGTTTATCAGGCTCGACCAGAAACACGTCGGACTGGCTCGGCAAGCCTCGCCATTCCTACGCTGTTTCTGGTCTCGCCTGATAAATTTGATATCAAAAGACACTAACATAGTATTCTCTATTTATCGGTTATATACGTTATTTTTGAGTACTTGATAAAAGTGAAATCAAGCGGAATATCCCGTTGCAGCAATATGTCGTCGGATGATAAGAAATACATGAAATTTTATATACAACTATGTTTACTTCAGGGTTGTTGTTTGTCCCTCGTTTTGACCTGGGTTCGAGGTTATAAAGCTTGAGAATAAGCTCAAACTCAAAATAAAGCACACTGATTGGCTGCTTCCGAGCATAAAGCACACTGACTGGCTGCTTCCGAGCATGTGCTCGGAATCAGCCAATCAGTGTGCTTTATTTTGAGTTTGAGAATGTACTCAAGTTTTATAACCTCGGGGCCTGATTATTGCTTACTCAACCATTCTTTTGAAGAGTCGATTAAAATGAGCCTTGAAGACATTTTTAACTGGGACTATATGTTATTGTTCAAGAAAAAAAATTCCACAGAGTGTCTGAGCACAGTAAAGGAATAGCAAATAATTAAGAACATCGTACACAGATTATATTTTCTAGTACTACAATTATTTAATAATCTTTGCTACTAAACCTATATCTGATCAGTTGCATCTACTTATAAAATTTCGTGCTTGTGTTGTGCTTTAAAACTGAGTTTAAATGGAGAGACGGCTCGAAATACTTCAGATGTGAATATCCAAAAATTTCTTATGCAGATTTTGTGCATAAAAGGGATAAAATACTGTCTGAAAACCATTCAATGTTCAGTTTATATTTATGCAAAAAATAGCTGCAGGCCGGGAAAGATCTTTGAAACAGCTACATGTACCCCATAATTTTTATCCCTTAACGCTCATAAAATTAAGCACAACGCACAATAATTTATTATGTTAACCAATATAGTGCATGTCATAATGACAGTTCCTAATGGCTACATTTAAACAGCCTTGTAAGATGAAACACAGATTTTCTTGTAATGTTAGGACATCAAACGTTAGCTTTCCTCTCTAATTTATTTATTATCTATTTTTCGTATATTTTTTTTTATCTTTTTATATTTGAATCCTTGTGAAATATTTATCTTTTAATCCTTCACTCAGAAGTGTCATTCAGAAGTGTCATTAACTGATAGCCGCAGCGAACTGCTGTTATCATTACTGATCATAGGTGGAAAGAAAAATTAAAAAAAAAAAAAAAAGGGAGGAGAAGCGATACAAATGTTTGACGAAAACTATGAAAAGGCATTTTTAACTCTAAAATCATTTCATTTCAAACTTAAGTAAACAAAACATCAGTTTTCTTTCTATTTTGTTGACAAAGGCCAAATCTAGTAAAATCGGGAACGAAGTCGACTGAAAAAATTGTAAATGGGGCAAATTAATACAATAGGGACACATGCAGAAGGAGGAACAGATCTTGAAAACACTAACTCATACGCATCTTCATACCATTGGATGTTCAAACATCAAGTCTCAAAAAAAATTCAATAGTTAAAAATCCTGACGGAGAAAAAATAATCTTTTTCCCCAACAACAAATGACATAACTCAGACCTAAACCCCCTTTCGATAAATGGTGAAGAAGAATATGTATTAACTCTTTTTAACGCCTCTTCCATAAAGGGTATCGGGGCAAACATGGTAAGAATATCAAACGAGGCAAAGCTCAGACTAAAAGTGCTAAAACTAAAAATTCTATCCTAATGACCATCTTCATACTAACATTTGCTCACATAATCTATATTCAAGCAAGTTTTTTAAATAGTCTAGCAGCAGCTTCATCTGCGACCTTCAAAAGGGCATGACTATGGAATATAAATTAAATGCGTTGTGGACGGACGTACAAACGAACGGAAGGCAGGACAATATCAAAACAGTACACATCCATCCCTCAGACACAGTTTGTAGTCTGTGTGTGTGTGTGTGTATTGCGGGTGGGGGTGGGGTAAGGTGTTGTAAAGTGTAGATAAGCAATCATTGCAGTTGCGGGCGGGCGGACGGACATCAAAGCAGAATACAATTATAAACATAGTCTGCAGGGGGTATGGTAAAAAACTAATTTGCACTTATTATATACGTGTAACCCACTTATACGTAGTGTCCAATATAAAGGAAATTGACAAAATGCGGCGTCTCGTCAACAGAGTCTTCACTATTTTCATGTTACGAATGGGTATAGGCCGTTTGCTGTCTATAAAACAGGTCATTTTGCAGATTTTCTTTTTTCTGGGCGTAGAAGTTAAGAAAAACAGAAGTCATGTATAGTTTCTAAGCCTAGAAATTCTATTATAGATTTAGTCTAACTAGTAGTTAATGAGTCCCATTGAATTCAGAAATCGACGTTACGAGTTGTTACGTCAATATTGACCCAGTTAATGTTAGGTTCCCCTCTTCATTTAAATGTAAGTAGACTTGGAACCAATATTTCTTCTGGCCGGTTTACATCGCGGAATGATTATGTACAAAGTAGTTAGGTATTTTGTCAACGTATATAAGAAGTTTAAGACCTGAGTATCTCCATGTAATACATAAATTTATATAAAAGACGATAACAAATATTTCTAGACTAATATGCACAGTGGAAGGAAATTTGAGCGTATGTGTATTCCGATTGGAAGAGTACTTCGGTCGACCACCTAGCTGATGAAATATCTCCGTATTTTCCTAGTGAACATCGTTACGAGATTTGAACAACGTTATCTCAATATTCAATCGACCTTGATACCGCTAAATTATTAATGATCAAAAATAATAATTCAGTCCATGAAAGATGAATTTAATTGTTGAATTTGAGCTCGCATAACAAAATTTAAGCCGTGACCTAGATATTCGAGACCGTATCGGGACGTTTCGCGCCAGGGACGTTTCGTCCCAAACAGGCCAAAAACCCGGGACGATTCGTCTCAGGACGTTTCTACCCATATTCATTTAGATTTTATCGAGAGATCACCGTATCAAAACGAACGAACGAATCTGAATACAAAATCCGATACATAAGACTGTACACTCGTGATTCTCACTGGCTTTAACTTTAATGTTTAGTTCGTGAATTTATTGAAATTCAAACAGATTTCTCAGCCTAAAAAAACGAAACGCTAGGATTTGCCAGTGTAAGCGGAAGTAAATGTCACCAATACTGCGGTTTGAGCTAAGTCCGAGGAGGATAATGCAGACAGTTACATTAGTTTTTCTTTTGTTTAATCAGGGAATTGTAAGACAATTCCCTGGTTTAATATATTATTAGAAAAGTATACCTAATATTGTATTCATATTTACAGGCATAGTTACTATATTGTACCGTTTGAAACAAGAGTAAAAGCTCTTTCAGTATGAAACTATTAAGTTGCAATCCATCCACACTTGGTTCAAAACTTCATTATTAACAGGATGGGGTACAAGGTAAATATTACATAAAGGTCTCATCTGGCCAAACTAGCTACACTTTTGACTCATCCTGATGTTGAAAGAGTTGTTTTGGGGTATATTTGTGAGTTCAGAGACAGACTCACTTAACACTGGCATAACACCAATGAACACCGGTCTGATTCCTGCCTGCTTAGAGATGCATCCTGTATTACCCAGAAACTTATCGATGAATACCGGTCTGCTCAGACACACTCACTGCACTACCTAGAAACATGTCAATGAACACCGGTCTGATTCCTTATCTTAACTGCTTTGACACACTCACTGCATTAACTAGAACTATTTGGATGAACACTTGTCTGAAACCTATCTTCTCAGACACACTGACCCCACTACTTAGAAACAATCTGATGAACACCGGTCTAATAACTTCACTAGACTACCTTAAAACATGTTGATGAACATCGGTCTGTTTCCTACCTGCTTAGACAAATTCACCGCATTACATAGAAACATGTCGATGAACACCAGTCATCGACATGTTTTTAGGTAGTGCAGTGAATTGTCTAAAGAGGGTAAAATCAGACTGGTGTTCATTGATATGTTTCTAGGTAATGCGGTGATTATGTATAAGCAGGTAGGAATCAGACCGGTGTTCATTGACATGTTTCTAGGTAGTGGGCTGATTGTGTCCGAACATGTCAGGATCAGATAAGTGTTCTTCAGAATGTTTCTAGGTAGTGCGGTGAGTGTATCTGAGCAAGTACATATCAGACATATATTAACTGACAGATTCCTACCTGCTTTGACAAACTCAGCGCACTACCTAGTAACATGTTGATGAACACCAGTCATCGACATGTTTCTAAGTAGTGCAGTGAATTGTCTAAAGAGGTAAAATAAAACTGGTGTTCGACATGTTTCTTGGTAGTGAAGTGATCATGTCTAAGCAGGTAGGAATCAAACCATTCTTCTTTGACATGTTTTAAGATAGCGGAGTGATTGTGTTGGAGCAGGTCGGTATCGGACAAGTGTTCTTCAAAATGTTTCAACGAAGTGCGGTGGGTGTATCTGAGCAAGTACGTATCAGACATATATTAATTGACTGATTCCTACCTGCTTTGACAAACTCAGTGTACTACCTAGAAACATGTTGATGAAACATGTTGATGAACACCAGTCATTGACATGTTTATAAGTAGTGCAGTGAATTGTCTAAAGAGGTAAAATTCAGACCGGTGTACATCAAAATTTTTCTTGGTAGTGAAGTGATCATGTCTAACCAAGTAGGAATCAGACCGGTGTTCATCAATATGTTTCTAGGTAGTGGGGTGATTGTGTTTGAGCAGGCTGCTATCAGACAAGTGTTCTTCGAAATGTTTGTAGGCATTGCGGCTAGCAGTGCGGTTAGTGTATCTGAGCTAGTACGTATCAGACATATATTAATTATTAATTGACATGTTTAGAGTGAGTGCGGTATAGTTATTTGACTGGTTTTCATCAATGTGTTTCCAGGTGGTGAGATGAATGTGTCTGAGTGGGTAGGTATTAGACAAATGCTCAACCAAATGGTTCTAGGTAGTGCAGTGAATGTATTTAAGCCGGTAAAAATCAGACTGATGTTCACTGACATGTTTCTAGATACCATAAAATCGAAAAAGTGATATCACAAAATATGTACGATTGAGTGATATCACAAAATCCAATTAGTGATACCACAAAATAGAAAAAGTGATATCACAAAATTGATTTTGTGATGACACGAGATCACAGCTACTTTGTGATATCACTAATTCGATTTTGTATATCACCACATCTATTTAGTGATGTCACATTCGATTTTGTGATATCACTTAATCAATTTTATGATATCACTATATCTATCGAGTTTGTGGTCAGTAATTCGTTCCTAACTAGTGATATCAAGAAATCGATATTACAAAAACGATTTTGTGATTTCACTATATCGATTTAGTAAACATAATATAACACATGGTTTATGACACTCAGGTGAGTCAGTGATAGCACATAATAGCTTGTGAAATCAGAAAATAATGTGATACCACATGTGATATCACATACTTGAAAAAGCGGTATCACAAAGTCGACATTGTGATATCACAAATTCGATTTTGTATGAATTAGTGATATCACAAACTCAGATTACTGATATCGCCAAATCAAATAAATGATATCAAACAAAAATCGAATTTGTGATATCGAAAAATCATATCCACTTTACTTTTTGATATATATCCAAATCCGTATAGTGATATCTATGGCAAGCCATTTTACTAATCATAATGCGTAGTAGATATCTTATATAGTATATTAGATATCTAATATTCCAGTTAAGATATCTAATATAACATATAAGATATATAACATATAAGAAATCTTATATCCTCTATAAGATATCTGATACAGGATATATCTTATATAGAAAATAAGATATCTTATATAGGATATGAGTTATCATCTTATTTAATTTTTCATATAAGATATCTTATATAATATATCAGATATCTTATATATTAGATATCTTATATAGCGTGTAAAATATCTTATATAATAAATCAGATATCTGATATATCAGATATGTTATATATTTAAATAAGATATCTCACATCCTATATAAGATAGCATATCTGATATCGATATCTGATTTACAAAACAGGATATCTTATATGTGATACAAGACATCTTAAATGCTATATCAGATAACAGATATTGTGTTGCGTCTTATGGAAAAGTCAAATAAGACATCGTAAATACCTATACTAGATATCTTATATAGTATATAAGATTCTTATATGATATCTTATATACCTATACTAGATATAGAAGGTCCCTTTGCACGCGACAATGATCAGCATATTCACATAATTCATTGTTTTTTTCTAGTGAAATTATTTAATTCAGATTTTTATATACTAAGGCCCGATTTCACGTTAAACTTAGTACATGGATTAGCATTCGGAACACCAAAATTTTACATTGCGCCTATGGTAAAATAGACCACGGACTGGTTAATACGAGTTATAACTGTGACATGAAATCGGGCCTAAAACCAATTGTCATTTGCATTTCAACTAACATAAATCTCATTCATCTTAATTTATCACTCAGTTTGTACTACGAATTTTGGAATTCAGAAATCGAAATTCAGAATTGTGAAATAAGAGAGGTAATTGGGCTATCGTAGGACATCGATACTTTTCGATTTTTATTGCCTTCCTTGCATTTTTATTTTGAATTAAAGGTGTTAGGTCCATATAGTTCAATTTAGCTGCACTACGGTCTTTTTGCATATATTTTAGTCTACATTAAACGCGGTCAATATTGTTCTGATTTACATGACCATGCATCATTCTTTAATATTAGTATATAGAGAAAATAGAGAAAATGAACAAAAGGTTACTCTGTTTTATTTATTTATTTATTTTTCTTAAAATGCAAGTCTTAAGTCAAAAATTGTGTTAGCCTAGTATTCTGTACTAGCTTACAAATCTTCTGATCAAAGATATGTTACTGTGGTCATTTTTAACAAAATTAATACATCCAAAAACTAAAGTTTTTTTGCGTGGCTATATCGAAGTAAGATAATTTGTTGGGGTCGAAAACAACACGGAGGAAGCCTCATCAGTCTGCAATGAGATTCAAGTTTCATTTCAAAAATCATTGCGACATTTACTTCTATAAACCTGCATAAACTGAGAAGTAAAATCAAACGCCCAATATAACATGACATTTCATGTTATAGTTTTTCTTGTTATTACTGGTGATAAAATTGATTTTTTTCTCCACTAGTATTGTCAAACTAATACATAACTGGAAACTGACGTTCAGAATTTTATCATTTCAATTTTTTGCTTTTGTCTATTCAATCCTTTACAAAAAATTACAAAATTTTGAGCTAAAGTAAAGGGAGGTACACTAATTTAATGTAATATAAGCAATGCCCATATATGCATCACAAACAAGAAATATTTCTATAGATAAATTAATTCCATTCATCACCAATCAATTCTCTTCGCCACCAATAAATTTTACTCAGATGAAAAGATTAACAGGTATACAGTTGCCATTGAGTAACTCTGTACAATTAACTAACAATTGACATAGGTAAATATTGACCAGTTAAGGCTGTTACATAAATAAGCTTACTCCCTTGTAAAATACAGTTAAAATATCTTCTAAAAATGGGCAGTTTTCAAAAGAAACTTTTTAGTTTCAAAATATAATTTTGAGGAAAATTAGAGATTAGTTATGTATAAGATAGACATTAAAGATGCGCTTTACTTCACAGTGATAGCTGTGGTAGTTTTAGAGATATTTAGAAAAATGACCTGTTTTATAGACAGCAAATGGCCTATACTTCTCCTCAAAATAACGAGAGTACCTAAGCAGGGGCTCACGTATATACCGGCAAGCGCCACCACCTACCGGAAATAAAAGCACACATATACAAAATTTTAAAGCAAATGTTAAATAAGAGACAGACGTATGGACTATCTACAACAAACCCAGTGAAATGCTTATAGACAAAAGGTTCTATTAAAATTTGCAAAAGTTTACACGTATATAATAAGTGCAAGCTAGAGAATGTACAAATTTAGCACAAAACTTCAACACACATTTTCATAAACTTTTATGTCTGTAACTTTGACTAAAAGTCAGCAGCAGCATCCAAATGATGATGTCAACTCTCGACATAGTAGCATAGCAATCTAAGGAATCTTTGGCACAAACTTTCCCATTTATTACATTGGAAAAAAAAATGAAAGTAAAAAAAAAAGAAAAAAAGAACCAAAATGAAAAACAGAATGCGAAAATGAATCTCAGCGTCTTGCTTACCTTTCCGACAATCACTTATCCATTCTCAAGTTATACATTGTGACTGTCATAGGAGCCGAGAAATCTTTGACAAAAATAGTTTGAGAAGAAGAAAAAATGGACAAAGAAACTGAATGATAAGTAAGAGGAGGCTGGTTCTCTATCAGTACAACTTGTCATATCCACCATATGTACTTAATTTTAAAATCCTAGCTGTAGTGGCTCCTGAGAAAAAAATAATTAGTAAAAAAAAATCGAATGATAAGTACGAAGAGGCTGATTTCCTCTTATAGGATACAACTACAACTAATCATACCAAACGTGAAAAATATCAAAATCGTAGTTGTAGTGGTTCCTGAGAAATCGTTGATTAAAATTCAATTGGAAAGAAAGAAAAAATGGACAAACAAAACAAATGATAAGGGAGAGACAGAGTCTCTCTTACACGATACAACTTATCATACTCAACGTTTGTAAAAACATTCTAAATTTTCTATAATACATACAAAAATGTAACATGAATAAAGTATAATACATACAGATGCAACATGAATAATGTATAATACATACACATGCAACATGAATATAGAATAATACATACACATGCAACATGAATAGAGTATACTGCATACACATGCAACATGAATAAAGTATAATACATACACATGCAACATGAATAAAGTATAATACATACACATGCAACGTGAATAAAGTATAATACATACATGTGCAACATGGCTCAGTACCACTCCAAAGACCACTTGAAAGACAAGTTCGGTTTGCATCGCCAAACAAGGCATAGCCAGCCTGGCAACTGTACACTGCTTGTTGATTTAATTGGGTTCCACCACTTATGTCTACTTCACCATCGCATGGATTTCCAAGAGGGCCACAATCTGATAGGTTAAATAAAAAACTGTGCCCAGTAGTTTACGAGTCCTTGTCTAACCACGTCGTTGCCTTAATGAAGTCGTTAGTCAAAGATTCGATCAATCTTTGTGTTGAAAATATGAGAAGCTTTAGCACTGCCTAAGCTTCTCTTATTTAGGGACCAAAAATGGCAGAGTTTTTCCACACAATACGATTGAAAATTTAGTACCTCGTAAGCTAACGACGTCGTTAGTTTTTGAACAAATGAGCTCTGATATAGGAGATAACGGGAATCCCCGGAGTGACGTCATCGGATGATGACGTGGGTAGATTGGTTGGCAAAAGCTAGCTGCGGACAGTGGTCACATATGGGATTTTGCTGAAAATAAACCGCTAAAAGTGCGTAAAATGTACTTTGGAAGACTTAGATTAAATAGCAACCGAAGAAACCTTTGCGAATCTTGTCATAATCGCTTGTCTCGCGAAAAAAGAGAGTTATTCAATTACTTAAATTCATTTCATGACTCGCTCCGGATCCGGACTGTTTCTCTTAATAACTTCGACTGGAAAAGAAATAATTAAATAAAATAGAAATAAATCGGAAGTTCTTAACCTTTTTCGACGATCAAGGAGATTTGTAAATATAACAGGGGTAATAGGAATTGAAAGACACGATAAAATATAGAAACTAGTATCTAATGAGAACTAATGCAAAATTAACAAAAAATTATGATCTGATCTAGGGACAAGAACATTTAATAAATAAATGAGTAAATATAATAAAATTCATGATTGCGATATGTAAATTAGCCGCACCGCTAAAACAGTTTGTTTATTAAATCTGAAATTGTCACAATAGGACACCGCGGCGGCGTTCTTTGAAATATGATGATTAAAGACATCCCTTATCAAAACCACCCGCTGAATACTGGGTACACTCACTTAAAAACAATAAACAACCGGTTTAAGTTCAGAAAGTGTACACCAGATACAGACACAAATAATTGTTATTAAAGCATCCATGATCAAACGTACATCTCAAAGCACTTCATCCTGCGGAACCAATCTAAATGCATTATGAGTGACAATAAAACAATATTTCACACTCAGATACCTACACTTCTCAGCGTCATCATTAAATATAAAAAATATGCATCATAATGCGCAAAATACAAGGCATTATTAATTACATATTTAAATTATCGACCCCTTTACGTTCAATGTAGCCTGATTGACTATCGACTTCTTGCCAACCAGCGTGAGGAATCCCCTTGCAATCCTTATCCATGACGTCACCGCGTTATCTCCTATACATAAGTATGGAACGCCACAACTATCTTATATTCGGACATGTCATTATGTTATATGGACAAGCATTATATGCTGTTCAGTTACATCCATTTCTTTTCGGTCTGTCTTCTATAGCAATATATTAGACACCATTTCACCTTTCTCATGAGTTTCTCTTTCCATTTATGAATTTGCGAGACTTTAGTGAGTTCCTCACCTTTCGCACGTTTTCCTGTTTCATATAAAGCAGTAAGCTTGTAAGGTCAGGTCATTCGACCGCTTCGCTACGGAGAGAAAGGTATTTTCGTTTTGTTAAGGAAATTTTCTTAGTTTGCTTCTCTCGGAGACATTATTTAAAGTTTTCTTAGTTTCCTAAAATGACTTCTCAAAGTGATACTGACTTAAATACAGAAAAAGATTCACAAGCCGATAGATCTTCTTTAATAGGCGAGGCTTTAGATAGACAGCGTAGTATTATTTTCGACGAGTTTGTGGCCAGGTTTGGCTCAAAAATAAACCAGTCTCCTTTTTCTAGAGATCATTTCGACTTTAAACAAGAAGGTCTTCGCAAACAGTTCGATTTTAACTGTGACAGGTTGGAAAAGCTTACTGATTTAGAGCATAATTTAGATTGTGGCAACTTCGAATCTGTCCAGACTCTGATTAAAGACGAAAAACAGGAGTTTGTAAAGAGAAACAAATTACTTAAGATTGCAGATACCCACGGCTGGGATACTGTTAAGGAGTATTCAGTAGACCCTTTAGCGGATGATAATGATGATGCTTCCAAGTTGCGTGCCGCAATTTACAGGGCTCGCTCTGCTCGGCGTTATAAGCCTTACTATGCTACTTCTCAAGGCTTCAGATCAGCCTTTACTTCTCCACAGTCTTCAGTTCAGTTTTCCAGGTACCAACATCCCTTTCTCGGAGCTTCAGCGAGACCTGGAGCTCCTCTGCAACCAGAGAATGCCAGAAATCCTTGGCCCTTTTCAACCAGAGCCAGTCAGTCTCCAACCTGCTTCACCTGCCACCTCCAAGGTCACTTCTCTAGAGACTGCCCTTACAAGCAAGTCCTCTCTCAGCAGCAGTTCCCCAGCCAACAGCCAGCAGCCACAGTCTCTGCTTCAGAACAGTCAAAGCAACAGTAAAGTTGAGTATGGTTTTTCTTTAATTCAAGATACTTGCGTAGTCAGCGGCAGACTTGTTCAATGTATTGACTTTTGGCGGAATGAGTTAGGGGCTAGTTCCTTTATTCTGGACGTCATTTCTTCCGGTTACAAATTACCTTTTACTCACTGTCCGTCAACAGTGTTCTTAAGAAATAATTTGTCCGCTTTAAAACATAAATCTTTTGTTGATCGTTCTATCGGAGACTTGTTAAAAAACAATTGTATTCTTGAAGTATCGTCTCCACCATTTTGTGTCAATCCGCTAACGGTTTCTGTAAACAGCAGTGGGAAAGAGCGTTTAATTTTAGATTTGAGACATGTGAATCAGTTCATTGAGCCACTGAAGGTTAAATTTGAAGGTCATAAAGAAGCTTTGGTTTACGCAAGAAAAGGCAACCTAATGTTTAAGTTTGACTTAAAGTCCGGTTATCACCATGTGTCCATCAATGCATCATATACAAAATTTCTAGGTTTTAGCTGGATCATTGATGGCAAAAGACGTTTCTTTGTCTTTCTAGTATTACCGTTTGGAATTTCGTCCGCCTGCCATTTGTTTACTAAACTTTTGAGGCCGTTGGTTAAACATTGGAGAGCTAAGGGCTTTAGCATAGTGGTTTACTTAGACGACGGCTGGGGTACAGATTCGAGCACAAATTGCATTAATGTAGCACAAATTATTCATTCAGATTTGGTCAGTGCAGGATTCGTGGTTAACCAAGATAAAAGTATCTGGACTCCATGTCCTGTTTTAGAATGGCTAGGGTATATTTGGAATTTGCAGGACGGGATTATCAGTTTGCCAGATAAGAGGTTAAGTTCTCTTAAGTCTTCTATTCAGGTAGTTCTCAAGAATAAATTGAACGTTTCTGCTAGACAAGTCGCTCAGGCCACAGGAAAAATAATTTCCATGTCGTTCGTGCTTGGCAATATTTGTCAAATTATGTCTCGTCATCTGTACAGTTATATACAAAGCAGATTTCACTGGGATTCGAAATCTCCTTTGTCCGCTCTTGCTTGCGATGAGTTACTGTTTTGGTTGGAACATTTAACTTCTCTGCCGTGTAGAGTTCTGTCCCCCCTTTGGAGACCACCTGAGCGAATCATATTCGCTGACGCGAGCAATTTTGCCGCCGCTGGCGTTCTGTTGCATTCACAAGATCTTATCGCTCATTCCATGTTTGATGAGTTTGACAAGAGGCAAAGCTCTACCTACAGGGAGCTTAAGGCTCTTTACCTGGCTCTAGTGGCTTTTAAGGCTTTTTTGACAGGTAAATTTGTGAAAGCATATTCAGACAATCAAAACGTTGTGAGAATCACTAGTAAAGGAAGTACATCCAAACTGCTTCAATCTGTAGCGAGAGCCATTTTTGACACGTGCTTCTCGAATAATATCATTCTGGAAGTTTCCTGGGTTCCCCGTAATTTGAATCAAGTCTCAGATTTCTATAGTAGAGACTTTGATTTTGACGACTGGGGCGTCTCGGATCTCGTTTTCCAGTTTTTCAGCCGGAAGTGGGGTCCCTTTTCTATTGACAGATTTGCCGATCATAAGAACACAAAGTTGCAAGTTTTCAATTCCAAGTACTGGTCTCCGGGTACATCAGGCGTAGATGCCTTTGCTTTTGACTGGCGCTCAGAATACAACTGGCTAGTCCCTCCCGTTTCTTTGATACCTAAGGCGCTGAGTCACCTACTTCACTGTCGTGCACGTGCTGTTTTAGTCGTTCCGAAGTGGGAAAGTAGTTTGTTTTGGCCCATGATTATAAAACAACAGTCAGGCAGCTTTCGTTCCTATATTCAAGAAGTTGTGCAATATTCGAGGCCGTTCAACTTCTTTGTTCCTGGTTCAGACTCCAATAGCATTTTCGCTATAACGCCTTTTGTCAGCGATGTACTTGTAATGAAGATTGATGGCGCTCTGTTTTAGATTGCTTTCCCTGAAATATATATATATATATAAATTAGATGAGGTACATAGTTATTCTTCAGTTTTGAAATTTGTCTCAGATATTTTGCTTTATATACTATACTCGTTTTAGATACGTTTACAGTTAACAAAAAAAAAAAATGTATATATATATAATGTTTGAGCTGTGGACTTTTTGAGATGAGAGATTCTGCATATATATATTCCTGTTTGAGCCGTGGGCATAAAAAAAAGAAAAAAAAAAGAGGAAAATGAAGAGACGATGTTTTACTGGCATTCTTGTGCATGACGGTCGTGGGCTGTATATATATATGTAAAAAAAAAAAAAAAAAAAAAGAATAGTCAGAGTCGAAGAGATGAGAAGGTTCTAGGTATTCTGCAGTTTATTTAGGCCGTGCGCCGTTAAAAAAAAGAGAGAGAGAAAAGGAGATAAACAGATTGTATTTCAGCATTATGCGAGCTCACCAAGTGTCATTTATTTCGTTTAAACATAGTAAAACACAATAAAGTTAGTAGCCTTTTAATTGCTAGTGTAGCAGTGTAATATGAACATTCATGATTATGAACGCACGAAATTATGAACGCTCTAAATTAATGCCACACGTTGCACAGAATCAGTAATATTTGAATATTTGCTCGATTATTTTGCACTCGATCATGAAATTCAATAAGGTTCGATTCGGTTAATGATATTTTAGAATCTTTCCTACTTCAAATATTACTCCTTAAATAGTATAGACATCTCTATGTGTAGTTGTCGCTTATTTATGAATGAAAATCCGCAATCACGCTTGGATCATGCAATTCGAGATTTGACTCCCACTACAGCTATCGTGAAAAATATTAGGAAACGCAAAATTTGTATTTTATACTACTGGGCCGATTGTGTTGTTACGAGTCTGTCAATCAATCAATAAGTGATCTAGGTCATCCTGAATTCAATGTAAGCGTGATTTATAAATAGACTCAGCCAGCACTGCAGAACCTTGGCGATGGCAAAGCTGTGCTTGCTAAATATATACTTTCAATAAGTGTGGAGTCACTTTGTTTATAGGACACGCTTTTTGTTTTATTGATGATCGAGGAATGTCTGTTTTGTTACTTTAATATCAGTTCTTTATTTCTAGTCTCCCTTCCTGAGCGATGCTTGGAGATCCATTAGAAACATGTATGGTCATCAAAATCTTGGAGCTGCGGCTATGAGGATACCGGACATAGTATTGCGTTCTAAAGCTGAGTCAACCAACAAGAAATACCATGTTTATTTTCAAAAGTTTGAGAAGTGGTGTAAGTTATACAAGTTCAGTTCTTTACCGGCTTCACCTAATATTGTGTGTGTATTCTTAAGCAGCCTTGTTCAGCAACGAGTTAGCACAGCTGTATTAGAGGCGTATTTTTACGCTGTTAACTGGAAGCACCAGTTAGCCTTATTTTCAAATCCTTGCGAAGATAAAATAGTGAAAATGACAATGGATGGCTCCAAACGTATTCTCTCAGGTCCTGTTAAAAAGAAGGAACCAATGACAGTGGATATTCTTCGGAAAATAATTTCATTTTACAACACGTCAAGTCTGAAGTCTTATAGAATTTGTACTTTATGTATATTAGGCTTCTCTGGTTTTTTCCGTTATAGTGAGTTATCCGATATTCGTATGAGTGACGTCAAAATTTCGGATAATTGTGCGGAGATCAGGGTCAAGTCCAGTAAAACAGATCAGTATAGACTAGGTCAGTCTATAATGATTTCGAAGACTGGTACTGATTTGTGTCCGGTTTCCTGGTTGAAAAAATACATAGCCGCAGCTGACTTAGATCTGAATTCCGATCATTTTTTGTTTAGCAGGCTAAAATACATGAAAAAATCAGATTCGTATGCGGTTACGGATTTTCCCTTGTCTTATTCTAGAGCTAGGGAAATCTTTCTTGAAGCTTTACAGGCTGTAGGAGAAGAAAAATCTAAATTTTGTTTACACAGCCTTAGGAGTGGCGGGGCTTCGGCAGCTTCAAATAATAATGTAGAGGAACGCTTAGTTATGGCTCACGGTCGTTGGTCGAGATCATCCTCAAAAGAAGGCTACGTTAAAAATGATTTGCCTAAAAGATTGTTGGTTTCAAAAAATTTAGGGTTATAGAGAAACCCTTTCAGTTTCTCAAAAAATTTTTGTTAATGCCGCCGCTTGCCCATAGAGTATCTGCTTGTTCAGTCATTTTCCTGTTTTCTTTACTTCTTTCCCCTTCTTTGTTTTGTCGACCCGTAGCAAGCAGCGGCATTTCCAATTCAGCCTTGTTGTTCTTATTTCTATCGTACAATTTTAAGACCTGTTAGAAAAGACAATATTTATTTTCGTACGAACAAAGTGAGGGAGAAAATAAATCCATTTCTTTTCGGTCTGTCTTCTATAGCAATATATTAGACACCATTTCACCTTTCTCATGAGTTTCTCTTTCCATTTATGAATTTGCGAGACTTTAGTGAGTTCCTCACCTTTCGCACGTTTTCCTGTTTCATATAAAGCAGTAAGCTTGTAAGGTCAGGTCATTCGACCGCTTCGCTACGGAGAGAAAGGTATTTTCGTTTTGTTAAGGAAATTTTTGACCGATAAAACAATTAATGATCGGAAATCGAATTTTCGCAGACGATTTTTGATTCTGTAAAACGATCACATAGCATGTGTTATTTATATTTACTCCCTTTAATTTTACATCATTGTTGTGCGAAATGTATTGAAATTGTATTTGACTCACCTGTTTCATGTTAATGATGGTCACTTGCTGTTTGACGTAGGGTTTTGTGTTACATTTTACTGTTTGCTCTATTCAGAAGTTTACAAAGCCTCTTGTTGCGTGATGCGTGGCAGGCTATTCTTACGGTGCGTGAGCGTTGCATGTCACGCGTCGCGCAACTGGGTCTAAACAGCAGTTCAAGTTAGGGTTCTCCAGACATTTCCCAGTTTTTGCTTTTCATTTATGCCCAATTTATTTAGAGGGCGAAGTTTTTGATGGAGAGATTTCGGCGAATGTATCTGTTGCGTTTTGTTTCTTGAGTTACAGTAATTAGCATTTGTACTCTAAGAAATTGCTAGAAGGCACTTGAAAGCCATTACTACTCAATACTAACTGTATTATTTGTAGCGACAATATATTCTTATAGTCCGTTTGCTCCCAAATGCAAACGGCATCCCCAATATTTTCTCAAAATTGGTAAGAGGTAAAAGATTTTCGAATCGCTCATTCTTAATTTTCATCCTATACATAACAAAATCATAATTTTGCAGAAATGTGAGGTTTTGCATAAAAAAGTTTCTATACAAAAACAGGACCTAAAATATGTCATTTTCACCTCTTAATTACAAGGGAGTAAAAGTTGGCTGTTGGAATTCCCGTTTAGTTTTACGTGTTACAGCATGTGACCAATGTATGCTATCCCTAGAACAAAATTTGCATAATTAATTGAAATTTTATTCTAAATCCATTTTTTCTCCTTTTTGTTTCACCCATATATTATCGATTTTTATAACATACAAGTTTTACACGCAAAATAATATAATAGTTCAATAATTTTTTACAACATAGTATCACCTGACCAGTGATACCATGCGTTACGCGTGCGGACAGGTGAATATATTTTACTATTTCATTCATATACGCCCACACCTGTAGTAAACTACGAGTTTACGCTATTGCCTATCCACAATATTTTGGCTGTTCTAACAAGCATACGACGCCCTTTAGTGAAACTGCTCAGTTTTTGCATTGAGGTCAACGGAAAATATTTTACAAAAGCATCGAAAAATTTGGACTTTCCATATTCTGTTATGTATATTTATAGGAATCATTAGGACATTGGAACATTTGATGAAACTTTCATCGTTTTCGAGAAAATAAGCAAAACCCCGTTTGCACTTGGGAGCAAACGGACTATACCTGCTATAGATTCACGTTTAATTCCTCTTCAGCCAAGTTACATTTTGCCCGCTCACGTGGCGTGTCTCGTTCAATTTATCTTTATTTCTTCGTGCAAATCGTTCTGCCTGCTCAGTGGGTCATTAATTTGACACACTTTCGGTTTTATTCATTGGGAAACGAACATTCTTGTCCTTGCACCTTTATGACATTTCCTTTCGCAGTTTGTGGGACAGTTTGTTTCTTTGAGGCTGAATAACGATATCAGTTTGCTACTTATAATTTAGTTTGTATTGAGAGAGTTTTTATATAGTGTTCCTTTAAATCTTTGTATGCTCATAAGATTTAAGATATGGTTAATTCTTCTTTAGATTTATATTAGCTTCAAATATTGTATACATGACGGTATTAAAGAATAACAGAGTGAGACAACACTCTTTGAGCCGGAACACTTTTTTGCATCCGGGGGCTGAGATGTCCGCAGTGCAGCAGACACAGTCGTTTTGGCTCACGACTGTTTTTTCCACTGCGGCCTTCGGCGTATCGATGTAAGATGGTGTGAACGTTCCTGCTGGTCTTGAGCATGGATAAACCTACCTCCCCCTTCCTTAAGTTAAAAAAAAAAAAAAAGGGAGTAGGGTTGGGTAGCCCGCTCGCAGCATTTTTTAGTCCCGATAGTGGGATCAAAGTACATAGATTATAGACGTGTGTATCATAATCATAGAATCGGTATTTTGACTTGTTTGGTAACTTAGACTTACATTATGCTCATTAGTTCATGTTTAAACTATAAGATTTAGGCAGTCAGTATTTGTGGTATTCAATGTGTTATTTGCATTCATACTTATGCTAGTTTAATGTAAGATATATTTAATATGCGTGTCAATCTATTATATTATATAATAAATCGACCCGTAGCAAGCAGCGGCATTTCCAATTCAGCCTTGTTGTTCTTATTTCTATCGTACAATTTTAAGACCTGTTAGAAAAGACAATATTTATTTTCGTACGAACAAAGTGAGGGAGAAAATAAATTATGTTTCGTCAGTTTGACATGCTGTCTTTCTCATTCGTTATTATATGCTGTTCATTTTCAATTTGTCTTGTCTGAAAGCCATAATATCATCTCGGTTTAACATGCTGTCTTCTTTACTCGTCATTATATGTTGTTCATTTTCATTATGTATTGTCTGAAAATCATTATACCTTGTCAATTTGACATGTTGTCTTCTTCACTCGTTATCATATGTTGTTCATTTTCATTATGTATTGTCTTAAAGTCTTTATCAGTCAGCTTAACAGGCTGTCTTCTCCACTCGTTATTATATGCAGTTCATTTTGCATTTTATCTTGTTAGAAAGCCTTTATGTCATGTCTGAAAACCATTATATCCTGTCAGTTTTACATGCTGTCATCTTCACTCGTTTTTATGAGCTGTTCATTTTCATTGTGTCTCGTCAGTTCGACACGCTGTCTTTTTCAGTCGTTATTATATGCTTTTCATTTTCACTATCTCTTGTTAAAATCACATAACGTCTTGTCAGTTGGACATGTTGTCTTGTCCACTTATTATTGTGTGTTGTACTTTTCATTATGCCTTGTCAAAAAATAGTATGTCTTGTTAGTTTGACATGTTCTCTTGTCAAGTCTTGTGTTGTGGGGTGCTGTGGGGTGGGACGTGCCGGTTGGCAGGACAAACAGGAATAGAATACTTTACCTCTAACATCTTATCTGCCCTGAACCCTCTCCCAGGACCCCTCCCTACCTCTTCCATAGCCTACCCTTCCCTACCCTGACTCACCATTTTCCACCAAACCATTCTCACCATACCCTCATACCCAAAGTCAAAAATGAAAAATGCTTATTAAATTCGAAACCCTTAAGTAAGACAGTTACTGAAAGTATAAAGAGGCACTCCACAAGCCTCAGCCCCATCTAACCACCACCACATACCATTCCCTCCCCTCCCATGATCTGCTCTGCTTTACTCCATTTTACTCTACCCTACATACACCCAACAATACCCAAACCAAGCCCCATCCTTACGCCTACCTCCTCTATACGCACCAATATCTCAACCTCTTTCCCTACCCCTACCCTTCTCTATCCTACTATTCATTATGCTAACACCTATGCCTACGCCCACACATATTCAACCCAATGCTTCCACCTACCCTTACAATCCCACAACAAACCCTCATTCATCCCAATCCCACCCAGTCCTCTTCCATCCCAATCCCACCCAGTCCTCTTCCCATATCCCGTCCTACCCTACATTACCATACCCAAATGCTCCAAGCCTTACCCAGATATCCACCCCACCATTTGTTCTTCCCCATGCCATGCAATCCAAACCCCTTCACATACCTTACCTTACCTACTCTTCCCCTCCTCACTCCACCCGTTTACGCTCGTCCCACTCAAACCCTCTTATACCATATCCTATCATACACTACACGATCTTACGAACATGCTCTCGGCTCCACCCTAATCCCAATGTCAACACTTGTTCTTTCCGACACCGTGCCATCCAAACCTCTTCACTCACCCTACCCTACTTACCACACCCCCCAGTCTATAACTACCACAACCAAACCCCTACTCTTGATGGTTATCCACCCGAAACCACTCCCATCCAGATCCCTATTCCCGCCACTAACGGTTCTATACACAACGCCAGCCAAACTCATTCACATATCCTTCCGAAGTTTACACACTCACCACTACCCCACCACCACTCCTTCCTCACAGCCATTCTTACCCCTCTCACTACCCATATCTTTCCTTACCCTATCCTGTCTACCCTACCCACTTTTCCCCACAACTCCAAGCATACACTCTACCCATCCCTAACAACCCCAGCCCATTCTCCTACCCTACCTTCCTACTCATTCATACCACAAATTTCAATATCCACGCCCCTGTCCTATGTATGATTTAGAATACCATGACTCCTATCCCCTCCCCCCTCCCCTCAACGCTAATCTACCGTGTAATACACAAGCAACGACAGGCATGCAGGCTGACCGGAAGATAAATAGACGGATTTCGGGAGGAACTAGAAAATGTGTTTATGAAACATTATGCCCCTTATGCTTGCCTCTAAAAAGGGTTCGCTTTGCAGAAAGGGGTATTAACCGGTTCGTTTACATCTTAGTCGGATATTTTGTTCGCAAGCACGGCTTATTTCTCATGAATATGCCACACATAGAATTTCAAGTTCCTTTCTCTAAAAGTTCTTGACTGTATGTAAGGGTACTTTTGTACCATAGGCTTCGATGCACTAAGTCGAAAAAGGGGTCTTACTCGATCAAAAATTAACATTTTTCTGTTTCAAAAGTAAATCAGCTACACCTTGGACAATGTCTTCCTCCACAAAATCATGATCCTAACATCAGGGGCTCTCGAGATATTTTGTCAACAAGGTTCCATAGACTTAAATGCACTAATTTGAAAAAGGAACATAACTCGGTCAAAAATTCATAATTTTTTTCAGGTCATCTACACCTTGGGCAATGTTTTCCTGCAAAAATCATGATCCTAGCATCAGGGGTTCTCGATTATCTAGTTATGGCGCGCACAAGACTTGTTGGGAAAAATGATCAAAGGGGCATGACTTGGAAACTAAGGAAGGGGGAGCAACCATTCTTATACGCGACTATACAAACTGTCCCAACCTAATACATATTCCTACCATATTTCACGAAGATATCCCAAACGATTTCTGAGTTATTGCGCGCACAAGAATGTTTACGGACGGACGGACAGACAGACGGACGGACAGTGCCATGACTTAATACGTCCGTTTTTTTTTTCAAAACGGGCATGTAAAAACTAGGGATGATGATAAAGAATAAGTTTTTTTTAGGAATTTTGCCATTTAGAGTGTTTATTTTGACACAATGGGTTTGTTGTCTCCCATAAGCTAGTGACTCTTTTCTAATTCAGTTTTAGTGGACCTGACTCATAAGTCAGAGGTCCTGGGTTCGAAACCCGGTCTGGCTACATACTTTCGTTTCTCCTTCCGCTGATTCAAGAAGGGCAGTTGTCAGTTACTGGCGAAAGTATGTGCACTTAGTACTGGTTAACCGCTTAGGAGGTCTAAGCCTGCCCAGGAATAGTGTGGTTAGGTTAACTGACCGTCCCGACATGACCATAGTTGTTGATCGTGGACGTTAAGCATCAAGTCAATCAATCAATCAATTTAGTGGAAACATTTACTTAGTAATGCGGCAGATCAATAATACATGTATGTGAATGCTTTTTTGTAAATGTATGCACATGCGGGCCTGCTGTTGTAAAACAATTGTAGTTAATATCAAAACATTACTATAAATATGGGGGTCTGGGGGTCGCAGCACCCCCCCCAGAAGACAGCCACATTTTAAAAACGCAATTCAAATGGAATTAACTGCAGACTATTTTGTTTTTGTTTTGGAAAGTTTGGGTGGAGCCAGATTATTTAATTTTTCACTTATTTTTGAGGCAAGAATATTTATTTAAATTTAAATCCCCTCATGAACCAATTTATTTTTTCTTGCACATCCATAGACAGAGATTTTTTTTTGCAAAATATACCAGTACCACCCCCCCCCCCCCCCCACCTCGGAATATCAAATCGTCGGTCCCTAAATGTTTTACTTCTCTTTTTTACCTTTTTATTTTATTATACCCCCCCCTCCTCGGAATATCAAATGGTTGGTCCCTAAATGTTTTACTTCTCTTTTTTTATTTTAATATTTGTCAGACTTCATACTCTAACATCTCTTCGTTTGGGGGCTTTAGGGAGGTATAAAGGGATCAGAGAGGCAAGTGAGATTTAATGTGAATTTCTAACATCTTGGGCTGACAAAAGTCTACCCATACCTATACTTACCGTACTCTTTCTACCATTCCTATGTCATCCCCAAAGCTCCCAGCATATACTCCACCCATCCCAATCACCCCAGCCCATTCTCCTACCCTACTTACCCACCCATTCACACCACGAAACCCCGCGTCCTAGCCCCTGCCCTATGTATTACTTAGCATACCCTGACTCCAAATGCTCCCGCCCTAAGCTACTGTTTAATACACGAGCAACGGCACACAGAAAGATGAACTAGTGAATGGATATCGGGAAGAATAAAAAAAAAGTGATGAGCTGACAGACAAATGGCCGATCAGATGGATGCGCATATGCACGCATGGACAACTGGACTGGCAGACATACACACACACATATACTGACAGGCAAATCGGCGATCGGAAAGATGCATGGATAGACCTACAGAAATACACGCACATATATAAACATATGGACAGACAGACAGACGCATGTATGCCCTTGCACTGCGCAAAAAACCCGAATGATTGACGGGCGGATGGATGGAATGCTTGACGGACGACATTCAAACACTATTATATTGTCTAGTGAATATTCCGTGTAGGTACTGTACTACCGGACGCCCTAACAGTTACCGGGTTTCTGGTACAGGGTTTTATCGATTCCTGGTACAGGGTTTTATCAAGGCAACAACATAACGTTTTAACACAACAACATATAATGATGACTTAACAGCAGGTTAAGATAAGTTTGAATGAACTATGTTGATTTAATCGCATAGAATGATTCTTTAACTTACATAACGGCAAGTTAATGCAAAGAATCAGCCAGTTAACAACAAGACAACATGACAGATTGACAAAACATGATGATTTTCTGACAAAACATAATGGAGAGTAACAGCATCAAATAACAAACAAAAAAGACAGTACAAAAAGCGACTAGATGAAATTGGGTTCTGAAAATACATAATGAAAACGAACAGCCTACAGCTGCACGTTAAAAAGACCGAATGACAAACTGATAAAGCACGATGGTTTCTGACAAGGCATAATGGTTTCCCAACAAGACATAATGGTTTTCTGACAGTACATACCAGAAGAGAACAGCATGTACTAACGAGTCAACCAGACAACATGTCATGGTGGCAAGACATTATGGTTCTCTGACAAGCAATTATGAAAATCAACAGTATACAATAGCGAGTTAACCCGACAGCATATCAAACTGACAAGAGATCACAGTTTTCAGACAAAACTTTATAGAAATGAACAATATAGTAGTGTTTGTCAAAAGAACGTAATGACATGTCCGAATGTAAGATAGTTGCGGCGTTCCATACATAAGTACACTTAAATGACTATCAGCGCAGAGAGTTATCTATGTCTTGCACAACAACATACAACGTGTTTACAGGGAGGTTCTGAGCGGGTCCGGTAAAAATAGGGATCGTGTAAGTTTGCATTAACATTTGCAGGGGTTTTAGTCAGTTGCCATCTAATAGTTTCGTTTCTGTAGTCAGACTTATCAACTCAGCTGATAAAGAAGTTTGAAAAAAGTATGTCAGAAAACCTGGTTGCCAGCGCTGAAAGAATGGGTTAGAAAACATAATTTTTGTAAAAAAATCATTTTTGGAAAAAAGTCGTTTGTTTCAGCGGTCCGAGAGTAAACCCCGCTCAACTTGATAGGAGCCGCGACACGAGAAAACAAACAAAGTGGTTGTGCGCCCAGCGCACGCTCAGATCAACCTGGGCATCCGCCCAGTCTGCTCAGAGCCTTCGCTGTCCGCATGGGGGTAGCTAAGACTCTTAGCTACCCTTTAAGCGCTTAGCGCAGTCTTTAATCAGACTGGGCGGATGCCCAGGCTGATCTGAGTCTGCGCTGGGCGCACAACCACATTGATGGTTTTCTCGTGTCGCGGCCCAATATTATATAAAATGCCATGCCACAAAACTGACAGTTTTTCTTAGAACTAGCGTGGACTGGTATTTATATATGCAAAATTTAAACACACTAGTTAGCCCGTTTTGAAAATTTATCTGTTGATTTTAGTTCCGGAATTCAATGAGAATCCATTTTTTGTTTCACTTTGACACTTGACCAAGGCGCTTATCTTGGTGCATATGTTTTTTATTCCGTGAATAAGCTTGACAACAAACATATACATTTGAAATCTACAAATGTAAGGATCAGAACGGAAGCTAGAATATTTATATAGTTCCTCTCCTTAACATATAAAATTGTTAAATTACGGACAGAATTGTAGGAAATCCAATACAATACAAAGTGTATTCTTTGTTTTAAAATTTATCACAATGCATACAGAAAACTGAACTCAATAAATCATGAAAAATGCACAAACATGACAATCTCTAGAACTGAAATAAAAATGCTGACACAAAGAACTATTATCAATAATAACAGTAATATTAATTTCTGTAGGTTATGAAATTTGAAAATGAAAAATAAAAAAGTTCGGAATTTGGATTACATACTATGGACAGAAAGGAGCAGGATGCACACTCACATATACGGTCAGGCTCAGTCCATCGAGTGTTATGCATGTCTAGTGATTAAAATAAAATAAATAGAGAAACTTATATGAGGGCTCCTGTATTATTGACTTTATTAAACGAGTTGGAGATAAAGATAAGATGCGAGGCTCTGCCGAGCATCTTATCGTTTTCATCAACGAGTTTAATAAATTCAATAATACAGGAGCACGAACACAAGATTCTATTTATCACATGACACTAAAATCGCATTTTATTAGCAAATTTTGCACAAAAAGGTCACGATTTCGCCGCTAGAAAACGTTACGTTTCCTGGACGTCAACGCATAACGTTATGACGTAATTTGCACATTTAATCCACTAGTGAATTATCATTTTTAATGAATGGCTTTATTACACTCTCAGATGCGACGTCATATGATAAAAGGTGGATATTTTGGTCTAAAAAACGTTTTATTTCAATGAAAAACGTTTGAACAGACTCGGATATATGTACATGTATTTCTTTGTCCTTTCGACGGCCGGAGGTTTAAAAGAAAAACGCTGATAAACAGGATGGGGTCAACAATTTGACCCTAAAATTTGACAAACGTAAATTAGCTGTTCAAGAGACCCTAAATTTTGACTAAAGTAAATATGACACTTATTTTCCCATGACGTCAGAGGTCACCGCGCAGGAGTCACGCTACCAAGAAAGATGCGCATGGACTTGTTTTTTTATGCCCCGCCATGAAATGGCGGAAGGGCCTATAGAAAATAATCCTCTCTCTCTCACTCTCTATGTGTAACCAGAACCATATCCGACCCATAAGTTTGGCTTGCATGATGGGATTTAGAAATTATTTGGCACAAATGATCATCACGGAAAGACGGTGTGTCGCGGGCAAGAACCATGTCGCTAGCTCAAAGGTCATGGTCACAGTCCGCACTAAAACTTTGTGATAGGCTATAATGAAACATGTGCGTGTCCGGTCCATAACTTTGTCATGCATGGTGGGATCCATACTTTCTTTTGGAATGAATGATAATCATGACAACTTGATGTTCCGCGTGCAACAACCATGCCGCTAGTTTGAAGGTCAAGGTCACAAGGTGCATTTACACTTTGTGCATAGGCTGTAGTAAAACATGTTTATTTCTTGCCGTTTACTTTGTCCTGCATGATGGCATTTCAAAATTATTTGGCATAAATAATTATCATGTAAAGTTTGCATGAATCATGTCGCTAGCTCAAAGGTCAAGGTCATAGTTCGCATTTAAACTTTGTACATAGGATTCAGTGAAACATGTTAGTGTATTGCCCATTACTTCATCCTGCATGATGGAATTCTAAATTATATGACATAGCTGATCATCATGACAAGCTGCTTAAATGTTAAGGTCACACTGCGCACGTAAACTTTGTGTATAAGCTACAGCGAAGACATTTTTGTGTCCAGTCTATAACTTTGTTCCTGCAAGGTGGGATTTCAAAATTATTTGGCATAAATAATGACCATGTCAAGACAATGTGTCATGTGCAAGAACCATGTAGCTAGCTCACAGCTGCAATTAAACTTCGTGCATAGGCTACAGTAAAAACCTGTTCGTGTTCGGCCCATAAATTTATTTGTTGTTCACAGGGTCCATGTCACTAGCTTAGAGGTCAATGTCACAGTGCACACTTAAGCTTCGTGAACAGGCTATAATGAAAACCTGTTTGTGTCATATTTGTGCCCAAGGTTGGACTGCAATAAAACTGTTAGTCTTTCTGACCTATATGTCATGTCATTTGATTTGCTCTTTATATTATACAAGTCCGCCTCTATGAACCATGTTATCCTACAAGTGCCAGTAACTTAATCAAGGTGCCATCTGACTCAATGCACTAGGCGGGGATATTCTTGTCCTATGGACACGTTTTTTATTTATTTATGTATTTTTTTCAAGTTTCTACTGATCTTTTTCTCTTTTCTCTATTTTTTAGCTCACCTGAGCCTTTAGGCTCATAGGTGAGCTTATAGTATAGCCAGGCATCCGTCGTCCGTCCGTCCGTCGTCCGTCGTCCGTCAACATTTTCAAACATCTTCTTCTCTGAAACCACTGGACCGATTGAAGCCATATTTCATATGGCGCCTACCTAGGTCGGGGGAACGAAAGTTTGTTCCGGGTATCTGGGTCGCATGACCAAGATGGCCGCCACGCCCATATATGGTAAAAACCCTTCAAAAATCTTCTTCTCCAGAACCAAAAGTCCTATGACCTTGAAACTTGGTATGTAGCATCGGGCATGCAATCCCATTATAGTTTATACAAATCATGACCTTGCGTTGACCTTGACCTAATTTACGTCATGGTCAACTTTGGTATGTTAGGCTTTTATATGGAAAAACGCTTAAACAGTGGATTTCTCAGAAACTATTTAAGTCTAAGGTACAATACTTGGTATACATGGTGGACTAAATGACCAGATGAAGATATTATGTCACTGAAGGTCAAGGTCATTCCGTCGGACCATCCGTCGTCAAGTTTTTCAAACATCTTCTCCTCTGAAACCACTGGGCCGATTGAAGCCAAATTTCATATGGAGTCTCAGTAGGATAGGGGAACGAAAGTTTATACCCGGGGTCTGGGTAACATGACCAAGATGGCCGCCATGCCCATATATGGTAAAAACCCTTCAAAAATCTTCTTCTCCAGAACCAAAAGTCCTATGACCTTGAAACTTGGTATGTAGCATCGGGCAGGCCGGCTTATCATAGTTTATACAAATTATGACCTTGCGTTGACCTTGATCTAATTTACGGCATGGTCAACTTTGGTACCTTAGGCTTTTATATGGAAAAACGCTTAAACAGTGGATTTCTCAGAATCTATTTAAGTCTAAGGTACGTATACATGGTCGACCAAATGACCAGATGAAGATATCATGTCTATAAAGGTCAAGGTCATTCCGTCAGACCATCCGTCGTCAAGATTTTCAAACATCTTCTCATTCGAAACCACTGGGGAGATTGAAGCTAAATTTCATATGGAGTCTCAGTGGGATGGGGGAACGAAAGTTTGTAACCGGGTATCTGGGTCACATGACCAAGATGGCTGCCATGCCCATATATAGTAAAAAACTTTCAAAATTCGTCTTCTCCAGAACCAAAAGGCCTATGACCTTGAAACTTGGTATGTAGCTTTGGGCATGTGGGCCCATTATAGTTTATACAAATGATGACCTTGCTTTGACCTTGACCTAATTTACAACATGGTCACTTTTGGTATGTTAGGCTTTTATATGGGAAAACATTTTTACAGTGGATTTCTCAGGAACTATTTAAGTGTAAGGTACAATATGTGGTATATATGGTCAACTAAATGACCAGATTAAGATGTTATGTCACTGAACTAAATGACCAGATTAAGATGTTATGTCACTGAAGGTCAAAGTCATTTTGTCGGTCTGTCCGTCATCAAGATTTTCAAACATCTCCTCTGAAACCACTGGGGAGATTGGAGCCAAATTGCATATGGTGTCTCAGTGGGATAGGGGAACTAAAGTTTATACCCGGGGTCTGGGTCACATGCCCAAGAAGGCCGCCATGCCCGTATATGGTAAAAACCCTTCGAAAATCTTCTTCTCCAGAACCAAAAGGCCTATGACCTTGAAACTTGGTATGTAGCATTGGGGATGCGGGCCTATTATAGTTTATACAAATGATGACCTTGCGTTGATCTTGACCTAATTTACGACATAGTCAACTTTGGTACATTAGGCGTTTATATGGGAAAACGCTTATACAGTGAATTTCTCAGAAACTATTTAAGTCTAAGGTACAATACGTGGTATATATGGTCAACTAAATGACCAGATGAAGATATTATGTCACTGAAGGTCAAGTCATTTTGTCGGTCTGTCCGTCATCATGATTTTCAAAACATCTTTTCCTCTGAAACCACTGGTCTGATTGAAGCTAAATTTCATATGGAGTCTAAGTGTGATCAGGGAATAAAAGTTTGCTCTTGGGGTCTTGTCCAGGATGGCCGCCATGCCCGTATATGGTAAAAACCCTTCAAAATCTTCTTCTCCAGAACCAAAAGGCGTATGGCCTTGAAACTTGGTATGTAGCTTTGGGCACTCAAGCCCATCATAGTTTATACAAATGATCGTGCGTTGACCTTGACCTAATTTATGACACTGTCAACTTTGGTACATTATGTAGGCTTTTATATGGGAAAATGCTTAAACAGTGGATTTTTCAGAAACTATTTAAGTCTAAGGTGCAATATTTGGCGTATATGGTTGATTAAATGACCAGATGAAGATATGGTCAAGGTCATTCTTTGACTTTTGTACAAGGTCATTGAGATTCTGTCACCCGTCAACATTTTCAAACATCTTCTCAGAGGCCACTAGGGTCAATTGAAGCAATATTTCATATGGAGCTACACCGGCTTAAAGGAACCATAGTTTGTTCAGATGGTCTTGGTCACTTGACCAAGATGGCCACCATGCCCATATATGGTAAAAACTCTTCAAACGTCTTTTTCTCGAGAACCGAAAGGCTTATAACCTTGAAACTTGGTACCGGTATGTATATATCATAGTTTATACAAATGATTATTGTATTTCATATGGAGCTTTAATACTGGGTCAAAGGAATCAAAGTTTGTTCAGATGGTCATGGTCACATGAACATGGTGGCCGCCACGCCCATATATGATAAAAACCCTTCAGAAATCTTTGTCCAGAACCAAAGGCCCAGTGACCTTGTGGCTTGGTATATAGAATTGGGACTCAACATTAATCCCCAAGGGTGGGGGGTTATCTGCCCCTGCCCTGGTGCTATATACATGTATAAAAGCATTAAAATATATACCAGGACCAAGTGGCAGGTGAGGTACAGGACCATTGGTCCTCTGGTTCTCTTTCTCTCTCTTCCTACTTGCCTTTTATTGAACATTTATTGTTTTGCCTCTGCTTGTTTGGTAAGCTCAGCAGGGTGTATGAAAGAAGAAAGGATCAAAGTCGACGTTCAGAAGTGAATTTTCTCGGCATTTGACAGCTACTAATATCCTTCCAGTATGTGTTAAAGGACTGATACTAAGAGCATGCAAGACCATGGTACTGGCATATACACAGAAATCAACATTTTATTGAATCCTTGAATGTGCGAGGTCGTGAGGGTCGTTCAAAAGTCATTGCCAGTAATCAAGCAAAAATATCCTACGGTTGTGGAAAGGATATACATCACCACTAACAAACTAGGGGAGAGTCGGGTAACTTCGGACAGGCGGGTAAATTTGGACATACCATTGCAATACCATTGCAAACAGTGAAAATCAAGATGAGACGGCTCATGATGAGCCGTCTCATCAGGATTTTCACTGTTTGGCCAGTTATTGTTTTGTTTTAGTTCCAGACAATTGACATATAAAGGAAAAAATGTCACTGTCCGAATTTCCCCACTGTCCGAAGTTACCCGACTCTCCCCTACGTCATCAGCGAATAAAGTATTTTCGAAAATACACCATCTCGATTGTCCAGTGTTCGAAGTTTTCCCATAAATCTTGTAAATTTCAAAATCTTCGAAAAGCCACTGGGTGCACCAAATATGGCAATGAAAGGACAATCTTACAACATGGAACTCAGCTTCTGTCATTCAGTTGATTTTGCAAACAGTTTGACCAAATAGGCCTCAACCTATATTGTGATGTATTTAGTCAATGTATTTGCAAAATTCTACAACATTTTATGGAGTCACTTTCATGTTGAAATTTTGCTCTTTTTAGAATGCATTTGATGTATGCAGTCTTTTCTCGAAAATTATCAACATAAAGAGATTTGTTGTTCTATTCTGAATAGATGATTGTCCGAATATGTGTTATTTGATCAATTACTGACGCGTCGGATGACGTAGGTTGTTGCCCTTGTACCTGTAAAAGCTAAACCGGTACATACCGACGGCATTACAAACAGGCTCACTGCCAGTCCAGGTACCATTAGGCTTGCACAGTCTCGAAGATGGCCCACTCAGAACATATCCCATATCACACTGATAGAGAGCCTCGCTTGCTAATGTATTTCCGCCAGACGTATCAACCTGTCCGTTGTCAGGATCAAGAAGAGCTCCACAAACTTGAGAGAAATAAAGAAACAAAGCTATTTACATGCTTCAGATAAGATTGGGTAAAGGGGATAATTGAAGGATAACTTTCCATATTTCACCATATGTTGTGGCCTCTAATTTGAACCGTCTCACTGAGACGGTTCATATGAGGGAACACAACATGTTTTCATCGTGAAATAAGAAAGCATTATCTCAGATTTATCCTTTATACTTCACCTTATCTGGAGCTCCGTATAATTTCAAAACACGACAAAAGCACTATGCGAAATATGAAGGGATAATGGAATCCTTGAAACGGAATTAAAAAAAAAAAAACTCCGTTCATTAATTCTGAAACTGGGTTTTTCGCTGCTCATACTTTTATAATCTAATCAATCCACGTAAGACTATGCATAGTGATAAAGCTCGACTTCCGCCGATTTCTCATTTAGGTCTCATGTATCTTAGCCTGGCGCCTGATGCTGCAGTTACGTGCAGGAAACAGCACATTTCAAAAACCTGTCCGCAAACTAAGACCATTTGATGAAAATTGACAGCCCAAAGTCATGCATATTCATATACATTCCACGTGGTTATCACGCTGGTCGTTTGGGTAATAGCTGTGGTACCCAGTCCGCCAACCTAGTCTGTAGACACACTCTGCAGCCCCCCGCCCCCGCCCCCACTTCTTTTCAACAAACTATTCCCTCGATTACTCTAACACTCCGACCTCTACCCTGCGACACGAACATATATATATATGCAAGAAGACCTTTAGAGATAGAAGAAAAAAAAAATATTTGCAGGGATGTTTATAGGCCTGAAGTTCGCTTCTGGGTCGGATGATACAACTGTCCCGTTGTTTATATGTAGATCTATACTACTTTTGATAGTTTCCTGAGAAAATATAACACAAACAAATACAAGTATTCAAAATAAGGTAAAGAAACTGGATCTGATTTTTAGTCCTGAAATCCTAAAACTGGAAAATGTAGCTCATGTAGTTACTTGGTATTTTTCCACCAAATACGAGTTCCTTTACTGGCTCCCGTCGAGCGATTCAAAATAAACAGAAGCGGTATCCCACCACTCTTTACCAATTAATTCAAGTTTATGAAATCGAAAGTAGTTCAATATAGTTGCCGACTAAAATGACCCAAATAATTTTAAAAATATTTTTATATGAAACTCAAAACATTTTATAACATTTTTATATGAAACTCAAGGACGTTTTACATAATTAAACCTGGAAAATAGCGGTCATTTACTATGACGAACCTGTAGTGATAAGCTTGCAGCGATACCTCTCCACAAACTTTTTTCATACATTTTTTTACCACTGAAAGAGCAATGGGGCCTCTGAAAATTAGCCGAACATTTTTTCTTATTCCTGTGATTTATTGGAGAGGGTTGATTGAACAAGGAGGTTTAGGAAGGGGTCATGCCGAGGGGTGGGAGTCTGGATGGTAGCCTAATTGAGGGGAGGGGTTTAAAGTTGTGTGGGGGAGATTATTTTATTATTCTTTAGAGAGGGGGGGGTAAGAAGGAGGAATAGACTGATTAAGGGGCGCTGTAATAAGTTTGAGAGGTGCACGGTTTGGTCCTTTTGTTCTTGTATTTCACTTTGAAGTTTTAACGTAACATTGGTATAATAAATGTTTTGGAACTTAAGAACTTTATTACATACTGCGGAAAGCTATAATATTTGCGTTAAAATAAAGTCAGTGAACATCGTTACGTCGCACCGACACTGATATGACGTCGTTAAGGCGCTGTTTGCCGGTGGCGATACTATGATGAAACGCTGAAAACCTTGTCCAGTGTGAATTTATGCGGTGTAATCAATTTCAAATTGAGAACAAATTATCTGGATGACAAGCTTGTTGTCACGCCGACTGATTTCGCACGCGCAGAGCATGTGTTAGAATACTAACCCCACCCGTACACGAAACTATTTATAGCGACCACTTTATATGGTATTAAAAGGCGTTTCCAACCTGTCCGATGGACTTAGTTTCGGGCTGAAAATCTGTCTTTTGCAGTTTTGTGCAGGTTAGCCCAGCATCCTTCGAAGGTTAGAGTCATCGGACACATTGATGAGAAATCGGCGGAAGTCGAGTTTTATCACTATGCACAGTTTTACCTGGATTGATTAGATTATAAAAGTATGAGTAGCGAAAAACCCAGTTTCAGAATTAATGAACGGAGTTTAGGAACAGATCCATATACCGAACGCTTTTAGAAAGGTGCATAAATCTATCTTCTGTTTTCGCCAAACCGCATCCAAGCAAGTCCAAAATCGATCATTTGTACACGTGTAATATTATTCATTCTAATGCACTTACGAATATAGCGCAACGTCTGATTCGATAACGTCAAAAATTGGCGACAGTATATTCTGTGTTATACTGTCGCAAACCCGACGTCATTAAGTAACGTCGCTTCTCATTGGCTGACGTATGGTTTTACGTTGCTGACAGCACTTGAAATGAGGGCTAACTAGTACATTATGAAAGTAGTCCAGTCAAATTATGGGGGAACCTAAAACAAATTGCAACAAAAGGTTTTCTTACAGTAATAAGCTCCTAAGACCTACATTTTTAACATACTAAAAGTAGGACAAAATCGCAGAATGCGAAACTTGATTTTTTTCATATGTCTTGTTTTCGAAGGATTTAAACCACTGCACAGCTACTTTTGTTCGGAAAGCCACTTCTAAACATCATTTCTAAACAAGTTGAATCCGTAGAAGTCACTGATAAAGCAGTTATATACTGTTCTTTAGCTTTTGTCTACCATTCAATTTGCAGATTATGCATAACCGGTCGATCACATAGTATATTATTATTGGTTTACCCCACCCACCAGTGCAAATTTTGCTTTTACCATAACCTCTATTCAGATGGACAATATGGATGGTAATGAAGATAGTACGCAGAATCAATGTTTTTAAATGAAGACTGTGACAGAACAATAGAATAAAACAGCTTGATGTAACTCCTTTTTATCAAATAATGGGACATCAGAGAGTGTTGTTTTGTTGCTTCATGTCCACGGTAAACAGCCATGGTCATGTCGGGACGGTCAGTTAACCTTACGACACTATTCTTTGGCCGGCTTAGACCTCCTATGCGGTTAAGCAGCACATACTTTCGCCAGTAACTGACAACTGTCCTTTTTGAATCAGCGGAAGGAGAAACGGAAGTAAGCCGGATCGTGTATCGAACACAGGACTTGCTCTTGAGTCAGACGCGCTACCGACTGCACTATATAGCCCGGCTAAATACTTCATGTGTTGAAAGGATAATCCACTAGAGGGTTAAATATGCAGATAACTTGGACATGCTTTGAGATATTAGGTGGTGACCTCCATGACATTTTAGCATTCACAAACGGTAAAATGTTTACTTTTCTGGTTCAAAATTTACAAATTATACCTCCTTCCCGCCTAACAGCCACCTCCCTACCCCGCCCACTCTTCTGGAAAGAAGTCATAGTTTTAGCTCGCCTGAACGACCTTCAGGAAGAGCTATTGTTGTCACCCCGGCGTCGGCCTCGCCGTTTGCACCTGCGTCCATGTCCACCTTTTGGGTGTTATAGGTTATTTAAACATATCTCTTTAACCCATTGATAGCCTATGTTAATACTTTCACTTATGCTAGATAATGGCCTTACGTTCTACACCCTTGCCCCCTCAGTGACCTTGAGGTCAAGGTCATGGAATTGGAAATTGCATGTTAAACTATGGGATGTTCTTTAAGGTTTTAGCTCACATATCAAGAAGAGCTTATAGTATAGCCTTGGTCCGTAGTCCGTCGTCGTATTTCACACTTTAAAACATGCCTCCTAGACCATCTGCCCAATCTTGATCAAATTTTGTGTGTAGCATTGTTGGGGTGGGGGACTGAGTGCATGAAGTTAAAGGGCAGATCAGATTGGAACTCTGGTTGCCATGGCATTATAAAGCTCCCATAGACATTATAATGGGAAAAACTTAAAAAATCTTCTTCTCTGAAACCATGAGACCCAGAGCTTATATCTTTAGTATTAAGCAATGTTTATGGTCCCCTACATCACTCCTGTCAATCCATCCCTTGGGGTACAAACTGGTCCACCCTAGGGGCCCATTGGTTTATATAGGGCTATATCGCTAAACCTTCAAAAGTTTTCCAATATGAAACCATGAGGTCCAGAGCTTACATATTTAGTATGTAGCAATGGTTAGTGGTCACGTACATAAATCCTGCCAACCATGCCTCTGGGGTCCAATTGGCCACCCCCAGGGATCATTAGCTCCCACAGACTTATGACGAGAAAAACTTAAAAAATCTTTTTCTCTGAAACCATGAGGCCCAGATCTGATATATTTAGTATGTAGCAGTGTTTAGTGGTCCCCTACATGAGACCATGAGGCCCAGAGCTTACATATTTAGTATGTAGCAATGGTTAGGGGTCACCTACATAAAAAACATGACAACCATGCCCCTATGGTCCAAATTGGCCACGCCCCAGGGGCATCAGCTCCAATAGTCTTATGAAGTGAAAAGCTTAAAAAAATCTTCTCTGAAACCATGCGGCCCAGAGCTTAAACATTTAGTATGTAGCAATGTTTAGTGGTCCCCTGCATAAATCCTGCCAACCATATCCATGTGGTCCAAACTGGCCCCACCCCAGTGGTCATTTGTTAATATAGGGCTACTTATATAGCTGAGAACCTTCAAAACACATTTCTCTGAAACCATGAGGCCCAGAGCTTACATATTTAGTATGTAGCAATGGTTAGTAATGGTTAGTGGTCACGTACATGAATCTTTCCAACCATGCCCCTGGGATCCAAATTGCCCTCCCTCCCCCCCCCCACCCCCCCGCCCCCGGATCAATCATTGGCTTCCATAGACTTATAATGGGAAAAACTGAAAATATCCCCCCACCCCCGGATCAATCATTCACTCCCATAGACTTATAATGAGAAAAAACTTCTTCTCTCAAACTATGAGGTCCAGATCTTATATATTTATTTAGTATGTAGCAATGTTTAGTGTCCCCTAAATAACTCCTGCCAATCAAGCTCCTGGAGTCCAAACTGGTCCCACCCAGGGGCTCATTTGTTTATAAAAAGCTAAATGGCTAAAGAACCTTCAAAAATCTTCTTCTCTGATACCACGAGGCCCAGATCTTATTTAGTATTTAGCAATGTTTAGTTGTCACGTACATAAATCCTGCCAACCATGACCCTGGGGTCCAAATTGGCCCACCCCAGGGGTCATTAGCTCCCATAGACTTATAATGGGGTAAACTCTTTCAAAAATAATCTTCTCTGAAACCATGAGGCCCAGACCTTACATATTTAGTACATAGCAATGTTTAGCGGTCCCCTTCATAAATCCTGCCGAGGAGATTAACAAAGACTATTCATAAGTATGTTGCATTGTTTGTGTTTTTATGCATGTAGTATTCTGCTCTTTGTGCCTTTATTTCGGGCTTCTCATGCCTTCAGAGATCAGTATTCTAAATTGAAGCATGTTTATGGCAAGCTAAGTCATCAGTATGACATATTTCTCGTTGCAGTTCGGTTACGGACCTTCAAAAATTCACTTCAGATTTTAAGGCAGAATAAAGTGGGTGGGGTAATTTATACAAATTTTAGACCTATATGGCTTTAGATTTGATAAGAAAACGTGCCAAATTCAATCTTAAGCTTCTATATCTAATTCTGGCAGAGGCAGAATAGGTTCTTAGAAATAAAACTCACAGCAATAATGTTATGTCATAAAAAACATTACAAATAATTGGTATATTTAAGAACTAAAAAGGCGCTTGTAAAAATGCAGAAAAAATATATTTTGCATTATCCGATTTTATCCTACTTTTGATATGTTATATGTGAATGTTAGTTCTCAACAAAAATGCAAAAAAAGCTTTTGTTGCAATTTGTTTTGGGTTTAGGGAAAAAAATCGCCAGTTTGCCTGGACTAAAGGTGAAAATGTAGAAAAGTGCATTAGAATGGGGATATCTGTATTGAAAATTGTCATTTTGGGAAGTAAATCATCGGTTTTATGGTCGCAAATTGATTTTTACGGCTTTGCTGGCGCGTCGCCGTGAAACACAATTTCCGATCATAAAACAGATGATTTACCTCTCCAAACGACAATTTTCAAGATAGTTATCCCCTTAATTTTTCTCTTGTTGTCTTCGGTGCAGGCGGTAGCCACCGAAACACAGGTCAAGCAGCATCTAACTCCATTCCACGGCCAACTCATAACACCTCTTTCATCGCTAAATTCATTTATTATATAGTAATTTCAGAGTACGACATACAGGGGCACCGGGTAAATACAACCAAGCGGGTACATGACATCAAAATGACGTCATACTGACGTCGATGCAACGTCAATAGGTCACAGAGTAGTCAATTCGACGTCATTACGACGTCAAGTGCTTGCTGGGTCGACATATCGCGTATAATGCGCTTACACTTCTATTTCTATTATACCAACGCATACCATGTGTGTGTTTGGGGGGGGGGGAGAATGGGGTGGGGTGAGGGCAGGGGGAGTAGTTGTGAACGAATTTACGAAATAATTCTCTCACCTATCAGATTACATGTTGGTTCGGTGCCAGACCATTGGTCGTCAGCTTGGCATGTTCTAATAGGGTTACCAGTCATGTAGTACCCCGAAATACAGCTATATACTGCATTCGCGTTCAATGATGTTCCGTTAGGTGTCGCCACAAAACAACCGGTAGGCGAGGCAAAAGGGCCGCAATCCACTGTGGAAGAAAATAAAGTTTGGCAATGTTCGGCATAATAACTTTGGTAAACCCGAGCAATATATCCAGTCTCGAAGAGATATGAGCCGCGACACGAGAAAACCAACAATGTGGTTGTGCGCCCAGCGCAGACTTCGATCAGACTGGGCATCCGCCTAGTCCTCTCAGACTTTTCGCTAAGTGCTTAAAGGGTAGCTAAGGGTCTAAGCTACCTCCATGCGGACAGCGAAGACTCTGATCAGACTGGGCGGATGCCCAGGCTGATCTGAGTCTGCGCTGGGCGCACAACCACATTGTTGGTTTTGTCGTGTCGCGGCTCATATTTTCGATATATAGAGAAAACCATGTTAGTGTCTTTTGATATCAAGTGTATCGGGCGAGACCAGAAACAAGGCAGGAAAGGCAAGGCTTGCCGAAGCTAGTCCGACGTGTTTCTGGTCGATATTTATCATGCACGATTACAATATTTTACTACGTAAAGAGAGTAACAAATGGACAACAAACGCATTTTGTAAGAACTTGCTGACGTCGCGAGTGTTTTATGACGTAAGTCAGTGACATCATCTAACCAACTGAACGTTGTTATCAGGGCCAAAGTCAGTATATAGCCAATCGTCTTCAAAAATCACTTCTAAAGGCATCGCCTGATACCATTCGCGCATGAGAGATCTAAAGTGACATGATATCACATCATGTGATCATACCCCTGTTATCAGGTGAGTTTTGCAGCAGGTACATGATAAAGGCGCGGTAGCCGAGTGGTTAGAGTGGCTCGGTTATTGTGCAGAAAGTCGCCGGAAGGTGGTGAGTTCGCGGCTCACTGTCGCCATCCGACGACTGGAAAACTTTCTCTGTCAACCCAGCAGTAAATGGGTACCTTTTTCGAATTAGGGAAGGATAAGGCAGCGAAAGGAGAGAGATGGGCTCCGCCTTTCATCAGCTGTGCCCAAGATACAGTGGGTCTCTAACCCCACTGCCCCTACGGCTATTAGGCTATGGGAAACCTTTACCTTTACCTTTTTACATGATAAATTCTCAGGAATGCTTGTCAATCGCTCGGGTTTACCTAAGTATACACCTCGACAAAAGCTTAGCATATTTGAGCCGCGACACGAGAAAACCAACAATGTGGTTGTGCGGCCAGCGCAGACTCAGATCAGCCTGGGCATCCGCCCAGTCTGATCAGAGTCTTCGCTTTCCGCATGAAGGTAGCTTAGACCCTTAGCTACCTTTTAAGCGCTTAGGGAAGACTCAGATCAGACTGGGTGGATGCCCAGGCTGATCTGAGTCTGCGCTGGGCGCACAACCACATTGTTGGTTTTCTCGTGTCGCGGCTCATTTCAGTTTCACGATGGTTCTGTTCTGTTACACGTCCTGTAGAATGATTGCAAAATATATCAAGTAGGGATATAATTTATTGACTTTGAAAGACAGTATGCATAGGCATCGTCCAATTGACATTTCAGTCCAAACATACCAGTTTTAATTATTTGGTGTGTGTGCTTGTAATCCATTTTTCTAGTTAACCACTATTCTTAAATTCTAATTTTCTGCATTCAAAACTCGTGCTGCGTCAGATAAGAGACCATGTAACTCATGTGTTTATAAAAAGTTTGAAGTTCCAGTATCAAAGACTACTAATTTTCCGTATGACAAAAATGATAAGAATTTATAGGAAAATTGAGCTATCGGTCATTTTGGAAGCAAGTTTTGAAAACTCACTGCTGAATTTCAAAATTCCAGTGCCTCGGTATCTTCGAAAACTTGAAAATTAAGCGTCATGTTTTGATGGTGCTAAAATATTTTTTTTCGGGAGAAACGCATGAAAAAGAAATGCACAGACACGTTTGATAATGTTTAAAGGTCTCTGCTATCTTTAAATCGTATATTTGATACAAAAAAAGTGATAGTTTTGTTGCTAATGGCAGTTTAATATTACCAGCAATCTACTATTTTTTGTATAGTTTTAGCATTGTTTATCATTAGTTTCATTTTAATTGAATTTCTTTTCATAGCGTACTGAACGGACTTTCACACAAAACAACCAACGAACCTTCTGAAATCTAGTCAATCCATCCTTTTCCTGAGAGAAGAGTTTCTCCCTTTTCCTGTAAAGGCCAGTGGGCTACCGCATGTTTATTGATGACAGTTTACATCGGGTTCTCCAAACGTAACACCCGCTACAATAGCACCTTAATGGTGGCTATCTTAAGTTAGTTCACTGGTTTTTAGGTGAATGGGTAAACATGCATGAGAAGTAGAGTCGTGTCGGGTAACTTCGGACAGCGGGTAAATTCGGACACACCATTGCAAACAGTGAAAAACCGGATGAGACGGCTCATCATGAGCCGTCTCATCAGGATTTTCACTGTTTGCCTAGTTAATTTTGTTTTAATTCCAAACAACTTACATACACAAGAAAAAGTGTCATTGTCCGAGTTTACCCGCTGTCCGAAGTTACCCGACTTTCCTATAATCCTGGCATTGTCAGATGTGTCTTCTTTCTCAGTTGCAGTCAACTCTAAAGGAAAGAATTCGCTCTTGATAGAGCATGTTTTTCCTTTAAGAGAATACCTTGTTTCTGAAGGCCAAAATTATATGAGCCGCGACACGAGAAAACCAACAAAGTGGTTGTGCGCCCAGCGTAGACTCAGATCAGCCTGGGCATCCGCCCAGTCTGATCAGAGTCTTCGCTTTGCACACTGAGGTAGCTTAGATCCTTAGCTACCTTTTCAGCGCTTAGCAAAGAGTCTGATCAGACTGGGTGGATGCCCAGGCTGATCTGAACCTGCACTGGGCGCTAAACCACTTTGTTGGTTTTGTAGTGTCGCGGCTCATATACAGGAGGTCACAAAAGTAGTTTTCTCTTCCAAAAAATCTAGAAAATCATGAAGTGAACCCATTCATCTAAAGTGATTATATCTACCCCAATAGGCACATGACTCACAGTGACGTCATTCTGACGACGATGCGACGTCATTACGTCGCATCGACAGCAGTGCGAAGTCATTTCGATGTCGGGTGCCCGCTGGGACGGCACTGCTACATGTACGTAACTTACCGGCGCGGCATTCCCATCGAAACAACGGGTACCTAGTTCGTATCCGTACACATACTTTATCACACTATCAATAGAGAGAAAAAGAAATTAAGTTATTGCTTGAAGAAATGAGAGAATAGGGCCTACCAACGTGAAAGGATACAGGTACACTGAATTTAATTGCCGTATCCGTTGTTAACTTAAATATCCTTGCTACAAAAGATAAGCCTTCTCTCCTGTTAAAGGCTGATGAAATAAACTACCAGAAATCAAATCTGGAATTTGCTAATAGATGATGCAAAAATCTGCTGAAATTTCGGAATAATAATATGCTAATAAGTGATGAAATAATCTACAGAAATCCTTATAAGTGCTAGAGGTGATGAAAAAATCTATTGGAGTTCTGGAATGTGCTAATCATACGTGATGAAATAAGCTGCTGGAAACCTGAAGACTTGGTAGCAAGAAATGAAATAATCAAAACGAAATCTGAAATGTTGTAATAAATACATGAAGAAATAATCTACTAGAAATTTGGAAATGTGTCTATAGTTGATGAAATAGAAATCTGGAATGTGCTAATAGGTGACGCAATAATCTACTGGAAATGTGCTAATACTAGTAGATGAAATAATCTGCTAGAAATGTGGAGATGTGCTAAAAGGTAATGAAATAATCTACCGGGAATGTGCTAAAAGGTGATGAAATTATCTAATGGAAATGTGCTGATAGGTGATGAAATAATCTACTGGAAATGTGGAGGTGTGCTAATAGATGATGACATAATCTACTGGAAATGTGCTAAAAGGTGACGCAATAATCTACTGGAACAGTGGAAATATGCTAAAATGTGATGAAATAATCTACTGGAGGTGATGAAATAATCTACTGGAATTCTGGAATGTGCTAATTATACGTGATGAAATAAGCTACTGGAAGTCTGAAAACGTGGTAGAAAGAAATGAAATAATCAACTGAAAACTGGAATGTAATAATAAATAGATGAGGAAATAATCTACTAGAAATCTGGAAATGAGCTGATAGCAGTGTTGGAAATAACAACCGTTCACTTGCCCTACACGGGTTGAAATTGCTGGGTGCAACCAGATCTTCTTTGAAGGTTGCCTTCAGGACAACATGAAATTTTGCAAGATTTGATTCCATTTTTGTCGAGCCCGCTTGCGGTAAGCGAGACATAGTTGTTACAATGTCAGTTCGGTGTATGTCCCTGCGTGCGTAAGTCCGTGCGTAAGTCCGTCCGGATTTGTCAGGGCCATAACTTCTACATTTATGGATGGATTTCAAAATAATTTGGCACAGTTGTTCTCCTTGATGAGTAGAAGTGCCTTTTGAAACATTTGTTCATGTAGGTCCAAGGTCAAGGTCACACTTGAAGGCCAAATGATAAAATGGCCATACATTGAGCTTGTCCGAGCCATAACTTCTACATTTATGGATGGATTTCAAAATAATTTGGCACAGTTGTTCTCCTTGATGAGCAGAAGTGTCATTTGAAACATTTGTTCATGTAGGTCCAAGGTAAAGGTCACACTTGAAGGTCAAATGATAAAATGGCCATAAATTGAGCTTGTCCTAGCCATAACTTCTACATTTATGGATGGATTTCAAAATAATTTGGCACAATTGCTCTCCTTGATGAGTAGAAGTGCTATTTGAAACATTTGTTCAGGTAGGTCCAGGGAGAAGGTCACGCTTGAAGGTCAAATGATAAAATGGCCATAAATTGAGCTTGTCCGAGCCATTACTTCTACATTTATGGATGGACTTAAAAATAATTTAGCACAATTGTTCTCCTTGATGTTTAAAAGTGCCATTTGGAAAATTTATTCAGGTAGGTCAAAGATCAAGGTCACACTTGAAGGTCAAATGATAAAATGGCCATAATTTGAGCTTTTCTGAGCCATAACTTCAACATTTACGAATGGATTTCAAAATAATTTGGCACAATTGTTCTCTTTGATGAGTAGAAGTGCCATTTGGAAAATTTTTCAAGTAGGTCCAAAGTCAAGGTCACACTTGAAGGTCAAATGATAAAATGGTCATAAATTGAGCTTGTCCGAGCCATTACTTCTACATTTACGGATAGATTTCAAAAGAATTTGGCACAATTGTTCATCTTGATGAGTGGAAGTGTCAAGTGACATACCTGTTTGGGTAGGTCCAAGGTCAAGGTCACACTTGAAGGTCAGATATTGTAATTGTCATACATTGAGCTTGTCTGGGTCATCACTTCTACTTATTTTCCTTTGTGAAAGTTTAAAAAAAAGGAAGAAAATGCTGGCTAAGCATGATGTTGTTTGGCTTCTTTCTAGAGTGAAGCAGTTACTTAGTCTTGACATACTTATAGACCACTATAGCAAACAGCGGGCTCGACCAGTTGTCCCTGGACAATCTTCAAGTTTAGGTTGTAAGTATTTGATTTCTGCAAAAACATTAAAACATGAACAAGCAGGATAGCGAAGAAAAAAGTTCTTCAATTTACTAAAATTTGCCTCAGTTATATGCTTCTCTCAGTTTTGTCCAGCAGGAGGGGATGATTGTTCTGGCAAATAACTGTAGTAAGACCAGTTTTAACAGTGATCGTCTAACCATGAGCCATGAGTTAGTTTTTTAAACCTTCTACATTCTGAAATTTCTAGCAAAGGTGTCTTTGATTCTATCCCAATATTAAAGTGTTCTGTCAAATCCCCAAGGGCTGAGATGTTTTGATGAATCTCTGGCAGTATCCCCCATACCTCCGGAAAAAAGATGGCGCCCTGCATCAAATGCAAGTTATTTTCCACTTAAAATTTCCACTTCAAGAATAAAGTAGTATCTGAGCATGTGAACTTAATGAAATGGACAGTTTGGCTTTGAACTGTATATTTAATATGATGTACCAAAACTTTGCTGTTAGGCAGTGTTTATTGTATAAATTGTTAAAGAGGAGCAGCCCTCCTTCTATCTCAAAGTACATCTTTCTGCAGTCACAAGGTTCAGTAAGATTACATGTACCGTATACGGGTTAATTTTCGCGAGTTCAAATTTTCGCGGCCCAGGGGCAAAAACAAGCATTAATTTTCGCGATTTTTATTTTTCGCCGTTAGCAACATTCGCAAAAAGCCAAATGCTTCATTTTCACTTGAGCAAGTTCTTCCATTAACCTGCGGCAGGGCCGCAGGTAAATGAAAGAACTGGCTCAAGTGAAAAGTACCAGAATTTACCGAAGCGAACAGAAACAAAATATATGGACACTGTGTCTACTGAAGATACTTTGTAAGAAACAGGAAATTATTTCGCGATTTTAATATTCGCGGCTGCTAACCGACCGCGAAATATCGCGAAAAATAGAACTCCGCAAAAATAATGGCGTATACGGCCCCTGGAGATAAAGTTTTGCTTAGGGGCATGTCAGGTATTTCACAAGTCATTTAAGGCCATTAAGAGATTCAAGTAAATCGATTTTTGTTTTATTTTGGGCTGTATATCTTGCTTACAAAAGATCTAAGTTTCAGAACTTATGATTATTGATGACCTGCAGCAATTGCAAGAAGACTCTTCAGAGTTACCACCTTATGAATAAGTACTGAAAAGTTAGATCGGGTGGAAGCAGGGTATACACTACAGAAACGAAAACAAAATACTACTAATAATAAAAGTTCGGCAAAGCTTCAATTATAGATATAGACATACCGAATTTTCCCGAGTCATGCCACAATCAATTTAAATCTGCAAGAGCACACATTGTACAATATTTAGCACTGCTGATGTAAGTGGAAATACATTTCTATTTCTATAGAATCGAGGGGCATAAACTTGCAAGTATTTTACTAACGTTAAAGTGTATGGGTACATTTTTACGTTTTCGTCATTTTGACAAATGAAGAAACAATTCACTCCCCTGCGCACCGAAACCATTCCACGAAGGGGGTATGACCTTAAAGAGAAAAATGCGCCTACAGGAGCAAATACTTTCCTTTAAGCGTTGATTCCTTTTCAGCAGGGAGGCAAAAGAACGTAAAAGAGTGACTGCTTTTAACGTTTACCCAGTCACCTTTAAGTGCGTTGCGAAACAGAAAGCCAGAAAATCCTTGATGCTATGGTCAGGCTGATTTGATATTTTCACCTTTAACATCCGTCAAAGTATGCCCTTGGAGACCAACATGATAGCAAAATGGTAGCATAAAAGTTGAATATCCAACACTGGGCACTCTCGGCTTAATAAATTGGGTACACCCTAGCAGTGCCCAGGTATTCCTCTGGCTTCTTTAAGAGTATTTTTGGCACATTTGGCATAATTACTCATTTCTCGGGCTATTTGAAGACAGGGGCGTAACTAGAGGAAATTTCATGATACGCACTACCATGTTTTATGCTCTACTTCTTGAAAGGAAAGCTAGTTTTTCAGCCACTTTGGTAATTGGTATTGAAATCTTGTCTAATTTATAAAATTTCAGCATGCAAATATGCAGGTGCGTTTTGAAATTTTGTCAATTTGACAAAATTTCAATACGCACTTGCGTATTTGCCGTATAGGTAGCTACGCCCTTGGAAGATATATCTTTGATACATCTTCGAGTAGACCAAGAAATACTGGAGAATTACTTGCTTCTACCCAAGTAGTTATGGCAAATGTACCCAGACATATCTTCGATCCCCGGCTATTCTTCGGGTTTGCACGAGTAATATTGCCGAACGCGTCCACTGAAGCTTTCTCAAATACATAATTGAGCAACAACACGACAAAGCCAATAAAGTGGCATGTGCGCCCAGCGAAAACTCAAATCAGCCTGGGCATTTGCCAAGTCTTATCAGAGTCTTGGCTGAGCGCTTAAAGGGTAGCTAAGGGTTTCAGCTACTTCCATGCAGGCAGCGAAGACTCTGATCAGACTGGGCGGATGCTCAGACGGATCAGAGTCTTAATTGAGCGCACGTGTCACTTTGTTGGTTTTCTCGAGCCAGGGCTCATATTTATGTTTCATGTAATTGATTTTCACATTTGGATTTCATATTTCACAATACTAACCCTTTTTTCACATGAGCTTTTTCTGGTATAATACCGTCGGACTGGATGAGCTATTGCTTCCTCATATATAAAAGTTGTGAACATAAGTAAAGCCACACTGTAGCTGATCTGGAAAAAAATGCAATTTAATTGATATATTTTAGGATGTTCTTTCTACTTTTTAAGGTATATCGAGTAGTATGTGGCTTACTTCTCATCTGTTTGTGAGCCATTTTGTACGTACGAATGAACGTTAAAATTTTCGTACATATTTGTTTTTATTCCTCTAGGTTTTGCGTTCAATACCCCCCGCCCTTTTTTTCTTTTTCTCTCGAAACTTTTAATGGATCTTCTTCATTTTTACTCAATACCCCCCCCCCCCCCCGCCTTTTTTTTTTCTTTTTCTCTCGAAACTTTTAATGGATCTTCTTCATTTTTACTCATTGTTATTGCAGTGCAGGTATGTACTAATTTATTCATCTAGCTTTCACAACATACATGTACATAAGGCTCATATAATCTACTCATCACAGAAACTCATACTGTTAAATAATGTTATTGATATCATCTGCTCATGTGAACTTGAAATTAAGGATACTACAGTCCAGTTTATCTAACTGCCTCGTACTTAGATTGCTGTCTCTATAGTGACCAAGGAAAGGTTGTTACCAGGCTTTATGACAGCGCGTACGGCTTCAATTTTCCCATATTTGAGTAGCACTATCCTTCGGTAGCTGCAAATGGAGTTTCTGTCTCTCAGTCCGCTGTGCTAGAGTATGTTCCAACTATCAAGACTTTGTTTGTAGAGACCTGGTGCCGTATTCATAAAGCCACTTAATTCGTTGCTATGCGGTTGCTAAGGCTAAATATCTATAAAGGAGATTCCCTACAACTATGAAATTTGGTCTGGAGGAACAGTCTTTGTAAGACTGTTCCTCCAGAGCAAATTTCGTAGTTGTAGGGAATCTCCTTCAAAGAAATTTAGCCTTAGCAACAGCATAGCAACCACTTAAGTCGTTTTATGAATACGGCCCCGGGAAAGCTATTGACGAGTAAATTTTGTCACAGGTTGTCGCAGAGAGAATTGTGTGTCAACTCATAAAAAATTCTGTGGGAGACGACATGGCCTCGTTGATCGATACGAGCGCAATGTGGCCCTCATTTCTAAACTTCTTTCTGACCTGATGAGGGCCACAGCGGAAACTTACATGTAGTATGGCTTTCAGTTACCGAACTTTCATTTTCACTGACTTTTCCTCAAGATACATAGACATGGCGAATGTATTATAATAGGCAGGTGATGTTTTGCTACTCGCGACCACTTTATTACATTTCCATTTTCGGGGGCCATGTCTGTGTATCAAAATATTTCGGGTTTGTCAATATTTATTTTGTTTGTGAGTTCGGACTTATAATTTTGGTACTTTAACCGCTTTTTTACTGCTATATAAGTTCACTAATTACCAGCCCCATTTATGCACAGTAAACTTCTTACTTCCAAAATGAAATGCCCATTGACTATAAACAACAACAAATATATTAAAAGAGTATGATAAAGTAAAATGAATAAAGTAAGTAAATCAGCGAGCCAATAAATGGGTAAAAAGATCTTTACTTACTAGCTCTAATTTTGCCATTCTTGAAATGAAAATTCTAGGGTAGTTCGATGGAATTAAAATCTTAAATAGTTCTTACAAGAAACCGCAGCCCTCTACGTGTATTTATAGTCAAAATTTCAATTGATTCTGATAACAATATGTTTCCTACATGAGTAAGTAGTGAGTCACACAATGCGAATTAATTTTTCATGCACGCGACTGTGATCACAGTTAAAAAACATGCCTATATGAAAGCAAAATAATGCGGCGCTGAGGTCGTTGTGTTCTTTACAAAGCAAAACGTTTATGTTTTTTTTCTGACAACGCAAAAGGAGATGCTAGTAATCTGTCTAAGGTAAGTTTACAACATTGAAACAAGGTTCGAGGTTATAAACTTGCGAATAATCTCAAACTCAAAATAAAGCACACTGATTGGCTGCTTCCGAGCATGTGCTCGGAAGCATCCAATCAGTGAGCTGGGCGCACAACCATTGTTGTTTTTTTTTCGTGTCGCGGCTCATATGTGAAATTTCAAAACTCTGGCATACACGGTTACTAAGATATGATAGCGTGACGAATGGACGCGCGGACGCACGGAAGAACGGACGCACAGACACAGGGACGGAAACCCCAGAACTAATATGCTCCCACAACTTCTTCGAAGTTGGGGGCATAACTATAAATTATGCTCGCAACGTAGAAAATCTGGTCAGGGTCTACAATGATGAAAATTTACATACATATATGTACCCGTTCAATAGACAACCCCTGGTTCACAGTTGAGCCAAGTAATGAACGTAAATGCATATTTCGTCTTGTTTCTGCAATACTTTATTTTCATTCTTTAATTATTAGGATGTGCTGAGGCGTCCAAACACCGCGGACGTTTGTTAAGCGACTAAATGGAAATGCGCTTAAATGGGATAAACTAACGGCTATTTGGGAAAAGATCTCTCAAGCGCTTAAATAGGAAATATGACTAAATAAGCAAAGTGGCTGGTTACCGCTAAAGTGGGGGAAAATACCGCTAAGTGAGAAAATAAGGCTAGTGAATTTTGACTTGGAATAAAAGAGTTTAGAATAGGATGTGGAAAGGCAAACACGGTATGGTCGGGGCAAATAGTGTCGTGTAGTTTATGTATGGTAGTGTAGTTAAGTGTAGTGTAATGAAGTGTAGTGTATTGTAGTGTAGTGTAGTGTAGTGCAGTATTTAGATAAACACGAGAAGCGGGATTGGTTTGTATCGAAGCCTGGCGAAACCGAGACCTCATGGTTCACTGGTGTAAACACTAAACAGTAATGTGAGTTTCGATTGTGTATGTGTATGTGGAGTAGGAGGCGATGGTTGGAAAGTATAAAAGGACAAGCCTTGATCGAATACTAGTAGAGCGGTCAAATCATAAGTCCGTTAAAGCATATCGACATCGACAAATCCGAAATAGTTTGATGCACAGACTTGGACCCCAAAACGGAAGTGTGACCAGGTGCTCGCGAGTAGTCAGTGTCATCTTTTTATAAAGAAAAATCGATCTTACTGCCTATTATATAGAAGATATTGGACTTTTTCAGTGTAAGATCGATTTTTATTTCACCGAATGAACACCAAAAGCAATAGTTTCATGAGTGGCTTTCGCCACTCGTGAAAATACCGCTTTTGGTGTTGGCCACTCGTGAAAATACCGCTTTTGGTGTTCATGAGTGAAATGAAAATTCATCTTACACTGAAAAAGTCAATTTTTTTATTTATTTTATGCTTAAAATCGCAATATTTCTGTTTATTCAAGAGCGTCAGGCATCACGACAGAAATAAAACTTTTTTCCTAGCCATTTTGCGTCAAATTTGATGCTTCCAGCGTGTTAACTGGGTATGATATTGGTTTAAACGAGGTTGAACTGAAAAATACCTTCAAATATCATTTTGATAAACAGATCTCAAAAGAAATGCCGAGAAAGAATGCCTACATGAGATTTAGGCGGCCTGGCGTCGCGTGCAGTAACAATGTAACGTTGGCGCTTTACGTGACGTCATTAACGTCGTAATGACGTGCAAACATGCGTGACGTATAATTCATTGAAAAGTGTAAAAGAAAATACACCAGCAATGTCTATGTGTTTAATGGAAAAGTCAGTGAAAATGAAAGTCCGGTAATTGAAAGCTATACTATGCTTCGGCCGTGGCGATCAGCTCGGCAATAAATTTAGAAACGGCCACATTGTAGGGACCAACGTAGTCATGGTGCCTCCCATAGAACTTGTTAACACAAGCATCCTTGTGACAACAATTTACCAGTGAGTAGCAAAAAAGACTTATGGGTTATTACGTTTATATATGAGCCGCGACACGAGAAAACCAACAATGTGGTTGTGCGCCCAGCGAAGACTCGGATCATCCTGGGCATCCGCTTAGTTTCATCAGACTCTTTGATAAGTGCTCAAAGGGTAGCTAAGGGTCTAAGCTACCTTCATGCGGCAGTGAAGACTCTGATCAGACTGGGCGAATGCCCAGGCTGATTTGAGTCTGCGCTGGGCGCACAACCACATTGTTAGTTATTACGTGTCGCGGCTCAGTTATGTATTTGCAAGCAAGATGCAACTATCTAGTACATGTACAATGTACTCTTCAAAGACGCTGTGCACAACGCTATCAGACAGGGCAGTGAGTGGGACTAACATTTATCAGGTGACTCAAACTATTGCAGAGTTTACATTACAGAATTAAAATATATTTGTGAATTTTCTTCATCCCAATTTCCTACACAAAATACATTTAATTTAGCAAAACACAGAAAATATTCCGCTGCGGGTTCACAGAGATTGTAGGATTGCAATTACAAGCACAAGCCGGTAATCAAGGAGAATATGATATATCAGTCATTTACCTGATAAATGTAGTAGCAGTCACCTTGAAACACCTGCGATGCGATCCATTTCGTAACAATGGGTTAATGGTATATTGAAAGACAAAGGCACACGCTGGGCTACACTGGAGGAGATGATTGAAGTTGACACTCTGTCAGAGTGGGTCAAGTCGATAGCGTCTTTTTGTCCCATAGCCTAATAGCCGTAGAGGCAGTGGGGGCTAGAGACCCACAGTATCTAGGGCACAGCTGATGAAAGGCGGAGCCTTTCTCTCTCCTTTTGCTGCCTTATCCTTCCCTGATTCGAAAAAGGTACCCATTTACTGCTGGGTTGACAGACAAAGTTTTCCAGTCGTCGGACGGCGACGGTGAGCCGCGAACTCACGGCCTTCCGGTGACTTTCTGCACAATAACCGAGCACCATTAATCACTCGACTACGGCGCTTTAATGTGGGATAGGACAAAATCTTTCTTTTTTTTTCAGTTTTGTGTGTGTGTGTGTGTAAAAAGAACAATGATCAAGTAGTTTAGCATTTTCTAAATTACACAATGCTTTCTCTTTTAAGCGTGAAACAAATACTTCTTTTTCTTTGACGTCATGACAATGTAAGGGATTGGGTTAAATGGGTAAAGTTCGATCAACTTAATCACCAACCTTACAGTCCAGAGCGGACCCAGGATTATTAGTACCTGTTTGTAAATTTGAAACCCCATTTGCATGAAACCAGCCGATTTCCGGATGGTAATGAACTCAAGGCAGTAAAACTAGTTTAAGCCCTCAAGTAATCTTTTGCTGACCGTTCAAAGGCGGTACATCTGTTGTGGTTCCGCACTGTTACATGTTGTTATGTCCGCTTGTCTGTTGTCTCCAGCAGTCTGGTCACCTGTATAGCTGTTCATTCTGCTTTCTGTTTTGTTTTGTTTTGTAATTAAAAAAAAGATAGGTGAAATTTAGATGTTGCTACTATCTTTAATACAGGTAGCTGCATGATCACCTATTTGGGGAAGAGCTGCTCATTCGGTTTACAGTGCGCGCCTTTCGTGAACTTTTGTGAATTCGTGTGTGTGTGCTTCTTTCCCTGTTGGTTTTGAGAGCGGGATGTGGGATTTAATTGTATGATTTCCTGAATTCCTGATCATTGCCTGTCTATTTTAAAAGTTGGCTATGTGCATTGAGGTAAACATTGCAAAGGCTGCTCTTGGGAGATAGACCTTGTTCTATGAACTTCAAAGTTCTAAGTTGCTAGGTTCCGACATTGTATTATTTGACCCTCACGAATATAGATAAAGGGTTTTCATAGCATAGTGGCCGTAGGGCAGAAGGATTTAAGGCCAGCTATATTTCGGCAACAGGATATGAGCCGATTCCGCCTTTCACGAGCAGACACCATTCTGGAAGGCTTACATAGTCCGGGGCAGAAAACAGGACAAACCTTGGTATCCTTTATAATAGTGACAAAAAAAGCCGGCTTGATAAGGTGGACTCCGCCTCTGACGTTTAGCCACACTGACTACCAGCCTGGCCTAGAGGTTATGAAACTTGAGTACATTCTCAAACTCAAAATAAAGCACACCGATTGGCTGCTTCCGAGCACATGCTCGGAAGCAGCCAATCATTGTGCTTTATTTTGAGTTTGAGATTATACTCAAGTTTTATAACCTCGAAACCTGATTATATTTGTTCGACCTCAGGGGATACTGGGTACCGTTTTTTTTTTTTTGATTTACTGAATTGACGGAATGGATCCTTAATGTGCTGCGGGTTAAAAGTTGAACCCACGACGCCCTGAAGGACGAAGACTCAATGCAAAAGGACAAGAGCTATACACAAGATACTGCTGCCGCTCTTTTTTTTCAGTCTAATTAAAATGAAGTCAGTAAAGGCTGTAACTCAAATAAATGGGGAGTGATGAGGACCAGACAATATGGCCCTTAACCTCTGAGGCAAGCTGAACCACACTACAGCTGCTTGCTTGATCGTTAGGGTCTTGTTATGTTAATCTAATGTACTTTAGTAGTGGGACACCTAAAATCATTAATTTTCCATTTGTTCAAAATGGAAAATTAATGTTTTAGGTGTCTCAATATTTAAGCACATAAGAGTACAGAATCACAGAAATCATAAGTTCACTAATTTTACCAGCCCCATACATGTACACTATATTTCTAACTTTCAAAATGACAGGCCCGCTGATTATAAACAATAACAGCAAACCAAGTATATTAAGAAATAGAGGATCTTACATGAGTGCTCATATATTATTGAATTTATTAAACGAGTTGGGGAAAAAGATAAGATGCGAGGCTTTGCCGAGCATCTTATCGTTTTTCCCCAACGAGTTTAATAAATTCAATAATACAGGAGCACGAATGCAAGATTCTATTTATCATATGACACTAAAAGCGCATTTTATCAGCAAAATTTGCACTAAAACGTCACGATTTCGCCATTAGAAACCGCGACGTTTTATGGACGTCAACGTATAACGTTACGACGTAATTTGCATATTTAATCCACTAGTGGATTATTGTTTTTAATGCATGGCTTTATTACACTCTCAGATGCGACGTCATATGATAAATAATATTAAGTAATATTAATAAAGTACATGTAAATAAATGCAGATAAAATAATAAATATTCGTATAAAACAGTCTTTACTTACTAGTTCTAATTTTGCCATTCTTGAAATGAAAATTCTGGAGCTGTTAGATGGAAACCGCAGCCCACTCATTGTATTTATAGCCAAAGTTTCAGTTGATCCTGATAACAATATGTTTCCTACATGACTAAACTGTAAGTCACGCCATGCGAATTAATTTGTCATGACTGTGAGTACACCTCGGGAAAATGCAAATATAGGGAAAACGTGGCGCTTACGTCGTTGAATGCTGTACAACGCAAAAAGCATTTTTTTCTGAAAACGCAAAACCGAATGCTAGTAATCTGAGGCGACTCTACAACTTTGTAATAACGCTGTGTGACTGTTGAGTTCCAGCCGGGCTTAAATCTCCTGTAAATATACAGACAATTATGCTAATTACGTAAAACAAATCAAGTTCCTTGTCTGGTCAAGGTCTGAAATGATGAAAATTAACATACATGTATGTGCCCATTGTCTAGATGGACCACGATTCACTGTTGAGCCAAGTAATGCAGGTAAATGGATATGTCCCATGATTTTGCATTAATTATTCTTTTCTTTTATTGTTTAATTATTAGGATGGGCTGAGGCGTCTAAACACCGAGGAAGTTGTCTTTGGTCTTCTTGTTTGCACTTGTGCCTCATTCGACAATTGTTATCAACCAGCGGATAGCATCTTGGCATTGTTAAATATAACAACTGAAGGAAGTCATCACAGAATAGCTAAAAAAATAATTCACCATTCACCATTAACTGAGCCGAGACACGACAAAACCAACAAAGTGGCATGTGCGCCCAGCGAAGACTCAGATCAGCCTGGGCATCCGCCCAGTCTGATCAGAGTATTCGCTGTCCGCATGGATCTAGCTTAAACCCTTAGCTACCTTTTAAGCGCAGAGCGAAGACCCTGATCAGACTGGGCGCCTGCCCAGGCTGATCAAAGTCTTTGCTGGGTGCACTATCCACTTTGTTGGTTTTGTCATGTCGCGACTCAACTGATTTATGCCTTGTGTCCCACAAAAGGGACATTAACAATCGGTGAAGAAGCAGATCAGATGCAGCAGAATGCGGCGTCTGATCAGGGTCTCTACTGATGGCATAAGAAATATTAGTATTTCTCATTAAAAGAAAATGAAAATCTAAATAAATAAAAAATAAAATGAAGTAATCCGGAAGCCCAAGAAATGAAAATCAGATTCATCCGATTGTTATAGGATGGATTGGTTGGTTGGTTGGTTAGTTTGTTAGTTGAGGTGGGGCTCTTTTAGACAGTACTTCAGTCTATGTCGAGCCGTCTCCTAGAGAGAGGGATAAAGAAAAGAGATACGATGAGAAGAGGAAAACAATATCCAAAACAATCCCCACCAGCACAGGCTGCATGCGCAATAGACCCTTGACCTAATAATTTCCAAATTAGTAGGACGCCCTGGCACTGAAAGCTACCCAGCACCATCGCCCGACCACGACCACCCCGTCAAGGACAGAAGAGGCCATCGGGCATAAATGTGTTACAAGAATATTTCGTCAAACAAAATGGCAGACGCTGGGCTGCACCGAAAGTGATTGGAGTTAATACAATCCATGTATCAGTGTTGGTCAAATCGATAGTGTCTTACTTTTTCTGACGATCCTGCTTTCCTTTGGAATTTTTATAGCAGAGGAAGATTTTGAAATTCAAAAACAGCCTAGATCACAAAGATGCATAATCTGCCCCCTCCCTCAGAAAAACAAAACAAAAACAAAAACACACACGATATATTGCAGGTTCAATTAAGCCTTTCTCTGAGATTCTTATAGAATACTTATGGAAGCTTAGGATAATATTAAGAAATATTGTGATTAATAGTTTAATACAGCATACGGCTTCCTGCTGAGAACAGGCCAGGTTTTCTTAGTGAGATACTAATAAAAACTAAAAAATTAATAAATAAAAACAAAGCCATAGTAATGACACCATTCACGAATTGTATTTCTAAACGTATATGTTTAAGGGATCAAAATGGGATACATGTAAATGCTTACTGGCAGTGTTTGGCAGGTATTTGAAGTGAAGTGCTGTGTCAAAATGCCACTTTTAGAACAAGGAACATGGTGGATGGGGTAATGTAAACATTAGACCGGTAGGTCCTGAGGATGGTGATGCACATATGAGCCGCGACGCGAGAAAACCAACAATGTGGTTGTGCGCCCAGCGCAGACTCAGATCAGCCTGGGCATCCGCCCAGTCTGATCAGAATCTACGCTGTCCGCATGGAGGTAGCTTAGACCCTTAGCTACCCTTTAAGCACTTAGCGGAGAGTCTGAGCAGACTGGGCGGATACCCAGGCTGATCTGAGTCTGTGCAGGGCGCACAACCACATTGTTGGTTTTCTTGTGTCGTGGCTCATATGTTGTGCTTCACTTAGATTTTTGTTCACAGTGAAAACACTTTAAAGCAATAAAAACTTTCCTAGGCCTGCAATCATTTGTTTAAGAGTCATTCAAAAACGTTTGCGGCCACGGACACAAACATGCCTGATTTCACCGTCCCCTGAGACCTAATATGCTATTTTCTTGTAGAACTACATCAAGCTATTGGTCCGTAGCCAGAATTATAGATATATAATTCTGATTATATACCTTATGTTAATATTTTGCTAGCAGTAGATAAAACGTGATGCCATCTGTCGACTGTAATAACAGGTGAACTCACGCAAGTTAAACAGCTGGGCCTGTTGCCCTAGTGAACGCTATTAGGTTGATTCAACACTGGGTCAGTGTTAGGTATTAAATACAATGGGACTAAATTCGACGCAAAGACAAAGAAATATGAAAAGTGAGATTCAGTAGTCAACAAGCGTTTATGCTAAAAATACCTAAATTTCTTTGACTTCTCTAAGAGCAGTTTTTATTTTCTCCGTCGTATATCTCTGATTAACCTTATTGCACTCAGAACGGCCAAAACTCCATAGAGTTTCGGCCGTTCTGAGTGCAATAGGGTTGATTAACCTTATTGCACTCAAAACGGCCAAAACTCCATAGAGTTTTGGCCGTTCTGAGTGCAATAGGGTTAAGGTGTATGGGTATGCCTCAATGATTTTTCAAAGGGCAACAACTTTCATTACTTCCTATTTGCTTCCCTGACAATGCAGCCTTCCAAAAGAGGATCTACTCTTAAAGGACCGAAATTCTTTAAGACTTCACCTCAACATACAAGGGAAACAACAATATAAAAGAAGAGTTGCTTCCCCTGCAACTTTACCCTTTAACTTTAAAATAACTAAGTCTGCAATTATGGCCATTTTCCGAAAAAAAAAGTTTTCTTTTTAAATCATTTGTAAAAGTAGAATTGTCATGCTTTCACAATAAATATGTCCACTACAGCTGAAAACTGTATGGAAAAGTGAATAATCTTTATAAAAACAGGTGTTTTTTCTCTTGTTGGTAAGTATTTACATCCTTCCAGAAATTCTAGACAGTTGATTTTTAACATAAATGCATTTGTTTTGATAGTGATAATTTGTTAAGGTTTACGAATCTGGTGAAATGTATACCCGAATTTTAAGTATATTACTGTGTCCTTGAAAATTAGAAACATTAATTCTTAAAATAAAAGATCAAAACTTACAGACTTTGCAGCTTTAGATAGTTCTGTATATTGGTATGTTCAATTTATGGTGGCTGGTTTGTGCCATTTCGTCTTTTCGTCTTGTCGCCGCGAAAAGACGCCAGGCGAAAAGACGAAAAGACGAAAAGACGCCATGCGAAAAGACGAAAAGACGAAAAAACGCCATGCGAAAAGACGAAAAGACGAAATAACGCCATGCGAAAAGACGAAAAGACGAAACCCGCCACGCGAAAAGACGAAATTTCAGCGCGAAAAGACGAAAAAACGCCATGCGAAAAGACGCCATTTGAAACTCTTACTTTGTCGTCTTTTCGCGTGGCGTCTTTTCGTCTTTTCGTCTTTTCGCCTGGCGTCTTTTCGTCTTTTCGTCTTTTCGCATGGCGTTATTTCGTCTTTTCGCATGGCGTTATTTCGTCTTTTCGTCTTTTCGCGTGGCGTTATTTCGTCTTTTCGTCTTTTCGCGTGGCGTTATTTCGTCTTTTCGTCTTTTCGCGTGGCGTTATTTCGTCTTTTCGTCTTTTCGCATGGCGTCTTTTCGTCTTTTCGCATCACGTGTTTTGCATTAAGATGTATCAATAAATCCTATTCTAAATGCAGTTAATACTTTGAAAACTTAGACAGGTGTTTCTTTTTTAAACTGTGTAGACCCTGATCAGAATGCAATCTATAAAGAAGTGTACTAATCACGGTTTGCAGTTTTTTCCGCTAAACTGTTCTTTTAAAAACATTACCAAAATATGAGGAAAGAAGTCATTATGGTATTTCTACTGAACGGGCAGAAAAGAAAATGAGCCGTCCTAATGTTTTGGAGTAAAATACTCCAAACAAGTTTCAACATATCTTAATTTTGATCTTAAACGGCCTCAAAGATTAACCACTTGTTGACCATGTAATCTCTCTCAAACTATGGAAGACGAAGGTGTGTGTCTATACAAACATTGAAACATTGTTCACTTCGCTGTAAGTGTTATGGTATGAAAAAATAATGATACAGTATTTTCCCTAATTTGACATACATTTAACCGCAGCTAACCCAAAATTTGAACAAGTTTATAGTTTTCTAAAGACGTGCCAATCGCAGACAGAGCAGAGCCTGATTAGACTTCTCTTTGGCTTTCGCATATGTGTCCCAATATATAAGAATTTTATATTGAAAATGTGCCCCCTTCCGCCATTTTTACAAAGGGGCACAACTACCGTTACTTCCTCTACAAGTCTTCTTTAAACGACAGGGATGGATTTTGCTAGCTCAACTAGGGCAGCTGAAGACAGGACTAGGTGGAAAAGGAGTGTTGTAGAGTCATCTGTGGTGCCCCAACGACCTCACAAGATTATGGGATAGACTAGACTAGACTAGCGGTTGCAGTCAGTTCGACCCCCCCCGCCCCCTCTACACACACACACACACACACACACACACACACACACACACACACACACACACACACACTCGCCTCAGCGGTCCTTCAGATGTGACTCTAAACCGCGAGGTCATGTCCTCATATGACCTTAGCATTGGTGGGACGTTTTACCCAATTCTCTCGATCTCTCAGTTTGAACAATAATATTGTAACACAGTTTACTCAGAAAATACATTAAGTAGTAGATTAGGTGCTAGCATTAAGTAATAAATTTGGACCATGTTACCATTATGATCCTAAATTCTAGGACATATGTGTCCTAGGAAAACAGTGGGCTGGTCAGGCTCTGCATTGGTAACCATTCTGCGTATGTTATGATACAGCTCGAGATATTAAAATCTACTTGTTCAAATTTAAAAAGAAGAAAAGGAAAGAAAAACGGTTATTTTTACGTAGGATGCATGGAGACACAGGCTTCAACATATTTGTATCTGTGTTTAAGGTGAACGACACCACTCTCAATGGGAAGCAATTTTGCATTTTTGACTCCTTTCTTAAGGAGGGTCAGCTCTTGAAAGTAGAATTTGGTCCTCTAGGAGCAAATTCTTTCCTTGAAGAGTAGACCTATTTAAGAATCTAACTTTCTGTTTGCTTCACTTTCCTATCTCGGGAAGCAAAGAGAATGTCACAAAAGTTGTTCCTCTTTGTAAATATGACAGAAGAGGACAAAATGTTCAATATTAGAGAGATCTTTCTTGGAGGTGTATACATTCAGCTATTGATTGATTGATTGATTTATTGCTTAACGTCCGCAGTAAACATCTATGGTCATGTCGGGACCTCCTAAGCGATTAACCAGTACTAAGTGCACATACTTTCGCCAGTAACTGACAGCTGCCCTTCTTGAATCAGCGGAAGGAGAAACGAAAGTATGTGGCCAGACCAGGTATCGAACCCAGAACGAACCCAGAACCTCTGACATATGAGTCAGGTGCCCTACCGATTGCGCTACGCGGCCCGGCATACATTCAGCTATACATTCAAACCTGCTTATGGTCAGCTATCAGTCAAACCTGCTTATGTGGTCACCTCTATTAAGGGATCACCTCGCTTAAGCAGCCACCTTTTCTTGGTCCTTTGAACCAAAATACAGTGCAAATGAAATGTATTACGGGGTCAACTGTCATAAGTAGCCACTTTTTGTCCTCCCCTTGGGTGACCCCTTAAGACAGGTTTGACGGTATTTCTCAAAAATGCTTGCGACAACAATGTACTAGGTCTGCCTATGCTCCTCAATGCGCAAATTTGCGTCTGCTAATTTTTAAGTCAACATGGCCCAGATTGTTTAATCAATATCTGTAATTATTGCCGACCCCATACTAATACTTATAGCTATCCTTTTCACTTTTAACAAGTTTTATTTTTCTGTCGGATAAAATAGAGTTTCAGTGGCAAATCCCTTCTAATTTTCATAAGACTGCTGCTTGACTTGACTGATTATCTTGATTATATCTGTGTTTGATCTCAGTCAACAAGGCACAAATTTGTTATTCAATCTAAACGGTACCATACTGACCGAAAATGTTGCCGACCCCAGTGCACGTTAATTTTATAGTCTATCCTTACAATTTTTAGCTGTCAAAAAGATATATTTTATATATTAAAAAAAGCATTTCAGTGGCAAATTCTGTGATCAGACTGCTTCTGTAGCTGCGTTTGCAGTAGTCTGATATGAGTCTATATTGGTTACTCAGACAAACTGTCTTAGTATTAGGAATCAATATAGGAATCAATACAGTTATCAATAGAAGGGTATTTGTGTGTCGTTATTTCGTCTTTTCGTCTTTTCGCCTGGCGTCTTTTCGTCTTTTCGTCTTTTCGCATGGCGTTATTTCGTCTTTTCGCGTGGCGTTATTTCGTCTTTTCGTCTTTTCGCATTTCGTTATTTCGTCTTTTCGCGCCGAAAAGACGAAAAGACGCCATGCGAAAAGACGAAAAGACGAAATAACGCCACGCGAAAAGACGAAAAGACGAAATAACGCCACGCGAAAAGACGAAAAGACGAAAAGACGCCATGCGAAAAGACGAAAAGACGAAATAACGCCATGCGAAAAGACGAAATAACGCCATGCGAAAAGACGAAAAGACGAAAAGACGCCAGGCGAAAAGACGAAAAGACGAAAAGACGCCACGCGAAAAGACGACAAATTAAGAGTTTCAAATGGCGTCTTTTCGCATGGCGTTTTTTCGTCTTTTCGCGCTGAAATTTCGTCTTTTCGCGTGGCGGGTTTCGTCTTTTCGTCTTTTCGCATGGCGTTATTTCGTCTTTTCGTCTTTTCGCATGGCGTTTTTTCGTCTTTTCGTCTTTTCGCCTGGCGTCTTTTCGTCTTTTCGTCTTTTCGCCTGGCGTCTTTTCGCGGCGACAAGACGAAAAGACGAAATGGCACAAACCAGCCACCATATCAATTACCAGCAACGAACTCTTGGTCAGTTTTCGGATGTGTTGAACAAAAGTGAGCACACCCAAGTCCCCGTTTTCAATCGCTCGCCTACTTTGGTGGAGGGCATTCATGTTTCAGCTGAAGGTGAAACAAAACTTCTAAAGGGTTTGAACCCATCCAAAGCTTTAGGAACTGGTGAACTTCATTTTAGAGTCTTTAAAGAACTAGCATCTGAATTAGACTCAATGTTTGTTCACCTCTTCCACGGGTGAAAGCACCAAGGAATGGTCTCTTGCAATTATAATCGAGCCGCGACACGAGAAAACTAACAAAGTGGTTGTGCGCCCAGCGCAGACTCAGATCAGCCTGGGCATCCGCCCAGTCTGATCAGAGTCTTCGCTGCCCGCATGGGGTAGCGTGGACCCTTAGGTACCTTTCAATCGCTTAGCGAAAGGTCTGCTCAGCCTGGACGGATGCCCAGGCTGATCAGAGTGTGTCTTGGGCGCACAACCACATTGTTGGTTTTCTTGTGTCGCGGCTCAATTATGTCAGCTCTTCAAAAAAGGAGATACATGTAGGTCTTTGAATTGCAATAACCGACTGGTTTCTCTAACTTGTGTACCATGTTAGTTACTTGGACATATTGTTTGCTCTCATATTATAGCACATTTGGGTGAACGTAAACTTTTGTCGGACAAAAAACTGTGAGTTATGAAACTCAGTTGATCAAGGATATAAACGACTGGGCTAAAATCTTGGAAAAGGGAAGTCAGGTTTACACTTTTAACCTGGACTTCGAGAAAGCTTCTGACCCCCCCCCCCCTCCCCCCCCCCCTCCCTACGCACGCACCCACCCTCTCATGAATTACTTAAAAGTAAGGTATATAGCTATGGTATTGGTGGGAAGACTCTGAAAGGGATAGATTCTTTTCTCTGTTACAGGCAGCAGCGTATAGTATAAAATGGAGTTAAATCAGACAGGGCCCCCAGTGTTGTCAGATGACCCCAGGGCACCATTGTACATTAACGATATAACAGAAAATATTGACTCGGCATTAAGGCTTTTTGCTGACGGCTGTGTTTGCTGTCGTGAAATTAGAGATAATGAAGGCACAGTGAAACTGCAGGAGAATAGATCGGGTGTTGGGCAAGGAGTTGGGGAATGAAATTCCAACCGTTCAGATGCAATATAATGCAGATCACAAGGAAACGGATCGAGAAGATCAATGCTTCCTATATCAAAAACGACCCATTTTCTTCCAGAACGATAGTCAATACGAGTAGCCAATCGAACTCGCCCATTGAAGAATAAAGCTCAACGCACATGGTCTTTCGAAAAGTTGGACGGACACACGGCGCCAAGTGTGTGCGGCTACGGTTACGTACCGCTGAGCCACTTGGGGAACGTCGTTAGGAGAATTCAAACTGAACTGAACTTTCGAAAAGACAAAAATTAAAAATGTCTAAGGTTAACACACATGCGCCAGGTAAGAAAGGGCATTTTTTCCAGCGAAGCAGACAAATCAATTTCAATGATTCAACGAAGCTAAATAAGCCTTTAGTCTTCAGAGGGCTTGAATATTTTCCCCCAAAACGTTCCAGGACCCAATTTTCCAGAAAAAAAAATACCCAGGACAGGTCACATAACCAAGATGGTAAACATTTATTATGGTAAAAAATTTATAAAATCTTCTCCCCGTGAACCACGCCGGGCCGCGTAGCGCAATCGGTAGGGCACCTGACTCATAAGTCAGAGGTCCTGGGTTCAAAACCCGGTCTGGCCACATACTTTCGTTTCTCCTTCCGCTGATTCAAGAAGGGCAGTTGTCAGTTACTGGCGAAAGTATGTGCACTTAGTACTGGTTAACCGCTTAGAAGGTCTAAGCCTGCCCAGGAATAGTGTGGTTAGGTTAACTGACCGTCCCGACATGACCTTAGCTGTTTACCGTGGACGTTAAGCATCAAATCAACCAATTCTCCCCCAGAACCACAAATCCTATGATCTTGAAACTTTGCATGTCGCATCAAGGACTCAAAAGCTCAACAAAATTTATATAAATGATGACCCTCAGAGCTAATTTGAACCCCCAATCCGAGATTCCTGGATCCGCCCCTGACCTGGGATGACCTTGATCTGTTTTACGGCAAGGTCAACTTTTGAGTCACTTAGAATTTTCTATAGGAAAAAGTGAAAAAAGTTGAATTTTTTTTTTAGAAACAATGCAGTCTGCTACCTGAAAGTTTGTAGATGCAGACAACTAATTAGGTAAATGAAGCTTTAGTGAGTATTCATGGTAAAGGTCATATCTTCACCTGGGCCTAAGGCCATTTGCATTGAAAATTTAAACCTAGCTTTTTTATATAAACTTGACCATCATGAAATATTTCCGCGCTTGCGCGGGCTCTTTTCTAGTTACCTACTAAATATATAAGCTCTGGGCCTCATGGTATCAGAGAAGAAGATTTTTAAGATCTTTCCATTGTAAGTCTATTGGAGCAAATGGCCCCTGTTTGGACCCCAGAGGCATGGTTGGCAGGATTTAAGTAGGAGATCACTTAACATTGCTACTTACAATATATGTTAGCTCTGGGCCTCATGGTTTCAGAGAAGAAGATTTTTTTAAGTTTTTCCCATTATAAGTCAATGGAAGTGTAATGGATTTTACTTTCGTTTTCTGGTCTTGCGGAATACCGGGAAATAAGCTTGTTATTGTTGGTTCTGTTTACAAGCGGCTCGGAAAAAAGATCGTTGAAATCGAGTATGAATTTCGTTCTTTTATTTTGCAAATACCAGCCTTATTAACTTGTCACTTCAAATTTCCATTCTGATTTAGTTTTTCTTTGTAAAATGACAGTTTTAACAACTTCGCTATGCTTTAACAATGAATTTAAACCCGAATTGTCCTTCTTTGGGAATCACACATAGGTACTTCAATGGTTACTCGGACAATCGCTCAGTTCAGGAAAACTTTGACTTGATAACCTCCTTTATTCAGGAGTCTGCTGAAAAGCATATCCCCTCAAAAACCAGTAAGTCAACCTCTTCTGTTCCTTGGATAACCCCTGAGATAAGAAGGAAGATTCGAAATAAGACACATGCGGGGGTCAAAAAGACTGGCAGTAGCAAACTTAGGTCAAAATTTGAATCTTTGAGAAGGGAAATTAAAGCTGATGTGAAAGAACAACATGATTTGTATGGCAATAACTTGGTTGGTGACATAAAGGCTAATCCCAGAGACTTCTACAGGTACATTAATAGTCAACAGAAAGATACTCAAGGTATCCCACCCCTAAAGAAGAGAAATGGTGGTGGTGTTGCCGAGTCAGAGTTGGAACAGGCTGATGAATTTAACGGTCAGTTTTCGGACGTGTTTAACGTAATCAGTAAAGAGAATGTCCAAGGTTGACACTTGGCAAATTAAAAACGGCGTAATCTTTAGAAGAAATGTATTTTGTGGCTTCGTACTTGATTAAAGGCCCCATTGCCTTATCAGCATGAACAATTTTATCAAGAGGTATGGCACAATTTTATCAAGAGGTATCGCTGAACGCTTTTCACTATAGTTTCGTCAGTGTAAATGACCGTGATTAGCCAGATTTAAACAAATAAAACATCATTGAGTTTTACATAAAAAGGGTTTGAAAACTTATTTGGGTCATTTTAGTTGTCGACTAAAATGACCTACTTTCGATTCCATAAAATGGTAAAAATACAATGCACAGGCGTGTAGCCCATATTACTATCCCGCCTAAGTTTATGTAGCATCAATAGACGGGAAACCATAACTGGAAATTGTATTTTTGGAGAGATTTGTTTTTGTTTTTTTCAAAAACTTTTTTTCTCTACTTTTTGCCAGTTATATGACTCAATATATGCACACCAGCCAACATTTTATTACCAAGCGTGAACGTTGAACCGCCTTTACAGTGATTTAAGTTTTGGCGTTTTTGCCGCTGATAGGATTATGGAGACTTTAAACAAAGTTATGCTCAATCATGTGCGGGTTTCTTATTGATAAAGTTGTTACATACCCTATACGCACTTCTAAGTACAAACTACAACTTTATGTATAGGTAAGAGGCTATGAAGAGAAATCTTCGCAATTAAGAACCTGAAGCGAGCATAAGCCGGTTAGAGGCTATGAAGAGAAATCTTCGCTTAGTGTTTGCCCCAGATAATAAACTGATCCTGGTCTGTCCTGTTTTCCAACATCTTTCAGATAATCTTTTTTGAGAGATATTTTGTGTTTAAAAAAAATAAAAACAAAGAAAAAAATAATGATAAATAAAAACAAGCTAGTTCTGACGAAATGTCGTCAGAGAAGTCAAGCCACATTGTGACAGTTCATTTCTGGAACGACATTTATGTATCAGCAACGTAAAACATTGCACTGCTTGGGCTGTTCTTAGAGATGACCCGAAGTTTAAAATAAGTCGTTAGTTTTCAGAAAGCTAATACTTGTTACAGTCGAGACGTTTTTTTTTTATCATTATTTATTTTGGTGTATTTAAGGGGGATTTTATAGCCAAAATTTTGGCCAAATCCTAGAAACTGTTATACAATATTAAATGAATATTTACAAATATGTTTACTTTATTAAAGTAGCAAAAAGTCAAAGTCAGTGGACCTTGAAATATGGGTCAAAATAACCTGGTAACATCGGTAATTGTACATTGCTGATATACTTAACAAGCAAAGTATCAAGTTGCTACCTGTAATAAGCAATCTATTATCTATCTCTTACAAAAATCTAACCCTGAGTTTAACAAGATTGGGGACGTACATACACACACGATCAAGTACACATACGCAGAAATCTGAATATGGTATTCAGTGACTGACTAGAATTTTATGGTAATCGGGCGCTAGAGGCACGTAGCGGTTACCTGTTGTTGTGTTGATTTTTAATGTCCACGGTCAACAGCTATGGTCATGTCAGGACGGTCAGTTAATCTTACCACACGATTCTCGGGCAGGTTTAGACCTCCTAAGCGGTTAACCAGTACTAAGTGCACTTACTTTCACCAGTAACTGACAACTGCCCTTCTTAAATCAGTGGAAGGAGAAACGAAAGTAAGTGGCAGCACCGGGTATCGAACCCAGGATGTCTGGCTTATAAGTCAGACGCCCTACCGACTGCGCTACACGGCCTGACAGTGGTTATCTTATTAGATAGTGGACGTTAATCATTCTTTTGTAGTACCACTCTGTCTTTAGACAAAAAGGCAGGATTTCCGGGAATTTCCCTGTGCACCTGGGTGGCACGGAATATGCTTAATATGTTTTAAGCATTTGATCAGAACACAGGAATTTGACCTTTTTGTTTGAGTTTCATATGAAAATTTCATCAAAATGACGTGCAACAGAAAATGATCGTCTATACACTTTTTAAACGTTGTGTACAGAGGAAAGGGTAGCATTATAAAACTTCCCCGCAAAGGGTGGGGTATGATACCCTGATCAAATCAGATTACCGGTACAGCACAGGCACTTCTTTTTCAAGAGGAGCTTTAAGCGTATTGCCTTAGTGTGATTTGACAGTGTGTATTATATACAATTTGTCTTCATCTTTAGACGTATATTTTACCGCTCAGAGGGCATTTCAAGGATTTTAACTCCCAACGCCGTATTCTATCGCTGGTGTGGTTTACATATTTAACCTACTTTGAAATCGACTTCTTGTGTTCATAATCTCAACTAGACCAGACTTACGAACTTTCTTAGTGGGGTTTAACTCATTAATCCTATATGTAATTATTTCAATGCTTTGACATTAATTATTTTGCTGCTACATACATTTTCAGCCATTCATAAAATTCCAATACGGTTACGCGGATGCGGGTTATACTTCTTATCTATTCTCCATTCTCGTTCCGGTATTTCTACTGACCGAATCCAAAGTACTCATTTCCTTTGACAATTGTGCAGCTAGATGTAGTTCCAAGTTTTAATTAATAATTGTCATTTTTCATGAGACAGTTAACAGACAGGTTTTAAGTTTTCTTTCTCGTATAATGGATTCTTTATTCATCAGTAAGCAATTAAAACTGTTACACCAAACGCATCACATAAAAACTTGGACCCATATTAATATATAGTCTTAACTAAAAATCCCAAAGAGCATTTTCGAGTTGCCTACTCGTGTTACTCGGGTTGAAATTTGGCGCATGCGTACAAAGGTACTCGAGTACTGCCGTGCCGAACACTTCGAGTAAAGAACAAAATGGCGACGACCATCGATCTTTTTACCTTTAAGTCCAGAGTCCTATTCTCACAATTTTCTTTTAAAACTATGCCGGGCCGGGTAGCGCAATCGGTATGGCACCTGACTCGTAAGTCAGAGGTCCTGGGTTCGAATCCCGGTCTGGCCACATACTTTCGTTTCTCCTTCCGCTGATTCAAGAAGGGCAGTTGTCAGTTACTGGCGAAAGTATGTGCACTTAGTACTGGTTAACCGCTTTAAGCATCAAATCAACCAACCAACCAAATCTTTTAAAACTCAGGTGTTTAATGTTCACAAGAGTCAGGACTCACAAGAATTTTTAAATTGTAATGGGAAATTACAGTTCTGAAGTCGTTACTGGCCCCGCTGTAAACCCTGCTGAATATGGCAAAAGCACAAGCAGATTAATTATAATCATCAGTATGATGAACATTCTTATCCCATTCTCACTATTATTAAACAGAAAAAGGGAAAATCAATGGCGTGGCAATGTGTCATTATGAAGGCAAAACCAAAGAATTGGCTTCTTTTACAGCGGTAGCTCACCTTCCGCCATCTTCAATTGGTTATCCCCTCGGGGATAACCATATCAAGTAAGGAATTCGTACTCGATTATACGCCGTTTCCTTTTGCCGAAATAGGGTCCCACTATTTCCCGTTACTTCTACATTTGGCGCACCCTACTGCAAGGTTCTCGCCAGCATCCCAAATGCATGAACTTTATAGCTTATCTTGAACACGTTATCTCGCCCTATACAAGCAATTACCCGAGTTCAGTACAGCTTCCAAGAGTTGCCACTTAAGGTTACAGATCAATAACAAGTTGTCCTCGATTATAAGCCGTTTCGTTACGCTAAATGCGGGTCCCACCATCTCCCGGTATTAGTTCCCATATTTTTGCGCACCCAGCTGTAGGGTCCCTCCCAGCATCGCTGAGGCATGAGCTGTAAAACTTGTCCTGATACTTCGTCTCACATAATACACGCATCTCGCCTAATACAAGCAATTACCAGAGAGTACAGTCCACTCAGGATTTGGTTGGTTGGTTGATTTGATGCTTAACGTCCACGGTAAATAACTAAGGTCATGTCGGGACGGTCAGTTAACCAAACCACACTATTCCTGGGCAGGCTTAGACCTCCTAAGCGGTTAACCAGTACTAAGTGCACATACTTTCGCCAGTAACTGACAACTGCCCTTCTTGAATCAGCGGAAGGAGAAACGAAAGTATGTGGCCAGACCGGGAATCGAACCCAGGTTTGGTTGGTTGATTTGATGCTTAACGTCCACGGTAAACAACTAAGGTCATGTCAGGACGGTAAGTTAACCTAACCACACTATTCCTGGGCAGGCTTAGACCTCCTAAGCGGTTAACCAGTACTAAGTGCACATACTTTCGCCAGTAACTGACAACTGCCCTTCTTGAATCAGCGGAAGGAGAAACGAAAGTATGTGGCCAGACCGGGAATCGAACCCAGGACCTCTGACTTACGAGTCAGGTGCCCTACCGATTGCGCTACCCGGCCCGGTCGAACCCAGGACCTCTGACTTACGAGTCAGGTGCCCTACCGATTGCGCTACCCGGCCCGGCGTGTCCACTCAGGAAGAGCTGTCACTAAACAGTAAGCACTGAAGCTAACCTATTACAAGCAATCACCTGGACATAAGGAAAAAACTGTCAAAGTCGCCCTTTACCTACAGCTTCAACAAAGTCCAAGAATACAATAAAATAAACTTGTATTGCTGCCAATTTTCTACTGTACCACTTGCATCCTACAGAGTCATTGCTAAGGGATAACCACTCAAGCTTTTTCAAAAGCTAAACTTGTCCAGGCTACCCGAGGTGAGGTGGGGGTTACGGTAGTCGAGTAAATACGAATATGTGCGCAGTACTGCGCATGCGTATTGCGGTTACTCGTGTTGTTCGGTCAGTAACTCTAGTTACTCGAGTTACCCGAGTTGACAAACCGAAACTGCTCCAAATGACCACTCTCCAATGTACTTTGATTGTAGTAATGATGCAACCTCAAAACATGATTCTATATCATGACAGTCCCAAAATAGCTTGGAGAGGAGGGGCTTAATTAGAATACTGGTTTTAAAGTATTTGTCATGCTGTCATTTAGCTTGGAGAGGAGTAGCATAATTAGAATACTGCTTCTAGAGTGAGTGTCATGCTGTCATTTATGATTTGTGTTCAGATGACTTTGCACATTCCCATTCATTCAGTTTTTGGAGCTCAAACATGGCTGGTCACTTTGATTTTTCTTTGTTGAGTAAGGATTATTTTCTTCTCTTTACATAAATCATAGTTATTTGATTTGTGTTACGAGATGCATATATTCCAGAGGAACATATAAGAGGAGTATTTTGTGATAATTTGGAATTATTTCTATTTCTCCATGAAAAACGTATGTTGTAGATATTCTTTAGAACTGCCTTTTCGAGGCAGTTCTAACAAATATTTACAACAAGCTTTAAAACAATGCTGTGGGTACCTATAGAACTGCTTCGTCGAGGCGATACTAATAAGTATCCACATGTTTTTACAGTATTATGTGTTTATTTTAAAAAATAATGTTATGGTTTTCCATAGAACCGCCTCGTCAAGGTGGTTCTAAGGAGTAACCATAAAATACATTTTTATGGAGAATACTGCCAAATACTCCCTTCATCTGTCCCTCTGTAATGAGAAAAAAAACCCTCATTCGAGAAATCTACATTGACTTCTAAATCATTTTGACCTGTCATGTTGAAGCTATTTTTAGACGTGACAAGCCACAGAAGACTGTACATTTCTGATCACTTGGTATAGGTTAGAGGCTATGAAGAGAAATCTTCGCAATTAAGAACCTGAAGCGAGCGTAGCGAGCGGAAGGTTCTTAATTGCGAAGATTTCTCTTCATAGCCTCTAACCGGCTTAGTGTTTGCCCCAGATAATAAACTGATCCTGGTCTGTCCTGTTTTCCAACATCTTTCAGATAATCTTTTTTGAGCGATATTTTGTGTTTAAAAAAAAAAAGAAAAAATGATAAATAAAAAAAAATCCCAAAATGACCACTCTACAATGTACTTTGATTATAGTAATGATGCAACCTCAAAACATGATGCAATATCATGACTGTCCCAAAATAGCTTGGAGAGGAGGGGCTTAATTAGAATACTGCTTTTAAAGTATTTGTCATGCTGTCATTTAGCTTGGAGAGGAGGAGCATAATTAGAATACTGCTTCTAGAGTGAGTGTCGTGCTGTCATTTATGATTTGCGTTCAGATGACTTTGCACATTCCCATTCATTCAGTTTTTGGAGCTCAAACATGGCTGGTCACTTTGATTTTCCTTTGTTGAATGAGGATTATTTTCTTCTCTTTACACAAATCATAGTTATTTGATATGTGTTACGAGATGCATCTTATTACAGAGGACAGTTTACATATAAGAGGAGTATTTTGTGATTTTATTTCTCCATTTAAAAAAGGTATGTTGTAGATATTCATTAGAACTGCCTTTTCGAGGCAATTCTAACAAATATTTACAACATGCTTTAAAACAATGCTGTGGGTACCTATAGAACTGCCTCGTCGAGGCGATTCTAATAAGTATCCACATGTTTTTACAGTTTAAAAAATAATGTTATGGTTTGCCATAGAACCGCCTCGTCGAGGTGGTTCTAAGGAGTAACCATAAAACACGTTTTTATGGAGAATACTGCCAAATACTCACTTCATCTGTCCCTCTGTAATGAGAAAAAACCCTCATTCGAGAAATCTACATTGACTTCTAAATCAATTTGAGCTGTCATTTTGAAGCTATTTTTAGACATGACAAGCCACAGAAGACTGTACATTTCTGATCACTTGAATTTTCAAGTCTTCGGTAGATTTATTGGTGAAGACTCTCTTCATGGATAAGTGATGAGTCTACACCAATAAATCTATTGAAAATTTGAAAATTCGGGTGATCTGATTGGTTTATTACCTGGGGCAAACACTAAAATTTTCAAGTCTTCAGTAGATTTATTGGTGAAGACTCTCTTCATGGATAAGTGATCAGTGTACACCAATAAATCTACTGAAATTTGATAATTCGGGCGATCTGATTGGTTTATTATCTGGGGCAAACACTAAATTCTGATTAAAGTGTTTATTTACATGACAGATAAGAGGTTGTACATATTAAGGTACATGTGAATATTATTTGATAAGCGCACGCAAGTCAGATAACAGCGGTCACAAAGTTTGAAGCTGTTTTCCAGGCTTGAAAATCTCCATGTTTTACGTCATTTTAACAAAGGGGTGAGGGAGGGGATGGAGGAGCAAATATTTTGACTTCCTGCTTGCTTTCCTGCAGAAAAAAGCCCTTCCAAAATGGCATCAACTCCTAAAGGAAATAATTCCCTATCCTCCTAGGGGAACAAAATATTTACTCGAGGCAAAATGAAAATGGCAGAGTTGCGTCACCTAAAAGTGTACTCACTTGGCTGATGAGATATCTTTTTCTTATCGTATTAGACCCTAGTTACAACAAATGGTCACAACTAATTTATCAGATCCTTGAACCAAGAGATTTTGGCGAGGCTTTCACTATAGTATACACACCTGGTTAACTAAGTTTCCAAGGATGTTACGAAAGGAAAACGAGCTGCTACTAAACGAAACAGATTCATAGTCACCAAACGACCTGATGACCAGGTTGTTTGGTAACTATGACTCTTTTTCGGTTCGTAACAGTTTTTTTTGTTTCGTAACAGCCTTTGTATATACATAGCTAACCAGGGTGATATATGGCTCAAGAAATCTATCTTATTCCACAACCAATTATTGTCTTTTCTTTTTCGTCATTTTACAAAACACTAGGTAATGGTTAGAACTCAGTATCTTGAAGTGTAGAGCACAAATTTCTCCAAACAATGCTTGAATTTCTTCATGTTTTCCACCAGTTTTACAAAATGAGCAATTATTGTGATTTCCATTTTGCATCCCTGGGGCCGTATTCATAAAGCCACTTAAGTCGTTGCTATGCGGTTGCTAAGGCTAAATATCTATAAAGGAGATTCCCTACAACTATGAAATTTGGTCTGGAGACCGAATTTCATAGTTGTAGGGAATCTCCTTTAAAGAAATCTAGCCTTAGCAACAGCATAGCAACCACTTAAGTCGTTTTATGAATATGGCCCCTGGATGACGAACCGTCTTTCAAAAGGAAGCTACTCTTAAAGACATTTGCTAGGAAGTCACCATTTTTATGTTATCGTCAAAAATGAAAGTTATGCTAGGGTCAATATTTTACTATAAATGGATAAGAAAATGGCTAAATATTGACGTCTAAATAATATTCTGGTGTCATTTTACCATTGTTCGTGTTAAAATTAACCCTAAACTTTAGGTAAAAAGTAAAATTAGGATTTTTTTGCAATATTTTATTTTTTGACATTTATTCAAGTTGTGATTAAACTTGGGGGATTATAACTTTCTAAAATAACTTATTTTATTCATATCATGGCAGCTTATAGTGCGCAAGCAAATTGAAATTTATCTGAATGCGTATCATTATTTTTTTGCGTAGTTTTATGTAAATTTTGCCATGTGATTCATGTGGGGGGGTAGGGGTAGAGTTTGTCAAGTAAAAAAGAAATAAGCTCGATGACCCCTGCTTATCTTTTAATTTTCTGTTTGCTGAATAGTTTTGCTTTCAAAATAGACTTGTTAAATTAAAATTGCAGTGTAGCATTTTTCTGTATGGTCCAAAATATTGCAGAAAGGCAATTATTTTTGAGGATTATTTGGATCGTAATTAAAATTGATTTTAAAGCATCTTGTACCAGTTTGGTAATCAAGCCTTTGATGGACAGGAGTATCTTTTCTTATATCATACTGACATGACTGAGTTATTTACTAAAATGAAAGTTATTTTGGAACTGATATTTGCCTCTTACGCTGTTTAGGGATATTTTCGGAAGAACAGTCTAGGTGTGTATCTTTCCAGTTCAGATTTCTTAAGATTTTGCAATATGATGTATATTTTTTTTCCATCATTGGTGAGCCTATATATGAAATACGACATACACAAAGTCTGAGACAGGTTCCAGTGTGGGAAGTTTTTCCTAGCAAATGTCCTTAAAGGCCTAGATCCTGTGCTTCCCCGGCAGAAGAATAAGCGAAGGTCAAGTCAGGTAAAATAGGACAGCAGGTACATTCGAATAGTAGCATTTGTTTCCTTTATATGTCAGTTGTTTGGAATTAAATCAACATCAACTGAACAAACTGTGAAAATCCTGATGAAACGGCTCATAATGAGCCGTCTCATCTGGATTTTCACTGTTTGCAATGGTCTGCCCGAATTTACCCGCTGTCCGAAGTTACCAGACTCGACCCTATCTGCTTGAGGCTGTAAGTTAGTGGAGCTACTATATGACACTCAGATGTCACTGAAATGATGAGACTGTCAATCATTTCTAAGGTTCATTCTTCCACACAAGCAGCAGCCAATCAGATCTGTTGTTGAAGTTTTAGACTGATGTTTGTTCTATGGTGTCTATAGAAATACTGAGATAAGTTGCTGTTGTTCACATTCTCAAAACGACGTTCTCCAAGCGGCTCAGTGGTACGTAATCATGCACTGAGATAAGCTGCCTTATTCTTCCGTTTTAGTCCACTTAGGCCTTAAACGTGACACCAATATGACCTTAGAGGAGTTTTTTCCTCCTTTTAAGAGTTGAACTCTTTTGAGATAAGAGGCAGAAATGAAAATGATAGGGTTGCTTCCCCTTAAAAATGTATGCATTCACCTTTAGAACAATATATTCAGATTGGTACACAAAGTTCGTGTTGATATACTGAGCAAAAGTGAAAACGCTACATTATAGAAGACAGTTTATGACTAACATAATGATACTTTTTTGCCTGGATATAAACATTTTAGTAGCGCAAGACATTCAGCAAGAGAATGTTTATGAAACTCCGAATCAGATACTCTTTATAACAGAGCTATTTTACTTTATTCAATTTTCGCATGTTTTGTAATACATCAAATACGCACGTGCGCAGATACCCATTTCTTTGCTGAACTAAAGCGTTACATCCAGAGTGATAGAAAAAGCGCTTAATAACCCACAAGTGTTATTTAGAAAAACTAGGAAATTGAAGCTTTATTTTCCAAAATATAAATTATCTCCCTTTGCATTAATACTATAGTAAATTTCAATGTTCAATTGTTCTTAGGTTGATCAATTTTCCAAGCAACTTTGTCAAGTTCTTGTCGTGCAATAACTCATGCACTTTAATTATTTTTGATTTCAAGCGAAACTGTGACAATGTGTCAGGAAACCACAAATTAATTTCTTATGGAAATTTCCATTGTTTTCTGAGTCTTATTGTGTTTTCAAAGAAATAGCGAGACAGATTTAAAAAAAGTCAATATGACTTTCTACTGAATCCCTTTTGTATGAATAGTTTATTTCCATGAACTGTATTTATATGTACAGTATCTGTGTTATTTGTACAAATAAATAAAGTTTAAACTAAAGAAATAGAGATATTTCAGCACTAATTTTTAAAGACATGAAAAAAACATATTGATGTGTGCTTTCTCTTGCGATATGTTTGATACACTGGTTGTTTACCTAAAGCAAAATAAGGACAACTGTATCGTGATCTCCTTTTTTAAATCAAGTTTAAAATGCATGTTTGAATAGTGCGTATTTGCACAGCAGAAAATCGGACCCTTGTTCACTTTGAAATGCGTTCGTTTTATCTGAAACGGATTTACAGTTATCCACTGGTATCATAGCCTCAAACATGCATTTAACTTTAAAATGCGTTTTTATTCTTGAACCTTTTCGGGTTTCTCAAAACAGAAAATTTGGAAACAAATCACTTGTTTTGTTCAGTATATATTAACCAAATTCTAGTATTCAGAGGTACGTTTTGTGTGCCTATGATTAAATGTAACATTGTCACAGGTCTCGAATAACATTTAAGAGCATACATTTTAGGTAAGTGGGTGCACTTTCAGGGTAAGCGACTCTCTCATTGTCATTTTGCATCCCTTCTCTGTAGGGAGGCCAATTCTTAAAAGAAAGAATTTGCTCCTTTAGGAGCAAATTCTTTCATTTTAGAATGGACCCCATTCCATAAAGCAACATAGTTCAGAGAAGCAAACTTGATATTACATGCATTGAGTACCCGATGCTATCTTCCATATTTCCAGGCCGTCAGTCTATGGGCTCCGGAGAAGATTTATAAACGTTTTTACCATAATATTTTTGGCGGGGTACCCATATCGTAAAGATGGTCAATCTCAATCTAGGGTCATCAGCTGACTAAGTTTAATATTACTCGAGTACTCGATGATATATAGCAAGTTTGAAGGTCATCGGTCTTTTGGTTCAGGAGAATAGTTCTGATAAAGTAATATCATATAAGGGCGTGGCGGCCTTCTTGAGCATGTTACCAGAGCCGTATGAATAACTTCCCTGGAGGGTTACCGAATGTCCCGCGGCTTCAGAGGAGAAGTTGTCTGTAACTGGGACGACGGCGGACGGACGTCGTACGTATATTATAAGCCCATTTCAGCATTTGGCTTACTAAGGCAAACTAATCAGTTGTATAACATCACAGGTCAAATATATTTACAATCATTTATATTTTGTTTCTGTAAACAATAACACGTAAAAGGCCACCACTACATGCTGACACACTGTTGCAGCCCAGTGTTAGACACTTCTGACACATGAACAGACTTATCATAAAAATTCACCTTTATCAAAATCTTCTTTAAGAGTTGACCTCTATTGAGAAGCGATGATGGACGGATGGCTGACTTGCGATTTTACGTCCTTTTCGACAGTATTTCAGTCATATCAGGACGTCGGAATGGTGATAAATTAATGAAAGGCTGTTTGCAATGGAACCTCCTTTACTGTAGGAAAGATTCTCGCCTCAAGCCGGCAGATCGTACGACAACACTTAACCCACTGAGTTACCAGGTCTCCATTGAGAAGCGAAGCAAAATATGAAAATGGCAGCGTTTCCTCCCATGAAAGCGTGCCGTTCACCTTAAACCACATATGAGACACGAGAAAACCAACAAAGAGGTTCAGCGCCCAGGGCAGACCCAGATAAGCCTGGGCATCTGCCCAGTCCGATCAGACTCTGTGCTAAGCGTTAAAGGGTAGCCAAGGATCTAAGCTACCACCATGCGGAGAGCGAAGACTCTGATCAGACTGGGCGGATGCCTAGGCTGATCTGAGTCTGCGCTGGGCGCACAAACACTTTGTTGGTTTTCTCGTGCCGCGATTATAATATCATTAGAAAGTCAAGTTTGCTTCTGTTATCACCTTTATCATTACTCCCATAATATGAGATATCGGGTATTCTGACGTCCATATTTTATGTTTTTATGCTGATATTTACATTTTTACTTTTATTGAATACCCGATCTCTCATCTACCATTGAGGTTTTGCATTTGCATCTTTAACCATCAGTTGATGTCGTGGGGAAAAATCGCCTTTAACAAGCCAAACAGACCTGCTTGTATTTAAAACATGTTAAACCTGTTCAGAGACATACCAATTATCAACTTACCACGAACTGTTAACTTGTAAATTGTGAGAAATAAAGATTAAAATCATCAGAAATGAGATTTCCCGTAACTGGCAATTGCCTGTAATCCAAACAAATCCCACAATGCAACAGATACCTAAAGCAAGAATTTTTTTCTTTGGCGAAATAAAATTGATATAGATTTGATTAGAATATTTCTTCCCATTGAATATATGTGCGTAAAACAACTACAGCTCACATATTTAATGTTTCTTTCCGCAAAAATACATATTTGTACAACATATTACATTGTTAGGTGTCTCTACAGACTGTTTTTATTGTATTTGTTAATTTCGTTCAAAATTATCATTTTTGTATTTACCGACTTTTGACAAACAAAATGGATGCCAGTGGAAAGTGAAAAACCCTAACAAAAGAATCCAGATCAATCTGGCAAAGTGGTGTGTTCAAATCATTGAACTTTAATGATAATTATCAGCTTATAGATTGATCTTTATTATTCAGCTGTTATTTTCTCCAGACTTGATCAAAAGTGTTTGCTCTGGTTTCAAGTAGATGGTAGATAAAACGTCACTCTCCAAGAAATGAAAATGAAAGTAGAAATGAAAATGTCAGAATAAAAATAGGAATAATAAAATGAAATATTAGATAAGAGAGTGGCAAGTTTTATGTTATAGAACTACTTTATCATAAGACCAACTGTCTTTAAAATCCATTCTGCTCGATTCCTTCAACATTGAAACTATATTAATGGGTCACATGTCTTTTAAGCATGTGTTGTGTGTTCCCATTTGGTGGCCCATGTGTTTAAAATGTGTCTCGTGCTATAATAGAAAATTTAGAGCAAAGTCTGGGCAGTTAAGCCTTCAGTAAATTACTGCTTATGTTTGCATTCTTTTTATGTGCGACATTATGTCTCATATAATCGTGATCGCGTGTCTAGCATTCATGATCTCAACAAGAGAAGTTGTACATCTGAACAGGCACACAATATATTACACAATACAGAATCAATGTCGATTCAACGCTCCGACGTTGAATCAACGTTGATTCAATGTTAGTTTAACTCTTTGTCCCTGGGGTACATTATGTTACTATGTACAAACACTAAAGACTTTGATTAGTCTGCGCAGCATCCGAAAGGTTTATCGGACTCTTCTTTATTCGGATCACTGAACAATGTGTGACTTCTGAAAAATCTGTATAGCAAATAGCAAAGACTTTGATCAGACTGCGCGGATGCGCAGGCTGATCTGAGTCTTTACTGTTTGCATATAGTATAAGATCCGTATTCCCATGTCATGGCTCATATGAAATGTTGATGAGATTTATCATTCATGGATTAAAGTTTATCGTTTGTCACTAGGAAGACAGAAACGTAACTTGTCAACGATATGTTCATGACAATTGAAAATAATCAACGGCATCACAGCTAGTGTAAGATCCGTAAGATATGATCAGTTGATGAGCTTCATCATTATACACTATGGCTTGCGGCCAACCACTCAGACCGTTCTGTCTAGACAGCAGAATCCTTTCCTCAGACAAGTCTCCTGACAGTACTGCCACCTCAGATGAACACCAGTAACAGACATAGACGTTCCCAGCAGAGTCAGTGGTAACACCTTTAGGATCCTTCCTCTCCTTCAGATGACGTCTAGTGATAACCTCTCCAGTGTCACCATTCAACAACGTCAACGTGTTGTTACCCCGGTCTGTTACTATCACAGTGGATGATCTCCCATCACCAGGACTACTCACGTACAGAGGATAACTAAACAGTGGATGTCCCTGTTGATCAGACGACACTGACCAGTAAACCCTACCAGTCTGGTCAATCAGCTTCACAGAGGGAGGTTTACTGCCTGGACTGGTTACAACTATTTTGTCATTATATCTGCTGATACCTTGTACATCGTATGATAATTGTGTTGTAGTCTTGATACTGAGCTTACTACCAGAGATATCCAGTATGGCCAGTGATTTGTTGTCAGTAGTAACAACAGCTTCTTTGTCACTGATCACAGCTATATCCAGTGGTTGGTCAGCAACTGAGACAGAGGACAAGAACTGCATATCAGGAGAGAACATTTTAACTGTGTTATTTTTATGATCTACCACAATGCGTTTCCTGTCCTTTGTTATTGCCAAGCCAGTAACAAAACAATGGTGCTTATCATCCTTCAGGTTTACGTTGTTAGTATAATGCTTTGTAATTGTAATCTTGGAAAGAGGTACGGATGTACCTGATGACCGACCAGATGGACTAGTTTGCTGTGGCGGCACCACGGCAGTTTTTGGTGGCTTGTACTGAGAACAGGGAAACACGGCATCTTTCACCACAATATCCTTATATTTTGCCTCTGATTTAGACACGGAACCAAATGTTGCCGAGGGCAGCAGAACGTCTTGAACTGCGTTACCTGGCTTGAATGAGAGTGATATCAAACCAAGTGATTTATTGGCGGTTCTGAATTCATCAGCTATTTGTCTCGTGTCAGTGACAAGATCTTGTGCCTTCAGAAATAATTTCGTGTCAGTGGGTTTTCCTTTGAATTTTTGTGACTCAGTTAGAACAGACTCAAACCTATTTACCAGAAGATCAATTCTCTCTTGGTGCTGAGATATTAGCAATTTCTGGGATTGGTAGGTAGCTTCAATTTCTGACTGCAGGTCTTTAAATATTTTATTGACTTTAGAAATAATCTTATCATACATTGCTTGGGCTTCATTGAGTATTGTTTTCTTTTGTTCCGCCAAATTCTGCATATTTGTTTCAAGCGAGGAATGAACTGATTTCGCCTGATCCTGCACAGTTTTAATGTCATTGTACAAAGAATCAATGTCAGAAACATTTACGGTTTTACAGACATTGTCTACACTTCCAACAAAACATTTATTGTGATTGGTAGTAGAACATGATGAACAAATCAAAATCTTATGCTCAGAACAAAATTCAGTTTTCAGTAGCTTTGGGTGACTATCGCAATAGTCAAATTTTGTTGGTTTATCAGCCTGAGACTGCGGCATACTTGATCCTCGCAACACAGTATGCCCTCTAGCCAGTGGAAACTTGCTGTGCACCAAGTGACAGTCGGGGCACATGAACTGAAAACATTCTTTACAGTATCCGTACACCTTGACGTTGAGGCCCTTTCCTTCATAACAGGTGTCGCAGAAAGGGTCTACAAACTCATCGCTGGTTCCATGTCCTTCATAACAGGTGTCGCAGAACGAGTCTACAAACTCATCGCTGGTTCCATGCTCTTCACACGTGTTTTCGGCCATTCTGTTAAATAGAAAAGAAAAGAGAAATATTAATTGCACCTGATGACTATCTAAATCACATCAACATACTTTTATCGGACAGCCGCTAATACGTGCGTTCCCGACGACGCGAAGTGTCGTCGTGCGGAACGCACGACTATAGACTGAGGTTGTTAGTTCGTTTGTCGTGCTCCCCATAGGCGCACGATCGAGAAAACGCTTGCATTTAAATGCTTTTGCGATGATCAGGCAAGGAGCGTGCCTCAGATTTCGGTCATTCTGTCCACCTTGGCTACCTTCGCGATAAACTGGTCCCAAGTTGACCAATAATCAAAAGATAGTATTTTATTTATTGCACAAGTATACCCGTTTACCGGGTTAAGGGCAAATAACATACATGTAACAATTTACAAGAAACAAATACAAATTTAAACATACACACAAACACTCACATACATTCTTACCATATGCCATGAAAAAAAAAAAAAAAAAGAAGAAGATAAATGGTTTGGAGCTAAAGACTAGTGTAACATTTTTAAGTTATGTGGCAATCATGGATAAATATGCAAACAGCTTTTATAATTCTGTAATCATCACTTGTCATTAAGCGTAAAAACGTTTCCTTAGAATCAGCACTTGCAACAAAATTAGTGCATTTAATACTGTCATACAATTTTAATCGAAGAGTGTCATATTTTTTACACTCACGAAGAAAATGTATTTCATTTTCAATAACTTTACAAGTATCACACAGCCTTTCTTCAGCCTTTTCCCCATAATACCTACCCCGTTCTATCCTGAGTCTGTGGGCACTTATTCTGAAAGCAGCAAGGCTTTGCCTATATTTTCTATCATGTAATGTTTCAAGATAAGATTCAAGCTTAAATCCCCGTTTAAATAACTTATAAGATTGAAGTTTTTTCATCCCGTCCTCAGATGCCATACGTTTGTTCCAAACTGAGATGTATCTTTCTTTAAGGTTAGATTTTATTGAGCTAAGAAGAGCTGAAGATGCAAATTGCAACAAAAAGGTGTGGTTAAACATGATTCTATACCCGCACACCATGGCCATTTCCGGAAAAAGACTGCACAAGCGCACACTGCCTTTCCTTTTGAAACTCTCACAAAACCTATCAACCTATCATTACTGTTTCAACAGGGAACTCGAGGCTTGAGTATCATTTTCTGCCCCATAGAAAATATAAACACACAGTAATTTCCAGTCCTACTCCATGTTGTCTCTTTCCAGTCACCCTGCATTTTATTGTTCAGAGTGTGCGGTTATTAGATACATTTTTAACCACACCTTTTTGTTGCAATTTTGAAAAAGTTGAGCGCACAGTGCGGTAAATGGGTCGATTACGATAGGCTGAAAGTTGGCTTGGAGCATCAGTGTGACCTTGCTATTCAAAACTGAAAATGAAAATAACTTTAGGGGACTTTGGTCATTGCTACCTACTTTCTGTTACCAAAACCGATTTTTGTCGCACCTGCTTTAGCAAGGTGCAGTATAAGAGCTCACTTTTCCATCCATCCGTACGTACATCCATCCGTCAACAATTACATCAACCCTAGTGTTCAAGTCAATTTCTCACAAACTATGATACCTACAATCATCAAGCTTGATTTAAAGTTTCTTCTCAAAAAGTTCTCAAGGGCTGTTGCACTTATTTTCACCATTGACCTATATTTTACCTCTGCTGACTTAGAAAAATTTAATATCAAAATTACATTGACACTGGCGTTTAAGTCAATGTCTCACAAACATGACCTATACCGGTATTTTACGCTCTGCTGACTTTACATCAAAATTTTACATCAAAATTACATCAACCCTACTGTCGACCCTAGGATTTAAGACAATTTCTCACAAACTATGATACCTACAATCATCAAACCTGGCATAAAGTTTCTTCTTAGAATGTTTTGGAGGGCTGTTGCAATTATTTTTACCCTTGACCTATGATTTAAGCTCTGCTGACTTAGTAAAGTTTTACATCTAAATTATGTTGACCCTAGTGTTTAAGGCCATTTATTGCAAAGTATGATACCTACAATCATCAAACCTGGGATAAATTTCTTCTTAGAATAATTTTGAAGGCTGCTGCACTTGTTTTACCCGTGACCTGTATTCGATGCTCTGCTTAGTAAAATTTTACATCAAAATTACATTAACCCGGGCATTTAAGTGTATTTCTCACAAATTTCAATACCTACAGGGACCATGAAAATTAGTTCCAGCCAAGGGTAGCTCTACTGCAGCCATCCAGGGTTAAAATCTATATAAAGTGACCTCTAGGGACCAAGGAAAGAGTTCCAGCCAGGCAGGGTTAACCAGCCATCAGTGTTCAAACCTTGTAAGTTCTACACTGTATTTGGCTTCAATTTGGCACGGAGCATCAGTGGGACTTTGGTTTTTGTATGCCCGTTTTGAAAAGAACCAACATATTATGTCATGGCACTGTCCATCCATCTGTCTGTCTGTCCATCAACATTCCTGTGCGCGAAGTAACTCAGTAACCCTTAGAGATATCTTCATGAAATTTTGTAGGAATATGTATTAGGTTGAGGCAATGTGTTGCATACAAGAATGATTGCTCCCTCTTTCTTAGTTTTAGAGTTATGCCCCTTTGATGATTTGTTTCATGCCTAGTCCTGTGTGCACCAAAACTAGATAACTGTTTGGGATATCTTGCTGAAACTTCATAGCAATGTGTATGAAGTACCAGTGATGTGTTGCGTATAAAAATGGTTGCTCTCCCTTACTTTGCTTTAGAGTTACATCCCTTTGATTGGTTTTTATAGGGGCCTTTTTTGTCTATACTTATCTTGTGCATACCATAACTTGGTAACCATTTGGAATATTTTGATGAAATTGTCAATGTGCGTGATCACAAGACAATATCTAGCACATAAGAATGGTTGCTCTCCCTTACTTGATTTTGGAGTGACTTCCCTTTGATAAGTATTTTTTGGTGCCCATTAACTCCATAACTCTTTAACCCTCTGAAATGAAACTTTCTAGAAGTGTGTATGAGAATGGGGCTATGTATCATGAGCAAGAGCCACAACTCTGGCTTACTTACTGAATTATCTGCCCTTGCATAAATTTCCCATTTACAGCTGTAACTCCTAAACTGTTTGAAATATTCTAACGAAACTTAATGGTGATATTTATATTGTCAAGGGAATTTATTTGGACCAAGAATAACTCTAGTTTATTATTTATCTCCCTTGTTCTACTTGGGCATTTCTGAACTTCTAAGCAGCTTCACCTTGGAAGCTAATTTTTGGTACACTAGTTGTATTTGATGAGTTAAATGTTTGAATAATGTTGCAGTCATTAATTACAGAGTTGTTGCCCTGTTTGTCTGTGTGTCCATCATTTTGTTAACAATCTTGTTCATTCTGTAACTCCTTTATGAAACTAAAACAGGCTTATAATGGGCTGCTTGCGAAGCTCTTGTTAAAATTATAAAAACAAAACAAAAAACTAAAGAGGATGTGACTTTAAGTCCATGATAAACAGCTATGGTCATGACGGGACGGTCAGTTACCCTAACCACTTTATTTCTGGGCAGGCTTAGACTAACATGTGGAACTAAGTGCACATGCTCTCCGAAGTAACTGACAACTGCCATTCTTGAATCAAGGGAAGGAGAAACAAATGTATGTGACTGGGTCGGTTACCGAACCCGGGACCTCTGGTCTCGAGTCTGATGCACCACTGACTGCGCCACACAGCCTGGCGTCTATAGAGGAATTAAGTCACAATTATCTACTTAGATCTAACAAGTTTGATTTTGCTCAAATGCCAATATCTCAAGCAAACATAGATAGATTTTTGTCAGATTTGTTAAAGATGGTCCATGAATGGAGGCTTTTTTTCCAGTTTATGTAAATGGACCATCCAAGATGCTCACCAAGGGCCATATCTAAGCATGGAAATGGCAATATCTGAGCAAGTCCTGAACGGAATTGGAACAACATTCTGTCAGAATGATATTTGCATGAAGCAAATTTCAATATTTTGCATCCGATGGCCGCCATCTATCAATACTAAAAAAGCAAAAAAAAAAAAAAAAAAAAAAAAAAAAAAAAAAAAAATGAAATGAAAACGACAATATCTCAATAATCACTGAATAGGCTTTGTCCAAATTTGTGTCAGAATGATCCATGCATGTAGTTCATTCAAACTTCTCCAGAATAAAAAAGGCCGATCGCCTTGAGCGTTGGTATGTAGCATTGGGTACTCGAGTACTACTACAAAAGTAGATCAAAGGATGACCTTGTGTTGACTTTGACCTTTTTACGGCAAGGTAAAAGTTTCCTTTTTGATGCAGTAATATGGGACAATGTTAGAACATAAGAATTAATGATAAATATTGAAAATTTGGCCTAAACATCTGTATATACATCCATCTTAAGAAGTAGCCATATCAAGTGGATGGGAACGCACGTATATAGGTAACACCTATTTAATTCATATTAGATTTATAATGTATAAGACCAAGTGCCCATTAAATGATAAAAATGCTATTAACTAAATGTTACTTTTGTATTTCGGCAGCGAAAAGATGTCACAAGAAACGAAGAAAGTCGCCAGATGCACTCAAATGCTAAAACAAACTTTGTATTCGAAATGTATGGTGGCTGGTTTGTGCCATTTGTATTTTCGCTGCGAAAAGACGCCACGCGAAAAGACGAAACGACGAAACGACGCCATGCAAAAAGACGAAAAGACGCCAGGCGAAAAGACGAAATAACGCCATGCGAAAAGACGAAACCCACCACGCGAAAAGATGAAATTTCAGCGCGCGCGAAAAGACGAAAAAACGCCATGCGAAAAGACGTCATTTGAAACTCTGAATTTGTCGTCTTATCGCGTGTCGTCTTTTCGCGTGTCGTCTTTTCGCCTGGCGTCTTTTTGTCTTTTCGCGTGGCGTTATTTCGTCTTTCGTCTTTTCGCGTAGCGTTATTTCGTCTTTTCGTCTTTTCGGATGGCATCTTTTCGTCTTTTCGCGCCGTAAAGACGAAAAGACGCCATGCCAAAAGACGAAATAACGCCACGCGAAAAGACGAAATAACGCCATGAGACGAAATAACGCCACGCAAAAAGACGAAATAACGCCATGCGAAAAGACGAAAAGACGCCAGGCGAAAAGAGGAAAAGACGAAATAACGACACACAAATACCCTTTTATTGATAACTGTATTGATTCCTAATACTAAGACAGATTTGTCAGAGTAAATAATATAGACTCATATCAGACTACTGCAAACGCAGCTACAGAAGCAGTCTGATCACAGAATTTGCAACTGAAATGCTTTTTTAATATATCTTTTTGACAGCTAAAAATTGTAAGGGTAGACTATAAAATTAATGTGGGGTCGGCAACATTTTCGGTCAGTATGGTACCGTTAAGATTGAATAACAAATGTGTGCCTTGTTGACTGAGATCAAACACAGATCTAATCAAGATAATTAGTGTCAAGCAGCAGTCTTATGAAAATCAACTGATGGTAATGTGCACAACTCGTGGTGAATGTAGAATAATCAGTTTCTGGTGCCAGAAGGAATGTCTGGAAATGAAATTGGTCATTTCTTGTAGAATGATGCATATCTTTATCAAACTACACCATGTGGTTAAGAGTTATGAGCAATTTCACTCACTGACTACAGCGGAAGGACAAACAGACTGATGGACTTGCACAGCGATTAAAGTGCACACCTGTAGGTCGTGCAATACTGTTTAGACTTTCGTCACCGTTTTGCATGCCGGTGCCTGGACAATGTTAAAATACATAAGTATACAAAATTTGAACCATATATATACCACGGGGTTCAAGAGTTATGAGCATTTTCACTACTTGACCGTAAATTTTCAACTTGTGCTCAGCAAAGCCACGTCCATCAAAAAAGACGATTATGCATGCGAGTCGTTAGATAATGTTGACATGTTTAAGTATGCAAAATTTTATCAAAATATAGAATGCAGTTCAAGAGTTATAAGCGTTTTCGCTAACTATTAACGGACGGACGGACGGATGGACTCACACAGTGATTATAGTGCAAACCTGCGGGTTGTGCAATAAGAAGTTTTGCATACCAGTGGCTGGGCAATGTTAAATTACGTAAGTATACAAAATTTGAGGCAAATATACCAAGCGGTCCAAGAGTTATGTGCATTTTCAATAAAAGAGCTTGACCGGCAAAATTGATGCTCGGTGAAGCCTTGTCACTAATTTGCATACCAGTGGCTGGGCAATGTTAAATTACATAAGTATACAAAATTTGAAGCAAATATACCAAGCGTTCCAAGAGTTATGAGCATTTTCAATAAATGAGCTCGACCGGCCAAATTGATGCTCGATGAAGCCTCGTCACTGTTTTGCATACCTGCGGCTGGGCAATGTTAAATTACATAAGTATACAAAATTTGAAGCAAATATACCAAGCGGTCCAAGAGTTATGAGCATTTTCAATAAAAGAGCTCGACCGACCAAATTGATGCTCGGTGAAGCCTCGTCACTGTTTTGCATGCCGGTGGCTGGACTATGTTAAAATACATAAGCGAACAAAATTTGAACCATATTTACAACGGTTTTCAAGAGTTATGAGCATTTTCAGTAGTTGGTCGTAAATTTTCAACTTGTGCTCAGTAAAGCCTCGTCCATCAAATAAGGTTGTTATGTATGCGAGTCGTTAGAAAAAGTTGACATGTATAAGTATGCAAAATTTTGTTAAAATATCCCATGCGGTTCAAGAGTTATAAGCGTTTTTGCTAACTGATAACGGTTTTTGCTGATAACGGACGGATGGACGGACGGACTCACACAGTGATTATAGTGCAAACCTGCGGGTTGTGCAATTAGAAGGGATTTGCCACTGAAACTCTATTTTATCCGACAGAAAAAGTGAAAAGGATAGCTATAAGTATTAGCATGGCGTCGGCAATAATTACAGTTATTGATTCAAAAAATCTGGGCCATGTTGACTTAAAAAATTAGCAGACGCAAATTTACGCATTGAGGAGCGTAGGCAGACCTAATATGTTGTTGTAGCAAGCATTTTTGAGAAATACTGTCAAACCTGTCTTAAGGGGTCGCCCAAGGGAAGGACAAAAAGTGGCTACTTAAGACAGGTGACCCCTTAATACATATCATTTGTACTGTATTTTGGTTCACAGGACCAAGAAAAGGTGGCTGCTTAAGACAGGTGATCCCTCAATAGAGGTGGCCACATAAGCAGGTTTGACTGTATAGCTGAATGTATACACCTCCAAGAAAGATCTCTCTAATATTGAACATTCTGTCCCCTTCTGTCATATTTACAAAGGGGAACCACTTTTGTTACATTCTCTTTGCTTCCCAAGATAGGGAAGTGAAGCAAACAGAAAGTTAGATTCTTAAATAGGTCTACTCTTAAAGAAAAGAATTTGCTCCTGAGGACCAAATCTACTTTCAAGAGCTGACCCTCCTTAAGAAAGGAGGCTAAAATGCAAAATTGCTTCCCCTGAGAGTGGTCCCGTTCACCTTAAGCACAGATGCAAATATGTCGAAGCCTGTGTTTCCATGCATCCTACATAAAAATAACCGTTTTTCTGTTTTTTCTTTTTTTAAATTTGAACAAGTAGATTTTAATATCTCGAGCTGTATCATAACATACAGAATGGTTACCAATGCAGAGCCTGACCAGACCACTGTTTTCATAGGACACATATGTCCTAGGATTTAGGATCATAATGGTAACATGGTCCAAATTTATTACTTAATGCTTATTTAATGTATTTTCTGAGTAAACTGTGTTACAATATTGTTCAAACTGAGAGACCGAGAGAATTGGGTAAAACGTCCCACCAATGCTAAGGTATTATGAAGACAGGACCTCGCGGTTTAGAGTCACATCTGAAGGACCACTGAGGCGATTGTGTGTGTGTGTAAGTGTGTGTGTGTGTGTGTGTGTGTGTGGAGGGGGGTCGAACTGACTGCAACCGCTGGTCTAGTCTAGTCTATCCCATAATCTTGTGAGGTCGTTGGGGCACAACACTCCTTTTCCACCTAGTCCTGTCTTCAGCTGCCCTAGTTGAGCTCGCAAAATCCATCCCTGTCGTTTAAAGAAGACTTGAAGAGGAAGTAACAGTAGTTGCGCCCTTTGTAAAAATGGCGGAAGGGACACATTTTCAATATAAAATGGATCTCTCAGAGAGGTGCATTCAGATTAAAAATACTTTCTATAAGAACGTATTATGGCTTGAGTTGCAGCTCAATGATACCATAATATTTTTAAATATTGGAACACATATGCGTAAGCCAAAATGAAGTCTTATCAGGCTCTGCTCTGTCTGCGATTGGCACGTCTTTAGAAAACTATAAACTTGTTCAAATTTTGGGAGCTGCAGTTAAATGTATGTCAAATTAGGGAAAATACTGTATCATTATTTTTTCATATCATAACACTTACAGCGAAGAGCAACAATGTTTCAATGTTTGTATACACACCTTCGTCTTACATAGTTTGAGAGAGATTACATGGTCAACAAGTGGTTAATCTCTTAGGCAGTTTAAGATCAAAATTAAGATAGGATGAAACTTGTTTGGAGTATTTTACTCCAAAACATTAGGACGGCTCATTTTTTTTTTCAACCTGTTCAGTAGAAATACCATAATGACTACTTTCCTCATATTTTTGGTAATGTTTTTAAAAGAATAGTTTAGCGGCAAAAACTGCAAACCGTGATTAGTAGTTTAGTACACTTCTTTACAGATTGCATTCTGATCAGGGTCTACACAGTTTAAAAAAAACACGTGTCTAAGTATTCAAAGTATTAACTGCATTTAATTTAGGATATGTTAATACATCTTAATGCAAAACATGTGATGCGAAAAGACGAAAAGACACCATGCGAAAAGACGAAATAACGCCACGCGAAAAGACGAAAAGACGAAATAACGCCACGCGAAAAGACGAAATAACGCCAAAAATAGGGAAAAGACGAAATAACGCCATGCGAAAGGACGCCAGGCGAAAAGACGAAAAAGCGCCATGCGAAAAGACGACAAATTAAGAGTTTCAAATGGCGTCTTTTCGCATGGCGTTTTTTCGTCTTTTCGCCCTGAAATTTCGTCTTTTCGCGTGGCGGGTTTCGTCTTTTCGCGTGGCGTTATTTCGTCTTTTCGTCTTTTCGCGTGGCGTTTTTTTCGTCTTTTCGTATGGCGTCGTTTCGTCTTTTCGCGTGGCGTCTTTTCGCGGCGAAAAGACGAAATGGCACAAACCAGCCACCATAGAAATGACTTAAATTGCCTGACCATTGGTTTCATCCTGCATCGTTTACAAGTTTTGGCATCACTCTAAAGGGGCCTATTCTCACTGCATTTCTCTTCCTTGCTGCCATACTTAACTCCGTTCGTTAATTCTGAAACTGGGTTTTTCGCTGCTCATATTTCTATTATCTCATCAATCCAGGTAAGACTGCGCATAGTACTATGATAATACTAGACTTCCGCCGATTTCTCATCAACCTGTCCTCTGACTCTGTCCTTCATATGATGCTGGGCTTACTTGCACAAAAGTGCAAATAACAGATTTTCAATCCGAGACTAAGACCATCGGACAGGTTGGAAACCCCTTTAATACCGTATAAAGTGGTCGCTATAAATAGTTTAGTGTACGGGAGGGGTTAGTATTTTACCACATGTTCTGCGCGTGCTAAATCAGTCAGCGTGACAGCAAGCTAATCATCCGCGTAATTCTCACTCGATGTGAAATTAATGACACCGCATAACTTCACACTGGACAAGGTTTTCAGTGTTTCATTATAGTCCTTTGCCATCGGCAAACAACGTCTACCCGACGTCATATCAGCGTCAGTGCGGCGTAATGCTGTTCACTAGCGCTATTTTAACAAATATAACAGCTTTCCGAAGTATGTAATAAAGTTCTGAAGTTTCAAAACATATATTATCAATATCGAGTGAGAATTGCAAAGTTAAATACAAGGACAAAACCGTGCACCTCTCAATCTTACTTTAGCTGCCTTAAATCAGTCTACTCCTCCCCTCACCCCACCCCCCCTCTCACAAATATAATATAATAATATCCCCAACACTACCAACAACCCCTCCCCTCTATTAGTCTACCACCCAAACTCCCACCCCTCGACCTGACCTCTATCCCAAACACACACCTTCAATCTACCCCCCCCCAACCTCCACCCCCCAACCTCCACCCTAGTCTCTAGACACGCACACCTCCACTAGCATCGGTTTCAGTGGAACCCTATTTTCAAACTGGCACAAACGAATACACTAAGGTCTAAATGAAGATCCTTTGAAAGCAAGGAATATGGCAGATTCGGTTTAATTGAGTCTGTTCATGTGCAGTAATGTAATGGTGCAACACTGCCCACGCCTAGCACCGGCTTCAGCGGAACTCTATTTTCAGACTGATTCAGAATTAGGGTTCAAAATACATGAACTATGGGAAAAAACTGGGTCTAAATTTCAATCCTTAAATCCAGCGTTGACAAAACTGAAAACTGAAAAAAGTAGCGCATGCAGTAACTTGATTTTTGTTTGGGTTGGTGGTGGGGGTGGTGGGGGGGGGGGGGGGGGGGACGTTGCCGAAGTTCAAAAAGGCGCTTTTTTCTAGAATTCTGGAATCATCCTTCAGGAGCTCAGGTAGCTCAGTGGGTTAAGCGCAGGCCTACTGATCTAGCGGACCGGGTTCGAATCCCGCTTGAGGCGAGAATATTTCCAACCGTAAACGGGGTTCCATTGCACACAGCCTTTCATTATCATCGTCCCATCGTCCTGATATGACTGAAATACTGTTGAAAAGGACGTAAAATCGCAAGTCATCCATCCATACTGTGACTTTGCTCGAGGACCAACAATTATCACCCGAATGACCAGCGTGATATCCACATGGAATGTATGTGAATATGTATGACTTTAGGCTGTCAATTTTCATCAAATGGTCTTAGTTTGCGGACGGGTTTTTGAAATTGCTGTTTCATGCACGTAACTACAGCATCAGACGCCAGGCTAAGATACATGAGACGTTGATGAGAAATCGGCGGAAGTAGAGCTTTATCACTATGCACAGTCTTACGTGGATTGATTAGATGATAAAAGTATGAGCAGCAAAAAACCCAGTTTCAAAATTAATGAACGGAGTTTAGGAGAAAATACACTGCTCAAAGTGCTGAAAGTAGCACTTTATGCATCCATAAGTCTGTATAGATACACTGCTCAAAATATTTAAAGGAACAGCTGATATTTTCCCATAGACACTACTACAACACATACCCAGTTCCACGGCCCATAAATGCGATCGCTAAAGACCAAGAATTCACTATTCCTTTGCAGGAGTTGCAAGAACAATCACACTTTTAGACAACAAAAATTTCAATACAACTGATACCCAGATCATTTCCATGGAACAGATTTTGCAGTTTTCGATTTTTCTGAAAATGAGGCATTTTTCTGGAAGTCTATAAAATCTCATAAACTTGAGTTCAAAGTGATCCTTTCAAACAGGTCACCTTGTAAGACATTCAGCTTCATAGGCAAACTGATTGTGTTGATTTTGGTTGTAATTTTCATGCTTTCCCCCTGTTCTGAAATAATGCAATTTTTTACCAAAATTTCATTTGTACAAAAAACAGTCCATGGGCATGAGCAGGGTAAATATTGGATCAAAACTTGTATTGTCAGTAGCCTTGACTCTCTTTAAGAACACTGGCAAAAATGGAAAAAAATTGTCTTTGTCGAACAAAAGTAAATGGCCCTCAAAGTGGGAATGCGTTGCACTGTCGTCTACCGAAAAATATTTGGCATTCTTTCAAATGTTTTGAGCAGTGTATATGCTTTAACAGTGGCGATAGTGAGTGTTAGCCTGATATATTTCAGCTGTGCTTTTGGTATACAGTCAAACCTGCCTTAGGAAAGCACCCTAGGGATGGGCTTAAACTGTTTGCTTAAGGCAGGTGCATGCTTAATACATGTTAAATTACACTAAAAATGTCACTTTGGGACATGAATGTTTGGCCTTTTAAGATAGGTTTTGCTTAATAGAGGTGGCCTTTAAGACAGGTTTGCCTGTAATTATTCGATAATGAAATTAATTTACCGTAAGATAATTGTTTTTAAGCCGCCTCCATCCAACTTTAGGACAAGTCCATTTACCTGGTATACATGCGCGTTTTATATTGCTTTTCACTTGTTCTCGAACTTAAAGACACGGATAAATTTCATATACAGTGCTCTTAGAAATATTTCGGGCAGTCTGAGTAGAGTGGGTGGTGGTGGTTGGGGAGCGGGGGTGAGGGGGGGGGGGGGTTGTTCTTGCCTATTTCCAAAAAATATTAATGCTATCGCCTGTGGCAAGTGCTTCAAAACCTTTACCAATATAAAGTTTATGGAAAACGAAAGTTGAATTAGATACCAGTTAATTCAACAAATATACTACTGATTTATCTTTCCGGTATTCTGTTAAGCATGATGATAGGAATCCCACTGGTCACACAATGTTGAATCAACCTTGAATCAACCTTGATTCAACGTCGTAACACGAAACAAACCATTGTTTATGTTCTTTCTCTTTTTGAACGTAGCCGAAGTTCAAAAAGGCGTTTATTTTTCTAAAATTCTGGAATCATCCTTCAGGAGCCCCGGTAGCTCAGTGGGTTAAGCGCTGGCCTACTGATCTAGCGGACCGGGTTCGAATCAAGCTTGAGGCGAGAATATTTCCAACCGTAAACGGGGTTCCATTGCACACAGCCTTTCATTATCATCGTCCCATCGTCCTGATATGACTGAAATACTGTTGAAAAGGACGTAAAATCGCAAGTCATCCATCCATACTGTGACTTTGCTCGAGGACCAACAATTATCACCCGAATGACCAGCGTGATATCCACATGGAATGTATGTGAATATGTATGACTTTAGGCTGTCAATTTTCATCAAATGGTCTTAGTTTGCGGACGGGTTTTTGAAATTGCTGTTTCATGCACGTAACTACAGCATCAGACGCCAGGCTAAGATACATGAGACGTTGATGAGAAATCGGCGGAAGTAGAGCTTTATCACTACGCACAGTCTTACGTGGATTGATTAGATGATAAAAGTATGAGCAGCGAAAAACCCAGTTTCAGAATTAATGAACGGAGTTTAGGAGAAAATACACTGCTCAAAGTGCTGAAAGGAGCACTTTATGCATCCATAAGTCTGTATAGATATATGCTTTAACAGTGGCGATAGTGAGTGTTAGCCTGGTATGTTTCAGCTGTGCTTTTGGTATACAGTCAAACCTGCCTTAGGAAAGCATCCTAGGGATGGGCTTAAACTGTTTGCTTAAGGCAGGTGCATGCTTAATACATGTTAAATTACACTAAAAATGTCACTTTGGGATATGAATTTTTGGCCTTTTAAGATAGGTTTTGCTTAATAGAGGTGGCCTTTAAGACAGGTTTGCCTGTAATTATTCGATAATGAAATTAATTTACCGTAAGATAATTGTTTTTAAGCCGCCTCCACAAGTCCATTTACCTGGTATACATGCGCGTTTTATATTGCTTTTCACTTGTTCTCGAACTTAAAGACACGGATAAAGGCCTAGGGTCGATAAGGGGTGTTTTTGGCCCCATGTCCAAAATAATTTTTTCCGCTGTAAAGTTATTGTATAGTCATTTGGGCTTACAATTACGGGCATTGTTTTGTTATATAAGGCATGTTGCCATGGCAACGAGTTTTACAAGAACATAGGCTATTTCCTTCATTTTTATACGGTTGTCTCTCGTTGTGATTACATGAAACCATCTTTTGATTTGCTTGAAGTGATTTCAGTCTGCATATCACTGTATTATGGTTAATCGACATTATAAAGTGACGAACGGTAATTATCGCTCCTTAGTAACACGTGGACATCCTTAGCAACGATCTGAAAAGTTGGTTTAGTTGGGTTTTTTCCCTTTTCTATCCTTTTACCCTTATGTTTGTTTAGATTTGGAAAAAATAGAAATAATTGCAAACATAATACCGTCATGGTTCAGCTGACACAAACAAATCCTTATTTTATTTCAAAATTTTGTCCTTTTTATACGTTGTTTGTGAATAAAAATCTCTGTGACGTCATGTAGGCGAACAAGATTGACTTCTGACGTCATCGACCCCTAAGGAAAAAGACAATGCGTAAGGATGTTATCATAGAAGCTTAGCTTTGCACGAATCTCGCATCGAGCTTGTCTGACCGAATCTGTCACACAACCGCCCATATCACAGAGAGAAAATTACCCTAGCTGATTCATACTAGTTTGCGAGCAATCTATTAAATCTATTATTCAAATGACTCTTGTGAATCATTTTTATTGCTTTTACTTTTACTTTTTAAATGAAACACCAACTATTCATTCTGTATTTTGCATCCTTAAAGAAACAAATACGACATTCATCAGTTTCCCTCAGTATATAAGGCTAGCGCACGTTAAAGTCAAATACATGTATAAACTGCAAAACTAGTCATAAAACGATCCACCACGAGTGGTGTGAATCCCGTGAAAATATATCATCATAAACGACGAAAAGCATGGTACTTGTCTTTGCAAAGCCTGTATATTGGCTAATATACATACAATAAAACACGCTTGTGTGTGGTGTATATGTGTGTGAATGGGGTGGGGTGTGGGTGGGTGGGGGGAAGAGGAGGGCAGGTGGTCAAAGTGTTTGAAACCTGGAAAATCTGTCCTCAAAAAAACGATTTTGTTCTGGTTCTTGAATGAGGGTGGGGGGGGGTGGGGGGGGGGGGGGGGTGAGGGGAGGTGGTCAGAATGTTTGAAACCTGACAAATATGTCCTCAAAAAACGATTTTCGTCTGGTTTTCCATCGAATACCAAAATATAAACAAAAGCGAAACAAGGAGCGGGATCCTCGTCCTGTACATTGTATTTATACTATATATTAAAGTTTATAATAATTGGGCATGAGTTTTCCAACAGAAAATATTCAGGTAATTTTTTAACACTATTTATCAGGCAATAGTTTCTATTTTGTGTTAAAGCTTCATCCATAATGGCGAAGGGGTGGTGCAGTGGTGCAGTGGTGCTGGGTATAACTTCCAGTGCCCGGGCGTCCTACTCATGTGGATAATTGTAAGGCAAGGGCATACTGTGTTTGCAGTAAGTGCGGGTGGGGGTTGTTTGGACATTTTTCTCTCGTCTATCACTTCTCTCTTCTTTCTCCCTCTCTTTGGGAGACGGCATAGACTGAAATACTGTTTCAAAGGGCCGTTAAACCCAAAACAGCCAACTAAGCATAATGACGGAAGGGTAATGAAAGCTGGCAGAAATAGAAAAGAATAATAGCGAACTTACCCTTTTACGTCAGGCCCGGGAGGGGTTAACAAAATCATTTAAAAAAATCGTGATTAAAGATAAGAATAATATTAATAGTGTCATCATAATACAACATTAGCGTTGCAATGACAACTAATTCTGAAAAAGACATGCGTTAAGCTTCAGTTGGTGGTGGTTGGATACGCTAGGATGCCACGAAACATTCGGTTTGGGACATTCTACAGGTATTGGCATAAAGTTCCACTGCTCTATCAGTGGTATAAATACATAAAAAAAATTTATCGCGACGTATCGCTGGGAGATTCTCAACACGGATCAGTGATTACCACCGCCTTAATAATACTTGGCTCTAGAAAAAGAGGTTTTCTTATGATACTAGCGGAAGAATTAAGTTTGGGTACAGAATAATCATTTGAAACGATTAGCACTGAAGTTGCTGCAGTACGTATAAGCGAAAATGTGTTCATCTCTCTCTCTCTCTCTCTCTCTCTGGTCGACAGCTCATTGGGTTAAGCGCTAGCTTATGATCTACCTGTCCCGGGTTCGACTCCCGATGGAGGCTGGAAGCGGCAATCTTATAAACTGTAAACGGGAATACATTGCACACCACTGCCTTTCATTATCACGCTCCCATAGTCCTGGTATGACGGTGACTGAAATGCTGTTGAAAAGGGCGTAAATTTGCAAACAAGCCATTCATCAATTCTCTCTCTCTCTCTCTCTCTCTCTCTCTCAACGTGTACAAAATACACGCACGGTTACGACAGAAAGATCAAATGTTTACATCATACACGAGAGGTAAGAAAATGGTTCATGTTGATAATTAAGCATCACAAGCCTCTCTCTGCTCATTCTTTTAAGTGAAATATGTATACTTTTATGTAAATAGTCGATTTATGTAATTATGGTGGAGCCCCGACGGAATGATACTTTTACCAGTGAGAAAATGTATGCAAAAGAAGACAGATGATGATATTAACCCTCAGGTCTCGAGCAAGAAGAAAGAACATGAAAGCTTAAAATATACATTGAAAGGTTTATAACTGACACTATTGGTCAAAAAGCGATAAATTTCTCTTGGTTACCATGGCAACAGCATAAAAGCAATAGAAGTGGATCCATTTTATTTGTTTCAATTCAGGAGCAAGAAGAAACAACATAAAACCTTGAGAAGTAGCCATACTCAAAGGTGTTTTATTGATTTTGCTGACCAAGAAACGAGGATTTGTCCTTGGTTTCCATGACAACGACATTAGTGCAAGAGGAATACGCTTTGCTATTTGATTTTTTCAATCCTCAGTTCTCCAACAACAAGAAACAAATTAAAACATTCAGAAAGGCCGTTTTTGAGTGTTTTACATGTAAATTAAACTGATTGCCTAAACACACGTGGAATGATCATGGTTACCATGACAACGGTACAATTACTGTTACAATGGAAACGAACTTTATTATAGGCGTGACTCACATAAATATAATTACATAATGTCTTACGTCATCAAACTCTCTTAGTTATGTCAAGCTCAAAACGGCTTTTGCCAGCCTTAGATACATTATCCAGGTTGCAAGGCGCACGTGGCTCGAGGACATATTTTATTTTTAAAAACACCTCCACATGCAACAAACAACAAGAAATTTTTTGTCAAAGTTCCTTTTTGGTAACAAAATCGTTTGCTAAAGTATGATGTTGTTTGTCGAATGTGGAGGCATTAGAATTATTGTCTGAATACATTAAAATTGGCTAAAAAAGTGCAAAAAAGCGAAAATGTAGCATTTTTGGAGCGTTACCATGGCAACGTCGTGAACAGAACTTAAAAATAGACATTTGATTTGAAAATAACGTACCATAACATATTCATATTAAAGAATTTTAAGGCCAATATTCAAATTTTATTTTCTATGAAATTTTGAGGCCGAAATTGATGCTTATCGACCCTAGGCCTTTCATATACAGTGCTCTTAGAAATATTTCGGGCAGTCTGAGTAGAGTGGGTGGTGGTGGTTGGGGAGCGGGGGTGAGGGGGGATGAGGTTGTTCTTGCCTATTTCCAAAAATATTAATGCTATCGCCTGTGGCAAGTGCTTCAAAACCTTTACCCATATAAAGTTTATGGAAAACGAAAGTTGAATTAGATACTAGTTATTTCAACAAATATACTACTGATGTATTTTTCCGGTATTCTGTTAAGCATGATGATAGGAATCCCACTGGTCACACAAGGTTGAATCAACCTTGAATCAACCTTGATTCAACGTCGAAACACGAAACAAACAATTGTTTATGTTCTTTCTCTTTTTCTTTCTTGGAAGAGAAACTACTATTTTCATAAAAGTCTCACCTTCAGTAAGGCGTAGCGAGATGAAATCCTGCCAAATCCTGTGTAATATAAACGTTGTTGTCACCTTAGATCACCTTTCTGCAAATTAAGTTGTACGGCGATATCGAAACTACAAACTATGTCTTGACTTGCACAGAAGAGTGTACTGATTTTAAACCCGGAAGTTTTATCCAACTAATGGTCTGGCGGTTGAGTAAGCTAATAGTTGTTATTGTCGGAAAATTTTGTAATATTTACTGCGGGTAGATATTTTCCGACGTTTCAATAATCAAAAACTTCTGGTCATCTGTCTTTGTTTTCAAATCCTTAGAAGAATAAAAAGTCAAACCTCATATGAGATCATATCAGTATAATAAATCAGTATAATAAATTGTGCAAAACCATAGCTTTTGAAATTTAAGTTAAGTAAACAAGTTTAGCTTTTGAAAAAGCTTGAGAGGTTATCCCTTAGCAAATGAATCTATAGGATGCAAGTGGTAAAGCAGAAACATGGCAGCAATACAAGTTAATTTTATTGTATTCTTGGATTTGTTGAAGCTCTAGGTAAGTGGTGAGTTTGACAGTTTTCTATTTGTCTGGTGATTGCTTGTAACAGGTGAGCTTCAGTGCTATCAACTTTTGTTAGGGACGAGTCATTTATTATCAGGTGGGGGCCGGGTACATTTTCATACGGTTCACCAAAATTTTCCGACCCCCCCCCCCCCAGTCTCACCAGAATTATTTTTCCGACCCCCCCCCCAGATAGGTGACAAAATTTTTTATGACCCCCCCCCCCCCCATCCCCAGTGCCAGCTACCCTTCATGCACACATACCATATTACCTGTTCTATGTCAGACTGACCTCAAACCTTGCTGTATTCTAACAGGTTAATGATATGTAATCATGGTCTGTTTAAACTTTGTCTGCATTTCTTGCACTTTTTTTTCTGCTTATGGCCATCCAGAAATCTGTTGTCGAATGCTTAATAATAATATCAATTGGGCCTCTGGGCGATGGGGTCTGGGGCACAGCCCCCAGAAGCCACAGTGTTTTTGCTGATGAAAAGGCGGAGAGCTGATATCACAAATGCAGGCATTAAATTTAAATGAGAACGAAATCATCTACTTGACATGATTTTTAGACATTTCATACTGTTTCAAGCAAATCAATGAAAAAGATCTGTTTTTTGATATGAAGGTGGCCAAGTTGTTTTTGCGTTATTTCCATAAGTGTTTTAAGTTTAAACTTTGAGTTTGAAAGTAAAGGGGGGTCTGGGGTGCGAAGCCCCCCAGAAGTGGAGACATTTTTAAAAATTAAGACTGATGGAAGAATTCTGACCCCCAATATGCCTAATAAAATATATGACCCCCCCCCTGCTCCAAGGCTTTTTTTATTTCCGACCCCCCCCCCCCAGTACATCACAAAAAAAAATTCCGACCCCCCCTAAATGTACCCCCCCCCCCACCTAATAATAAATGACTCGTCCCTTAGATGACCTGTACTGTTAAGTAATGGCTCTCCGTAAGTGGACTGTACTCTCTGGTAAGTGCTTGTATTAGGTGAGATTCTTGTATTAGTGGACATGAAGTCTTTAGGATAAGTTTTACAGCTCATGTCTTAGCAATGCTGGAAGGGACCCTGCAGCTGGGTGCACCAAACTATGGGAGCAAGTACCGGTAAATAGTGGGACCTGCATTTAGCGTTAATCAAGTAGAACTTGTAATTGATCTGCACTGTAAAGTGCTAACTGAACTTTCAGGTAACTGTTTGTATAAGGTGACACAAAGGGTTTTAAGATATAAACGCAATAAAGATTATGCATTAGCAATGCTGGCGAGAACCCTGTAGCTGGGTGTGCGAAATGTAGAAGTACCGGGAGATAGTGGGACCTGTAGGAAACGGCGAAAGCAAAGCAAAAAGAAACGGCGTACAATCGAGTACGAATTCCTATCTTAATATGGTTATCCCGAGGATAACCAATAATGGAGTAACGATCACTATAACTCCGGTGACCTTATTTATCGAACGTAGCACCTCCTTGAATGAGGTATTTGGCGTGTCACAAATAAATAACACAGAAAAAAATACTGTCATGTATACACTTAAATATTTTTACAGAAAAATGGCAGGCTTAAAGTAAAGACATGAACAGATCTATTTATGTAGTCACTTTAAATCTGCAATTACGGATGTGTCTGAGAGAACTACTCAGTCTGTTAAATAAATGTCTCTATTTTTGGCTTGCAAGCCATATAGATTGAAAAGCTCGTTCCGGTTTGAGACTGCATTTGTTCATGTTGTTCTTCACATATACGAACGTTTCATTGCAACAAGCGGAGAACTCGTCCGACTTAGTCTGTTTATATCCATAGCTGGTTTACCCACGGTGCATAACCATATCGGACGCTATCTGTGAAAATCTGCGTTACTTGACTCTATCTGTGAGTGCTACGGACTCTATTTGTTACTTGCCATGGACGCTTCGGCGATTCAGTCGAAGAAAAAGGGACAAAACGTGTAAGTACTGGGTTTCATGGTTTCCACGGAACACATACCTTATTTTTCCTAATATTTCCGTCGATATTATTCAGCTAGCGATGTTCAGTGCTTGTCATCAGTGAAATCAAATGCAGCGTGATAGTGCAGGAGCGTACATGGCCCATGAAAACAAGGAAAAACTCAGTGTTTTTATTTGTAGGTAATGAATTTTGTCCTTAATTTACGAAGATAATTTTGTTCTTGATAATTTACACATGTCGTTAGGTGCCTAAATAAAATCTTTACGTTAATATCAATGTTTAAAGGACACCACCCATTATTTTCAATGTTCCGGATTCTATTTGTGTCTCCAGAATAATGTAATTTTACGCCAACGGACAGATGTTGTCCTCAAGGCAACGGACTATACTTGTGAGCAGCGGACCTTACTTGTGATATTTGTTTTCTTTTTTTTCAGCCAAAAACGTCGTAAAAGATCAAACTTGTGGTTGCATCAGCCAAAACGGCGAAGGCTAAGTCCCGAATTTGAAAATAAAAGTCCTGCGGCGCATGCTCAATTCGTGTCCACAGTAGATTGCCAAAATGAGGCCATGTCACCCACAACGGTTCACTCAAAAGATGTAAAGAAAATTGACAGTGCTCTTTCCATTTATGGGTTTCTTTGACCTAATATCATGCATATAGTTACACCAACCTATAGATGTTGTTCATAATAAACCGCAACTCTACGTGTCCACCACCGTTTGTACTTATAACTATTCTATTCATTCTATTCTATCCCATAACCTTACTAGGTCGTTGGTGCACCACAGATGACTTCGAAACAACCCCTTTCCACCTTGTCCCGTCTTCAGCTGCCCTAGCCGAGCTCCTGTCCACTCCTTGATATTGTCTTCCCACCTCCTCCTCCGTCCACCCCCTCCCCCCTCCCCTTTCACTGTGCCCTGAAGAATTATCTTTGCTAAACCAGAAGACCTTGAGACGTGGCCAAACCACCCCAGCCCCCGCCTCCCGACCAGCGTCAGGAGCCGATCATATTCTCCAATGGCTGCTTGGAACTTCCTGCGAACCTCCTCATTGGTTATATGGTCCTTGTACGAAATGTTCAGTAACCTTAGGTAGCATCTCATTTCAAAGGCCTGCGTTCTTTTCTCTAACTCTGCTGGCAAGGCCCACGATTCACAGGCATACAGAAATATGGAATTGACAAGGAAGCGCATAAGTCTCACCCTTAATCCAAGAGACATGCTGCTATCTCCAAATTGGTTTCAGCTTGGTAAGAGCTGAAGTGGCTCGTGCAATCCTTGAGAGAACCTCCTGTTTTGGGCCATCATCTGAGACAACTGACCCAAGGCATTTGAAGCTGCTTACAGTGCCCAGCTTCTGCCCTTTTACCTTGATCTCCCTCTGGATGCCATCTGCGCTGTTTGTCATCAGTTTGGTCCTCTTAGCACTGATCTCCATCTTACACCTTGTGCAGGTTTGGTCGAGACTCTCAACTAGAGCTTCTAGTTCCTGCTCTTCCTCAGCTAGAGCGTCTATGTCATCGGCAAACCGCAGATTGGCAATGTCTCTGCCGCCCATGCCCGCCCCCGCCACATTCTTCCAGAGTATCAGACATGATCCGTTCGAGAAAAATGTTGAAGAGGGTGGGTGACAGAAGACATCCTTGTCTTACTCCAACTGTTGTTCTGAACCATTATCCTGTGCTGCCATTGATCAGGACTGCCCTTGTAGCCTTGTCGTACAGCTGCTCAATGGTGCGAACTAGACCTGCACCGACATTGCACCTCCGCATGGTGGCCCATAAGGCTGCATGCCATACCCTGTCAAAGGCTTTTTTGAAATCAATGAAGACACGGCACAGATTCTGCTGATGTTGGAGATATTTTTCACACAGGACTCTAAGGCTTAAGATCTGTTCTGTGGTGCTCCTTCACGCTCGGAACCCAGCCTGTTTCTCAGCTGCGATTATCTCTTCGGCTTGTGGTTTAAGCCTGTTCAAGCTGACTTTCATCATGACATATAACTGCAACTGCAAAAAATATGTATACGCGCGTATTGAAACGTTGATTCATTTCTTCGGCTTTGAGGTGACCAAAACCCTCTGAAAAGTTTAAAAATGTGTGCAAGAAGAGGAATAAATCAATCATGAACGATATCTAAATAGAAATCTGCCTCGTGTTGATACCATTTTCGGATCACTAGCCAAATGTAGGCCCATGCTTCTGAAGCACAGATAGTTTCCGATGATATTGGCAGATAGAGTCCGTGTGTGAAGCACGATTAGCCGCTGATAGAGTCTTGTGCCAGGCGCATATAGCATCCGGTGCCATTGTAAAAGGTAAAAAAATCCGATATTCTTCAAAAAGGAGATATTCTTTCAACTCAGAGCCTTACAACATTTTAAATTCATTCATTAGGGTCAAACTATTCGAACCGATCTGTTCTCTTTCCATTGCGTTCGCAACTGATCGGCGTTCAAAGTGGACACACTCTTCAAAATTGTCAAATCTTGACCTTCATTCCAGCTTGTAGACTCAAAAGTAAATACGAATTCGGCATAACAGCTATAGATACTGGAAGACACGGATGTCTGATGTTCCGTGCACCTTATGCCCCATAAGAAAATGTGTTGTTTACAATTAAATTAGAGTTTATTAACACCCACCCTTACCTCGTTTTCCATTTTGTGACGGATAGAATCCTAAACTAACGCAAATAGACTCCGAAATACACAGATAGAGTCCAGTTTTCACAGATAGCGTCCGATATGGTTAGGCACCGTGTTACCGCATCTGCTAAAAATAACAGCTGGAATTTTATTGGCTTGCCGTCTCGGCGGCAAGCCAGTATTCAAGTGGTTTAGTGATACCGAGTTATTTTCGGAAGAAACGATACGTCACACTTAGTCGGAAAACACCTGGAGAGTGTGTACTGCAGTGTTTATATATAGCAATAGCGCAAAGCATTAGCTTTTCCAAAAATCATGCAGCGGCGTCGCGAAAAATAGGCCTTAGGGCATCGCATAATCTGACTGGTCAGAGCAGCCGGCACACTGTCCAGCGCCGATGCCTTCATGGGATCTGATCAGTCTTTTCGGCATAAATATTCTTCATGATAATCCATGATGCAGACATCTTTCATGCTGAGGATAGACTGATAAGACTGCGCTTATGCCGGAGTGGGCTAATATGTGTATCTGTAAAAACTGAAAGAGCAGAGTTCAAATTTATTGTTAAGATTTAGAAACAAGCGCTTTTGACGATTTTCTTCTCTTATCACATTAACTGAAGAAATGTATTCCATCTATCTAGAGTTTATAGTTTATTAAAGTCTCATTTTGGTGTACAACATCACAGTACATACATGTTTATATACAAACATATAAAATACACCAAACCATTCTGTACAGAATTATAAGAGACTATGTACATCATGCATTACATATAGATTTATCTTATCACCGCGGATAAAGGCTCCACAGGGGTAAAATAATAATAATAATAAAAAAAATACAGCGAACATTGAATATTTTTTCCACTTACGTGGCACTGCATCCATGGTGTCAGAGTACAGTCACTTCCTAAAAACTACACACTGGAATCAATGGTTTCCCCCTCCTCAGCCACACGGCGTATGAATTTACCAAAAGCGGCACAGTCAGGTAAGGTACAGAGAAACATGTGGCGGAAACCAATGTCCAAACAGCATGCCCCCCCCTCGCCCTGCACCGACTTTGTGCACCGTAATACATGCTCCGTGAGGATGAAAAAGGGAAACACTTTGGAAAAAAAAAGTCTACTATGTGGGAAAAAATCAGACAGTTAAACGAATAAATATGCTGGAAGTAAACAGAATTTCCGCCGTGTGCATCGAAGATAAGCATTTCAATAAATGCGTGGCTTAATTGCTTGTATGTAGAACTGACCGTGTTATATATGTAAAAGTCGGTAGTGTCGGTGAGTACTTAACGCTTACGCATTGCAACAGGCCTTTCCATGGCGCAAGGCGATATATTATGTCCACATTTTTAACCATCTGATAAATTTTCTTTTGGCCATCAACATGTTCATGAATAGCCTGAACAATGATACAGAAAAAGGGGACAATTCAGAGTTTTTAACATTTGAAACTCAGAATTGTTAAAATTTGAAACTGTTAGGGATTCATTGAAAGCTTTATGACAAGGGAGGGGTTGATGCGATGATGCTGGGTATAACTTCCAGTGCCGGGGCGTCCTACTTATTTAGATTATAGTAGAACAAGGGCCTACTGTGCTTGTGGTAGGTGCGGGTTGGGGTGTGTGGACATTTTTCTTACTTTTATAACACTCTCTAATGTTGCCTTCTTAGTTCAGCTATACAAATGTACAGAGAAATATTTACACTCAACGACGATTTCCTTAGATGAACCTATACTTGGCTGACGATGTTCATACATCCACGAACAACACACATTCATGCAATCTTACGCGTAGGCAACGTCGCGGATACTTCAAATAGATGATTGGCCGACGTAACGATTGATATACGTCATGTCATAGTGACGGCTGCTGTACTTCATTACCAAACACGTAACTATTATTCGTCCTTTGCTTGGCGTTTAATTAGTCAGAACTTCACGAATGAGTAAATAAAACTGATGTAAAAACATAGCATACATATAAAAGATAAATTCATTTGTCGGGAGTTCATGGAAATACGAACGCAATAGGTTCCGTGCTTTGTTGTTCCCAAATGGTGTAAAGCAAGTTATTGTCAAAACAATAACAGCATGCATTTTCTTCTCAGAGTGTCAAAGTTTTGTTCAGTCACTACCACTGATGCCACTTAAACCAAAAATAAACTTCAGTAAATATTAGTTTATTTCTTCTTTTGATGCCAAGTTCAGACGTGCCAAGATTCCATAGACATGGGTTTGAAACAGTCTTTCCTAAAATTTTGATTCAGACTAAATGTGACTCAACAGCCGTAAAGAAAAGACTTGAAATAGGTCCATATAGTTATTTATCTTGAGGCATGCCTATTACGGCCGGCCAAAACGTTGGAAAACTGTTGTTTTTTTTGTTGTTGTTATTGTGTGTGTGTGTGTGTGTGTGTGTGTGTGTATTTCCTCAATTTGTTTTTAAAATTAATTCTACACTTGTTTTTACCTTACACCCGTGAACAATGCCACCATTCAAGAAGTTAGAAATTAAATACTTTGCTAAATAAAAGTAAGCAACAGAAAGTGCACTAACAATCGGGTTCACTTCAAAAATAACTCTTGAAAATTTCACTGTTTTAGCTGTGCAAGCCTTCCTTTTAAAAGGAAATTTTATTCTATTTTTGATCGCATTTTCGCCAACGGTCAGCACTTTCCGTACACATGACGCTAATCGTACAAGAATTAGCTTTTCCAAAAAGCTTGCTGTTTTTAGCATACAGCGGTGTTTGGGCGAAAAAAGGCCGTAGGGTATTGTGTGATGTAACTACGTAGAGCAGCCACCACGCTCGAGCTGATGCATCCGTGCAGACTTATCATAGTCTTTCTTTTTCGATATTCATATTCTCCATGATCCAGGAATACGTCATGCTGAGGATGGATTGATCAGACTGCGCTGATGCGTCTGGAGATTTGTGTATCTGGAAAACCTGTCAAAGCAGAAAAAATCAACGTTCAAATTTATTGTTTAAACTCAACTAGCAGGCGCTTCTGGAGATTTTCCTCATCACTCATTACCTTTTACCAAATAAAGTATCCCATCTATTTGTGTGTGTGTGTGTGGCTAATATGCACAGTGGCCGTGTTAATATATGCAAAATACGGTAACGCCGGTGTATAGGTAACGTGTATTCATTGTAAAGGCCATGTCGATGGCAAGCAGCGGTGTAATGTACTCAATTCAACATCTAATACAATACCGTTTGTCCATTCATGAATAGTCTGTCCTTGAAACCTCTTGTAGGAATACAGGTAACGAAAAGAGTGGACAATTTCAGAACCGTTGAGATTTTAATCTCTCCGAGGGATTCATTGACAGTTTTTAGACACTGGATAAGCCACTGGTCTATCTCTCTCAGCCAGAACCGAACCAACACCCGAAACTATGGAAACATGCCACAACGCCTCGCCATGTCTCCAAAGAAGGCAATGGGTATTCCTTCGAATGACAAAGTGATCGCTTCAGTCGTTCGGGATTCATAAAGTGTTCGCATGTTAACCACCTGTTTAGGGGCAGGTAAATAGTGGGGAATGCGAGGTCAATTACTGAAGCAGCTGAGACAGAAAATCAAGATCCATCGCCGAGTAAAGTTATCAAAGGCGTGTTGTCTATGCATTTCTGTTGATTACTTCCACCATTTTCAAGAATTGACTGGAAAGCAGTTTGTCAGTGATTATGACGTCATTTTGGTTGTCCTGGAATTTCTTGACATGCAAGAAGAACCTTTGTATGCAACTGGAATCCAAACACTGCAGAATCGCTGGCCTAAGAGGGGATTTAGTTAAAAAATAAGTTGTAACGAGACGTGTACGATAACAACTTCATAATTAGGCTAAATTTCTTTTTGTTTAGTCCTCATACGCTAGTTCTCGTAATTCCCCTTCCGTTGGTATTAACCCAGCGGGCACATAACGTCAAAATGATGTCGATGCCAGGCGCTTACATCGCAGTGCGACGTCAGTAAAAACTCGGCAAGCCTTTCCCGGAAAGGAAACTTTATTTTAGAAGTCGTACGACTGGTGCAGTTTTTTTTAAACACACCTGGTTCACTATGTATATACAAGGGCTGTTACGAAACGAAAATCAGTCATCCCATCGGGCACATGACTTCCAAATAAGGTCGAACTGGGTCGAAACGACGTCATACATCGTATGAACGTCAATTCGACGTCATGTGCCCGCTGGGAAGGATCATAGAAGGTAATTGGTTAGGTTGAACTATCAGACTCTAACGCTAATGACTCACAATCTTGCAGCCGGACCGCGTAGCGCAGTCGGTAGGGCACCTGACTTGTAGGCCAGAGGTCCTGGGTTCGATACCCGGTTCGGCCACTTACTTTCATTTCCCCTTCCGCTGATTCAAGAAGGGCAGTTGTTAGTTAATGGTGAAAGTAAGTGCGACATGACCATATATAGCTATTTACCGTGGACGTTCAACAATAACACAACAACAACAAAAACACAATCTTGCACGCGACGGTCCATGTCGGATCTTAATCGTTAAGATCTGACTTGACAAGGGAACGGAACAGTCAGCAAATACAGGAATCGCCTAGTGACTCACCTATATTAAACTTGTTCCAAGATACGTTTACATTAATATGTTTGGTGTCGCGTGATTCCCTAAGATTCATAGATCAAAAGTGCAAAGGGAAATGGTTGGCGACGGTGTGGAGATTTTGGTAGCGCTCTAACGCCTTTCGGTAGCGCTGCCAAAAAAATCGGCCAACTTTTAAAAGCCGCAACCAAAAAACATAACTGGGACGTTGTAATGCCATAAGATGAAACAAAGTGGAAAGATCTATGGTATTGCACCTGCCTTGCGCACAAGTTCTACTCAAGTGAGTCGAAAGTATGACAAGACCGGACTGACGGGAGATTGGCCCTGTGTCGCATCTTTATTAAGCAGGTGCGACCAGCCTATGAACCAAGTGAGTGAGTGAGCGAACTCGGGCTTAACGTGCCACTAACATATACAAGAGAAATAAAAACGCTACACCGAAAATTTAAGATATTAAGCTTCAATAATAAAACCAGGATGCTGATTTTAATATATGATGCTATAATTATCAAATGGCTTCCCTTTACTTTGTCTTTTCTCAGTATCTTCTCCGTCTGGATTGTGTCGTCACATACTGCGTAATTTTCATAAAATGGTTATGGTTATTAATGCACACTTTCAAAGCAAAGATTCCTTTGAAACTGAATGCGCCGGATGAGTTACTTTGCAAACGACTGAACGTTTTGAATCCAGTCTTGACAATGCGCCAGCCAAAGATTTTTCCTTTAGATTTGCCACGTCACGTTTTGTTTGTTTATAATAATGAAAAACAAAATTTTTATTTTGCCAAAACGTAGTCCATCTGAGCAAAATGGGATGTAATCAGACATTCCGCAGATACTCGTTTTGTCAGAAAACGAAAACTTGAATAAATTATTAGAAACGCCGGAAACGTAAAAAGTAGCTGACGTTAACGTAAGCTGATTTTGACGTTATTTATAGAGGCATGCACTTCTTTTTATCTGATTATCATTTCAAACACATTGCTACATGTAACAGTAATCACTTTTTGTAAAGTAGAAGAACCAGTTTCTCTATCTAATACTTCAAACAGTATCACATGTATTTTCCATTGAAAAAGTGTTCTATTCTATTCTATTCTATCCCATAACCTTACTAGGTCGTTGGGGCACCACAGATTACTTCAAAACAATCCCTTTCCACCTTGTCCTGTCTTCAGCTGCCCTAGTTGAGCTGGCAAAATCCATTCCTGTCCACTCCTTGATATAGTCTTCCCACCTCTTATTCTGTCCACCTCTTCTTCATTTTCCTTTCACTGTGCCCTGAAGAATTGTCTTTGCTAAACCAGAAGACCTTGAGACGTGGCCAAACTACCTTAGTTTCCGTTTCTTGACCAGCGTCATGAGTTCATCATAATCTCCAATGGCTGCTTGGATCTTCCTGCGAACCTCCTCATTGGTTATATGGTCCTTACGAAATGTTCAATATAACCTTCGGTAGCATCTTCTCAAAGGCCTGCGTTCTTTTCTCTAACTCTGCTGTCAAGGTCCACGATTCACAGGCATACAGAAATATGGAAATGACAAGGGAGCGCATAAGTTTCACCATTGATCCAAGAGATATGTTGTTATCTCTCCAAATTGGTTTCAGCTTGGTAAGTAAGCAAGTAAGTAAGGTCTTTATTTAAAGAGGGTAACTCAATTGGCGAACCAATCTTCCTTGAGACCCTCTGATAAGACATATAAATAAACATACAATATATACAAAGTGCAATTTGAGACAAAAAAAAATTACAATACATCTACAGATACTAACAAAAGAAAAACTCTCTCTCTCTCTCTCTCTCTCTCTCTCTCAAAGACATGTACAATATTCATGTAAATGATAAAATGATACGTCTATTAAGAAAATGAAAATGTCTTCAGTATTTAAATATCATATAAGGTATGGCGGTGGGGAAGTAAAAAGAGCTGAAGTGGCTTGTGCAATCCTTGAGAGAACCTCCTGTTTTGAGCCATCATCTGAGACAACTGCTCCAAGGTATTTGAAGCTGCTTACGGTACCCAGCTTCTGTCCTTTCACCTTGATCTCCCTCTGGATGCCATCTGCGCCGTTCGTCATCAGTTTTGTCTTCTCAGCACTGATCTCCTTCTTTTTATACCTTGTGCAGGTTTGGTCGAGACTTTCAACTAGAGCTACTAGTTTCTGCTCTTCCTCAGCTAGAGCATCTAGCTTCTAGTTCCTGCTCTTCCTCAGCTAGAGCATCTATGCCATCGGCAAACCGCAAATTGGTAATGTTTCTGCCACCTATGCTAACCTTTCCTTCATGTTCTTCCAGAGCATCAGACATGATCCGTTCGAGAAAAATGTTGAAGAGGGTGGGTGACAGAAGACATCCTTGTCTTACTCCAACTGTTGTTCTGAACCATTCTTCTGTGCTGCCATTTATCAGGACTGCACTTGTAGCCTTGTTGTATAGCTGCTCAATGGTGCGAACTAGATTTGCACTGATATTGTACTTCCGCATGGTAGCCTATAAGGCTGCATGCCATACCCTGTCAAAGGCTTTTATGAAATCAATGGAGACATGGTCCAGATTCTGCTGATGTTGGAGATACTTTTCACACAGGATTCTAAGGTTGAAGATTTGTTCTGTGGTGCTCCTTCCTGCTCGGAACCCAGCCTGTTCCTCAGCGATTATCTCTTCGGCTTGTGGTTTAAGCCTGTTCAAGATGACTTTCAGCATGACTTTGCTTGAATGACTGATGAGGCTGATGGTTCTGTAGTTCTGGCAGATCTGTAGGTTGCCTTTTTTGGAAGCGTAATAATCAGCGACTGAGTCCATGGGGTAGGCCAGTCTCCTGTTCTCCAGATCCTGTTAGAAATATCTGTTAAAACATCAATCATTGTCTCCCCGCCAGCTTGAACAAGTTCTGCTGGTATATTATCAATTCCGGCAGATTTCCCCTTCTTTACTGCTGCTACTGCAATCTCAACTCCCTCACGAAGGATCGGTTGTTGATCTTCTTCTTTCGGGGGCTGATTGCAGTCCAGAACCGCATTGTCACTGTAAGTCTCATGGTTGTATAGTTTTGAGCAATATTCTGTCCATCTGCTGAGAATCTCTTGTTCCTCTGTCCCATGCATGGAGCTAGCTAAGATTCTTAGCATCATTTTAAACGGACAGCGAAGATTCTGATCACACTGGGCCAGTTTGTTGTTTTTGTCGTGTCGCGGCTCAATTTAGGTTGACATAGCATCACAATTGTTGTCCGGTAGTTCCGATTCTTTCTAAAGGCATAAATGCATTGCTTCTGGAAATTTCATGTCTTCTATTGCCTTTTGTGGGGCCGTGATATCAGTTTGTCTCCACTTGTCGCTGATCTCAACTGCCCTATGAAATGGTGCAAAAGTTTATGGTTGCTCTATGCCATGGCATCGTCCTGCTCCTTACGGCCTCGCATTTGCGGCCCGTTAACTACTCATTGGGTTTGACTATGCCTATTTAACACACCGGGTAGGCGGCAATCGAAAACGCCCTTAACAATCGATTAACGCGGATCAAAAACCGTTAGACACAGCGTTTTCGATTGCAAATTGTCGTCAATTTGCAATCGAAAACGCTGTGTTTTTTCAGGACCCTAACAGCGTTTTTTGGTGTTATTTTTCTTTAAAACTGTCACTCGACATTGTCATACACAAAGTTAATCCACTTGTAAACATTGATGCCCCTGTGTGCGTTCAACATTACAATTCCTATACCCAAGCCAAACGATATCGACCCAAGATGATTTAACCACGGGGGTGAAGGGGGGGGGGGGGGGGGGGGGGGGGAGAGAGGAGGGGGGGCGGTCACTTCCATTATAAAGCAGGGTATATATGTGCCGCTAGAATAGCCCTACTTTTTTGATCTGCCAGATACATACGATTTTCGTTTATGGTTCCCCGTTGAGCAATAGAATTACGCAACAGTGAGACAATGAATGGGCCCCTTGTCTTACATTGTATTTTTAGCATCTATTAAAATACCTGTACATTGTATTTTTATCTTCTGTACCTTGTATTTTTATCATGTAAATGAAGTTTGACGGTGAAAGCGAAAATAGGTCAGTTACATGTAGTTGCCAACTAAAATGACCTAGATATTTTTAAAATCTTTTTTCACGAGAAACTCAATGACATTTTAATATTTTAAAGCTGGCCAATCACGATCATATACAATGACGAAACTGTAGTGATAAAATATTTCCCGCTGACAAAGCTATGGGGCCTTTAATAAAGAAATACATGTAGAAAAAAATGTCACAAATTTTCATCAACTTTATTTTTTTATTTATCTGGAGCCATGGTATATCATGAACGCCAAATTTAATCTGTGCTAATATGTCATTTTCATATTTTCGCAAAATTTTGATACCGCACAATACTTTGTCCGTGTATCCTTGTCCAACATCAGCTGTCAATACCTATTAGCTTTATCAGCTGCTGTCAACTATCCTATCAAACTGCTGATTTGCCAGCTGCCGGTATGTACTACGACCTGTCGGCACTATCAGTTGTTGACCTTTCAACCTGTCCACCTTTATCCTCAGTGTACAACCATGTAGCCCCAAAACGCCTTTTCAGCTGTAAAGGTATTGATCTGTCAATCTGTCGACCCTTAACCACACACTCACATTTAGCTTAAATTCTCTAGATCTATCTGAAATGGCCTCTTCAGCGATAGAGCTGTTGACAGACATGTCAAGCTGTCGACCTTTCAAGCTTTATCCTTGTATACACTGTACGACATGTCAACCTGTAAAACTGTCCACTTTCATCTGGATATATGCAGCTTCAGATCTCTTAATCTGTCGGCCTTTTAAACTTTTCTATCATAGAAGATGTCCTCAGTCTGTGTACGGAAATCTTTGTTCCTTCCTTCCCGTTTTCTATGCGTCTCATGTGTTTAATTAGAGCCCATACTTTAATATTTTTAAATTCATTTAACAATGCTCCAGGTAAGAAGGGGTAATTGAGATAATTATGGGATAAGTTTCCTTGTTTTGCATATAAAAATACACTGTAATCCCTTCTTAAAACCGTCTCATTAAAACAATTATAATGAAGGGTCACAATTTATGTTTTCTTTGAGAAATAAGAAAAGTTATTCTTTGTCTTTGAGAAATAAGAAAGTTATTTCCAGTTCTTAGCTAGAGCTTTGAACTGTCTTGGCACGAATGGTTCAGAAAGTGCCTGAACAACCCGTGCCAAGGCACTCTCTGAACCATCCGTGCCAAGGCACTTTCTGAACCATCCGTGCCAATGCACTTTCTGAACCATCCGTGCCAATGCACTTTCTGAACCATCCGTGCCAAGGCACTCTCTGAACCATCCGTGCCAAAGCACTTTCTGAACCATCCGTGCCAATGCACTTTCTGAACCATCCGTGCCAAGACAGTAATCAGAGCTCCAGATAAGAAGGGGTAACGGGGATAATTCAGAAATAACTTTTCTTATTTTTCAAAGAAAACATACATTGTGACCCCCTAATTGCCGACTGTAACGGCGACAATGAATTTTGGCTGCAACCACTTAACCAACTTAAAGGCAAATATCTATTTGACATATTCCAATATGTAAATCCAAAATAAATGCATGTGTTTGCAATAGTATCTCTTTCCGCAACAAGATTACGGCTTCATGTTATAGACAATTTATGGATGGACTGCAGTGGCACTTTCAAAATAGTTGATACATTTATAAAAGTTCATCAAATGGCTTAAATGGAGGCATTCATGACAGTCACTACTTTCATTATTTCTAGCAGATTATTATAAAATTGCATCATGATTTGAGCGGCGACACGAGAAAACCAACAAAGTGGCTGTGCGCCCAGTGCAGACTCAGATCAGCCTGGGCATCCGCCCAGTCTGATCAGAGTCTTCGCTGTCCGCATGGAGGTAGCTTAGACCCTTATCTACCCTTTAAGCGCTTAACGAAGAGTCTGATCAGACTGGACGGATGTCCAGGCTGATCTGAGTCTGCGCTTGACGCACAACCACTTTGTTGGTTTTCTCGTGTCGCCGCTCATTTCCAGTTTATGAGCAACCTAGTAAACTCAGTGTGTTAGGCGCTGTCCTCCTAAACTGGAGGTTCCGGTTCAAATCTCTTTTCAGCTGTAAACTCGGTTCCAGTATACAGGTAGCCTTACTCTATTACCCATCCATCGGCCCGATATGACTGTAAAAACCGTTGATACGGCCGTAAAACAACTAGTCATGCTTATGTTTATATCTTTATTCATACCAGTTTGTGAACAGTTTTAAACATTTTAAAACATGAGACATAGCCTAAAGAATTTGACATTGAATGTGGCTCTAGTTATTATTGCAGACAAAACATTTATTTGTAAAATCCATCCGGAATTCTCTTTATTGCAGAAATCAGCACTTTCATAAATTAATATCAGAGTATTAGCCAGTATCTAGAGGGTAGCTTGCTCGGGTAACCCTTGCTTCTTCATACTGAACAGCTTTATCGTTAGAACGTACAGAACAGATCTTATCAATCCTAATCTGTACGGGGTGCCGTTTTACTTTTTATTCCCTAATTATAGATATCCTAAATTGATTTTAGAATATCTATAATTCATTTATGGATATTCTATAATTTTGGGTATCCATAATTATTTAAGGATATCCTATATTCATTTTAGGATGTCCATAAATCGATTTTTCGGATATCCTTAATTTAGTTTTGGATATCCTTAAATACATTTTTGGACATCCTAAAATACATTTTTGGATACCCAAAAATCATGCTGAATTTCGGATATATCCATACTTCGGATATCATCAAATCCTTTTTTGGATATCCAATATTCATCTGATTTGAGGATATCCATAATTCATTTTTGGATATCCAAAAATCCATATATGGATATCCTAAAATGTATAGGCCACTGTTTCGTTCTATCTTTCATATGTTATATCAACCAACATACATGCACTCCCTTGGGCACACAATATAAGGCTCGTAAATGTGTGGGTGCGGAAGGATTAAAAAAGGTCGAAACACTTAAAGGTAGGGGGTGAAACGACCACGGCATGTAACACATGTAGGTAGAGAAAGATTCAAAAAGAAAGAAACGAAACATCAGCATACGTTCACATTAATTACCCTTCTTTCGGTGAAATGTCTCAGTTCCCTACTTAGTGTAGTGACGCATCGTCTTGGCCTGACTACCGGGTCCAGATGTAAGTACCGGGGATTAGTAGCACTAGAAGCAAATCAAGGGGCGATCTTTCTCTACTTCCGCCAGACATGCGCAGTTAGGTGAATTACAGCTGAGCGCCTTGCACGAATCCAAAGCGGTGACAGACAGCGGTCTCAATTTCCATCCCTCTTGCCTTGCTTCTAAGCTACAAGGGAATTGTATAGTTTATAAAGGGGAAAAACACACTAATGGCGACGAGGTAAACTTGGCAGAAGCATTTGTAATTTGTTATTTTTCGCCTTTTCCCCCATTGTCGTCCTGTGTTTTTTCGAACACTGTGACAAAGGAGGGAATAGGTCGCCAGTTCTAGAATAACAAATTAACAACATTGCAAGCTTCTACGCTATACACACAGAGCCCTTGAAAGTCTCGACCTATAAATTCTAAATTTATCCAGTTTTGGTCGAAATTAGAAAGCAGGCGTAAGGTTAACATAGAGGGTCAGTTATACGGGGAATAATATAGGGAATTTTACTTCTTGTGGAGTCTTGTAGACACACTAGATTGTGCAAATAAGATTTCTTATGAGGTCTTGTAGACACATGAGTAATTTATTTGTTATTCCCAAAGTCTCTTGTGGAGTCTTGTAGACACACAACATTATTCAAATAAGATTTCTTGTGGAGTCTTGTAGACACACAGGTGATTTATTTGATTAAAAGTTTATTACTTGTGGAGTCTTATAGACACACGTGATTGTTCAAATAAGACACATGGTCATTACCCCACCACAATCGTAATAGCAATAAAGTCAGTATGGCAATACACTTGAATTCCGGTGCAACTCGAATTTCGGTTCAATGTTTACATCTCGTAATTTCTCAGCTTACGAGAAGCTTTGGTCAACTATTTTAGTTGAAGTAGGTCACCATTTACTCCAGCTAAAAATTAGGCCAGATAATCTGTTTCAGGTGCCATTTATAGAAATCAGCAGCTTATTAGTTGTTGGGGTTCAAATTTTTCATTCATCTTTTTCAGCATAAAATGTCATAAAATTCCAAATGAATAGGCCACAGAAACGAAATTCTACCTGCATAACAGTCTGTTTGTCTGCAGACAATATTTAATGACGTCAGAAACGACATTTCTAAGTCACGTGACTGCCTAATTTACATGTAAAAAGGTGAAAGGTAGTCCCACAATTTCCCGCCATTTTCGTTCCGGTGTTATATTAGATTGTTCCACTGACAATTTATCCTAAGCATGCATAAGATTTTTCTAAAAATGATGTTCATACTTCTATCCAAGAATATGTATACATACCAGAAACTAATATTGCTGCATCAAAATGATTATGATCATGTATCTTCAAATGAAATTTCACAAAAATACCTTTTTTCTAATAGATAAATGATAAAGGTAAATTTCCTGACCAAGTCTCTTCTTTATTGTCAAAATCCAACTCCTCTTTTCTGTAGATGACTCCTATCCCAATTTGTTTATCAGTGTCAGACTGCCAAATAATCCCAGACATTTTTGCTTTTATCAATGTTTACATATACACCGAAATTTGAGGGGAAATCTATGTACGTTTTGAACTCTGACCTGACCTACTTTGAACTGAATATTTATCCCTGAGCCAGCCCGGAGAACCACTGTTGTATTATTATTTGGAAGTATAAAAGTTAAATTGGTTCTACCCAAAAATTGTTACATGTTTAAATTTCAGACAAATATTTCTAAGCTGTTGAATTTTAAATACACCGGAATTCGAGGGTACCAGTATATTATCCCTGTACGTCTGTCACCATGTCAATAAACGTCAACACAGCGACTACAGAGGAACTGAAACAGATTCCAGGAGTTGGTGAAAAAGTTGCACAGCTCCTTATTCAGTTCAGAGATGTTTATGGAGTCATCAAGAGAGAGGCTCTGAATTTGGCTCTTCGGCGACACCTGTCAGATGAAGTCCTGGAGATGATAGACTTCTCAGTGCCAAAGCTAGATGATCCATTCGATATTGATCTAAGCTGTCTCCCATCAGTACCGAAGAATGATTCATGGGAACCCTTGGTGAGCTTTGCCCACCAGACAACAGCAAGAAGGTCAAGGTCACCACATGAACCAGAGTCAGAAGTTTGGCATCCACTGACCTTGCCATCAGCATTTGAGCCAAGAAAAGAGTCAATGTCACCAGTTCGAGAGAGTTTCTCCATGTTGGCATCAAAGTTGACAGATCAGGAAGCATCTGCTATGTTAGCAGCAGCTTCGAGTATCCATGAGCCAGAAGAATCACGTCCTTGTAGAACTGATTCCAGGTCAGTATCTCATGGTGAGAAAGAGAATAAGAAACCTACTGAAAGGAAGACATCCACATCAAGAGGATCAGAGGGAGCTAATGGGTCTTGTAGATCCAGATCTCCAAGGGAAATCAGATCTTCCTCAGGGTCAAGGTCACCGTCTAGTCAGAGACGTTCAAGAAAACACTCCCCTAAACATACAAGGACGCATAGGTGTCACAGCAAAAGGTCAAGGTCACACTCAGGGTCAGTGTCTAGGTCAAGGTCACAGTCAAAACGGTCGAAGTCAAAGTGCAGAAGATCAAAGAAAAGACCATCAAGGTCAAGATCAAGGTCAGCTTCTGGATCACGATCCACTTCAAGGTCAAGGTCAAAACAGAGTCATTCTGAAAAATCAGATTTCACCAATGTCAAGAAAAAGGATAAGAGCTCCTCAAAGAAAACAGACTCTGAGGTTAAGAAGAAAAAGGACAGAAGTAGATCAAGGTCATCTTCAAGTTCAAAGTCAGCTCATTACCATTCAAGGAAATCAGACTCTAAAGTTGTGAAGAAAAGGGAAAGAAGTTCCTCTAGGTCATCTTCAAGGTCAAAGTCAGTTGAGCGTCGTTCAAGAAATTCTGACGATAAAAATATGAAAAAGAAGCATTATTCTTCAAGGTCAAAGTCAGTTGAACGCCACTCAAGAAAATCTGACACAAAAGTTAAAAAGAAAAAGAAGCATGATTCTTCAAGGTCAACTTCACGGTCAAAGTCAGTGAGACGAAGTTCAAGAAAACACGGCTCTAAGAAAAATAAGTCGCAGAAAAAGATATACAAACACTCCAGATCAAGTTCGAGATCAACTTCTAGATCATCGTCAAGGTCAGCCTCAAGGTCATCAAGTTCACATTCCAAATCTCATAAGAGAAGGGTTAAATTAAAAACAAAACATGAAAGATCAAGGATGGTGTACAAACATAAATGTCGATCGTCATCTAGTTCAAGGTCAATGTCAAGGTCATCATCAAGGTCACATTCTAGATCTTCCCATAAAAAGAGAGTTAAGACAAGGCGTGCTAAATCAAAGATACATAAACATAAACGTCATACATCATCTAGTTCAGAATCACAATCAAAATCTCCTTCAAGGTCAAGGTCACGTAAATCAAAAGGAAGATCAAGGTCACAGAAAACAAAAAGAAGATCAAGAAAACATCACCACTTATCATGTTCAAAGTCAGATACAGATTCTTCGGTGGATAGATATTCTTCAAAGCATGGAGATCCCCGAAAACACCCTAAAGCTTTGCGTTTTGATGGAAAGTCAAATTGGTTATCTTTTAAAAAGAAGTTTGATAGCTACAGAAAAGTGATGAAATGGTCAGAGGCAGAGAGCAAAGATTATCTAATGTGGAGTTTGGAAGGAAAAGCCCTTGATTTTTTCACCATAACAACATCTGATATGGAAAAATATTCTTTTCGAAAAATAATGAAGAAGTTAGAGGCTAGGTTTGGCGTAAAAGAGTTGACAGAAACCTCGAAGGCAAGATTTCGTCAAGCTTCTCAGAAGCAGGATGAATCATTGGAAGATTGGGCGGACCGTGTAATGACTCTCGCAACTCCAGCTTTTGTAGATTTGCCAGAAGAGCACTTGAAACAAGAAGCCATTGCTAGATTTTGCCAGGGTTGTATTGACAGGGATGCAGCTAAACACGCTTGTTTTGAACATCCTAAAACCATGGAAGAGGCATTAAATTTGGTAAAACACCATCAATATATTTCTCAAGCCGTTGATGGAAAGAAGGCGAAGAAAGAAAATGAAGCTTCAGTCAATGCTGTGCAATCCCCATCAGAAGCTAGGATTGAACAACTTATTGCTTCCGCATTAAAAGATTTCGCAGAAAAACTACAGACAAGCTCTCAATCCAGTTGTCAATCTTCTTCAGACACAGAACGGAATTCAGACACTAAGAAGAAAAGTTCCATTCAGTGTTTCTTCTGTAAGAAATTCGGGCATATGAAGAAAGATTGCAGAGTCTATCAAGCATGGCTTAGTAAAAAGCAAGGGAGCAAGTCAGAAGATTCAGAGGATCAAGGACGGGATAGGAATCCCACACAGTAGAGGAAATGCCTTTAAAGTAAACAGGGGAGGAAAGAGTACAGGTACATCAGGTGAAAACTGTTGAGTTGAATCTTCACAGTCCAGTCAGATCACTCAAGTTTAACTGAGTTGTGTTGAAGTACAGGAAACAGGAAAGGTTACCGGTGTCAGGAAATACCTTCAGTGGTTACCGGTGTTAGGAATTACCTTTGGAACCTGTCCAAGAATGGTCCATAGACGTCAACCAGGGTGATAAGACTGTGATGTCAGAAGTACAGAAAGAAGGTTACCGGTGTCAGGAAATACCTTCAGAAGTCACCGGTGTCAGGAATCACCTGTGGAACCTGCGCAGGATGCTACTTTCGGATTTCAAGACTACTCTGCCATGATGGATGGATGGATGCTCGCTCCCAGACTTGTAGTCAGGGAAAGAGATCCCCAAGAAAAGAACCTCGAAGGTTACGACAGATAGATGCTTGTTCCCGGACTTGTAGTCAGGGAAAGAGATCCCCACAGAGAGAGGTTACTCTGCTATCCACCAGATCTGTCCAAGCCGAGACTTGTAGTCAGGTGAGGAAAGATTTAAACGAAAGCTTCGTGGACAGCAGTAATCCATTCCATTTGAGTTGGGCTTGTAGCTCGCTCAAGAGAGTGGTCATGTGAACATGCAGGTGAGCTGGGCTTGTAGTTCGCTCATGAGTTCCATGTTGCAGTCAAGTCAACAGCCAGGTGAGTTGGGCTTGTAGCTCTCTCATGTCAAGTTCCAGTTGAGTTGGGCTTGTAGCTCACTCATGTCAAGTTCCAGTTGAGTTGGGCTTGTAGCTCGCTCATGTCAAGTTCCAGTTGAGTTGGGCTTGTAGCTCGCTCATGTCAACTTCCAGCTGAGTGGGGCTTGTAGCTCGCTCATGTCAACAAAGCAATCCGGATGTCAACAGTTTGAGCGGACATGTTGTCTGCTCAGAAGTCAGTGACAGACTTGTAGTTTGTCATCTGTCCAGTTTCAACAGAGAATCCAGATGATATGTCTTGTAGTCTGTCATCTGTCAGTTTCAACAGAGAATCCAGATGATATGTCTTGTAGTCTGTCATCTGTCAGCTTCAACAGAGAATCCAGATGATATGTCTTGTAGTCTGTCATCTGTCAGCTTCAACAGAGAATCCAGATGATATGTCTTGTAGTCTGTCATCTGTCAGTATCAACAGATATCCAGAATTCCAGATGATATGTCTTGTAGTCTGTCATCTGTCCAGTATAAACAGATATCCAGTGACAGACTTGTAGTTTGTCAACAGAAGTCAACGACAGACTTGTAGTTTGTCAACAGAAGTCATCGACGAGCCTATGGTTTGTCAAGAAGATTCCTGTGGACTTGTAGTTCACAACAGTCCTGGTTGATGTAAGCTACACCAAAGAGGTAAGGTATTGTGTGTGGGCCTGTGGCTGGCACATCTCTTTTTGGCTTCCCAGCCTGGGTGGAACCTTTCATCATAAAGTTGGGAGGAGTGTAGTGACGCATCGTCTTGGCCTGACTACCGGGTCCAGATGTAAGTACCCGGGATTAGTAGCACTAGAAGCAAATCAAGGGGCGATCTTTATCTACTTCCGCCAGACATGCGCAGTTAGGTGAATTACAGCTGAGCGCCTTGCACGAATCCAAAGCGGTGACAGACAGCGGTCTCAATTTCCATCCCTCTTGCCTTGCTTCTAAGCTACAAGGGAATTGTATAGTTTATAAAGGGGAAAAACACACTATTAATACCACAATGAGGGTGTGCCTATTCTGGCAGTAACGGAATTTAGTATGACCGCAAACGGTGACAATACCAATAGTTCCTTCCATTGAACCATCCATCCGGAACAGGTCCATCTTTTTTCTCGCTGGAAAACCGCGAAAAAAATCGCTAAAGAAGTATTTATTCTACATGAAACTGGGTCATTAGAAGGGTGAGTTGAAGAAGTTCGACCATTTTTGTTAGTGTACCCGATGTGATCCACAGAATTTGCTCCTGAAAGAGAAAAATAAATACCTTAGTTTTTAATTTCGGTTGCTACATAAATTCGACAGCTTCTGTTCGCTTGCACCGGAATTTTAGTTCCATATATGTTGCAAGAAAATTTTTACAATTCAGCAGTTATAGTCATAGTGTAAGTACTGTATAGTGATGCCAAGTCCAATGCTAATTTTCTTGCAAAACAATGAGCTTACAGAGTCTTTCTCAGAATCAGAAATGTTTACTGGTGATACGTCCAAGGACAATCATTCACCAGGATCTGTGAATCAGGGAAGTTAGTCCCTAGCCCTTACAAGAGAAGTAAACTTAGTAAATGAATCCTCTGCACACTCAGCAGCAGAAATAATGGAATCTTCCAAGGAATTCCAATCTCTAATAGTCTTGGAGAAGAAACTGGGGTGCACACTAATCGCCGGGAAGGCCGGGAAGAAAAAGCCGGGAAGATGGGGGGTAGTTGTCTTTCGGATTCAATATCTATCTTTCTATATAAGCTATCTAAACAAATTAGGTATCATTTTAAGGAATAGACTCTAATTTAAATATTGTATATAAAATAACTAGATTTTTAGCTCACCTGAGCCAGCGGCTCCGGGGGAGCTTATAGGATGGTAAGGCTCCGTCGTTCGTCCGTCCGTCAACAATTTCAAACGACTTCTCCTCTGAAACCGATGGGCCAATTGTAACCAAATTTCATATAGAGCCTCCTGGGACCTTAGGAACGAAAAGTTGTTCAAACGGTCCTGGTCACATGACCAACATGGCCGCCATGCCCATATATGGTAAAAACCTGAAAAAATCTTCTTCTCCAGAACCAATAGGCCGATGGCCTTGAAACGTAGTATGTAGCATCTGGTACGCGAGTACTACCAAGATTGTTCAAATTATGACTTTGTGTTGACCTTGACCTTTTTTACGGTAAGGTCAAATTTGCTTCCTTATGCTTTTATATGGCAAAATGCTTCAACATAAGATATCTTGGAAACTGTTGAAGATTTTGGGCTGAAAATTGGTATCTACAGTCATCTTAATGACTACATGAAGATTTATGAGTACAAGAGGTCAAGGTCATTCTTTGACCTTTGACCTGAACTCTCATATTTTGACAAGTTCTAACAAACTCCTCAAAAGCCACTGGGCCAATTGAAACCAAATTTCATAAAGAGCCTTCAGGGGTTGAGGGAACGAAAAATTATTCATACGGTCCAGGTCACATGACCAGCATGGCCACCACGCCCATATATGGTAAAAACCTTTAAAAATCTTCTTCTCCAGAACCAGTTGACTGATGACCTTGAGACTTAGTATGTAGCATTGGGTACCCAAGTACTATCAAGATTGTTCAAATTATGACCCTTGGTTGACCTTGACCTTTTTTACGGCAAGGTCAAATATGAGAAAATGCTAGAACATGAGATTTCATGGTAAGTTTTGAAGATTTTGGCCTAAGAATTGGTATATACAGTCATCTTAATGAGTACATGAAGATTTGTGAGTACAAGAGGTCAAGGTCATTCTTTGACCTTTGACCCAGAACTCTCATATTTTAACAATTTCAAACAATCTCCTTAAAAATCCACTGGGTCAATTGAAACTAAATTTCATATAGAGCCTCCAGGGGTTGACGGAATGAATAATTTTTCTGATGGTCCTGGTCACATGACCAACATGGCCGCCATGCCCATATATGGTAAAAACCTTTAAAAATCTTCTTCTCCAGAGCCAATTGACCGATGGCCTTGAGACTTGGTATGTAGCATTGTGTACTTGAGTACTATCAAGATTGTTCAAATTATGACCTTGTGTTGACCTTGACCTTTTTTACAGCAAGGTCAAATATGGGAAAATGCTAGAACATAAGATTTCATGGAAAGTTTTGAAGATTTTGGCCTAAAAATTGGTATATACAGTTGTCTTAATGAGGTCATGAAGAATTATGAGGTCAAGGTCATTTCTGGACCTTTGATCCAGATCCCTCATATTTTGACATTTTCAACCATTTCCTCAAAAGCCAAAGGGCCAGTTGTAAATACATTTCATATAGAGCCTCCAGGGGTTGATTGAATAAAAATTTGTTCTTACATTTCATATAGAGCCTCCAGGGGTTGATTGAATAAAAATTTGTTCTAACGGTCCAGGTCACATGAACAACATGGCCGCCATTACCACTTATGGTATAAATCTTTAATATTTTTCTTCTCCAGAACCAATACACCTATGGCCTTGAAACTTGGTAAGTAGCATGGAGTACTAGAGTATCACCAAGACTGTTCAAATGGTGACCTTGGGTTTACTTTGACCTTTTTTGTGGCATGATCAAATGTGGGAAAATGCTAGAACATAAGATTTCATGGAAAGTTTTGAAGATTTTGGCCTAAAAATGAGGACATGACCCAAGACTCATATTTTGACAATTTCAGACATGATAAGAAAAAGCCACCTTGCCAATTGTTCAGGTGAGCGATTCAGGGCCTCATGGCCCTCTTGTTTAAGTTTTTGATGACTGTTTGGTACTTTAAAAATTCCGGGAAGAGCCGGGAAGACAGCCGGGAAGATCGGGGTAGTTGTCTTTGGGATTCAATATCTATCTATCTACATAAGCTTTCCAAATAAATTAGGCATCATTTTAAAGAAGAGGCTCTAATCTAAATATTGAATATAAAATAAATAGAATTTTATGAGTTTTCGATGACTTTTTGGTACTTTAAGAATTCCGGGAAGGCAGCCGGGAAGATAGGGGTTACATTATAGTTGTCTTTCGGATTCAATGTCTCTATTTTTTATAAGCTTTCTAAACAAAAATATGCAACGTTTTAAAAAGGAGGCTCTAATCTAAATATTGAATATAAAGTCAATAAATTTGTTGAGTTTTTCATGCCTCTTTGGTACTTTAAAAAATCTTGGAAGAGCCGGGAAGCTAGCCGGGAAGATAGGGGTAGCCGTCTCTCTCTACCTGCATAAGCTATCTAAGCAAATTAGGCATTATTTGAAAGAAGAGACTATTATCCAAAGTGAAATATAAAATAAAATAGTTACGTTGGCAGTAAGTAGATACCGGCATCATTCGCGCTTTTCGCTCGTGATATGACCCACTTTACAGCTTACCTCCATAATACGTTGAATTCACAGCTACAGCTCATCTTTTTGTCACCCGACGTAGGCGGAGGGGGACTATAGAAATGACCCTCGTCCGTCCGTGTGTCAGTCCGTCCGTCCGTCCGTCCATCCGTCCTTCCGTCCGTCCGTCCGTCCGAAATCTTGTCCCCGCAACTCCTCCTACGTCCTTCATCGGATTGATTTGAAATTTTACAGATTGTATTCTTATGATATGAAGATGTGCATGTGGTTTTTGATTTTTGTTTCGGCCATTTTTGATGGAGTTACGGCCCTTGCTGACTCAGACCTTGTCCCCGCAACTTCTGCCACATCTTTTATCAGATTGACTTGAAATTTTGCAGAATGTTTCATCATAATCTGAAGATGTGCATGTGATTTTGGAATTTCAATTGCCCTATATTTTACAAAGTTATGGCCCTTTGTCATTTTTGGCAATTTTCCAACTTTTGAACCGTTTGACCGAGAGAGCTGAAATTTAGTATGCTATTAGCATTTGGTAAATTGAGTATTCTGATTATTGTTAGGATATGCTAAATTTATTAGTGACAGAGTTATTCCCCTTTCATAGATAATAGACATTCACTTAAAGGTAAAAGGATAACTCAAGAACTATTCATATTAATGGGCTGAATCTTCATAAATGCATTGTTCATTTTTCATCAGATTCATATTAGGAGGATTATGGCTCTTGTTATTTTGTTATTGGGTATATGGTCTTGATGTTTAGGCATTCTGTAAGGGCCTAAAGTTTCAGTAACCTGATTTTACACACATACGCCCAGTCCTGAACTCAAGTATTTTATGACCTCATAGAGGCCCAGTAATTGGGTACATGTCTTTGCTTATGCTTTAATTATTATTTCCTTACCAGATTCTGTTGTACACATATTTTCTGGTTTTGGCCATACAGTTACTCTGAAACGGAATAAAGGGCTGCAGTTTGTGACACATTTCAAACGTCGGGTGACACTTGGCCGATGGCCTTTTATTCTTAACAAATGAAGAGAATCGTTTCTTATTATTACAAGTGGTAGTATCTATCTTTAGGGTCATTTTTCCTTTCTTTCTTCTTTTTTTTATTTTTGCGACCTGTCACGTTAGCCTATGGATAATATTATCCATAGTTTCCAGCTGGCCCCGCGCAAAAGCGATTTTTAATATACTGTTTGTTCAAACTAGTATTCGCTACTGCCGCTCGTGGAGGTGTGACTAGGTATTGCTGCAGTAAACGCCTGTATGTACCATTTACAGCAACCATTTGCCAGCCATTTTTAGCTCGCCTGAACGAAAGTTCAGGAAGAGCTATTGTTGTCACCACGGCGTCAGCGTCCGCGTCCGCGTCGGCGTTCGAATTGGATGTTTTGGTTAAAGTTTTTTAAAGACCTATATCTCCTTAACCCATGGATGGATTCTTTTGATACTTGCACTGTAGCTAGATATTGGTCTAAGGTTTAACAGGGTACCACCCCCACCCCACTCTGTGACCTTGATGTCAAGGTCATTGACTTAGAAAATTGGTGTTTTTTTTGGACTGGATGTTTTGGTTAAAGTTTTATAAAGCCCAATATCTCCTGAACCCATGGATGGATTCCTTTGATAGTTGCACTGAAGTTAGATATTGGTCTAAAGTTTTCGAAGGTACTACCCCCATCCCCCTCTGTGACCTTGATGTCAAGGTCATGGACTTAGAATATTGTCTTTTTATTGATTGGATGTTTTGGTTAAAGTTTTTTAAAGACACATATCTCCTGAACCCAGAGATGAATTCTTTTTATATTTGCACTGTAGTTAGATCTACAGAGTACTACCCCAACCCCGCTCAATGATCTTGATGTCAAGGTCAGGGACTTAGGAAATTTTTGTCTTTTTTAAAGTTTTGTAATTGCATACTGATTCATAATGCTTTGCAGAGATTTAGTTTATACTTGAACTGATGTTAGACTCTTTTTTGAGTTTTTACAAAACACCTTATACTTACCCCACTGGGTGACCTTGAAGTCAAGGTCATCGACTTACAAGTTTGTTTTAAAGATTTTGGTTAAAGTTTTATATTTATGAAGACATAATTTCACAGTGCCACGATGATGGACTCAGTTGATACTAATACTTGGGCTGATGTTAGATAATGGTTCAGGGTTTTGATACATACTAGCCCCCCCCCATGGACTTTGAAATTTCATTTCATTTTTTTTTTTTTTTTAAGACATTTCTGAGATAGCTTTTGTGTTTTCATTATGGACATGCTTGCATGAAGTTTTATGCATAGCAGTCCACATAGGCCCCCCACCCATCAGTTTGTTTTTTTTACCTCAAGCTCATGGACTTTGAAATTTCATTTCATTTTTTTTATTCTAATTTTATTTTAAGGTAGACGAATACTGAAAAGAAATATTGGCAGGGCATTCAAACCATTATACCGTCTAAATAACCCAAAGAGCTATAAAACATTTGGGTAAGAAAAAAACAATTTTCACCGTTTTGTTTTCCTAATAAACAATATTTTGTATTTCTACATGCTTTTTTTACACATTTTCCATTAAAATTCATATCTCTAGCACATGAATGCACTTTCATTTCAGCAAATCATATAATCTGTAATATAGGATATTTGAAACAAACTGATAACAAAAAATTGCAGTTTTCTTGTTAATAAGTATATTTTTACATTCTTTGAAAAAATGCAATAAAATTGAATTTCATGACAAAACGTCATGAAAAATATCATCAATCGACGGGGCATGCTTATGCATATTATTTTAGTAAAACTTACATCGTATGTTAAAGAATAAAACAAAAAACAAACATTTCACCGTTTCGTTTCCTAGAAAAACAATGTTTAAGTTCAAAATATCCCCAAAACAGACTGCCCAAATTCTGCACCTCCTGCAAGCACAGTCGGTCCTTGCCCTATTATTTATTTTCCTGTTATTCGGTTCTACCACAGAGTAATGTCGACAAAAATGCGCAGATGGAATGGAAACTGTGAAGATCTTGATCATTCTGGTTCCTAAGGAACAGTCTGATCTCAGTTTCCACTGTTTGTACAGACCTATGTGCCCGACAACTTAGGATCTTTACGGTAGATATTGTAAGTGTATATTATAACTGTATATACTCCACAGTTAGTCGATTTGATGATGAACAATAACTCTGTTTGTTTTTCAAACAAGCAAGAACAGAGTTCTTCCGGGATCGCCCACCTTAAGACTTATTTCTGAGATAGCTTTTGTTTATAAATGTGTTTTCATTAATGACATGCTTGCATGAAGTTTTATGCATAGCAGTCCACACCACCATAGGGGCTGTGTGATGGGCAAGCACCAATTCAGGCGAGCTATGCTGTCAGGCGACAGCTCTTGTTTTATTCTAATATTATATATGTACTCGAAGACTTTAAGGTTGTCTCAACTGCTTCGTGATACTACAGAGCGGAAAACAGTTGTAGACAGGTCTGATGAATGATATATTGATGGACGGAACTGCGGTTTTACGACCACTTCAACTGTATTTCGAGCTGATGGAAGGGTGATAATGAAATGTGAAAAGCTGTGAGACTTTGCAATGGAACTCTGTTCACAGAGAGAATTCCGCCTTCATTGGGACTTGAACTAGAGATTTTGGTGTACTAGGCAAACACTTAAACCACTAAGTTTCCAGGGCTATCGACCTATTGTAGTAATTAAATAAGAAATAAGATATGACCCAGTGATACGGAGACGGACTCGACACTGTAGGGTAGTCTGACTGAGCAGGAATCTAAGCAGGGAAGGTTACTAGCTTGATCACTTAAAGTCTTTGAGTATATATTTAATATTATTTAGAAACGTAAAATTTTAGGTCTTTTTTGTACGACGGAAACACCATCTGTGCTGTCATCAGATACATATTAAGAGCAAAATATCTATCCGCCAGGATAGGCTAAATAGGCTAATAGCAAAATATCTATCCGCCAGGATAGGCTAAATAGGCTAATGAGTCATAAATTGAAATAAAGCAAACAATTTTATTTGCCTGTAGTGTTGTCACAGTGACTGGCTTCTTCGTCGTCGGTGTTGTCACAGTGGCTGGATTCTTCGTCATCGGTGTAGTCACAGTGACTGGATTCTTCGTCGCCGGTGTTGTCACAGTGGCTGGCCTCGGTACCTCTTTCACCTGGGTTGGTATCGACAGAGGTGGAAAATCAGACTCCGAAAAAAAGGGCTCCTCTGTTGATTGGGAATGAAACAGAAACTGGTAGTGTCGGTGATGAACATGACAATGGCCTGCACGACTTCCTGTCTGATTTCAAATGGAATCGAACCGCCGCCTGGATATACAGTGTCAACTCTCTCACGCCAGCTTGTGTCACATGGAGACCGTCCTTTGATAGTAGATCTCTCTTTGTCGACATTCTGCCTTTTCCGAATAGCGAGTGTTCTATGAATACTGTAATAGTCGATCCCTAAGAATGGAGGCAAAAATGAAATTGACAGAATTGTTTCGCCTAAAAAAAAGTATCCATTTCATGAAATTCTTTCATTTAAGAGTTGGCCCCCATTGAGAAGGGAAGTAATGTGAAAATGATAGAGTTGCTTCCCCTGAAAGGATACCTTTTCTCCTAACTGACAATACCTTAATGACCCTTACTTATAGGACAGGAGTTCAAGAGCAAACAGTGAAGACCCAGACTTTCCTGAGCATCAGTCTGATCTGGGTCTGCACAGTTTGCCATTCCACTTGTAACGTGTTGACGCAACATGACTGTCGGCTTGAAATGACCGAATACAAGAGATCTGAACATTGATTTAAAAGGCAGTGATTTTTATCGTATTATCTTCTTATGACTGTTCCATAATTATAAGTCATAAAATGAGATAATTATTCTTTATTTCTCAGTGAGAACATGTTATGACTCCTCATTAGAACCTTCTTGGCGAGACGGTTCTGATGAGACGTCACAACACGTTTTAATGGAGAATATAGCCTTGTAGCCAAAGCTCCTCACATCTTTGACAAAAATGGCAATGTGGTGAAGCTGAAGCTGTTAATTTTGAACAAGTGGGCCTGGTTTTAAAATGTACCCTATTTCTTTAGGTAAATGCTCCCACGGGGCCTGTAATTTGTCTTATAAATGATTATCTTTGGACAAAATTTGGACAGACTAAATTAGTGATGTAAAGACAATCTTGTCGGAGTCTCGCCACTCTTTCATTCACAGGAACAAATGAGAAGGGGCATTAATTGGAGTGAGAACATTTATTCGAAGAAATACAGTATATTGAAACTACCTAGGGTCATAAATGTTGGTCTGGTCATGATCATGATCACACTGCTTATTACTGTTTACCTCCAGTTTTGCCCTGGACCAAACTTTTCAATAGGTTCATTAATTTTAGACATCTTATCACCTGCCACATTCTAGTTTCAGGTTAATACCTTGGCTTATTTTTTTCTACAATGGTCTATTGCTTTTTTTTTTGGGGGGGGGGGGGGGGGGCTTCTGATCCCCTAACGGACCCCATCACTTTACGGGTTACTTTAATTTCCACTTCGCTCTCCTTGATTATGTAGAACACAAGAACAAACTCAGTCCATTACACTAAATGGGAATCGTTGCGGAATCTAAAAAAATCTAAAAAGCTCATTATGTTGATGTACATGATAGTCTTGAAGGACAGAGAGAGAGAGCGTGCGTGTGCGTGTATGTGTGGTTTTCAAATCCCACTTATTTAAACTATTGTTCGCAATTTCCTAAACTCATATAAGCCTAGCATCCATTTGTTTGCTTCTATCTTTCCTTCTTCCTTTGAGCGATGAACGCATCGTTAACATCAATTGAATGTACATTAAAGCAATGCAATTAAGTGATTATGGATTTAACGACCCGTGAATGAGTAAAATCAGACCGATACTGATGTCCCTTTTCGTAAAATTATCGTCCAACATAAACTTAAATAAATAAAAAAAATAAATAAAAATAAATAAATTAAAATGAATTTTTACTTCATGAGTTTATCAGGGGGTTCTGCTTTTTAGTATATGGAATAACAATCCGTGAAATATTGGTCTATCTAATTTTCTGTGTCTCCTTACAAAAATTGTCTAGTTTAAACAAATGATTTTAACTGAAGTTTAAGATGCATTAATTCAACATCTAAAATAGTTTTATTTACGTCACTTTCGACAGGACGACTCGGCATGCGTCTAAGAAATGAAATAAAAATATCAGCAGCCTCATGATAAAACCAGTAACTTTTTGGCATGAGCGCCCAGCGAAGGCTCAAGCCCGCCCGCCCATTCTGATCGGAGTCTTCGCTGGGCGCTAAATGGGTAGCTAAGTAGCTAAGGGTCTAAACTTTATTCATGCGGACAGCGAAGACTCTGACCGACTGTGTAATAATAATAATAAAAAATCTACAAAATCTAGTTCAGTTATATATATTAATATAACTGGTGTGATTTTGTAATAAAGTTGCCTTTTTTGATATTCCATTGACAAAATTTCAAACCCTACATATAACAAATCAAAAGACTTACTTTGAACGCACTGATATCCCACATTCCTTCATGAAGCTGTATTACACGAGCACCACTACAGAACCGAACACAGGATACAGAATGATTAATCCGTAAATACAGTTCGCCAACAAGCTTACGTTGAAATGGATGGACCAAGCTGCAATTAAATCTTAATTAGGTGATAAAGCATACTGCAACCATGATTTTCGTTATATATATATATAAAATGTCGAGAAAAAATAGATAAAAATAATAAATGAATAAATAAATAAATTCCGACAAAATCAAAAAAAAAAAAAATAAGGAGTTTAAGAACGGAATTAAAGGAGAACATTACTAAATTATCCGTATGTTTATTATAAATATGTACTGTTATTCCTGCCATTCCGGCTGCGCTACCTTAAATTCTCGAATTTTTTAGAGCAACATAAGGTCTTCATTTTTTCCAGAAAGCACTTGTCTTATAATCGACATTTAGCTTAAAGACTGTTTTTAAAAGGGTGCAAAAATTATATCATTAAATATTGCAAAATAGGAGATTTTGGGTCCCACAAACTACAATCGCTCTTTTCCCGGCTGCCTTCCTGGCTCACCCCGGACATTTTAAAGCACCAAAACGTCATCAAACATTCGACATAACTATTTTTTATATTCATCATTTAGATAAGAGTCTCTTCTTTAAAATGATGCATCATTTGTTTAGATAGCTGATACAAAAAATAGATATTTAATCCGGTAGACAACTACCCCTATCTTCCCGGCTGCCTTCCCAGAATTTTTTAAGTGTCAAAAAGTCATCAAAAAGTCAACAAAAGTTATTTATTTTATATTCAATTTTTAGATTAGAGTCTCTTCTTTTAAATCATGCATCATTTGTTTAGATAGCTTATACAGAAGGATAGATATTGAATCCCAAAGACAACTACCCCGATCTTCCCGGCTGTCTTCCCGGAATTTTTTAAGTGTCAAAAAGTCATCAAAAAGTCAACAAAAGTTATTTATTTTATATTCAATATTTAGATTAGAGTCTCTTTTTTTTAAATCATGCATCATTTGTTTAGATAGCTTATACAGAAAGATAGATATTGAATCCCAAAGACAACTACCCCGATCTTCCCGGCTGTCTTCCCGGAATTTTTTAAGTGTCAAAAAGTCATCAAAAAGTCAACAAAAGTTATTTATTTTATATTCAATATTTAGATTAGAGTCTCTTTTTTTTAAATCATGCATCATTTGTTTAGATAGCTTATACAGAAAGATAGATATTGAATCCCAAAGACAACTACCCCGATCTTCCCGGCTGTCTTCCCGGAATTTTTTAAGTGTCAAAAAGTCATCAAAAAGTCAACAAAAGTTATTTATTTTATATTCAATATTTAGATTAGAGTCTCTTTTTTTTAAATCATGCATCATTTGTTTAGATAGCTTATACAGAAAGATAGATATTGAATCCCAAAGACAACTACCCCGATCTTCCCGGCTGTCTTCCCGGAATTTTTTAAGTGTCAAAAAGTCATCAAAAAGTCAACAAAAGTTATTTATTTTATATTCAATATTTAGATTAGAGTCTCTTTTTTTTAAATCATGCATCATTTGTTTAGATAGCTTATACAGAAAGATAGATATTGAATCCCAAAGACAACTACCCCGATCTTCCCGGCTGTCTTCCCGGAATTTTTTAAGTGTCAAAAAGTCATCAAAAAGTCAACAAAAGTTATTTATTTTATATTCAATATTTAGATTAGAGTCTCTTTTTTTTAAATCATGCATCATTTGTTTAGATAGCTTATACAGAAAGATAGATATTGAATCCCAAAGACAACTATCCCGATCTTCCCGGCTGTCTTCCCGGCTCTTCCCGGAATTTTTAAACTACCAAAAAGTCATCAAAAACTAAATAAAATCTAATTATTTTACATTCAATATTTAAATAAGAGTCTCTTCTTTTAAATGATGTCTAATTTGTTTAGATAGCTTATACAGAAAGATAGATATTGAATCCGAAAGACAACTACCCCCCATCTTCCCGGCTTTTTCTTCCCGGCCTTCCCGGCGATTAGTGCTCGCCAGAAACTGGGCTTGTACATGTAATTGTAAGTCCCAGCCAATGGGGTTTGAAATACCAGGGAATGATGATTCCTGGTACGCCTACTTGGGGGATCAAGGTCATTTATGGGTATACACATGTATTGCCTGCACCCTTCAGACCTTTGTAAAGCCTTATGAGTCTATCTTTCCTTCTCTTTTACAGGGATTCCCACTTAAGTTTCTCCAGAATGCGAGACATACTCCCAGTTTCATAGGTGTAATTCCCTATTACAAATCTAGCTGCCCTTTTCTGCACCTTCTCAAGTTCATCTTGAAGAAGTATACTTTGAGGGTCCCAAACTGAACTACCATGTATACTCCAAGACTGGATGTCCCTTGTTCACAGACTCTTTAACGTCTGGTGGACATGCTGCGAAGTTACGTCTGAGGAAGCCAAGGGTCTATTAGCCTTTGTGCAAATATTGCTGACATGTGTTTTCCATTTCAAATCATTGGTAATGGTTATGCCGAGGTACTTGATAGTTTCTACGTTATTGAGGACCATTCCCTCTAAGGCCATCCTTGGAAATATTCTTGTTTCCCCTTACCCAACCCTTTTTCTCAATGGTGGGTAGGTCGGTCGGGATTTAATTTTTTTCTCGGAAAAGTCAGAGCTCCAGATAATCTTTATAAGCGGGGACATGCTGACATCTCACTCGAGCCCCTTCATCTGATAGTTTTTCCATCCCAAGATAAGACGTAGGCGTGTTTTCAAAAGTACTTGCATATAAGTCCTATAAAAATAGACGACACAGGTTTTTATAATTAAATAGGGACGGGCGAACGGCGCCCCACTACTATGACTACGGATACGTTCCGCTGAGGTGCGTGGGGCATGGAAGTATAAGACACACAAGTACAAAACACGCACACACTCATTATTAAATGTAAGTGTGAACATGCCATATCGGGGACATGTGTAATGCGCAATTCTGATCATGGTCTATTCCGGTTACTTTCGTATTTGTTTAATCAAGCAGTGTAGATATGAGGTGACAGTCCAAAATGGTACACAGATTTTTATAAAGTCTGTCGCATTCCTTCTTTAATGTTGGCCATATAGCCAAGAACAGTATATAACACGTTCATTCAAGTTTAATGATAAGAACAGTGTGACCCCGACGAGGCTGCATTGTTTGCAAATATGGGATCGGATGCAACGGAGATAAACACATTCTCGTTGCATCGTCGTCTATACCCTTTTGTCACATACCCTGTTTTAGATATTGGAACAACCAAAATACGAAGATCTATCTCCGTAAGATGAGTTTATTAGGGTGAACGGGTCAATCTGTATCAACACAACATGCAAACATTAATTATGGTCATTGCGAGTTACGCATTCTCATCAGGGAATACGCTATAATGGAGTGTAAAGACGGTAATAGATTTTTTAAATATGGTAACCACCTGCACGTGGTTATGTTGATCAGACATCAAAGAACGCCGCATTGAACTGGACACGTGTCATATAAAACCGTGAGACAGGGAAAGGTACCTTATACCATATGCCCCGATCAGCCTGCGCGGTAATGCAATGTGACTGGTGTTTCCTATTCACAACTTTGATCTTTGGAATATGAGTGTAAACTTTTACCATAAATTAGATTTTCTGCGCGTTCGTGTTCCGTTGGACACATTTGGCACATTATCTGTCTGCTCACTGGAGACGTTATGATTAGCGTCGGCAAAATGAGATTTCAGACATGTACGTTTCCTAATAATCGAAATAGTTTTCAACCTAACACTAGATGAATTGTTTGTCCAGACAGAGATGACTCTGATCAGACTGAGCCAATACACATGCTTATCTGCGTTTTCCCTATATGCTCACGTCGTAATGTACCCTAAAAATGTAGCTTTAAAGATTTACGCCCTTGTTTTTTTATTACAAAAATGTTTTCGTGTAATATCTATACAGTAACTCCGAAATGGCACTTTTATACATTTGACAATAATTATTAAGAGTCATTTTTGTGAGAAGTAACTTTATTCCAAGAAATAAAATAAATTTTGTAAAATCGCGGTCCGCTATTGAAATCGCCTCACTGGAAAGAATTAATTTATTCTGACATCACTAGCGCATGCACCGAGATATCGTCATATGACCGTAAGGTGTGGTATCGACTCTTCTATTGGCTGACGATTGTGTTCATTTACATTTTCAATCTCGATACTTTATTTTAATTTAAAACTGCATCAAACTGAATCACTTTTTAGCTCACCTGAGCCAGCGGCTCCGGGGGAGCTTATAGGATGGTAAGGCTCCGGCGTCCGTCGTCCGTCCGTCGTACGTCGTCCGTCGTCCGTCCACACTTTCAAACAACTTCTCCTCTAAAACCGCTTGGCCAATTGCAACCAAATTTCATATGTAGCCTTCTGGGACCTTAGGAACGAAAAGTTGTTCAAACGGTCCTGGTCACATGACCAACATGGCCGCCATGCCCATATATGGTAAAAACCTGAAAAAATCTTCTTCTCCAGAACCAATAGGGCGATGGCCTTGAAACTTGGTATGTAGCATCGGGTACACGAGTACTACCAAGATTGTTCAAATTATGACCTTGGCTTGACCTTGACCTTTTTTACGGTAAGGTCAAATTTGCTTCCTTATGCTTTTATATGGCAAAATGCTGCAACATAAGATATCTTGGAAACTGTTGAATATTTTGGCCTAAAAATTGGTACATACAGTCATCTTAATGACTACATGAAGATTTATGAGTTCAAGAGGTCAAGGTCATTCTTTGACCTTTGACCCAGAACTCTCATATTTTGACAATATCAAACAATCTCCTCAAAAACAACTAGGCCAATTGTAATTAAATTGCATATAGATCCTCCAGGGGTTGAGGGAATGAAAATTTGTTCAAACGGTCCATGTCACATGACCAACATGGCCACCACGCCCATATATGGTAAAAACCTTTAAAAATCTTCTTCTCCAGAACCAGTAGACCGATGGCCTTGAAACTCGGTATGTAGCATTGGGTACTCAAGTACTATCAAGATTGTTCAAATTATGACCCTGGGTTGACCTTGCCCTTTTTTATGGCAAGGTCAAATATTGGAAAATGCTAGCACATGAGATTTCGTGGTAAGTTTTGAAGATTTTGGCCTAAAAATTGGTATATACAATCATCTTAATGAGTACATGAAGATACATGAGTACAAGAGGTCAAGGTCATTCTTTGACCTTTGACCCAGAAATCTCAAATTTTGACAATTTCAAAGAATCTGCTCTAAAACCACTGGGCCAATTGAAACCAAATTTCATATAGAGCCTCGAGGGGTTAAGGGAATTAAAAAAAAGGCGAGGTCTCCTGCCAGCCGGCTGGTAGGAGACCTAAAAGTCTCCTGCCAGCCGGCCATTGGAATGCTAATAAATAAATAGACATCACATTCCATGGAATTCTTGGGTATATTTAAATGTATTTTTTTTAAGTTGGTGTGACATTAATATTATAATTACATTAACAAAAATATATGCAAACAAACAAGCAAAAAATATAAAAAAGATGGACATTCTAAAAATAGATTTTCCAAGGGAAGTAACTCAAATTGTACTTTGCAAGGGAACTAACCCAAAATACTACATGACAATTTTTCTCTGGTTGCACTCCACAGTTTTTTGGATAGCTTGGTGACTCCACAGGGGGTCAGCCAAACAAAGTGACATTCCAGCCTGATTGAATGCATGAATCATTCTTTCTTCTCTTTTGAATGAGCTGTACATATGCCTAAATACACTTTATAGCCATTTATAACCCCTATAAGGTCCTTATATGAATATTGTTGCAGAGAAAATGACACCCCACCCACTTTTTGGGGCCAGAAAATTTCTTCAAAAATGGCATTATTACCCATGCTCTACTCAAGAGCAGGACAATTGTTGACACCTAAAGCTTACAGATTTACCTAGAGGGCTTACAGATGATCACTGTCAACTGCAACTGAATACCTGCCAGCCGTTTAGATTTTCTGCTATTCTTAATTGAAAATGAGCACCATCATTTTGACAATTTATATTTCCCGCTTTATCAGTGCAGCCATAGTTTCGCATCCATGCCGCGCAGTGATTGGATGGTTTTCGAGTTGGAAATAAATTCAGTTTTTACTTTCCTGACACATGCTCACTCAAAGGGAAGAAAAGTTTCCTGCATATAAGGAGCCAAAAAGAATTTATAGCCCAAGATACAAGCCTACCCCCAAATATTAGCATTTTTGTCCCCGGCCAAAAGTGCGAAACTGTGAATGGCAACCTTAAAGCATAGATTTTCTATTCAATCCAGGCAGAATTTGGTTCAGATTTATAATTTAGCATGTTTCTGAGCAAAGAGAATGAAAGAAAGGGTGCTGAGATGCAATCTGGCAAAATTATTGCTGATTTTAAACTGTACCCTTTTTCGAAGTCTGAAAAAGCATCGCTTTCAAGAAATGGACCGTAGCTGTAGCGCATTCACAACTGTGTGACACTGAAACTCGCAATGCTCTGAACCATTTTGTTTCTTTAGTCGGTCAATGTTGAGGAATCCAAAACATGTTTTCTAACTGCCTCAAATGAAAACTGAAAATCCATGATGGCCCTTTATGGTTGCACTCCACAGTTTTTTGGATAGCTTGGTGACTCCACAGGGGGTCAGCCAAACAAAGTGACATTCCAGCCTGATTGAATGCATGAATCATTCTTTCTTCTCTTTTGAATGAGCTGTACATATGCCTAAATACACTTTATAGCCATTTATAACCCCTATAAGGTCCTTATATGAATATTGTTGCAGAGAAAATGACACCCCACCCACTTTTTGGGGCCAGAAAATTTCTTCAAAAATGGCATTATTACCCATGCTCTACTCAAGAGCAGGACAATTGTTGACACCTAAAGCTTACAGATTTACCTAGAGGGCTTACAGATGATCACTGTCAACTGCAACTGAATACCTGCCAGCCGTTTAGATTTTCTGCTATTCTTAATTGAAAATGAGCACCATCATTTTGACAATTTATATTTCCCGCTTTATCAGTGCAGCCATAGTTTCGCATCCATGCCGTGCAGTGATTGGATGGTTTTCGAGTTGGAAATAAATTCAGTTTTTACTTTCCTGACACATGCTCACTCAAAGGGAAGAAAAGTTTCCTGCATATAAGGAGCCAAAAAGAATTTATAGCCCAAGATACAAGCCTACCCCCAAATATTAGCATTTTTGTCCCCGGCCAAAAGTGCGAACTGTGAATGGCAACCTTAAAGCATAGATTTTCTATTCAATCCAGGCAGAATTTGGTTCAGATTTATAATTTAGCATGTTTCTGAGCAAAGAGAATGAAAGAAAGGGTGCTGAGATGCAATCTGGCAAAATTATTGCTGATTTTAAACTGTACCCTTTTTCGAAGTCTGAAAAAGCGTCGCTTTCAAGAAATGGACCGTAGCTGTAGCGCATTCACAACTGTGTGACACTGAAACGCGCAATGCTCTGAACCATTTTGTTTCTTTAGTCAGTCAATGTTGAGGAATCCAAAACATGTTTTCTAACTGCCTCAAATGAAAACTGAAAATCCATGATGGCCCTTTATGGTTGCACTCCACAGTTTTTTGGATAGCTTGGTGACTCCACAGGGGGTCAGCCAAACAAAGTGACATTCCAGCCTGATTGAATGCATGAATCATTCTTTCTTCTCTTTTGAATGAGCTGTACATATGCCTAAATACACTTTATAGCCATTTATAACCCCTATAAGGTCCTTATATGAATATTGTTGCAGAGAAAATGACACCCCACCCACTTTTTGGGGCCAGAAAATTTCTTCAAAAATGGCATTATTACCCATGCTCTACTCAAGAGCAGGACAATTGTTGACACCTAAAGCTTACAGATTTACCTAGAGGGCTTACAGATGATCACTGTCAACTGCAACTGAATACCTGCCAGCCGTTTAGATTTTCTGCTATTCTTAATTGAAAATGAGCACCATCATTTTGACAATTTATATTTCCCGCTTTATCAGTGCAGCCATAGTTTCGCATCCATGCCGTGCAGTGATTGGATGGTTTTCGAGTTGGAAATAAATTCAGTTTTTACTTTCCTGACACATGCTCACTCAAAGGGAAGAAAAGTTTCCTGCATATAAGGAGCCAAAAAGAATTTATAGCCCAAGATACAAGCCTGCCCCCAAATATTAGCATTTTTGTCCCCGGCCAAAAGTGCGAAACTGTGAATGGCAACCTCTGAATTTTTATATGCTTATTCTACTGGCATTATTCCATTTATCATAAAGGTAGTTTCATATTATGAAACTGTGGCATATTTTCCCTGGTAGAAAGAACAAGTTGATAAACAAATTTGCCTGACTGAACTGCAAAAATGCAACTATATGGAACAGCTTATGAGAAAAATTGTAAATTTGTGTAAAACTTGATTTGGTGCACATTGACACTTTAAGATCAAAAGGGGCTTTTCACACCTATCTGTATACAAGACAAACTTCATAAAAAAAGTTAAGTAACATAATGATAAATAAATAATAGTATATGGGCGATCTCCAGCTGATTTTAAGATTGTTTAATGTCCAAACAAAAAGGGATTAATGTTTCAATTTTACATATTGAAAGCCAGACTAAAAAGAAAATTTAAGTTACTAAAACATTTGATTAGTTAACTAAATGTTTAATACAGTAAAATATAGCCGTCTGTCATAATGCCATGCACAATGCAATTTTATCATCAGTATTCCAGTAGCCGGCTGGCAGGAGACTTTTAGGTCTAGTGACAGCCGGCTGGCAGGAGACCAAAAAGTCTCCTGCCAGCCGGCTGGCAGGAGACACTTCCTAAAAAATTTCTAACACTCCTGGACACATGACCAACATGGCCGCCATGCCCATATATGGTAAATACCTTTATAAATCTTCTCCAGAACCAATTGACCGATGGCCTTGAGACTTTGTATGTAGCATTGGGTACTTGAGTACTATCAAGATTGTTCAAATTATGACCTTGTATTGACCTTGACCTTTTACAGCAAGGTCAAATATGGGAAAATGGTAGAACATAGATTTCATGGAAAGTTTTGAAGATTTTAGCCTAAGAAATTGGTATATACAGTTGTCTTAATGAGTTCATGAAGAATTATGAGTACAAGAGGTCAAGGTCATTTTTTTACCTTCGATCCAGATCGCTCATATTTTGACATTTTCAACCATTTCCTCAAAAGCCAAAGGGCCAATTGTGAACACATTTCATATAGAGCCTCCAGGGGTTGATTGAATGAAAAATTTGTTCAAACGGTCCAGGTCACATGACCAACTTGGCCGCCATTACCACTTATGGTATAAATCTTTAATATTTTTCTTCTCCAGAACCAATACACCTATGGCCTTGAAACTTGGTAAATAGCATGAAGTACTAGAGTACCACCAAGACTGTTCAAATGGTGACATTGGGTTTACCTTGACCTTTTTTGCGGCATGGTCAAATATGGGAAAATGTTAGAACATAAGTTTTCATGGAAAGTTTTGAAGATTTTGGCCTAAAAATGGTATATATGGTTGTCTTAATGAGTACATGAAGATTTATGAGTACAAGTGGTCATGGTCATTCTTTGACCCAAAACTCATATTTTGACAATTTCAGACATGATAAGTAAAAGCCACCTTGCCAATTGTTCAGGTGAGCGATTCAGGGCCTCATGGCCCTCTTGTTCTGATCTTTTACAGTGGATTTACATATGATTATATTTTATTTAACGAAATAAGTCATATTGATTATTTTAAAGATGGTGAAAAGAATGAGGGAGTGTGCCTTTAAAGCATAATTTTATGCGATTTTCGCTAGTCTAATAACTTCAAATCCGATTTTACTTTAAAGACAACTTGAAGAATGCAATTTCGTTGCTCAACAATTTTCGCATGCCACTCCGTATCAAAGGATGACCCTTTGCTTTTGCCCGACACTGAAATTTTCAGCTCCAGGTTACTATACATAAAACCTATCGGCACGTGCGTTGAGCGGCAGCCTGTGACTTCAAAAGATGACTGAAATCCTTTGATCTTCTGCCAGTCTTATTTAAGGTGGTTGAGCACATTTTTGTTTGGCTATTCCGGACTGCTTCTTTTGTCTCCAAACATAGTTAAAAAGACAATGTCGTTCGTTTTTATGATGGATAATCCTGTTTTAGTGGGAGTAGCCTATTCTTGACTCATTAGTTTGGGACTGCAAGTGTTTTTCGTTAGAAACACCTTTATCTAGAGCTCTTAAGACCCAGATTTTTGGTACTCGGCACAAAGGTAGAAAAAAAAAATTTTTTTTTGAAATCGGAAAAAAATATTTCCGGTCGCTACGATTTTTTACGGTCGGTCGTGTAAGGGGAAACATTAACTATTTTATTTTTGGCCTAAGGTATAGGAAGCATTGATGTTCTTGATCCGTTTCCTTGAAATTTGCATTATATTGCATTTGGCCGGTTGAAATCTCATGCCCAAACTCCTTGCCCAACACCCTAAATGATCTACATCCTGAAGTTTCAGCGTGTCTTCACCATCTTTGATTTCACGATAGCAAACACAGACGTCGGCAAAAAGTCTGAATTCCGAGTCAACAGTTTCTGTTACTATCATTAATGTGCAACGAGAACAATAGTGGTCCAAGCACAGTGCCCTGGGGAACACCCAACACCACCGGTGCCCAATCCGATTTAACTCCATTTACTACCACACGCTGCTGCCTGTAACAGAGAAAACAATTTATACATTTCAGAGTCCTGCCACCAATACCATCAGCCGTATAGCTTACATTTAAGTAATTCATGAGGGGAGGTGTCAAAAGCTTTCTCAAAGTCCAAGATAAAAGTGTCTCCCTCCAACCCTCATTGTCACTTTCAGTACACTCATCTTAAACAGCAATTTCTGGTGTAGAACTACAGCTTTATACCTTGGATGGCTACACAAAGCTTGTATTGATCCAGTGATTGTGGTCAAAGTTGATAGTTGATGTGTTAAGTGTATCTGACATTAGCCTGTTTTTTGTTTTGTTTTTCATTTGCGTAATAGATTTACAATGGGCAAGGCTAATTTCTGTGTTATGACAAAGATTGAGATGCTACAAAGTTCCAAAGGTATAGTTTATCAATTTACAGGTTCTCCTCTGTACATGTGGTATGCCTGAATGCAGCATAAAACAGACTGAAAATATTTGAGCCACGACACGAGAAAACCAACAAAGAGGTTGTGCGCCCAGCACAGACTCAGATCAGCCTAGGCATTTTTCCCAGTCTGATCAGACTCTTGGCTAAGCACTTAAAGGGTAGCTAAGTTCTATGTTACCACCATTCAGACAGCGGAGACTCTGATCAGACTGGGCAGATGCCCGGGCTGATCTAAGTTTTCGCTGGATGCACATACCACTTTGTTGGTTTTGTTGTGTCGCGGCTTATTTAATAAATGTCATTTTTCAGATGTTCATTGTCATGGAAGTATGAACACAATGGGGTACTTGCAAAGTAAGTGACACCCATTGCATTCTGCTTCCATGAACTTCAGAAAATGAAATTTGTCTTTTATATTTTCACATCACTTTAGTTTCTTATTCGTGAAGTATTAATTTAACGCCAAGGAAAGGACAAAGAATAGTTATTAACCAACTATGATAGTTATTAACCAACATGTTTGGTTAAGACATTCAACATCTGTCACTATGACTGTACGACATGACTTAGGCATTTTAAGAAGTTCTGAAATTTAAAACTTAGCCTGGTGTGCAAGAACAAGAATTCTGCGGAATGCTATGTCGCACCTGCATTGCACTTCCACTGTAGGAGAGGTCATGGCCCACTGATGTTCCATGCAATATTTCGACCAAATATACCAAGTTCTGAAGTGTTATAGTCTGTTCATGTTGAAAACTATGGGTGCAATGGTTTTAGAGAAAGTAATTGAACAGACTTTAACACCAGGGTAAACTATGAAAACAATGAGTGCAAGGGTTTTGGAGAAAGTAATTGAACAGACTTTAACACCAGGGTAAACGTAAATGTGAATGTTATTTGTTGCAATGGCAAACATCTTGGATTCTCGACCTGGCTGAATTTTATATTTCTGAAGCATTGCAGTCTGGTCATGCTCCATATGAAATTTAAGAACCATGAGTGCAGTGGTTTTGCCGAAATTAGTTAAATATAGACTTTAACGCCAGGTTTAACTTAAATGTGAGCACTATTCTGTTGCAATGGCGGCCATCTTGGATTCTAGACCTGGCTGAATTTTACCATTCTGAAGTCTTGCAGTCTGGTCATGCTCCATATGAAATTTGAGAACCAATGGTGCAGTGGTTTTTAATGAAATAGAATTTAACGCCAGGGTTAACGTAAAATTAATGTGAACAGAAATTTGTTGCAACGGCGGCCATCTTGGATTCTCAACCTGGCTGATTTTTGCCATTCTGAAGTCTTGCAGTCTTGTCATGCTCCATATAAAATTTGAAAACAATGGGTGCAGTGGTTTTTAATTAAATAGAATTTAATGCCAGTGTTAACGTAAAATTAATGTGAACAGAAATTTGTTGCAATGGCGGCCATCTTGGATTCTCGACCTGGCTGATTTTTTTCATTCTGAAGTCTTGCGCCTGGTTATGCTCCATATGAAATTTAAGAACAATGGGTACAGTGGTTTTTAATTTAATAGAATTTAATGCCAGGGTTAACGTAAAATGAATGTGAACGGAAATTTGTTGCAATGGCGGCCATCTTGGATTCCCGACCTGGCAGATTTTTACTATTCTGAGGTCTTGTAGTCTGGTCGTGCTCCATATGAAATTTGAGAACCATGGGTGCAGTGGTTTTGGAGAAATTAATATTTAACGCCAGGGTTAACGTAAATGTGAACGGAATGACAGGCGGACGGAATGACGGACGGACATACGGAAAACCGGACGCCTATATCGCACCTTGCTAAAGCAGGTGCGACAAAAAGTATCTATCATGAGTGTGAGGAATAGGGGTGTAACGATACATTGATGCTTTGTGATAGCAGTTGCATTGATAGTGCTATCATGATAGTGTTTTCAACTATCAATAACTATTGCTTTCAACTATCGGTAGTTTTGATAGTTTTTGTTCATGTAGATTTTCACCTTGTTGACTGGATTTTGACACTTGACTTCCATACAAATGTCATTTTGGAACCTTAAAGTTGTCTGCTTTGTTTAGATGGTGGTAAAGCTTACACTCATAGTGAACAGCACTGCTATGTAATTTAGAGACGAGAAACTTACTTAAATCATCTGAATTCTTAAGAAATTGCAATATTCAGAGACAGTGATGGTATCGTGATGTATCGTGATGTAAGACCCTCAATAGTAATAGTATTGTGAAAGGGGTTTCTCCGATAGTGATAGTATCGTGATAGGGTTTTCTCCGATAGTGATAGTATCATGACAGTCAGAATTTATGATGATAGTCAGCCCTTAGGATTTATCTATCTGTTCCTCACTAGGGCCCCTAGTGAGGAACAGATAGATAAATCCATCACTAGGGATGACTGTTTGGCATCATGAGGCAAGCCTCGTGATGTCGAACAGTGACCCTTGTGACAGATTTTTCTATCGGCACCACACACTCATGAAAGATACTTATATTCTTGTATCAATTTGTGACATCATATGAGCCGCGACACGAGAAAACCAACAAAGTGGTTGTGCGCCCAGAGCAGACTCAGATCAGCCTGGGCATACGCCCAGTACAATCAGACTCTGCGCTAAGCGCTTAAAAGGTAGCTAAGGGTCTAAACTACCTCCATGCGGACAGCGAAGACTCTGATCAGACTGGGCAAATGCCCAGGCTGATCTGAGTCTGTGCTGGGCGCACAACCACATTGTTGGTTTTGTCGTGTCGCGGCTCATATATCAAATGAGGTAGCTTGTGGTCCTTGTGTTTTTAAAAGAGAAATAATTTTTTTTTTATTTTAGGAAAAATAGGAGAACGGATGACTAACTTTTTGAACTGAAAGAATCTTGCTGACACTTCAACAATGGCTGACAGTGATCTTCTTTCTGGAAATGTTGATGAAGAAATAGGGCAAACAGAAGTAAATGCTTCTGAGTTTGAACTGGCAGGGGAGATAACAACAGAGAACAAGGATCCATCTGGCACAGGAAGTATTGAATTGTATGGAACAGATAAGGAGCAGCTGTCAGAGACTGGGATAGAAGGACAGGATGCTGGTAGGTACAGGCTAACACCAGGGTTACTGATTAGTCTGTTGTTTTGGTCTGCAAATTTATACTTTTCATTAATTGGAAAAAAAATAATAATAATAATTCAGAGCTCTAGATATGAGGGAGTATTTGATGATAATCAAGGATAATTTTTTTTTTTTATTTCTCATTGAAACCATATGTTGTGACCCCTCATCTGAACTGTCTCGTCAAGACGGTTCACATGAAACCATATGTTGTGACCCCTCATCTGAACTGACGCGTTGAGACGGTTCAGATGAGGGGTCACAACATAATGCTTTTATGCAGAATTAACAAAAGTTATCCCTAATTATCACCAAATAATCCCTCTTATCTAGAGCTCTGATAGTAATACACATGGATACTTGTATTGTTCAGTAGGCTTTGCATGTAACTGACCTGTCACAATGTCTCAGTCAAAATTTGAATCAACCAGTCAGATAAGGTGAAAACCTTGAACAAATGTGCAAATTGCATTTTAGAGACAACAGATCCTTTTATGAAATATACGCAAAGACTTAAGTTGAAAGGCAGAGGATAAATGCATTCACTTAAAGTCATTGGAATTAGCTCTAATGCCCCTGCAGTTCTTACCGATTCCCCACTACAGATTACAAGAAGCCAAGCTTTATTAACTCGTATGGATAACAGTTCAAAAGAAATGTATGTGATATGGATGTACCAGTGTCCCTTTTGACAGGAGACCACACTTAGAAGGAAGAATTTGTTCTCAGAGAGTAAGAGCAAACTCGTGTTCCACCATTTTCACAAAGAGGACAACTTTTATGACTTCCTGTTTGCTTCCTTGGACAATAAAGCCCTTCCAAAATGGGGTCTAAAGAGAAGAATTTGCTCCTTGTTTCCCATGAATCTGTATCCATACAGCTTACGGGTGAAAGCAGTCAGGAAGTCACAAAAGTTGTTTCCCCTTCTTTTAGATTGTGGAAAAACTTAGAGGTATACTCATGCATGGTAAGGTGCATAGGTATACACTTACAGGAGAAGCAAATCTGGGCCCAGTTCAAAGCATTGTTAGCTTAGCAATGTCCTTAGTTGAGGATTCGTTTAGTCTTCCAGTACACTTAAAATCAAGTGTGTCCATATTTTTTACAAAAAAAAAAAAAAAAAAATGAGAGGAGCGTTTCACATTTTTGTTGCACCTGCTTTAGCAATGTCATTATGTGGGATACAGGCTTCCGTCCATCAGTTTGTTCACTATTACGTGAACCCTAGGGGAGGGTCGGGTAACTTCGGACAGCGGGTAAATTCGGACAGTGACATTTTTATGCCCCCGAAGGGACTTCGGATGGCATATTAAAATCGCACCGTCCATCCGTCAGGCCGTCCATCCGTAACAAATCGTGTCTCAGCGATAACTTAAAAACTACTGAAGCAAATTTGATGAAACTTCTCAGAAAGATAGAGCATAATGAGAAGGTGTGTCGCGCACAAAATTTAGGTTCCCACGCCCAGGGTCAAGGTCACAATTGGGTCTAAGGTCAAATTATATCTTAAATCGTGTCTCAGCTATAGCTTATAAACTACTGAAGCAAATTTGATGAAACTTCACAGAAAGATAGAGCATAATGAGAAGGTGTGTCGCATATAAAATCTAGGTTCCCACGTCCAAGGTCAAGGTCACTGTCAGGGGTTAGAGGTCAAATATTGTCTCTGCGATTACTTTAAAACTACACAACTGAATTTTATCAAATTTCACAGAACTATAAAGCATAATGAGAAGGTTTGTCACATATGATATTTATATTCCCAAACCCAAGGTCAAGGTCACTGTCGGGTGTTAGAGGTGACTGCCGAAGTTGATTTCATCAAACTTCAGAAAGGTAAAGCATGATAAAAAGGCATGTCACTTGCAAGTTTTGGGACTCCTTGCTCAAGGTCAATGTCCCAATCAGGGTCAAAGGCCAGTCTAAGGGGCCTTCGGGGGCATTTGCTACATACTGTAACATTTCTTGTTTCCTTTATATGTCAGTTGTCTGGAACTAAAACAAAACAATAACTGGCCAAACGGTGAAAATCCTGAAGAGACAGCTCATTATGAGCCGTCTCATCTGGATTTTCACTGTTTGCAATGGTGTGTCCGAATTTACCCGCCTGTCCGAAGTTACCTGACTCTCCCCTAGCGTTAAAGTTTATTCAGGCGACTACTCTAAAACCACTGCACCCATTGTTCTCAAATATCACACAGAGCATGATCAGACTACAGGGCTTCAGGATGGTAAAATTCAGCCATGTAAAGAATCCAAGATGGCTGCTGTTGCTAAAAATAGCAAAAACTACAAAACATGTGGACATTTTCTCGAAATCAGCTCATTATATATGGCTGAAATTTTGCATGGATAATTAATGGGACCTTGATCATCATAGTTATGAAAGTAAACAGAATCTGTAGCAGAATTAGGTCACGATGACCTACTTTCTGTTTACGAGTTCCAGTTTTCCTCAAATGCCAGTATAAAACAGAAACACTGCATGGATTTTGGTCAAATGATCAGAATGATACTTCAATAGAGTTCTTTTAGAATTACACAAATGGACCACCAAAGATGGTCTCAGCTGCTGAATCTAAAAGTAGCAAACACACGAAAGTGATATCTCAAGAACCCCCGAATAGAATTTGACCAACTATGTGTCAAAATCATCCTTGCATGGATCTATTATATTTTTTTGCAAATTGACTACCCAAGATGGCTGTCATCCATCAATACAAACATGCAAAAGCGCACTGCAGGGGCAACATAGCATTCCACAGAATTCATATTTTGACAAAAAATAGAAGTGTTTTTGCGTACAATACATTTGAAAATTTAATGTCTCGTGAACAAATGATATCAGTAGTCAGGGTTAGCGCTTGGATATTTTTTTCTTTCGCCACCACTTTCGCCAAATTGATATTGTTTGTGCCAGATTCTTTAAACTTAAGCCAAATTTTCGCAATATTAAGAATTCTTTGAAAATATCTCCCCCACCCCCACCACACTCTCATTTCTTAACCTGCTGTTTACTGTGGTTGCTTAGACTGGTTTCAGTCTATTACATTACATAATCATTTTACTCTGACAACTGAAAGACATAAACACTGCTAAAAAAGCTTTAAATCTTGTAATTAAATCTTTTATCTGCCCTCTGTTTTTCATGAGTTGTCTCTTTTCCCTATTCTATTTTTGGAGGAACTTATCTCATTATAAATAGCCTAAGACATTTTAAATATCCTTATGACTATTTATTTCTAATTGTTTATTATTACTGTTCCTTTTTCAGTATTATAAATAAGTAGTAAGTAAGTAAGTTATTATTTATTTAACTAGTTATTGTTATTGTGAGATAATCTGGCCAAGAAACTAGCTTTGCAAAAGCTAGTACTTGAGAAGCTTTGCAAAAGTTAGTACTTGAGAGTTATGCTTTGTTGCCTCCCCTTACAACCACCTTACTATCAGTATCAGTTTTTGCTTTATCCTCTTCATGCAAACGAGTTTAGTTTCAGTGAACTGAGAGTTGTTGTAGACTAAGTATATATAACAATGTCCAAATTCTGTTTTGACATAAAAAGATAGGCATGTGTAAGACGGCAGAATCAAAACTTACATCTTTAATATGAGTATGTTTTACACCATAAGCTATTAAAGTTCGGATAAATGGCCCCAAAAAACTACTTCAGGAATTTGCGTCAAGTGAAGACATTGATCAGCCTGCGCATTCAAAGCAGCTTAAGCGCCTTTTCACATGGTCAACCTTCCGTCGGTATCTCTTGATCTTTTAAACAAGTACCGTTATCTAATCAACAATCGGCAGGAATAAAAACCCTGTATTTTCACAGATCAGTGAGTTTATTAGCTCGGAAGGTGTCAGTGTTGTGTTTACCTGAGCTATCAAAAATAATGAGATGCATAGACATGGGGTGTGTTCAAGTTTACATAACATGATTATGCATTGACCCTTGAGGCATGAAGCGTCTGCTTGGTGTCCTGTCACTGTGGACTACTGGAGGAGCAGATTAACAGGTATTAATGGAAGGTGTTGATTAATGATTGTGGAGATCGTCTCTGATACCGTAAAACTTTGCCATAAGATGTGTTTTTTTCGCCACTTGTTTTCGCCAAATCAATATTTTTGGAGCCAAAAATATTATTTTATCGCATTTGGCGACTTTGGCGAGCGGTAGCGCGAACCCTGGTAGTTTTCAACAACTGGTCCCTGTTTTTTTTACATTTTTTTTTCCTCCCTTCTCAGTCAGAGTTTGCTTCCCTGTACAACAAAATCCTGATAAGGGAGGAGTTCTTTCCAGTCAGTTATACACAATTAGAAATGAAGAGTTGCTTCCCCTGATACAAAACCTTAAGTAAATAACAACCATTTTCAATACAGAGGATCTTACATGAGTGCTCATGTATTATTGAAATTATTAAATGAGTTGGGGAAAAAGATAAGATGTGAGGCTATGCAGATTGCAAGATTCTATTTATCTTACAACATTTAAATGGCATTTTATCAGCAAATTTTGCAAGAAAACATCTCAATTAAAACAAGACATTTTTATGGACATCAATGCATAACGTTACCACGTAATTTACATATTCATTCCGCTAGTTGATTATCGTTTTAATGCATGGCTTTATTACAGTCAGATGCGACGTCATATGATCATTCTGTTATTCAACAGGTAATATCTCTGTTGAGAATGAAGATGAGGATGATGAACATACTCAGGACGATGATGAAAGAACGGAACAGGAAACAGAAGCAACTGACGCACATGCAGATGACAAAGACTATGTAAGACAGGCTATGGCCCAGCCTATAGAGATAGTGGTAACAATAGACGAAGATGCCAGACCAGAAGTAAAAGAAGAGCCTAATAAAGAAACAGAAGAAGAAGATGATGAAATGGAGACAGCTGAAGCACATGACAGTGAGCATGAGGGTCAGAATGAGGATCAGGATGCAGAGGCGGTAGAGAAAGGCGGATTGAACACAAGAATGTACAAAAAAGAAATGAGGGCTGAAAGAGCAAAAATACCATTCCCGGATTCTTTTTACAAGTGTGAGTATAAATGAAGCTTTACAATAATTTTCTGAGACACGCAAGTTCAAAATCCTTGTCTAAGGTGACAAGATGCTCTTGATTTGAAGCAGCTGCCATTTTAATTTTTCACATCCCTGTTCAATGTGAGTCTCATTTTAGAGCAGATTCTTTCATTTAAGAATAGACCTCATTTTTGAAGGGGTTTGTCACCCAGGGAGCAAACATGATGCCACAAATGAGCGGCGACACGAGAAAAGCAACAATGTGGTCGTGCGCCCAGCACAGACTCAGATCAGCCTGGACATTCGCTCAGTTTGACTAGACTCTTCGTTAAGTGCTCAAAGGGTAGTTAAGGGTCTGAGCTACCTCCATGCGGACAGCGAAGACTCTGATCAGACTGGGCGGATGCCCAGGCTGATCTGAATCTGCGCTGGCCGCACAACCACATTGTTATACGCCCGTTTGAAAAACGGACGTATTATGTCGTGGCGCTGTCTGTCCGTCCGTCCGTAAACATTCTTGTACACGCCATAACTCAGTAATCATTCGGGATATCTTCATGAAATTTGGTAGGCATATGTATCAGGGTGGGGGAACGTGTCGCGTACAAGAATGGTTGCTCCCCCCTTTTTTACTTTTGAAGTTTTGCCCCTTTGATTAATTTTTTCCCTGTAAGTCTTGTACGCGCCATAACTAGATAACCGTTTGGGATATCTTTATAAAACTTCATAGCAATGTGAATGAAGTCCTAACGATGTGTCGCGTACAAAAATGGCTGCTTTCCCTTTCTTCGTTTTAGAGTTAATCCCTTTCATTAGTTCTAAAAGGCTACTTTCGTGTTTTCTTGTACAATATATTGTCAAGGGAAAAAACTAGAACTAAAAATGGTGTAACTTGTGTATTTAGGTTATCTCCCTTGTCCAACTTACCTTGGACTACTGACAGTATATCATGTGTTAAATATTTAGATGATGTTGCAGTCATTATACCCCCATTTTGAAAAAGTGGGGGGTATACTGGTTTACATCTGTCTGTCTGTCTGTCTGTCTGTCCGTCTGTCCATCTGTCCGTCCTTCCATCTGTCCTTCCGTCCCCATTTGATCAAATTTTTCATCGAAGATTTCTTCACAACCATACAAGCTAGACTGGTCATATTTGGCATACAGGTTGATGACGACATGTTGTATTGTGGGATTGAGAACCAGCCTTCTCCTGCTTATTCTTCCCTGTATTTGTCCGATTTTCTTTCTTTCCATACTTAGACTAATGAAATTTTTCGTCAAAGATTTCTCCACAATCACGAAAGCTAGAGTAGTCATTTTTGTTATGCAGGTTGATGACAACATGTTGTATCGTGGGATCGAGAACCAGCCTTCTCCTGCTTATTCATCCCTGTATTTGTCCGATTATCTTTCTTTCCCTACTTTGAATAATGAAATTTTTCGTCAAAGATTTCTGCACAACCATGCAAGCTAGAGTAGTCATATTTGGTATGCAGGTTGGTGACGATATGTTGTATCTTTGGATTGAGAACCAGCCTTTTTCTGCTTATTCTTCCCTGTATTTGTCCAATATTCGTTCACTTTCCATACTTTGAATAATAAAATTTTTCGTCAAAGATTTCTCCACAACCAAGCAAGCTAGAGTACTCTTATTTGGTATGCAGGTTGATGACGATATGTTGTATCGTGGGATTGAGAACCAGCCTTTTTCTGCTTATTCTTCCCTGTATTTGTCCAATATTCTTTCTTTCCATACTTTGAATAATGAACTTTTTCATCAAAGATTTCTCCACAACCATGCAAGCTAGATTAGTCATATTTGGTATGCAGGTTAATGATGACTTCCTGTATTGTGGGATTGAGAACCAGACTTCTCCTCTTTTTATTCCCTGTATTTGTCCGATTTTCTTTCTCTCTTTACTTTGAATAATGCATTTTTTTTGCAAAAGATTTCTATGCATCTGTAAGTTAGGGTAGGGATTTTTGTATGCATGTTGATTGATAACTTGTTGTATTGTTGGATTGATAACCAGTCTTCTCCTGCTTATTCTTCCCTATATTTTTCCAATTTTCTTTCTCTCCTGACTTTGAATAATGTGATTTTTTGTAACAGATTTCACAGCAACCATTCATTTTTAGCTCGCCTGAACGAAAGTTCAGGAAGAGCTATTGTTGTCACCACGGCGTCGGCGTCCACGTCCGCGTCAGCGTCCGCGTCCGCGTCGGCGTCCGGATTGGATGTTTTGGTTAAAGTTTTTTAAAGACCTATATCTCCCTAACCCATGGATGGATTCTTTTGATACTATCACTGTAGTTAGATATTGGTCCAAAGTTTAACATGGTACCACCCCCACCCCACTCTTTGACCTTTATATCAAGGTCATGGACTTAGAAAATTGGAAGTTTTTTGGGACTGGATGTTTTGGTTAAAGTTTTCTAAAGCCCAGTATCTCCTTAACCCATGGATGGATTCCTTTGATACTTGCACTGTAGTTAGATATTGGTCTAAAGTTTTCCAAGGTACTACCCCCACCCCCCTCAGTGACCTTGATGTCAAGGTCATGGACTTAGAAAATTATCTTTTTATTGATTGGATGTTTTGGTTAAAGTTTTTTAATGACACATATCTCCTGAAACCATAGATGAATTCTTTTTATATTTGCACTGTAGTTAGATATTAGTCCAAAGTTTTACAGAGTACTACCCCAGCCCTGCTCGGTGACCTTGATGTCAAGGTCAGGGACTTTGGAAATTTGGTCTTTATTAAAGTTTTCTAATTGCGTACTGATTCATAATGCTTGGCAGAGATTTAGTTTACACTTGAACTGATTTTGAACACTTTTTTGAGTTTTTACAAAACACTATATACTTACCCGACTGGATGACCTTGATGACAAGGTCATGGACTTTTAGTTTTGTCTTAAAGATTTTGATTAGTTTTATATTAATGAAGACATAATTTCACAGTGCCACAATGGACTCAGTTGATACTAATACTTGGACTGATGTTAGATAACGGTTAAAGGCTTTGATACATCCTAGCCCTGCCCTCCTCCCCCCTACCCCTTAGTTCTTTGACCTAAAGCTCATGGACTCTGAAATTTCATGTGGATTTTTTTATATTTTAAGACATTTCTGAGATAGCTTTTGTTTATAAATGTGTTGACATTATGGACATGCTTGCCTGAAGTTTTATACATAGCAGTCCACACCACCATAGCGACTGTGTGAAGGGCAAGCACCTACTCAGGCGAGCTATGCTGTCAGGTGACAGCTCTTGTTGGTATACATGGTAACAATGATTTCTCTCCCTCTTTATGCTTTTTGTTATGAAAATAACATCATTTGATTTAAGCAATTAAGCGGGGTATAGTCGGATTCGCTGACAGTTCTAGTTAATTATTATAGAGTGGTTGCCCCTGTTTGTCTGCCTGTCTATCCTTTTGCAATCTTGCTCATTCTGTAACTCCTTTAGGAAATTGAAACGGGCGTATTATGCGCCGCTTGCGAAGCCCTTGTTGGTTTTGTCGTGTTGCGGCTCAAATGTTGTTTCTTTTTGTACAGATGATGGAAAAAACATGAAGCAATACACTGCGGCAAAATGTTATCACACATGATGTTGTAGGATTTTGATGACGCAACATCATCCAATGAATAACAGCAACTCACTTTATTTTGGTGTGGTTTATTTAGCCAATACCTTTTCCATAAATTAGCAGCAAGTTCTAGATTTCATGGCATAGTATTCTGGCAGGTACACAGAGTTGAAACATCTTAGAATTAAAAGCTATGCAGCATTATGACATTGCATAGCAGTTGATTAAGTGTTATCATGTTTCTTTGGTTATGCAATGGAGTTTTTTCTTTCCAAGACAATCTCAAATTCTAGATAGATCTATCAAAAGACAGAGCTGAATTTCTAGCTCACCTTAGCCTTACGCCAATAGTAAGCTTAAAGTATATTAATAGCCAAGCAGCTTTTGTCCATCTGTTGTCTGTCAATATTTTTTAACATCTTCTCCCCTGAAGCCACTGTGTTGATTGAAGCCATATTTCATATGGAGCTTCACTAACCTTTTGCAAGGTCAACTTCATTTGTTTTGATTTTATATTGGAAAATGCTTAGACAGTGGATTACTCAGAAACTGTTTAAGGCTAAGATATAATACTTGATATCTATAGTTTACTAAATGAACAGATAAAGATATTATGTTGCCAAAGGTCATGGTCATTCTTTGACCTTTGTGCAAGGTCACTACAATTCTTTTGTCCATCAGCATTTTTAAAAAACCTCTTTGGAAAAGAATGTAAGAGGAAAACGAGCATTAGGCCAAAAATAAAATTTTGTTTGGAATTGCCTACCTACCCACCCAAAACCTCTCTACCTAAATTTTTTTATTTTGGGCCATATGGGACAGCATATTTTTTTTTTTTTGGAAAATGGGAAATTTACTATGATCAACCTAAATAGAAAGACAAACAGGCCTAAGTAAAGAGTGCAGACACAGATCAGATCTGGGTCTACACGGGTTGCCTTTCCACTAGCACGTCATGGGTACTTCTTTTGTGGGTAAATTAGGTTTGTTCATTTTGCTATTATCTTTGTATGTAATATGGATAATTAATATAATATTTAACATGTTATGTAGTATTTGGGCTGCTTGTAGGTTTTGCAGGAAAAAAAAAAAGAGAAGAAAGCCGACCTTCCTACTCTAAGAACTTATCCTTGGTTGACAAATGCAAACAAAATATTTTTTATGCTTGGCCTTATATGCTCACATTTGCCTTACATACTGTTGTAGATAAGCCACAGGTCTAGCAATCAAAGCCATAGCAGGACAGCATTATATCCAAAATAGCATTATATTTAATAATTACATGTAGAATTATAATGAGTGTCTGTTGTATACAGATTTTAAAAGCGAGACACTTTCTAGCATAGAATGTGGTTAGGTTAGCTGACCATTTTGACATGACCATAGCTGTTTACTGTGGATGAAAAGCAACAAAACAACACCAACAACATTTTCTAGCCATAACAATACATTCCACACACCCTGCATACCTCCATTTTCCTAATACATTGGGGTCAAGACGCACACTTCTGAATGGAATGGGTACATGGGCAGTGCTCAGGATAAGAAGGGGTAACAAGGATAATTTAGGGATATTTTTCAATATTACTCCATAAAAACATACATTGTGACCCCTCATTAGAACTGTCTCAACGAGACAGTTCTAATGAGGGGTTACAATGTATGTTTTCATTGAGAAATAAGAATAATTATCTTTGAATTATCCTCAATACCCATTCTTATTTGGAGCACTAATTGGTTTTCTTCAGTTCGCTACCTGAAAGTGAAAATTGGACCACTCAAAGTTGATGATATGAGGACACAAGCTCTCCATGCTGTTATGTATATGGCTACTTCTCGCTTCGAAATAATTTTCGACAAGCTGGATGTACCTGGAAGAAATAAATATCTCGGGTAAGTATATTATAAGTCAGCTCCTACTATCCAAAGATCTCAGATCTAGGAGCTCTAAGGCATAACAGAGAGTAGAAAGCCAAATAAATAAGATAATACTGAAGAAATAGTTCAGCTCTAGCAGTGAATTGTTGAGTAATAATTTCCAGTTTGGAGGTCAGTTGTAAAGTAGATCATATCATGAGGGTGGAGCACGAGTGATATATCTACTTTCAACTGACCGACAAACAGTGAATTATTTCTCAACAATTTGAATGCTAGAGCTGAACTATTTCCATTCTAACACTCAAAAATGCTGGAAAGGAACTAGTTCTAATAGAGGTCACAACATACTTTTTTATGCAGAAATATTGAAAACTTTGTAAATTATCCCTGTTACCCCTTCTTATCTGGAGAACTGCTATATAGCCTTTCTCATGATGGATCATTTTTAGCTCGCCTGAACAAAGTACAGGAAGAGCTATTGCACTACCCCTGGTGTTGGCGCCAGCGGCAGCCTCGGCGTTAGCAAACTGTTAAAGTTTTACGTTAAAGTCTTTTAGGTGATGGGCAAGGCGCTGTCAGGTGAGCTATCCTGTCCCACTGACAGGTCTTGTTCTCCTACTTTTGACTGAACTTACAGCAAGACAGGAAAATTGAAATTTGTAACCAGTGATCTGAAGTAAATTTTGAGCATCCCAGTGACTTTATTGGGTCTTAAAATGGATGTAAACACAGTTAGCACCATGAAATACAACCTGCTGTCAGACTTTTTTCTTGCAGAAGAAAAAACAAAAAGCAGCTTAGCCTTTTATATTGTCAGTAGGGGAGACCGGGGCTAGTTGGTCCGCGGGGCAAGTTGGTCCTAGGGCAATATCTCTAAACTGAGAAAAGTTATGACGACAGTATATGATTTAATGGAATCTTTTATTTCGTCACACTTACTGAAATAACAGGAAGAAAATCGGCGAACGCGTATAAATTATTCAGAAGAAAAAACAATTTTGTACCACATAAGTAACTTTCTTACACCTGTAACCTTTTATTTTGCATTTCCTGTGTATCGAATTGCACGCATATGTCATACATTTTCTGAAAGCTCACCATCTATGGTTTTCAATCATGCATATTTGCTGTTTCTAAATTCAATAGCGTTTCGGCCATGAGTGAAGATTTACAGTGCGGTATGGGCGGGGTAAGTTGATCCATCTGCGACAGGGTAAGCTGGTATGTCGGAATCTGTTATTTTGCCGAATACAAACTATAGAATAAGATAGAACAAGAGCTGTCGTCTGACAGCATAACTCACCTGAATTGGTGTCTGCCTATCGCACAGTCTCTATGGTGGTGTGGCTTGCTATGCATAAAACTTCGGGCAAGCATGTCCATAATAATAAGACATAAAAGCTATCTCAGATAAAAGTCTTAAAATCAAAATTAAAAAAAAAATCCACACGAAATTTCAAAATCCATGAGCTTGTCAGAGAACTGAGGGGTAGAGAAGGCAGGATGTATCAAAACCCGGAACCATTATCTAACTTTTCCAAGTATTAGTATCAACAGACTCCATCGTGGCACTATGAAAATATGTCTGCATAAATATAAAACTTGAATCAAAATGTTCAAACAAAATTCTAAGTCGATGACCTTGACTTCAAGGTCATTCAGTGGGGTAAGCATATAAAAGGTAAACGTTTCCCATAGCCTAATAGCCGTAGGGGCAATGGGGGTTAGAGACCCACTGTATCTTGGGCACAGCTGATGAAAGGCGGAGCCCATCTCTCTCCTTTCGCTGCCTTATCATTCCCTAATTCGAAAAAGGTACCCATTTACTGCTGGGTTGACAGAGAGAGTTTTCCAGTCGTCGGATGGCGACGGTGAGCCACGAACTCACGACCTTCCGGCGACCTGCACAATAACCGAGCCACTCTAACCACTCGGCTACCGCGCCTGTTGGTAAGTATATAGTGTTTTGTAAAAAAAATCAATCAAGTGTCTAACATCAGTTCAAGTATAAACTAAATCTATGCCAAGCATTATGAGCCGGTATGTGATAAGAAAACTTTATTAAAAACCAAAATCTCCTAAGTCCATAAACTTGCCATCAAGGTCACTGAGGGATGTTGGGGTAGTACTCTGTAAAACTTTAAACTAATATCTAAATAAAGTGAAAATATCGAAAGAATTCATCCATGGGTTCAGGAGATACGAGTCTTAAAAAAATCTTTAACCAAAACATCCAATTGATAAAAAGACGATTTTCTAAGTCCATAACCTTGACATCAAGGTCACTGAGTGGGGAAATGGGTGGTAATCCTGGAAAACTCTGGACCAATATCTAACTACAGTCTAAGTATAACAAGAATCCATCTATGGGTTAAGGAGATATTGGGCTTTAACATAACCAAAACATCCAGTCAAAAAAAAAAAAACTCCAATTTTCGAAGTTCATGACCTTGACATCAAGGTCACAGAATGGGGTGGGGGTGGCATCCTGTTAAACTTTGGACAAATATCTATCAAAAGCATCCATCTATGGGTTAAGGAGATATAGGGCTTTAAAAAACTTAACCTAAACCATCCAATCCGAACGCCGACGTGGACGCGGACGCCGACGCCAGGGTGACAACTATAACTTACGTTCAGGCGAGCTAAAAATAATTATACTAGTTACCCATTGCAAAAATAATACGAGAAAATGAATTTAAACCTCAGCATTATTTATTAAAAAATGCAATTTTCAGACCAACAGGACCCGGTCTCCTGCACATGCTTCCCCCTTTTTAGGGTTCACAGGACTTTTCAGACACAATTAACATGACAAAAACAACTAGTGGAAGAAACACTGTAACATCAAAATGAAATTTCGATCTCCAGATAGGTATGTATTAAAATTGCAAAAAGGCGGCATTATAATAAATGTCACAATGCAATCCCGTGAAACTCTAAAACTCAGCTGTCACAAATTTACTTGGTTTAAACCTTTGATTGCCAGCGGGCCACTTTTCGGCCACTGTATATTACAATTAAGCAGATGCCTCTTCGGCACAAGTATACTCTTACACCGAGATATATTGTAAAATAAGATTACACTTGTAAAGGAAAAAAAAAGAAAACTGTTGAGAAAATACATTTTTCTTATTTATCGACCCCACAAAATAACATCGATTCAGATTTGAAGCCTTTATGTGACTGAGGTATTATCAGTGGAAAACATATATGCCCACTCTTTTAAAATAGTTTCATGTTATTTGTTGTTGTTTTTATGAAAATATATTTGGATTAACTTTTTTCGTTCCAACTTTCCCTGTCGGTCCAACTTACCCCACTGTCCGGACCAACTTACCCTGATAGCGGGGTAAGTTGGTCCGGTTGACCTCGTCTCAAAAAATGGCTATATTTATCAGAATCTGTCACTTTCCAAATGAAAAACTACAGAATAGGTTACAAAAATGATTAAACTAGTCACACAATGCAAAAATAATATCAGCAAAAGAATATTAACCCCAGCATTTGAAAAAATGCAATTTTCGGACCAACTAGCCCTGGTCTCCCCTACAGGTTCATTTCTTTTTATTTGGGTTCAAAGGATCTCAAAATAGTTTGCTTTAAAGACACGTGACCAACAGGTTTGATTTAACTTTTCCAAACGTCATTAAATACTCTATTTAAAATGTGTCTAAAGTTCTGGCGCTTTATTAATCTATTTATATGTGTCAGTGGGTACATACCTTCCCTATTTTTTTCCAGGAGAAAACTCTGCTCCCATAAAGAAAAAGTTAAATGGAATAACAAAGCTTAATTTGCAGCTCAGCATTATTGTCTCCCCTGCGACTAGGGGAAGCAAGACACAGGAATTACTTTACCGTTGACATTGGCAACATAAACTTACAAACATATAAAACTCTTTTGTGCTCAACTCAGCTGAGCATGTTTTTTCTGCTGATGAATATGAAAATGCCAACTAATGTTGGCATTTTCATATTCGTAAACAGAGAAAATTTCATACTCAGCTAAACTGAGCATGAAAACCACTGTACTTATCAGTAATTTGCTATTAATTAGGAGGTAACATTTCATGCTCAGCTGAGTACAGCATGAATACAGTTTTATAACCTCAGGGGCCAGGTTTAGCGTCATTTAGTGGCAGTGCACAGACAGGCGAGACACAGCCTTCCGCAGAATTCTTGTCTAATCTGGAGCCTGCAACAGTATTGCCATGGGAAGGGAAAAACATCTGGAAAATGAGTATTTTTCAAGGTCAGGGAAATATGAGGGAATATAGTGGTTGGTCAGGAAAATTTGGAAAGTACTCAAAAAGTCAGGGAATTTCAAAATTAATGGCCATGGTAGTCTATAGAAAATATACCTATTCTGTTAGGGGAAAAATGTATTTTCTAGAGACATAGTATAGGCATATCTTCCTCCTCATTTTGGATAACACTGAAAGGAAAGAATTTGCTCCCCCGAGGGAGCAAATTCTTTTCTTTTTTTTTAGAGTAACCCTTAACATTGGATGATATAATTAGCACTGTAAAATTAACTTTTGGATCGTAAAAAGGGTATGGAAGACCATTAAACGTCAGGGAAAAATCAGGGAAAAGCCTGTGAATTTTGAAGTGGAGGATAAATGGAAACCATGTGCAAATCTTTTTACACAGGTATGTGACAATCCCTTTCAAGGCGGATAATCCAAAAATGTTGGATACGATGCACAACAAGCTATCCCATCTGAGTATGACTGGGCGTAAAATGATAAACAAGTTTCCGGACGAGATAGAGGAAGCTCTAGAAGGTATGTAAAGCTGTATGGGTATGCTTCCATGTTTTTCTGCTATTTTTACCAGCTTGTTTCCTCTTTTCCTGCTTGCTTCTATGGATGTCATAGCTTCCCAGATGTCTAAACTTGAAGGACAGCATTTGCTCCTCCTCTAAGAGTTGACTCCCATTGAGCAGGGAGTTAAAACTGGAAAAGGCAGGGCTCTTTCCCCTGAAGGTGAATCTTTTCTTCTCAATTACCCTGCATATTGCACCACCTTGTTCTGTTACTAAAATTATCTGGGTCCAGTTTTTTAAGGCCAATGATGTTGTTAGTTAAAATTTCAAATGTTAATACGGTATCTCAAATACACCAACATTTTTTTTGCTGAAAAAATGTGAGAAGCTTTTGCATTGCAAAAGCTTTTTACATTTTTGCAACAAAAATATCAGTGTATTTGGCTTAATAGTAGTAAAACGCTTTACAAGTTGACCTCTTAACAAGCTAGTTAGGCTAACGATGCTTTGAACAAGCCGGCCCTGATATCCTTTGTTTGCGTGTGCATACATGGGCACATGCAGGTAGTAGTCCCCATGTGCCCTTGCACACTGTACTTTAATTGTTAATATAGAGGGCCTTATGGAAGATTAGTTATTGCTAAATGTGTCAACATCTGAAAATAAAGATGATTAATATTTTTCATTTTATTTGTTTAGTCACAAGACTATGGGATGTACCTATATTGTATTTCAGATGGCAGGCAGTACAAAAAGAAGATTAATGACATTCATGAGAAATACAAAGAACAAATTTGTAAGTATATATTTACACTTGTCAACAATTTCCTTAGATGAACCTATACTGGGCTGATTATGTTTATGCATACAGTACACGCAATGTGAAGACTTGACCTGACACGCTCTCGCGAGAAATTTTAATCTTTTCCACGAAAGTTTAGTGGGGTTTTTGCGTGTGAAATGAGTGGGAGATGCGAGACACTCGCAAGTTGCGTGACGTTAAACTCGCGAGAAAACAATTTCTTTTCACGCGAGACACGCAACTTTTGAGAGAAAGGATTAACTCCATGTATGCTCAGGTGAGTCATCGGCGCCAAACTTAATCACGCGTGACGCGTGTTTTCGAGTGGAAAGGATTAACAATTCCTGTCAATTTCACAGGTCATTATATGTTGTACAGGTAATTCATTTATATTTTTACTTTGGGCCTAAAAAAAGTTGTGTGATTCCGGTTTCCAACCGACTGTTTTTTTTTGGCGCCGACTCAAAAATTTTTAGCAGCAAAAATTAAGATCGGCAATTTCCGCCATTCCGGAAATAACCGAAAGTGCCAAACAAATAGACAGCGTAAACCGCTCAGGCTATGACGCGTAAAGCATACCAGTTTGTTGCATTGTATTTAATACTGCGCAGGCTGATCCTAATGTTTACTATCAGTGTATGGAATAAGATTCCTTTCACCATTTTGTGCTCTGAGCGGCGTCCTTTGACGTCAAAGGCACGAAACTGACCTATAAACATGCTGTGTTTACGTATTTCAACAAATGCTACCGTCTTCACATTTTATTATGGCGAAGGCCCTGAATGCGTTCAGTCACCTCTAAATATGAATACAGATATTATGTTTATAAGTCTGAATACTTTGAGAATTTTTCCGCGCAGCAGAATCAGTTTCGTTTTTCATATAGATAATGTGATTTTGCCGCGCGGAGATCAGAATAAAAAACAAACTTCTCACCTCTTATTTTTAGCTCACCTGAGCCGAAGGCTCACAGGTGAGCTTATAGTATAGGCAGGCATCCGTCATCTGTCGTCCGTCGTCCGTCTGTCAATATTTTTAAATGACATCTCCTCTGAAACTACAAGGCCCATTGTTACCAAATTTCATATACAGGATCTGTAGGCAGGGGGAACCAATAATACTGCTTTTTATCCAAATCCCTGTGGAACTTTGGTTGCTGTGGCAACTTAAAGTTTCCATTGACTTGTATGGGAAAAATTGAAAATTTGCATTTATTGCTATTTCTCTGCAGATAATTTGATAAATATTTTACAGAAATGTTCCTTGAGTAGCTCTCTATTAGCCACATGAAATTTATGTTAATTGCACAAATAGGCTGGTTGCCATGGCAACCGAATGGTTAAAAATAGAAAAAATATTCAAAAATCATCTCCTCAGAAACTATGCAACCAATAAAGCTCAAACTTCACAGAAAGGATTTTGGTACTACCCTCTATAAAAATACTGTTTTTCTTGGCAATTGCTCCAGCAGTTTGGTTGCAATGGCAACTTAAAGTTGCCATTGACTTATAATGGGAAAATGGAAAATTTGCATTTATTGCTACGTCACTGCAGATATTTTGACAAAACTTTCATAGAAATGTTCCTTGAGTAGTCCCCAGCCAGCCACATCAAATTTATGCAAATTGAGCTATTTGGCTGATTGCCATTGCAACCGAATGGTTAAAAATAGAAAGAACATTCAAAAATCATCTCCTCAGAAGCTATGCAACCAATAAAGCTCAAACTTCACAGAAAGGATCTTGGTACTACCTTCTATAAAGATACTGTTTTTCTTGGCAATTGCCCCAGCAGTTTGGTTGCTATAGCAACTTAAAGTTGCCATTGGCTTATAATGGGAAAAATGGAAATCCGCAATTTTTGCTATCTCACTGCAGTTATTTGGATTTTTTTCCTACAGAAATGTTTCTTGAGTAGTCCTCTATGATTCATATTCATATTAATTTTGCCCAAATCACCGAATTTGATTAGTTGCCATGATGGCAACATAAAGGAAAAAAATTTTGAAAAAATATTCAAAAAATCTTTTCCTCAAAAACTATATAGGGGGATGAAGCTGATTCTTTGCATACATGTTCATGACATTAGCCACTACATAAATATTGTTTTCTATTATTGTTGCCCTCGTGGTTTCATTGCTATGGCATTTTAAAGTTTCCATAGACTAACAACTCAGTCGTTGAAATTCGGCCACATTGTACAATTTACTTTAGAGTTACCTACCCTTGAGTGCTGAGGATGAATGGACTCAGGTGAGCTACAGGACCAATGGTCCTCTGGTTCCTTCATTTTGATTCATTTTTAAAATCCAAACACTTTGACTATCGATTTCAGAGAGTGGATTAAGTGGACGTCAATCACCTCTGAGACAGCCCATTTGCTAATCAAATCATTGTTGTCACGTGCGCTTTTAATGGAAACTTGACAGCTCTTACATCAGAAAGTTTATATTGGTTAATAAGTAAACCTTTCGGCACGTGCCACTAGCGGCTATATCTTTGAGTTCAAAAGCTGATCGAAACGCTTTGATCTTTGTGACTGTTTTGACATGGATTGGGCTATTATCGGTGGCGGCTGAGCGAAATTTTTTGTCTGTGTCATCATTCTAGAATCACGGATTCTAGAACCACGGAAAGAACTCCGTTTGCTACTAGCTAACCTATTAACAATTTTCTTTCAAACATAAGCCTGTCTAATTAACTGCAACAAAATTACGCTGATCATGATTGTTTATCAACCCATCCTTAATTCGTAAATGTAAATACCGTACGATCAAACAATACTTGCGTTGAGGATGCGATCAATTAGGTTATTCACGCACGCTTACAATGTATTAATTGAACCGTTATCAGCGCCGAAAAATAATGCATTGCGAATCATATGCCTTGTCTGTAAAGGTATATGTACTTGTACAGAAACTTGCATTTACTGTACATGTACCTACCTGGACAAAATTCCACGTGTGATGCGAGAAAGTTTCTCGCATACATCACTCTATGAATTTCATGCGAGATGCGAGGAATTTTCTTTCGTGGAACGTGGCGATTTTCAAACACGCGAGGAAGTTTAATGTGAAATGCGTGAGAGTTGCGAGAGAATCTCCTGGATTTTAATCCCTTCCTCGCGATTTTAAGTGTCACGTGAGAGCGTGTCAGATCAAGTCTTCACGTTGCGTGTACTGTACATGAAAATCACTCATTCATGTGACGTTACCTGTAAGCAACGTCACAGACAATTCAATTAGGTAATTGATTGGCCAAAGTAATGTTCCATAGGTCATGTCATAGTGTTGAACAAAAAAACCAAACACGTTAGTTGAAAAGTATTCTGTGTCCTTTCCTTGGTGCTGAATTAGTAAAAAATTCACGAATAGGTGACTAACTGATGTGAAAAGATAGTATAAATATATTAGACAAATTTCATTTTTCAGAAGTCCATGGCCTGTCAAAATGAATCTAATATTATTACAGTTAATTATTATCCCCTCGCACCACAAAGTGGTGAGGGGATATAGGTTTTGTCCCGTACGTAAGTACGTACGTACGTACGTATGTTCACCTTTTGTCATCGCTCTAGCACCTACATTTCTCAATGGATTTTGAAATAACTTCACACAAGTGTAGGGCATGGCAATATCTTGAGCAAGTTCGACTTTCAGGGTGCTGCGCCTAAGGTCAAGGTCACTGTGGCTATTTTTAGAAAAACTTTGTCAGCGCTCTAGCGCCCATATTTCTCAATGAATTTTGAAATAACTCCACACAAATGTAGGGCATGACAATATCTCAAGCAAGTTCGACTTTCAGGGTGCTGTGCCCAAGGTCAAGGTCACTGTGGCTATTTTTAGAAAAACTTTGTCAGCGCTCTAGCGCCTACATTTCTCAATGGATTTTTTAATAACTTCACACAAATGTAGGGCATGACAATATCTCGAGCATGTTTGACTTTCAGGGTGCTGCGCCCAAGGTCAAGGTCACTGTGGCTATTTTTAGAAAAACTTTGTCATCGCTCTAAAGCCTACATTTCTCAATGGATTTTAAAATAACTTCACACAAATGTAGGGCATGACAATATCTTGAGCAAGTTCGACTTTCAGGGTGCTGCGCCCAAGGTCAAGGTCACTGTAGCTATTTTTAGAAAAACTTGGTCAGTGCTCTAGCGCCTACATTTCTCAATAGATTTTGAAATGACTTCATGCAAATGTAGGGCATGACAATATCTCAAGCGAGATCGACTTTCATTATGCTTCGCCCAAGGTCAAGGTCACTGTGGCTATTTTTAGAAAAACTTTGTCAGGGCTCTAGCGCCTACATTTCTCAACGGATTTTGAAATAGTTTAACACAAATGTAGGGCATGAAAATATCTCGAGCAAGTTTGACTTTCAGGGTGCTGCGCCCATGGTCAAGGTCACTGTGGCTATTTTTAGAAAAACTTTGTCAGTGCTCTAGCGCCTACATTTCTCAATAGATTTTGAAATAACTTCACACAAATGTAGGGCATGACAATATCTCCAGCAAATTCGACTTTCAGGGTGCTGCGTTCAAGGTCAAGGTCACTGTAGCTATTTTAAGAAAAACTTTGTCATCGCTCAAGTGCCTACATTTCCCCATGGATTTTAAAATAACTTCACACAAATGTAGGGTATGACAATATCTAGAGCAACTTGTCTTGTGCGAGGGGATTTGTATCGCCTGCGATGCCTTGTTTTTTTTACATGAATGATGTGTAAAATTTCTTGTACTTTTTTTTTTCTTTTATTGTGGTGCACATATGAAAGAACTCTTAAACTTAAAGATTCAGTGGCTGGTCTCTTTTCCGGCTGAAAAGAGGCATTCATGCAGTTCTCAGAAAATTGTGGGCCCATTTCACACACAGCTTGTACAAGGGCATCAAAAGAAAAGTTTTTCTCAAGTTTAGATGTAGAATTGCCTTCACATAATAATGGTGCAAAACAAATGTTTGGTCAGTGTCTGCACTGATCATACTCAAAAAGAGGAACATCAGATGCAATTATCAGACAGTCCAGATATGCAGGTTTGTCAGGGCTATTCCCAGACACATGTTGCCACATATTCTGAGACATAAATCACCATGAATTTGCTATTTACAGTTCAAGAAAAGAAGCGCTCTCTTTGTGCGAGGAACATACCTGATACAGTGGATACTGACACACTTAAATCAAAGTTCCCAGAGGCACAAAAAATTTGGAGAAACAAATATGGCAATGGTCTGATGGGGTAAGTCAGCTACGATCAGTCAAATCTGCTGGAAGCTTGCACCACTGGGGGTGTAAAATTCTGCAAGTCCACTCGCAGTTCTGGGGTTAAAAGCCAGCGAGGGCAAGTGGTAACGCCACTTTGCTAGTCCTGCAGTGATATTTATATCCTAATTACATTTAAGGATGAGCTCAAAGCTGACAAGAACATTTTAATTTTTACTCTAATAGGTCCTGTAGGGCAAGTGGCTTTAAAGGAAATTTACACCCCAGCTAGCCAAATATTGGTTGGATAAAGTTTGTGCTTGCTCAATACAGGTCAGTTTATATCAAAATCATATGCAAGCTGAAAAGCAAAGACAGCTTTTACATGCAAGTGATTAATTTATGAACTTGACCTCACAGACCAGATTGACTGTTTTAGACATGCCAATCACTTGCGAGAGGAAGGAACAATACTTCGAAATGCAAGTGATGGTGTTTAATAGAGGTGACCTAGCAGACCAGTGGTAGTACACAAGCCAAAACAGACATATTCCTCACACTCCTTTTTGTGGGGGTAACAGGTAAAGGAAAGTAGCTCAGAATGTCTAAAACATTTCAATTTTTGTATCCTACCCTTAAATTTTATGTTGTATTTTCTAACTCTATCTCTCAAAACTTTTAGATCTAGTATCTGAAGATTTAGTTACCCTGATCCCTTACTCTGATGAACATTGATTGTAAGGGAGATAACAGACTTGACTTAGAACATGGAGTTGCCTTTTCTGTTACCTAGGAGGGCTGTTAATAAGCAAGAATATGACACTGAGTTTATAAAGATTTTTTTTTCTTGTCTGTACGTAGTAGATAAATAGGCATGAGTGCTACAGTTCCTGAGGCATTTGTGATGTCAAGATAAACTATGTTGAGGTTAATTCTGTTTATCATATAAAGTCGCTGTTATTCAGTGGATAACGTGTCATAAAAATCGTATGACCACACGTGTAATAACATTTTGGTGCATAAACGTAACGTCATTGACAGCGTCCATGTCAACAATGCGTTTTCTTACAGAAATAATGTTCAGTTTGAAGGCGTTAAAATCCCACTTTAAAGAGTCATATGATAAACAGAACCTTACACTTGTGGTCATTTCATATGAAATTTATGAAACTCACCGAAGGCTCGTTTCATAAATTTTATATGAAATGACCACTCGTGTAAGATCCTCTATTTCTGTGATGTTGAGGAAACAGGGTCAGGTGAGCCATAGTTTCTGTGATGGGGAGGAAACAGTGTCAGGTGAGCCATAGGGCTCTACTGAATTCTTGTTCATATGATGCATAAAAATTTGGTGAGTTTAAACAGTCAGAAACATATAGAAAATTTAATTAGACTAAGGATAATTCTAAAACATTTTGTCGGTTATTGTTATTTCAGTGGATTATTGAAGTTTTATGTATAACAGGTATAGTATGACATATCCATGAACTTTTTTTTATCATCAGCTAAGCTGAGCATTACAAAAGCCTGGCCCAGAGGTTATAAAACTTGAGTACATTCTCAAACTCAAAAATAAGCACACTGATTGGCTGCTTCCGAGCATGTGCTCCAAAGCAGCCAATCAGTGTGCTTTATTTTAAGTTTGAGATTATACTCAAGTTTATAACCTCGGACCCAGGTAATAGAGCAGTTCAAATCCCGCCTGGAAATTGAAAGCTTCTACAAATAGTTGATTAGACTATATAATGCTGTTCTGCTCATAATGTATGAAAGCCATATTTGAGCCGCCACAAGACAAAACCAACAATGTGGTTGTGTGCCCAGTGCAAACTCAGATCAGCCTGGGCATGCGCCCAGTTTGACCAGACTCTCTTAAGTGCTCAAAGGGTAGCTAAGGGTCTAAGCTACTGCCATGGGGACAGCGAAGAGCTGATCAGACTGGGATTCCCAGGCTGATCTGAGTCTGCGCTGGGCGCACAACCACATTGTTGGTTTTGTCATGTCGCGGCTTGTTTATGCCCAAGTGTTTCCGTAAAGTCAAAGAACTGAGGGAGTTACCACAAACTCCTGAAACTGGTTAAGCAAAAAGTTTCCAGGCCAGCATACAGTGCACGTTTAGCAGGCATGATAAAATTTCAAAAAAGCAATATCTTTACATAATTTATACACTTTAAGAATGTCAAGATGATTTTCTACCCATCTTGGTAAAGTATACAGTCAGACCAGGTTCTGGTATATATTTCGAAGGATGCTCAAAGTTGAGCTGAGTTGAGCATGAAAAAAGTTTCAAAGATGATGGATGACATGACTTGCAGTTTTATGGCCCTTTCAATAGTATGGTACATTGTAGTCACATTAAGCCAATGGAAGGATGAATATAAAGGGCTGTAATTTATTATATATGTTGTGGTATAAGTCCACATTACCAACATTGTCCATATGATATGCCACAACATTAAGAGTTCTCTAAGTTCCAAGCTTAACTGCTGCAGAAACTTAAAAAAAATATATATTGTTCTATGCATTAATAGTGAGTCACTCTGCCATTATATTAGAATGATCCTATCTGATCACTGCCAAGTCAGATTAAGAAATACTTGGTGAGACTCTGTCTACTCGTGCTTCTGTGAAGGCTGATCTGGGCCGAAGGTTATAAAACTTGAGTACATTCTCAAACTCAAAATAAAGCTCACTGATTGGCTGCTTCCGAGCAAATGCTCAGAAGCAGCCAATCAATGTGCTTTATATTGAGTTTGAGATAACCTCGGACACAGAGTTTTCTCACTTTGCATATACAAACCCTCTCATGAATTCTTAGCAATGTGCATGTTATAATTGAATTTATGCTGTGACACGAGAAAACCGACAAAGTGGTTGTTCACCCAGTGCAGACTCAGATCAGCCTGGCTATCTGCTCAGTCTGATCAGACTCTTCGCTATTACTTAAAGGGTAGCCATGGGTCTAAGCTAGCTCCTTTTGGACAGGGAAGACTCTAATCGGACTGGGTGGATGTCCAGGCTGATGTGTGTCTGCGCTGGGCGCATAGCCACATTGTTGGTTTTGTCGCACCCCAGCTCATTTATGCTCGCAAGCAGGGACAAAAGTTCATGCATTTGTAATTTTACAAAAGTTTGCTGAATTTTTATGTTTTTCTGTTATTTATTTATAAAATATCATGTTTGCAGGAATTTAAATTCAGGGCTCAGCCTACAGGGCGATTTGGGAGAAATATTCTCTCTAAGCTGGCTGACTTCTCCCTATTTTGAGCTGAGGGAGAAGTGAAAATGTATAGAACTTATAGAGAAATCCAAAATTTGAGCCAAACTTTTCGCCAAAGTCCTGAAAATGTCCCAAAACTTCTCCCTGTCTGAAAGCTCTAGGCTGGCCCCTGAAATTGCATAGTTTTTGTGAGGGTGAACATGATATGAGCCGCGACGCGAGATAACCAACAATGTGGTTGTGCGCCCAGCGCAGACTCAGATCAGCCTGGGCATCCGCCCAGTCTGATCAGAGTCTTCGCTGTCCGCATGGAGGCAGCCTAGACCCTTAGCTACCCTTTGAGTGCTTAGCAAAGAGTCTGATGAAACTGGGGGGGGGGATGTGCAGACTGATCTGAGTCTACGCTGGGAGCACAACCACATTGTTGGTTTTCTCATGTCACGGCTCATACTAATGCTCATGATGAGCATTAGTAAACCACAAGCATTAGCACAGTTATGGTAGCAAAACTATTGATGACTAGAAAGTGGGTAGGCTGATTTGAATTCCCAGTAGGCATGATTTAAAATGCTCCAGGTATAAAGGGGTAACAGGGATAATGTATACGGGTTATTTTCCTTATTTTTCCTTTGATAGATATGTTGGGATGTCTCATTAGAACCGTCTCACTGAGACGATTCTAAGGAGGGGACACAACATATTTTTCAGTTGAGCAAAAAATAAATATTTTTTAATTATCCATGTTACCCAGTCTTATCTGTAGCTCCGATGCTTATGTCTCTGAATGGACACACAGTCTAAACAGAGTCTGTACCACTGACATGCCGATAGGCCTCTTTTCTGATGATGCAGCATAATTTAAGGTGAATGGATACACTTTCAGATCTTCCAGCAAGTTTTCAATGGGAGATCACTTTAAGGTCCAGTACTAAGTTACATATAAGAAGACACCCCCCCACCCCCCACCATCAGGGAACATCATTATGAGAATAGAAAAAACAACAAGAAGTTTTCTCTTAAAAGAAAGAATTTTCTCCTTGGTGCAAATTGTTTCCTTTAGGAGTTGTCTTCTGTGTAGAAAAGAAACAAAAATGAGAGAAAAAAAAAATAAAGTAAAAAGGAAAAACAAGTTGCTTGCCCTGAAAGTGGAAGAAGAACCCCATTTGAAAATGAGATAACTCATAAAGGAAAGAATTTGCTCCGTAGGGAGCAAATTCTTTCCTTCAAGAGTTGTCTTTTATGTAGAAAAGAAGCAAACATAAAAATAACTTAAAAGGGAAAGAAAAACAAGTTGCTTCCCCTGAAAGTGTGTGTATCCATTCAAGTAATGATTGCTTCCCTGACTCTCTAAGTTCTATTTTTTAGGGTCACCCTGGTGTTTGAGTCGAGAGACAAAGCCAAGGAGTGCCAGGCTGAGAACACCGATCTGACAATTGCCGACAAAAAGTTCACCTTGAATCTTATGAGTATGTATATATTATTCTTAGTATGACCTCTTGACATGCTATTATTATTTATACCTTTCACCTATATTTCAAGCTCATATTGCACATGTGGGTCCTGCTGTTCAAATCTAAAAATGTCAGTAGTTAATAAGACATTAAATTTTCAAATGAATTGTACACAAAAATGACATTTTTTGCCAAAAATAAATGTGTAAAGCTTTTGCATTGCAAAAGCTACGCTCATTTTTTTTTTCTGCAAAAATATAAGCACATTTGATTTTATATCTACTTTAAGACTTAATGAATCCTTCACTAATGGCATTGATAAGCTAATGACGCTTTGAACAGCTGGGCCCTGAAATGGCAGCAATATTAGCTTGGATGTCCATATCTTTCAAAGTGCTGCACCACATATGAGCCGTGACACCAGAAAACCAACAAATCCTTCACTAATGGCATTGATAAGCTAATGATGCTTTGAGCAGCTGGGCCCTGAAATGACAGCAATATTAGCTTGGAAGTCCATATCTTTCAAAGTGCAGCACCACATATGAGCCGCGACACTAGAAAACCAACAAAATGGTTGTGCACCAAGCACAGACCCAGATCAGCCTTGGCATCTGCCTAGTCTGATCAGACTCTTTGCTAAGCACTTAAAGGGTAGCTAAGAGTCTAAGCTAACTCCATGCGGACAGCGAAGACTCTGATCAGACTGGGCCGACGCCCAGGCTGATCCGAGTCTGCGCTGGCCGCACAACCCATTTGTTGGTTTACTCGTGTCGCGGCACATATATTCAGTAAACCTTGCGTACAGTTTCTTCATACCATGATCTGTACTACTGAGGGCGTGTAAGGCAGGTGCAAGATTTCATTCTGCATTACATGTAGCCTTGTATCAGTTACTGTATTTTGTTTTTGCTATAAAACAGGGTTTCCTTATATAGAATGACCCCAAATATCTGCTCATTTATGAAATTCTGCTGTATGATGGTTTTTTTCCATCCAAAACTGTTCCAAACATCTAGATCCATCGTATAAGACAGGTCTAGATTATTGTGATCATTTGGAAAGGGAAAAATCTCCACCTTTTAAAGAAAGAAATACGATAATACTTTCCTTATCTGGGTCTATGTAAACTATTATTTTAGCTATATTTATTCAAAATATATACAAAGTAATTAGCTCGCCTGAACAAAGTTCAGGAAGAGCTATTGCACTACCCCCGGCGTCAGCGGCAGCGTAGGAGTTGGCGGCGTCGGTGTTAGCAAAATGTTAAAGTTTTACGTTAAAGTTTTTTATGTGATGGGCAAGGCACTGTCAGGCAAGCTATCCTGTCCCTGTGACAGGTCTCGTTTTTGTGATCCTGTCAGTCTATTATTCAGTTTGTCCTTACCATAATGTGCGTAAGTATTGGGACATGTGAAATAATTAATTTTCCATTTGGAACATTGGGACACCTGAAATAATTAATTTTCCATTTGTTCCAAATGGAAAATTAATTATTTTAGGTGTCCCAAAATTTAGGCACATTACAGTAAGTTTTATATCGGTGTTTTGCATTAACATAGGTTCGGTATTTGTTGGACTATAAAAACAGGGATTTCTTCCCCCCAAACATGTGAATCAGTCTTATATAGGTCTGGTTTAAATAATCACAAAAATCTAGACCTGTCTTATAAGATGGATGTAGATTTTTGGATTTTTTGAAAGGGAAAAGAAAAATAAACATCATATACTGCTCAAACTAAGTAAGGGATATTAAGACATTTAAGGCAGCAGAAGTAAGGAAAATAAGTAAATGAATATTAAACTGTTATAATTCATAAAACAAATATTCATAGAGACCCTCAGCATGAATATTGAAACTATTAAGCTTGTCATGTGACCTAGAGTAAATTTGAAGTAAACAAGGGGTCGACACCCAAATTTCACACAAATCCAGCGCAGCAATGAGTAACAATTTTTATGCAAACTTTATTCAGACAGATGCCTAATGCCTCAGTCAACAAGATACAGATACTTTTTTCATGCGGTTTTATCACAGGAGAAAATGATAGGCGTAAAAGTTACCGTTGTGTGGTGAATTGTCTCACATATGATGACATTTGTACCTGCACCTTAAATAACGCAATAAAGCCTACCAAAGTGGGTGTTTTCAGTTTGGAAAATTATGAAGAACTTTATTATTCACAAAATCTGAGGGTCCAAAAGAATTTTTTTCCCCAATGTGAAATTGAGGTGTAGACCCCATAGTCCTTTATGTGCTGCTCTAGGTCACATGACCTGCATTGACTGTTTCTGTTTTAGTTGAATATTGTTACTTGAATAGTGTTCTGTCAATATGCAACTATAAACTAACCCAGCCATTATTATTAGCTCGCCTGAACGAAAGTTCATGAAGAGCTATTGTTGTCACCCTGGCGTCGGCGTCCGCGTCGGCGTCCGCGTCCGCGTCGGCGTCGGCGTCGGCGTCCGGATTGGATGTTTTGGTTAAAGTTTTTTAAAGACCTATATCTCCTTAACCCATGGATGGATTCATTTGATACTTGCACTGTAGTTAGATATTGGTCCAAGGTTTAACAGGGTACCACCCCCACTCCACTCTGTGACCTTGATGTCAAGGTCATGGACTTAGAAAATTGGAAGTTTTTTGTATTGGATGTTTTGGTTAAAGTTTTATAAAGCCCAATATCTCCTTAACCCATAGATGGATTCATTTGATACTTGCATTGTAGTTAGATATTGGTCCAAAGTTTTCCAAGGTACTACCCCCACCCCCCTCAGTGACCTTGATGTCAAGGTCATGGACTTAGAAAATTTATTGCTTGGATGTTTTGGTTAAAGTTTTCTAAAGACACATATCTCCTGAACCCATAGATGAATTCTTTTTATATTTGCACTGTACCTAGATATTAGTCCAAAGTTTGACAGAGTACTACCCCAACCCCGCTCAGTGACCTTGATGTCGAGGTCAGGGACTTAGAAAACTTGGTCTTTATTAAAGTTTTCTAATTGCATACTGATTCATAATGCTTGACAGAGATTTAGTTTACACTTGAACTGATGTTAGACAATTTTTTGAGATTTTACAAAACACTATGTACTTACCCCACTGGATGACCTTGAAGTCAAGGTCATCGACTTTGAATTTTGTCTTAAAGATTTTGGTTAAAGTTTTATATTTATGAAGACATAATTTCACAGTGCCACGATGGACTCAGTTGATACTTATACTTGGACTGATGTTAGATAATGGTTCAAAGTTTTGATACATCCTAGACCCCCCCCCCCCCCCCTCCCCCCAACCCCAACCCCAACCCCAACCTCCCACTGCCACCTCTTAGTTCTGTGAGCTCAAGCTCATGGACTTTGAAATTTCATGTGGATTTTTTTACTTTTAATTTCATTTTAAACTTATTTCTGAGATAGCTTTTGTTTATAAATGTGTTGCCATTATGGACATGCTTGCCTGAAGTTTTATGCATAGCCGTCCACACCACCATAGCGACTGTGTGATGGGCAAGCACCTATTCAGGCGAGCTATGCTGTCAGGCGACAGCTCTTGTTAATTTTTGTACTCGCTTCTATGTCATAATATCCCCTACTTTTTGTGAGCAGTATATCAGGGTGTGCACTGGGCCCCAGAAAACGAGCGACATGAAGTCGCCTTCCAGCTGAAGCCGAGCGACTTCTAAAGAAACAAGGCGAAGTGGGACGTTTGTAATTTTTTCAGGTCCTATCGGAGTTAAAACGCAAAACTGAAAGTACAAGTTATGACCTTGTCAGTAACTTTGTTTCCGGCCCAATTTGTAATAAATTTCCACATCAGCGCAGACTGATCGTTGTTCATTCATGTACGTTTAATGTGAGCACAGAAGACTCCGATAAGACTGCGTGGACTTGCAGGCTGATCTATGTCAGTTTTCTTTGAATGCGCATCAAGTATCTTTCTTCCTGACACACCTGTACAAATCTGCTCGAGCCATTGATCGATATCAGTGTCTAGCGGTGTTTTGAAGTTTGCTTACGATCAGTGTGTTCCGACACAGAATGTACCAATGAAGTCTCCGACAGCTTGCGCATCTGCAGAGACTGTTCAGAGTGTACGTCTTGGCTAGATATTTCTCAGCATCCAAACATATTGATGTGAAAAGACAAGATTCTGATAGCACGGATACGCAGGCTGATCCGAGTCTTGTTCCTCTATTATATAACTTCCGCCGATCCATTTCTTGTTTGTACGGAAAAACTTTGATCTGAAGTCGCGATTTCGGTCGTCGGCTCAATGCCGGTCTGAGTTTTCTCAAGTTGATTCTACACCAGCACCGTACATAGCGCAGTCTAGTTGTATATTGAAACAAAATCTGACCATTAGGACAAGACTGCGCAGGCTGGTTTGGTCGTTTGCACACCCACAATGCCAAACGCGTGGAAGCGATCTCACCGCTGCGAAGGCTACTTTTAAAAGGTACATAACTGCATGTGCATTCGACGCAGATTAGCATGCGCACTCGCAAAGTCTGATGAAAGCTAACTCGATGAACAATCTATTAAAGGTAGACTCTGATTAACTTCAGTTTCAGATGGTGTAAGGTCTTATTTTACCCGACACATAGAAAATATTTTGAGTCACAGCGGACAGTCGCTGCATGGGAAGTCCGGTGAACTGATGACCCGCACCACAGTAAATGTATCTTATGGAACATGCGAAGAGTGCAGACTGATAAGCTTCTTCGGAAGTATTCGCTTTTCAAAGGGTAACGGTGACGCTCATTTCACAAAGACCTTATTAGCGGTCAGAAAACACCAATCGCATTACAATATTGCGCAGGCTGATACGAGTCTTTGCTATCAGCGCATGTCTGGGTTAAGATACCTTCTCCCGTCTCTCGGTTCAATCTGACACATTGAGTTGCACGTGTCAGAGGCGGCGTCCTTTGATCTGAAACTGAAATCAACAAGTGGGATTAGACACACGTGTCTGACCTATTAACGTGCAATGGTTACCGTCTTTAACGGTTGTTCTACCGGTTTTACGCTCGGTAATCGCGTTTGCATTGATCTAAATGCGTAACTCGCACTGGTCGCCAATTTTTCCATTTTTTAGACACAAGATTGTTCATTTGCCGGTTCATCCCCCAAAACGAAACTGAATATGTGACAACAACGTAGACTACGATTCGACAAGAATGAGTAAGTCTCGGGTAATGCATTGGCGAAAAGTGCAGCCCGGTGTCGGGGTTGCACTGTTAGCAGAACTTTCGCAATCATAAAATTCAATGAACAACGACGTAGATCATAACCTGATGCGCTGTCCTGCACTTGTCTACACGACCAGCATTAACATTCTGAACTTCGAAGAATGCGACGATCATTATAAGCCTGCCTAAGTGAGTACTGTCTTGTCATATCTACTCTGCTCGTTATCGCCCTAGTTGAAAGATCATAACGCAAGAAATCAATAAAGACCATGATCAGAATGCGCTTTACACCTGCCGCTAAAGCAGATGGATAGATTAAGTCGGCAAAATGTAGCGGGATCAAAGCTCTTTCGCTCGTCACTTAGTGGCTTAACTGTTCTACTGTTGGCTTTGCCGTGGTGTTAATTTTACCGACTTGATGTCGGCAACACCTGTTGAGATCAAAGCTCAATCAGGGTCGGTGATGCGATTAACGCTGATAAATGAAAGGGGGCTTTGTTAATTGGCGTTGAAATTTGATGCACTGGCGTCAGTCATTTTGACGAATTAGTGATCTTACCACCCAGAAAAACAGGGCGACTCGAACTTCGCTTTTCGGGAAACCCAGGGCGAAGTTTTGAGCCCCAAGGCGAAGTTATCGCCCAACTTCGCCTGCAATGCACACCCTGGTATATATCCAAATGAATACAGACTATCTGCTTACCATCTTCGCTAGCTAAGGCTATTGAGTCCACTTCGTTCCTTACATACGTAAGGAATGTAGTGGACTCAGTAGACTTGGCTAGCAAAGATGCCCGCTTACTTGCTAAAGTATTATTTTCTTTATTTAAGTACGCAAAGACAATGTACAGCGCAGAGGGAGAACTACACATGCTGATGACGAATTACCCATGGAATTCACGGGAAGGGCTGCTCGGCGAGGGTAAGGCCTCAGACACATCACAACTTCATTAGAATTTGACAGTTTTACCTTTTCTTGACCAGTGGACATGTCCATCTTTATCATTTTGATGAGTCCATTTCTAGTTTTACTCGTATCCGAGTAGATCTCGTCAGCTAGTAGTTCTCGTCATTCTGCCTAAAACGAGTTTTTCGTGTATTTTTTCTTCACTTCAACTGCCTTAATCCTAAGTTTATGATACATTTGGTAAAACTAGTGCAAAAACTCATCAAGATATCGAGCTGTGTATATATAAATACCGTTTTTTCTCTTTTGGATTCGCAAAGTCGCGTGATTACGTCAGGGGCATTCACGTGAGCACGTTCAAGCCACGTGCTGACCTCTCTTAATTGGGTCAGGTTTTCCAATATTGTGTCTACTTTGCAAACAAATTCCGAATGTAAGTCAACTTTGCAGGAAAAACACAAAAATATTAAAATAGCAAACCTGACCCAGTCATCATTTATCGTTTTCAGCAGCCCCGTGAACAAGACAAATTCTTCGTCTCAGTTTTGTGTTTGTTTTCGTCTGCTGTGACCTCATTAAAAATATTGAGTGCATTCGGCATACGAACGGACTTTGTTACATGAATAAGATGTCAAAAATCATCATATAGGAACAATAGCAAAATGGGTTTTATATTTAATTTAAAATCGAGCTCAAAAGCAACATGACAAGAACTGCTTCTAGACGTGACGTTGTCTATGCGTGATAGCATATCAAATAATGATCGCTCCCTGAGGTGCGTTTCTATAAATAAATTAATGACGTGTGTGTCAGAACCTGAGTTATTAGGTACACAATACACAACTACGGCAAACTGAAAGAAAACGTGCTTGTTTTGGAGAAAACAGAAAATTGTTAGAAAAAAGTGACGAGAACTGCTCTGATACGAGTAGAGGTTTCTGGTGAATGTTTTCACTTTTACTGTATTTTGCATAGGATTTCCTGTAAGCAAAGTGTTGACCTTGATCAGATGCCGCATTCTGGGTCGTCTGAACTGGGTCTGCACTGATTGCAAATTACCCCCAAAAGGGGTTTCCAGTCTAAAACGGTTGAAGAATAAGGAAAATGACTGCCAAGAAAAACAAAATCTTTTTTTTTTTGGATATGCTGAGAACCATTTAAGACATTATCTGAACTCCTTTGAAGTCTAATTGTCACCTGACGTAGGCGGAGGGGGACTATAGAAATGACCCTCGTCGGTTCGTGTGTCAGTCCGTCCGTCCGTCCGTCCGTCCGTCCGAAATCTTGTCCCCGCAACTCCTCCTACGTCTTTCATCGGATTGATTTGAAATTTTACAGATTGTATTCTTATGATATGAAGATGCGCATGTGGTTTTCGATATTTGTTTCGGCCATTTTTGTTGGAGTTACGGCCCATGCTGACTCAGTCCGAAATCTTGTCCCTGCAACTCCTCCTATGTCTTTCATCGAATTGATTTGAAATTTTACATATTGTATTCTTACGATATGAAGATGTGCAAGTGGTTTTCCATTTTTGTTTCGGCCATTTTTGGTGGAGTTACGGCCCTTGCTGACTCCGTCCGAAATCTTGTCCCTGCAACTCCTCCTACGTCGTTCATTGGATTGATTTGAAATTTTACATATTATATTCTTATGATATGAAGATGTGCATGTGGTTTTGTTTCAGCCATTTTTGATGGAGTTATGGCCCTTTCTGACTTGGACCTTGTCCCGCAACTCCTGCCACATCTTATATTAGATTGACCTGAAATGGTGCAGAAAGTTTCGTCATGATCTGAAGATGTGCATGTGATTTTGAAATTTCTAGTGCCTTTTTTTAGCTCACCTGAGCCAGCGGCTCCGGGGGAGCTTATAGGATGGTAAAGCTCCGTCGTCCGTCGTCGTCCGTCGTCCGTCCGTCCGTCCACAATTTCAAACAACTTCTCCTCTGAAACCACTGGGCCAATTGTAACCAAATTTCATGTGTGGTCTCCAGAGGAAGGGGAAACGGTCCTGGTCACATGACCAATATGGCCGCCATGCCCATATATGGTAAAAACCTAAAAAAATCTTCTTCTCCAGAACCGATAGGCCGAATGCCTTGAAACTTGGTATGTAGCATCGGGTGTGCGAGTACTACCAAGATTGTTCAAATTATAACCTTGGGTTGACCTTGACCTTTTTTACGGTAAGGTCAACTTTGCTTCCTTGTGCTTTTATATGGCAAAATGATAGAACATAAGATATCTTGGAAACTGTTGAAGATTTTGGGCTAAAAATTGGTATCTACAATTATCTTAATGAGTACATGAAGATTTAGGAGTACAAGAGGTCAAGGTCATGTTTTGACCTTTGACCCAGAAATCTGATATTTTGACAATTTCAAACAATCTTCTCAAAAGCCACTTGGCCAAATTGAAAACAAAGTTCATATAGAGCCTCCAGGGGTTGAGGGAACAAAAATTTATTCATACGGTCTGGGTCACATGACCAACATGGCCACCACGCCCATATATGGCGAAAACCTTTAAAAATCTTCTTCTCCAGAACCAGTAGGCCGATGGCCTTGAAACTTGGTATATAGCATTGGGTACTCAAGCACTATCAAGATTGTTCAAATGATGACCTTGGGTTGACCTTGACCTTATTTACGGCAAGGTCAAATATGGGAAAATGCTAGAACATAAGATTTCTTGAAAAGTTTTGAAGATTAAGGCCTAAAAATTGGAGTATGCAGTCATCTTAATGAGTACACGAAGATTCATAAGTACAAAAGGTCAAGGTCATTCTTTGACCTTTGACACAGCACTCTCATATTTTGACAATTTCAAACAATCTCCTCAAAAACCACTGGGAGAATTGTAACCAAATTTCATATAGAGCCTCCAGGGTTAGAGGGAACAAAAATTGATTCAAACGGTCCAGGTCACATGACCAACACGGCTGCCATGCCCATATATGGTAAAAACCTTTAAAAATCTCCTTCTCCAGAACCAATTGACAGATGGCCTTTAAACTTGGTATGTAGCATTGGGTATTCGAGTACTATCAAGTTTGTTTAAAATGTTGACCTTGGGTTGACCTCGACCATTTTACAGCAAGGTCAAATATGGAAAAATGCTGGAACATAAGATTTCATGGAAAGTTTTGAAGATTTAGGCCTAAAAATTGGTATATACAGTCGTCTTAATGAGGTCATGAAGAATTATGAGTACAAGAGGTCAAGGTCATTCTTTGAAATTTAACACCAATCTCTCATATTTTAGACATTTTCAAACATTTCCTCAAAAGGCAAAGAGCCAGTTGTAAACACATTTCATATAGAGCCTCCAGAGCTTGATTGAACAAAAATTTGTTCAAACAGTCCAGGTCACATGACCAAAATGGCCACCATACCCATTTATGGTATAAACCTTTAATATTTTTCTTCTCCAGAACCAATACACCAATGGCCTGTAAACTTGGTTAAGTAGCATGGAGTTCTAGAGTCCTACCAAGACTGTTCAAATGATGACCTTGGGTTTATCTTGACCTTTTTAGCGGCATGGTCAAATATGGGAAATGCTAGAACATAAGATTTCATGGATAAGTTTGAAGATTTTGGCCTAAAAATGCTATGTATTGTTGTCTTAATTATTGCGTACATGAAGATTTATGAATACAAGAAGTCAGGGTCTTTCTTTGACTTTTGACCCAAAACTCATATTTTGGCAATTTCAGACATAAGAAAAAGCCACTTTGCCAATTGCGCAGGTGAGCGATTCAGGGCCTCATGGCCCTCTTGTTTTACAAAGTTTTGGCCCTTTGTGATTTTCGGCATTTTTCCAACTTTTGAACCGTTTGACCGAGAGAGCTGAAATTTGGTATGCTATTAGTATTTGGTAAATTGATTATACTGATTATTGTTAGGATGTGCTATATTGATTAGTGACAGAGTTATTCCCCTTCCATAGATAATAGACATTCACTTAACGGTAAAAGGATAACTCCAGAACTATTCATATTAATGGGCTGATTTTTCATAAATGCATTGTTCATTTTTCATCAGATTTATATTATAAGATTATAGCCCTTGTTATTTTGTTATTGGGTATACAGTCTTGATGTTTTGGGCATTTGTAAACTGATTTTACACATATATGCCCCTTTCTAAACTTAGGTATTTTATAACTCCATAGAGGCCTAGTAATTGGGTATATGTCTTTGCTTATGCTTCAGTTATTATTTGCTTACCAGGTTCTGTAATACACATATTTTCTGTTTTTGGCCATACAGTTACTCTGAAACTGAACAAAGGGCTGCAGTTTGTGTCACATTTCAAACGTCGGGTGACACTTGGTCGACGGCCTTTTATTTCTCTATAAATTCATCTGAAATTGGGAAGAAAATCTACTGTTAGCACTAAAAGCCCCAATAATGAAACAGAGTTTAATTTGCAAACGAATAGAGCCAGCCAGATGGAGCGGGGCGCATAGCGCAATAGGTAGGGCACCTAACTCATAAGTCAGAGGTCCTGGGTTCGAAACCCGGTCTGGCCACATACTTTTATTTCTCTTTCCTCTTATTCAAGAAGGGCAGTTGTCAGTTACTGGTGAAAGTATGTGCACTTAGCACTGGTTAACGGCTTAGGAGGTATAAGCCTGCCCAGGAATAGTGTGGTTAGGTTAACTGACCATCCCGACATGACCTTAGTTGTTTATCGTGGACGTTAAGCATCAAATCAACCAACCAACCAACCTTTGAAGTCTAAATTCTCTATGAATTCATCTGAAATTGGGAAAAAAATCTACTGTTAGCACTAAAAGCCCCAATAATGAAACAGAGTTTAATTTGCAAACAAATAGAGCCAGCCAGATGGAGCGGGGCGCGTAGCGCAATAGGTAGGGCACCTAACTCATAAGTCAGAGGTCCTGGGTTTGAAACCCGGTCTGGCCACATACTTTTATTTCTCTTTCCTCTTATTCAAGAAGGGCAGTTGTCAGTTACTGGTGAAAGTATGTGCACTTAGTACTGGTTAACCACTTAGGAGGTCTAAGCCTGCCCAGGAATAGTGTGGTTAGGTTAACTGACCATCCCGACATGACCATAGCTGTTTACCGTGGACGTTAAGCATCAGATTAATCAATCAACCAGCCAGTTGGGTCATGATGATCCCCCACATTTGGATCTTGACTGTGTCCCTTTTGGTCTTTGAATTCTCAGTATGATATAGCTTGGATGAAACATTTTTTTCTGATTGCCGTCACAAATGTAGTTTTTGATGCATGACTATGTTTTTAATCCAAACTGTTTAGGTGTCTCAGTTTTTAGAGTTTTAAAAACTCTAAACATTTTAAAAATGTTAAATTAACCTTTTGACAAACAGTGCACACCCATATTAGATGGCTGCTTAGGACCAGTCTGATCTGGATCTACACAGTTGGCACTGAACACTGGTCATACTACACTGTTGTGGCATAAGGTGGATGTGTACACTCAGGGGAAGCAACTCTGCCATTTTCAGTTTTGCCTCCTCTTTCAATGGGGGTCAACTCTTAAAGGAAAGAATTTGCTCCTAAGGAGCAAATTCTTTCCTTTAAGAGTAGACTCCAATTATGGAAGGGTTACATCTCCCAGGGAAGCAAACAGGAAGCCACAAGCATTTTCCACTATGTACAAATAGGCATAAAAAATGAAAGTCTATCCATATACTTTTAGGAGCCTCGGTAGCTCAGGAGGTTATGTGCTGCCTGCTGATGTAGTGGTCTCGGGTTTGAGACCTGCTGGAGGCAGAAGTCTTTCCAACTGTGGGGTTTCATTCCAGACAGCCTTTCATTATTACCCTCTCATTGACCTGATATGACTGAAATGCTGTAAAAAAGAGCGTAAAATCGCAAGTAATCCATCCATCCATTCCTTCTGTCCATCTGTCTGTCTGTCAGTCCAATCCATCCATATGTCTGTCCATCCATCCATCCATCCATCCATCCATCCATCCATCCATCCATCCATCCATGCATCCATCCATCCATCTTTAATTTTCAGAACTCCAGGTGGAGGGAAAGGAAAGAAAGCCAAGAAACGGGCAAGGGCAAGAGCAGCTTCAGGAGGCATTCCAGGTAGATATTAATTGTACCCTTGGCATATGCTGTGGGGTATAGTTTATGTTTTTAGCTCACCTGAGCCGAAGGCTCAGAGGTGAGCTTATAGGATGGGAGTCGAGCCGTCGTCCGTTAGTGCGTTAGTGCGTGCGTGCGTCAACACTTTCAAACATAAATATCTCAGAGACCAGTGGGCCGATCACAATCAAATTTTATCTGAAGCATCATTTGGGTGGGGGAAAGGCTGCAATAGGTTTTGGTGCCGATCAGCTCAGAACTCTGGTTTCCATGGCAACAGATAGCCCCCATAGGGTTATAATGGGGAAAATGGCGTCATCACGTTTTCTCGACTGTTTTTGATTACCGTAGAAAGGCGTGTACAACCCGCATTTGCGTACAACCCGCATCTGGATTTTGGAGGAAATTTAGGGGAAAAAAACGTATTTCTGGTGTATTAACCGCATCTATAAAGCCCGATTTCACCAAGGTTTGAAAAACGCTAAAAAGTTACAAAACTAAACGTATTTTTGTCAATAGCAGTGTTTTTATCGTTGGTACTTTTTTCCGCGCGTGCGCTCGCCCGCGTTCTTGCACGCGCCGTCATACCCGTATATTCAAAGTACATGATATAAAAGCCATAACGTATTTTATTGTTATATAAACATTTTTTTCATTTTTCTTATTCCTTAAAACGTTACTGAAAAGATCGTTTACAAAATCAAAATCATAATTTATATTTCACGCCTGACGCTTCTGACCTAATGGCGGTGCTTTGATCAACCTGTTTAAACCAGGCACTGGAAAAAATATATATCGCTTGACCGCACGGCATGAAAAGATTAATAAAAATTGATTGGCTTAAAGACTTTGATAATTGCACAATCAGCGGTAATAAGCGTTAATCGAGTAGTTTAAGAACTCACATAGACAACGAGGTTTAGTGTGATTGGCTTCGCAAGATAAGTAACTATCGGAAAAACAAAGATCAGCCTGCGCATGTTCTCTTTCTGGCCGTAGACTTCCTTGTTCGCATATTATGAATCCTGGGGGACTCTTTCTAGTTAAAATTGATGACACTGTTAGCCAAGCACAGTTGCGCAGGTTTTATGTACCGGTATATCCTCTATACGCACATGGCATACGGTCTCTTATCGCCCAGACACATCCTAAATGGACTCTTCCATCTTCGTTTAAAGATTTGTCAAACTAGCCGAATCCGGATTAGGCTGTACCAGAGCGATGTGTTACGAAAGAGAACTATCACACATCAAATTCGGCATCAGCTTCGCAATATACCCGAATTCGTTTCACAAATTATACCGCAACCAGTCAGGGCTAAAAATAGATTGATTGACAGGAAGGGCGCGTGACTCGGTAAACTTTCGCAGTATTTGAAAAACGTGTTGAAAATGTATTTCTCTGTTTCTAAAGATGAAAATTGACTTTGATAGTTGGATCAGCCGTACAAACGTGCTTTGGCTGATAGGTATGATGCCCTATATGGGCTAGATATCACTAGATTGAACGTTGCAAGTTATCGTAAGCTGAAAACACCAACTGGGTGTTTCAAACAGTGAATTTCTCCGAGAAAATCTTCGAAAATGTTCCCTCAAAAAAACTTGTTCTGCAGTATAAGCCGCACCGCTATTTCAGTCCTAAAATCTGAGGCATAATTCTGCGGGTAGTACATGCCTTTCTACGGTAGATCTTTATCATACTTGCAGGTAATGATGACATACACAAGAGCTTGGATGAGTTCGAAATTTGGCCGGATTCGAGCACAGACTACAGAGTTAGCTGCCCTTGAGCGTTTGAAAAAAATCCCATAGGGTTATAATGGGGAAAATGGCGTCATCACGTTTTCTCAACTGTATTTGCTTAGATCCTTATCATACTTGCAGGTAATGATGACATACATAAGAGCTTGGATGAGTTCGAAATTTGGCCGGATTCGAGCACAGACTACGGAGTTAGCTGCCCTTGAGCGTTTGAAAAAAATCCCATAGTGTTATAATGGAGAAAACAACGTCATCACATATTTTTAGAAAAACTTTGTCATCGCTCTATTGCCTACATTTCTCAACAGATTTTAAAATAACTTCACACAAATGTAGGGCATGACAATATCTCGAGCAAGTTTGACTTTCAGGATGCTGCGCCCAAGGTCAAGGTCACTGTGGCTATTTTTAGAAAAACTTTGTCAGCCCTCTAGCACCTACATTTCTCAATGGATTTTAAAATAAATTCACACAAATGTAGGGCATGACAATATCTCGAGCAAATTCGACTTTCAGGGTGCTGCACCCAAGGTCAAGGTCACTGTGGCTATTTTTAGAAAAACTTGGTCATCGCTCTAGCGCCTACATTTCTCAATGGATTTTAAATCAGCTTCACACAAATGTAGGGCATGACAATATCTCATACAAGTTTGACTTTCAGGGTGCTGCGCCCAAGGTCAAGGTCACTGTGGCTATTTTTAGAAAAACTTTGTCAGCGCTCTAGCACCTACATTTCTCAATGGATTTTAAAATAAATTCACACAAATGTAGGGCATGACAATATCTTGAGCAAGTTCGACTTTCAGGGTGCTTTGCCCAATGTCAAGGTCACTGTGGCTATTTTTAGAAAAACTTTGTCATCCCCCTAGCACCTTCATTTCTTCATGGATTTTGAAATAACTTGACACAAATGTAGGGTATGACAATATCTCAAGCAAGTTCGACTTTCAGGATGCTGTGCCAAAGGTCAAGGTCACTGTGGCTATTTTTAGAAAAACTTTGTCATCGCTCTAGCACCTACATTTCTCAACAGATTCTAAAATAAATTCAACACAAATGTAGGGCATGACAATATCTCGAGCAAGTTTGACTTTCAGGGTGCTGCAATCAAGGTTTTTGATTAGATCCTTATCATACTTGCAGGTAATGATGACATTCATAAGAGCTTGGATGAGTTCGAAATTTGGCCGGATTAGAGCACAGACTACGGAGTTAGCTGCCCTTGAGCATTTGAAAAAAAAATCCCATAGTCTTATGATGGAGAAAACAACGTCATCACTTTTTCATTTTTCATCGGATCTTCTTCATACTTGCAGGTAATGAGGATATGCATAAAAGCTTGGATTAGTTAGCATTTCGGCTAGATCCAAACCACTGACTATGGAGTACCTGCCCTGAGCATCCAAAAAATCAATGTCGCCACTTTTTCTTGGTTTCTACTGATCCGATCCTTTTCAAACTTGCAGGTAATGAAGAAATGCATAATATCTTAAAGAAGTTCAAATTTTGGCCAGATCAGGCCAACCACTACGAAGTTAGCTGCCCTTGACAGCTCTGTCTATTGTGCTCTTGATCGGATACTTTTTAAACTTGCATATATTAAATGAGGGCATACATAATGTTTTGGATGAATTTAATTTTCAGCCTGATTGGACCACTGACTGTGGAGTTAGCTGCCCTTGAGCATCTTAAATATCCCTATAGGCTTACAATGTCTCTCAGGTGAGCAATTGTTGCCCTTTGGGCTACTTGTTTGGTATGTTCATCCAGCCATACTTTACTTGTCTGTCTGCCCATCCATTAACATTGCATAAAAGTTGTATTTAGTTCTCACTTCTGCTTTTCATTAGATGGTGGCACTGGGCGGGAGTATATGTGAGCCCCAGCCCATTTAGTGAATTCTCTATTTGCCCTAGTTATGAGACTGTCCATGCCCCCACAGCCCCATATAAGCTAAATTGCATGTATGAAGGTTATTTCATATGTAACGCAGAAGCGGCTGTAGCGTAGTTGTTTAGGCGCTAGACTACCCAGGGCCTGACAAATCCATTGTCCGACTGCCCAGGACAAGTAGAGTTTTTTGCTGGGCAAGTAAAATATTTTCTTACTTGCCCAACAAAATATATAAGATATAGAGGGAAAACCTAATAATTTTAGGATTTTGGAGCAGAACCTTTGTACTGGACAAGTAGATCAAATTTTGATTTGTCAGGCCCTGCTACTCCAGGGATCGCAGGTTCGTTCCCCACTTCTCCGGTCTTTCGGATGAGACTTTAAACGGAGGTCAAACCCAAGCTCACTCATATGTAACGCATCTGGCTTTGTTATGGCCACAAAAAATAGGGGATAATTTTACATAGAGGGAGTACAATTGATATATATTGATAGACCGTTGTGTAAGTGACAAGATTCGGCTATTAAAACAGAAACAGTCACAGCAAGTCAATCGATCTATATTAACACATATATAACTATGTGGTCTAGACCTCACTGTCAGATTGGAGGGGAAAAAATCTGTTGGACCCTCAAGTTCTTAGAATATTTTAACTCTTCAAAATGTTCTGAACTGAGAACAAGCACTTTTTTTAGGCTTTATTGCCTTATTTAAGGTATAGGGCCCATGCAAATCTTACCATTGCTGAGTTAATTCACCCTACAGTGGTGGTCTTTACATCTGCCATTTTGGCTTTTGATAAAACAGCATAAAAGGTTTCTGCATTTTGTTAAATGAAGCATTAGTTGTCTGTCTTAAGAAAGTTTGTTTTGGTTAGTCATTGATGTTTTTGATTTGTGGGAATTCGGATGTCAACCTTTTGTTAACATAAGTATGCATGCTATTTAGTTTTCAAAAACTTGCTTGAAAAGACACCTAGTTAGTGAAACGTATTCAGAAATGGAAGGAAAGAGTTCTAAGTGTGAAGACAGAGGAAATTAGTTATATAAAGATCTGGGCCCAGTTGTTCAAAACTAACGACGTCGTTAGTTAACGTGACGTTAAAATTTCAAACGTTAATATCACAAATATGCCAATTTTTTTTTGTTGTAAAAATGTGAGAAGCTTTTGCATTAGAAGCTTTTGCAATGCAAAAGCTTCTCACATATTTTCAACAAAATATATTAGTGTATTTGGCTATAAAGTCACAAAACACTTAAAGAGTTGACCTCTTAACGAGCTCATTAGGCTAACGATGCTTTGAACAACTGGGCCCTGTTGTGTTAGTGCCAAAGAAAATGAATTGTCCTGCCTGACGGTCACAAGATGAATGAAGGGTTAGATGTTACACCAGAGCATCCTTCAAGCTCCTTTACTTTCAAAAAAGATGATTGATGTGCAGAATTATCCTTTATTAAAGTCTTCTCTGAAAGGAGATAATTTTTTCCTACATGTAGGGGAGCATATTATTTCCTTTAAGAGTACTCCGACCCCCCTTCCACCAATTAGCTATTGGCAAATGATAACTTCAGCAGTGTTGAAGAAAAGAATGTAATCAACTCATGGGACCATGAAAATGTGTTGAAATTGAAAAAAACATCTGGCAGGTCCAAATTAGGTATTATTCAAATGGTGGATGAGATGTTACCCTGTTTGTATAGTTTAGCTTTATACAGTCTAGCTGACTATTTAATATTAAGGTGAATGGATACACCTGCATGTTTTCCACCATTTTTACTAAGGGGAAACAATTTTGATAACTTCCTGTTTGCTTCCTTGGAGGAAGAAACCCTTCCAAAATGGGGTCTACTCTTAAAGAAAAGAATTTGCTCCTAGAGGAGCAAATTCTTTCTTTTAAGAGTTGACCCCTCACCACACACACAGTTGAGGAGGGAGACAAAAATGAAAATGTCAGAGTTGTTTCCCCTGAAAGTATACCCATTCACCTGTAGTATCCTTTTGCATTTAGCTGGAAATACTGGGGCTGCAGGACAAGGAGGAGGCAGAAAAAGAAAGAATTCAGCCGGTGGAAGACAGTCAGGTTTTGAAGCAAAAAGACCTCTATTGGGGTAAGTGTTGTCGTTTTCAAATACAAGTTATCATGTTTGCCTAGATAGTAAGATAGCCAGTCTGAGTGAACAGTGAAGGTCCATATCAGATCAAAGACCAGTCTGATCAGGAATCAGTGCTGGGTCATCCTAGAATTTGGATTATAGAAAGGCAAAGGCCAGCTGTGCCTGCAGCAGGTGTGGGACTGCGGGTTATTTGGAATTATTTGAGCCTCATCTGTCCTATCTTTTCCTTTTTTTTCTCACTCTCTTAAGGAGATGGCTCAATATAGACTCGAATACCGTCTCTAAGAGCCGTTTAACCAAAAACAACCAACCAACTTGATCAGGATCAGGAAAGTTTGAGTGGGATTCTGGAAGACATACTTGATAAAAAATATGGACTCAACCAAACCAGAAGATGGAGCAGTGTATTATAGAAACAGTTGATTAGAGTTAGATGAAGGGCTTTGTGCAGAATTGGGATTTAACATACAGTAGCACTTCATTGGCTTGAACAGGCTTGGGACCATGAAAATGTGTTCCAGCCAAGGGTAGTTCTAGCCATCCAGGGTTAGTTTCCATATAAAGTGACCTAGGGACCAAAAAAAAAGAATTCTAGCCAGGCAGGGTGAAAGAGTCATCAGGGTTCGAGCCATTGAAGTTCTACTGTATCTAGGAACATTCTAAAAAGTCTCAGTCCAGTCTTTGAGTCCATGTAGTACCTCAATTTTATGCATGTAAATTACTCTGGATTCATACATGGTGTTTTCAGTAGCAAAGACTCTGCTCAGACTGCATTGATGCACAGCCTGATTTGATCTTTTGCTGTTCATATATACTTACAAAGCACCTACCTTTACCTGTACATTTGGCTCATGTGGTTGATGGGTGGACAATTATCAATGTTACCACTTCTCAACACCATTTCAGTCATATATTAAGCCAACAAAAGGGAGGTACTGAATGGTTTTGAGCAATGAAACCCTGTTTATTGTTGAAAAGATTTATGCTTTCAGTGTGGTTTGAACTAGGACCACAAGCTAAGCTGGCCAGTGCTTAACTCACTAAGCTACGGGGTGCCGGGCTGATAGTATAAGTCATTGAGATCTTGGTAAAGTACAGTAGAATGTGTACACTTTCAGGGGAAGCAACTCTGCCATTTTTGGCCATTTTCATTTTTGCCTCCTTTCTGCATTGGAGTCTACTAAGGACCTCTGACAGTTGTAATGTAAATTTGCCTATAAAAGTGGTCAAATTGAACTTTTAGTATACTTTAAAATTTCCACTGAAATGTTTTCCTCGGAACTCCCTATAATCGGTACAAAAACAATTTTTCGGTTACTTAACGCATACTGAGATTTTTGGTGTAAAAAGCAAGTTTTTATAATTAAATGTATGGAAAATAGGAAAAGTTTTATAAAGATACTTTTTCCCCCGTGCCTCAGCTAGCCACTTTGCATGTATGTGTGTACTGTCAATATACTCATTATATGTGAGTGGCAAGCTGAGGCACGGGGGGAAATGATAGTCTACAGCTGAAAAACTGGAAAGTGGGTGGGGTAATTAGACCCATTGCATCTTAAAATCAGGCTAGCATACGTTTTATTTACATATTATTGCATGCTATATGCAGTTGAAGTGTTTACTTTATTTTAGCATGTTTGACTGAATAAAATTCAGTAAATAAGAAAAATCGAAAATTTTATGCATTTTGGATGACTGAAAATTCCACTTACCCCTCTTGAGACAGTCAGTGAGAGGTCGTCTGCGAACGTGATTTTTTTTACAAAACCAATATGAAAACGTCTTAATAATGCTTAAGTCTACATGTTAATGCTAAAATCATCAACATTGGCTTCACATGGAAGCTGCAGTAATTTGTTGAAAAATAGGCAAATTTGCATTGAAACTGTCAGAGGTCCTTTGCTTTATCATATGACGTCACCTCTGAGAGTGTAATAAAGCCATGCATTAAATGCGATAATCCACTAGTGGATTAAATATGCAAATGACGTCGTAACGTTATACGTTGACGTCCATAAAAACGTCACGTTTTCTAATGGCGAAATCGTGACTATTTAGTGCAAATTTTGTTGATAAAATACGATTTTAGTGTCATATGATAAATAGAATCTTGCATTCGGGCTCCTGTATTATTGAATTTATTAAACTCGTTTGTGAAAACGATAAGATGCTTGACAGAGCCTCGCATCATATCTCTTTCACCAACTCGTTTAATAAATTCAGTAATACATGAGCACTCATGTAAGATCCTCTATTTCTTTCAAGCGAATTCTTTCCTGTAAGAGAAGACCAATCTTTAAAAGGGTGTTGTAATCTAGGAAGCAATCAGGCCCCCAGGTTATAAATCTTTTTTCATGCTCAACTCAGCTGAGCATGAAATTTTACCAGCTAATAAATAGCAATTTACTGATTAGTTCAGCTGTTTTCTTGCTCAGTTTAGCTGAGTTGTGTAATTTTCTCTGCTTATGAATATGAAAATGCCAACATTAGTTGGCATTTTCATATTTATCAGCAGAGAAAATTTCATGCTCAGCTGAGTTGAGCACGAAAAAAGTTTTATAACCTGGGGGCCAGGGTGTTTCCTCGTACGAAATATGTTTGCGTGACTTTTTCCAAAATTTTCAGTTGTGTGACCTATAAGAATGCCTGCCTTTTTAGCCTACAAAAGTGCTACTTTTCACCCCTATGAAAGCATGACTTTATTTATCTTTTAAATGCAGGACTGGTTTAGGTTATTAAACTTCAGTCAGAAGTGTACCCCTTCTGTTAGCCAGATAAGACAGGCATTGTTTTTCGCTGCAGTCTGTAGATGGCCGGTCAAGCAGCAATAAAATTATCTTTTTCAATTTGTGAAATAATGACTTTTGCTGGTTTTTCACAGAGATCGTTAACAACTTTCTGCTTACAACTTGTCCTCAGTTTCTATCTGTCTATTGTCCTTTCATCCTTCTCTGCATGATTAATTTATGCTCAAAATCCCTCCTAATATAACAGAGCTCTAGATAAGAGGGCGTATTTGATGATAATTAAGGATAATTTTTTTTTATTTCTCATCGAAACCATATGTTGTGACCCCTCATCTGAACCGTCTCGTCGAGACGGTTCAGATGAGGGGTCACAACATATGTTTTTATGCAGAATTAACAAAAATTATCCCTAATTATCACCAAATACTCCCTCTTATCTAGAGCTCTGTATAATCTTATTTTCCAAGTCAGATTTACATCTGGAACCACAGTTCTTTTTCACGCTCTTCCACAAAGCTGTAGACTTTGTATCCTTCTTCTTTCTGAATTTAGAATTATTAATGAAAAGTCCAGGTTTGCCCTTGTTACTTAAAAATGTTTCAAAGTTGAAATTGAAAGCTGCCATTTTAAATGTGATACAAGAAATGAAGTTTATTAAACCATTTAACTTCAGTGAATTTAAATATTGACATTTGTGGATCCAGACAAAATTTCAGCTTATCCAGCCTGTCCGCGGATCTAGGAAAAAGTCTCTCAAACGTAAGCATAGGTTTGGGAAAAAGTCGCGCAAACATTTGCTATGAAAAGTCGCACAAACCCAGGACGTTTTCAGGTCTAGTCGGGAATGGTGCTGCTCCCATTTCCCTAAAATAAAAATTGCAGAAAACCATGGCGGTGCAGAAAAACATAGAGGTCTACCTGAAGACTTTAAAGAAGTACTAAGAAGTGAACACACAATGGACTGGCTCATTTTGAGCAAAAGATACATATTCTTATTATTTGAGTTAATCCAGAGAATGTAGATCATGACCGTTTTGATTCTAATTCTTTCTGTTAAGAGTTGACCCCCTTTTAGAAAGGAGGCAAAAACCAAAATGGCAGAGTTGCTTCCCCTGAAAGTTTACCCAAATGAGGCGCGACACGACAAAACCAACAATGTGGTCATGCGCCCTGTGCAGACTCAGATCAGCCTGGGCATCTGCCCAGTTTGATCAGACTCTTCGTTAAGTGCTCAAAGGGTAGCTAAGGGCCTAAGCTACCTCCATGCGGACAGCGAAGACTCTGATCAGACTGGGCGGATGCCCAGGCCGATCTGAGTCTGCGCTGGGCGCACAACCACATTATTAGTTTTGTCGTGTCGCGGCTCAAATTTACCTTAAGCACCTTGAGTTGCTCATATTTTGACCTATTTGTAGATCAGCACCAATGCCATATCGAAGGGAAGAGAATCCAGCAGCCATGATGGCTTATTTGAAGTCCACTTTATCAAGAATGGAACAGAAATTAACCCAGTAAGTCAGAGGCTGCTAGAGTAAGCAATATCTATTACCTCCCTTTGTCAAAATTTGACTGTTCCCCTGCTATGGCTCTTTTTTGGATTGGCCACAGTGTATGAATTTATGGAGAATAAATCATTATTGGCAATTCACTACAACCTCTTTGCTGAAAAATCCACTCTTAATTTACCCAGAAAAAAAAAAAAATGAAAATAATTGAAATTGCAAACAGTCTAAATCCAGGCTCATCGTGAGCCGCCTCATCTGGATCAAGGCTGTTTGGCCTGTAGTCTTTAAAAAGTCTCAATATTGTATTGCTTGCACGAAACATTTGTATGAAATCGCAGACATGAAAATTTTGCCTCCTTCTTTTTTGCACTTTAAGGGCTAATAAAGGCCACAGTATAATAGAAGACATACACTACGGCCTTTCTTTGAACAGTCTTGGCTGTAAGAGAAACCTGGGAAGTGGTTTTACAGAGCTCTAGATAAGAGGGGTATTTAGAGATAATTAGGGATAATTTTTGTTAATTCTGCATAAAATCATATGTTGTGACCCCTCATCTGAACCGTCTCGTCGAGACGGTTCAGATGAGGGGTCACAACATATGGTTTCAGTGAAAAATAAAAAAAATTATCCCTCAATTATCATCAAATACCCCTCTTATCTAGAGCTCTGGTTTTAATGATTTTAAACTCAAAATAAATACATTTTTGTTTGGTTCTAAATTGAGGCCATAAAAAACATTATACAGAGAAATTGGAAAAAAAATCAATGTTTTATACTCAAATGTGAGGTGGTTTTAACTAGGGCATCAATATGTGAAAACATTTGATTCTAATTAGATGCCACAGCTCAATAATTTACAGAGAAACAAGAAATATCATGTAAGCATTGCACTCAAATGTCCCTCTCATTTGAAGCCCTGGGCCAAGTTTTCAAAGCTTTTTTTAGCCTAACAAGCTCATTATGAGGTCGACTTGTTTAGTGTTTGATAACTTTATAACCAAATACACTGTTAATTTTTGGTGAAAAAATGTAAGAAGCTTTTGCATTGCAAATTCTTTCCACAAAAAATGTTGGCATATTTGAGATTTGAAATTCTAACAAAATGTTAACTGATGATGTCATTAGTTTTGAATGATGTCTTTAGTTTTGAACAACTGGGCCCTGCTTTTTAGCTTGCCTGAAAGAAGTTCAGGAAGAGCTATTGTACTACCCTCGGCGTCGGCGTTAGTGTCGGCGGCGGCGGCATTAGCAAAATGTTAAAGTTTTACGTTAAAGTTTTTTATGTGATGGGCAAGCGCTGTCAGGCGAGCTATCCTGGCCCTGTGACAGGTCTTGTTTGCTCTATTTAGGAGACCGCTTGCTGGAGGTTATATGGATGACGCCTATGGTGACAGCTACGGAGGAGGCTACAGCAGCCAAAGTCGCTACCAAGGTAAATAATATGAGCAACAGAAATTCAAATCTGCTTTTGTTTATTTGCAAACTGATCTGAGCATTTACACAGCAATAATCTTATTCTCTTCGATTATGAACCTTTCTTGGAGAAACAGTGTTCATAATTTCATGAACAACACTTGGTCACCCGACGTCGTTGGTATGCAATGTCACATATAAACAAACGACCCTTTTGGCCATTGTAACATTCTATTTGATGTCACGTCATGGTGACGGCTGTTTAATATAAGCTGCTTACCTATTGGTTTGTGACAGCTTTTCGTCATATATTTTATAAATATCTAAAGTTTTAAATCTTAAAGATGAAAAATGATGCTTAAAATCATTTTAAAACTTAATGTAATTATTAGAGACAAATTTCATTTTTCTGAAGTTCATGAAGTATGAACACAAAGGGTCACCATGCAAAGTTAACATGAACAGCCTTTGGGGTCACTTACTTTGCACAAGACCCATTGTGCTCATACTTCTATGAACATCTGAAAAATGAAATTTATTTCTTAAATGTTGCACGACATGTGTCATGCAACATATAACCCCAAAAACACAATTGAGCTGTGACACCTGAAAACCAACAAAGTGGCATGTGCCCCATGGGGAGACTCAGCTCAGCCTGGCCATCAGCCTAGTCTGAGCAGAGTCTTTGCTGTTGACATGGGCATACATGTAGCTTAGATTCATAGCTACCCTTTTAGTGCACTGCAAAGACTCTGGTCAGACTGGGCAGATGCCCAGGCTGATCTGATTCTTGCTGGGAGCACATGCCACTTTGTTGGTTTTGTTATGTCACGGCTTATATTTTTCATGGCACAAATATGTTGCATGCAAAATGTCTCTTCATCTTAACAAAACATACATGCAAATGTGTCCTTCATCGTGTTGCCATGTAAAACCATTTGTAGATTTTCACAGTGGAGGTTTTCAGGAGCCATAGATTGTATTTGCAGACAGGAAGGACTTTGATCAGACTGTGTAGACAGCTCTTTCTTCTCATCTAAACATGCTGAGACTGTGTAGACAGCTCTTTCTTCTCATCTAAACATGCTGTATGCTACAAAACGCCTTCTCTCATTATGTAACTCAAATAAAATGAGATATGATATTAAATGGTATGTGATTAAGTTATTGATTGAGAAAATGTTTTCTCTTGATTATGCAAACTTTCCAAACTTTTTCTTGTTCAGGGAAGCAAAAAGAAGGCTCCAAAGTTATTTCCCTTAGTAAAATTGGCAGAAAAACATAGGTTATTTTGCATAGATATTACTTAAGGCAGTGTAGACATTGATCAGACACTAGGTTTTGTGGTTATAAAACTTGAGTACATTCTCAAACTCAAAATAAAGCACACTGGTTGGTTGCTTCCGAGCACATGCTCGGAAGCAGCTAATCAGTGTGCTTTATTTTGAGTTTGAGATTATTCTCAAGTTTTATAACCTCGAAGCCAGGTTCTGTGGTGTCTGAACTAGATCTACATTGTTTGCATATGCCCCCAAAATGGGTTTCCAGTCTAAAAAGGGTTAACTTTGGGCTCTGAAATTCTTCCTTCGTCTTTTATTTACAGATGACTCGTATTATGGCCAGTCATATGGCGGAGTCCTAGGTGCTGGCCGCCAGTCAGGCTATGGTCTAGGATCAATGGGATTTGGTAGTGGAGCCGCTGACTACGGTGGTATGTATGGGGATGACTCATATGGTAAGTTTATCACAACTCCTGTTCAGGTTGGGTTTCGAGGAAATTATTAGAAAATTTTTCATATCCTCAATATAAACATATAATGTTTTGACTGCTCATTAGAACTGTCTCAGTGAGACGGTTCTAATGAGGGGTCACAATATATATTTTTATGAAGAAATACGGAAAATTATCCCTAAATTATCCCAGTTACCCATTTTTATCTGGAGCACTGATGGATGCTTGAATATCCTGCAGCTGCATACTGTAAAAATTCTCAAAATTGGGAGGCCTAAATTAGTTTCCATAATTGTCCTAAAACTGAAACTGTTTGGTATTACCATACATTAATGTCTCCAAAAGATCCAGATGGAATGGCAAACAGTGTAGGCCATGATAAGACTACTCCTTTAGGAACAGTCTGATCTAGGTCTGCACTGTTTGCTCAGACCTATCTTTCCCAATACATAAAAATTTTCAGGTTAGAAGAATTTAAAGGAGAATTCTGAGATACTTTTTAGCTCACCTGAGCACAGCTGCTTATGTATAGTAAGCTGTTGTGGTCCATCACTGTCAGGAGGCTGTCTGTCATACATTACCTTATTCAAACAGTGCATCTGAAACTTCTGGACCAAAGTTCATGAAACTTCACTCCAATGATTTTTGTGTGATCCTCTTCCAAAATTTTCAAATAAAGTGGATATGAATAGAACTGCATGCTGTGGCAACCAAATGTCACAGCACGATGTTAAACACTGAAAATGGTTTGCCTAAACACCATTTTTAAATGATTATTGATCTAAAAATTATTGTGTATTTTCAATATTCTTTTTATCGAGCAGGTTTGACTGTACTTACTGTGTAAATATATTGTCCTATTATTAGTTGTCTCACAAAATGATAAGCAAATAGTGCAGGTCTTGATCAAACTGCTCCTTAGTTTGATCAGGGTCTACACTGTTTGCTGAGACAGGCTTTCCGAGAATTTAAAGTAAATACTATAATGTTATCATCTGCTCTTCAGGAGGTGGATCCGGTTATGGTGGACGTGGTGGCAAGAACCGTAACAAGAGAGGGAAAAGACGACCAAACAGGGATGCATGGGATTAACAGTAGTGATTTTCATGTTGACTTTTGACTGATTATGAATCATTTCAGCTCGATCTGCACTCGTACAGATGTTTCTAGTGAATTTAGTAAAGTTGGAATAACTGCCTTGGGTAGACTTTATAGTCATAACACAGTTGGCTATGGATGTTGAAACAATGTTAAACAGTGTTGTTTCAGTGAGAAGCAACCTGATCTTGTTTCATTGATGTTGATACAAAGTCATGTTTTATGTTATTGTATTGATACTGATGACACAGAGGATCTTGCATAAGTGCTCATGTATTATTGAATTTATTAAACGAGTTAGGGAAAAAGATAAGATGCGAGGCTATGCCAAGCATCTTATCAGTTTTCCCCAACGAGTTTAATAAATTCAATAATACAGAGCATGAGTGCAAGATTCTATATATCATATGATTTTAGAATCACATTTATCAGAAATCTTGCATTAAACCATCACAGTTTCGTCATTAGAAAACGTGACGTTTTTAAGGACGTCAATGCATAATGTTACGACATAATTTGCATATTTAATCCACTAGTGGATTATCGTTTTTAATGCATGGCTTTATTACACTCTAAGATGGGACATCATATGATAAATTGTTGTCTAACCGAAGACAAGCAGTATGTGAGACATAAGTATTACTTTCCTGATGTCAGCGTCGGGGATCGGTGACTTAAATTTTGCATTGAGTTTTCTGGTTTGGCTCTGTTTTATGACATTGCACAGACAGGAGATACGCGGCTATCTGCGTAGCTCTTGTTTCAACATTTTTAGCCATCTGGGAAGGCATATTATCTGAGTTCCAAGTGACCATGTGAAAATTGCATTCATGTGATGGTATTCTGTGAAAAATTTTCAGACACAAACCTTAGCTGTTGTAGGATCTTGCGGCTCTGTATTTTCTTAGCTATTCGTTGTCAGTAGAGGTTAAATGTTGTCTCATAAGGTGTATGTACACTTCAATTTTTATACTGCCATCTTTTCAAAGGGAGACAACATTTGTGACTTCTTGTTTGCTGCCATGGCAACAAAGCTCTTCAAAAATGGGGTCTAATCTTTAAAGGAAAGAATTTGCCCCTAGGGGAGCAATTTTTTTTCTTTAAGAGTTGATCCCCTTTGAGGAAAATTGTACTCCTAGAGGAGAAATTCTTTTCTTTAAGAGTTAATCCCCTTTGAGAAGGGATGTAAAATGAAAATGACAGATTTGCTTCCCCTGAAAGTGTACTCATTCAACTTCAGGTGTGTGAATAGTCAGGGTTAATCTGATAATCATTCATATGGCTCCCTCTGCTCAAAGCATGGAGATGTTTTTAATATGTATGTACATGTGGTGATTTTTGTTTCTCATAGAAGGTGAATAATCTGATTGACAACTCTTGGGATGAGTTTTGCTCAGATTGTAACGCTTTTTTCATCATTTGGCTTCATTTCTATCATTACCTCATACCTTCATTTTCACAACTGAAAAGCCTCATTAACCCTAAAACACACAGAATATTGAGGTTCTAGCTATGCTGTTAATTTAATCAGTACAAAATTCGAGAGCTGTTTTCCCCTTTCCGCTTAAGATCTTAAACTTGTCTGACTAATAGACATTAACCATCATTTGATGTTGTCAGAGCACTAGATAATCTGGAATCTGTGAGATCTATTGATAATTGAGATTTACATAGATTGAGTGAAGTGAGATCCATCCTCGCATATGTCACTTCCATACTGATCATGTAAACAGGTTTGAAACCTTTTACAGTTGAACTTCAGTGGCTCCAACTCTGATGGCTTGTTTGCCCTGCCTGACTAGAATCTTGAGGTCCATTTATATAACAACTAATCCTGAATGGCTGGAACTGCCTTTGGCTGGAACTAATTTTCATGGTCCCAAATCAGTTCGAGCCATGAAAGTTCTACTGTATATTGTGTTTTATACAAGAAATAGGGAATCCACTTGTAGAAGAGAACAATTGAGATCTTTGCTCACATAGTGAGACTAGGCATGAATGGTATTATGCTTGTAAAACTTACATTCTGATTACAAGGACTGTACCTCTCTGAAGCCACCCCAACTTTTGCATCTCTTAACTGTATTAAAGGTAAAGTCACAGACTTATTATGGGACATTGAACATTTGTGATATTGTTCCTGGGACTCTGTCACATAGTACACTATCAAGTGACTTTGAATGACATTCTGGGTGTGGCTTGAAAAAGTGTATTGGCAAGAGTGCTGCATTGTAAACAGTGACATCACTAACTTCATGTTGTAATGTAATAATATATGTCATTGTCTAAGTACTGAAATAAAATGGTAAAAATAGCCAAGTTTCTCTTTGAAGTGTTTCGATAAACCAGAACATCAACATGATGGTGCATGAAGTACCGTAAAAATTAAAAAAATTGGGACACCTAAAATAATTACTGTAATTGTCCTAAAAATGGAACACTTTGGTTTTACAATGCAGTAATGTGTCAAAACGGCAAACAGTGCGGACCCTGATCAGACTGCTCCTTGTGCAGTCTGACCTTGGTCTGCCCTGTAAACTCAGACCTATCAGTCCCAATACTTACAATTTAAGGTATCAAAATAAAAGTGTCTAATACTGTATTTTTCCAAAATATTCAGATTAAACGCCTGAACAGTGGAGACATGGGTCAAACTTATCTTTGGAACCATACATTTGCAAAAAATCGGGGGCCGTATTCATAAAGCCACTTAAGTCGTTGCTATGCAGTTGCTAAGGCTAAATATCTATAAAGGAAATTCCCTACAACTATGAAATTTGGTCTGGAGGAACAGTCTTTGTAAGACTGTTCCTCCAGAGCAAATTTCGTAGTTGTAGGGAATCTCCTTCAAAGAAATTTAGCCTTAGCAACAGCATAGCAACCACTTAAGTCGTTTTATGAATACGGCCCCAGATAAGCGCGCTTAACTGTAGACTGATCAGAATCTGAAAATTGCTTTTGCAACAAGTTACACAGCTGCTTATCTCCACTATCACAGCACCTTAAATCTGTGAGAATTTTTTTAAGGCAATTATATTTTCAAAAAGCAAAAAATGCATTAATTCAACCCAAATTTAGTTTAATCATATTTTATTGCCTTTGGGGTCGGGCTACAAGTATTCACATTAGTTACAGCCCTTCCCCAGATGATGTGCATTTACTTAAGGTGTGGTTTAACTTAACAAACCTTTCAGAATTGTGTAGAAATGATTGTTATGTAAGTTCAGAAACACATTTTTAGCGCACATTAGCAGCATTTAATCACTACTAGGAGCGGCTGTAGCGTAGTGGATAACACTCCAGGCTACCAATCCAGGGGTCGCAGGTTCGATCCCCCGCTTCTCCGGTCTTTCGGATGAGACTTTAAACCGAGGTCCCGTCTCCATATGACCTCGTTGTTGGTGGGACGCTAAACCCGAGTTCACTTAATCACTACTATATACCTTTTAATTTGACCTGTATTTTTTGCTTAGCTGACTTCATGAAATCATGATACTTTCCACACACTTGCATCTGGACAAGACCATAACACCACCATCCAATTTTGAGTCTGCCCTACAATTTTATGCTTCACTGATTTCTCAGTTCCTTGTGGGATAGGGTCGTGATATTTGGCATACATTTAGATTTAAATGAGAGCATTTTGGCACAAACATCTAATTTTAATTTTGAACCATATTTTACACTTGACTTTATGATTCTTTCCATTCTTTATGTAGATTAGGTTATGATACCTTGCACACTCAAACCCACTAGTAAATATGTCTCCATTCTAATTGTCATAATACTTTGGTTCCTCTTACATGAGGAAGGAGGCTGCCTGTTCAGACTATCTACCTGTGTTCAGACTATCTACCTGTGTTCAGACTATCTACCTGTGTTCAGACTATCTACCGGTGTTCAGACTATCTACCTGTGTTCAGACTATCTACCTGTGTTCAGACTATCTACCTGTGACCTTGACAGATTTATATTTTACAGTCACTGATTTTAACCTCATGCTTGGAGTCGTGATACTTGTTACCATGAGAGTCAGCTTCCGTAAGGTATGCTTTGTTATCTTCTGAGAACTTCTGTTTTCTATCACTGGTGATCAACACATGGAGCATATACTCCTTAGGAGAAATTCGTTGAAGAGTAGACTCTGCTTTGGAAGGGCTTTGCCATCGAGGGAAGTAAATAAGTAGTCACAAGTGTTGCCTCTCTTTGAGGGGAAAAAGAATAGCGGCAAAACATGGTGTTCCACAGGAAAAAAATAGCAGCAAAACATGGTGTTCCACAGGAAAAATAGCGGCAAAACATGGTATTCCACAGGGAAAAAAATAGTGGCAAAACATGGTGTTCCATAGGAAAAAAATAGCGGCAAAACTTGGTGTACCTCTGTACCCCAAAGAGAGGCAACATTTGTGACTTAATTGCTTCCCTGGATGGCAAAGCCCTTCCATACACATTAAATTTCACAACAGAGAATCCTTATGATCCATAGATTGCTGGTGCAGAGGATCCTGTGCTCAGAGTGGATGCACTGGTTGATCTGTTTTTTTAATGCCTTTTCTGCAGAGCAGGGGCCGTATTCATAAAACGACTTAAGTGGTTGCTATGCTGTTGCTAAGGCTAAATTTTTTTGAGGGAGATTCTCTACAACTATGAAATTTGCTCTGGAGGAACAGTCTTAAAACTGTTCCTCCAGAGCCAATTTCATAGTTGTAGGGAATCTCCTTTATAGATATTTAGCCTTAGCAACCGCATAGCAACGACTTAAGTGGCTTTATGAATACGGCCCCAGATCATTATGTTTTTTAGGGGTATCTGAGATCAAAACTGAACAGTTCCTTGTTTCTGTTAAATGGTTTATTATACAAAACATGAAAAATAAATATTATTGAAATACAATATTAACAATATTTCAACATCAACAGCTGTGCCCTGCCCTATAAATACAGTCTGTAAACATGAGTGCTCTGCCTTCCATAGCCACTTTGTACTATATATATTGAGGTGACTGGGTACAATTCCGAGGGAAGCAACTCTGCAACTTTTATTTCCTTTCTCAATGTGGGTCAACTCTTAAAGGGAAGAATTTGATTGTTTGGGAGAAATTCTTTTCTTTAAGGGTAGACCGTCTTTGTAAGGGTGTCAATGCACAGGAAAGCAAACAGGAAATTAATCAGGAATTTCAATGTTGTTTCTCTTTGTAAAAGTAGCAGAAAACTATGGAAGTGTACCCATACACCTTAATTTCTCTTACAGCAATGCATGTACAAACAATGCAGGTCGTGAGCAGTCTGATCAGGGTGTGCAGTGTTTTTGCACTGTTTTATTCTGTATCCCTCCGGCAAGAACAGCCATCTACATAATGTTTCAGGAGTGCATGGGTAACTATAAAATTCTTAAAAATAGGACACCTGAAATAAATACAGGAATTGTTCTAAAAATGGCACAGTTTCATTGCAGTAATGCAACAGATACAATTTGGAATGACAAACAGTGTAGACCCTGATTAGATTGCTCCTGTTTGCACTGTCTGCTGAAACTTATTTTAGAAATTTGACAGTAGTACAGCATTCCAAAGAGTGGTTCTGGTACTTCCAGAAAGTTCAAAAACAGAAAAGAAAATGCATTGCACTAAGGTCAGTAAGTTGATAAAACATCCTCCAAAAGCATACGCGACTGCAGTCCTACACTAGCCTCCTTACAACAGATCTGGTCAGGGCAAAACATTTTTGCAAAAACAATCATCGGACTTTGTAAAAGCTGTTCTCATTCTGACTAACAACTCTGAGACTTATGGTTTTTAATCATGCTGATGAGTCATGGACAGCCATAACACTTGCACATTTCATTTCCCCTTGCTCACAAAACCAATGATTGTGCTATGAACAACCTGCTTACTCTTAATACTGATATTTGGACCAGTTTGTAATTTCTTTTGGCACACCTTGTTAGCACAGTTGTTCTTTATTTGGGTTATTATTATTCCTCGATTTCCTTTCGTTGACTGGGCGGTGCTGTTAGTGGCTTGCCATTCAATGTCAAAATCAAGCAGTCCACATGAAAAATCGGTAAAGTAGCATGCTCATGAGTTGTTACGCTTAATTGGCAGATTAAAAATGCCCGGTAAACGCTATCTGTCTTCGTAAATGATAAACAGTTTCCATACAGGCACACTACGTCAAAACGACGTCGGGGAACGTCGATGCAGTTCGTTATGCTTTGTTGACGTGTAAACAAGGTTGTTCCGATGTCATAACAGTAACGTTTCATCGACGTCATCACAACGGTATTTAAACGCTGTCTGTATGCTGGGTTGAAAGAAAAAATATATATTGTTGTGCGATCTCCGATCATTCTGTGCCTTTTTGTAAAGGTGAGCTTTGTTCTGCCCGAGTGAGCATAAAAATCATTACCGCATCATACCTTTTTAGAAAATATACTCGTCGAAGGTAAGGTTAGAAATAAGCACCGCCCAGTCAGCGAAAGGAAATCGAGGAATACTGAATAATGATACTCAAATACTGGACAGGTGTGTACTTGATTTGTTCAAAGGAAATATTAATTTTCTGTATATTATTGGAAGTCCTTACAATTACATGCATCTGCAGTGCTTGTTTTTATATATCAGTTTTTGTTGTCAATCACTTGAGAGTTACTGTTTCACGTTGCCATTTTTATGATCAGTCATTGTGCTAGAATGAATTTAAATGATGTTTTTTGCATGGGATCTTGTGATGCCAACATGAGGTAATATCTAAGTAGGTTATGGTATGTATACCATACCTTAATTTCATTTGAACTGCTTCCCTCAGCAGTAGTGAGGGACCAAAAATTTTATGTTCATATTTTATAAAAAAAAATATTCTGGGCTTATTCTCTCAACTCCGTTCTATCAGAAGTCAGAATGAAGATATTTGCCAGAAAAGCACATTGGAAGTCATCCATTTTAGTGGATTTAGTTGTCTCCCTGCCGATTTTAATATTTCAAACAGTTGCCATCACATAGTCCCACATTTTCATATTGAGTCATATTTGTCATATTAATCACATATTTAGTCTCGGCATTCAATGAAAAATGTGTTAGTCCTATTATGTACGTATTTAGTCCTAGGCACTTTCGGGAAGACATAACAGTCATATTAGTCTCGTATTTAGTGTTTGGCTCTGTAGGAGACTTTATAGTCATATTAGTGACATATTTAGTCTCAGGCACTCTATGAAAAACATATTACAAACCCAAATTCTTTCAACAGAAACCAGAGTTTCTCCATCAAATCATAGTCATTTTACTCCCTCTTTATGTGGTAAAAACAAAATTAGTCTCATTTGATCTCAGGCACTGTATGGAAAACATATTAGACACATATTTAATCTCAGGCACTCTCGGGAAACGTGTTAGTCATATACATAGTCTCAGACACTATATTGAAAGCATATTAATCATACACTTACTCTCAGGCGCTCTATCAGAAACATGTCATACACGTCAAAGTCTCAGACACTCTTTGGCAAACAATCATATTATTCTTATTAGTCTTGTATCCATTTTATCTCAGGCACTCTATGGAAAACATACATAATAAGCATGATACTATTTTCTGACCAAGAAAAAAACATCATCACACCCGTAGCACTTCCTCTTAGTTACCATCCACCAAGCCACAGCTGTTCTCTTCCCTATTCACTAATAAAGTGTTCCTTCAAAAGATTAATGGACAAACTGACATCCCATTTAGGAAACATTGTGACATTTCTGTGACGATGCAATGTCATAATGTCACACCAAGGTTTAAGAAGGGGCCACGACCATGTGTTTTCTAAACAAAATGTATATTTGCATTCCTGTGTTTTCAAAGGTGATGAGCTGTATCTGTCCTAGGGGAGAAAGTCTTTCCTTCAAGACTTGACCCCCATTGAATATTGAATATTAAGGGAGGCTAAAATAAAAAAATAAAAAAAAAATAAAAAAAAAACTATATTGCTGCTTCCCTTCTAAGTGTACTCATTTACAATACTGACTATACAGTCATTCGCTGAGAACAAAAATACAACATTACTAACTACCTTTTAACTGGATTGTAAGACAAGAAAAACTTGTAAACCTGGGCCCCAAGATTATAAAGCGAGCACACTACTACTAGTCTTAAAGGGCCGGACCAGTTAGACTGGTCAGTTATACACTCTGTGAACCTAAATGCAGGGTAACTGTATTTACCGAAAAATACTGAAATATCAAAGCAAACTCAAAATACCAAAACGAAGAGTTAAATATAAAGGGAAACAGATTTTAGTGATTGTTTGTACAGGTATAGAAAAGGGGAAGTGCATTATATATCTTACAAAGAGATTAAAAGGTTCTTTTTGTGGATAAAATCTAATCATGGTGTGCATGTATCACATACATTAATCTACTAGAGTACATATTGACAAATATTAAAATGCAGGTACACATGCTGCATCTGACCTAATATTTGTATTAATACAGTATTATATGAGCCGCAACATGACAAAACCAACAATGTGGTTGTGCGCCCAGCCTAGACTCAGATCAGCTTGGGCATCCGCCTAGTCTGATCAGAGTCTTCGCTGTCCGCATGGAGGTAGCTTAGACCCTTAGCTACCCTCTGAGCTCTACACAAAGAGTCTGATCAAATTGAGCAGATGCCCAGGCTGATGCCCAGTCTGCGCTGGGCGCACAACCACATTGTTGTTCTTTTCATGTCACGGCTCATATGACCTTCAACTAAAATTTCTATACCTACATGTACAAACAATCAATTACCAAAACACCATTTTCCTATATATTTAATAGTTTGTTACAGTATTTTGAGTCTGTTTTGCTATTTCAGTAAAAACATATTTTCACATGACATATAGGCCATACCGCTACACTCCTCCATCCTACCAAAGAACATATGTATCAAATGGTCAGAAATGAAATAATTATATCAAGGTTCTTTTTGACTCCATAGCCATTGCTCCACCCTTGGGCTCCAAACACTAGACACCACATGTACTAGGAGAAAAACTGACCGGAGAATGATATCATAACCCCTAAGATTCTAAAATTACTAACAGCCACTAGGCTAAGGTCCAGACCAATTACACTGGTCAGTTATACACTCTATATACATACTTACACATCACATATCGGCCATATTACTATACAGAAAATATAAGAACTGAACATTTATGGTGTTCGCACACACCCTCGTACTTTTTTGGCCATTTCAACAAAGAGGAACAATTTTGGCTTCCTGTTTGCATCCCTTGACAACGAAAGTCTTCCAATATGAGGTCTGTGCTTAAATGAAAGATTTGGCTCTTAGAAGAGAGTTGAGCCCTATTGAGAAGGAAGAAGAAAAAAAAGAAAATGGCAGAGTTGCTTCCCTTGAAAGTGTATCCATTCACCTCGTAAGTCTTCCAGTACAAAAATCATGATAGTTCTGTCGGGCTGCTATATAATGGGCCCAGTTGTTCAAAGCATAGTTAGCCGAACAAGTTCGTTGCGAGGTCAGCTTGTGAAGTGTTTTAAAACCCAAATACAATGATATGTTTTGTTGAAAATTATGGAAATTTTCAAATCTCATATATGAAAAAAATGCCATTTTTGCTAAAAATTGTGAGCAATTTTCAGTAAAAAATGGCAGCATTTTTCCATATATTACATTTGAAAATTTAACATCTCGTAACTAACGACATTTTTAGCTTTGAACAACTGGGCCCAGGAAAGTAAACTCCATCTAAAGTGGGGTTTTGATGATCATTCTGAGCTCGTTCTTTCTTAAAACTTATCTAGAGGAGCCTCACAAAAGTTGCTCCTCAGTGCCTCTGATTGCTGGAGCAGACATCATGATGAGAACTATAGAGCCCCATGGAATATTTTGTGATGCTGAGGGTATAATAAACAAAAATTATCTCAGAATTATCATTAAAACCTGCCATAAGGTAGGCTTTTAAGGTGGTTCTGGATATTTTTGTTTTCATACACTGTTAACAATTTTAGAGCCAGCTTTTATTGTTTAGTTTTTTTTTTCAACTTGAATGACTTCAAAACATCTTAGAAAATTAAATCCAAACTTGGAATATGACTAAGAGGAGAGTGACTGGATAGTCTAGGCGGAGACACTTTCCCTCTCAAGACTCTGTTCAGTATTCATGGTAAAGGCAAGAACCCGACCTAGGTTTCATCCTTCAGTTGATTCTTCAGAGCAGCATGACAGTCCTTATATAGTCCCAAGAACCAGCTTCGGTAGGATACATCAGTATCCAGTACCGGGTGATAATTCTAAAATGAGCCGTGATGCAAGAAAACCAACAAAGTGGTTGTATGCCCAGCGCAGACTCCGATCAGCCTGGGCATCCGTGAAGTCTGACCAGACTCTTCGCTAAGTGCTAAAAGGGTAGCCAAGGGACTAAGCTACCTTTGTGTGTCGACAGCAAAGACTCTGATCAAACTGGGCGGATGCCCAGGCTGATCTGAGTCTGCACTGCCCGCACAACCACTTTGTTGGTTTTCTCGTGTCGCTGCTTATTTTTATTCATTCTCCATAAAATATGTAATGATCCCTCATCAGAACTGCCTCAGTGAGGCACTTCTAATCAGGGGTCACAACAGTATGGAGAAAAAATTATCAACCGAAGCAGAACTAACATTACTAACAGCTGGCTCACGGCTCATCCTCCCACTTAGTCTGAAAAAGGAAAAGTGAAAAAAAAGTTAAAATAGATTAAGCAAATGAGCCGCGACACAAGCAAACCAACAAAGTGGTTGTGCGCCTAGCGCAAACTCAGATCAGCCTGGGCATCCGCCCCGTCTGATCAGAGTCTTTGCTGTCCGCTTAACGCTAGTTTAGACTTTAAGCTACCCTTTAAGCGCTTAGCCAAGAGTCTGATCAGACTGGGCCTATCCCCATGCTGATCTGAGTCAGTGCAGAGTGCACAACCGATTTGTTGGTTTTCTTGTGTCACAGCTCAAATACTGTCTTATTACAGGATAATATTAGGAACAGAAAGTATGTACCCATACAGCTTAAAAAGATATTTCCTCATCAGAAAGTATGTACCCATACAGCTTAAAAAGATATTTTCTCAACAGAAAGTATGTACCCATACAGCTTAAAAAGATATTTCCGCACCAGAAAGTATGTACCCATACAGCTTAAAAAGATATTTTCTCAACAGAAAGTATGTACCCATACAGCTTAAAAAGATATTTCCTCATCAGAAAGTATGTACCCATACAGCTTAAAAAGATATTTCCTCACCAGAAAGTATGTACCCATACAGCTTAAAAAGACATTTCCTCACCAGAAAGTATGTACCCATACAGCTTGAAAAGATATTACCTCAACAGAAAGTATGTACCCATACAGCTTAAAAGATATCTCCTCAGCAGAATGCATGTACACATACAGCTTAAAAAGATATTTCCTCAGCAGAATGCATGTACACATACAGCTTAAAAAGATATTTCCTCAACAAAAAGTATAAACCTATACAGCTTAAAAATATATTTCCTCAGCAGAATGCATGTACACATACAGCTTAAAAAGATATTTTCTCAACAGGAAGTATGTACCCATACAGCTTAAAAAGATATTTTCTCACCAGAAAGTATGTACCCATACAGCTTAAAAAGATATTTCCTCAGCAGAATGCATGTACCCATACAGCTTAAAAAGATATTTCCTCAGCAGAATGCATGTACCCATACAGCTTAAAAAGATATTTTCTCAACAGGAAGTATGTACCCATACAGCTTAAAAAGATATTTCCTCACCAGAAAGCATGTACCCATACAGCTTAAAAAGATATTTCCTCAGCAGAATGCATGTACACATACAGCATAAAAAGATATTTCCTCAGCAGAATTCATGTATACATACAGCTTAAAAAGATATTTTCTCAACAGAAAGTATGTACCCATACAGCTTAAAAAGATATTTCCTCAGCAGAAAGTATGTACCCATACAGCTTAAAAAGATATTTCCTCGACAGAAAGTATGTACCCATACAGCTTAAAAAGATATTTCCTCACCAGAAAGTATGTACCCATACAGCTTAAAAAGATATTTCCTCAACAGAAAGTATGTACCCATACAGCTTAAAAAGATATTTCCTCACCAGAAAGTATGTACCCATACAGCTTAAAAAGATATTTCCTTAGCAGAATGCATGTACCCATACAGCTTAAAAAGATATTTTCTCAACAGAAAGTATGTACCCATACAGCTTAAAAAGATAGTTCCTTAGCAGAAAGTATGTACCCATACAGCTTTAAAGACTTTTCCTCTACAGAAAGCATGTACCTGTATATCTTAAAAAATGTTTTTACCAGACAGCAATTGTAGCTAATATTCTTATGTTCCTCTATAGGTATGTCATTAGGTTTCCATTCTCTAATAGTCTGGCCACACTTGAAACATACGACCTGGTCGTATATTGTAATCGCCCAAGCCTCATCAGTTACTGGTCCTGAAATTTAAAATATCGTAATTGCACAATATTGGGACGCCTTTACAATTTTCTGTAATATATACATGTATATATAATGCCCATCCCCATACTGCACATATTGTGCAAGAGTATCTGCAAAGAGAGTGTATTGCACATCTGGACTGGCCAACCCGATCCCCTGACCTCAATCCCATCGAGCGTATGTGGAATGAGTTGCAGCTTCAAATTGCAGCCCGCAGTTCCAACCAAGAAGTATCCAGGAGCTTGGTGCTATGCTTGTCCAAGAATGGAACAACATTCCACAAAGGATAATCAGGAACCTGATAGGGAGCATGAGGAGACGATGTCAAGCTGTCATTGACAGCAATGGGTCACATACTCGATATTAATCCTATACCAGTTTGCATCGTTAGCTTTTTTGGACAAATTTTGAAAATTACACACTTTATCTAAATCTCTTTTTTAAATGATCATCCCACTCAAATTCTAAAATACAGGTAAAACACTGTAAAAACATGAACAGTTAAAGAAACCACTAAATGAAATGTATAAAATCATAATCAGAAGAATATTGCAAATGACATAAACTATGTACTTAAATATTCTTGGTGCTTAGCAAACTTCGAGTCGTATACGAGGGGTGTTCGAAAAGTTTTGCAAATGACGTAATTTCTCGGTAACCACCATACAGGCAGAACTTCTGATTGCAAAAACACATAAAGCTGTATTATGCAAAGAGAATTCTGCAAACAAGGTGCATTTTTAAAAAAAGGACGCATTTTTAACTTCTTTGAAAAGGGTATACCCTAAAGACACTGCAGAATTTTACTTTAGTAGGCCGTAATTTACATATCAGCAGCCTTTGATATCTTTTTATCTTTGTTAGTTAAAGACAATGCCCAGACAATGTTGTTCTGTAAATATCGCGGAAATAAGTTTTAATCTGGCTTCCGTATAGGGCCGTGAATATGGATTATCCATACTTTATGCTATAGCAATTTCTCCATTTCTACTAAAATTTGATGATTTTGTAATGAAAACAAGTGTATTAGCATTCAAAATATTGTCGGCAAGAGCATTTTCATGGGTCAACGAAAACCTGTCATCAAATTCAAATTAATGCCAAAAATGAAGCCTCTGCAAGCTTTCAAAAATGACGTTAACGTAAAATTCAATAACGTCATAAGAACTGCGCATTGCTTTGCAAGGAAAAATCGATAACAGTTGCCGCACTTCTAACTTTTGTATGGATATTATAGGCAACGATGTACAAGAAATGACAAAGATTAATTTGGTATTTACAAGGGTTTTGACTTGAATGCCTAACACTGAAAAGATTTTACATATAAAATTAGCCCAGTGGTATGACTGGGACCTATTAAAATGCGTTGTAACTCAATAAAGAAAAGTGTCTTTGTATAGTGTTTGGTATCATTGTAAAGACAAAATGCAGTGCTTTCAGTACATGCATAGCAGTTGTACCCAGCATGCTCCTAACCAAAATCATAAGGCCATTTGCAAAACTTTTCGAACGCCCCTCGTATATGATCTTGCATACAAGTCAGAGAATTAAAGGAATAAAATGAACAGAGTAAAGCTAGTTTGTGTATTTGCTATAATTTCAACTTTTGAAAAGATGCTTTGAAAAAATGGCCAACATTGTATGCTTTCGTATGTAAGTTTATTACCTATTTCTGTATTACGGAGTTTGGATACCGAGGCTAATGAATTTTCCGAAGAGGTTTTTGGAAAGAGCTATTAAACTTTTGAAAAGATGCTTTTGAAAAGAGTTACTAAACTCGACGTTGATGGTCGACATAGTATGCTTTCATATTTAAGTAAATAACATATTTTTGTTTTGTGGAGTTTCGATACTGAGGCTAACAGACTTTCCAAAGATGTTTTTGAAAAGAGTTATTAACTTTTGAAAAACGGCTTTTGATAAAAGCTACTAATCTCGACCTTCATGCTCGACATAGTATGATTTCGTATTTAAGTGCATTAACTATTTTTGTTTTACAGAATCTGAAAATTTAGATTGGTTTAGACTCTTATTCTAGATCATGGTCTTTTGAAGTATTTGTATCCTTTTTTATACTAAGCAGTCATTGAATCGACTGCCCAATTAAAATTAAGAAATTACAGTATGATTTCTCTGGTTTCGTCACTAGATATTGTCATGGCCACTGAGGAGGCTTTATTAGCCGAAACTGCGTAGTCTGGCCCCTGTTCCTGCTTCTGAATGTGCTCTTGAAGGAACTCTTTAAGATTTAAATTTTACTTTACTGCAGCTGGTGTTGTGCAGTGTGGCGGCCGTATAACATCATCCATAGTGCAGACTATATTTTATTTTCGTCTTTTGAGATCAGAGGATATTTTCTGAGGAATCTGAAATTTTAGATTGGTTTAGACTTATTCTAGATCATTGTCTTTTACATTATTTAGATCCTTTTTGATTCTAAGCTGTCTTTGAATCGACTGCTCAATTAAAATTAAGAAATTACAGTTTCTCTGGTTTCGTCACCAGATATTGCCATGGTCACTGAGGAGGCTTTATTAGCCGAAACTACGTAGTCTGGCTCATGTTCCTGATTCTGACTGTGTTCCCTGCTCTTGAAGGAACTCATTAAGATTTTGATTTGGATACTGAGGCTAATAAACTTTACGATAGATTTAATAGATTATATATATGATGCTGCTTTACATATAAGGTGTAATAGTACACAACATGATGTCCAGTCATCGATTCGGCAATTAATCATAAAAATTACTTCCAGTCATCGATTCGGCAATTAATCATAAAAATTACTTCCATTAATAAAGGGAAGGAATTGTTGAGATACCTATTATATTCGCGGATAAATTGATCATAAGTCATCCATACCAGATTATTTCAAGAACTGTTACGTGCGAATCGTTTGTTATAAATATAGGCAGTGGCTAGGGGTACGGATCCGTACCTCTAGCCTGCGAGGCTAGAGATACGGATCCGTACCCCTAGCCTGGCAGGCTAGGGATACGGTTCCATATCCTTAGCATTTCCCATTAGGCCAGGCTAGAGGTACGATAATTACAAGGTTTGACAGAATCTTGGTTTAATTATCCTGAGTCTTGTTTAGAAAATAAGAAACAGAAATTGTTGTTGTTGTTGTTCAGAAATGAACCCTGCAATGTATTCGAAGCCATTTGCATAGTTGAATAACTCTTTCGCGTAAGGCAGCCACTAAAGCGAATAAGAATTCTGATATGAGACCGGATAATAGTATGTTGGTTGGTTAATATATTTATATCTATTATCTTTATTATCATAATCATCATAGCCAGGCTAGGGATACGGTTTCTTATTATTATTTCAAAACTGTAAGAATGCTCAACTTTAGAAATAAATTGATGTTATTGTGAGAGCGTTTAATGTTGTCTTTCTTCTTTTGTTATCCGACGTTTTGCTTATTTTTTCGACCTGTCATGTTAGCCTATGGATGAGCCAAATATAGTTCAATACTAGTACGAGTTATGGAAATGAATTAGTTACCGGATAAGTAGATAGATAGATAGGCAGGCACGGACAGACAGACATACGGATAGACAGATAGATAGATATATAGATAGATAGCTAGATAGATAGATAGATATTACCTCTGGTCTCTCATTCCCGTAGCCTACTCATCGATTTAAAATTCTTTCCGCCCCGTATACAATGATACGTGACCTCGTAATATTTCAGGCGGTCATACAGTTTCTTTCCTGGCATCCGCGGCAGTGCCGCTGTAATGCTTTGCGAACTTCGCTTAAAGAGTTGGACATTTTCTGTATTCTGATATTGCTGGATGGCAATATCAAACGCAGAAAAGTCCTCAAATGTTTGCCCGGTGCTTAGTTTTTGAGCCATTTTGACAAAGTGGCACAACAATAGTAGTAGTATTTCAATTCTCATGTCGACGTCCCCATCCCCTCCTCCCCCACCCCCACACACACAGCTCAGCGGAGCGGATCCATAGCAGCAGTAACGGGGCGCCGATCGTCCGTCCGTGACACAAAAATGTTCTATTCCATTCTCCTAACGACCTCCCCCAAGTGGCTCAGCGGTACGAAACCATAGTTGCACGCACTGATTATGCTGTTACATTAATTGCCATAATTATATTGTTTGTATAGATTAGGTCAGACCAAGACGTTCAGAACTGTTTAAGGTAGGACATTAAGACAATGAGTTCTTTCAAGTTTAAGATGCCTTTGCGGTGTGTTATTGAGCTTTTAACGACTCCGAATTAGTGGATGTTTTTCTCACCTCCGTGCATAAAACAAACCGATATTTAAACTTGTTTTCCAAACAATTTAAAGTTGTTCATTTTTAGCTCGCCTGAACGAAAGTTCAGGAAGAGCTATTGTTGTCACCACGGCGTCCGCGTCCGCGTCAGTGTCGGCGTTCGGATTGGATGTTTTGGTTAAAGTTTTTTAAAGACCTATATCTCCTTAACCCATGGATGGATTCTTTTGATACTTGCACTGTAGTTAGATATTGGTCTAAAGTTTTACAGGGTACCACCCCCACCCCACTCAGTGACCTTGATGTCAAGGTCATGGACTTAGACAATTGGGAGTTTTTTTTGACTGGATGTTTTGGTTACAGTTTTATAAAGCCGAATATCTCCTTAACCCATGGATGGATTTCTTTGATACTTGCACTGAAGTTAGATATTGGTCTAAGATTTGTATGGTACTACCCCCCCCCCTCAGTGACCTTGATGTCAAGGTCATGGACTTAGAAAAATGTCTTTTTATTGATTGGATGTTTTGGTTTAATTTTTTTAAAGACATATATCTCCTGAACCCATAGATGAATTCTTTTTATATTTGCAGTGTAGTTAGATATTAGTCCAAAGTTTTACAGTATACTACTCCCACCCCCCTCAGTGACCTTGATGTCAAGGTCAGGGACTTAGGAAATTTGGTCTTTATTAAAGTTTGCTAATTGCATACTGATTCATAATGCTTGGCAGAGATTTAGTGTACACTTGAACTGATGTTAGACACTTTTTTGAGTTTTTACAAAACACTTTATACTTACCCCTCTACCCCACTGAATGACCTTGAAGTCAAGATCATTGACTAAGTTTTGTATCTATGAAGACATAATTTCACAGTGCCATGATGGACTCAGTTGATACTTATACTTGGACTGATGTTAGATAATGGTTCAAGGTTTGATATATCCAAGCCCCCCACCCCCACTCCCACCTCCTATCTGCTTAGTTCTTTGACCTGAAGCTCATGGACTCTGAAATTTCATATGGATGTTTTCTATTTTAATTTTATTTTAAGACTTATATCTGAGATAGCTTTTGTTTATAAATGTGTTGTCATATTGGACATGCTTGCCTGAAGTTTTATGCATAGCAGTCCACACCACCATAACAACTGTGTGATGGGCAAGCACCTATTCAGGCGAGCTATGCTGTCAGGTGACAGCTCTTGTAAAATTTTGTAATAATAATAATTAGATATTTTTAAGAATAATAATGATAATCGCCCAACATTATTGTGTTTGGTCCTGTCCCATTTCAAAAGTCGTAATCACTTTAGTGGCTGTCTTGATCGTTAGAATTATTCCGTCTTAGACAATGCAGGAACATTTCTATTTCGTATTTCTAAACAATAATCAGGATAATTAAACCAAGATTGTGTCAAACCCTGTAATTACCGTACCTCTAGTCTGGCCTATTGGGAAATACTAGGGATACGGAACCGCATCCCTAGCCTGGCAGGCTAGGGCAGGCTAGGGTACGGATCCGTATCTCTAGCCTTACAGGCTAGAGGTCCGGATCCGTACCCGTAGCCACTGCCATAAATATAATAAACCTATCAGGAATGTTATATTCAATGTCAATAAACTTGTTTCTGATCTTGATATCGAAACTAGTATCTCAGAGTCATGAGACTGTAGCGATTCTAAATATTCTTATCCGGCTGCGGATCATGTTATTACTTGTAATCTAAAAATCATTTCTGACTCACGGATTAGCTTGATAATAGCGAAGGGTCTTACATGTAATTATAGAAATACCGTTTGAAAGTGTCGCGCGATGAAAGTATAGCATCTCTTAATGAAGTCTGTAATCGTTGGTGTAAGCGAGAGCATGTTGAGTGTAATACTTTAAAGGATTGGAAAATAAATATTTTCAAATTATAGATCAACGTATTTCCTTCTATTCTCAAAATGCTTACATGCTACCACGTAAACCTTAAATTAGTTTTCGTTGTCTGAAATTGGCTATCCAGGAATTTAATAGGAAGTATGACTTGGCCCCAGCAGACAAAGTTGTTGCTTGAAGCATGCACTACACTAATACTTAGAAACAGGGGTTGGGTGGCACTAAGGGTTATGAGCAGAAGTCTGTCATCAATGACCACATTTGTCATACAGCCTCTAAATTTGCTGTAAGTGTTGATGAAAACCAAGAGAGACTTCCTACATTCTTCTTCTGTCTGCCTCTTCTTCTTTTTCTTTTCACTGTGCCCTGTAGAATCATCTTTGCGAAACCAGAAGACCTTGTGACGTGGCCACACCACCTTAGTTTCCGTTTCTTGAACAGCATCAGGAGTTCATCATATTCTCCAATGTCTGCTTGGATCTTGGACGTGCATAATTTCTAGAACACGGCATTGTATCCCTCCAGAATTAACCATCTATAAAGTTTTTATTTTACTCTCTGCATTAAATAGTCCGATCCAAAAAATTCAAGATTCTTCAAACATGCATAAGTTTCTTTCAATCATGAAAGTTACGAAGCAATTTTAAAATTTTGTACGTCTATCAACCTTAATCCACATCAACTTTGCTCTTTTGTTACACTAATCCTTTTTATTCGGTCTAGCTCCATTACATTAAAAATGATAATAAAAAAAATTCCCGACCGACTTACAATATCCACTGATAGATGAGGCAATGCTAAATGCTTTTTTTTTTTTCGATGGTGCCAAACCTTTAATTACTGTTATCTAACCAAAATGGTGTTAACATTCGTTTAGACTAGCAATTTAATAAGTTTCGTTAGTCCTCCGGACTAAATTTCACTTCCAGAGGCGTGATTGTTTCTTTTTCCAAATATACATGTAAATCAAATTATTCACAAACTGTTTGGTTACTTCCTTTCATAGATCCAATCCAAACAACCTTTTGTACTCAGCGTTGATATTCAGGCCGGAGAAAGATAGTTATAATGTCAACGGTGAATGTCTTAGTGACCTTTCAGACCCATCTAACAGCAAAGTAGTATCATTTGCATACTGAGACAAATTAAATTCAATATCCGTAACAAAAATACCTTAAATATTTGAATTATTAAACTCCATTTCAGTCAGTGATATACGCCTTTTGCCATTTACTTAATATCTTATTTCAGTTTTAAATACTTTTGAACTTATTTAATATCCCTTTTCTCCCGATGAAAATGGCTGTTTTTGTGTGTGTGTGTTTTTTTAGTTTTTTTCCCCTAATAACAATATTATTAAAAGCAAAAATATAAACGCAATGATCAGTAACTCATATAAACAGATCCTATATTCTGCAAGGGAGAGAAGTGTATACATAAACTGACAAAAGTTCGAAAAAGACACGCATGGTAAACCAAATGAAAACCTCTTTCCAAGGCGGTGGTCATTCAGTTGAAAACAACAGTAACAGTTACATCTATTGTTACCGCTTTTTTTGCCCCCAACTTCGAAGAAGTTGATGGGGCAAATTGGTTTGGGCCTGACTGTCTGTCCGTCCCTCCCTATGTAACATTTTAGCGTTTTTATAATTTTCAAGAACCGTAACCCCTGGGCCATTGATATTTTATGGATGGGTAGACAAAAAATAGCAGATCCATATTTATTCTTGTCCGTCAGCTTTCCGTCAGCTTTCCGTCAGCCTCGTATATACAGATTTATGCCCCATTTTCGAAAAATCGAAATTTTGTTCCCAGAATCCCTGAAAAACGATGGAGCTAGGATGCTCATATTTGGCGTACAGCTTGCGGCTAAGACGTAGATCACTTGATAACGTTTGGGCTAATTTAGTAAATATTTTACTGAATTATGTTCCTTCGTTCACATTTTGGCATTTTTCCAACTTTTGAACCGTTTGAAATAAATACCTAAATTTTGGTTACTTATAGTATTTGATGTGTCAATCATTTTGGTGATATATACGTTATGTTGCATAATTACTCAGGAACCATAGCTGCTGTAGCCTAAATAATTAATAGGTGAATAGACAATAAAAATTAGTAGATCCATTATTCTCTACTTTTAAGTTGGCATTGTACTTATTGAGGCATGCCCCTTTTTCCAAAAATAAAATCAAAATTGTTCCCGAAATCCTGGGAAAACCATTGGAGCTAGGATGTTCATATTTGGCATACTGCTTGGGGCTAAGGTGTAGATCATCTACTGAACTTTTGAGCTAATTTCGTAAGAATTTGACAGAACAATGCCCCTTTGTTATCTTTAGCATTTATTGAGCTTTTGAACCGTTTGACCTAGAGACCCGATTTTTGTTGTACTAAAAGTATTTGATGTGTCAATCATTTTGATGAGACTAACGTTGTGTTCCATTCATGAATGAGTTTTTCCCTTTTCATATTCCTACGAAACATTCAAGGGATGATATATTTGTCAAGAACTGTACCTTCTTGGTCCTTGATAAGTCATAGGTGAATATATGTTAAAAGATTAGCAGTCCTTTATTGTTTTTCTTTTTCGTCGGCTTTGTACTAAAATAGTTATGCTCCTTTTTCAAAAAATAACATGGAAACATTGTTCCCAAAATCCTGGAAAAACATTAAAGCTAGGATGCTCATATTTGCCATGCTAGGGACTAAGGTGTAGATTGACTGATCAACATTTTGGCAAATTTCCTAAATATTTGACTGAATTATTCTCCTTCGTTATTTCTATGCTTTTTCAACTTTAGAATCATTTGACCTAGAGACCAGATTTTTGGTATGGTAACAGTACTTGATTACTCTTGTTCCCCACCAGAAAAGTCACAGTGTTTTGAAATATGAAACCCACACTGAATCATTCTTTGAAGCATGCTTTTCCTCTCGTGAATTAAGAATAGACTATAGGTTTTTAATCTAAAACAGAGGTTCTGATGTGACATATTTATCAAAATAATCAGTTTGTTATGACAGCTTGTTGTATATTCAGTGAAGAAAAGTTTTAGCTTTCTGAAATTGTTTGTTCATTCTGCAATTATTTTAATTTCAGCAATATAAAATGTAGAGTATGTGCAAATTCAGATCAGCTGTGCATTTGCACAGTGTTATGTACTTCGTTCGTCACTTAAAACTCTTCAGGCTATAGACAGTGCTGGGAATGGTGAGCAGTGAAGAGTTTTGTTCTGATGAGCAGGCTGGTCTCAGTCTAGCATCTTTTACACGTCATAAGGAATATTTCTTTATTGTGATGAGAAATGGGTGGGATGAAACAAGAGCTGCCTGCAGACTGCATAGCTCATCTGTTCTGGCACTTGACCTTCAAGGTCAACAAAGGGGACGATGCTGATAGTGAGTAAAAGTCCTGTTAACAAGAGCAAGTGAACTAGGACTCACCTATACCCCCAGCCAGTGCCACCCCTCATAAAAGCATACTTAATAGTAATAAAGCTTTAAAGCAAATGTTAACAAACAGACAGATAGAAAGATGTGTTGATCATTCTGACGTTATGTTGCATTCATTATTGACAGAGTTGAGCCCCTTTTCATGTGTGTACATAACATTGTAGGGGCGATCTATTACTCAAGAACAGTAATTGCCGCAGCCTTGATAATTAAGAGGTGAATAGACCATAAACTATTAAAGCAGACCTGTATTTTTTTTTCAATTGACCTTGTTAGGTTCAGGACTATATTTTTACAAACACATTTTCTAGTCTGTTTTAAATTACAAAAGAAAACAGAAAGCAAAGTGGACACCTACACAGGTGACCTTATTGCTAAATTACAATCTTAAAGAACTCCATCAAGAGCAGAGAAAAGGAACATGGACCATACGTTGAAATTTCTGCTACCCAAGCCTCATCATCGACAGACATAATCTAGTCACAAAAGCTAGAGAAAAGCATCCTGTAATTTCTTAATATTTAGGGAGGCAGCCGATTCAAAAACTGATTAGTATAAAAAAGGATCCAAATGATTGAAAGAGCGATGATATATAATAAGAGTCTAATTCAACTTTTAAAATCTCTGATTTCTCAAAGGATGAAAATAAAATATAATCTACACTATGTCCCCACTATGTACGATGTACGGGGGGAGACGTATTACGGCCGAAACACTGCACAACACCAGCTGCAGTGAAGTCAGTTTGAAACGTTGAAGAGTTCTTTCAAGAACAGAAAAAAAAAACATTAAAAAGAAGGAATATGGGTCATACTTCTAAGCTTTTGCTACTCAAGCCTCATCAGTGACCCTGACAAAATCTGGTGACGAAAGCCAGAGACTAGCATACTGTAATTTCTTGAAACAGTGAAAAAAATATCGATATCCAACTCCTTCGTAACTGATAAAACGGAAAATATGGACTTCAGGCAAGGAAGATGAGTTCAGGTGTGCGAGGCGAGCATCCAATAGTCAAAGGCGTAAAGTGCTATCTATGTCATCCATGAACTGAGTTAACAAATGCCAGGCTGTGTCGCCCACCGAGATTCTAAGAAACAGGTAACTTGATTCCTGCAGATGTTTGGAGTCAACCTACATGCACAATTAATCGTTTTGTGCTGTATGTGTGAGAGTACACTAAACGTTTCTTTTTTTTTTAATGAATGCAGAAATCATTGTGTGATTGAGCGTATTTGCACACCTAACGAATCGCTTCACCTCGCAGGAGTATAATAATCATATGAGTATAGTATAGGAAACATAAAACCGTTTAAAAGTACAATTATTTTGAAAACAAATTTTACCATAAATTATATGCCAATTTAGTTGTTGAGGATAAGAACTCAATAAGCTTTATCTTTCGTTCTGATCCTTTGAATGTTGACAGGTTATATATGTTCATGTATGTAATTGTGATGATATTTGAAATAAAATATGTTTAAACCACTTTAGTAGTTTACTTTAGAAACATTGAAGAGTTAGGAGGAAGTACACATTTAATTTACACAGATTTTTTGGAGCTGCATCAGAAGGGAGTGTTAGGTTTACGTGGTTAGGTTGCATGCACAATACTAGTTTTAGCATTTAGTAGTTTAAGCTTCTACACTGTAAAAATTTCCATAGATTTTACGGTAGAATAACTGGAGCCCAGCCGCAAGGCCATTTCTCGTTATTTTTACGGGTGCTCGTAAAAATTGCAGTGACCATCACGAACAGTAGGAAAGATAAGAGCAGGTACATCGTTAGCTAACGTTTCTTTTAAATTTCAAGCGCTAATAGCGCAAATACGCCAATTTTTTATTTTATTTATTTATTTTTTTTAAATGTGATGTTTTGAAGTGCAAAAGCTCCTCACACTTTTCAACAAAACACAACCATCTTTTTGGTTATAAAGTTTTAAAATACTTAATTAGCTGGCTTCTTAACGAACTCGCTAACGATGATTTAAACAACTGGGCCCTGATCTGGATGTGTCAGGTATGGAAAATGTTCTGTTCGGTTATGACATTCAGCTGCAATCAGCTTGATTTCTCTGTCAACTTAATATGTAGGCCCTTTATGCAATTTCAAATAAACCATGGAGTTTTGACTGAATTCGAGCAAATGTTAAAAACCTGGATTTTTGTCATTAGTAAGTTATGTAATCCTTATCTAATCCAATAAACAGTCTCCTCTGGCTAGCCTGTCTTCTCTAGACCAGTGTCCCAGCAGTCTCTTTCGGAGGCCCAAAATGGGGGAAATCAATAACAGAGATACCTTGATTAAATTACTGACATTAGCATGATTAGTATTCATCAAAATTTGATGTAGAAAAACATTTTAGATACATATATTCTGGTAATGTTTATAAAATCTTAAGTTTTCACAATCAAAATTCATTATTAGAGAAGCCAAAATAAAAAAAACAAACAAATTGTTGATAATGATAAATCCATAATTTACAAATTGTAGTCTACAACCAACAAAACTACAGTGTCAGTTCTTGTAAAAACAAATGAACTTTGACCAACTCACTGTTTTCAAAAGGTGTCAAAAACATGTTTAATGTCACCAAACTGCTCAAAACATAGGTTTTGCTATTTAATTAAATTGAAGTCTTTAAGGTCTCTGAAGTGATCCTTGAAACAAAAATTTCATCTTCAAATCTTGCATATTTTTTTCTTCTTGAGATTATTATAATGGTTAATGTATTAAATTGCAGAGTATTTGACTTCACAAAATGAAGAAAAAAGAAAAAATAAAATAAATAAATTTACAAAAAAATAAATAAATAGAAATAGAAATAAAATGAGTAAATAAAATTTAAAAAAGTAAAATTGAAAATAACATATTAAAAATATACAAAAAAGCTAAAGTAGTTAGTGATATTTGTAAATATTTGTTAAATATAATCAATAATTTCTTTTTCTTTCTTCCTTAAGTTCTCTTTTTAATTCATTTTTTTCCTTTTTCCTTTTCCTACTTTCTTTCTTTCTTTCTTTTATCTTTCTTTCTTCTTTTTTTTCTTTGTTTTTTTCAAATTAATATTTGAGTATTCTTTGACTGCTTATTAGCAAATTATATTTTACAAATTATAGAATATATTGTTCTGATCTCTTACATTTTGTTTGGTGCATGAATTTATCCCACTGGGGCCCTACAGGCAGGCAGTGGTTTCAGCGCTGCATTGTTTTATGACCCTAATAATGAGGTGATTAGGAGGTGCCTTTGATTTTCTTATCACTTGTTTATTGGAGGGGATTAGACTGTGGGGGTCAAAATGATAGAACAAAATCTAGGCCTATAAGGTCTGATACAGTCTTTTACTACCTTTCCTTTAGGATCATAGAGCTTTTGACACTGGCATTCCAATTATTACTACGAGTCTTTTATTGTTTGCTTGGTGTTGTCCTAGCCTCTTAATTTATAAAAGTATTTCTCTTTCTTAGACAGCTGATTTATATTTTGTAAAGTAATATCATACATGTATTCAGTTCCTGACAAGGCTTGGTACCATGTTTGTCTTGTCTAAGGGAATAGAAAAATATCGAGATTTCATGCTGCATGCACAATGAGAAAGTTAAGTCCAGGGGTAAAACTTTCGGGTTGTGATATGGACGTAGTGGCTTAAAATTATATTTGTACTACAGAGCTATGTTAACAGTGGTTTGCATATTTTTGAGTCTACAGTCGAACTTGAATAGTTTTGTCTCAGTGATTTTAGAATGGCTGCAAGGCGCTTCTTCGGTTCTACTCATTGACTGACCAGTGAGTATTAAATGATCATGGTGGTGGGAATAAATCTATTAGAAATTATTTATCAGAGCTGGTTGTGTAATGTGTGAGTACAAAACTGGCATACTGAGTGATAATTATGGTTTACAGCAGGGATGACTTACATCGACCCAGTCTAGCCCTGTGTTTTGCTCATCATCAGTTTCGTTATATTGTTTACTGTTTTATCTAGAATTATAGTGAATTAAACAGTTATTCTTACCCTGATAGAACATTCCAGCTTTGGCCAATTCTTCAGCACTGGGTCGTCCAAGAGGGCTCCATCCGAAGTCTATAAATGTGTTAAGTCTGTCTGCGTACCGAGCCATAGCAGGGTATGTGAAAGGTTTTAGTCGTTTATACTCTTTCTGAGACTTTTTGGTTGATTCGGATGTCGCTAAGCACGTGCTGTTTCCTTCTTCAAGACTCAGATGAGGACTTGTGTCTTGTTCTGGTTTATGAATTTTCGATTCATTGTTTTCTGCTGCTATTAAAGCTTGTTGGTATGATATATCCTCCTGTCCACATGGGGCATACTCAGCAGAATTTTGTTCTGGGGCTGTTTTCAACAAACAATCAGTACTAGCTTCTCTGTTGCTACCACTAATAACAACCGAGGCATTATCTTCAGGCTGCAGCAGACTTAGATAATCCAGAGAAACATCAGGATCAAGGCTGTTGGGCTCGTTTTCTTCCAGAGACATACCAGGTTTTTCGCGTGCTAATCTTGGTGGAAAAACAGCATCATTTCGACTTCCACTAATCAAAGTCCTCCCGCTGGTAGGGTCTTCCTCAAGTGTATGAAACCTGTCCATTTTCATAAAAAGAACGACAATATCACTTATTTCCTATAATTTTGTCTTTATAGAAACGAAATACACAGAGCAGTATTTATATTATTCGTTATTATCAAGTTTATATGTACGATCGTTTCGACAGAATAGAAAAGAAATGAAATCTAAACAAAGCACTTTCGTTTTCAAACCTTTGTGGCCGCCATGTTGTGATTATTATAGCCCAGCACAATCGGAACACCTCGCATGTTTTCGTATCAGGAAGAAGCTACTGAATTCACCGTGTCGATGACAATACCCCTATAAGAATTTATTGTTGAGAAGGTACTATAAGTTGTTTCTCCTCATACAATAATGCCAAATCTTTCCAAGCGAAAACATTTTATACAAGTGAACTTATTACTTGGAGATATTTCGCGGAATCAAAAATGCATATTAATGATGATCATTTAACTTACCACTGCGAACTGATTACAGTATAAAAAAGCCTATCAGAGACCACATTATAAAGTCCGACACACTTTCCCGATGACTCATTGGTCGTATATAAGCTCGTACAAACCGTGACGTTCGCAATACCCAATTGATATGCCACAAGTACATAGAATAAATTAAGACTAAAGCGTTTTTGCGAGTTTGGTGCTATATGAAGAGGCCGGCGTTAAAGACGACTAGATAAACACATTTAAATCAGTACCCTAGGCGAGTAAGACTTCACTTAAGCATTATTTTTTTCCCAGCGTTTATCGTGTGATGAAGCCAGTGGGCGGAGCTAAAATTCCATGAAGAACTTCTGGTAGAATTGAAGCGAAGACCACTGGCTTCTTCACATGATGAACGCTGCAAAATCAAATTTCATTCTTAAACATGTATTAACATTTTTTTATCCTTTCTGTACCGTTTTCGCGGTAACTTAGTGTAGAATGTGCGTCATACGGCTTGAAGAAAAGTTAGGAACGACGTGCTCGGCTATTACGTTAAACAGCCGTCGCCATAACGTTGCGTAAGTCGAACGTTACTTAATCTAAATGGTTGTTTTTGAAACATAAACATATTTCTCTCTCTTCTTTCTCTTCACTCTCTCCCTCCCTCTCTCCCCTTCATCCCTCCAAAAATGTTGGTAGAGTTATGGTTCTTATTCTCTGAACATCAGCTGGGAATGCTTTATATTACATGTGAAGAGTTTCGTGAAAATATCTTCGCAACGGCTTTAAAGTTATAGAGAGGACACACTTTCCATACTAAATAGATGAATGACTTGCGAGTTTACTTTATTAACTTTATTTATTTTATAAATTGCCTTTGAGATCATAGTATTTATTCTGAGAAATTTTGATTTTGTTTTTGTTTTAAATGGTTTAGAATCTATTCTAGATCATCGCTTTTAAATTATTTGAACTTTTTTTTTATATATCTATCAGTCTTTCAACCCACTGCCTTATTACAATGAAGAAATTACAGTATGGTTATCTCTGTATCTCATCGTTGTCGATGTATGAAGACAGTTGCTCTTTATGGTCTTAGGAAGTCTGTGGCGGGTGTAAATATATAAATTAATATGTTGACTTCTTTGAGGAAGTTAATTAGATGTTAAGGAAGATAATTCTGACTGAACTTCTTCGTATGATATCGACAGTTACTTGAACTAGCTGTTTGGTTTTGAAACATAAACATCTCTCTCTCTGTCTCTCTCTCTCTCTCTCTCTCTCTCTCTTCTCCAAAACTGTTGGTAGAGTTATGGTTCTTATTCTCTGAACATCAGCTGGGAATACTTTATATTACATCTAAAGAGTTTCGTGAAAATATCTCTGCAACTGTTTCAAAGTTATAGAGGACACACGTTCCATACTAAATAGATCGATGGATAACAGACTTGCTTTTTTACTTTATTCACTTTATTTATTTTATAAATTTCCTTTGAGACCAGAGGATTTATTCTGAGAAAATTTGGGTTATTCTTTTTAATTGGTTTAGAATCTATTCTAGATCATCCTTTTTAAATTATTTGAACTTTTTTTTATACCTATCAGTCTTTCAACCGACTGCCTTACAATATGTTATCTCTGTATCTCATCATTCATCGATGTATGAAGCCAGTTGCTCTATTCTGTGTCGAGTGCATATATATTAATTAATATGTTGTATTCTTTCGGGAAGTTAAATAGATTTTAAGGAAGATAATTCTGACTGAATTTCTTCGTATGATATCGACAGTTACTTGAACTAGATGTTTGTTTTTGAAATATAAACATCTCCCTCTCTCTCTCTCTCTCCTCCAAAAATGTTAGTAGAGTTATGGTTCTGATTCTTAAAACATCAGCTGGAACTGCTTGATATTAAACGTGAAGAGTTTCCTGAAAATATCTCTGCAACTGTTTAAAAGTTAAAGAGAGGACACACTTTCCATATTAAATAGATGGATGGATGAATGACTTGCGATTTACTTTATTTACGTTATTTGTCTTGTAGATTTCCTTTGACATCAGGGGAGTAATTCTGAGAAAATTTAATTTAATTTTTTTTAATTCGTTGAGAATCTATTCTAGATCATCGCTGTTAAATTATTTGAACTTTTTTTTATACCTATCAGTCTTTAACCGACTGTCTTTTTAAAATGAAGAAATTACAGTACGGTTATGTTTTCTCTGTATCTCATCGTTCATCAATGTATGAAGCCAGTTGCTCTTTATGATCTTAGGAAGTCTGTGGCGAGTGTAAATATATAAATTAATATGTTGTCTTCTTTCGGGAAGTTAAATTGATGACAAGGAAGGTAATTCTGACTGAACTTCTTCGGATGATATCAACAGTTACTTGAACTAGATGTTTGTTTTTGAAACATAAACATCTCTCTCTCTCTCTGCAAAAATATTGGCAGAGTTATTGTTCTTATTCTCTGAACATCAGCTGGGAATGCTTTATATTACACGTGAAGAGTTTCGTGAAGATGTCTTTGCAACGGTTTTAAAGTTATTCAGAGGACGCACTTCCCATACTTAATAGATGGATGGATGAATGACTTGTGATTTTTTGCTTTATTAACTATATTTTATGAATTGCCTTTTAGATCAGAGGATTTATTCTGAGAAATTTGATTTATAAATTTTAATTGGTTAGAACCTATTCTAGATCATCGCTTTTAAATTATTTGAACTTTTTTTTACACCTATCAGTCTTTCAACCGACTGTCCTCTTACAATGAAGAAATTACAGTATGGGCATCTCTGACTTGTGTCGCCATTTATTGTCAGGGTCCCTGATGAGGCTTGAATAGCCGGAATTTCGATGTGTTGCCCATGTTCCTTTATTAAAATATGTTTTTGCTCTCAAAGGAACTCTTTGAGATTTTAATTAACTTGTTTTTTAATAGTATTTCAGTCACATCAGGACGATGGGAGGGTGATAATGTAAGGCTGTGTGCAATGGAACCCCGTTTGCGGTTGGAAATATTTCCGTTACAGGGGGTCTCGAAACTAGAGACCGATAGATTAGCAGGCCAGCGCTTAACCTACTGAGCTAACGGGGCTCCCTTCCATTGTGAAATTACAATGGGACAGAATTCTGTAAAAATGTAAGTGGAGTTACGGGTTTTGTTTGCGTTACATCGTCTGATGGTGTTTTATATTTATTCTAAGTTTTGTTTAAATATCTTCGACAGTGTTAAAATTATAGAGTGATCATGATATCTATACTAAAATTAACAAAGGGACATTATTTCGTAAAACAGAGTGTGGAGTTATGGTTTGTAATCTCTGCATATTGTCTGATGATGCTTTATGTATCCAATTTTGTAAAAATATCTCCAATAGTTGTAACGTTTAAATATTGGATATGATTTCCATACTGAAAATTACAAAGGGTATAATTCCGTAAAATGTGGGTGAAGTTATGGCTTTTGTTCTCTGTACACCGTCTGATGAGGTTATATATTTTTAACAAGTTTCATACAATATCTCTGACAGTTAAAAGTAAATGAGCAGGCATGGTATTTGGGAACAAAACGTAACGTCAAAATTTTAAACAATGAACGATGCTGCCAGTGATTAAAAAGATAGCTGCAGGATGCAACAGGACACCCCAAAAAGGAGTAAATTATCGAGATCAAGCACACAACGAAAGCAAAAGAAATCGATTCGATCCTTAAACAAGTTGTATGGAGGACAGTATTGAGAAATTTATTAACTGTTTTGTTTATTCAGTACACGACGGGTCTATGTGCATTTATATGTCAAAATACTTCTCAGAAATAAATTTATTGTTCAGATTCTGTCAGAATCGCCGTTCAGTTCGCTGCAAATATACTCAGCAAACATACACACTTGACTGTTAAAATCTTGTCATTGCTTTTCGAAGTCCAACATTTGTTTGGAAATTTCAGACTGACACCAATATTTTGATTTGAAACTAATCAAATATTCTTGTCTTCCGATTCTAGTACAAAAGTAGGGCACTTGAATGATTGAAAATGCTAAAACTTTTCTTTAAAGGACAGGGGTCAATTTTCAGAAAAAGGCAATATTTAAAAAACACAAACAAATTTTTGACTTGACAGAAAACGTACAAATTTTATCTTAGAAGCAGCACAGCGAATGAAAATATTAACAGGATATTAATTTCAACTATGACGTTTACTCAGATACTGACATAGCGTTAAATAAACGCACCGCAAGTCCAGGGCCGTAATCTGTGTTTCACAAGCTTTGATTGTTTTCATGCAACGATTCAATGTCTCTGGTTGTCATAAAAGGGTTTCTGAGATTAGAGGATATGCGGACTGCAATCGAACGTCCAACGCTTTTGGCAACGTAAAAGTCAGTGCACAGAATCGCAATTTCAGTATTCGTCTAATTTCAGAGAAGTATAACATTATGATAGTAATGCGAAAATACAGGAATTTATTTTTGCTATCAGTGTAAAGTGTCTACGTTGCAATCTTGTCTTATGTTAAACAGGAAGGATTCCGCTTATACTTCGGAATTTCTGTGTACCGATCCTTTGCGTGTGTCCACCATGCTGACTTTGTAGCCGAGTCACACGCATTTGGCTGCTGCACATGTACATTTAAAGTATATAGCACTGTTTTCAAAATGTGATAACTCCGATACAATAAACACATTCTAAATAGACCATAACTACAATTTTCACGTTATTATGCTCTAGAGGTACCCCGCCCACCTGCCCCTCTTCCATTTTTCTTATTTTACTTTTGAGCATAACTTCTCAAAATGGGACAGATAAAAAACAATTTAATGGATATGGAGTTAATCATCAAGGATTCCGCTTATACATCGGAATTTCTGTGTACCGATCCTTTGCGTGTGTCCACCATGCTGACTTTGTAGCCGAGTCACCCGCATTTTGGCTGCTGCACATGTACATTTAAAACATATAGAACTGTTTTCAAAATGTGATTACTCCGAATATAAGAAACAATAAACACACCCTAAAGAAACCATTCCTACAATTTTGACGTTATTGTGCTCTAGAGGTACCCCCATCCAACTGGTCCTCTTCTTTTTAGCTAACCTGAGCCAGCAGCTCCGGGGGAGCTTATAGGACGGAAAGGATACTTTGTCAGTCGTCCGACATCGTCCGTCCATAATTTTAAACGACTTCTCCTACTCTGAAACCGCTGGGCCAATTGTAACCAAATTTTATATGAAGCCTCCAGGGGACTTAGAAACGAATAATTGTTCAAACGGACCTGGTCACATGACCAACATGGCCGCCACGCCCATATATGTTAAAAATCTTAAAAAAATTTCTTCTCCAGAACCAATGGGCCGATGGCCTTGAAACTTGGTATGTAGCATTTGGTACGCAAGTACTACCAAGATTGTTCAAATTATGACATTGGCTTGAACCAATGGTCCGATGGCCTTAAAACTTGGTATGTAGCATTAGGGACGCAAGTACTACCTAGAGTGTTCAAATCATGCACTTGGCTTGACCTTGACCTATTTTACGGTAAGGTCAAATTTGCTTTTTGTAGCTTTCATATGGGAAAAATGGTAGAACATAAAATTTCTTGGAAACTATTGAAGATTTTGACCTGAAAATTGGTATATAGAGTCATCTTAATGAGTACATGAAACTTTATGCATACAGTATGTCAAGGCCATCATTTGACCTTTAACCTGTCTCCCATATTGTGACAATTTCAAACAATCTCCTGAAAAACCAAATTTCATATGTAGCCTCCAGGGGACATAAGAAAGAAAAGTTGTTCAAACGAACCTGGTCACCTGACCAGCATGGCCGTCACGCCCACATATGTTGAAAACTTTAAAAAAATCTTGTTTTCCAGAACCTTAGGCCGATTGCCTTGAAACATAGTATGCAATATCGGGTGCGCGAGTTCGACCAAGATTGATCAAATTATGTCCTTTGGTTGACCTTGACCTTTTTATAGTAAGGGCAAATTTGCTTTATGTAGCTTTTATATGGAAAAATGCTAGAAGACAAGATTTCTTGGAAACTATTGAAGATTTTGACCTGCAAATTGATATATACAGTCATCTTAATGAGTAAATAATAATTTATGCACATAAGAGGTAAATGTCATTCTTTGACCTTTGACCCTGGTCTCTCATACTTTTACGATTTCAAACATCTCCGCGAAAGCCATTGGGCCAATTGTAACCAAATTTCATGTAGAGCCTCTCGGGGGCGGGGGAACGAAAATTTGTTCAAACGGTCTGGGTCACTTAACCAACATGGCCGCCACGCCCATATATGGTGAAAAACTTTAAAAATCTTCTTCTGCAGAGCCTGTAGGCGCATGGACTTGTTACCTGGTATGTAGCATCAGTAACATAAGTACTACCAAGATTGTTCAAAATATGATCTTGTGTTTTACCTTGACGTTTTTCGGTAAGGTCAAATTTGCTTTCTGTAGCTTTTATATGGGAAAATGCTAAAACATAAGAATTCTTGGAAACTTTTGAAAAGTTTGACCAAAATTTGGTATATACAGTCACCTTAACGAGTACATGAAAATTAATGCATACCAGCGGTCAAAGTCATTATTTGGCCTATGACCCTTGTCTCTCATGTTTTGTCGTTTTCACACATTTCCTCAAACGCAACTTAACCAGTTGTAACCACAATTCGTATAGGGCCTCTATGGTCTGAGGGAACGAAAATTAGTTCAAATGGTCGGGGTCACATGACCAACAAGGCCACTATGCCCATAAATTTCAAAAACATTTAGAAACCTTCTTCTCCAGAACCAGTAGGCGGATGTCCTTGAAACTTGGTATGAAGCATTAGATACATAAGGTTCACCTGTCCCTCCTCCTTTTTTCTTATTTTACTTTTGAACATAACTTCTCAAAATGGGACTGATAAAATATACAATTTAATGAATATGGAGTTAATCAGGAAGGATTGCGCTTATACTTCGGGATTTCTGTGTACCGATCCTTTGCGTGTGTACACCATGCTGACTTTGTAGCCGAGTCACACGCATTTTGGCTGCTATACATGTACATTTAAAAACATATAGAACTGTTTTCAAAATATGATTACTCCGAATATAAGATACAATAAACACACCCTAAAGAAACCATCCCTACAATTTTGACGTTATTGTGCTCTAGAGGTACCCCCACCCACCTGGTCCTCTTCTTTGTAGCTAACCTGAGCCAGCGGCTCCGGGGGAGCTTATAGGGTGGAAAGGCTCCGTTGTCCGTCGTCCGTCCACAATTTCAAACGAATTCTCCTCTGAAACCGCTGGGCCAATTGTAACCAAATTTCATATGAAGGCTCCAGGGGACTTAGGAACAAACAATTGTTCAAACGGACCTGGGCACATGACCAACATGGCCGCCACGCCCATATATGTTAAAAATCTTTAAAAGATCTTCTCCAGAACCAATGGGCCGATGGCCTTGAAACTTGATATGTAGCATTGGGTACACAATTACTACCAAGATTGTTCAAATTATGACCTTGGCTTGAATCAATGGTCCGCTGGCCTTGAAACTTGGTATGTAGCAAAAAAACAAAAAAACAATTTTAATGTATATGGAGTTAATCAGGAAGGATTCCGCTTATACTTTGGAATTTCTGTGTACCGATCCTTTGCGTGTGTCCACCATGCTGCCTTTGTAGCCGAGTCACACGCATTTTGGCTGCTTTACATGTACATTTAAAACATATAGAACTGTTTTCAAAATATGATTACTCCGAATATAAGATACAATAAACACACCCTAAAGAAACCATCCCTACAATTTTGACGTTATTGTGCTCTAGAGGTTACCCCACCCACCTGGTCCTCTTCTTTGTAGCTAGCCTGAGTCAGCGGCTCCAGGGGAGCTTATAGGGTGGAAAGGCTCCGTTGTCCGTCGTCCGTCCACAATTTCAAACGAATTCTCCTCTGAAACCGCTGGGCCAATTGTAACCAAATTTCTTATGAAGGCTCCAGGGGACTTAGGAACAAACAATTGTTCAAACGGACCTGGTCACATGACCAACATGGCCGCCACGCCCATATATGTTAAAAATCTTTAATAAATCTTCTTCTCCAGAACCAATGGGCCGATGGCCTTGAAACTTGGTATGTAGCATTGGGTACACAATTACTGCCAAGATTGTTCAAATTATGACCTTGGCTTGAAGCAATGGTCCGATGGCCTTGAAACTTGGAATGTAGCATTGGGGACGCAAGTACTACAAAGATTGTTAAAATAATGTTCTTGGCTTGACCTTGACCTATTTCACGGTAAGGTCAAATTTGCTTTTTGTAGCTTTCATGTGGGAAAAATGGTAGAACATAAGATTTTTTGGAAATTATTGAAGATTTTGACCTGAAAATTGGTATATAGAGTCATCTTAATGAGTACATGAAAATGTATGCATACAGTATGTCAAGGCCATCATTTGACCTTTAACCCCGGTCTCCCATATTGTGACTATTCCAAAATATCTCCTGAAAAAACAAATTTCATATGTAGCCTCCAGGGAACTGAGGAAAAAAAGTTGTTCATACGGACCTGGTCGCATGGCCAGCATGGCCGTCACGCCCATATATGTTAAAAACTGTAAAAAATCTTGTTTTCCAGAACTATTAGGCCGATGGCCTTGAAATATGGTATTCAACATTGGGTGCGCAAGTACGACCAAGATTGATAAAAATTATGTCCTTGGGTTGACCTTGACCTTTTTACGGTAAGGGCGAATTTGCTATCTGTAGCTTTTATATGGAAAAATGCTAGAACACAAGATTTCTTGGAAACTATTGAAGATTTTGACCTGCAAATTGATATATACAGTCATCTTAATAAGTTCATGAACATAAGAGGTAAAGGTCATTCTTTGATCTTTGACCCTGGTCTCTCGGGGCGGGGGAACGAAAATGTGTTCAAACGGTCTGGGTCACTTAACCAACATGGCCGCCACGCCCATATATGGTGAAAAACTTCAGAAATCTTCTTCTGCAGAACCAGTAGGCGCATGGCCTTGAAACTTGGTATGTAGCATCAGACCTAAAAATTGGTATATACAGTCATCTTAACGAGTACATGAAAATTGATGCATACAAGAGGTCAAAGTCATTATTTGACCTTTGACCCTTGTCGCTCACATTTTGTCGATTTCACACATCTCCTCACACGCCACTGAGCCAATTGTAACCAAAATTCGTATAGGGACTCTAGGGGCTGAGGGAACGAAAATTTGTTCAAATGGTCTGGGTCACATGACCAACAGGGCCACTATGCCCATAGATTTTAAAAACATTTAAAAACCTTCTTCTCCAGAATTAGTAGGCGGATGGCCTTAAAACTTGATAAGAAGCATTAGGTACACAAAGCCCACCTGGCCCTTCTCCTTTTTTTCTTATTTTACTTTTGAGCATAACTTCTCAAAATGGGACTAATAAAAAAACAATTTAATGGATATGGAGTTAATCAGGAAGGATTCTGCTTATACGTCGGAATTTCTGTGTACCGATCCTTTGCGTGTGTCCACCATGCTGACTTTGTAGCCGAGTCACACGCATTTTGGCTGCTGCACATGTACATTTAAAACATATAGAACTGTTTTCAAAATGTGATTACTCCGTATATAAGATACAATAATAACACCCTAAAGAAGCCATCCCTACCATTTTGACGTTATTGTGCTCTAGACGTTCCCCCATCCACCTGGTGTTCTTCCTTTTAGCTAACCTGAGCCAGCGGTACCGGGGGAGTTTATAGGATGGTAAGGCTCCGTTGTCCGTCGTCCGACGTAGTCCGTCCACATTTTCAAACGACTTCTCCTCTGAAACCGCTGGGCCAATTGTAACAAATTTCATATGAAGCCTCCAGGGGACTTAGGAACGAACAATTGTTCAAACGGACCTGGTCACATGACCAACATGGCCGCCACGCCCATATATGTTAAAAATCTTTAATAAATCTATTCTCCAGAACCAATGGGCCGATGGCCTTGAAACTAGGTATGTAGCATTGGGTACACAAGTACTACCAAGATTGTTCAAATTATGACCTTGGCTTGAAGCAATGGTCCGATGGCCTTGAAACTTGGTATGTAGCATTGGGGACGCCAGTACTACCAAAATTGTTCAAATATGTTCTTGGCTTGACCTTGACCTATTTTACGGTAAGGTCAAATTTGCTTTCTGTAGATTTCATATGGGAAAAATGGTAGAACATAAGATTTTTTGGAAACTATTGAAGATTTTGAACTGAAAATTGGTATATAGAGTCATCTTAATGAATACATGAAACTTTATGCATACAGTATGTCCAGGCCATCATTTGACCTTTAACCCTGGTCTCCCATATTGTGACAATTTTAAACAATCTCCTGAAAAACCAAATTTCATATGTAGCCCATATATGTTAAAAACTGTAAAAAAATCTTATTTTCCAGAACCATTAGGCCGATGGCCTTGAAACATGGTATGCCACATCGGGTGCGCGAGTACGCCCAAGATTGATCAAATTATGTCCTTGGGTTGACCTTGACCTTTTTACGGTAAGGGCGAATGTGCTTTCTGTAGTTTTTATATTGGAAAATACTAGAACACAAGATTTCTTAGAAACTATTGAAGATTTTGACCTGCAAATTGATATATACAATCATCTTAATGAGTACATGAAAATTCATGCACATAAGAGGTAAAGGTAATTCTTTGACCTTTGACCCTGGTCTCTCATATTTTGACGATTTCAAACATCTCCTCGAAAGCCATTGGACCAATTGTAACCAAATTTCATGTAGAGCCTCTCGGGGGCGGGGGAACGAAAATTTGTTCAAACGGTCTGGGTCACTTAACCAACATGGCCGCCACGCCCATATATGGTGAAAAACTTTAAAAATCTTCTTCTGCAGAACCAGTAGGCGCATGGCCTTGAAACTTGATATGTAGCATCAGTTACATGAGTACTACCAAGATTGTTCAAAATATGATCTTGTGTTTTACCTTGACGTTTTTCGGTAAGGTCAAATTTGCTTTCTGTAGCTTTTATATGGGAAAATATTAGAACATAAGATTTCTTCGAAACTTTTTAAAAGTTTGAACTGAAAATTGGTATATACAGTCATCTTAACGAGTACATGAATATTGATGCATACATGAGGTCAAAGTCATTATTTGAACTTTGACCCTTGTCTCTCATATTTTTTCGATTTCACACATCTCAAACGCCACTGAGCCAATTGTAACCAAAATTCGTATAGGGCCTCTATGGGTTGAGGAAACGAAAATTTGTTCAAATGGTCTGGGTCACATGACCAACAGGGCCACTATGCCCATAAAATTTTGAAAACATTAAAAAACCTTCTTCTCCAGAACCAGTAGGCGGATGGCCTTGAAACTTGGTATGAAGCATAAGGTAAACAAGTACTACCAAGATTGTTGAAATTTTGACCTTGGGATGACCTTGACCTTTTTTCGGTAAGGCCAAATTTGCTTTCTGTAGTTTTATATTGGAAAATGCTAGAACATATAATTTGTCGGAAACTGTTGAAGACTTTGACTTGAAAATTGGTATACAGTCATCTTAAGGAGTACATGAAAAAAATATACATACAAGAGGTAAAGGTTATTCTTTGACTTTTGACCCTGATGTCTCAGATTGTGAAAATTTCACACATCTCCTAAAAAGCCACTGGGCCAATTGTAGCCAAATTTCGTATAGGGCCACTAGGGGCTGGCAGAACGAAAATTTATTCAAACGGTCTGGGTCACATGACCTCCATGGCCGCCATGCCAATATATGGTAAAAACATTTACAAATCTTCTTCTAAAGAACCAAATGATCAATGACCTTGAAACTTGGTATATGGCATCAGGTACTCGATTACTATCAAGATCGTTCAAATGAAGACCCAGAGCTGGCCTTGACCTTTTTAAGGCAAGGTCAAGTGTGGGAAAATGCTAGAACATAAGATCTCAGGGCAAGTTTAGAAGATTTGGCCTTAAGATTGGTTTATACAGTCGTCTTAGTTCGTACATGGAAGATATGAGGTCAAGGTCATTCTTTGACCTCTGACCCATGTCTCTCATATTTTGACAATTTAAGACATCTCTTCAAAAGCCACTGGGCTAATTGTAACCAAATTTAATACGCAGTCTCCAGAGGCTTAGGGAACAAAAATTTATTCAAGGGGTGTAGGTCACATGACCTACATGGCCACCACACTCAGGTGAGCGATTTAGGGCCTTATGGCCCTCTTTTTCGGCACACTAGTAGGACCTAATGTGTAGATCTTCTGATTGACCTTTGGGCTAATTCCTTAAAAAAAGAATGATTGAATTATGCCCCTTTGTTAACGTTGGCAATTTTTACAATTTTTGTACCGTTTGACCTAGAGACCTGATTTTTGATGTAGTAATAATATTTGATGTGTTAATCATTTTGATGTTAATCAAGCTATGTTGAGTTCATTATTGACAGAGTTCTGCCCCTTTTCGAAATAGTAAGTGTAAGTTTGCTAGCAAAGTTTTGGAAAAAGTGTTTGAGCTAAGTTGTTCATATCTGGCATTCTGGTAGGGCCTAAGGTGTAGAACACTTTTTTATCGTTCGAGCTAATTTCATAAATATTTGACTGAATGATGCCCCTTGATTGACTTAGGCAGTTTTCCAACTTTTGAACTGTGTGACCTTGACATTTCGTTTGTGGTATATTAATAGTATTTGATATGTCGTTCAATCTAATGATGGTTACGTTATGTTGCATTCATTATTGACAGCGTTATGTCGTTTTTCTTGTCAGTATATAATATTATATTAGGGTTGATTTATTACTCAAGAATTGTAACTGCTTTGGCCTTGATATTTTATAGGTAGGTAGAAAATAATAAAAAGACAGACCTGTATTTTTTGTTTGTTTTCAATGACCTTTTCAGCAGACCTATACCTGAGTTTTTCCGTGTTGTGTTTTCCCAAATGTTTCGTGCTGATGCTAACTATGTCCTAATCCTGATTCTAAAAGGTTACCTGTAGTTATATTTTTGAGAATGATCAATTGCTCTTGTTATGACATTTGATAGTCTGCCAACTTATAGCATAAAACATACACTAAAAATCATAATATTGGAGTGGACAGTTCCAAGCAAACAGTGCAGACCCTGATCAGGCTGCTACGTGAAAGACATACTACATTACGTCCGTGGCTATCAACTCACAAAAAAGGTTTAGAAACGGACACATTGTAGGGATCAACTAGGAAATTGAAAGTTTGACGATGATACATTTTTATTACATCTTGCGCGCTAGATGATATGTGTTAAAATGCTTTCTTCACATATATCGCCTAGAAGACAAAATTCGATATCTGCACGCAAGTGAATACTAAAGAAGTTGACAAGTTGTCGTCAATTGTTACATAGATAAAGAAGTATCACAATACAGAGGTACACAGTTAAAAAGCAAACTTTAGGGTGGAATGATATATCAAACTTTATTGACAATAGCGGTAAGTGTTAGTAACATTTCAAATCATGTTGCGTGAGTATATTACTATACTTATCTCCGGAAATCTTAAATAAACACAACTGGATTTAATTTCAAAATGTACGTAGGTATTTAAAACATTTTACTGTTAATCAGTTAATATTCTTAATTATCAGGTATTATACTACCATCTTTCAAGGAAACAGAATTAAAAACATAGTAGAATCTCAAAGTCTACCATAAATGTTCTAAGCACTGCGACTTGGTCTGAGCAACCGTGCATGCGCAGATCAAACGGAACAGTCTTATTAGGATGCATGCTGTTTTCCAATTTATTCGAACCTTTTTGACGCATTGCCGCACTAACAATACTTCGGATTTGCGAACATGAACAGTATTTATTTGCGGTGTCCAAATTCGTAAAATGTTTACAGAACCAAGGGGTATTTCTGTTCCGCCAACAGTTTGGGCACCCTAATTAATGTCTTTATTCGCACCCTGCGTTTGGGATATTGTTTAATCGTTTGATTAATTATTTTAACTTACTTGGTAGTTGACAGTAAAATTCTAATCACATATGATTACGGGGGTATTACCAATTTGGCTACCTGTGCTTTCGACCGAGTCTGTACTATACAAAGTTACTTTCGACCGAGAATACGAACGTTAGCATTACCAATAACGGTAAATGGTACTATTGTTAATGACTGTCGATTGTCTCTGTCGACAACCACTTTTTGCGTGTACGGAAACTGACTGACTCGGTCGAAAGCACAGGTAGCCAAATTGGTATTACCCATGTGATGATTGTTTTCTTTTACTTCAGACTTTATTGAAAAAAGAAATCGGAAAGCAACTCTCAATATATAAATAAATAGATAAGCAGGTAAATAAATATTCTGTATTTCGCCTCTTCGTTTATTGACTTTTATATTAGAGGTAAACCTATGTCTGAGTTATCTAAGTATCTTCGAACGTGATTGCTTAACATTTTATAATTTATATACAATTTTTATATTATGTTCGCCTTATAAGATTATAAAAAATAACAAATGAAAATAAAGCGTCATTTGAGCGAAATAAAATGTGAATATAGACGACTAAAAATATTAATTATCACTGATCATATAGAAAGAATCAATAGCTTAGAACCCGTTTGTCCCATCTGAGTTAAGTTTCGCCGGTTATCGAGATATAACGAGTTACGTGCGCCATACACGCATGCGCAGAAACAATGTGAAAAAGGTCTTTTGAGAACTTTGATGGCTTTAGACAGTTGCTTCATATAAGATTGAATTTCAGGGCACAAGCAGTGATTTCATTACTGGCCGTCCCAAGGCGGCAGTTTTCTTTTATTTCTTCTTGGTTGTTTAATGTGTTGTTTGATGTTTGATGCTATATCTGTTATTGTTATATTGTTTGTGATGATAAGGTTAGCCCGGTGACCACCTACATGGGAAATTGCTGAATACATGGCTGACGCTGATGATGTTTTGGTGAAGACGAGCTCGCTTGCGGAGAGCGAGACATAGTTGTCACAACTTCAGTTTGATGTATATGCGTATGTTCGTGTGTGCATGCGTTAGGGCGTGCGTCCGTCCGAATTTGTCCATGCCAAACTTCTACATTTATAAATGGATTTCAAAATAATTTGGAACAATCCTTCTTCTTGATGAGCAGAAGTTCCGTTTGAAGCCTCCGTTCAGGTAGGTCTAAGGTCAAGGTTACACTTGAGGATCAATTGATAAAATGGGCATACACTGTGCTTGTCCGGGCCATTACAGCTACATTTACGTATGGATTTCAAATAATTAAGCACAATTATTGTTCTTGATGAGTAAAAGTGCCATTTGAATCATTTTTTCAGGTAGTTACAAGGTCAAGGCCACACTTGAAGATCAAATGATAAAATGGTCATAAACAGAGCTTGTCCAGGCCATAACTTCTACATTTGCGACTGGATTTGAAAACAGTTTGGCACAATTGTTCTTCTTGGTAAGTAGAAGTGTCATGTAAACATTTATTCACGTTGGTCTAAGGTCAAGGTCATACTTGAAGGTCAAGTGATAGAATTGGCATAAGTAGAGCTTGTCCAAACCGTTACTTCCAAGTTTATGCATGGATTTAAAATAATTTGGCCCATTTGTTCTCCTTGATGAGTAGAAATGTATGACCAGGTTGGTCCAAGGTCGAGGTAACAATTGAAGGTCAACTGAAAATATTGTCATAAATTGAGCTTGTCATGGTCATTATTTCTACTTGTTTTCCTGAATGAAAACACAAAAAGATATGCTGTATAAGCATGATATTGTCTTGGCTTCTTTCTAATAAGTCAGTGAAACACTCACATTGACATACCTGTAGGTCACTAAAGCAAACAGCGGGCTCGACAAGTTGTCCCCCCGACAACCATCTAGTATGTTGTCTTTTTTCCCACATGGTGTCTTGGTTGGGATGTGGGATTGAATTGTGTCAGTTCCTGAGAATTTTCCTACTTACTTTTAATTAACATAGAAGAAATGTGAGTGTTACTTCTTCCATTGGCGACAACATTCTTTCATAAGCAACAGAAAGTATTCAATTTTTTCACAGTAATTTCCATTTCTATTAAAAAAATGGACAAGCAAGCAACTCACAAGACATTTCAAAGCAGATCATAAACGACGCTTAATTCAGTCCAACCGATTTCACTAAAAGGGACTTGACAACCCGTCCCTGGATGTAATTCCGACCCTGAGTGTAAGATTTTACTGTCTTACATGTACTGTCTCATGATGGTTTCAAACACCACAAATTTGTATCTTAAAGCCGAAAGATATTATCTTGGGGAAACGAAAGGAACCGCGTCATGCCAAAAGGTGGCTTTACGTATTTGCAAACCAGTTTCTGAACACTTGTATTTTATCTATAAAATTGAAAGTTTATGCATATCTTTGATATGTATGTTTCAGTGTGTCTTGTTCTCTCAAGGTTAACATTGTGGTCATAAGACAGTATCCTCTTCCATCAAAATAAAAATGTTAGGTATCAGTGAAATTTCTTAAGGACAAATTTGGCGTTACTGAATCAGTGAATTATGTGATGCTCATGTTATGTTGAATATATTGTTACAAAAGCATATAAATCACTTTACTTTATATTGCTCTTTAGAGCTGTGAAAGGTAAAGCTTGCATCCGTACAAATGGCATCCTACGAAATATTCTGAGTAGAAATCAGCAGCACTTGAACTTTCAGTTACCTTATACCAGGACTAATACTTAAAGACAGGACTTCTCTGCCCCGGGAGGTGGGTGGGTCGGTGGGGGTCTGGTTTCCAGTGCATAGCAATGTTACCTGTACAGGTAAAGGTGTGAAAAATTTGTCACCCAATCAGTGGACCAGAACTAATGATGATTTTGTTGGTTGACTGGAAGTGTTGACACAATGTGATGAAGAGAAAGAATGACCCTATGGCCATGTCCCCTTTTTCTAAAAAGTAAATAAAACATTTTGGGCCAGGATAGCGTAGTGGATAAAGCACTCGCTTTCCACCTGTGCGTCGTCATGTGGGAGGGTAATGGTCGCCCGTCCTAGGTTGGTGATTTTCTCCGGGTACTCCGTTTTCCTCCACCAGGATAAAACCACAAACACGCCAGCATTAGTGCCATCGAAGGTATTTAAATAAGTTCGCGTGAGCTTTCAATGCAATCGAGGTAAAATAAATAAAGTTTACATTATAAATATTGTTCCAAATTCTTGGCTTAGTAATTGAAGCAAGGCTAGTTGTATTTGACACACTGACAGTGTTGACTGAAATGCAAATCTCTTTCTTAATTATGCCCTTTTGTTGACTTTGGCAATTTTTCTAACCTTTAAATCGTTTGACTTAGTGAGATGTTTTTATTCTTTTTCATATACTATTTATATTTGATAAGTCAATTATTCTGATGATAATAACTTTAAGTGGCATTCTTTACCTACAAAACTTTTGTGCCTTATCTATAAACATAGCTTTGTTTAAGTTGAAATGATAACTAATACGGCTGAAATTGCAATGATGCATTGTTTATGAAAAATAGCAGATCCGTATATGTTTTGTTTTGTTTTTGCAGCGGTTTGCTCATTTTCGAAAAATTAAATTACGTTTGTTCCCAAACTCCTGGTTAAAACATTGGAGCCAGGATGCTTATATTTTACCACTGCTAAGGGCTAAGTCTTCGATCACCTGATTTACTGTTGGGCTAATTTTGTAAGAATATGACTGAAACATATCTTCTGTGACTGTGTATTACTTCCAGCTGTTAAACTGTTTGGCCTATAAAGCTGATTTTGGTATACAGTATGCGGTGCCCGTCAATCTGATGAAGATTTCGATATGTTGCATAGTAGTTATTATTGACTGTCCCAAGGCGGTACTTTCGTTGCGGTTGCAATTATTTTATGTTCGGTGGTGTTTAACTTATTGTGTTTTCATTTTAACCCTTCTATAATAAAAATTAGAGAATAGGTAAAAATAGTTGTTAAATGTTTTCCGTATAATTTGTTTAGACTGTTGTGTGGTACATGTGTGCAGCACGGCGGAGGGCCAGGGTGAACGTTTGGGCCCATTAAAACCGGTTTAACCCCCTCCCCCCCCCCACAGTACTTATTGCTGACCGTCCCAAGGCGGTACTTTCGTTGCGGTTGCATTTGCTTTATGTTCGGTGCTGTTTAATTTATTGTGTTCTCATTTTAACCCTTCTATAATAAAAATAGAAAATAGGTAAAAATAGTTGTTCAATGTTTTTCGTATAATTTGCTCAGTCTGTTGTAACCCTTCTGTTGGTCTAAATTATTTAGATCGGTAAAGATAGCTGAGTTGCCACCTATTTGGGAAAGAGCTGCTGACTCGACTTATCACTTGTAATTTATTGTTTGTGGGGATGTCTTTGTCAATCTTTCCCTTTGATGTTGAGGACAGGGTTTTGGATCTGATTCTGTCAATTCCTGCAGTGTAGTTACTCTTTAAATTTTTATTAGTGACTGTGTTATGCCACTAGTGTCGGATAATGTGAATTTTTCACAAATAAAAACAACTGCTGTTCTATATAAGTTGAGAATGAAAGTATTTAAGGAATATACAGGGTGTTAAGAAAGTTCGTAGACATTACTTAAATCTACACTGAAAGCTCAAAAATGTTATGATTTTCGAAAAACTTTGTAAGTGTGATATTGGAAGCACTACCAAAGATATGCAACATATAAATTCTTTTTTGATTTCAAAATGACGAAAAAATCTGAATTGCCATGGACACACCCTCTACAGGGCTAACATTGGTGAAGGCTAAATTTTGATTTGCATTGGAGTTCGGCATTTTTAGAGCTTGTTTTTTTTTAAACTAATAGAAATATCTAAGCTTTTAAAGTACTGGTATTGCAGGGAATATTTTCGTGATTTTTTAATTTTAGATTTTATTATTTTTCGACGGTTTACTACGAATATTTTTACTAAATCGAAAGGGTACTCCATTCTCAATTGAAACTTTAAATTTTAGGGGGTAGGGATAGAATCTATATCAGTATTTGTAAACACAGAGGCATTTTGCAGATTTCTTTTAGTCTCTTGTTATCAGATTTGTTCTCACATCGAGCATAAACATTTGATCTGATTTTTCTTTTCATACTGTTCTGCAAAATCAGTCTTAAAAATCACTCTTTAGATTTAATTTCAAATTCATTTTTATTGAATTTTGCACTAAAACCTTGTTGTTTTGAATCAAATTAGGTAAGAATATGAAATTGTTTAGGAAACTCTTGAAATATTTTATACTGGGGTAAAACAAAACCTGAATTAACATTTGTTCTTGTCATTTAGATACATTATTGTCGTAGAAATGCTATTTTATTAACACATTTGCATAATTTGACTTTTTGGTGGTAAAATTTCAAATATATAATAATTTTCAGATATACCACAAATTTGTTGAAATTTTATTTTTGTCTCCCATATCTCTACGACCCACTCCATGATATAAATGATTTTATGTCAAGTTTTGATGGCAGGTTTCGTTTCAGATCTTAATTCATTACCCCCACCCCCTTTGCAAAATATTAATGCCTCATCTGCTTTTTCATGTCAATGCTGTCAAAATGTGCATGTTGTCTACGATTCCTTACAAACCTTAACTAATAAAATACTGTTTGGCTTAGTCTTTATCATTTCCGTAAGTTTTAAAATGATAATTATCTGAGGGATAAGAATAATAAACAGTTTAATATGCCTCATCTTTATGCGTAAAATCCATAATAAATAGCAGGCCACTTTGACACCTTGGGTATGAACTGCTAATTTTGTAACGGTAAAGAACAATTGTAAAAGTTTTACATTGTGGATCCTTTAATATTGAATAGTTCTTGAAACCTGTAAAGTTTTAAGATTTAATGAATATAACTTCTGAAGTTATAAGCAATATTTTAATGTCTTCGAACTTTCTTAACACCCTGTACAATGTATAGATAGCAACTATTTTATCGTTCATGGTTTTCAACCCTTACCTCATGATTTTCCCCTGCGGTGACATGACCTTTTTAAGGTCAGGCATTGAGCTGGAAGCAAAGTGTTTTACAAACACTTTTTTTTCATGTAGTTATAAAACTGTCTGAATCAGTATGCTTGAGTGAGGCTTGACTTCTCAAGAAATTCAACGCAACTTTAGAAACATATGTTAGGTTTACGGGAAGATTATTAATGATAACCTACTCTGTAAAGATATTTAATATTTCAACAATTGTCAGCCCATTCACTGACAGAGACATTCACAAACGGAGATTATCATAATAGACCATTGTATAAATTTAAAACTTCAGTGCATATTACAACGAAAGGTCAGTGAAACATAAGATAAAGAGTCATGCATTTCAGTGTAAAATATACAGCTCATACAGCTGAGATAGATTAATATATCAAATAAAAAGATCAGATAGCATGTCGTGTTTAAATATTTAATTCATACAGTAATATCTCATATATCGATACAAAATATCTTTTCTAAACTTAACAGCTTTGTTGAAAGGCTTATCAGTTGATAGGCGAAGTATATATAGCTTAGTCAGGACGCAGCAGTTTTCGGAGTGGATTTAATTCAACAGTGAGTAATTTTTAATATTTTAAGGTTTTGTTTGTTAATACATCGTCATTCGAAATATTTCGTCAATCTAAATAATTAGGGGATACATATCATGCTTTTTCAAGGTAAGGAAGCTGCTTAGAACACATTCAACCCACCAAACATTAGACAAGAGGCGTAATTATTCAACAGTCCAGCCACAGTTGTTCAAAAAATGATGTCGTTAGTTAAAAGTCAAACGCATTGTATGCAAAGCACTGCCATCTTTCGCATAAAAGACATGTGAGCAGCTTTTCCAGTGGAAGCTCGTTTCATTTGTTTCAGCACACCATATTACCACACTTGATTTTCTGTGTTCTAGAAGATTTAACAAAACATTTTCAAATGTTAAGCTAAAACATCTTTGAACAGTCCAGAATCTATGAAGATTAATGTTTTATGGGTTTTTTTAGTTATTGATATCTTAAATAATTGATTTGACTTTTGTGTAAGTTTTTGTCTTCATTTATGCTACTATGGGTTCCAATAAGGAGGCGTCTGCTGCAGATCCCGTTTGCTGTTCTTCTTTCCTTATGATCAAGTAATAGCTGTTTACATTGCTCAGAATATTTTATTTCAAATTTAATATAAAAATTAGGTAAAGCAGTTTCATATATACAAAATGATTTTGAGTTATTTTTATGTACAGTTCCCCTACATTCGACTGAGTTTACCTTTTATATTTAGCCGTTTGCTTGAGTTTCTCCCTTTTTCTTGCCTACGTGTATAGAGCTTAGTAATTCTGCCTTTTGTAAGTATCCTAGTTTATAGTTTGATCTTGACATGGAAATATAATACTATCTCTCTTGGTAAGTCGACCCCCGATACCACACTGTTAAGTGAATTTCAGTTCAGTTCAGTTCAATTCTCCTATCAAACAAGACCTTCGTTTTATAGCTGATAATCTGTGACGGCCAATGAAGTGCCAGTAGGCGTATTCAATTAATTGAGGCGTTCAATTAATTCTCCAATCCTCGTATTACAATGTCGTAACTGCGCTGTAAGAAATCGATTGCTTTTTCACAATTATGTCAGTAATGTAATACTATTGCATGGGTGGTGTGTCTTGAGTAGTATGCGATGGCATTAATGCTTAATTCCTATTAGATATCGTCCGGGCTTTTGAGATCATTTGGGTAGGTCTAGATCGGCTTCAAAAAGACAGATACCTTTAAGTGAACATATAGACAATTGCAGCACAATTAATCCAAAGTTTCGAATGTTTCCCTTTTTCAAAATGCGTACTGAAAGTATTTCTGCCAGGTTAGCAAAGGAAAAATATTTTATTAACTGTTTCAAGCCTAAATTAAATGCGTAACATGTATGTATATGAAAATAACGGCAAATTACGCTAAATAACGTCGTGACAGTTAACGTACGTGACGACGTTACTATTGCTATGCAACAGTCCTGACGAGCTGAGCGAAACGCGTTGACACTTTTTTGCATAGTTTTATTTTAATAAATCTAAACATGTAACGTCAAACCTTATTTTACTTATTTATCTATCGTTCCGAGTATATCTTATACCCTTCCCCTCTCTCTCTCTCTCTCTCTCTCTCTCTCTCTCTCTCTCTATATATATATATATATATATATATATATATATATATAAAACACAATTGAGTCCGATTTCACAGTAATGAATGATTTATTTCGCTGTTTTCTACCGGTTTCACTGTTATAGTACAGATCATCAGGAACAAATATGGCGGCTTTGTGTCGCATAGAGACGACGTTAGCAACGTAGCGTTCCCGTCGCATGCGCCGTAACGTCGACTTCCGCTCATTACAGTACAATGCGCTGTCCCATTAATATCTATACAGCGTAGTGTAATAATGGCGTATAGTTCATTTCACTAATATAAGAGTAAGTGGTTATTAATACATGTATATAAACAACAATGTATGTATAATCATGCCTCTGAACACGAAGTAAAACGTTGTCAGAGGCCAAACTGCGGCCTCTGCACTCATTTATTAGAAGGCACGGCATTTGATTTTAATTGCGGTAGACAATTTTACGTACATGAAACAATGACCTGTGAAGTAAAAAATGTGATTTACGTCATGAAATGCAGAGGCTGCGGCGAAGAATATATAGGCGAAACCGGAAACTATTTACGAAAGCGGGTCACTGTACACAATCAGCAAATCCGAGACCCAAGTACCAGAATGCTTCATGTTAGTGAACACATAAGTACATGCGCCAATCGACAAGATCCGAAATACTACATCTTCCCGTTCTACAAAATGTATTTTAAAAGCATGTCATTAAGGCGTGCAAAAGAAAAATATTTCATTAAACTCCTTAAACCTAAGCTAAATAGGTCTTCATAATCTGTACCATCAACATACATTGTTGTTTATATACATGTATTAATAACCACTTACTCTTATATTAGTGAAATGAACTATACGCCATTATTACACTACGCTGTATAGATATTAATGGGACAGCGCATTGTACTGTAATGAGCGGAAGTCGACGTTACGGCGCATGCGACGGGAACGCTACGTTGCTAACGTCGTCTGTATGCGACACAAAGCCGCCATATTTGTTCCTGATGATCTGTACTATATCAGTGAAACCGGTAGAAAACAGCGAAATAAATCATTCATTACTGTGAAATCGGACTCAATTGTGTTTTATAGACTTTCCTTGTATGTGCTTTTATTTTTGGACATATAATTTATCCATACAAGTGTTCCGATGGCACAGAGAAACACAACTACGGAGACAACAGAGGGATCACAAAGACCAAGTCCTGACGATGAAAGCGAAACAGAGATTTCCACGAAAGACATTTTAAAGCAAATAAGTTCTAAACTTTCCATAGTAATATTTTCACTAAATACGTTGAATGAACATTTTGAAGAATTTAAAGAACAATTATCTGAAAAGGCAAGCGTTACACCAGATGCAAATCTAGGTACACTAGGGGGCACGCTTGAACAAATAAAGGAAGTTTTAGAAAAGGTCAACCTACCGGGAAATGAAACTACAACGAATCATCCACCGGAAGCTTATCAGAAACACACTGAAGAATATGCGTTAAAAATTAAAAATAAAATATCGAAAATATGGGAGAAAAGTTTGCGATCCCGCCGACTACTTTATTGGCAAACATTACGCAACAAGAACATAGCAGCAACATATGACGAATGGCTGCAGGAAGACACCATCATATTACCACAATGGGTACAGATGAAAGAAATACCCAATGAACCAGAAAATGTTACAAAAAGAAGAGAAAAGCAAGTGATGGACAATTACCTGACCGAAAAAGAACTGCTACTTCTACGAAGTGAGAGCCAGGAAGTAAAGTTTAAAGAAATCGACTCAAAAATGACCAATGAAATAGAAAAGCAAACAACGGAACAAAGCCGCATTTTATTAATAAAAATGTGGCAGGAAGAATGTACCAAAAATGAAGAAATCTCGAAAAAACGATGGGATAACAAGAACAGTCTGGCTTACCAAGTATGCAGAAACTTTCAGACTAAAACACCAAGATAAAAACCCGTTCATCCGAATTTCAGATGACACAGACAATAAGAAAACGTACGCAGAAGTGATGGCAAAGTCAACACAAGTAAGGAGGCCACAGCAAAACATTTCCGATAGTCAAAATCAAGTCAGTGACTCCTATCAAAGACGGCGGCCTACATCAACTGAAAGACCGCAATCGAGACAGAATGAAAACCAACAAGGTGGACCAACTCAACGGCAACCACGACCACAAAGAATACAAAGACCTCCTAGATACACTAGACCGGAAGAAGAAAATCTTAGACAACCCTTCCCGAGAAATAATACAGATGACTTTGAAGCAAACGCCTGGAACCTGGAAACAAGAAGCAATAATATGAATCAGGTTACTTTTTAGGACGAGGCCGGGCCCGGGGCAGGGGCCTGGACCGAGGGCAAGGACGGGGGCGGGGACGCAGACCACAGATGCAGTAGATACCGAAAATATTGACATAAAAATAATTAATTTATCAAATAGAAAATTAACAATTGCAGAAATATCACTTCTCAATAAAGGACTCAAATTTACTCCGACCCCCAAATTAGGAAATACACAAGAACTTACAGAAGATTTGAATGAATTTAATAGAAAGTTACGATTAGCAGAGTTCTTTGATGGTACAGAAAATGAAGATACCTCTTTAGTCAGAAATAAATCAAATTTTACTCCCCCAGATAAACGTAATACAGCCCTTGACGAATTTATTGAAACTGTTGAAAAATTTCCCAAACAGTCATGCCAAAATAACGTTAGACAAAACCTAACAAGATCAGAATGGGAGGCTGTAAAATGTTTAAAAGAAGATACTTCAATTATAATAAAAGAAGCCGACAAAGGAGGGGCATCAGTAATAATGAACAAAGAAGATTATAAAAGTATGGTAGAAATAATTTTGAATGATGAAACATATTATACTGAATTAAACACAAATCCAGAAAAAGATTTACAACTGAAATATAAGAAGTTTCTTAAAAAATATAAAAGTCAAATGACTGAAAAAGAACTTGATTATCTACAAAATTTCGAAGCCAAAATAAGTAATTTCTACGGATTACCAAAAGTACATAAATGCAAGGAAATAAACGAAAAATGTAAACTAACAAAATCAGGTTATGTAGAAATCACAGAAAAAGTACATGATTTGAAATTAAGACCAATTGTTGCTGGCCCCTCCTGTCATACACATAGGCTTAGTAATTTACTCGATATACTTTTAAGACCCTATACCAAACATGTCACTAGCTATTTAAGGGATACTACTGACTTCTTAAACAACCTTCCGACAAATGTACCAACAAATACCATATTGGCTTCATTTGACATAGAATCACTTTATTCAAATATTCCACACAATCTCGGTATAGAGGCAGTAAATTATTGGATAGACAAGTACCCCAGTACCCTCCATTCAAGGTTCTCAAAAGATTTCATACTTGACGGGATGAAACTAATACTTGAGAATAATATTTTTTGTTTCAACAGCACTTATTTCAAGCAAGTAAAGGGCACAGCTATGGGTACCAAATTTGCACCAGTATACGCAACCCTAACTATTGGGTACTTGGAGGAAAAAATATATGATTCTGTAGAATCCATTTATGATACAGAATTTTATATTTACTTCAAACGGTATTGGAAAAGATTTCTAGACGACTGCTTCGTCCCCTGGACTAAATCTAGAGAAGAACTAATACATTTCCATGACATTTTAAACAATTTACACAAAGATATTAAATTCATATTACAATCTGATACAGTTGAACAATCGTTTTTAGATGTTATGGTCCGGAACAAAAGAGGAAACATTGAGACAGATATCTACTATAAGGAGACGGACAGTAAACAGTATCTTTTATTTTCCTCTTGTCATCCCCGACATACAAAGACTAACATACCCTACAATCTGGCACGAAGATTAAGAACAATAATTTCAGAAGAACAGGTACTAGAAACTCGAATGAACGAACTGAAGACGTTTTTAGTCCAACAAAAATACCCTGAGAATATCATTGACATGGGAATCGACAGAGCTATGAATCTTGATAGAACTGTATTAAGACAAGTTGCGCAAAAGACAGAGGAACCTGTCATTACTTATGTGTCCACACATAATCCGCGAAATGCAGAGATATTTAATACCATAAAATATAATTTTCCAATTTTACAAGAAGACCCAAAAATGAATAGTATTCTTTCAAAGTTTACAATAATTAAAAGCAAAAGACAACCAAATAATTTTAAGCGAATTCTAACAAAAGCCAAATTTAGTCATGCCTCTGAACACGAAGTAAAACGTTGTCAGAGGCCAAACTGCGGCCTCTGCACTCATTTATTAGAAGGCACGGCATTTGATTTTAATTGCGGTAGAAAATTTTACGTACATGAAACAATGACCTGTGAAGTAAAAAATGTGATTTACGTCATGAAATGCAGAGGCTGCGGCGAAGAATATATAGGCGAAACCGGAAACTATTTACGAAAGCGGGTCACTGTACACAATCAGCAAATCCGAGACCCAAGTACCAGAATGCTTCATGTTAGTGAACACATAAGTACATGCGCCAATCGACAAGATCCGAAATACTACATCTTCCCGTTCTACAAAATGTATTTTGAAAGCATGTCATTAAGGCGTGCAAAAGAAAAATATTTCATTAAACTCCTTAAACCTAAGCTAAATAGGTCTTCATAATCTGTACCATCAACATACATTGTTGTTTATATACATGTATTAATAACCACTTACTCTTATATTAGTGAAATGAACTATACGCCATTATTACACTACGCTGTATAGATATTAATGGGACAGCGCATTGTACTGTAATGAGCGGAAGTCGACGTTACGGCGCATGCGACGGGAACGCTACGTTGCTAACGTCGTCTGTATGCGACACAAAGCCGCCATATTTGTTCCTGATGATCTGTACTATAACAGTGAAACCGGTAGAAAACAGCGAAATAAATCATTCATTACTGTGAAATCGGACTCAATTGTGTTTTATAGACTTTCCTTGTATGTGCTTTTATTTTTGGACATATATATATATATATATATATATATACGTTATAATACGTTATATATTACGTTAACTTCCATAGCAACATAACGTTAACAACTCAGTTAACGGTGTAGTTCTTAAAAGACTTTGAAAATTGATTAAATTCATGAAACCGGTTAGTCATAATTAGGAATAAAATATATCAAATATATTTGTGCATCCATAGAGTGTTTTCGTATTATATATATATATATATATATATATATATATATATATATATATATATATATATAAAATAGAAAGAAGAAATCTGCCTGAAAGTTCTGTCGCTTTATTTTCTTAACCGGTTTCACTACTGCATGTAGATCATCAGAAGAAGTGAAAAAACATTAACACAATCACAATGTTAAAATAACATGGAGATAAAATCCGATATATATATGGCTGGAGATTCAAAGGAAAGGCTCCACAATACAGGTGGAAATATAGAAATATAAAGAGAAAAACGGAAACACCACAACAAGTCACATTTTGTTTTATTACTCAAGCGCTTTCAGTAGTGAAATATTATCAAGAGGTTTAGAAACAATATGGCGACGTTGTCAAGGGTAACAACGTAACGTCATAACAAAAATTAATTTCCGGTACGTTCGGCGTTGAGTTCCGGCTTCAGTGTTTTTATGTAAAAGGACTCCCGTTGTTTTCTGCTTACAACACTATCTCTTTGCATTTTGAAGAAATTATATGATATTTTGGAGTCTTTGCCTGGGCACAATTATCTATATGTGTGCTTACTTGTAGCATCCTTGTGGAAATGTCTCTTATTTGTTGATTATGGACTGTTTCACGTTTTCGCAGGTCCCCGATTTTGGATCCTGTATAAATAGCATAGACAGCTATTTTGTGCTTTACCTGAAAGTTAACTATTGTAATCTCCAGCAACTGAAAACTAACCAAATATTGAGTCTCAATTTACTGCTGATTTTATTTTACTCGATGCAAATGATAATTTTAAAGTCTTCATAGTCCTATCGGTGTTAAAAACTACTAAACACAAGTCCTTACGAAAAGCGGGTCTACCTGCCCGTATGGAGACAAAACGTGGTTTGCTATGCATATATTGTGTCATACACCTTGCAAAACGTAGAAGAAAGAATAGGTTTTTGAAAATGACAAATCACTCCACAAAATACATCTGTTCTCTTCTTATTCCCGTGTAGTAATGTTACTTGGCTGTAGGCGGCATAGTGAATGGGTCCCCATGACTGTACATTGTAAGTTTACCATTTTATTCATGTATGTATGAGCCGTTCTCTGTGAAAACCGGGCTTAATGACAGTACGTTATAATTACGTTGTGAGCGCATGAAAAACACCAAAATTAATGATTTTTCGGACCTCTATCTATTTCCATGAAAATACCTAAATCGTTGACATATAACAGAAAGCCTTTAACTTCAGACAAAAGCCAGTCATAAATATTGCATATGTTGCCATGACAACGTTTATTTCACGGTAACTCCAAAGCCTTGAAAACAGATGGTATACCATCTCAAACTAGCCTTTGAAGACAGTCAAACACTGAAATATTTTGAGAATCATCTGAGATAAAGCATATAGTGTGTTACTGAAATGACTTTTTCCAATTGCTGTCGCCTCAGCCAGGATCATCTAGATGATGTACGTTGGTTTCATCTTACATGTAGTAAAAATGATTTTTCACTCCGTCTTAAAATGCATTTAATTGTTAATAAGATATTTACAATAGATTAAAATAGAGAAAAAAAAGAAGAAAAATGTGTTTTTTTTTTCTCAAATATTTTATTCGTCATGATGAGGACTTAGGTAAATCTGAGACGAGTGAAAGAATTTAGATTTTGATTTCTGATGTTTGAATTTCTTGATGAGGGAGTCCCGAAGACCAGGAAATCAAACTGACATGGCCCCATGTGATAGAGGCTTAGACATAACTAGTTCCATCATTGCTAAGTACGGATAGTTGCCGTAAATTCACGTATACGTTCTGTTTTTATCAGAGAGAGAGAGAGAGAGAGAGAGAGAGAGAGAGGGATTATCAGGGCCTATTTCTGCATGTCTGTGCTGAGGGATTATCAGGGCCTATTTCTGCATGCCTGTGATGTATTATGAAAATATTAAAATATATATAATATAGACATCAGAGGTGCGCTTCGAGTTTTTATGTCATTACATGTCATTCATATTGGCATTACATGTTTAAAAGATGCAAGATTATATAACGCTCACCAAAGTATTATATCATACTCCCAAACAGCCATCTGATCTCAAACCATCTATAGAATGTATAGTATATGCTACAATCAACATTTCAAATTGAAATAATCATATGTGAATAAATGCTATGTTTGAGTTCTATAGAAAGTGAACTTTGACAATGAGTCCAGATCAAAAAGGACAAGATTTTTTTGGAAGAGGGAGGGGGGAGGGTGCGGTTGGATCGGGGGCGAGGTCAGGAGGTTCAGAGAGCGATAGAAACGCACAGACCGTAAAGGACACTAAAAGTATACTAAAGCGTGATAATTAAAGGATCAGCATGAAATATTTTAACGGGAGGTAGCGTTGCAAGCGTCACCCAACAGCTTCTTCATTGTATATGATCGAGTCTGGCCGGCTTTAAAGTATATATAAATGTCCTTGAATTTCTCATAAAAAGACTTGAAACACTATATAGGTAACTTTAGTTGGCAAGTAAAATTACCTTGTTTCGATTTCACAGAATTAATTACATCACGGTAGAAAACAAAGTACAGGAGGTAAAAAAGTTACAGGCGTTTATTAGATGGTATAGTACAATGTGAGGCAAGGATTCTATCAATTGTGTCGCTGTTGCATAATTTCATTGCTCAACATGGAACCAAAAGCAAAAACCGTATTTTTATGGACACTTGCCATATTTTCACTTAACCTTCTTACTCCTTGTTTTGCCAGTTATATGGCACAAAATAGCAAATCAGTCACTATTTTATCATCACTTCTGAACGTTGTATCGGTTTATATTGATTTGTGCTTCGACGATTTTTTTCACTGGTATGACTATGGAGACTTTAATATTCTAAAAGGTATAAGGGCATTCCAGTTGTGAAGCAGATCAAAATCATTGCAGACACGTCAAATATGATATCTATACTAGGGGTTATGACCATCATAGAAGTGAGAGTTTTCCATCTGTCTTGTAACTTACAGCCATGACCTGTACACGTATAATGCATTGTGAAAATATTAAAAAAGATATTTAAGTTATGGAGCAGCGTGAAACCCCAAAGTGCAGACACGAAATAGTGTATAAATCATCATGCGTAAAAACCTAATAATTTAAGAAACTCAGAGCTGCCTTTCTCAAACACATTTACTTCATACTAGAGCGAACACACCCTCTGACCCCCAGTGTTTTAAGACCCTGTTTTGTCATTACCTATGTGAGACAGGGTATTTCCTTTGATGATATATCATTTTCACTGAACTGTTGCATAAAAGGATAATGCCACCAAATAACAAGTATATGTGCTTTTAAATGTGACATATTTGTATGGAATCATTCCAATTAGTATTTACGTTATGTAGCGGCCATGGAATTTAATCAAACCACCAAGGTGAAATAGCTCATAAACTATAAACGTGAGATCTGTCATTCTGATATTCGACACTTAGTCATTATCTATATTTTACAATAGTTCATAGTATCATGCTCATATTCCTAAGGCTTTTGAATATATGAAGGAGACATAAAGTTGCAGCTTAAACCTCCAAGAGAAAATAACTAAGGAAGTATGGAAGCGAGTGTTGTCATTCATGTGCATGACACATTGGCATGACCTGTTCAGCATAACTTCTGAAGTTTCATAACAATTTTACAAAGGACACAATATTCCATAGCTAAAAGTGAGTGAGTGAACTCGGGTTTAATGTCCCACCACAACGAGGTCATATGGAGACAAAACACCTCGGTTTAAAGTCTCATCCTAAAGACCGGAGAAGCGGGGTTCGATCTTGCGACCCCTGGATTGGTAGTCTGGAGTGTTATCCACTACGCAACAGCCGCTCCTCCATAGCTAAGACCATCAATGAGAAGGATTCCTTTTTGCACGTGACACATCTTAATGATCTGTTCTACTAAATTTAAAGTATTATGAAAATATTTTAAAGGGTATTCAAATTGCATAGCAGACACCTATTTGCCAAACAGGACATCAAAGGGGACATAACTAAAATGTATGAAAGCAAGAGTTACCATTTTTGTACGTGACAAATATGTTCAAGATCTATTTTACATAACTTCGAAGTATCATGATAGCCAAAGGGTTCTCAAGTTATAGAGCGGAGAGTAAAATGTTTACGGGCGGACGGACGCCATGCCCATTGCTATATCCCTAGAACATTTCGGTCGGAGAAAAACTGGACAAGGGTTATACTTGATAAAGCTTACTTCCAACCTTTGGATTCACGCATACAGTAGTTCTGTTCACTTCTTTGCGACTGACAAGGTCAGAGACACAAAATCAAGCAAGAGAATGCGACTTTTCCCTACATGTATATATCGTTGAGATTGACCTTGAACACATGCTCCGCCGTACTAAATGCATATCTGGAAAATGCAAGACAGTGTGCCCAATTCTTTCATGTGCCGAACAAACAATCTATATGTGACAAAATAGCATTTTTATATTTTGAATAAATAGTTTTCAGAGAAAATAGATACCTCAAACTCTGCGCCAATGTCAAATTTGTTTACGATTTTGGCTCCCCTACTGCGAAACCGGAAACTCCTCTCATGGATTGGCGTTCTGAACCGTGGTTCGCATGAGAGCGATGGGTAGGCGTGTGGGAGTATATCTACAGTATACAATAAGAGGATAAAACATTATTTTCCATGTTTTATTGTTTGCCAAGCCCGAGTGTATTAACGTGTTGCAGACCGAACCGCGCATCGCACTACATGTACTTTCTAGCGTGTTAATTATCTTTACCTATTTGAAAATATTCGTCTAAACTAATTTGATTCTGTTACTAATGGATGGATCGATGACTTACTCCTTTTTTACAGTAATTGGGTCATAACAGGACGATGGGAGGGCGGTAATGAAAGGCTGTGAGCATAGGAAAGGGAAGACAGAGGTGCTCGCTGCGGAATAAACACAAATCTTGAGTTTAGGAATCTTAAGCTTGAGTTTTCTAGCTATTATAATTGTATAATATCTGAGTGTTCAGTATCGTTTAATCTGTCTAAATCTTGGCGGTTCGATAATGTCTTGATATCAGATCATTAATTTGAGTTCCTTGTGCAGAAAGTATTCAAAATTGTAATGGTTTCTACGTTCCTTTCGTCCATTCATCTGAAGTCACAGATTGTAACTGTTTCTCTATATCTAGCCTGAGTGTTCGGTTGTCAAACTCCTCAGAATTTGAAAATATGAATTTATATATGTATATAATTAAACTGTTTAAAATTCGAGATGTACCATCTTGGACATTTATTTAACCTTGCGTTCTTTTTTCTTTGCATACTGATAAAAAGTCTCAAACTGATCCTCTTGTATTTCAAACTTAATTTAATGAACTGCTTTCTGACTTTGGTAACTACGTAACTTTATATACTGATGGTTCAAAGGATGGAGACACAGCTGGATCTGCATGCGTTGCTCCATCCTAAAAATACAAAAATAATGTAGATTACCTGACAATGCCTCTTTTTTCAGCGGAGATCATAGCTATTGGTTAAGCTTCTGATCATACTGAATAGTCTATGAATACAGATTTTATCATCGTTTCTGATTCCCCCTCTGTTCTGTAATCCCTACGTAAACGCCATATTAAAAGTCCTCTTCTTTTGAATATCCTTTTAAAACATAATGACTAAATCGACCTTAAAAGCATTGTATTTTGTTGGCTCTCCAGTCACGTTGGGATTAAAGGCAATGAGAAGGCCGACATTTCTGCAAAATCGGCATCTTCATAATAAGTGAAAGATATCATGGAGTGCTGCTGTCTTTCAGAAACTGCATTCTATTAAACTTTTACTTGGTAAATGGCAACCATGTTGTAGAATTGATCGTAAGAAAGAAGTCACTCTGGCTCGACTCAGAATCGGCCATACTTTTATCACTCACTCGTTTTTGCTGAAAGGTGAGGTTCCGCCTTTGTGCATTTTTGCCAGGAACTTTTAATGTTAAACACTTTCTTTTTGATTGCACGGATTTTTGTATTATGCGTGCTAGGTTTTTTCGTGTCAACAGTATAAAACAACCGTTTGACTCGGTTGAACTAGCAAAATCTCTTCATTTTATAAAAAAAGATCGGCATATATAGTATAATATAGTTTAGTCAAGTCGAGGTATTTTACGGCAGCTGAGTTAGATTTGTATTTACTCAGCTCAATGGTCGAGAGTTCGTTTTATGTTGTCAGTCTTACTTCTACTTCTGTTCCTACTTCTGTATATATTCTCTGCTCTTGAAGGAACTTTTTTAGATTTTAATTAAGATAGCCGTTGATCGGCGTATTTTACTACAAACCTGACTTGATCCATTGTATACTGTTTCTGACATTATACATATAAAACGTATTCTTTTAAAGCGTTTCGGCGCGATATGGCCCTCTTTCCTGCTGATGTGCCATAACACCCATGTCACTCACTCACTTGCATCATACTTCGCAACAAACGAGATTTTATGAGCCTTCAAAAAGCTGTCTTTGAATCTATGTATACTATTTTTTTCCAAAAAGGTAAAACGCAATAACATAAATTTTTGTCAGAGTTAATAAACTAAAGGATTTGAAAGTTTTAGATATGAAACAGTTTGATTATACCTTGCGCGCCTGATAGTGTGGACGTTTCATGGTAAAGAACGCTTTCTTCCCATTTATCGCCGGGAAGACAAATTTTGATCGCAGCACGCGAACGAAGTTAAAAGGTAATCGATAATATCATTTTGAATAGACACCCAGAGTTTGTTTGATAAAAACACAATATCAGAGGCAACTTTAAAAGATCAAGTGTATGGTCTTATGACTAAACATTGTATAGATATTACTGTTTAGTATCAGTTGTTAGCTTGTTTAGCAGTAAGTGATATTTACATTGTGTATCGTGGTGTTTAAAACTGATACAAGATCTTAAATGATCACAGTTGGATTTAATTTGAAATAATAAGTAAGTATTAAACATTTTTTGTTATTAATCAGTTATTACTTCTTATCAGGTGCAATACCACCATCATTATCGCAATCGCTCAGAAAATTCTGAGCACTGCGACTGGATCTTAGCAGTCTGATCAGGGTATACACTGCTCTCCGTTTCATTTACAGCTTTTTGACACATTATTGCACATAGAAAGAAACATTGTTCCGCTTAATGTCATATACGTTAATCACTTGAGGATTCCTAAGTGTTACAAATTAAAGAGTTACTGTAATAGAGTAATTTCTGTTCGCGCTAACAGTTCGGGGATACTAATAAATGCATTTGATGAAAAGTAAAGACTCTGACCAATTCGCACTAATGAGCAATCTGGTCAAAGTCTTGGCTGTTGCTGATGACCAAAGATGATATTTCTAGGACCTCTTTTCACATTCGTAAATTAGTTTAGGTAAGAATGTGCAGCATGGTTTTTCGACAAATAGTATAAGGTTACCAATGTTTGCGTTTAATATTTGATATATACGGAAAGGATTTAAACTCTTAGTGATAGTTTCAGTATTGACTGTCATTAAATGCATGAAAGATATGAAGCACCAAGATCAGCTGGTGTATGTGCATAATTTCCATTAAATGAAATCAGGAAGAGAGGTTTGCCAGCGAACACATCTAAAACGGAAAGCGATTACGTTTTTCAGTCGGTCTTTCGTATGGACGACAATGTCCTACACCAATTTCCTGCGGTCTGAAAATGTCAGCGACTTTGGGCTAAAATTATCAGAGCATTATTGCACACAGACAAAGCAAATCTGCTGCAGAGATAGCATTGGTGTAAGATAATGTCAGTAAGCTGCTTCACTGGCTGTCTATTGTGCTCCCGTAAACCATATACGTAGTCTGACAATTTAAAATGTAACTACACTTCAGGAAATGACTGAATCAGATCCCAAACGTGAAGTTTTACGTTGCCGAAAATTTCCCATAATTCTTTTCTGGCAACGTCTCTTTAGAAAGCTACAGCTTCAAGTTATATTTTTACAAAATCGTCTCTGAATATTGTTCACATACTGTGAAGTATTCTCTGCTATATTTTCAAACAAAACTTTATATATTTGCCTTTTATTAGGGTTTTAGTATTTCAGTACTTTTCCTCATGTTCATGTTCGTTGACTCACCATAACACTCGTTGAATAGCTATATCAGTGACAGCTAGCTATATCAGTTGCTGTAACGAAAGTCGTTGATTTGAGTTACACCAAACCATAGACTATTGGAAGGTCAATTCCTAGTTATAAAGTGGTTCTGATTTGGTTTTCATTGCCATTTTTCGTTTTCAATTTCCAGTAAGATAAAATGAATACTGAAATTCTGATTAGCCGTTGCATGAAACGGTGCCTGATCTGGAAGACACTGTTTGCCAAATTCCCATTTATAGGATTGGTCGATCTGTTTATCTTTTAACTTTGTTTACAACATTTATCTGATAGGTAAATTTGCTTAATATGTAACAAAATAGTATCAGTTTGAAGACTCTTATTAGCAGACAAAAACAGTTTCTGATGATCGTCTGCATTGTTTCCATGACAAAAGAAATTGTCACAGAAACAAAACAGATGGACAGATTGATTGATTGATTGATTTATTGCTTGCTTGCTTGCTTGATTGATTGATTGATTGAATTTTTGGTTGGTTGACTAAACGGATCAATTGATTGTTTGATTGATTGATCGAATTGATTGATTGGTTTATTGATTTATTAAACGGATCAATTGATAGATTGATTGACTAATCGAATTGATTGATGAGTTGATTAATGGATTATCGATTGATTGACCGAAAAGTTGATTCCTGACTGACCGATCGACTGACTGACTGATATATTGGTTGAGTCATTGAATAACTTTTTGGACCTCTTGCTGACTGATCAATTAATTGATCGGTTTATTGGTTGTATGGTTTAATGGATTAAGCAAAGAAACATTCGAAGACAAAGAAAAAGAAGAAATACTTAGGTAAGAACGAGTAAAAAGGTAATAAAGAATATTCAAGTCCACACACGTAGTTTCTTCATCTGGGAGCTATTTTGGCGATGGATAGTAGAATGGCATTAACTGTTCACGTTTGTAAGAAAATTAACCGAGTGCAATTTTTAAATTAGTATGCAACGTCTTGTCAAAAGTTTGATTTCTCGATATTCAGTTGAACAGGAGAATATTTTAGAGTTACGAGAAGATTTGTAATGATAGATTACAACCACAAGATAATCAATGAGTTGAAAATACTGAGGTATTCACAAAGGACGAGGTGCAATATGGGCCGATTTTGGCCCCATGTCAGAAATGAATTTTGTTGTCATAAAAAATTAGTTAGGTAACTCTAATTAAAAGAAGTATAATTTTTATTCCTGTACTGATGCTCATTTCTGAGAAAATCTGTCATTTGTAATGTGTGGTAGCAAGCAGGAAATTTGGGCAAAAAAAGGGAGTGGGGAAGAATTTACTAGCGTTTTTTTTCCTCTGGGCTATGCATCGAGTATTTATGAAGTTAAACTATGACAATATTAATTAGTGTTTATGCTCGTGCATATTTGACAATGATGACGTCAGACTACTGAGTACTAAAGGGCAATAACTCAGCCTTTTACAACTAAAATACACACAGAAATAGTCAAAGTAACACCATTGTAAATCAAATATAAAAACTTTTGTAGCATATAATTGATAAATGTTTAAATTGTTATAGGATGTACAACTGTAATAATTACCGAAAAAAAGTAATAATATAAGCGTGGTATATTTGTTGTTGCCATGGCAACAACTTCTAATAACACATTTTTAAAGCATTTAATTAACTTTATTTTTGCAGTATTTCATTTGGGATTTTCTTGATTTGATTTGTAACATCTATTATTGGAAGTATTTAAAGAATATATAATTTACATAATATCTAAAGCGCGTTATGGTTGCCGTTGCCATGGTAACAACCTCAAAACTTTCACATTTCTAAAACATTTTTAACGTATTTCGCAGTATTTCTGCATTTTATTCTTTATTTGACTTGTTTAAACTGTTATATGATGTTTACATGTGATAGTCACAGGTATGTTTTAATATATTAACGTGTTATGATTGACGTTGCCATGGCAACAACTTTCCCTTTGATGTTGGGGATAGGGTTTGGGATCTGATTCAGTCAGTTCCTTAAGTGTAGTTACTCTTTAAATTTTCAATCCTACTCATTTTTTTAGATTATTATTTTTTAGCCGGGCCGCTTAGCGGAATCGGTAGGGCACCTGACTCATAAGTCAGAGGTCCTGGGTTCGAAACCCGGTCTGGCCACATACTTTCGTTTCTCCTTCCGCTGATTCAAGAAGGGCAGTTGTCAGCTACTGGCGAAGTATGTGCCCTTAGAACTGGTTAACCGCTTAGGAGGTCTAAGCCTGCCCAGGAATAGTGTGGTTAGTTTAACTGACCGTCCCGACATGACCGTAGTTGTTTACCGTGGACGTTAAGCAATAAATCAATCAATTTTGTTTAAGTATTTTGTTATGTTTATGCCACAAAATAAAATTTTTAATTCACTTGGGAATACCTTAATTAATACACTGCTGAGGCCATTAATGGGATAAGATTGGACGAATTAACAAAAAAAAAAAAAGACGAAAATAAAATATTGATGATTTATCACTTTTATTAAATTCTTATAGCTTTTGCAAACCGACCCTCATCAAAAATGGATACTGGATACTTACCTATTCTAATTTTGATGATATTTGTCAGCTACATTTTTAGAATAAATGCAACAAGGCAATCCATTATTAGTGTCCTACAGATATGCGACCAGATTAGGGTGTATTATTGTTATTCATCCATCAGCCACACCGTCTTTCTGTCCATTTGTCCGTCCATAAAACCTAGATCATGAGATAACAAGGCAACTGCTTGGTTGCCTGCTCAGTGTGTAAACAAGCAGGGTTTTATCCATTTTCCCCTCTGTTTTCTTGGTCGTCTATGAACCGGCCAGAACGGAGGTTGTCATGGGAACCTGAAGTTACCATTGCCCTACTTTGAGAGAATGATAGCCCACTGATAGACTGAATAGTACCCGAGCAGGTATTCCGAAAATGGATAAAATGATTGATTGTGTTGTCAATAATGACAGACCACTTGCATAAATATACTGTATGGTTCAATATTGCTTAATATGTGTTGTATTGACTGAGGCCCTGCACACTTCGCTTACTTGTTTCCCTCAGGTAAGTAACCAACTTGAACACCTCTGTGACATGTTTTCTCTGCAGACTTCAGTGATTAAACGCCCGCGCCCACATGGTTCATATGGGTCCGCGCATGTTCACATTCGCACGTGTATCGAAGTAGGGAAGAAGAAAGCAGCATTAGAAGAGAGATGGGCTCCGCCTTTCATGCTGTGCCCAAGATAGAGTGGGCCTGTTACCGCCACTGCTCCTGCGGCAACTAGGCTATGAGAAACCTTTACCTTTTTCACTCCTCTGTGCACCTTATGTGCAAAAACGAACTTAAGACTCAGATCTGCCTGTATTTACGGACAGTTCATTCAGACTAGACCCTTCACTTTCGATGACTACATGCGTTACTTTGGACGGGACTGCTTGAATGAATAAGCTCATCTCAGCTTTCGCTTTCCACATATGCTGCTTGGTGCTTTTTCTCAAACTCAACTTCAAACGAAAAAAAGAAAGAAAAAAAAATCACATTCGCCCAAGCATAGCCTAAGTATATTTGATTACCCTCGGTGAGTCCTGATCACCATAGATTCTATTTTCTTTTGTTCCACCCTGCTAAAACGGGGCAATTTGGGAAAATTTGCACCAACACGAGCAAATTTTTCCTTTCAAAGTAGAAACATTTTGGATGTTTATTATAGTTATTATTATTATTATTATTATTCCATAGAATGAAACAGGAAGTCACGAAACTTGTCCCTACGTGTAAAAAAGGCGGACACTACGGTTAATACCCATGCACCCTTTTCAGGCTGCGTACCCTTTTCTAACTTGCTAGCTCTGATTATCCATCGGATTATTTCTAACAAACTTTCAGGTGGACAGTGTGGTTCTATATTCATTACGGCTCCCCTCGGGCAATAAAACTGCTAATCATTTTTTACCCTATATTTATTGCAAAGCTACCTCAAAGCTTGCCTCTTCTCATTGCATTTATAGCTACATTTAAAGAGACTCAAAAGACTTTTGTGATGAGAATTAACACAAGCTCACATCACGACATTTTCTGTAAAACGCCAATGCCTGTCCGACTTACTTTTACATGTAATGCTAACTTAGGTGTAATCACAGCCGCATTGCGTTCATCAGTATGGACAGGAAGAAGAATCCTTGTTCATTCCAGCCACACAGGAACATTTTGTAAAGAGAATGACTCACCCAGAGAAAACGAGCTTCTTACAGTCCTGTTGTGTGTTAGGGTATTATGCGTTTCTGTTTTCGTACGCTTAAGGAAGTCTTTGTGATTGACAATTGGACGGAAAATGATATCAATTTTTTTTCTTATAAAATATTTGTTACCTGAGTACCTGCCAATGAGTTTTCTTTTCAGATTACTCTCTGATCATAGCAAAGTTTTGTGTTACATTAAGGTTGTGGAAATACTGTGACCGACTTGTCCTAGTTGCCCCATTTTACTAAGGACAAGTGAAAAATTTACTTGTCCATAGACAAGTATATTATGCAGTTATATATTACAGATGCCATGTATTCTATATAAATATACATAAATCTCTTTTAAGTCGACTGAATACAACTGCCATATTTTAAATGGAGCTTACTTTTGGAAACAGAGGGTGGCTTCCCTGTTTCTGAAACCCTTTCCTAATAGACGCTACCCTTCACTTCAAGAATTTGCTCCCAGAGGTATCAAATTCTTTCCTTTAAGAGGAGGTCAATGAAAGAGGAAACGAAAAGCTGGTAATTTTGTCGAAATGATGTCACAAAATACTCCCCTTATTTATTCCCCCGAATAACACAGAGATGTAGCTTCTGTTATTTCATTGGTACAAGTTAAGTTTTATTTAGACAAGTAAAGCCTGACCATTTACAATCAGTGCAATTTTTAATTTTTCCACAGCCCTGGTTATATGTGATTGATGTATTTCAGGAGGTACATTTTTTTTCACGAACTTCGTATAATTTTGGTCTTGGGGGGGTGGGGGGGCAGGAGGGAGCGGGTTGCAAACCGTAAACAACCAATTTTTCTTTTTTTCGGGGATGGGGGGGGGGGGCATGAAGGGGCACTATGCATTTCAAAATTATTGGGGGGAAGGGGCAGCCCCCGGCAAACCGTAGACAACCATTGTTTAAAGGGAAGGGGGCAGGAGGGCATGAGGGTTGGGGTGCCATGCATTTACTGATTTACTGGAGGGCCTCCCCACACACACACCTGTTTTCTACGCCTATGTATTTATGTCTTCAGTAATAAGCTGTCCCTTTTCCAGGTAGGTCTTCTTGACATGGTCCTATAGCATTGTTTTGGCGTTAAGTGTGAAGACATTACTTCAACTGCATGGGCCTTGCGAATTTGTGGAAGGTGCGAGGGGCGGTAGACCAGTGGGCTTCATCATGAAAAAAAAAAAAATAAAGATAAAGCCCCAAGTAGGGATCGATCTCTCAACTTAAAAGAAACTTGCTTTATAGAACAGTCGGTTATACCGCTAAGCCAACACGTGATTCTATTTATAGACCGTTATTTTAAAGTATATAAACTTTAACACCAACAGTACTGCAGATAATCGATTTCTCTTCTGCATTTATTTTGTTTTAAACTTATGATAAACAAAAGCAAAATGATAAATAACGCTCATCAATAAAAATTTCCCATACATGTGACAAAACAATCTGATTTAAAACAGTCTGAAGAGGTTACATGTGTACACAACGTGCCGCTTTGATGTAAACAAACCCATCGCCGGTGCCGTAGCTAAAAAGTAGACATGCCGACTTGAGCGATAATTTTTTCGGAAAAGTTAATTTTTGAAACCCAGCGCAGCCAAGACCCAAGTAGATATTTTGAAAGTATGTTTGTTTTATTAAAAGACGCCTTTTGTCAAAATTTTAAGTTGGGTCTCGCCTGCGCTGATACTTTTCGCTGATGTTAAAGTTCGCAAACTGGTCACTTTTTGCTGTTTTGCCCATTTCTAGGATAGATTGAGGCAAAAAATGACGCATTTCTAGGAAGATAGTCAAAAATACATGAACAGATCTTCAAAATATAAGGATTGGCCTGTTTAAAACTGTCTTTATTTTTTCAATTACTCCGTTTTGAAATTTCGCGAAAAAATTGGGCCGTTATCGCACCTTAACGCAACTCGTCCTTTGACCGCTGTATCAATGTTTAAATGGAAGTTCAGTGAAACCTTTCAAGTTTAATAAAGTCATATACAACATTGCATCATATCTTCATATTATAAGCATTTTATCACCTTTGCTCCCATAAGCTCATTTTACAGTGGAGATAGATCAATAGATCAAATAAAAAGATTAGATACCATGAATGTAAATGTCGTACATCAAATTCAGCGTTAAATGGCGGAAATGGTAAACAAAAGCAACGCCAGTTGTGATTATGATTTATTTTTAAGACTTTATTTGTAATGACACTGTGCGTATGGGCCATCGATAACATTACGATTTAAGGTTCTGTTAAACATTAATTTTACAAATCATCACTAGAAAAGCACTGACAAAATACGTTTTGACAAAATAAGTTTTATTTTACTGGCTGTCCCCTTTTTTGTTAACAAACAGAAAGTATTAAAGAATGTCCATTTGAGTACAAAATGTAACGTTTGGCCTAAAAAGCCAAAACAAAACAAAGACGATTTGCTCGGTATGCGACGCCAAAAGATGGTTATACATGTATTATCAACTAAGACAAAAGATGAAAAGGTTGCTACCTCCGGGGTCATTAACTAAAGGCAGTAGGAGAAGACCACATATTATATAAAAGCCCAAATAACATGATTGAGGCTGTGATTAATGGACATGATTTTTTTTATAAATTTAAGAAATCACCTTAGAGGAAAACAACGAATATACAATGTACAGTGGACCCTCTTTACAACGACGGCATTTGTTCCCCGAAAAATTGACGTTAAACTGAATTTGCTGTTATAAAGAATGCATATTAGGAACAATAAAGCCATTTTGTGCAAACCAAAATGACGTTATAAAGAATTTTGCTGTTATAATGAGTGTCGTTGTAAAGAGGGCTGACGGTATTGAAAACAATTCCGGCGAGATTATATATCAAAAAGGTGGTAGACGCCGGACTGTTATATTATTTTTCACTCTTTTTCAGCTTGTAAAAACAAGTACGAGGGTCATCCATGAAGTCTTGCAAACGCCATCATAACTAATTTATTAATTAAGATAAGGTTGTTAAATTATACCATAAACAGCTCATATATATTATACACATACAGTGGACCCTCTTTACAACGACGGCATTTGTTCCCCGAAAAATTGACGTTAAACTGAATTTGCTGTTATAAAGAATGCATATTAGGAACAATAAAGCCATTTTGTGCAAACCAAAATGACGTTATAAAGAATTTTGCTGTTATAATGAGTGCCGTTGTAAAGAGGGCTGACGGTATATGCTAAAAATCACACATATGACGTACTCGACTCAGAACCTAGAGGGTTTTGAATGCAATGGTGTAAGAGATACCGGCGATGAAATTGCACAAACAGGACGCGCTTTACAAGAGGTGAGGGGAAGAAAATCCCCACATGTATGTTTCAAATTCATTCAAATTACAAGAATTTGTGTTCTAAAATGAGTCAGTTATATTTAAGAACTAGAATAAGAGACAGTTATCATTGCACATATTCAAATATATGTAGTTGCTAGGCAACGAAAGATTTTTACAGAATCTAGCAATTTCTTTGCCTCTGATTTTTGAAGTCACCCTCTTACTACATATTCTCGCTTTTTTTATATTTGCTTTGCTCCTAGAACATGGTGATCGTAATATCTTAACATTGGAACCGTATACATTTGCGTACTTTGCTATTTTACGTAACTCCCTGCAAAATTCAGTTAAAGTCAAGCGTGCTGAACTAAGTTAAGGGATCCTAAACAGCTGACTAGAAGCCACGACCGCACTCCTCATGTTAGTATTCTTCCGTCGCCTAGCAACCGCATTTGCAAGATTATGACGTTTCTGGAAATTGTTGACTAGAAAGAAAGAATGATGCAATGAAGAAATGTGGACTGATTGATTCACTTTTGATTATCATTTGGCTAAAACTGCGCCGTTTGCAAGACTTCTTGGATGACCTCCGTAAATACTCTTTGTCGAACATGGCAATGCTGCTTTGGCTTGAAACAGTGCCAAGGCTTTCATTAGAAACCTGTGTAATATATAAGGTGCTGGAAAGCAATAAAAACGTTCTCGAGAGCCAGTTACCGACATTTCCATGGAAAGTTTTAAACGTCCAAGTCCGGTCCACATTGTGTAGGGAAGTTTTTGACATTCAAAAAGTAAAACAGCGAAGCATAGTATATCTAACAGTCCGGCATCACTAGCTTATTGATAAATATTTTGTCGGAGAGTTGCTCAGCTCTGGGCAGGAATATAACCAGAAACAAGTTTCATTATATTTGAACGCTATGGAAACATTAGACCATGAATGCCACCAGTTTTCCCTGCTATAAGATACTCTCTGCTGGTTTTGCAGCATTTTTCCCAAAGAGGAGAGACAAGAACTGCTTTTCAAGTGGACAATTTACAAGATATTTAAATTAGCATGTGACTCGCTCCTGAAGCGGAAAGCGGTGATATAGAATAAGAGTCAAGAATTTCCGTTTTCTCAGAAAATATCCTCTCATCTCAAAGGATAAGAATGAAATATAATTTGCCCTATGAATGATGTACGCTGGGTGCGTTTACGGCCGCCATACGGTATACAGCACCAGCTGCAGTATTTTAAAGAGTTCATTCAAGAGCAGAGAACACATTCAAAACTATGCACATGGACCATAATTTGCAGTTTCGGCTTTTCAAGCCTCATCTGTGACCCTGACAATATCTGGTGACGGAAACCAGAGAGTAGAATACTTTCATAAGGCAGTCAATTTAAATATTCATCAGACAGTGTTTATTTTTTCGTTTCGGTTATTCGTCTCTTTTTTCATGACTTTTGCATGTACATTCCGTTCTCGTTAGTGACCTGTCCTTTTTAAATGTTAGGCATATAGTTTGTATATGTAATATTGGATATCTTATATAGTTTATAAAATATCTAGATTAGGAAATAAGATATCTTATATAGCATATTAGATGCGTAAGGGCTTGCCATATGTTTTGCTTTTACAATCGGGAGTTTTCGTGACGCTTTCGTAACCTAGTTCGTATCTATCGTACTCTCAGCCCGGCGTCCTGTAACCATCGTTTGACCATCGTGTGTACTTTTCGGGTAAACATCTTAATAAAATACTCATCTACGTATAGCCTTCGCATAGCCTTCATTTGTGGTTCGAGGGCCATCTCAGGACCTTTTGTAGGCATCGTACTTTCTTCGGTTGTTGCCCAAGTCCGGGAGCAACTTCGCGCGAAATTCAAAATTTCATATTCGTATGGCCATCGGATGTCAATTTCGGGATAGTGTGAGGCCACCATTACCGAATGGAATGTATGATATGACCGGGCTTCCGTAGCTTCTCTTGATTCAGAGTGTTCTCCCTTGAATTTAAAGCAATAAAGGATACTTATATAGTAAATCCTTTGTAGTTTTTAATTATATGCATAATGTTAATTCATCAATATAATTGTGTATTTAGATGGTGAATTTTAATGCTAGTCATACATCCAGAAGATTGACAGTAATCATCTTTTCTTGTACTCAGTATAGCTTTAAAACTTGAACAATCTTTAATATATTTTAATATTGTATCTTCGTATAATGCAATTTTGGACGGACACTCGGCGCCAGGTTGTGCAACAATGGTTACGTGCTGCTGAGCCACTTGGGGAACGTCGTCAGCAGAACTGAAGCAGAACAGAATATAATGCAATTTTGTTGGACATGGAATTCTGTATTGATACTGTCTGTTTGCGGAGCTGTCCGATTTATAAACCTGGCACAGCTGTATATATTCACACATAACTCAACCTCGAATTTGCCTGTACACAAATATGATTGTCTGTATTTCATTTTATCAAATACAGTAAATAAAATTCAATACGCACCTATGTATATTTGCATTCCTTCAGTCTAGTCTCTCTTTTTACTGCAACTGTATACCTGCTGAAAGGACAATCGACATTTTCTGCAACAAGCGAAATGCGGCTACGCAGGCTGGTCTAAGATCAAAGTGTTTGAAAGAATTCAATATGCAAATACACAGATGCGTATTGGCATTGTATAATATTTGACAAATATCGACCGGCTCTGCATTGCTCAAACTATTGGTATTTGCATTTTCATGGCTGAAGTTTCACCCTTATTATGAAAAAATCTGGCGTAAGGCATATGCAAACTGAGCATGGCAAGATAACGCGTGAACATTCCGGTTAGAAACGTTGTTATCTACATATCAGATTTGAGAAAGTATATATTGTGACACGCGGTGGTCGACTATTGTACAGAAAGTCACGGGTTTGAACCCGGCAGTGGTTACAAAACTCTCTTTCTGTCACCCCAGCAGTAAATGAGTACATTTTTTGAATTAGGAAAGAATAAAAGTAACAAAAGGAGTAGTATAGGCTTTGCCATTCATATCATGGGCCCTAACATCAACTGCCCTACCTTTACCTTTCATTCTTCACCTTTTGTATTGTTGCAAAGAATAAACACTGATTTCCGAAGTTGGAAAGGCAATTTGATAAGAAAAAATGATCTTTATTGAGGCCTACTGCAAATGCTATGGGATTAATTTTCACACTAATAAAGATAGTCAGAGTATTCTCCCTTGAAAAAAAAACCCAATGCATATTCAGTTGAGGCTATGAAGAGAAATTCTCGCAATAAAGAAGATGGAGCGGAGGGGTCTTAATTGTGAAGTTTTATTTTTGTTTATAGTAAAAGGCGTTGGGGGACGCCCCCTTAAGAAAACTTCTTTGCCATTTTTTTTACGAAACTCCCTGATCGTATTCAGAATACGCTTTTCTATTGTAGGAAACAAAGTTGTCAACAAATATGGCACTTAAATCTGGAAATAAGTAGGTTTTTAACATACATGATTTATCAGGAATAGCCGAAGTGCAGGCGTTTTGTCCCATATGGGGACCGAATAGATTTTAATACATGCAAATAAAAAATTTTCGCGACAGAGTAAACGTCCTTAGACTTTATCTTGCAAACAGATTGTCGCAAAGTATTAAGTTCTCTCGGCAAGATCAACTGCAAGAAAATATTCAGTCATCCTGTCTGACAGAAAACTGCACAAAACGTTCAAATTCATGATGAAAAGCTACAAGTAGATGTACTTCTTCGAAGTGTCTGTCGATAAGGAGTCCTACACTCTGACATATTCAAATCAACTAGAGCAAGTGAGCAGGAGCTCACAGATAACCCCGGTCAGCGCCACCGCCTTCAGGAAATAAACTTTACATGTCCATGCAGTCGCATATCACTGGGTTCCACCTCGAGATTTCATAATAAGCAAGAAATACAAACTTAAAGTTCACTTTTAACACAAATGGTATATAAATTTCAAAGTCTGTGACCTTGACCTACAGTTAGCAGCAGCCAGATGCTGTCAACAGAACTTTCAACCTTGCAGTAAACCTAGTCACACATCAAAAGGTTTCATTCAAGAAAACTAAAAATATACTGAAAGGATTTAAAAACTTCCACTTCTTATTGCTGGTTGCTGATCTGTTCTATCACAACAGTGTTGAATATCAAAGGGGAGGGGGGTATCAATAAGGTGGGTTTTCTGCATCCTACCAAAGTTTTCTTTTTTAACTGATGGTATACTCCAATGTGTCTAGTTTATTGAACCATATGTGACTTTGGTCGGAAAGCCCTACTTACTGAGCTATGGGTCCACAGAAGTGGGTGGGGTAAACCAACATGGTTTTAGCCTGCCTTGTAAAAACATTCTCATTTGGTAGAAGATTACAACAGACAGACAGAATTTGATTAAATGATTAATAGAACATCTACAATATATTTCCATATCATTTTCTTTGGTTTATTTGAACATATAATTTTATTGTCCAAAAAAACTCTCTTTGACGTTCAGCATTTTTTTTATATTTTTGTCCTCAATTTTCAATATATCTTGGCATTATTGTTAAATAAACAGACCAGTTATCCTCAAACTCATGTCAAGGAAGCACCTTGACCAGGACATTCGGATGATGTAACCAGAATTTCACAATGACCTAGTTTTCATGGTTGACTGAACACATAAACATGCTTGGAAGATGGTTTTCTTTCAATTTTGACCTAGAATTATGAAACTATGGTCAAATTACTATTTTAACTGCTATATTATGCCCCATGTCCCCGCCACTAAAGGTGAGGGAATACATATTGGCTTCAGTGTGTAACTCTTTGGCATCTGCATCTGTGTCTGTGTCACATACTAAGTCCTTCTGTGACCTTGAAAACAAGGTCAAGGTCATCAAAATCTGACCTTGACCTTGTTTCCAAGGTCAAAGAAGGACTTAATATGTGACACAGACACAGATGCAGACGACAAGGAGATCCGAACTGAAGCCAATATGTATCCTCTCACCTTTATTGGCGGGGGTATAGGGCAAAATATAGCAGTTAAAATAGTAATTTGACCAAAGTTTTGTAATTCTAGGTCAAAATTGAATGAAAAACCATCTTGCAAGTAAGTTTATGTGTTCAGTCAACCATGAAAACTAGGTCATTGTGAAATTCTGGTCACATCATCCGAATGTCCTGGTCAAGGTGCTTCCTTGACATGAGTTTGAGGATAACTGGTCTGTTAATTTAACAATAATGCCAAGAAATATTGAAAATTGAGGACAAAAATATCAAAAAATGCTTATATCAAAGGAAGTCTTTTTTGACAACATATGTTCAAATTAAACCAAAGAAAATGATATGGAAATATATTTTAAATGTTCTGTTAATCATTTAATCAAATTCTGTCTGTCTGTTGTAATCTTCTACCAAATGAGAATGTTTTTACAAGACAGGCTAAAACCATATTGGATTACCCCACCCACTTTTGTGGACCCATAGCTCAGTAAGTAGGGCTTTCCGACCAAAGTCACATATGGTTCAATAAACTAGACACATTAGAGTATACCATCATTTAAAAAAGGAAAACTTTGGTAGGTTGCAGAAAACCCACCTTATTGATACCCCCCCCCCCCTTATCAAATTGCTTATCAAATTTAAAGATTACGCAGTTAATTCGTGTCATATTCTTAAATGACGTCAGTAAAAAGCGTTACGTCACTGAAATGCACAAGGCGATGCCGGCGTTATCTTATGCAACACTCTTTTCGACCATTCCTTACTGTCAAAATTATGTGACGTCGTCTACGTTGATTTGCAAGTATCATTGCGGATGATACCGTCACGCAAAGCCTATAACGGAGACGGCGTCGACGTTTGTTAACTTCATGACCTCTCTTATTTAATCTCGGTTAGGTGCTTTTTTGACGGTCTTTTGAACTTCTTGTAAACACTGCACGTCGTCTGAGATTTTAAATTGCCCTAATTACCACAAAATTGTCACGCGACGTCACTTTTTGAAATTTCAGCATGTATCTTGCCCAAAACTCTGCGCCTGTTTGCGATATTTAGTCAGTGTAGGCAACATAAAGCCACAGACCGAGTTCAAACTTGTAAAATTCAATTTGATATTGTACGAGAAATGTTTCATCAGAAAACTGTATACATGAAGCTATTCATCCTTATGCAAACGGCATAAGAACACGAGGAGCACGTGCTTTTTTCCTGACCGATTCGGTTAAACGATTTCAGGTTCGCTATATTGATATAATCAGGGATAAGAGAATATATATGTTGTAAAATTTTGGTGGACGTAGCTGCATTCATTTTTGATATATTCAAAATTAATGGGTGGAAGTTTTTAAATCCTTTCAGTATATAAGCAAACAGAGACAACCTAATACAAAACTTTAAAGTCTCCATAGTCCTATAAGTGATAAAAACGTCTAAACGCAAATCGTTTAGAAAAGCGCTTCAGTCTTCACGTTTGGTGATAAAATATGGGATGTTGGGGATATATTGATCCATACACCTGGCAACACGTATGGAGAACGCGTTTTTGAAAGACGACAATTCGTTCTACAAAATACAGGTTGAATCGACTGCCTAATTCAAATTAAGAAATTATAGTATGCTTTTTTCTGGTTTCGTTACCAGATATTGTCAGGGTCACTGACGAGGCTTTATTAGCCGAAACTACGTAGTCTGGCCCATGTTCCTACTTCTGTATGTATTCTCTGCTCTTGAAGGAACTTTTTAAGATTTTAATTTTCCTTTCCTGGTTTCACGTTGAGCGATGTAATATTAACAAAAGCGGCACTGTGAATGAGACGCCACTGCTGTACATTGTATTTATACCATTTTTTCATTGTTTATGAAATCGAAAGAAGGTCATTTTAGTTGGCAACTAAAATGAATCAAATCAATTTTCAAACCCTTTTTATGTGAAAATCAGTGATGTTTAATTGGTTTAAAGTTGGCCAATCGCTGTGATTTACAATGGCGAAACTATGGCGAGAAGCTTGCAGCGATACCTCACGATAAAACTTTTCATGTTGATAGAGCAATGGGGCCTTTAACACTAATGTTATATAAATTTCCAAGTCTGTGACCTTGCCTTTAGGCTTTCAGCAGCATCCAGCTGACGCAAACTAATATGTATCCTTCCTGTAGTATCACTAAGCACATCTAACAAATTCTAATAAAAGCTGTCAAAAATACAACAAATGCAAAATCTTAACATAAAACTTTAACACAAATGTTGTACAAATTCGTAAGTCTGAGACCTTGACCTTAGGCCTGCAGCAGCATCCAGGTGATGCAAACTGATCAGTATCCACCTTGTAGTAACACTAAGCACATATCAACAAGTTCGTTCTAGTAAAGGCTTTCAGGAAAACAGAGCAAAAACAAAAAACTTAGCGCAAAACTTTACCGCAACTGTTATACAAATTTCTAGTGTTAACCTTGACCTTTGGCCAGCAGTAGCATAAGGTGATGTACATTGATCAGTATCAATCCTGTGGTAACACTAAACACTTATGAACAAACTTTGGATAGCATAAGCAAAAGAAGAAAAAACTTTATGCAAAACTTTAACGCAAATGTTAATTTACGTAAAGACGAACGAATGAACTAACGAACGAACAAACAGACGGACAAACGGACGGAAAGACGAAAAAGTATATACCCCTCAACATACTTAGTATGCTGGGGTATAATAATACTTTACTCATAAAAGCATGGGCGTTTTGCGACGCATGGGCGTTTTACCCCACCTTACCCTACTCTACAATTCTTGTACAAGCTAAAGCGAATAAGGAAAGAATGTAGACTTACTTCGGCTTGATGCTCGTTCGAATGACTGTCTGGCCTTCTGTCCGCAAACGTCATCGTTTGTCCGTACGTCTACACAGGAGATGAATCTGTTGACTGAAAAAGGATTTTTTTCGCAATATTGGGTTGTGCACATATTGCAGAGAGCTGCTGTAGGCGCTTGAACTGACCAATAACATTGTTCGGGGATATAGCTTGCATTTGCACGTACATAAAAGCAGACTAAAATATTACGTGAATTGGTCAGCTTTGAGCAGCTTCCGAGTAAAGATATATCTTTTAGCTTCGTAGTGTATCTTTTTTTAAGACACTGCTTGTTTTTTGTACGGACCAGTCACTCTGATGACCTGTTCATTTACAAGGCCAGGCATGTAGTTGGGGTCGTAGTGTTTTACAGACACACTTTCTAGTTACAATATGTATCCCATAATAAAGACATCAGTATTGGAACATACAAATTATAATTGTCGCACTTGTATTACAGGCTGAGCAAACTCTTTTGCCACGGGACTTTAGATCTGACTCAAAATCAATCCTTGACTATATACTTGTTGATGAGTATAATCCTTAAGGTAATAATTCTGGTAGTTGTTATGGTAGTAAACAAATTACAACTGTTTGAATCAGTATGTAACCCTTGACAAGAGTTTGACTACTACTCAAGGTCAATTCAACAGGAGAAAAATAATTAAGACTTGCGGATTTTGGTTGGTTGATTTGATGCTTAGCGTCCACGGTAAACAGCTAAGGTCATGTCGGGACGGTCAGATAACCTAAGCACACTATTCCTGGGCTGCCTTAGACCTCCTAAGCGGTTAAGCCCCTATCTCACTGGGATGCGACAGTTTGCGACTGATTGCGAATTGCATTCGCGGATGAGTCTCAAAACTGTCTTGAAACGTTCGCGGGGATTCGCAATATGCTCGCGTTAGTCGCAAACTGGCGCAAACGGTTCGCATTGTCGCACAAAAAAGTTTTACAAGTAAAACTTTTTTGTGCGACAAAATTTCTCGCAATATCGTCGTAACATAGTCTCAAAGTCATCGCGGGTGTCGCGAACACGTCGCGGACCCATCGCAATTTAATTTCCGGCGAGTCGCAATGACCGTGAACACGAACAATTTGCGAAATAAATAAGACTATATTGCGAACAAATTGCGACATAAATAAGACACTTCCGCGACTAAATTGCGAGCAAATAAAACTGAGTAACTTTCACGCGAACGTCGTGAGACATTCGTACGAATATCTTACGACTATCGTGCGAGTGTCTTAAATTACTCGCAATGTCGCAAAAGTGTCGTGAATGGTTCGTATTTTCGTCCCACGTGACTCGGACAATTATGTTTCTCGCAAACAGTTTGCACTCATTCAGTTCCAACATGGGCATCATGCCAGCAAAGGTCAGAAAAGGGAGAGGTAGGGGTAGGGCTGCCACTGCACCCGGCCATCAAGCCACAACACAGGAAGCCGAAACAGTCCCAGCTCCTGTTCCCTCCGACGACGAGAGCTCCCACGGTTTCTCTGACGGGTGAAACAAGGAAGAAAAAGAAACTGGGCATTGAGAGTGAGAAACAGTACCCATGGATGCCCTCCAGAATGTACTGGCTGAGTTCTGGCTGAACCGCCCCATATTTTATGATAAAACACAATATCCATCTTTCTGAAGTCAAATGATTAATAAAAAATTGCTGGAATATCAATACGTTCTCATTTTCTCGCAAAATCATCGTACGACTGTTGCACGACCTTCGCACGACATTCGTGCGACGTTCGCGAGAGTATCGTGACACAGTCGCATGAGAGAAATAATCGCAATTTTATTGTGCGAACGTCGCACGATTGTCTCACGAACGTCGCGCGACGTGTGTGCGAACTCCAGGCGAATTTGGGCAAGATTCGTGAGATAATCGTACGACATTCGTGCAACATTCGCGCGACACTCGCAAATATGTCGTAATTACCATTTCAGTGAGACCCAAATATGAAAAATGTCGCAAAGCCGCGGATTTTATCGCAAATCTTTGTCTCAAACTAGTCGCCAGTTGTCGCATCCCAGTGAGATACTAGCTTTAACCAGTACTAAGTGCACATACTTTCGCCAGTAACTGACAACTGCCCTTCTTGAATCAGCGGAAGGAGAAACGAAAGGATGTAGCCAGACCGGTTTACGAATCCGGGACCTCTGACTTATGAGTAAGGTGCCCTACCGATTGCGCTACGCGGCCCGGCAGGATTTGTGGAAACATAATATATAAATACCTCGTAAAGATGTTTAATAGTCATCAATTTACAGCCTATTCACTGTAGAAGTCTGACACACATATCGTCAAATTAGACCATCAAATTACATGCATGTGAAAATGCAAGTAACTGAAATTTGTCAAGTTTCTTACGATAAAAAGGCAGAGATAGAGCAGAAAATTGGTCCAAAATATTGAACCACTATGAATTTGTTACTTGAGTAATATAAGTAACGTTCAGTAACAACATATAATAAACAATGCAACTATAAGGGTATATCACTGAAACATTTGATTCTTCTCATGCGATTAAAGTTTATAGTGCCCTAATGGGCTGTAATGCTGTAACATTGTAATTTTTGATTGTAAAGATGGTCTATCAAGGATATATTGTAACCTGTGTAACATCAGGGTAACTCAGACAGAACATCATAGTCACATATGAATAACATCAAATATGGTATCTACAATTAACGATTTAACCATATACATGGGCTGTAACACTGTAATATTGCAATAATGTATTTTATATTAACGTTTTACCCTACTACGTGGGCTGTAACGATGTAACATTGTAACATTGGATTTGGGAGAGGGCATATCGAGAATGCGCTGTAACTCTTGTGACATCAGTGTAACGACCAAAGAACATCACTGTCACAAAAAAGACACATAAAATTCTCAAAATATATTTTAAGATTCTGGTGCCCAGATGTGCTGTAATCCAATGTTACAATGTTACAGCGTTACAGCCCATCAGCGCACTAAAAAGGTAAAATGTATGATAGGAATTTTATGTTTCTCAGTATTAACAGTGAAGTTCCTTGATTGTTACACTGATGTTACAAGTGTTACAGCGCTTTCTCGATAGACCCACTCCATAAATCCATAGCTACAATGTTACAGCGTTACAGCCCATCAGAGCACTAAAACATAAAATATATGGTAAGAAGTTTATGTTTCTCAGTTGTAACTGTGAAGTTCCTTGATAGTTACGCTTATGTTACATGAGTTACAGCGCTTTCTTGATAGGCCCACTCCACAAATCCAATGTTACAATGTTACAGCGTTACAGCCCATCAGGGCACTAAAAAGGTAAAATATATGGAAAGAAGTTTATGTTTCTCAGTTGTAACTGTGAAGTTCCTTGATAGTTACGCTTATGTTACAAGAGTTACAAGGCTTTTTCGATTGGCCTCCTCCACAAGCCCAATGTTACAATGTTACAGCGTTACAGCCCAAAAGAGCACTAAAAACAAAAAATATAGGATAAGAATTATATGTTTCTTAGTTCTAACTGTGAAGTTCCTTGATTGTTACACTGATGTTACAGATTTACAGCGCTTTCTCGATAGGCCCACTCCACAAACCCAATGTTACAATGTTACAGAGTTACAGCCCATCAGGGCACTAAAACATAAAAAAATATGATAAGAATTTTATGCGTCTCAGTTGTAACTGTGAAGTTCCTTGATTGTTACACTGATGTTACAAGTGTTACAGGGCTTTCTCGATAGGCCCACTCCACAAATCCAATGTTACAATGTGACATTGTTACAGCCTATCAGGGCACTAAAACATAGAATATATGATAAGAATGTTATGCCTCAGTTGTAACTGTGAAGTTCCTTGATTGTAACACTGATGTTACAAGAGTTACAGCACATTCTCGATAGGTGCCCACCACAAATCCACTGTCACAATGTTACAGAGTTACAGTCCATCAGGGAACTAAAAACATAAAATATATGATAAGAATTTTAAATTATGTTTCTCAGTTGTAACTGTGAAGTTCCTTGATTGTTACACTGGTGTTACATGAGTTACAGCGCTTTCTTGATAGGCCCACTCCACAAATCCAATAATACAATGTTACAGCGTTACAGCCAATCAGGGCACTAAAAAGGTAAAATATATGGAAAGAATTTTATGTTTCTAAGTTGTAACAGTGAAGTTCCTTGATTGTTACACTGATGTTTCAAGAGTTACAGCGCATTCTTGATAGGCCCACACCACAAATTCAATGTAACAATGTTACAGCGTTACAGCTCATCAAAGGTCTTAAAACATAAAATATATAATAAGAATTTTATGTTTCTCCGTTGTAACTGTGAAGTTCCTTGATTGTTACACTGATGTTACAAGAGTTACAGCGCTTTCTCGATAGGCCCCCTCCATAAATCCAATGTTACACTGTTACAGCGTTACAGCGCATCAGGGCACTAAAAAGGTAAAATGTGTTATAATAATTTTATGTTTCTCAGTTGTAATAGTGATGTTCCTTGATTGTTACACGTATGTTTCAAGGTTTACAGTGCTTTCTCGATAGGCCCACTCCACAAATCCAATGTTACAATGTTACAGCGTTACAGCCCATCAGAGCACTAAAAACATAAAATGTATGATATGAATTATATGTTTCTCAGTTGTAACTGTGAAGTTCCTTGATTGTTACACTGATGTTACACGAGTTACAGCGCTTTTTCGATAGGCTTCCTCCACAAACCCAATGTTACAATGTTACAGCGTCGCAGCCCAACAGAGCACTAAAACATATTAAAATATATGATAAGAATTATATGTTTCTCAGTTGTAACTGTGAAGTTCCTTGATTGTTACACTGATGTTACAAGAGTTACAGCGCTTTTTCGATAGGCCTCCTCCACAAACCCAATGTTACAATGTTACAGCATTACAGCCCAAGAGAGCACTAAAAACATAAAATATATGATTATAATTTTATGTTTCTCAGTTGTAACTGTGAAGTTCCTTGATTGTTACACTGATGTTTCAAGGGTTACAGCGCTTTCTCGATAGGCCCACTCCACAAATCCAATGTTACAATGTTACAGCGTTACAGCCCATCAGGGCATTAAAACATAAAATGTATGATAAGAATGTTATGTCTCAGGTGTAACTGTGAAATTCCTTGATTGTTACACTGATGTTATAAGAGTTACAGCGCATTCTCGATAGGTGACCTCCACTAAACCAATGTTACAATGTTACAGAGTTACGGCCCATCAGGGAACTAAAACCATAAAATGTATGATAAGAATTTTATTTTTCTCAGTTGTAACTTTGAAGTTTCTTGATAGTTACACTAATGTTACAAGGGTAACAGCGCTTTCTTGAGAGGCCCACTCCACAAATCCAATGTTACAATGTTACAGCGTTAAGGCCCACCAGGGCACAAAAACATAGAATATATGATAAGAATCATATGTTTCTCCGTTGTAACTATGAAGTTCCTTGATTGTTACACTGATGTTACAAGAGTTACAGCGCTTTCTCGATAGGTCCACTCCACAAATCCAATGTTACAATGTTACAGCGTTACAGCCCATCAGGGCTCTAAAACATAAAACATATGATAAGATTTTTTTTGTTTCTCCGTTGTAACTGTAAAGTTCTTTAATTGTCACATTGATGTTATAATGGTTACAGTATATCTAGTAAGGGTATTGGCAATATAACCTGTAAGAGTAAGCTTAATGTGTCTTATATTACTTGAAGTGGGTAACATGATCTAGTATGGCCTGTAAGAGTAAGTTTAATGTGCATTATATTGCCTGAAATGGGTAACATGATCTAGTTACGGCAAGTTACCGGTGTTACTCTGGTAACAAATTCAATGGTACTCAACGATTTGTACCAATTTTGTGCGCTAGATGAAAAGGCAGGTGTAATATTGTGACATTTACGAAACAACTTTACGTGACTGCATATAATAATCATTTGCATTCACCATGAGCTCTTAACAGCTGAGATAGACCTTAAGATTAAATAAAAAGATTAGGTAGATATAGTGTTTAAGATTTAATTGACAGGTTAAAATGATACAAACCATGCTATCTATTTACCAGATTTGATGAAACTATAATCTAAAATAGTTCCTTCAAAATAAGGGAACACAAACGCCTTATCATTTGAAAAGACAATCACGCGACAGACAGCATAACAAACATCCTTCAGTTTAGACGCAGCATTTATCTGGACTAGACTGCATTCAGAAGTAAGTAAATATAAATATATTCAGATTTTATTGCTAATACACCTTTTTTCAAAATATTTAGGGTATGTATCAACATTTTTAATGAATGGAAGCTAGCTTTAACAAATATCTTCGAATGAATCTTGTATGAATGATATTGGATTGGGGCATAACAGTTAACAGTTACACAGTATGGGCCCATTTGTTTAAAGCATCGTTAGCTTAAGTCTTTCAGTAAACACAAAATTATTTCTGTTGATATTTTTGCTGAACGAATTTAAAAAGCTTTTGCAGTGTAAAGTTCATCTCATTTGTCAAAAAAATGTTTTTGTTTTTTTTTCATATCTTTTGTTTTGATCTACTGGGTCCTAATAAACAAATACATAATCCAAAATGGTTTTTATACATGTTTTATGTTTTATTATTAGGATTAGGTAGGTTTTATAATCGACCTGAGGTTTGGTTTTCAGTTTTTGCCTCAGTTTATGCTACTGTGAGGTTCACTGAGGAAGCGACTGCTGCAGTTTCTGTTGTTTTCTTGCACTTTGTCACCTGTATAGCTGTCTACCGTTCTTTCTATCTAGTTTTGAGGTTTCCTATCCAGTATTATCTGATGTGGTTCCTCACTTTCATTTGGTCCGGAGCCGGTTAATCAGTACTCGTCTAGCAATGTTGTCTTCTGGATTGCATCCTAGTTTGCTTTCGTTTTTTGTATCTTATTATACAATATCGGTTAACATATACATTTGCTATGTTTTTGTTGTCGATCCTAACACTTTAATTCATCGTATTTCTGATTGGCATTATTTAAGTTATGTTGAGCCATTGCAGGAGCTATGGTCAATGATTTGATGGCCTATAACGGGCCCTTCTGTTGGTCTAAATTATTTAGTTCAATAAAGATAGCTGAGTTGCCACCTATTTGGGAAAGAGCTGCTGACTCGGCTTATCACTTGTAATTTATTGTTTGTTGGGGTGTCTTTGTCAATCTTTGCCTTTGATGTTCGGGATAGGGTTTGGGATCTGATTCAGTCAGTTCCTGAAGTGTAGTTCATCTTTAAATTTAAGCTCCTCAAACTTTTGTAATTTATCACTAACCGTTTATAGGCGATACTTAAGGTTTGATTCCTCAGTGTTATTGTATCTTTTTATGCCCCCAACTTCGAAGAAGTTGAGGGGGCATATTGGTTTGGGCCTGACCGTCCGCCCGTCCTTCCGTCCGTCCGTACGTACATAACACTTCATTTACTCAAGAAGCATACTTGCTGGGGTCTTGAAACTTCATAGATAGGAAGAGTATGAAAAACCAGTAGAAACGTTTTGTTTTTCTTGTCCACCAGCCTTGAACTCGCAGAGTTATGCCGCTTTTTCAAAAAATTAAATGAAAGTTTGTTCCCAAAATCCTGGTAATACCGTTTGAGCTAGGATGCTCATATTTGGCATCCTGCTAAGGGGCTGAGGTGTAGATCACCTTATTAACTGTCGGGCAAATGCCGTTAAAAATGGCATAGTTATTCCCTTTTGTTGAATTTGGCATTTTACCAACTTTCGAACCGTTTGATCTAGAACCCTATTTTTTAGCATACTATTAGTATTTGATATGCTGATTATTCTAATGTTAATTTCTTTATGATGCATTCATTATAGACAGAGTTATTCCCCTTTTCTAATCTGTATAAAACATAATTATGAATGGTCTATTATCTCAAGAGTAATAACTGCTTGGGCCTTGTTATTTATAAAACGGACAGACCATAAAAAATGAGCAGACCCATATTTTTTTTTCTTTTCCGTCTGTCATGTACTTACAGAATTATGCCCCTTTTTCGAAAAATTACATATAAGTTGTTTCCGAAATCCTGGGAATACTGTTTAAGATAGGATGCTAATATTTGGAATACTGCTAGGGGCTAAGGTGTAGATCACCTGATTAATGTTTGGGCAAATTCTGTTTAAATGACTTAGTTATGCCCCTTTGTTGAATATGGCATTTTTCCAACTTTTGACCAACCATTGGATCTAGAACCCTTATTTTGGTACGCTATTAGTATTTGATGTGCTAATCATTCTGATGTTAATTGCCTTATGATGCATTCATTATTGACAGAGTTATTCCTCTTTTTTTGTCTGTATAAAACATAATTGTGGGAGGTCTATTTCTCAAGAACAAAAACTGCTTGGACCTTGGTATTTATAAAATGCATAGACCCTAAAAATGAGTAAAACATATTTTTTTTCTTTTCCGCCTGTCGTGTACTTACAGAATTATGCCTCTTTTTTAAAAAATTACATGAAAGTTTGTTTCCAAAATCCTGGGAATACCGTTTGAGCTAGGGTGCTCATATTTGGCATACTGCTAGGGGCTAAGGTATAGATTACCTGATTAAGTTTGACAAATTCAGTCAAAAAATGACCGAGTTAAGCCCCTTTGTTGAATTTGGCATTTTTCCGTCTTTTGAACCGTTTGAGCTAGAACCCTAATTTTGGTATATTATTAGTATTGGATATGCTGATCATTCTGATGTTATTGCTTTATGGTGCATTCATTATTGACAGAGTTATTCCCCTTTTCTCATCTGTATTAGACATAATGATGGGTGCTCTATTTCTCAAGAACTATAACTGCTGGGGCCTTGGTATTTCTAAAATGGATAGACCATAAAAAAACGAGCAGACCCATATTTTTTTTTTCTTTTCCGTGTGTGACGTAATTACACAATTATGCCCCTTTCTTGAAAAATTACATGAAAGTTTGTTCCCAAAATCCGGGAAATACCGTTTGAGCTAGGATGCTCATATTTGGCATACTGCTAGGGGCTAAGGTATAGATCATCTGATTAACTTTTGGGCAAATTCTGTCATAAAATATGAAGTTATGCTAGACATCTTTATTGGCAAGCATATGGTTTGGGGCATAGTGTTTCACAAACACACTTCTCGTTGTCTTTATTACTATTTACGTTTATCTGTAATATGAATTGCAGTTTCTAGTTGAGATGAAATAGCTGAATGACCACGAGTCGGGAAAAGAACAATTAGTTCGCCTGCGTGAGCCGAAGTCAGTTTTTGCATATTACCTCCGCCCTTTTTAGCTCACCCGAGCGGAAGGCTTAAAGGCGAGCTTACAGTATAGGCAGGCTTCCGTCGTCCGTCGTCGTCCTTCGTCGTAGGTTGGTAACATTTTCAGACATCTACTCCTCAGAAACCACTGGGCCGATAAAAGCCAAATTTAACAAGGAACCTTAACAGGATGGCGGAACGAAAGTTATATATTTAGCCCAGGTCACATGACCAAGATGGCCGCCATTCCCGTATATGTTAAAAACTTCTGCCCAGAACTACTAGGCCGAAACTGAAACTGGTTATGTAGCATTTTGTACTCTAACACTTCAAAGTTTACAAAAATAATGACCTTGGGTTGACATTGGCCTATTTTATGTTAAGGTCAAATTGGTCCCTCAGGTTTTAAATGGAAAAAGCAAAGCTAAAAAGTGCAATTTTTGTTGCTTTTGTGCTCTGTGTAGGGGGTTCAGATGACGTAACGTCATCGCGTAATTTACTAGTTGCGCGCTAAAAATACCCCCTTTTTACCACGTTGTATTGCTGTAGTTTAAAATAATTTTGTCATTATTTTTATGAAGAATAATGAAAACAGCCTTCTTTTTTAATTATAGGGCATTTTCAGTGCCAAAAAATCTGTTTTACATTTAAAATAACGTTTGATAACCACTGACCACCGTCGAGTTTCCTTTAACGTCATTATGACGTGGTCGCATTTTCCCGATTGTTTACACCATTTCCGCGTCAACGTGTTAGCGTGATAAGTCAGACTGACCAATCAAATGAATTCTGAGATTGTGACCTTTAAGAGGTTGATTGCCTCGGTAAAATCCGATCGTTAACAAGAAAACTAGAGCAATTTGACTGAAATAAGCCGAATTTTAACAGGTAAATAACTGCTTTGCAAAACCGAGGCACTCAGATTTGAATTCTCTGACCTATAATCCACAAAAACCATTTCAGCTCTATGCCATGACCTATTTTACATGCCGCGGAAATCATTGTTTGGAGAGATGGTATCGGCGATATTAATGACGTTTCTCCACCCGCCGTTACGCTAAATTTGACGTCAGGATTTTTCATCACTTAATCGAGGGCTTCCCCGAAACTATGATTATGCGGTCGATATTTATTGTGTTAAGCAAATTTAATCCAGTCAGTTTTGAACTAAATTATTGTGTTTTGCTGTCTTCCATACATTTTTAAATTCAAAGCAAAGGAAAGCGAAAGTGAAAGTATCTGTAAAATTTATTATTTACCGTAAATCAACTTTGGTCGGCGTTAATCAGTATTATTTGGCATTTTCCCAGCATGAAAATTATGTAAACACATAAATATAAACATATATTCAATTGTCATAAAATTCATATTCTCATATCATTTTCTGTCACAATTCAAAAGATTTTATTCCAAGTATATCAAAAGTATCGCAGTCGACAATTAAAGATCAGCATACATTTAAGGAGTACTCGTAGCTCAGAGGATTTAGCACTGAGCTAGCGGTTTGATTCTCGCTGTAGGCAAAACTCTTTTCAATCGTAAATAGGGTTCCATTGCACACATCCTTTCATTTTTTTTCTTGTCGTCCTCATATGACTGAATGCTCTTGAAAAAAGCGTAAATTCCGTCATTTAATCTATCTCCCATATTATAAAACCCACAGAAATATCAAAGAATGCCGACATAATAGTGCCTTTGTATTGGTCAAACAGTACAAAGCCAAGATGAATATCAACTTGGAGTTTATTTTCTTTTGTCAGTCCTAAATGAACTTGTTATTTAAATTTGTATATTTATTTTTTTTGGTACCATCAATTTCCGTTATCGCACTAGTCTGCTGCGGCCGCTGCTAAAGTTGGACTTTGCACCTTAAAGTCTCCATAGTACTTTCTACTCACAGTGATAGAACGTCTAAATCAACCTTCACGTTTGGTAATAAATGAGAATGTGGGTTTATGAGCATATATACTGAATCACATAACTGTTGCAAAGAGTAAGGGAAACAATGTGTTTGGATAACCAAATTTAGTGCTACAGATGCAGCTTTCCATATTCGACTTTTTTAATGTCTCTTATCCTCAAGAAGGCTGAAATAAAAAAAAAAATGATGGGAAAATAGCTCTTCCTTTCCTGGTTCCCCGTCAAACTTTGCAATATTATGAAAAAGCGCGCCAGGTTTGTACGCTGTATTTTTACCGTTTATTGGAAGAAGATCATTTTAGTTGCCAATTTATAGTACCCGGACGATTTTAAGTGAAACTTAACGATGTTTTATTTGTTTAAACTATATCAGGGTCATTTACAATAATGAATCTTTAGGAAGAAGCTTGCAGCGATAACTCACAATAAAAGATCATACAAATAAAGGGTCTTTAAGTTACTTACTGATCAGCTGACAAACATTGTCAACTGGTCAGCCAAAAATAAATCATGAAAGGAACGTTCTATGGTCTGTGAAAATATTTCAAGGATTTATATCAGGTCTTCTTTACTAAGAATGAATTTTGAAAGATCTTCTGGAAACAAGGCAGACATTAAAGAAACGGGTACACTGCTAAAATAAATGGTAGATTTTACGGTAAAATAACTGGCAACCAGCTGCCAGTCCTTTTACCGTTATTTTACGGGCGCCCGTAAAAATGGCAGGAATCATCAAGCAGAGTGGGACAGAAAAGAGCAGATGTCGTTTTGGTAAGATAGCCCCTCAACAATACAAAGTTATTTTAGGGTGCGCCAAGTTAACATAAAACTTCCGTTTCGTGATTTCCAATAATGTCTTACAGGCAAAAACCCGTAAAAATAACGGGAAAAGGACTGGCAGCCGGTTTCCAGTTATTCTACCGTAAAATCTACAGTATTTTTTTACAGTGTACAAGAGACTTGGTTTCATTGAGTCAGTTCAAGTGCAGAAATTTACCGTTGCAACACTGACAATGCCCCCCCTCCAGCACCCCGGCTTCGGCGGAACTATTTTCGAACTGACTCAGAATGAGTCCAATGATCCCATTATGTGATATGCACTATGGTGAAGTATGGGGACACTTTTTATATGGCTGCCACACTGCACTTAACATTAGTTGCACTGAACCGACTTCAATTTAACTGTTTTCTAACTGTCAAATGACCACCCTAAAGGAATGGAAAAAAATATAATCTGCATTATTATAGTAAACCCGGGGATACAATTCTAAGTACGGTGGTTGTGGGAAGGGGGAGGAAGGGGTGCAGTCATGGTTGCGATCGGGCGATGGTGCCTGGTAAATTTCAGTGCCGAGGCGTCCAACTAATGTATATGGATAATAGAAGTGTAAGGGTCTACTGTGTTTGCAGTAGATGTGGGTGGGGTAATTTGGATATTTCTTCTCTCGCCTGTCATATCTTTTCTTTCTCTCCCTCTCTGGGAGACAGCTCGACACAAATTGAAATACTGTTTCAAAGAATTGTTAAATCCCATACTACCAACCAATTAACCAAGTACGGGAAGACTGATACTAAATGTTATTTGCTATTTATTACGGTCCCAAATGATAAAAGAACATATGGTCTTTACTCATGTATGACAACACATAGACGCGCTTGGATGAGCTAATCTTTTTTTACAAGAATATGTTATATTTACTAACCAGATGTGCATATTTTGCAATATAAGCATATCTTACAGATGTATTTAATTTCATGAATGAGATAGTGACTTGTATCTGTTGCGAGAAGTGGTTAAGCGAGACGTGCATTTCGGGGTTTACCTTCTTTTTTCCATAGAAATGCAGATTTTACAGAAAGTTTGACCAACAAAAAAGCAAACCAAGTTACCTTGGAAACAAGAGAACCACTTAAAAATGCGAGCAAATGCTCCAGCTTTAACTAGGTATTGAGGCATACACTAGATCATTTGTGAATTTGCTTTATCCTCTTTTCTCGTAATATCATTTCTTTCAGTTTGGCCGGCAACATGATGTGTATATCCTCTTAGAGAAAAATAACCTAAAATTTATGCCTTACTGATAATCAGACCAGATGTTTTCGCCATACCCTAATTATCTGGACACTGCAGGTATCAGCTAAACATGGTCTGTGAGCTACTTTTGTCATAGCTCTGGTTCCCGGTTAATAATACAGGTAATTCAAGCATATAGTATTTTTATCAGCGGTGCTGCTGAAACCTGATTCACGGTATTAGTGCGCCGATTAAAGAACGCTCTTCTAAAATACTCTAGAAAATCGCATACCCAATGATAAAGTTTTGTCTACTTTTATTCTAAATACAGTCAGTGTATTTGAAGACATATTTTGAAGTATCACACGAAAATAAGTTTGCAATACAACTGGAACTAATTTTTTTATAAAGGCTGTAAAAGAGGGAATACTGTTTCGCTGGTTCCCGTGCCATTACAAAATTGTTATATTAGAAAACGCTTAAATTTTAACGTAGAAATCCGCTCAAAACGCCTAAACAACATAACTTTTAACGAGGATTTCGATTTTCAAGTTTATATCAAGATTAGGATGCGGGATATTTATGTTTTACTTTTCACTAGAGAAGATCGGTTAACAGCGTAATCTTCACCACCTGGGGCACTGCTGCGAAGTTGCATAATTCTGTATCATTTATTGGTATACCGGAAGATTATACGACCAGTTTCATTAGAAACACATGTGAAATCGATACCCCGACTAACCCGAGTTTATATAGCAGTAAGTCGGGTCGGTCGGGGTCAATTCTCTAAGAGCATGTACACGGCATGAACACTGTTTTCGTGCCCATTTTGGGCAAGTGAATGGCATCCTGGTTACCATGGAAACAACTGAACCACTGAATAATGCTTGCAAATTGTGAAACTTGTATAAATGAAATTGTGTTAAACTACCTTTAGGATTTGTGACTGTTTCTAATATTTTTTTTTTTGCATTTGATGTCTTTTTATCATGGAAACTCTGTGTTAGCGGCCATTTTGAACAAGAAAATGGCCGCCACATTACCATGGAAATAAACTCACAAATAAAAGATGCTAGCAAATGGTGCAGCTTTTATAATTGCTTCATACATTGTATCATTTATGAGTTTTCTTTATCATATTCTGTCGTTTTGTCATTATTCTCTTCATATAAAACTCTGACTTTGCTGCCATTTTGAACCAGAAAATGGCAGCCTGGTTACCATGAAAACGAGTGAACCACTCAAAAATATTTGCTGAAGGTGCCGCCCATATTACTGCATCATACAGTGTATATGAATAAGACTATAAGTAGAAGACTTAAATCCTTGCCCCAATTTATGCTTAATGAATGAGAAATTCGGTGCCATCAGCACGTATACTGAATACATTGGAGCATGATTACAAAATTTGTCGCAATGGCTTGTCGAAAACATGTCATAACTTTTGAACCAAGCACCATATCCTAATAATATACATATCATTTTAGAGGAAATTGAATATGTTTTCTCATAAAATAGGTAAAAGTATGTATATTTGCATTTTTAAAAAGCACCTGAACTCCCTACTCTGTGATATGAAAATGCAGTTATCGTCAACCCCATTTAGTGATCTTGGCCAAAGGTCATTTGTCTATTGTGTGTCAACTTTTTTAGAAAGACTTTTCCTCTGAAACCACTAGGCAAATTTCAATTAATTTCATATGCAGCCATCATGCATAGCGGGGAACAAAGTTTATATATTTAGTCCAGGTCACATGACTAAGCTGGCCACCAACCCATATATAGTAAAAACCTTAAAAAATCTTCTTCTCCAAAATCACTGGCCCAACGCCCTTGAAACGTAGTATGTATCATATGGGACTATAATTCTATCAAGTGGATATAAATAATGATCTTGGGTTCACCTTGACCTGTTTTACCACAAGGTCAAATTTGATCTTTGATGCTTTTGAATGTGAAAAGCTTAACAAGCATATTTTCTTGCTATAGTGATCTGTGATATAGAAACGCAGACAGCTTCAACTCTAAGAATTCTATAGGTAAAGGTTGTTTAGTGGCCTTGGCTTCAGGTCATTTGTCTGTAATGTGTCAACATTTTAAAAGGACCTCTTCTCTGAAACTACTGGGCCAATTTCAATTTCATTTCATATGCAGGCCTCAGGCAAAGCGGAAAACAAAGTAATAAATTTGGTCCAGCTCACATGCCCAAGATGGTCACCATGCCAATATATGGCAAAAGCCGTAACAATCTTCTTCTCTAGAACAACTGGGCTGATTGCTTTGAGATTTGGTATAAAGGTTGGAACTCAAGTACTTCAAGGTTTATATAAATGATGACCTTGGTTTCACCTGGATCTATTGTACCGCAGGGTAAAATTTTGTCTGTGAGGCTTTTGAATGGGAAAAGCTAAAAAAGTGCATTTTTGTTGCTGTAATGCTGTTTGATATGGAAATGCAGTCAACTTCAACCCCTAATAATTCTAGAGATCAAGGTTGTTTAGTAACCTTGTCTAAAGGTCACTTGTCCGTTGTGTGTCAAAATTTAAAAAGCATTTCTCCTCTGAAACTACTGGACCAGTTTCAATTATATTTAATATACAGCCTTCAGGCAAAGGGGGAAAGATGGTTTACATATTTGGTCCAGGTATAATGGCCACGATGGCCATAATGCCCATATATGATAAAAACTTAAAACAATCTTCTTCCCTAGATGCACAGGGCCGATTGCTTTGAGACTTGGATTGACCTTGATTTTACAGCAACGTCAAAGTTTGTCTGTCAGGCTTTTGAATAGGAAAAGCTGAAAAGTGCATTATTCCATTACTTTGAGACTCTATGATATAGAAATGCTGTCGACAAGCATAAAATCTCAGACGCAATCGACATTAGACCGTATTGAACAATTGGCTTTAGAGTTAGTAACCATAGAATGCTGAAGGATGAATGGACTCAGGACAAATACAGGACAAATGGTCCTCTGGTTTGGTTTTGAGGGCGGAATACCGGATATGATAGCATCAATTTCTGATAAATTACTAAAAGCAAAAAATAGGTTAAAACGTTTCGAAAGGCTATTAAAGTGTTGTATTGAAGTTTAATTCCTACGTTTGACTGAGTTTATGTTTGATCTTTCATTTCGTTGTTCGCATTTCTCCCTTTGAGCTAGGTGAGTCTGGCCTTCCCTTGGTATTTTAGCCTAGAGTATCATACTCAGCTCAGCTGTGGTATTGTCTTTATAATTTGACTAATTCAGCTGATGTCTCTTATTTGAATGTCCAATACAACTTTTGTCAAGTACATGTATTTAGCTTCCTATGTTATATTATAAGTTGAGCAAAATTTCAGTTGAACCTAAACACTTTAATAGACTTTGGACCTGATCTTCAATGTAATGAAATACTGCCTTTCAAATGATTTGACATTTATAAACTGCATTCGAAAACTTTTATCAAACTGTTAGGTGGTAATATAAAACCTTCGACGTGCGGCTGATAATCAATGACAGCCAATGAAGTGTCAGCAGGCGTATAAAATCGATCGAGGCATTCATATAGTTATCCAATCGTCATATCACAATATCGCAAATGTTCTGTATTTAAGTAATTGATCCTGTCAGGTATTACTGTTGAATGAAATAAAAGACCTCTGACAGTTTCAATGCAAATTTGGCTATTTTTCGACAATTAACTGCACCTTCCATGGTAGCCAATGTTGATGATTTTGTTATTAACATGTAGTCTTCTTATTCATTATAAAGAAGTTTTGATATTGATTTTGTATAAACATCACCTCAGCAGAAAAAAATCTCACCGACTTTCTCAAGAGGTGTAAGTGAAATTTTCGGTCATCCAAAATGCATTAAATTTTCGATATTACTTATTTACCTCATTTTGTTTTGTTAAACATGCTTAAAATAAAGAAAATACTTAAACTGCATATAGAATGCAAAACAAATGCAAAATAAAATGTATGCTAGCCTTATTTTAAGACGCAGAGGGTCTAATTACCCCACCCACTTTTCAGTTTTTCAGCTGAAGAGTATCATCTCCCCCAGTGCCTCAGCTTGCCACGCATACATAATGTGTATATTCACAGTACACACATACATGCAAAGTGGCTAGCTGAGGCACTTTGCATGTATGTGTGTACTGTCAATATACACATGATGTATGCGTGGGGGGGGGGGGGGGGGGGGGGGGGGGGGGAGAGTATCGTTATAAAACTTTTCCTATTTTCCATAGGTACAATTATAAAAAATTGCTTTTTACACCAAAAATCTCGGTCTGTATGTTGAATAACCGAAAAATTGTTTTTGCGTCAAAAAAGAAGGGAGTTCAGAGGAACACATTTCAGTGGAAATTTTGAAGTATCCCGAAAGCTCGTTGTCGACCACTTTTATAGGCAAAGGACAGGTCTCCATTAGGCCCATTCCATGGCTAGAATAGATTTCCTTCAAACTTTTTTAATTATAAGAACTATGTAATGGCTCTTGACTGACGAAATATTAGATTGTACAGAAATCAGTTTATCATGATATGCATGATATAAGTGGGTGGGGTAATTTCACATGATTCTTACCTCTATCTTTTAAATGCTGTATCATTTTACATGAAATTGTAGCCAAATATCAATCGTTATAGAATGATACAGATACATGTATACAAGTACGCAGTTGCAGAAGTTTTCCGGAAATGCTCCTTAATGATGTTGTATACTCAGTTATAAGTCATACCTAAAGTTTGGCCAGTTTTAGTCTCCAACTTTACGAAAAACCACAATCATTTTTCATTTTCAGAGCAATTAAAAAGATATCTTATAATCATAAAGTGGATATAATGGACATTATAAAATCATGAGGGATCATTTATAAACTCAGGTATTTTAGAGTTATCAGCCCCTGAATATGGAATAAAGTTGTATTTCTTCAAGATAAAATTTTCTAGAAGGCCCACCCCATGGCAAGAATAGATTTCCACCAAACGTTGTGCATTATAAATACTTTGTGATGACAGTTATTGGTTGATATAGTAAACTGACTAGTAATGAGTTACCTGCAGTAAGTAAGCTACATATGGGTGGGATAATATCACATAATTATTGTCTATATTTCTAAGATGTTATAAGTTTTTATCAGAAATTGTAGCCAAACATCAATTATTATGTAATGGTACAGATACATAGGTGGGGTAATTTCACATGATTATTGCCTATATTTCCAAGATGTTATACGTTTTTATCAGAAATTATAGCCAAACATCAATTATTATGTAATGGTACAGATACATACGTACATGTAACAAATAATAGATGCAGAAGGTTTTAGCTTCCCTGAGCCAGTCTCCAGCGGAGCTTATAGGACTGTAGTCTTCGGCGTCCGTCAACCGTCCGTCCATCCGTCCGCCCGATCATCATCAACATGTTCAAATACCTTCTCCTCTGAAACTGCTGAGCCAATTTCATTTAGATTTCATATGCAGCTTTCAGGCAAAAGGTGAAAGAAAGTTTACATATTTGGACTAGACCATGTGACCAAAATGGCCGCCATGCCCGTATATGGTAAAAAAAACTTAAAAAATCTTCTTCTCCAGAACCAATCGGGCGATTGCCTTGTTAATTTGTATGTAGCTTTGGGACTCTAGTATGGCAAAGTTCATATGAAGGATGACCCTGGGTTGACCCTGTCCTATTTTATGCCAAGGTCAAATTTGGTATCTTAGGCTTTTGAATAGGAAAAGCTGAAAAAGTGCAGGTTCAGGATGCTGTTGTGCTTGGTGCTATAGAAATGCAGCAAATTCACCTTATTTGAATTCAAGAGGTCAAGGTCATTTAATGACCTTGGCAAAAGGTCATTCCTCTGTTGTCTCTCAACATTTTCAAACCACTTCTCTAAAACTACAAGGCCAATTTCATATTAATTTCATATGCAGCCTTCTGGCAAAGAGGGAAAGAAAGTTTATACATTTGGTCTAGGTCACATGACCAAGATGGCCGCCATGTCCATATATGGTGAAAATGCTCAGCATTTCCTGTTCAAAAGCATAAGGGACTTTTGAATAGTCACATGACCAAGATGGCTGCCATGCCCATATATGGTGAAAACTAAAAATCTTCTTCTCCAGAGCCACTGGGCTAAATGCCTTGAAACTTGGTATATTTAGCATCTAGGTCTCAAGAACTACAAAGTATATACAATCGATGACGCTGGGCTGACCTTGTCTAATTTTGTGTCAAAGTCAAATTTGGTCCCTGAGGCTTTTGAACAGGAAATGCTAACTGACCTTGACGTCTAGAAATCAAATCATGTAAATTTGCTTCATTTCCATATCACAGAGCACAACAGCAACATGAAAATGAACTTTTTCAGTTTTTCATATTCAAAAGGCTTTGTGACCAAATTTGACCTTGACATTAAATAGGTCCGGGTCAGCCCAGGGTCATCGTTTATATGAACTTTGTAGTACTAGAGTCCCAAATGCTACATACCAAGTTTCAAGGCAATCGTCATAGTGGTTCTGGAGGAGAAGATTTTTTGATATTTTTTACCATATATGGGCATGACAGCCATCTTGGTCACATGATCTAGACCAAATGTATAGACTTTCTTTCCCTCTTAGCCTGTCTATGAAATTTAATGGAAATGAAATGGGCCCAGTAGTTCAAGAGAAGTCGTTTGAAAATGTTGACAGACGACAGACAATTGACCATTTGCCAAGGTCATTAAATAACCTCGACCTCTAGAATTCATATGGGGTGAATTTTGCCGCATTTCCATATCACAATAGCAACTCAAAATTGCACTTTTTCAGCTTTTCCTATTCAAAAGCCTAACAGAACAAATTTGACCACGGCATAAAATAGGTCAGGGTCAACACAGAGTCATCGATTACATAAAATTAATAATACTTAGTTTAGAGCCTGAGATGCTACATACCAAGTTTCAAGGCAATCGCCCCAGTTGTTCTGGAGAAGGAGATATTTAAGGTTTTTACCATATATGGGCATGGCGGCATCTTGGTCATATGATCTAGTCCAAATATGCACACTTTCTTTCCCATTTTGCCTGAAAGCTGCATACGAAATCTAAATGAAATTGGCTCAGTGGTTTCAGAGGAGAAGTCAATTGAAAATATTGATGACGGACGCTGGACGCCAAAGACTACTGTCCTATAAGCTCCGCTTGAGCCTCAGGCTCAGGAGAGCTAAAACAACCTTCTGCACCTTAGAAATATAGGCAATAATCATGTGAAATTACCCCACCTATGTATCTGTACCATTACATTATAACTGATGTTTGGCTATAATTTCTGATAAAAACGAATAACATCTTAGAAATACAGGCAATAATCATGTGATATTACCCCACCCATCTGTAGTTTACTTACTGCAGGTAGTTCATTGCTGGTCAGTTTACTATATCAACAAATAACTGTCAACACAAAGTACTTACAATGCACAAAATTTGGTGGAATCTATTCTTGTCATGGAATGGGCCTTCTAGAAAATTTTATCTTGAAAAAATACAACTTTTTTCCATATTCAGGGGCAGATAACTCTAAAACAACTAAGTGTAGACATGATCCCTCATGATTTTATAATGTCCATTATATCCACTTTATAATTATAAGATTTCTTTTAATTGCTTTTAAAATGAAAAATAATTGTGGTTTTTCGTAAAGTTGGAGACTAAAAATGGCTAAAATTTAGGTATGACTTATAAGTGAGTACACATCATCATTCAGGAGCATTTCGGGAAAACTTCTGCAACTGCGTACTGGTATACATGTATCTGTACCATTCTATAACAATTGGTATTTGGCTACAGTTTCCTGTAAAATGATACAGCATTTTAGAGAAAGAGGTAAGAGTCATGTGAAATTACCCCACCCACTTATATCATGCATATCATGGTTAACTGGTATCTGTGCAATCGTATATTTTGTCAATCAAGAGCCAATACATAGTTCTTATTATTAAAAAAATTTGAAGGAAATCTGTTCTAGCCATGAAATGGGCCTTATGGAGACCCGTCCTTTACATTACAACTGTCAGAAGTCCTTTATAAACAAATGGATGGCTGGGTGACTTGCGATTTTACATCCTTTTAAACAGTATTTCATCTATATCAGGACAAAGACAGGGTGATAATAAAAGGCTGTGTGCGATGAAACCCCGTTTACGTCTGAAAAGATTCTCGACTCAAGCGGGGATCAAACCCGGGACCGCTTGATCAGCAGGTCAGCGCTTTACCTACTGAGGTACCGGGGCTCCACCGTTGAACAAATATATATTTCTTAAATAGGAAGTCTCCAAAGTCAGTTATTTTGCCTTGTATTTAGTGCATCGCATCCAAATGTATTTTCTTTAAAATTGTATCATACGATTTTGCCCATAAATTAATACAGAATGTAAATGTAACCATTATTTACATTTTTAATGAACAAAATTATTGTCGTTTTTTACGGTAGAAGACCTTATGCTAGATTTTGAATACAAGACATTGTTAAACACGTGCTCACCTTTATAGCGCCCCGATCCCGACGAATGACGTGCGTCTGTTCTGGTCAAGAGCTGTTGGTGAAGTGAGACCGAGTCCCTCGTGCGGAACTCGCACGTGACCTATCTTCGGTGATTTCCGTCTGTCGTCGGGGAATCGCCTGGCGATGCTCGGAAGACCACGTGTTGGTGTGAAGGTTCCCCGAAATAGGCTCACAACAATATGTTTATCTTCTACAGCCGGCGTAGGCCTATTACAAAGAATCACGAAATGTTACTTTCCCAAATATTACTAAAAACGAAATTGGAAATAGCTGTTTTCAAATGACTGATAAAGACTCATTAATTTTTAATCTGTTATGGACAGAAAGATGGACACCCAAACAATTCTTACAATTTCGGCAGCGAAGAGACTCTGATCAGTCCGTACACATGAGTAATGACCAAATGCTGTATTTCTAGTACCTCAACTGACACAGATTATTTTAGATAAGATAACAGTTTAAAGACTGAGGTGTATAAGGATAGCAATAAGGCACAGAATAGTAGATATAAGCTGAAAGGATGTAATTCCTGCTGGCTAGTGATCCTTTCAGTCCCGAAAGTGCAATTGATTTTCGATGAAACGATAAAACGGCATCGTACATTTTATGTGCTTTATTTGCATCCTTTTCATTTTATCGGCAAAATAAGCGGTATAAAAGAACATACGCAATATGCGATGGCAGTTTTCTTGTATAAGTGATAGGCCGGAAATCTGTAATTACGCAAGAAATCACTTTCGATCTTACTAAGGAGTAGAGTATTGCACCCATTTGGATATTATAGCCTGCACAGCTTTGGACATGATAAGCCCGGAGACATCCTGAGAAATCCCCCTGGGGTGCTACAGGGGTGAAATGGTAACATGTCTAAAAATGACTATTTTTCTCATTTTTTTCTTTTATTTTGAAAAAGGTCGATTGTCCTAATTATTTAGTAAATTACACACATATATACATTGCCACATATGCGACCTGCCAAAGTGAAGGTAGTATCAACAAAGGGGTCCCATAAAGGGAAAAATACCAGCAGTATAATTTTTGTAAATTTGATCCCGCCCTATTAGAATGCTTTGTTTTGATTCACTGCTAAGAGATTTTGAAATTATGTAATAATGGAGGGTTTGCATATGCCCTTGTTTTTGAATGCATAGCATGTTTGCTTGAGATAGCCGGCGTACCATGATAAAACTAGAGATATGAATGCAAAATTTTCATAACCTAGTGACTGAGCTATTTACAGTGAAACTAGAACTGTCTCTTATTGACATGGAATAACACATATTCGCGTTCAATTTTTGTCGATGATCACTGAAAATGTATAAACAAATATCTGAGTGTCTCTTTTAATGCAAAATCCAGTATGATAACACCGTTATTTGGTCCCCAGAAAAATTATTTTTAAAAGTCCCATTTCGACATTATAATGCATTCGTAGGAAAGTTCGAATCTTGAACGTAACAGCAAATATACCAGTTCTGCCATAAAATATTTTTTTTATCTTGAACATACCAATACATCCACCCCCGACCCCATAGGAGATTCTGACAAAACTGACAAATGTGGTAGCCATTGTGGCTTGCAAAATATATGAGCTCGGCCTTCAGCACGTTTTATATTTTGCATGCAGACAAAAAATTGAGATTGTATACATGCCATGACAAAATTAAATGTGCTGGAGACAGGGCGGCTCTATGTTTACTTTTAACTTCTATTTTTACCAAATTGTCAGCCTTTCGAACATTTTCCCATTTTTCTCCACCTACAAACGTACGTTTCTCCGCTCATAGACAAAATAAACATATGTTTCGGGTGGTCATTTTCTTCGTATAACACAAGTAACAATTTGGTGCACATTTCATTTTGATCTGTTGAAATTTTTGGTTACTGTCTCTGGACTTGTAAACTTGAGTGGGTGGAATACCTTGACAGGACTTGTACATTGCATAAGTAATTAGCTGTGCCATCCAACTTATAAGCACAGCATCAACAGCCTGTTATCAAGAGCTTTCGAAAGCTATTGTAAATGGCTTATTTCTTTAAAGGGAAAGCTATTAAAATCAAATTTATTGCAACTTCCTTTGTATTATTGAAACAACATAAGCGTGTCAAGAATCATATTATTCTGAGAATCAACAAAAGTGAAGCATATTATTTCCTTTAGTTCCTATACTCACAAATAAGCAATAGAAACCATGGAATGTTACGAGAATTTGAAACGGGCAAAAATCAGCTCTTATTATTACAGGTCCTTTTGCACAAGTGTCACTTATAAAAAGTATTGTTTTATAAACCATAACGGAAAAAGGCTCCTCAGCCTGTTTCACTTTGTATCAAAAATAATGCAGTACATATAGATTTTACCATGTTGTAAATACTTAAGCTCTCTGACAGCAACAAGTCGGTAGCATAGTGGGGGATATAAACATATTTATATATTTTAAATAGTTATATATACTACATACTTACATATTTATATGTCAAAATACAATTTATGCAAACTATACAATATGGTTCCATAACGGTATACAAAAATAAAAAATATCATGTAGAATACTTGTTTGGAACCATGTTTATTTTGAATTTAAACGTCAAAAGCATTTACCTAATCGGTATCACTGTCTTCATCTGCTCCAAGACAATAACCGCAGTGGCCTATTTCTGTACAGTTGCGTGTTCAAGTGCAACGTCGACCATGTGTCTTTGCAGGAATATCGACGACACAGCCTGCACGCATCTGTCTGAAACAGGTTTCTATATCCCACCACACTTTAGTGGCCGGAAATTATGATACACCTTCCGGTGTCTGTCGTCCGTCCATCGATCCTCACCATTTCCGATCGATAACTTGAGTATTTATTCAAAGCATTTTTTCCAATTTTGCATACATATTGTGATCGAGGGTGAGTGGTATGGAATTGTTAATGGGCAAAACCCGTCCATTTTTACAGAGTTACTGCCCTTGTTTTTATTGGAAAAAATGGTTTCTGGCCTGTTATTCCTTTACTGTTTATGATAACTGAATGAAGCTTCACAGATTTGTTTAACATCAAAGGTTACATATTATGACTAAGTAAAAAGTATGCAAAGACCAGGAACTGAAACAATCAAAATCCAAATCCAGCCCTCAAACCATAGTTGGAAACAACTAAGATTACAAATAATCAAGATACAGAGAACATATGGCCAACCGAGTGAGCAGCTTGTTCCCAAAAGGTGGCCACTCAGTAACCCAAACCGAACCAAAAATAATAATAACATACATAAGGTAAAACATCACAGAAACTCTGACACCAAAAACAGGCAACAAAGAACCACAACAGAACTACCGCCTTGGAACGGTCAGTAATGAATTACTGGGGGGGCTTAAATCGATTTTACAGGCCCAACCTCACCCTCAGTTTCTGAAGTGGTACAAAACATTTAGTTGGTTGTTCGGTTCGCATGATAACCCTCTAACTCGTCAATGAATCATCACGGTAAATAAGAACCGTCATTTTGACCTATCCAGTTCATTAGTTATCTGGCATTGATAGATCTGAAAAATGGTTTATGACCTGTTGTTCCTTTTCTATATGGAATAGCTGAATGTAACTTTACAGATACGTTTAACAACAAAGGTTACATATTGTGATTATGGACCGTTACTCTGACCTCTTCTGTTCATGAGTAATCCACCTTTGATAGATCTGAATAAGTTCCTATGCTACATGGAATATCTGAATGAAATTTCACTTATATGTTTAACACCATAGAATAAAAAAACAGAGTCTGTCAGCTCAAAGAAATGCTTTACAGCCTGATATAAATCAACACTGGTCGTAATGCCGCACATTGCTAGAAATCTCACAAGACTGCTCATGTATGAGTGGTTTGAATTAATATTCATTAACAGTAGGAGTATCATATCTCTGTTTATCCCTGTTCTGTGGCTATTTAGCTATTATGTATTTCAAAAAAACAGTTATGATGCTAGCAGTGGCGTGGTATCATGCACTGCCTGCGATGCTTTTATCACGCCATAAGAAGGGCTTCAAAATTCTTTCGCCGACACCATGAATTGGTTTCCAAATTCAATGTCGGATTAAAAGAGTATTCTGCAAAAGCGCCTATCGGAACTAGAATTTTATGGTGATTGAGTCTATAAATTCAAAAAACAAAATGTAGGTAAGTCTGGGTTTTGTCGCACCTGCTTGGGCAAGGTGCAATATAGAAGATCACTTTTCCGTCCGTCGGGTCGGTCAGTCATTCCGTTCGTCTGTCCGTCCGTCACTCTGTCCGCCATAACACTCGTTGAATAGCTGTATCAGTGACAGTTAGCTATATCAGTTGCTGTAACGAAAGTCGTTGAGTTGCGTTATACCAAACCATAGAGTATTGGAAGGTCAATTCCTAGTTATAAAGTGGTTCTGGTTTGGTTTTCATTGCCATTTTTTATTTTCAATTCCAGTAAGTTAAAACAAATAGTGTAATCCTGATCAGCCGTTGCATTGAACGGTGCCTCATCTGGGGAGACACTGTTTGCAAAGTTCCCATTTATAGGGCTGGTCGGCCTGTTTATCTTTTAACTTTGCTTACAACATTTATCTAATCGGTTAATTTGCTTAACATGTAACAAACTAGTATCCGCTTGAAGACTCTTAACAAGAGACAAAAACAGTTCCTGATGATCGTCTGCATTTTTTCCATGACAAAAGAAATTGTCACAGAAACAAAACAAATGGACAGATTGATTGATTGATTGATTGATTGGTTGGTTGGTTGACTAAACGGATCGATTGATTGACTGATCGAATTGATTGGTTGATTGATTGATTGATCGATTGACTGACCAAAAAGATGATTCCTGACTGACTGATCGACTGATATATTGATTGAGTCATTGAATAACTGGTAGGTCTCTTGCTGACTGACCAATTAATTGATTGGTTTACTGGTTGTATGATTTATCATCTGCTGATTAATTGATAAATCAAAGAAACATTCGAATAAAAAGAAGAAATACATAGGTAAAGGCCCTGTAACACTACAACGTTTCAGACAACGTATGCCAACGTATGAAAAATTTATCCAATACGCTGGAGATAAATTAAAACTTCAAACAGCAGCCGGTTTTGGAACGCACACATAGCGTACTGAAACGTATAAATTACTTATTCACAACTTATCTCTAGCGTAAACATAACTTATACAAGCGTATAACAGCGTGTTCCCAGCGTATCTGTAGCGTTCTTGTCTTATGCCGAACGCATGCACAACGTTAGTCTAGCTTACGTCGACCTTATGTATAGCGTGTTGGAACGTGCTTTGACGATCAGATGTAAAGCGACGGCTCTCGACACATTACTTTTTATTAGCTCACCTGAGCCAGAGGCTCCGGGGGAGCTTATAGTATGGTCAGGCTCCGTCGTCCGTCGTCGTCCATCGTCCGTCCGTCCGTCCGTCCGTCCTCCGTCCGTCAACATTTTCAAACGACTTCTCCTCTGAAACCACTGGGCCAATTGTAACCAAATTTCATATGTAGCCTCCTGGGACCTTAGGAACGAAAAGTTGTTCAAACGGTCCTGGTCACATGACCAACATGGCGGTCATGCCCATATATGGTAAAAACCTAAAAAAAATCTTCTTCTCCAGAACCAGTACGCCGATGGCCTTGAAACTTGGTATGTAGCATCAGGTATGCGAGTGCTACCAAGATTGTTCAAATTATGACCTTAGGTTGACCTTGACCTTTTTACGGTAAGGTCAAATTTTCTTCCTTGTGCTTTTCTATGGCAAAATGCTAGAACATAAGATATCTTGGAAACTGTTGAAAATTTTGGGCTAATAATTGGTATCTATAGTCATCTTTATTAGTACATGAAGATTTATGAGTACAAGAGGTCAAGGTCATTCTTTGACCTTTGACCCAGAACTCTCATATTTTGACAATATCAAACAATCTCCTCAAAAGTCCCTGGGCCAATTGAAACCAAATTTCATATAGAGCCTCCAGGAGTTGAGGGAACAAAAACTTATTCATACGGTTCAGGTCACATGACCAATATGGCTGCCACGCCCATATATGGTAAAAACCTTTGAAAATCTTCTTCTCCAGAACCAATTGACCGATGGCCTTGAAACTTGGTATGTAGCTTTGGGTACTCAAGTACTATCAAGGTTGTTCAAATTATGACCGTTGGTTGACCTTGATCTTTTTTACGGCAATGTCAAATATGGGTAAATGCTAGAACATAAGATTTCATGGAAAGTTCTGAAGATTTATGGGTAAAAATTGGTATATACAGTTATCTTAATGAGTACATGAAGATTTGTGAGTACAAGAGGTCAAGGTCATTCTTTGACCTTTGACCCAGAACTCTCATTTTTGACAATATCAAACAATCTCCTCAAAAATAACTGGGCCAATTGTAACCAAATTCCATATAGATCCCCCAGGGGTTTGAGGGAATGAAAATTAGTTCAAACGGTCCAGGTCACATGACCAACATGGCCGCCAGGCCCATATATGGTAAAAACCTTTAAAAATCTTTTTCTCCAGAACCAATTGACCGATGGCCTTGAAGCTTGGTATGTAGCATTGGGATCTCCAGTACTATCAAGATTGTTCAAAATGATGACCTTGGGTTGACCTTGACTATTTTATGGCAAACTCAAATGTGGGAAAATGCTAGAGCATAAGATTTCATGGAAAGTTTTGAAGATTTATGCCTAAAAATTGATATCTACAGTCATCTTAATGAGTACATGAAGATTTATGAGTACAAGAGATCAAGATCATTCTTTGACTTTTGACCCAGAACTCTGTCATTTTGATAATATCAAACCATCTCCTCAAAAGCCCCTGGGCCAGTTTTGAAACCAAACTTCAAATAGAGCCTCCAGGGGGTTGAGGGAAAGAATTTTTTTTCAAATGTCCAGGTCATATGACCAACATGTCCTCCATGCCCATATATGGTTAAAACCTTTAAAAATCTTTTTCACCAGAACCAGTTGACCGATGGCCTTAGAGTAACTTACCCTAGAGTACTGAGGCTGAATGGACTCGGGTGAGCTACAGGACCAATGGTCCTCTTGTTGTAGTGGACGTTGATCGATGGACATGCCTAAAGAACGAAAATTAGAGAACTTTGCAGGTAGTAGCTGACCACCTGCATGCCTACCGTTGTCACAATCATCACCCGACTGGCGTGCCTACGATGGTAGCCAACCTCCCTCGCGCGCAGACTCCAATGCCTCTTTAGTGGTATCGGTGGCGGCATCTGCAGCAGCTGTGGTGGCATCTGAAGTATTAACCCCCTCTCAAGCCCCAAAACGACAAGCAGAAGCTGTCCAAGAAGATTCCTTATTTAAAAGTGATGAATTGCTGATCTGTATCCAATATATATAGCTGAAGCCCAGGTCGCTAGCGGATATGTTACCTAAATACGCTCAGTGCGTTCGTGATACGTTGAATAAGTTCTAAGGTCGTCAGACATAGGTTAGATACGTTCTGGATACGTTCGGTATAAGTCACAGGTAAGTTACCTATAAGTTAGAAATAAGTTACGCGTACGCTCCACAATGGACCTGCTGGCTGCCGACGTATGTCAACGTATGATTAACTTACAAGTTACGTGCATGAACGTACGCATAACTTACCTGTTGCGTACACCAAACTGATGACTAACTTATAAACAATACGTCGGCGTACGCTGAAAATTTTATGCATGCACAAAATTTTGGGCCGCATTCGACGTACAACAACTTATACCAACGTATTTGAGCGTGCTCGTAACTTGTTCATAACGTACCCCTAACTTATTCAACGTACACCAGTGTGTTTGCTAAATTTCTCATACGTCGGCATACGCTGATGCTATACGTCACTGTGTGACAGCCACATAAGAAAGAGTAAAAATGTAATAAAGAATATTCAAGTCCACACACGTAGTCTCTTCATCTGTGAGCTATTTTGGCGATGGATAGTAGAATGGCATTTACTGTTCATGTTTGTAAGAAAATTAACCGAGTGCAATTTTTAAATTAGTATGCAACGTCTTGTCAAAGTTTGATTTCTCGGGAAAGTCAGATGAACATGAGAATATTTTAGAGTTACGAGAATATTTGTAATGATAGATTACTACCACAAGATAACCTATGAGTTGAAAATACTGAGGTATTCACAAATTTGACCGTTGTATCAATGTTTAAATGGAAGTTCAGTGAAACCTATCAAGTTTAATAAAGTCATATGTTACATTGAGATGTTTAAGATACCCCTTGTATATAACAAGATATGTTCGTATAATACGGTACTGGTGTCGACTGATAGATACAAATAATATATATAATATTGTCATCTATTCATAAGAATGCTGTTGAAGAACATTCTAAAGAGTGTAAAAACTGGGTCGGAAATGTTAAAGTAATACTTGATGAGTTCGTTTTTTCTGATGTATGGATAAATCCAGGTATTTATGACTTAAAATGTTTTCCAAATGTATTTAAGCAGCGACTGCTCGACTGTTTTGCACAAAAATGGCATAGTGATCTGCAGGATAATAGAGCTATAATACTGTATAAGCAGTTTAAACCTAATTTTTTCATATTAACCTTATTTAAATATCTATCCAACTAAATTTAGGGTGGTTTTATCGAAGTTAAGACTCTCATCACATTCATTATTAATCGAAACTGGACGATACGGTAGAAATAGAATAGACAGAAGTGAAATTATAATCTTAAAAATTAAAATCTTAAAACGTTCCCTCAAGAGCAGAGAATAAATACAGGAGAGGAACATGGGCCAGACTACGTAGTTTCGGCTTATAAAGCCTCGTCAGTGACCCTGACAATATCTGGTGACGAAACCAGAAAAAAAAGCATACTGTAATTTCTTAATTTTAATTGGGCATTGTACCTTTTGTGATACCGGCGTTTTGGAAGATGAGTATCATTTTACATTAATTTGCTCGAAATATATTGAACCCCGTATACTTTATTTGAAACGATATTATTACAGGCATCACCCAGTGTCTTTAAGGTTATTCAACTTATGCAGACTTCAAACAAAAAAGAGTTAAAAAATTTGTGCAAATATCTCTTTCAAGCCTTCAATATAAGAAAATCTGCTATAGTTAACTGAATCCCACTGGTCACATGACGTCTTGATGGCGTCGTGTCGATGCCGATGCAACGTCTTAACGTGCATCGACGTCGATGCGACGTTTGGCGTCGTGTGTCCACTGAGACTCTTGCGTTAAGCTGTTCATCCTCTGTTTCAACTAAGGTATGAAGTATGAATCACTTTTACCTGTCACTGACGATGTGTTGACGAGAAACTGTATAGTTTAAGTCAATAAAATTCTGTTCTGTTCTGTTCTGTTCTGTAAAATTTACAGTACACAATTGCATGAATCTTAATATTATCAGCATTTTATCACCTTTGCTCCCATAAGCTCATTTTACAGTTGAGATAGATCAATAGATCAAATAAAAAGATTAGATACCATGACGTGTTTAAGAATGTAATTGTCGTACATCCATACAAAATATAGTAACTAAACTAGATAGCTTTGTTGAAAGGCTTGTCATTTGAAAGGAACTCTTGCGACAGAAAGCCGCTACCAGAGCATACTGGTAAATGTAAAGGCACCGTAGGTTAACATAACGTATCGGAGTTGGCTCTATTGCGCGCTAAATTCAGCGTTACATGGCGGAAACAGTAAACATAACAAAACCAGTTTTGATCATGATTTATTTTTAAGCTTGTCACGATTTTATTTGTGATGACACTGAGCGTATGGAACATCGATAACATTACGATTTAAGGTTCTGTTAAGCTTTTATTCTACAAATCATCACTAGAAAAGCACTGACAAAATACGTTTTGACAAAATAAGTTTTATTTTACTGGCTGTCTCCTTTTTTATTGCGAACAAACAGAAAGTATTAAAGAGTGTCCATTCGAGTAAGAAATGTAACTTTTGGCCTAAGAAGCCAAAACAAAGAAGATTGGCTCGGTATGTGACGCCAAAAGATGGTTATACAAAAGGCATGTATTTCCAACTAAAACAAAAGATGAAAAGGTTGCTACCTCCGGGGTCATTAACTAAAGGCAGTAGGAGAAGACCACATATTATATAAAAGCCCAGATAACATGACTGAGACTGTCATTAATGAGCATGATTTTTTTATATAATTTTAAGAAATCACCTTAGAGGAAAACAACGAATATACTATGTATTGGGATCGCTACCGGCGAGATAATTACCAAAATCCCCACATGTATGTTTTTAAAATTCTTTCAAATTACAAGAATTCGTGTTCTAAAATGAGTCGGTTCTATTTAAGAACTCAAATAAGAGAAGTTATCATTGCACATATTCAAAAAATGTAGTTGCTAGGCAACGAAAGAATTTTACAGAATCTATCAATTTCTTTGCCTCTGGGTTTTGAAGCAACCCTCTTGCTACATATTCTCGCTTTTTTATATTGGCGTTGCTCCTAACACATGGTGGTCTTCCCGGGAACAATACTATCTTTACTGACAGTAATATCTTAACATTGGTACATTTACGTACTTCGCTATTATTTTACGAATCTCCCTGCAAAAGTCAGTTAATTGCAAGCGTGCTGAACTAAGTTAAGGGATCCTAAATAGATGACTAGAAGCCACTGCCGCACTTCTCATGTTAGTATTCTTCCGCTGCCTAGCAACGGCATTTGCAAGATTATGACGTATCTGGAAATTGTTGACTAGAAAGAAAGAATGATGCAATGAATAGATTTACTTTTGATTATCATTTGGCTAAAACTTAGCCATTTGCAAGACTTCTTGGATGACTCCTGTAAATACTCTTTGTCGGACATGGTTAATGCTGTTTTGGCTTAAAACAGTGTTCAAGCTTTCATTAGAATTTTGTTAATATATAAGGTGCTGGAAAGCAATCCGAATATGCTCTCGAGAGCCAGTTACCGACATATCTATGGAAAGTTTTTAACATTAATGTCCGGTCCACATTGTGTAGGGAAGTTTTTGACACCTAAAATGTAAAAAAAAAGTAAATCAGCGAGGCATAATATATCTAACCTTCCGGCTTTAGCTAGCTTATTTATAACTGCTTTGTCGGAGGGTTGCTCAGCTCTGGGCAGGGATATAATCAGAAACAAGTTTCATTATATTTGAACACTAAGGAAACATTAGACCATGACTGCCACCAGTTTTCCATGCTATAAGATACTCTGTGCTAGTTTTGCAGCATTTCCCCAAGAGAAGTGATAAGAAACTGCCTTCGAGTGGACAATTTACAGGATATTTAAATCAGCATGTGACTCGCTCCTGCAGCGGAAAGCGATGATATAGAATAAGAGTAGAGAATTTCTGGTTTCTCAGAAAATATCCTCTAATCTCAAAGGATAAAAAATAAACTTAAATTTGCACTACGGATGATGTACGTAGTGGTGGTGGTGGTGATGGTGGTGGTGGTAGGGGGGGAGAGCATTTTTTCGGCCACCACACGGTAAGCACCAGCTGCAGTGTAGTCAGTTAAAATTTTAAAGAGTTTCTTCAAGAGCAGAGAACACATTCAAAAGAAGGTACCATACTTTGCAGTTTCGGCTATTTAAGTCTCATCAGTGACTCTGACAATATCTGGGGGCGGAAACCAGAGTGAAGCATACTGTAATATCTTAATTTTAATAAGGCAGTCAATTTAAAGATTCCTCAGACAGTGTTTATTTTTCCGTTGCGGTTATTCATCCATTCATGACTTCTGTATGTACGTATTGTTCTCTTTGGTGACTTGTCCTTTTTAAAAGCCAGGCATATAGTTTGGGGCAAAGTGTTTTGAAAGCACTCTTTCTAGTTAAAGAATTTCTTATATGATAAATATCTGCGTTAATATAGGGAAAAGAATATGATGGATATTTCTCTTGTTTCATTGTCTTACAGACGGGACAAGCTCTTATGACTCGGGACTTTAGGTCTGAAAAAAGTCTGTTCATGAGAACTTAGCTTTGAAAAAATTTGGCAATTTGTAAGAAAGTACATTGAGAACAATTGTTTGAATTAGTATGCAACGTATTGTCAAAAGTTTGGCTTCTCTGATAAGTCCCTTTAACATGAGGATATTTAAGATTTACGGAATAGATTACCGGCACAAGATATCGTCACATTTGACCTGTGAATCAAAATTAATAAACCATGCATATTGAAATGAAAGGCTAGTGAAACGTCTCAGGTTGATTTAGATAAAGAGTCAGGTGTTACATTGTAATCATTACAGTACAACATTTCGTGACTTTTCAAATTAAAAGCATTATATATCACCTTTTCTCCCTTTAGCTCATTCTACAGCTGAGAAAGATCAATAGATCAAATAAAGAAATTACTAGATAATATGTCGTGTTTAAGAATGCCGTTGTTATACGTTGATTCTAAAGAAGTTATCGAAACTCTATAGCTTGTTTTTAAAATGCTTATCATTTGATAAGGAAATTTGCGAAAGACAGTCATCACTAACAACCGAGAGTTTACAGTTTAATATAGTTGCAGCAATTATCTGGACTGGAATTAAATCAGCGATAAGTAAAGACTAAGTTAATAAGATTTTGTTTGTTAATGCACCTACATTCAAAATATAAAGGAGTTGCATAACCATTTTTAGCGGAAATAAGGATGTCCGCTGGTGACAAATTTGATACCTCTGCGCGACGCGATCTGCAACAACTGTTCGGAATGTCAAGTGTCGGCTGTCGTAATTTTGCCGTCTTACTATTAAGAAATAATATAAAATCACTATGTTTTTTAAAACTTTGGATGCTGTTGTATAATTTTCATTCGAGCGCTACCATTTTTTCATTCGCTCAAGATATATTAGGTCCCACGTACCCGTGATGTCGTTATTTGGCTACACACCAGGCGCTTTACTATATGCCTTTACAATTTGCAAAATATATTCTTGGGAGCTCTCACCACACTACATTTAGCTCCTATGTCATCCGGCATCCCATCCGTCAGACTGTCTCTGGTTTTACTTGACAAAATATTCGACTTTCTGTACGAGTTTCGGAGCAAGTTGACACAATCCATACACCCCACCCACATTTGGCCGCGAGAGGCCAAATCCCTTAGGCACCAAAAGAGCTCTGATGAGTCTGAGGAATAGACATGATATAAAATATGCCTGTTGACAGATATAATCTTACTTCAGCTTATATGTTCTGCTACGCAAGCCTAGTCCTAGGCATAACGCTGAAATTCTCTCATCTCCGCAAATGCACTGCAGCTGTTTTGTTTAGGTTCGTTGGTACACGTAACGATGACGTGTGATGTTGCTGTCAATTAGAATCTACACCTGAAACTCTAGTGAATTGCTAAGTGGTGTGTTTAATTTTACTTTGGTATCAGTCAAAAAGTTGTTTTTCGCGCACCTGCAACAAACAGCTAGCACATACAAGCGCAAAATCTGACCAGAGTGACAGTGGTTGAGTGAAAATGCTGTCATTAGTGAACTAACTGCGCTGAAAGCCTACATTAGACTTCATTAGTGCACGCATCAGGCTGCTCCAAATTTCCTCTACGAAAGCAGGTCACAGTGAATAGTCTATGTACTTGAGACCCGACACCATATCAAAATTTTGAGGTTAGTACTTTATCCTTTGGGCGGTATTTTACTAATCAAAAGTTCTGATGTAACCCGCTCACAGCGACATGATTATACGAAGTGGGGAACCTGGTACATTCAGTGGGAATGGGGTGTCGGATTTTTTATTTTTTTTTTTTGGTGGGGGGGGGGGGGGGGTCATATATTCTGTTAGGCATATGAGGGTTGGGGACGGAATTTTTTTATCCGTCTACATTAGAAAAAAGTTTCAGCTTTCAGGGGCCCCTTCCACCACCCCCACTGTTACTACATTTTCAGATTAGTGGTAAAGGACCTGGGCAAATAATATATAGATATAGATAAGGGCCCCTTTTTGGCCCCCACTCAAATTCTCTTACAATTGTATGGATTTCATTGCTTTTCATGTATGCGTATTGGAACACAAAGAAATAATAGACGTCAATGGAAACAAGGTTTTATAGAAATTACGCGATTTTTAAAAAAATCTGCAACTAGAGATCACAAACATACAAAATTATTTTTCTTTTGATTGATTGATTTGTTGATTTACGTCCACGGTAAACAGCTAAGGTCATGTCGGGACGGTCAGCTAAACTAACCACACTATTCCTGGGCAGGCTTAGACCTCCTTAGCGGTTAACCAGTACTAAGTGCACATACTTTCGCCAGTAACTGACAACTGCCCTTCTTAAATCATCAGATGGATGGATGGATGACTTTTACGTCCTTTTCAACAGTATTTCGGTCATATCAGGACAATGAGCGGATGAGAATGAAATGCTGTGTGCAATGTAACCCCGTTTAAGATGAAAAGAACTCCGGCGGGGTTCGAACCCGCAACCGCTAGATCAGTAGGCCAACGCTTAACCCACTGAGGTACCGGCGCTGAATCAGTAGAAGGAGAAACGAAAATATGTGGCCAGACCGGGTATCGAACCCAGGACCTCTAACGTATGAGTCAGGTGCCTTACCGACAGCGCTACGCGGCCCGGCTATTTTTTTCTTTTACATTGCATAAATCATTTATCTACATATGAGTATAATTTTCATGATGGTATAATGTTGTGCTTTTCAGATAATCAATTTGTCAGCATAAATGCAAATGCACCGAAGTTTCAACTCGTTTTGGAACATGACGGCTTTATATAGCTTGGTGCTGAAAATAACACCTAACTATTAAATTTCAGACGCAAAGGGGGCGGGGGGGGGGGGGGTATGTTCCAACGACACACCTTGAGGTGGGGGGAGACTGACACAAGCAACAAGGCACGCCATTTCTTTTAAACACGTCAAGTTACCGTACTTTCATTTTCACTGACTTTTCCATCAGATATATAGTCATGGCGGTGTATTATGATAGGCAGGTGATGCTTACTACTCGCGAGCACCTGATCACACTTTCTGTTTTGGGGCCCTTATCTTTGCATCTAAATATTACGGATTTGTCGACGTTTATTCTGATTAAATGAGTTCGGACTTAAGATTTAGATACTTTGACCGCTCTACTATATAAATAGCTGAACGAATTAAGAAAAAGGAAACAAAACAGTGTAGATCTCTGGGTGCGCGGACGTCTGGGCGTTGGCGGAGTAGGGGTGAGGTGTAGATCTGTATGATGCAATATAGGCCTCAGTCTCCCCATGTTATTAATAGCATGACCAATACTGAGGCACGCTGTGGGAAATTCAACATTATCATAAATAGTGGAGCAAATATCATTGCGTAAGTGGCCTAAAAAAGGGAGTTAGTGGTCTATGGAGTGTAACATTTGTTTTCATATATCAAAATGATCGCCTTGGTCTGTAGTTATAAAATTCAGTGTTTGCCACCTTGGCAAACCTTGCATAACTCTGTAGTGGCCAGTTATTTACGTTACCCCATTAAATTTTGAATATAACAAATATTCATTAAAGTCAATAGGAAGTATGCTTAAACATTATAAATGTATCAAATGTCAATATTTGTTGTAGGAATGATTAATTTGCTATAAGTTAAGCTACTTAGGAAACAATTTAGAACTGTTATGCTGTTATTTCCGTGACAAAATATAATGTACCCCTTAAAAAATAAAATACTAACTTAAACCGTTGCATTTTATGAAAACACTGTGATAAAATAGCCCAAACTGTTCAATTTTTCTATTGTGTAACTAGCAATTTTCAATACGTTTCTAGCAAAACATATTTGAGACCTCTAGCTTTTATACTTTGTTAATCGTGCACTGTTGAACTTGGTTACACCTTTTCTCTGTTGGAGGCTGAAAAGTCATTTTTCACACAATTATTCGTATAAAAGATGGATAAAAAGCTATTTAAAACTGACAAATTGGGTCTGTTGCAACAAGATCATGTTCAACATGATATAAAGCAAACTTTTTAAAAAATATTTTTTACTTTTCGATACATATTTAAACTAATGTAACGTACTCAACAGATTGTTAACGTTTGCGTAGAGCGTCTATCATTCCGGCCAGGCAAACACTCTTTTGAAAGTATGACTTTTAAATAATGCAGTTGAGATACCTTTGTGTTTTATTTATCGTTAAATGATTTTTTTGCGTGGTAAAGTTGGCTACTCGGGCAGCAAACAGCGTTATTTACATGACATGCGAAGCGGAGATTGTCCTAAAATTAGAAATAAACCTTCGTTAAATAGCCTGTACATGGAATACTATTATTTTTTTCCATTAATATCCGAATTTCATTTAAAATAATTCCGCAAATTTTACTTTGGCCTTTCTTCTTAATGGGAGTAAACTGTAAAAGGAATAAAATATGGCTATTGTAGGCGAAAAATGTTATCTTTAAGAGTTGACAATTTCTGGAATGGTTATATCTTCCACCAGAGTAAATAGGCAACATCTACGAAAGCATTACAAATCGTAGTAAAACATTGGGGTGTGCCCATTCACAATAAAACAGTATTCGTAGTAAAACATTGAGGTATTTCCACTCACAATATACAGTATTATTTCCAAAATATACTAGAAGAAGCAAGGAACACACACAAGAAAGAACATAGGAGACTCCGTTTAATTGATTCCTTTCAAGATCAGGCACGGATAATATGATTATAACGTATCATTATTATTTTAAAATCATTATCAAAATGAACTTTTAATTGAGTCAATGATAATCCACTTACTGTGACTTTTTGGTTTGGTATTTAAAAAGGTAACGTATACAACCTTCAAATGTAAACGATTTGTCAGATTAGAATTATGATTATTTATGATATCGTCTGTTTGGTATGATGCAGCAAGATGAAGCTTTAAAAGTTCCTTAGTTCTTGGGACTGACCCTTATACTGTGAACAAGTGTCATATTAATGCTTGGGTTACCGGATGCAGAAAATAACCACCTTTAAGTAAAACAGCTTAAACAGGCATAATACCAATACAAACTATGCATTATATAGAAAACAATTGTGGGTAACTATGTTACTGTCTTAACCCTTTCTTAGGAACTATAATTATTTAAAACAATTAGATGCATTAAATATTTAAATCCCATCAGAGATGTAAGGCGATACTGCTGTTAGGTTAACCTTCGGCACCTCAATGTTTGCTTTCAACATTTGCGTTATACCTGAGAGTGGTTACTTTCTCCACCTTATTACTTTAGCATTAATATGAAAACTTCTCAACAGTAAAAGGGTAATCTGACAACTCGTTTACTGTTAAATGCTGTATACGTTACCTTCTTGACTACAAAACCCAGAGGTCAAGTTAGTGAACTATCATTGACTCGAATTACATGTCATTTTGATGATGATTTCAAAGTAATAAGGTTACCCCCATTACACAGGGAGGCCAAGATAGTCATACTTTATTTCATTTGATACAATATCTATTCACCTACGAAATTCTGAAGGAAGATTCTCTGGGAGAAAGGAATGCATCAGAGATAACAAAATTAGCAGCCTTGGTTAAGGTGAGTGTGTGCCTCAGCAGTGTAATGTTGCAACAATGCAAATGACCCCTAGCACCAGCGTTAGCTAAATTCATTTTTTTCAATCTGACTCAAAATGAGCCTAGATTAACCCAAGCATAACTTTCAAGAAGATGAGGTACGACATAACAACTCATGGTAAGCACACGGAACTTTACACTTACTGCAGAAGAATAAAATAACTCAAACTTTTCAACCTGTTATATACGTTACTTTAATGACAACGTATGCTTTTTGGGAAAAATCCGTTGATTATATATATTGCTTTCTACACGAAAAGGTCAAAACAGAGAAAGAAGTGTAAAGGGGCAGCAATAAGGAATATCTGTTACTTCATCAGCATATTACTTAAAAATATTTTTTCTGTGAAACAAACCACTGACGTTACCAAATTGAAAAACAGCAGCATAAAAATGTACAAACAAGTAGTCAAACGATACTAGTCAAATAAACAGCCAGCCCATGCCATGCATATGATCACAAAGCTGGCCTTAACTATTCATAATTAGTCACACAAACGCCTATTTTCACCCATTTCTGTCTTTTTCAATATATGGCAGAATGATGTCAAATATGCTGATGAAGTAAACCGAATTTTTTAAGATAACCGATAAGTGGATAACACAAACTACAACAATACACCACAACTGATGCTCCGCCTTGGATCTGTCAACAATGAGTTATATTGGGTAGCCTTACACCGGTCATTTGTGCCTTTTGGAAATATTTTTATTTCAGCTCAAAATAATAAGGCTTACACATATTTGGCAGTGGTAATATTTAATCTCGTGGACTGTTTTGAAATAAAGGTTATTTACGTTACCTTTCTGAGTATAAAACTGTTAGTAATGATTAGCTAGTTTGATGCTTTTGGTTTTGTTTAACAGTCATTTGGCTATTAATGAAAAAATAATTATATTTCATGTACAGATTAATTCACAACGGCTTCATTTAATCATCAGGACAATCTCAGCTTTGCAAGTCATGTAAATAACACTGTTTTCTGTCTGTGTAGGCGATTAAACTATGCAAAACTTTCATTTTACAATAAATAACAGCTATTGTCATCACAACTGCGTTGTTTAAAAGTCAGAATTTCAGAAAGGTATATTCATATTGGGAATGATCTACGCTTAACTCAACATTTTCATCTGTTGAGTACGTTACTTTGGTTAAAATATGCGTTGTAAGGTCAAAATATTTTGTAAACTGTTGTTTTATATCATGTTGAACATGATCTTATTACAACAGGGCCAATTCGGTAGTTTAAAATAACTTTTAAGTCATCTTTTATACAAACAATTATGAGAAAATGAGTTTGCAGCCACCAACAGGGAATAGATGTAATCATGTTCAACAGTACAAATCTGACAAAGTATAAAAGTTAGAGGTCTCACATTTATTTTGTTAGAAAGGTATTAAACGAAACAATTAGAATATTGAAGAAGTTTGGGCTATTTTATCACACGGTGTTTGTAAATGCAACAACCTAAGATAAATTTTAAATTTTCTAGGGGTACACTTTGTATTGTAACGAAAATAACAGCAAAGAAGCTCTGAACTGTTTTCTGAATAGCCTTATTTATAGCATATTAACCATTCTTGCAGAAAATATTAATATTTGATACATTTATAGTATTTAAACACATTTCTTATTGACTTCAATTAATATGTTTGATATTTAAAATTTAACGGGGTAACGTAAATAACTAGCCACTGCAGAGTTATGCAAGGTTTGCCAAAGTGGCAAACGCTGAATTTGATAACTATAGACCCTGGCGATCAATTTGATACACAAAAACAAATGTTACACTCCGTAGACCACCCCTTGAAAGATAGCCCAACATATTTGCTCCACTAAAAATACACTAGCTTTCGTAGAAATTATTGAATCTAATTTGTAGAGAGATTTGTTGCATTTGATGCGAACTCAGCCATAGTATCCGCTCAGTCAATTAATGCGCGCGTGCCAACTTGTCATTGTGACGTCACTGAACTGACAGTTTAGTTCAACGTTACGCAAAACTATATTTTTCTTTTCAACACGACATAAGTGTCTATCTATTTCCTCGGACAGTGGGTCAAATCGAGTGCATTGTTGACCCGTGTAGACTGAGATCAATCTGCTCATTACACTGGCTTATTCAATGATTCTAAACATTTTAGGTTAAACAGTAAAATGCTACCCGACAGTAGCATACAAGCTGGGGGACAATTAGAATATCTAAAAAAAAAACAAAAAAAAAAAAAAACGCTGACTGAACATTTTATAACAGATTGTACTCCAGCCTTACTGCAAAAAGAAGAAGGTACCAATCCTCTGGAATAATGACACCCAAGACACATGCATTCGTTCATGTGACATTATGTAGCTTTCCTTTTAAATCTCCAACTTATGCTCGCCAATGCTCGAGAATATGCAGATTATCAAATATGTTGAGTGTCACGCTTATACATGTATCTTGCATCCAAGACTATTTTACATGTATCAATAAATTTAAGGCACATATAAACAGTTTAAAAGATGCAGACTGTCTTTTCACCTTTTATTTATTTATATTTTTTTCCATTCTCTATCATGCTCGCTCAAGCTCGGAAATAATGTACATTAAAAAACTGTTGAGTCAAATCATACATAGGAGCATGCATTCAAGAGCATTTATACATGTCTAAATTTACACTTACCAGAGACAGATCAAGAAATTTACGTTGACTGTGTGTCATGTTAAAAACAGTCTTGAAGTGGATCCCGAAATAGGTGGTGTAATTACCATTCTAAAACTGTTTTCCATATAACAGCTTATTTTTGTCAATTTTTTCTGTATGCATGTTAAGAATATATTAATATAAGTCAAGAAAATAGACTTTGGAAATGATTTTATCATAAACATGAAAGAAACATATTGTAATTTACCAACAAAGGCAGCCGTTGTTTCTACATGGGGTGGCTTAGAATCTGCTTCGATTAGCCTAAGATCCATTTAGTCGTTTATGAAGTACTCTATAGTTATGAAAAGGCCATATAATTTTAGAGTAACATGGCTGTTTTCAGTTTTGCATTAAAATTTTTTCATCGGACTAGATAGATAACTCAGATGCAGCCGTGATTTCTCTATTATTTACATATAGCCAAAAACAAAAGGGGGTAGGCTTGTTTTTTTTTATATACTTGTCAGCTCCTCCTCCCCTACACCGACACCATATGTTTTACATATCGTGTTATTCTATATACATTATTTATAAATATTTACATTATTGCTGCGTATAAATGTTTCTCTTGTTTTTTTTTTCTGATCCTTTAACACAAATTTGAGGTCAAATAAAACATTGATTAGATAGAATGTAAGTATTAGCAGTGAACCAAACCTCTCCGGTGCCTATCGATGCACAAACCACACTGGGCCGCCTGCACACGGCCCAACGTAGCCCATACCTCGACAAACGCCAGAAAAATGAATTTCACCCCCACAATACTCACATTTACCACTGACCCTCTATTGATAGGCCTTTTAGAGCAACTAGCCTCTCACTAACGAACGATAACCTAATACGATATCAGTCGCAACGCGACCGGTCCACACAACGCTCGACCGGCGCTACGCCACGGCGGTGGCCGTCAAATGCAACGGCCAAACACGTAGTTACTATCCTTCGACGTATATTTGACACATCTCACAATACAATACAATACAATACAATACAATACAATACAATACAATACAATACAAATTTTATTTAAAGTCGGACATGCTATAACAGTGAAACATTAGCTATGTATAGCTATTTACCGACTCAGTATTGTATTGTATTGTATTGAAACCTTTTTGGACCGCAAATTGAATTGCCTTCATCTTACCTTATATATACCCTCTCGATATCAAGGAGTCACGCGATTTTATATTCTAGTTTGTACAAAACAACTGAAACAAGACGACCATGAAGCCTTAATCACTCACCTGAGTATGGGGGTCATGTATAGGTCACATGACAGGGACCGACTGAATAAATTTTCGTTTCATCAGCCCCTGGAGGCTCTATAAGAAATTTGCTTACAATTGGAGGTCAAATGCAGCTGTCAGAGAATGACCTTGACCTCTTGAACCCGCAAATCTTCATTTACTAACTAAGACGACTGTGTATACCAATTTTTAGGCCACAATCTTTTAACTTGCCATGAAACCTTATGTTCTAGCATTTTCCAATACTTGGCCTTGCAGTAAAATGGTCTTAGTCGACCCAAGGTCATCGTTTGAATAATTTTGGGAGTACTCAAATACCAAATGCTACATACCAAATTGAGTTGCGTTATACCAAACCATAGAATATTGGAAGGTCAATTCATATTATAAAGTGGTTCTGGTTTTGTTTTCATTGCCATTTTTTGTTTTCAATTCCAGTAAGTAAAAAGCAAATAGTGTAATCCGAATCAGCCGTTGCATTGAACGGTGCCTCATCTGGGGAGACACTGTTTGCCAAGTTCCTATTTATAGGACTGGTCGATCTGTTTATCTTTTAACTTTGCTTACAACATTTATCTAATCGGTTAATTTGCTTAACATGTAATAAACTAGTGTCAGCTTGAAGACTCTTAACAAGAGCCAAAAACAGTTTCTGATGATCGTCTGCATTGTTTCCGTGACAAATGGACAGATTGATTGATTGATTGATTGATTAGTCGGTTGGTTGGTTGACTAAACGGATCGATTGATTGACTGAACGAATTGATTGGTTGATTGATTGATTGATCGATTCACTGACCGAAAACTTGATTCCTGACTGACCGATCTATTGATTGAGTCATTGAATAACTGGTTGGGTCTCTTGCTGACTGACCAATTAATTGATTGGTTTACTGGTTGTATGATTTATCATTTGCTGATTAATTAATAATTCAAAGAAACATTTGAATAAAAAGAAGAAACACATAGGTAAGAAAGAGTAAAAAGGTAACAAAGAATATTCAAGTCAACACACGTAGTCTCTTCATCTGTGAGCTATTTTGGCGATGGATAGTAGAATGGCATTTACTTTTCACGTTTGTAAGAAAAGTAACCGAGTGCAATTTTTAAATTAGTAAGCAACGTCTTGTCAAAAGTTTGATTTCTTGGCAAAGTCAGTTGAACATGAGAATATTTCAGATTTACGAGAAGATTTGTAATGATAGATTACCACCACAAGGTAATCAATGAGTTGAAAATACTGAGGTATTCACAAATTTGACCGTTGTATCAATGTCTAAATGAAAGTTCAGTGAAACCTTTCTAGTTTGATCAAGTCATATGTTACATTGAGATGTGTAGATACCCCTTGTATATAACAAGATGTTTTCGTATAATACGATACTGGTGTCGACTGATAGATACAAACAATATATTAATATTGTCATCTATGTATAAGAATGCTGTTGAAGAACATTCTAAAGGGTGTAAAAACTGGGTCGGAAATGTTAAAGTAATACTTGATGAGTTCGGTTTTTCTGATATATGGATAAATCCAGGTATTTATGACTTAAATGTTTTCCAAATGTATTTAAGCAGCGACTGCTCGACTGTTTTACACAAAAATGGCAGAGTGATCTGCAGGATAATAGAGCTCTTATACTGTATAAGCAGTTTAAACCTATTTTTTTTTATATATGAACCTTATTTAAATATCTGTCCAACTAAATTTAGGGTGGCTTTATCGAAGTTAAGACTATCAGCACATTCATTATTAATCGAAACTGGACGATATGGTAGAAACAGAATAGACAGAAGTGAAAGGCGTTGTACCTTTTGTGATACCGGCGATTTGGACGATGAGTATCATTTTACATTAATTTGCTCGAAATATATTGAACCCCGTAGAATTTATTTGAAACGATATTATTACAGGCACCCCAGTGTCTTTAAGTTTATTCAACTTATGCAGACTTCAAACAAAAAAGAGTTAAAGAATTTGTGCAAATATCTCTTTCAAGCCTTCAGTATAAGAAAATCTGCTATAGTAAACTGAATCCCACTGGTCACATGGCGTCTTGATGGCGTCGTGTCGATGGCGATGCAACGTCCTGACGTTGCATCGACGTCGATGCGACGTTTGGCGTCGTGTGTCCACTGAGACTCTTGAGTTAAGCTGTTCATCCTCTGTTTCAACTAAGGTATGAAGTATGAATCACTTTTACCTGTCTTTTACGATGTTATTGTATTGTATGTTGACGAGAAACTGTATAGTTTAAGTCAATGAAATTCTGTTCTGTTCTGTAAAATTTACAGTACAACATTGCTTGACTATTAATATTATCAGCATTTTTATCACCTTTGCTCTCATAAGCTCATTTTACAGTTGAGATAGATCAATGAAAAAGATTAGATACCATGACTTGTTTAAGAATGTAATTGTCGTACATCAATACAAAATATAGTAACTAAACTTAACAGCTTTATTGAAAGGCTTGTCATTTGAAAGGAACTCTTGCGACAGAAAGCCGCTACCAGAGCATACTGGTAAATGTAAAGGCACCGTAGGTTAACATAACGTATCGGAGTTGGCTCTATTACGCTCTAAATTCAGCGTTAAATGGCGGAAATGGTAAACAAAAGCAAAACCAGTTGTGATTATGATTTATTTTTAAGATTGTCACGATGTTATTTGTGATGACACTGAGCGTATGGAACATCGATAACATTACGATTTAAGATTCTGTTAAGCTTTTATTCTACAAATCATCACTAGAAAAGCACTGCCAAAATACATTTGACAACGTGTCCTGGACCGTTTGAACAAATTTTCTTTCACCCAGTCCCTGGAGGCTGTATATGAAATTTGGTACAATTAGCCCAGAGGCTTTTGATTAGATGTTTGAAAATATAAAAAACATGAAGGCATTTATCAACGGTCAAAAAATGACCTTGACCTATTGTACTCTCAAATCTTAATGTACTCATTAAGATAGCTGTATATACCATTTTAGCCTAAAAGCTTCAACTATTTCTATGAAATCAGAAGATCTAGCATCTTTTTCATTGTAAAACGCTCAAGAAAGCTAATTTGACCTTGCTTTTAAAAATGGTCCAGGTCAACCCAATGTCATCATGTGAATAATCCTGGTAGTACTTGTAAAGCCAATGCTACATAACAAGTTTAAAGTCCATCAGCCTGTTGGTTCTTGAGAAGAAGATTTTTCAAGGCTTTTCCATATATGGGCGCGGCAGCTTTTTTATCATGAGACTATGACCGTTTGAAAAACTTTTGGTTCCTCAACTCCAAAAGGCTTTACGTGATATTTTGTTACTTTCAGTCCAGTCCAGCGGTTTCAGAGGAGACGGTGTTTGAAAATCTTGACGGTCGGAGCCTGTCTATCCTAAAAGCACCCCCGGAGCCGCTGGCTCGTGAGCTAAAAAGGCACCTGCTAGGTTGGGGAAAATATATCTAGTTGTATTTTCAGCATTTTTTAGACCTTTATGTTTACCACAAATCAATGATTATCACCACCTTAACGGATGTTATTTGTTATATTAAGGTGAGTGGCTACGCAGTTAGGGAAATCAACTGTACCATTTTCATTACTGCTTCCCTTTTCAACAATTAAAGGAAGGATTCGCTCATAGTATTTACTTACTATGAGTCCAGAATAATATGAAACGACATAGTCAACTTTAATTGTATCTTAGCTTTGATGTTTGGTGTGCAATATTTGAATTACCAATAGACACCAGCTTCTTATCAAGTAGGCAGAGCTTCAGATTCCTATTCAGTTACCACTGAGATTAATTCAAAGCCGTGCTCTTACTATCGTGCGGTATTTAAATACTGCACAGTTCATACACTGCATTCTACTAAAGACAAAAGAAGCTGTCCAAATTGATTTAATTTTTCAGACACCTGTTGTTGAATAGCTAGGAAAAAAGAAACTTAGTTGAGAAAAAAAGGTTTATTTTTCGTTTAAACAACAGTCAGTTAATGCATCGTAAAATCATGAAGAGCTCTAAACTGGAGTCAAAGATCGTGCATATTAGATTTAAATTTATAAGTAATTGTTGACTCAAGTATTAAAAGTAGCAGACAGCTAGAGAGTCACCTAAGTTTCCGTTTTTTTCTTACACAACTTAGACCAGTGTAGTCCGGCTTTCCAAATATTGCCATTTAATGATTCCATCAATTTTGCTTTACAAATTTAAAGCACAGTGTAGTTACTCCAAATCCCTATTTTTCTTATTTAAAAAAAAAATAAAATTTGAAATGCAAATTATGCAGTATTTTTGACACAGGCAATTAGCTTATCAGCAACATTAGGAAGTGGACTGCAATAAAGCATAAATATGTCATTCTTGATAATGGGAACTTCTTCAAACTATATCTGGTGAGGCAATAAAATTTGGGAAACTGACAGGTACTGATGAAATTCTGGTTTCTGACTGGCCCATGATACAAAACATTTAGAAAACTGATTGTACTTGTAATTTATATAGCCGTCTCGGGGCTCCGCCCCTCGAAGGTTATATCAATTACTCGTACATTCAGTTTTTTAAATATTACTTATTCACAAGGTGGGACCAGTAACTTATCATTTTATCTTCATTCAAGAAAATCCAATGACAATTAATTGGCATAAATACGGTAGTGTAGCTACATAGACAGATAACCTGCTTATAGCTTTTTTCAGGTTAACCTAAGAGCACAGCCCGTTGTAAATATTTTAATATAATTAGACCATCTAAAATTCTCATGCATTCAGCCCGACCACACTGTTTTGATTTCTGCAGATAAGGATTTCGCTGTCTAGCCTAAAACTAACCAATCAAGTGCATTTCATTAAACATTGCTGTCTCTATATCATGTCTCACAGCTCTGACATAACTTGATTATCTACCTTTAGCAAGTTTTTTGTCATTTATTCTTAATCAAGCACTTGTGTACTCGTACAACCACAGCACTCGATAAATACTTTTCAGTGAGCAAAAGCTAAAGCTCTTGTCTCAAGTAAATATTTATCTAGCATTGGGGTCAATACTGAAATAGTGATTCAAAATAACCTTATTCCATTTGATGTATATCTGGTAAAACTTCTAAAGTATTCTAAAACTAAGATAAACTTGTCGTAGTGACAAGATTCTTAGCTGAGTTTGGCTTTCATTTTTATCCCCCGACCGAAAGGTTCGGGGGATATAGCGATGAGCCTGGCGTCCGTCCGTCCGTCCGTCCGTCCGTAAACATTTTCTTGTCCGCTCTATATCTTGAATACCCTTTGGAATATTTTCATGATACTTCACAGTTATGTAGAACAGGTCATGACGATGTGTCGCGTACAAGAATGGTAACTCTTGCTATTGTACTTTTTGAATTATCTCCCCTTTGGTGATTTTTTGGCAGATTCGTTTCCGCTCTGTAACTTGAATACCCTTTGGAATATATTCATGATACTTCACAGAAATGTAGAACATGTCATGGCGGTGTGTCGCGAACAAGAATAACAACTCTTGCTTTCTTCCCTTTTGAGTTATTTTCCCTTGATCATTTTAGGTATGATTTCGTGTCCGCTCTATAACTTGAATACCTTTTGGAATATTTTCATGATACTTCACAGATATGTAGAACAGGTCATGACGATTTGTCGCGAACAAGAATGTCAACTCCTGCTTTCTTACTATTTGAGGTATTTCCCCTTGATGGTTTTAGGTGTGATTTCGTGTCCGCTCTATAACTTGAATACCTTTTGGACTATTTTCATGATACTTCACAGATATATAGAACAGGTCATGATAATGTGTCGCGAACAAGAATGACAACTCTTGCTTTCTTACTTTTGGAGTTATTTCCCTTTGATGATTTTAGGTGTCCGCTTCATAGCTTGAATACCTTTTGAAATATTTTCATGATACTTCACAGATATGCAGAACAGGTCATGACAGTTTGTCTCATACATGAATAATAACTCTTGCTTTTATACTTTGTGAGTTATTTCCCTTTGGTAGTTTGAGCTGCTGTTTGAGTCTCTGCTCCATATCTGTATAACCCTGGCCAGCTCCAGAATTTGAATAACCATGTACCTTTTAGAATATTGATGATCATGCTGTGATATCTTATCAGTGTTCCTAACTCTCTCTGACCCCTCCACATTCCCTCCCCCCCTCCCGCATCCCCCCTCCCCCCCCCCCCCCCCCCCCCCAAAAAAAAAATCAGATTTGGATTCTTTGTCCAAATTCACTTACTAGAGAGCTCAAAATTAGGTTTGTAGGGCTTGTACTTAAGACGTTATTCACACATTTTGAAAGTTGAATGTATCGTATGCTATACATTTGTGTATATGGTGGCTGTTTGAGATATTACCTCGTTTTAGCAGTCAAGCATACTGTTTTGGTCTGAGTGTTAGATAATCCTGCATCTGTTAACAGTTAATGTCAATCAAAAGAACGACAATATATTACTAATATGTGTTTTGTAGTGCACCCTTTTTACCAAGGCCCATGGGGGTCTTCGGTCGGGGAATTCGCCATCTCCTCTGATGGCTATTTTTTCGAGCTGTTTTGGCTTTTTGTGGGTTCTTGTTGCATCGAACATCTCTTTCCTGATGACCTGGTCTGTCGCTTTTCTCGAGACACAGGGCTTGAGGTGGCTCGATGGGGGACGCATGTACTCGCGAGTTAATACGTAGGCGTCTCTTACCTGATGTCTGCAGCTAATGTGTCCCGCGGAATGCGACAGTAAGTGTGGCTCGGGGAGGGGTGCTCGTTGCCTGCCGAGACCTGCCCATCATCTCTTTTCTTTCAAACTTTTGGGGTTTAGCGACAACGAAGAAGTTAAATACAGAAACGCGCGTCTGTCGCACTAAAATTGGTATGGAAGCGTTTATATTGATAAGGGATACTTCTCCAACGCCTGAAGTAGACTGTCTAACACCCATATAGGGCAGGTCCATTTTCAGTTACAAGCTGACTGGTATGGTTTCATTTGCCATAATTGCCATTTCAGAAACCCCTTTATAAAATGTTAACTGTGTAGCTCGGACGCTGCATCCTGCGGTGTCTGCGCATTGTCTACACTGTTGGCTGGCTTCATTTTTTGCTGTGTTAAGAAAACACATAAGAATACAGTCAAGCTGTTGAGCATATTACTCTGTGGACTCTGATCACAAGGAACATCACTATTGCTGATCTTTGTTTGCACTGTTTCAAGTAAAGTAATATATTACAAAAAGGAGAGAAAGATTGATTGATTGATTGATTTTCAGTTGAACATTGATTGATTGATTGATTGATTGACCCATCGATTGATTGATCGATCAATCGATCGATCGACCGTAAGACCGTAATTGACTGAGCGACAGACAGATTGGTCTGTTGATTGATAGACCGATTAATCGAATCATCGATGGTTGATTCACTATTTGACTGATTGATGATTTAGTGACATTTCGATTGGTAGTTAGAAATATCAAGTTAACCACAACTGCCTTAAAGACTAAAGAGCGAAAGAAGGAAAGGTGGAAAAAGGAATAGGACGGAAGATGCAGATATACGTATGTGTGTTAGAAATAGTATGAACAAATACAAAATTATGTTTAGCATAAATTTAATTGACACTGGGACATGTGATAAGCTTCAGAAAGCTGTCATGGTAAAGAAGATAACACAAAAAGATTAACTGCCTCACTTTCAGGAATATATTTTGGCGATGGATATAGGAGTGAAATTTTCTTTCCTTCGGTATAACAAACGCTGGATATATATGGGTCACCCGTGATAAACTAATGTGGATCCCATTTCTTGGTTTCATAACGTATAGGCTACTAGACATAATATCCTTTCAATGAATAATCACACCAGTTTTAAAATTCAAGCAGTCGGATACGCTGAGGCACTGTATGTTGTTTTTGAAATGTCCCTTGTACTACTCCGCAAAGGTCTGAAAGGTAAATCTTGTACACATGCAAATGACATGCTCCGGAAATAGTTTCAGTCGGAATCAGCATGATTTGGCATTTCAACATAATCTGCAAATCAAGCAAATATAAGATCATTTCAGTCTAAACTGGATCTGCACGTCTGCAAATGAACAATTAGTGGGCAGAGACATGGTTTACTGTTTTTCCTTTGACAGACGTATCTTGTGTGGATCCAGTGTGTGTGTGTGTGTGTGTGTGTGTGTGTATGTTTGTCTGTGTGTGTGTGCTGTAGATATAGCCCTGAAACTAGTAATTTTTCAAGAGCAATAAGTTCGAATCTAGCATTTTGCAAAAAAGAAAAATGAAAAAGGGCATTTACTCCCATAATGATTGGGAATTTCATCTCAAATCGAAATTGACTCATATTTTTATTGGCTAAAAAATAAATCCAATCCATGCACCTTTTCCAATTTTTAGCAAAAATCGAATCTGAAAATGGAACACATTCTAGTTGGTGGATTTCACCCTTAACTGAAATCGATCTATATTTTATAATTATGTACCTGTGTATAAATGAAATTGGTCAAAGAACCCAAATCATAAGCCCGAACTCGTAAGTCCTTTTAACATTGACAATTCCGGAATATTTGGGATACACAGATATGGACCCCGAAATCGAGGTGTGATCAGGTGCTCGCGAGTAGTAAGCATCATCTGCCTATTATAATACACCCGCCATATCTATGTATCAGTAGGAAAAGTCAGTTAAAAAAAGTCCGGTATTTGAAAGCTTAACTAATCTTCGGCTGAGGCCATCAAATCGAAAATTAGCTTAGAAACGGCCACATTGTAAGGATCAACGAGGTCATGGTGTCTGAATCGAATACTCTTATTTTTTCAAATGACAGGAAACGCAAACTATTTTCAAATGTACGGATACTTACGGACAGCGGTGATACTATAGGGCCCCACTAAAAATGGCAGGGACATATTAAATCATAAAAGGTTCATGTACACCAACTAGCCCATTATTAGTTCCATGAGAGTAAGTTATGGATTCAGTTTATCTTCATTACAGACAATGCAAGCCTTTGATATAGAAGTGTCAACATTTTAACAGTTATGACAAGAGGGACGACTTCAACTTTCCCATAGTTAACTTTCCATTTCTGAGTAGTAATATCCCTTCGGCACCTGCATACGGAGTTTATGTTTCTCAACTAGTCCGCTATGCTAGGGCCTGTTTCAATTATCAAGACTTTGCTGAAAGAGGGAAGCTACTCACTCAGAAACTGTTGAAGCAGGGTTATCATAAAGCAAAGCTTGTGTCGACAGTTAAAAAGTTTTATGGGAGACACCATGACCTTGTTGATCCCTACTATGTGGCCGTTTCTAAATTTATCTCCGATTTGATGGCCTCAGCCGAAGCTTAGTTAAGCTTTCAAATGCCGGACTTTCATTTTCACTGACTTTTTCCACAGATACATAGATATGGTGGGTGTATTATAATAGGCATGTGATGCTTACTACCCCGCGGGCACCTGATCGCACCTCTGTTTTGGGGTCCATGTCTGTGTATCTAAAATATTCCGGAATTGTCTATGTTTAACTGACCTACGAGTTCGGACTTATGATTGGGTACTTTGACCACTATCATTTATAATTGTTTAGAGAAGCAGTGCCTGATACTATTAACAGCCGTGCATTAACAGGCGAAAAAGCCATGTATTACGGAAATTCACTTTCTGTTCATGCACGGCTACGCCACTTTCAATACATTCGTCCGGGGCCACTAAAATAATTCGGCTATGCACCCTTGTGTCTCTTTTCTCCGCCATGGTACAAAAATTGGTGACCCGCTGTCTATATTGTCTTACATTACGTCATCATAGTTTGTACTCTTACATTACGTCAGCAAGGCGTGACACAGATTTCAAACAAAGTTGCTTTTTACATATTATGGCGAGTTAAATAAGTAGCTGTGAGACATTAATGATGGCCCTATTTAGCCCTTGTCAATGAGCAGTGTACATCAGAATGCTCAGAATAATATTTCTTAAATCTGTGAAATAACTTGATAACACATACTCTCCACTCTAAACTGCCAACAAGCTGTCCAAAATGACTATGTTCAATAGAAAATAACTCTTTTATAATTAAATGCATCTCCATCAAGTACCCAGAAGCATATCCTCATTTTCTTTCACATAGTGTACAAAGTAAAAAGGACGTCCGTTGAAATTTGTAGTACTAGTTGATATGATACCTACATACCTTGAAGTGCAAAAAAAAAAAAAAAAAAAAAAAAAAAAAAAAAAAAAAACAGGCCCAAAATGACTCAATTCAAAAGGCTATTATTCTGTCAAAACTTAAAGACAAGTATTCTTGTATATTGGGTCTCATAATCGTATTGTGCAACAATCCAGTGACACTGCTGTTTCATCAAAGTAAATACCCCGTTGCACATAGGTAATGACATAACAGGGTCATAAAACCAATAAAGACTGAGGGTGAGTTCTATATAGTAGAGAATATTTGTCTTTAATTTTGTCTCCAACAGAACGTCACACACACATTTTCATTATGTCGAAAAATTTGTGTACAAAGTTTGAAAAGAATCTATAAAAACGGGAATTTAGTTGATCACGCAGGCGTTTTATCCAAAAAACTAAACAAGCGGCCCTGAATGATTAAGTTAAAAAAAAACATAATTCCGTAAAAAATAATTTTATCTTTATAGAAAAATCAAATGCAGATCTTCAGTATGTCCACAGTATATGCACCTAGTTTTTATTTTTAAAATGCATTGAAAATTATTGAAGGAATTGATAATATGCAATCTCTATACCTTGGAAGGCAAAAAAAGGAAAAAATACCATGATGACAAAGTTAAAAAAAACTGTTACTCTGTCAAAGTTAAGTTTACCTTCATCAAATTTTAAGAGTAAATATACACTTCAGGAACTGACTGAATCAGATCCCATACCCTATGCCCAACATCAAAGGGAAAGATTGACAAAGACATCCCAACAAACAATAAATTACAAGTGATAAGCCGAGTCAGCAGCTCTTTCCCAAATGGGTGGCAACTCAGCTATCTTTACTAACCAAATAATTTAGACCAACGGAAGGGTTAAAATGAAAACACAATAAATTAAACAGCACCGAACATAAAACAAATGCAACCGCAACGAAAGTACCGCCTTGGGACGGTCAATAATAACTACTGAGAGGGGGTGGAGTTAAACCGGTTTTACTGGACCAAACCTTCACCTTCACCCTCCGCCGCGATGCACACAATTAGTTGGTAGTTCAGCTCGTATGGAGGTCCCGTAACTCATCAGTGAGTCATCACGGGCAACAATTAAAATCAAGAAAAGACTGCGATGAAGCAAGGATGAGGACGACAGCCAAAACGTGTTGAGAGACCTGGAGATCCCTCGGGTGTCAGCAACACAACTGGAACACTGGAGCACAAGAAGACCACCAGTTGAAACCCGGTGGGCCAAGAAACAGACAAACATCCGGCCCCAACCAACTAATATATAGCTTTATGTTGGGGCTGTCATAGAGTCTGAACCCCGACCCACTGGCGTGCAATTATAGAGGACAGCAAAGCTGTTAACCGTGATTTGGTTAACTACTAAGCATGCAGGCTGTCGCATTACAGCTATGTTATAGCCAATGCGTTTAAATCGCACGATAATTTTCTAAAATTGTTCAGGAAATTCTGTTTTCCCTACGATTTTGCGTAATTTATATACTAAGTCACCATAAAATTCAGGTTCCGAAAAGCCTTGTTGCAAAAGTTACCTTAGCCCTGTATTATATTTAGAAATCAATTCAAAGTGTCTACGATAAAATGTAAAAAAAGCTTTCCGAATGTTATGATACCGATACCCCTACTGTAAAAGCTTGGCAGTCAAACTTTAATTACGAGCATTGAAATCAGCCAAATGACTAGACACCCTAGGGAAGCGAAGAAGTTGAGAAATGTAAACACCATAAGCAGTGGTGCTGGGAACATCACCATCCAAAAACGGAAAATTAACAATGTCGAATGTTGTATGGAAAGAGTGAATAAAGAATATATATATTCCAAATCAAAATCATCGCGTCTGTGATCAATTTTAGATGAAACAAATCTAAAATTCTATAATAGATAAATGTAAATCCAAAAATGGGGCCTCGGTATCAGAATTATTTGCTTTATTTAACTGCAATTAGGCAGGATAAATTTGACTAACCATTCCTTCACAATAAGGATTGCCAATATTTAAAGGGTCGTCCAAGTATCTAGACGTTAGGGACGAGTCATTTATTGTCAGGTGGGGGGGGGGGGGGGTCGAGTACATTTAGGGGGGGGGTCGGAATTTTTTTTGGTGATGTACTTGGGGGGTCGGAAATAAAAAAGCCATGGAGCAGGGGGGATCATATATTTTATTCAGCATATATTGGGGGGGGGGGGGTCAGAATTCTTCCATCAGTCTTCTTTTTTTTTAAAAATGCCTCAGCTTCTGGGGGGCTTCGCCCCCCAGACCCCTTACTTATATTCTAGTTAACTTAAACTCAAGCAGAGAAACATTACTATTATTAACAGTTTTATTGGACATTCAGCAACAGGTAGTGTATGGACATATGCAGGAAGAAAAAGTGAGAAATACCAGTATATGCTGACAAAAGTTAAAGACCATTAATGTGCATGATTTCCCAAGGCGGTAGTTCTGTTGTGGTTCTCTGTTGCCTGTTTTTGGTGTCAGAGTTTCTGTGATGTTTTACCTTATGTATGTTCTTATTATTTTTGGTTCGGTTTGGGTTGCTGAGTGGCCACCTTTTGGGAACAAGCTGCTCACTCGGTTGGCCATATGTTCTCTGTATCTTGATTATTTGTAATCTTAGTTGTTTCCAACTATGGTTTGAGGGCTGGATTTGGATTTTGATTGTTTCAGTTCCTGGTCTTTGCATACTTTTTACTTTTATCAACCTGTCAAAGTAAGAAAATGTTCTTTGTGTTTCATACAGGTTGGATTAAGGTCAGTCTGACTTAAAAAAAAGGTAATGCAGTATATGGGTGAAGGGTAGTTGGGGAGTTGGGATGGTGGGGGGTCATAAACTTTTTTGTCACCTATCGGGGGGGGGGGGGGGTCGGAAAAAAATATTCTGGTGAGACTGGGGGGGGGGGGTCGGAAAAATTTTTGGGACTCGTATGAAAATGTACACGACCCCCCCCACCTGATAATAAATGACTCGTCCCTTAAGTTGAATGCTTCAATGACATGCGCTTGAGTATCATCAGAAAGAGACATCATAAAGTCTCTTTCATAGCAAAATAAAAACAAATCCGCTACAAGAGGAGCACAGTTAGTACCCATTGGAATTCCTATAATTTGTCTGTGTAACTTAGTCCCAAATCTGATGAAAATGTTATCCAATAGATATACTAAAGTTAGGTTTTGTTTCTGGGAATAAATTTGATAATCGATTATATTACATTCTTAACGAAGAAATACAAGGATTTCTTGTCAATATAGATATGCTTTTTCCCAGTTCTCTACAAAGATTTATTTCCTCCAGGGAAATAAATCCCTGTAGATTGATTACCTTCCCGATAACATTCGGAAACTAGTTATTAATGAACGACCGGGTACCGGTATTTAGAACTACTTTCCAGTGCAGTTGTAGCTATACAACACCGCTGCAGTTGCCTTTTATGATCTTGAGAAAAATAACAGACGCTAAACAAACCTATAACAAACTTTGGCGTGTATTTATGGCGTGTGGGCATGAAAGATTTTACGAAAATGCCATTTTATATGGAAAGGCATTGCCTTTTACGATACACACTCCGCATTGTGCAATAAGAAACGTATCATCCAGCTCATAACAGACTTCATCGAGCGAGTCTTTGATCGTCGAGACCAGTAGCTGTACAGACGATGATTGTAAAGGCACGATGCAGGTTCCGTTGGTCAGTAAATTATTCTTAAACAAAATGGCGGTCAAAGCAATTCAGTATTCATGTATCCTTTCGCGCTATTGTGTACAGGCCCCCGGAGGGACACTTGAAAACATAAATACAGATGGATATGTTCTTTAAATTTAAGGCATACCAATGTAGTATACAGTTTATTGAATCGTCCCATTTAAGGTATGAGATTTATAAACCTCGGGAGGTTTGACGATCCGGACTCGTTTCTTTATCGGATCTCTAAACCTCCCCCGGTGTATAAATCCCATTTCTCACCTACTAGACAGAGTTTGTTCTATTTTTAGCGGTGCTGGAAAATTCTGTCTTGCCCATGGGCTGGGACAGCTCACACGAGCTTCAATTCTGTGTATCAATACGCGCTTTTTGAAAACTCATGCGTCCGGCTTGGCGATTGTATACTTTATACATTACTTTTCATAGGAACGAATTTCCACATCAATAAAATCCCAAGAAAGGCAATTCATTCGTTATAATTCCGTTATGAATTGTTTCTATGCCTTAAATTCAGAAAAAGATCCAAAATAGTCGATGTTTCACCGAGACAAACATTGTCGAGGGTGCCGTCATTTTGAAAACGTTTCCAACTGACGTTTGAAATGACGTTGACGTTACGTCACAATTAACGTCATACACGCGCTTGCTATAGTCGTCTAAATACATTTTTTCATTAATATGAATTTCAGTTAGAAAATAAAAAAAATGCTGATTTGTCAAGGACCAACTTTTTACTTGTTTGTTCACTTCAGAAGCCATGAGGCTGACACGGTTGTACTACTTACACTTGTGCACGTTCGCATGAAATAGACCTCATAGTTCACCGTTTAATTTGAAATAATTATTATTGTAGGTAAGAAAAATAATCAATCATTGGTCTCCGATGCGGACAGGGAAATCCCAACCCTCGGGCACAACGGGTCGGTCGGAAACTCGGCAAGCCTCGTTTCCGACACACCCCTTATGCCCTCGAGTTGGGAATGCCCTGTCCGCATCGGAGACCAATGATAGATTCTATTTATCTTAAATGGAACGATTAATAAACTTTAGATCTTTATTTTTGTTTTTCTGTGTCTGTTTGTTTGTTGTTGTTTTTTTTTCATCCTGAAAAGGACATACAATTTTGCTCTTTTTAGCGTGCGTTCAGCGATTTAATATGTTTGCATATGGATCCTGATATCAAAAGCTCATTGATAATGTGTAAGTTTGTGATGGCTATTGAAGTGTCAGTGGGCGTATATAGCATATTAAGGATTGCATATAAATCCCCAATCGTCGTATCAGATCGTCTTAACTGCGCTGCAAAATACTGGTTGGATAAGCAATACACAAGACTTATGTTATTGATAGTATGATTAAGAAGAATGTTTTGAAAAAAATATAATGAGGAAATTAAGAGGCACAGAAACACATGTTATGTAAGCTAATTTAGGTACACGAAAGTGTTTAATTTACTTACGAGACTTTGCGGGAAACTGCGCGTGACATGTAAACAATATTTTACACAGTAAAACGTTACAATACTCAGTTTTGCCGAAATGCAATGACTGTAATAGTTAAAAGACGGCCGGATAGCTTTCGAACAAGATTTTATTTATATAATGGAGGATGAGGTTTGCTAGCTAAGTATAAGGTACTCAGACACAGCAGACAGGTCCAGACTGATGTTTTGAAGTTTACCCGCCCTTAGCTGCCGCACCTTAACTTGCTTCGCGATTTAAAAACTGTACGAAATATAACTGCATCAATAAAAACTTACTCGATAGCGATAGCTATTCGTCCATCTTATACCCATTGCAGCCATTGCATTTCGGCAAAGCTGTGTCTTGTAACGATTTACTGCATATCTAGATTGAAAAGTGCAAAATTTCCAAATAGGTATAGTTTCATACAAGACTGTTGTCGAAGGTCGTGTCAAGGTTTGTGTTTTGTTGCGCAGATGGTCGTAATGTTTATGAAAGGAATGCTGATATGGCCGTAAGTGCGAAAAGGTAGACCTCTCCTGTCAAACATAGCAGTTTGTTCTGTAACGTACTAAGTCGGAATCTGATTTAATCGTCTTTGAAAAGGGCACAAAGTAGGCCACTCGCTGATGGGTTCAGTTTTACAAATTATAAAAAGAAAAAAAACAAAACAAAACAAAAAACAAAACAGTTCATGCTGCCTTCTGGCGAAGTAATAGAAAAATGCCAAATATCTACATGTTTAAAAAAAACTAAAACGGTGAGTGTATCTATTTTCTAAACGTTTCTAGATAGCAGGAAATATGACTAATATTATTTAAAAAACAGATTTGTAAAATATTTTGTCAGTGCAGATATATTTAAAAATAAATGCCACAAAAAAGATTGTGTACCTGACACGCACAATTTCCCATAATCCCATAATGTTTCGTTAACAATACTTTCGTGAACGCAAATTTGTCTACATACCATGTAAATTAAACTTTCCAAAATTTCGCAAATGTTGAAATACTGCATTCATTCTTGCAATGTAGGATGCTTTTAGTGCTCTTTTATTGCAATTAACTAAACACGAAAAATCTCACCCCATTTGAATTTCTGTTTAAGTATTTATAATCTGTTTTGAGCTGTCTATATAAAATGAATGGCTAGACTTTGAACCCCGTTTTTCATTTTGAGATGAACGTATTTTATAAAGGTATTAAAGAACTTATATATAGAGGTCTAATGTAAAACTGCTTATTGTTAGACTATGCTCGTTTTTTGCCCTTATTAAAAGCTTGATCTGAAATTAAATCTAGCCATATGCGACATACTCTTCACAGGGACCCGGGACTTTTGCAAAGTACAGGTTTAAATAAAACTCTTCACAGGGGCCCGGGAATTTTGCAAAGTACAGGTATAAATAAAACAAAAATCTTTCTAACGGTGTGGTTGTCACACGAAAGAAGTCCTCTGCTACTGCAGTTAAGTAAACAAAATTAATTGATGCATGATTTACTTCCTAATTATAAGCATCTATAAGACTATTCCTGGTTTATTCACACACAGAAACAACCTGTCAGTTTGAAAAGTTTAAGCGCCTTTAGCTGTCTAAATAAATGCAAAAGAATGTTGGAAAGCTTGACTTTTCTAATTAATCAATCATAATAAAAGAACTGGTAACACAGCAAATGTTATTCTACAGATTGTATACTTTGTTCTCAATCCAGTATCGGCTGCCGGTTTAGCGACCCTCTTTAAATGCATACCAGTGCATTGGACTCGCCTTAATGAAGGCTCCAACTTAAAGCTATCAGACGTAGTCGGTTGCTAGTGAGGTTTGTTTCCTGTTCCTACTGAACCTGAACCTGACGATGTGACGCAACAAATCATATTATTGGATACCAGACTGGAAGCAGACCTTCCTTTTGGACTTATGAAGCAATAAATATATATAAGGCGAATGTATATTCAATAAAAGCATCGTAACAGTATGTAGATATGTATTAACTAGGTACAAAATTGAAAAATTATTTCTGTGAAAACAGAGGAACAAAAGAAAGGTTTGAAGTGTAAACGGGACGTAATATCAGAATCACACCAACAAAGATGTAAAACGATTGGACATTCATACTTCTCTTTAAAATTCATATAAATTTTACACACTGTAGTTAAGCGATAAATCTTTTCGAGCATTATATAAAATTTCTATAGCTACACGATAGGTTTTACTGTAAGAGCAAAAGTCAAGATATAAATGTATTATTTATGAGCCATTTGCATTTTATTGTTGACTTTTCTTCGAATTATTAACACGCCTGGTAAACTATCACAGGTACCTCCGCGGAGGTACCGATAAAATGTTGTGACAGGCATCCGGAGCTACCTGTGACGGACCAAAAATAAACAAAAAACGGTAGGTATTCGTCTTTCTTGATAAAAATCCATTATAACCAGGGAGTTTATTGAAAATCAAAGAATGCTATTCGACCCTTATATACATTAAGTTTTGTCACACAGTATATCCCCGGGAACTTTACATATATACAGAAGATGTGACTTTTGAAGTGGCTTTAAGGTCAGTCGAAAGTACTCAAAACAAGAACAAATCGGTTGTTATAGGTCCTAAATGCACTTTTCTTGCATAAGAATCTGTTGATCTGGATACACTGACGTAAAATAAACCTACTTGCCCAAATATAAATGCCGATAAACTCCAAATAAGGCTGGATCGGTAAAAAAAACAACTGGAGGTGCCTGTGACGAAATGGAGGTGCCTGTGATGTAAGAAAATATAGCGAAAATCTGAAGATTTATAACGGTTGCAAATATTGATATTCTTCATCTCTAGATCACTGCCTTGGAAGAATCGTTCATTCAACGTCGCAATTTAATCTATCATAATGCGAATATCAAGCATACTTTTGTTAAAATGACAGACAATGATCATGAACTTATACAATCAGATTCTACATCCTGCTCTCAAAACCAAGATGGAAGTAAGTATACGTTGACAATAGTTCATAAAAGACACGCATGGTAAACCGAATAAAGAGCTCTTTCCCAGACAGGTGGAAATTCACCTACCCCAAATGAAAACAACGCTAACTTCTTTTTTACCTATTTCAAATTACAAAACAAACCAGAAAGCAAAGTGGGCAGCTGTACAGGTGACCTTATTGCCTGAAGACTACAGACAAGCGGACATAAGAACACGTAAAATTGATGCTTCACAACAGAAATCCAAAATCCAAAGCAGATCATCTAAAAGAGTTATTGTCCGTTTTGTTTCCATATCTGTTAGCCAATATTGACGAGTTGTTAGGTATTGACTGCCTAATTCAGTGTTAGAATAGTTATGAAATGCGCTTAAATAAGAGGCAACGTTTTTGTGAATGGTGATGACTGCCTGTTGGTCATTCCAAATCGTTAGACATTGTCGAGGTCACACGCCATGCTAGCTACTAGAAACGTTTGCGAAAACAACGTTTCAGAAGATGACTTTTATGTAGTAAAAGTGCTCTTTTGTCACCAAATTTGATGCAGTGGCTATTCGGAGACTTGGAATTACACGTTATTTACTGTAAGATTCCGATCACTGCAATATACTAAACGGTGTAATATTGAGAACATGTCACCTGCCGATGATGTAATCTGTAGGCCTTATGGATGTATTTGGATTTTAGCGCCAACAATTCAAAACTACCCAGACTGAATCACTTGTAGCACCTATTACTCCAGTTACCACTAAGTTAACACATACGACACATGCGAGCGACACATATGAGGTACCAAAAGGATCAACACTATAGATACCTGTACGTGTATGCCTGTTGACGGGTATCGGCAATTTTGACAATTTGACACACCATACGTGCAGCTGGCATGACGTGTGACCTCGACAATGTCTGACAAGTTGGAATGGCTCACAGCCAGCACCTCCCGATCACAGTAATCACCAGTCACAAAATGTTGACTCTTATTTAAGCGCACATTTCATAACAATTCTAACACTAAATTAGGCAGTTAATTTTCAGCAACTATGTGGAATTCGTCAATGTTTGACTACTAGGCAGAAGCGGAAACAGATTGGAAAATAAGTCTTTGAGATGGTGTTTTAGAAATTTTAACATGGAATTTCATGATATACGTATTATGATAGCTTAATGGGACGTTGAATGAGTGATTCTTTCCAGGCAGTGGTTTAGAGAAGATGTCAATATTTCCAGCTGCAATAACTATTCAAATTTTCACTATATTTGCTTACATCACAGGCACCTCCACACCATTACAGGCACCCCCAGCTGTTGTTTTGAAAAATCGAGCCTTATTTGTAGTCAATCGACATTTATATTTGAGCAAGGAGGTTACCTTAACACCAGTGTGCCAAGAAAAACAGATTCGTATGCAAGATCACTGCATTTAAGACCAAAAACGGCCGAATTCTTTATGTTTTGAGTACTGTGGGCTGACATCAAAGCCACTTCAAAAGTCGTATCTTTGGTTAATATGGAAAGTTCAGGGGGATATAATGTGTGACAAAACTTTATGTCTATAAGGGTCGAATAGCACTTTTTGATTTTTAATAAACCCCCTGGTTATTTTATATTTTGACAAAAAAGAGGAATACCTACCATTTGTTGTCATTTTTTGGACAGTCACAGGCAGCTCCAGGTGCCTGTCACAACTTTTTATCGGTACCTCCGCCGGAGGTACCTGTGATAGTTTACCAGGCGTGTATTAAGCTATATTAGTAAATTAAGCATTTAGCAGGCACCACTTTCTATATGTAGATAAATAGTGTGTTTTCTAGCATTCTTTATAACTTGCTTATATTAATTTATTAAGCTTAGACATTATCCGCTTGAAACGGACATAACACGTCGTTGTTTTGATGTAAAAGTTTACGCAAATTTTTTATATTCATTCAGTTTCAGAATGGCGTTCAACCCTAACACTACAGAAAATAATGATGAACGTTTGTCATTAGATAACCATACATTCGATCAACATATTTGTGACCAATCAATGACCAACACTGCAACAACCTCTGTTACGACCCACCGTGATGCAGCTATCACCACGAACAAAAAAAATGTACCACCTGCTGTGACCGGAAAGGCTGTCACACCCACCATGACCAAGATGGCCAGCAACGCGATAACCATAACAGACAGCAGTTTTATGACCACTGTCATGGACAATAATTCTATTACTTCAACTAAGGACAGCCTTGCTCTGGTCTCTGCCATGGGCATCAATACAATGACGGCTGTCTTGGAAAGCCATACTGCGACTACCACCATAAACAGCCGTACTACAACCACGGCCGTGTACAGTAATGTTGCGACCAGAGCAATAATAAGCGATAGTACAGCCACTGCTATGGACACCAATTATTCGAGAATCGCCATGGCCAGCAATGCTATGACCACCGAAATTTACAACCATGCTCGTACCACTGCCGCTGACAGCAATGCTACTAAAGCTGCAATAAGCTGGGATGTTACGGCCTACGCCATTGACAGCAGTGCTACGACACCCACAACGAATGTCAACCCTATGAACTCTACCATGACTGTCAGGACTTCAAGCTTCAGCGTGACAAGAAATGCTACCTTCTTCACCATGGCCAGTAGTGCTATAATCACCGGTACAACAGACCACTGTTCAACAGTCTCGGTTACCAGCAATTCGACAACAATGACACAAACTGATTCTGTTTCGAGATCAGAAATAGGTACAAAAGTTAAATTTGCGGACGGTGCAAAAGGTAAACTTAGTAATGACGAATCGTTCTTCGTTCGAGTCAGGAAAACTGTGATTCCAGAACAAAATGCGACAATCGTAAACATATTGCCTGTTCCAGCGCTTCCAGGGTTTGACAGTACCTACAAGCCATCCCAAAGAATTGGAAAACATGTAAAGCATCCGGATTTCAAGACATTCAGGGATAGGTGCAATAGTTTTATGGAGAACCACTGGCCACATGAGAATCCCGCTCCGTACGACTTGGCGAAAGCCAACATGTTCTATTCAGGTAAATGGTTTTCTTTTCATTCTGCACCTAGTTTGTCATTATATCTATACATTTAGCTCTCCGGAATGGAAGGCTCCCTAGGAGTTTATGTGCTAGGCAGCTATGGACTTATAGCAGTAAGGAAGCTTTCAGCTCCCCGGAGCTGGTGTATCTTGCGGACTTACAGTATAAGTTATGGTCTTGTGCCTCCCCGTGAACCCTATACGTTTTTACTGTATGTGAAAATTGATAATAGGCTCATAATGCCTATTAAGTTAATTACAGATTTTAATAAAACTTTTTAAATGGTTAACTGGCAAAAGTACGGTGTTGGAACAAACTATTTCATTCTCTTGGTTGCCATAGCAACCAAAATGCAAAAAATGCTGAAACTGACAAGATATAAATAAAACTATCTAACAAACTATATGCCAGCAAAAAGAAGGAAGTACTGAAACTTTTTAGAAATGTTCTTGGCATAAACCTTTAACAATTACTGCATGTTGTGTATCAAATCGTCGAAAACTTGATTTGCCAAAGCAACTTTAAGTTGCCACCGTATGTCAGTTGGAAAACTGAAATCTGGCCCTTAATGCCGTAGCAATGTTGATATAATGGCAGATGTTCTAGAAAAAAATACTCCTCAGAAAATCCAAAACATATTCGTTTTCGGTACTGGCTGTTTGATATGCTTTTTGTCATAGCAACAGAAATGAAGAAAATGATAAAAAATTTAGAATGAATTCAGTAGCTATAAGACTGGAAACGCTGAAATTTGGTAGAATTATGCTTTTATCTCAAGCTCCTAAAATCACCCAATAACAACAGCTGCTATGGGAACAAGCTCTCATTGTAAAGTTAATGGTTCACCCATTCTGCTGTATCCCCAATCCTACTTCATGCACTTGCACGATTGATGGCTTATTAGGTCCGTCTGACACTATTTATCATAGTAATTTTAAGTGGCGTTATCATGGTTGAGTGATTTTGGCTTACATCTTCAGTACAATTTCATGGATTTGCATCTTGACCTTTATTTAAACGGATCATCAGGACAATGATATAGACCCATCAAGGTCCCTCTTGCTTAAAGAAAATGAAACAATAAGAAGTTATAGTGTAATGAGCACATGATGTAATAAGCACATGGGAGAAATGTTTGCGAGTGACAAAATTCAATAAACCGATAAACGCTTTAACCCTAGACTACATCTACAAAATGATACTTTTTTTTTTATTTTTCGTTGTTAATCCAGTTTTCAAAGGACTTCTATGATTAAGGCGAGGATTTTCCCCATTAGACCGGCGCGACAGGTCCGAATTTTCAAAAGTATAAAGTGTGCAAATTTTTCTTAGCAGAGCTTCCACATATATGTAAACCGTATGAAATCAGATCATTTGTGATTCAAACCCAAAGACATGGGGAGATAATCCATTCTGACCCCACCTACCCTAAGTTCAAGGTTTTCGCTTACCTCATCTTTTGAGGTAATAAAAGTATTGAAACCAGTCATTCATTTCATACATTTTTGTCATAAATGCATGCTAAATACACGCATATCACTATACAAAGCAATGATTTTCTTCTTGTTACGCCTGACTGGCATTTAAATATGCAAAACCATAGTTACACTTCCGGTCAAAACGGGCAAAATAGAACGCTTCACTATAATTAAAGTACAAGTACTTTTCCCCCGTGACCCAGCATTTCCTTCATGCAGCAGACTTATGCGATGCAAGTACGCAATATATATGAGTGGGAAGCTGGGTCACGGGGGGGGGGACGATACTCAGTAAGCCAAAGAAGAAGAATGGTCAACAGTAGCACTGTGATCTTCAAGGATTATATTGTGTACCATGACCTTGAAATGAGGTCAAGGTCACATACATATAGTCAAAACTATCCAGTGTTGTCTGTTATGTAAGTAATGTAAGTCAAAGAAGGGTGAAATGTATACAATAAGTCATTATTTCAACGATCAGTTTGAGGATAATTTAAAATTTATCTCAACAATGACGTCAACGTCAACGTATGTTTAACGCACTTTACATAGACACAAACAGTTGAAAATGCATTTGTCATGCAAGTTACATGTCATAGTCATTAATGCAAAGCAGAATTCAGTGATCCGTATAACTTTTTAATCATGGGGAAAATTCACGCCTTAAGCATAGAAGCCCTTTGTTGTGAATGTGCCTTTCATCTTATTAACCTTTATGGTTGTTTTATGATATAATATTGGATGAGTTCAGAAAGTTCAAATACTTCAACTTGAGCTATAGCAGCCGTATAACTTTATCATGGTAAATTATGGGCATTGGTGTATTGTTGCTCTATTAAAAATGCCTTCTTTCTCTGTCGTCATATATTTCAATAATTTTCAGGTTCTCTTATGGACAACAACATACATGTGTCCGACCAGGTAACGTGTTACCGCTGTGGCGCGACATTTAGAAACTGGGATAGAGATGATGACCCTGTACTGGAACACTGGAAGATATATCCTACCTGTTTTGAGGTAAATGTGCACTGTTTCATATAATATTTGATCCGCGATTCACAGTCCATTGTGAGCATTGGCGCAACTATAAAATCAATGTGCAGAAGCGGGCGTAAGTCAGGCATTGTTGCGACTGGAGTACGACTAGCGTAATGCAATGAATTTCTTAACATGATATGAGCCGCGTCAAGCATAAAGGTTGCTTAAGGTATCTGTGAACAATTGGGATCAAAACTAGTCTGTTGACTCCGTGAACTAATTTATATACCTACCAACAGAATCCTTATCCAATCCAGTCGTAGTGTTAATTGGCGGACGCGCAGATTTGTTGGGATTTGCTGATTGCATATGCATGATGCACCTTGTTTGTACGTTACGGCTCAATCATAAAAATACACGATACGTTTTATTCTTTCGTTGTTATTTCTATAAAATAACTGTTCATTGAAACATTTTGTACGTACACATAAGTTTTGAATTACATTGTAAAACGTAAAATATCTATCAGAATAAAAAACTTTGGAGATAATGAAATATCGAAATAGTTGGCTATGTTTAGGGACAATTTTGAGGTCCTAGAATTCAAGTTTTTCAAATATGTTACAACGTATAAGCCAAAATGACAAAAAAGATGGACTGACGGACAAGCCAAAATGACAAAAAAGATGGACTGACGGACGTACCGTCCCTTGCTAATGCGATAGAAAAGCAACAGCTGATACCGGAGAAAATAATACAAACAAACAAAAAAAAAAAAAAAAAAAAAAAAACACGCACACAAATGGAAATATCTGCTGCGCTGTGCAATGAAGGACTATTCCGACTATCTGTTAATGTTTGCTAAATCACTCATTGCGTTTAAGAAACAACCACTTGCCGAAAATCTAAAGCCGATGGAGTCTGGATTTTTGTTGGAACAGCATTCGCTCGTCGAGTTGGATGTTCTGTGTCTGGTTGCAGCTGATTAATCAGTCAAGCAGCCTTTGGCGTGATAAGTCACGTTGCTGTATGCCTTTATATATATAGCACCCCCCCCCCCTCCCAAAAAAAAAGTCCCAACAAATTACTTGTCTCTGATTATCATGTCTCTCTTTAAAAACTCTTCCATATTGTAAATCTTCCATCCAGTGTAACATTCCGGCCATATGTAAAGCCAGCACGAGTCTGGATTTCTGAAGGAGCATCCAGTCATTTCTGTACACGAATGACAGTGTTAAGTCTGCTATATAGAAGACGTGAGTTTTGAAGTGATGTTACGACAAAAGTTACGACACGCCTCGGTTGTAACACCGATTATATACCTGCGGCATTCTTACGACGGACGTACGTTGGACGTACGCTTACGTCTGCTTTGTGCACTTGGCCCCTGAACACGATACTCCATTTACATGTAAGTCTGCTATATAGCAGACGAGAGTACGACAAAAGTTCCGATACATCTTGGTTGTACAGACCGATTATATTCCTGGGGCATTCTTACAGCGGACGTGCGTCGGGCGTACGCTTACGTCTGCTTTGTGCACTAGGCCTTTTCATGAACAGCTTTCCTATATACCATACGTAGCAGAGCATCTTATTTCAGACTATGTTTTGTGCCTGAAGTCACACAGTTACTCTGCATTTCAAGCTTGAATACTATAATAGTGGCTGCACTATGGGTATGCATACATCTAGTCATCATATTCATATATAAACAAGGAAAATCTTAAAAAAAAGATAATTGTTGCGGATTAAATGGAAGTGTGTTTTGTAATATGTTTCTAGATGAAGAGTTGACAATAACTTTCATGAATATGAATCAAGTGAGCTATGTCGGTAGGCACCCCCAATCGCAATTTTGACACTGAATATCGACAATGACCTATCTCAAGATTGAGCCGTCCAATTTGGAATTCCAAAATAGACCGCTGTCGGTCTTGAGATTGTCCTGATTCTAAAACAGTTATCAAAATGATGCAATGTTTGTTTGCTTGTATTAAACCGAAAGTAGAAATCGAAAGTAGTTCTACACTGTCTGTTTTCGATAAAATTGTCAGTGAAAATTTGGAAACAAGAGAAAATTTTGAATTAACATCTGACAGAGTATTCACGCAGTGCAGTACAACGAGAAAACCCCAAAGATTAAATATTCATTCGACCTTTGATATTACAGACTAAATTTTGACACACGCGTTGCATGACCAATGAAATCTTGTGAAATGTGGAGCAAAAGTCTGACCAGAGTCTTCATTATGGTAGCTTATTGTCTAAGCTAGCTCTATGCGGACAGCGACGACTCTGGTCAGACTGGACGAATGCCTAGGCTGATCTGTATCCGCCTTGCGCACATGCCACTTTGTTGGTTTTGTCGTGTCGCGGCTAAATATAAGACTGTAATAAACACAGGCTGGACAAAAACGGATGACTAGATACAATACCGTAATGAATTTATCTGTTAAATCCCATTCAGTTATGTTCAGTCAAATCTAACGACAATGCACAAAGTATAAGGTAGGCTTACATTTAACTTCGTGTGGTTTAGCATGTTATCCTTCTGCTTTGGTTCACTGTTCGTTGTATATCAATTATTGTTGCCTCGAAATGTGTTGCCATGGCAACAAGACACCAATAATTAATGTGAAATTGTTTTCATCATTATTATATATTTTGCAGGAAACTTGGATAGACGGCATATGCCCTTAGGACGACCGAGGACAAGACCAGTACCATCATGTCGCCAAGGACATGTATATATTCTTGCCTGAGCTGCAAAAGGAAGGAATTATTTCATTCTGTTTGTTGCTTATCAGTGAAATCCAAGAGCATATCAATTGAAAACAAGTTGAATCACTCACAAGTGAATTGATTTCGTACCAGTAATACGAGGGTTATCCAATAAAGAGTGGGACTTTCTTAATAATTTGTCACTTTATACTTTTCTCATATCGAAAATATGACCACTGTGTGGCAAGTTTTATAGCGCATACCACAAAGTATCCCAATTTTTTTATCTGCCTGTTGATTTCTTGTTGCCTAGCAACGGCAGAAGGCAAGGGAAAAGTTCCTGGCCGTGCTTGTAAAAATGTTTGCCATGGTTACTGGAACCCTTCTATTAAGTCCAAAAGTATTTTGTTTTATACCATACATGTACTATGTTTGGCTCATATTTTGTGAAAATAACTCATTTTGGACTGAAATTGTAAAAAAGCTAGGAATTTTAGTCTAAAAATTGAAAACAAATTGCAAAAGTGGAGCATTGTAATTGGGGGTGGGCGTGAGACAGGTGTCATAAATTAAAAGTAAATTTAAATAATGGCAAGCACTTAACTCTAAATGGTGAGGTATACCATATAAATTGCAATACACGTATTGAAGAAACAAACGGTTGCTGTGCTTTGTGTTGCTTAACAACAGAAAATCGTGCATTTTCTTAAGGTCATATTTCTTGGAATAGACTGGTTGCTGGCAACCATTCGTCAAATGGCTAATCTATAGACCAATTGGTATAAGCAAAATTCAAACGTAATACAACCAAATATAGAAAATGTCAAAATATGTCCGGATACCACCATTCGGATAAATGCCAGACCTTATTTCCTGTCTATGTGGTTGAATTATGAAGAAAATCCGGCCAATGACTTATCTGGTGCCTTACATTTCGAACCATAGCCGAAAAAATTGTTGGCAAAATTTGATAAAACATAGATTATAGGGAGGTGAGGTATTGGTCTTGCAAATGAAGGTAAAATTTTTAAGTAGAGGGGTAGGGTTCGTAAAATATCAAGCAAGTCCCACTTTTTATTGGATGACCCTCGTACATTTTTTGGGCAATTACTGCCTTCACTTTTTCCAGTGTTGTTGATAGCCTCATTTCAAACTTTAAAATTGAGCCGCGACACGAGAAAACCAACAAAGTGGTTGTGCGCCCAGCGCAGATTGAGATCAGCCTTGGCATTTGCTTGGTCTGATCAGACTCTTTTCTAAGCGCTTAAAGGGAAGCTAAGGGTCTAGGCTTCCTCCATGACTCTGATCTGACTGGGCGGATGCCCAGGCTGATTTGAGTCTGTGCTGGGCGCACAACCATTTTGTTGATTTTCTCGTGTCGAGGCTCATTTATGCCTTTAACTCTTGGATAAAACCATTAAGTGTGGGTATGGGGTATGCATTTTCTTAGTTATATGAAGACGATCCTTTTGTACTAAAAATTGTTTAGTTTCATAGCTATTTCATGTACCCCTGTGGGTAACGTTTGCACTAAAAAGAATCTTGTCAGACGTCGAAATCATTTAGAATAAGCAGTAACATTTAATTAAGACTTGCTCACTGCTGATGTATTTGTATCAATTTGCTGCTGGCATCTTCTACGAGTAACTTTTACACGTTTTGGAGTATTTTCAATTTTAGTAGTACAGTGTAATAAATACATGTTGAAGCTGTTTGTTAAAGAAATAGATCACCCCTAGCAGTGAATAATAATTCACAGTCTGGAGGTCAGTTGCGTGTGATATATATATATATATATATATATTCTTACAACTGACTGAAAAGCAGTAAATTAATACTCAACAATTCAATGCTAGAGCTGAAGAACTATTTCAATTCTAACTAAAAAAAAAAATGAAAATAAAAAACGCCAAAAAGTATTCATTTCGTTCTAATTTTCCCAACCTTCCTTCAGGCGCGCTCATGCTCCCGCCAATATTCTGAACTGTATCACAAATAAATGTACATTTTTATGGCGATTTTAGAATGAAAAAGCGATGTTACACCGTCCAACGTCTGAAAACGTCACAAAATACGTTAGTAATTTCCAGTGACGTTAGCAATTAGACTCACGCGCTCCGGAATACTAAAACACGGAAACTTACCATTGCTTTCATCGGCACACTGTGTTAGAATGTATTATAGTTCATTGAATATCATTATTGATACTTTCACCGATGCAAAGCTCTAGTGAAAAAATCATTGCTTTCATCACTACTGTAAACAGAATATCTTTTCCTTTCATTTCAATATTTAGCAATTTTTCATTCATAGTTTCAATTTATAATCACACTCGATAAAGATAATTATGGTATTCACTGCAAAAATTTATTGCCTCTTTTAATAACACGCTACTACTAAAATTAATATTTTTTATAATATGAAGATTTTTTCGGTTTAAATTTAAGGAGTAACTACACTTCAGGATTGGTTGGTTGGTTGATTTGACGCTTAACGTCCACGGTAAACAACTAAGGTCATGTAGGGACGGTCAGTTAACCTAACCACACTATTCCTGGGCAGGCTTAGACCTCCTAAGCGGTTAACCAGTACTAAGTGCACATACTTTCGCCAGTAACTGACAACTGCCCTTCATGAATCAGCGGAAGGAGAAACGAAAGTATGTGGCCAGACCGGGATTCGAACCCAGGACCTCTGACTTACGAGTCAGGTGTTCTACCGATTGCGCTACCCGGCCCGGCTACACTTCAGGAACTGACTGAATCAGATTCCAAACCCTCCAGCTTATGCTACTGAGAAATGCATGTTTTCTTGATCAGCATATTTTTCATGTTTTCTTGATCAGCATAATTATACATTTTATTCCTACACCATGTTTAGAAACAAGGCTACACTAAACCCAAACAGGAGACATTTCTTTAAATGTTTTATTTTCCTCGTCGTTGACAATACCCGTATTATATTTCAGATTAAGCTACTCTGCGCCCCATTACACTGTATTAGTATTTTACATAGGAAGGCAATCACAAAATCGTTTCCATTTTAGTGTATTTTTTTCGGCAAATTTGTCTTTCTCGAAGGGTGTCACTGTGACAGCAGTTGGTTTTAGATGTCATCGGCCGTAAAAAAGCTTTCCCGTACTTCATAATGCATATTGTTCAGGTCCTTTGGGCTAATTGCTTTTATTCCGAGACAGTTTTGAAGCAGAAGTCCCTGAAGCCGATGCTATGATGCGAGGGAAAGAGAAAGATCTAATTGAAAAAAAATTGTTTTTATTCTATGTGTAATTTGAATGAACGAATCTTCACAAAGGTCAAAAAAAAGTTTCACGAAAGCTCGATTTAAGCAACTTCACCAAAACGTAATGAAATAAGATACAGTTCTTAATGTATCAATGTTCAAAAAATACCCTGTAAACGTAATAATTTACCTTTTGGTCTGTAAGAAAACCATTAAATCACACAATTAGACAGTAACAAATTGAAAAGTTAAAGTATTCAGAATGGTTGAAAGGAGATTTAAGTGGTACTAAAGATAGACCGACAACAGGTTGAGGAAAACCGACCACGAGTATCACACTAGCATAGCTAGGCATTTCGGATGTTTTTTTGTTTCTTTCTTTTTTTACTGTCTATCTATCTATCTCTCGATACTGAGACGATCATTACCTCAGGTGTGGTAGGTGGCTAAATGAAACCATCGAAGAGGGGAGGGGATGGAAGAATGAATTCTTCGGGGCATCACTATATGCAAAGTATCTAATGTATTGAGTATCATTGGATGCCTTAGTTCTTCTCGAACCGGAATTGGATCTGAGGCTTGGGCCATGAGTTGATCCACTTCTGAGTAGATCCTCTAGTCCCGTAATAGTTTAATTTGTACAATAGCTGTGCGGTACCTTGTGAAAAGCCTTTGCGAAATCCGTAATAATCACTTCAGCCTGCTTGTGGGCACGATTTAGAGCCCATCCAGGTTGCTTACCAAATCCTGGTATAACTGAACAAGTTTGGTTTCACAAAATCTCTGACTCCGGAAACCATGCTGACAGTCAACAGAATGCTTTCAAAGTTGTGTATACAGTCAAGTATGACCAACAAAGGAACTACCGGTAGATAACGAATTCTGTTTCGCTTAACTGCATCCTAACAGCCATTACGTAATATGGTTGTAACGTATATGGAAGAGATATTGAAACAGGTTGCATGGATATTCTATGAGCAATAGTTGCAAATGCCATACTTTGAATTTTATATCAAAGCAACATCAAATTTCCACATTATAATCTTCTAGATAACTGGCTTATTGGCAGAGAGACACAAGTAATTATTAAGACTTAGGTGCTGTTTAAGTGCCTCAATAGCAGAATAGTCTATACATTGTGTGAGCAAATCCTACTAGTTTCACATAGTTTCTGTCATTTTGAATTTGAGGGAACTTCGCTTATTTTGTTGTTTTGTAGTATATTGATTTCTTATACTTTATTAAATGTGCAAAAATAATTTGAATTACAGCTTGAAGCGGAACCGAACCCAGGACTACTTGGTCAGCAGCCGTTTAACTTACGGAGCAGCCGGGGCTCCTTTCAGCTCAATAGCAAGGCAAAAGATGTCAGATGGACAGACGAATCAACGGGATAACTAACAGCTCTATGCTTTAAGAGCAAACAAAAAACATTACCTTTTCATTACCCCAATTCAGTTCTTTAATAGCCCTTTTAGCTTCTTCAGTTGTCACTGGACTAGCAAGCTAACCTTGGGCACGGCAGACATCCTCTATCTCGTCGCCCTCCAATTACACCAGACAATGATATTCTTGATCAGATGAGAGATTCTGCGAGGCAGTCGAGAGTTCTTGAAAATTTTCGTACCAACCCGGAAGTACGTCATCTCACCTGTATACTCCGTCAGACACATGTAGTTTATCTATAAGCTTATGAAACGATTGCGTATTTTCAGATGTTGCATTGAGAATCTCCTTTCTCTCATTATTGTGCTATGTCTAGCCGGGTTCCCGCAAACCCGCCATAGCGACTGCTTCTTCTCCCGCTTGGCAATTAGTAGTGGATGATCTTCTGCGAAGGCTTGCTTGAGCCGCGACGCGATAAAACAAACAAATTGGTTGTGCGCCCAGCGCAGACATATCAGCCTTGCCGTCCGCCCAGTCTGATCAGAGTCTTCGCTGTGCGCATGAAGGTAGCTTACTTCTTTTCAGCAAGAAGTGACGAATTCCCGGGCTCCAATTAACTAACTTAGGCTTTCTTATGCGTCAGACTGTGAGTGGACGTGTTTCTTTGGCTGCTGCCTGAAGGATGTTGTTTAACTTGATAAAAATGCTTTGTCCTTGAAGTATTGTTTATTAAATTTCTTTCATTTATTTATTTTGCCATATTCATATTACGTAAGATTTTAAAGTATTTTCTATTTTTTTCTCTGTCATAGTCGTGTCGTTTTGTATTTTAAGTGTCGCTTAATAAAGTTGATTTCATCATTTGTTTTGTCACTTTATAGTAACCTTATTTTTGTTATACGTTAATGAAATCAAATTGATCAATTTCAAATATTATTAATTAAGTTTTTATTATCGATTCCTGTTCTGTCAAATTTATATGTTTTGCCCTAGATGTATTCTTACATTAACTTGACATTATTTAACTTTATTAATTTGGTTAGTCATGTTATGTAGTCATTTTTTTTACATCAATTATATATTGTTAAATAATTTTGACTTCAATATTTTGTTTCTGTCAGTTTGTATAATTTTATACTTTGAAGTTTTGTTTTATGAGTTGGAAATTGGGGGTTTTGTTTCTGAAATAATGAAGAACACGATATTAGTCCTAGTCCTTTTTTATTGCAATGTTCACTGTACGTCTTCTGATGAAGTTGTGAGTGCATGCGTGCGTGCATGAGTGCGTGCGTGCGTGCATGTGTACGTGCGTGTGTGTATATGCAATCCAAGCTTCAACCACCTTTTACTCAGCCAAACCCCAAATTCTGCTCTTCTCTTGCCAGAACAGTTGCGCAGCGCTTAGTAATAGATAGTTAACATCATCCCCCCGTTATCTTTAATCCTTAATTTAGCGCTGTGACCACTCACATATCACTTCTGTCTCGTCCATCACAGAAATGATTTGCACGTGGAAACAGGAATAGACATTTATTGTTTGACGACCATATGGCAACCGGGTCCCAGCTGGACGATACTATGAAGGGGAGATGACGACTGACGCCGTGACGACGATAGGGGACCTTCCTGGGCCTGTTGCCATGTTGACCATCAACAAAATAAAATACCTAATTGGTAGACAGGGACCTGTTCTTAGTTAGTCCCATTTCAACATATACTATGTATATATATACTACATATTTGTGTTATATAATATATTGAGTTCATTATTATTATTTTTGTTTTTAATCACCACAAGTAGCGCAACTGTTACCTGGCATGACAACAGCGTATCAAACATTCGCTTATTTGTTTGTTTAGTTATTCATTTCCTTGAAAACAGGCTTAGACTATGGTTGAAGCTTGAATTCGAACATAACTATTGAGCCCAGCTTTATTATAGTATATTTTGTTTTTGTTCAAAGTTCCCAGATACAGAGGCTTAATTAAAACCCTTTATTTTCCCTGTCAAACAGACACAATAACTTTGACAGGGCCTAGGCTGCCAAATGTCGTGCTGCCATTTCCTATCTCGCAGATCCTCAATATATGTACCCCCAATGCAAAGCTGGCCCAATACTTATGTCCTGCTGAGATGCGTCCCACGCCTGAGTTATGACTGTTAAAAGTTCGAGCGCACTTCCGGCGCTCCATTTTTTGACACATTTGCTTGTTTTTTTTTTGTGTTTTTGTTTTTTTATCAAAGGGGAATAACTCGCAGTAGCTTGTGAAAGGAACTGCCAGCGCCCTCAATAACATTGGGTGGACACACCTGAGCCCGTTATCGAAACGTCATGAGATTGTATTATCATGAACATTTAAACTAAACCTAGAGGTCAGTGCCCCGACCAAGATAGACGGCATAGACGGAGCACGTCTTTCTCATTTCCAACCAACAGTAACAAGAGATGAATAGTCAGCGCCTTTGCGGAGGTCATTCATCAGCCCCCTTACTGCTAGCACACACGAACACAAAGATAAACATTTCCTCTCTATCTTGGTCGGTCGAGGTCGAGGAAAGGTGAGACGCTCTGGAATTTTGGCATGATATGCTCTCAGGCAAGTAATTATCACACCTGAAATGGGGGTTGCGATATAAGCTCTAGTCCTTTCCGTGGTCTTCACACAACTTCATCAGAAGACATACAGTAAACATTGCAATAAAAAAAGGACTAGGACTAATATCGTGTTCTTCATTATTTCAGAAATAAAACCCCCAATTTCCAATTGATAAAACTTGGTGTTAGAATATGGATAAACAACTTTTTAACTTGTTTTAGCACGATCTTGGTATCTCAAACAGCCAAGCAATTCCATTCCTAATATAAATGTGCTTGACATTGGAAATATGTATTATTCGAGGAGACAAAACATGGATAATGATTATTATAAGAGTGGACAATTTAGGCAATACTGGTTGCCTTACCAGCCTTCAGTGTTTGTAATTCACGTTCAACATGAGACTGTTCAATCATCATCAACTGAATCTGTGGAAGTGGGTCAAAAACAAACTAACATGGTGAATGAAAATATAAGAAAAGGAAAAAGTTAAGCACAAAAGCTTCGCGACATTAACAGGAGAGAACTATTCTTGGAGAATAAATATGTTTGTTCATCACTGCCTTTTTATGACCTGTCTGACAGGCAGTTCAGAAAAACAGTTTCATATGGAATGACAGAAGCAGAGGAAACCTTAAGAGATTCGTTGAAGGCCGCAGAGAAAACAATTGCTGACCTTCAGTCTGCAAATTTGAGACTGGAATCAACAAACACCTCACTCCAGGTCCGCCTATCTGAGGAAGCTGGGAAGTCTCAGCAAGCCGCTGAGGAAGCTGTGAAGTCTCAGCAAGCCGCTGAGGATGCTATGAAGTCTCAGCAAGCCGCTGAGGAAACAAGAAAATTAAAGTCACAACTGGACTATGAGAGAATGGTTGTTAATGCACTTAATGCAAAAAATACTGAACTGGAGGAGCAAATCAAGGCTCTTTCTAATAGTTTTCATGATGCATCAATATTATTTTCAGATTTAGAACTACAGCTAAAAGATGAAAAACAATGTAAGGAACTATTACAAGGTCAGTTGTCAGACCTAAGTTCACAAATGGGAGACCTTATGTCTGCTCAAACCAATATGCACTCAGTGGATCTCAAATCTCATGGGAACTGTAGAAAATGTGGAGGCGCAGACTTTCACTACCCTAGTACTTGCCCTGCAAATGAAGCAATATGTGAAAATTGTGGATTATCTGGACACTATACTGATTTATGCTGTCCGCAAAGGAGACAAACTAGAAGGGACAGGTGCAAGAAACGTTAAAATTAACATATTACATGCATCTGTGTGTTAGTGTGATTAAATGATTATTCAATTGGGTGCTACATCGTTATGACTAAAATTTATTTGCATGTTTTCAGAATGCCTTTTTACACTTTATTTCAGCCAAACCATCAACATAGCTAATTGCAGATACGATTATTTCAGTAGAGAAAAGTGTTGTTTTTCCCTGTTAAAACATTATAAATTTTGACTGAGAGATTGAAGTAATTTGTATAATTATCATTCTTTTAAGAACAATATAAATGTTTTGCTTAAACCAAAGGACGGTTAAACACAAAATTTTCAATCAATCAACCAATCAGTTGATCATTCAATTTCTCAATCAATCAACATATTTGGTGTTCTAATTTCCAATTTTGATACTTACATGTTACTGTGGTATTTCTGCTGGGCATAGCCTGTATATACTAAAGCTTGATGACTACATGCATGAGAAGACCTATAGTGTCAATATGCAATTATTTATCCTTTTATAAAGAAAGTAATTGTGATGCGAGAAAGTCACATGCTTAAACATTATTCGGGCATGTTGAGACATCTGCCGTTTTGCCCAGTATTGTAACCTGAAAATGCTTGCACATTTGCATAGCAACAGAAGTAACTGTATTTAGTCTCATACCTGGAACCTTTGAACTTCATAAACAATAATTCTTAGGACCAAATTTATTGTTGATTTATTTACACTCGTCGACTGGTGTACGTAATTTAAAACATCACAAATAACTTGATTGAAAAAAAAACTGGCCTATTTTAGACAAACTAAGGCCAGCTATAAATTAAAGCTTTATTTGGAAAAAAATGTATGTGTTTGTACAATCGGGGTCCGATTGTAATCTAAGTAGGGGGAAATTGTTATGTTGCAAAAATTCAGTATTTTTACCATAACATTATTTTTTCCATTTTCATTACCTTTACATCATTTTTCTATTCTTTTTTCTCTTTTTTCTTTTCTGCTTAAATTTTTTGTATAAATTGTTGTTAATTAGATCAAGCCACCATTGATACCTGTTTTCATTTCTTAATACTTAAAATAACATATGTCTTATTTTAATAGCATCTCAGTAGCTTGCAATCATTATAATCAGGATTAAGTGGCAAACATAGTCACCTTAAGACATATTTTGGCTTCTGTGGCACCACAGTTTAATCACCGCTACTGTGTTCTATTGTATACAAATGTTTGGTTGTTTTAACAGGTGACGGTCATTCTTTCCTGTTTTAACAACAAAAAGGAATTTGTTATACATTTAAACTGTTATTTGTTCATTACTTGCTAATGCTTTAGAGGATGTTTTCTTATCCTGCCACAACATATTTTTAATTGGTCATTCTCTATTAGGAGGCGTGGCTATTTTGTAAGATTTCTGAGATTTTAGTTCTTTTTCAAAAAGAACAAGTTAGTTAGGAATTACCTACTACAGCGTACACTTGCTTGGAGTTTACCAGCAACTCAAAAACTATATCTCTTTAAGTTCGGAATTTCCAACTAAAGCCTAAAATATATGACAATTATGTGAACTGTTATATGTATTTGGAAATCCATTTACAGACTAAATTTTGTGCTAGATGTGAACTGTAAATAGTGTTTGCTTCGGCGTAAATAAAATATTGTGAACTTCATTCTGTCTCCTGTGTTTTAAACTATTGAACATTAAGATACTGGATTACAGCTTCTTAATAATTTGGTGGTTGCTTAATAAATTTGAGTTCATTTATATGATTTGTCATTATTGTATTTCGTTGAAGCTGAACTATTACATAACAAAAAGAAATAAAATGATCAAAATAATAATGATGATAATGATGATAATGATTTGGTTGATGTGTCCACGTTTTGCATTCAATAGGGAGGTTAAGATTTTTAACTTGTACGTGTACGTGTACGTCTAGTGATGATTTGTGTGCATACGTCATCAAAAATTGCGTACTCACTACCAGTTAGAAGTAAATTCTAGACGTTGACTACTTCTAGGAGGCCGTTTACACGTAGCTTAATAAACGTGTACTTTGAATTCAGTTTTCGCATTGAATTCTTAAATGTACATTTTAATTTATGATGTCAAAGGTGAGAACATATATCTTAGAAATGATTTAAGCTTTCATTCGGAAATCAGTGAAGCGTAAATAAGATACACCAATGTTTACAATGAGGGTGGTACATGCGAGGAATGAGGCAGTTTTTGTTATAGTTATCTCCGCATTTGTAAGCTGGAAGGATGAATGATTACGGGTTTTACGGCCCTTTCAACTGTATATTAGTCATATAGGACATATTGGGAAATATATGAGATACGGACGGCGCTGAAATAAATCAGATGCAGAAAAGAATCGTGACCTTAGCTGGAATCGAACCCGCAAACTCTGATCATGAGTCTGGACCATCAAACTCCCAGCTATCAGTTAAAAATGGTGTGGCCACATATTAGTATTATAAATGGGACTGAGTTGGGGAAGGTGGTCGGGATCAATTATATCCTAATTAAAAGGGGGAAATCGGACACTTTGAGATCATGGTTGGGTATGGGTTACATTACCAGTGAACGAAAAGAAAAACAATGGATGAGACACAGATGATTGTGTCAGTCGATGTAATCAATTGAAACTTTCGAAAAATAGGAGATGGTTGAGAAGATGATGTACGGAGGTAGTGAAATGACTTAAGTAAGGGCCTTCCTTCACCGTAAAAAGTACATGATAGTGCCATAACTGTAAAGCTGCGTTTACATGGGCAAAGTTTCTATGACAAAGACGGTTGCACATTTTTCTATGACAAACAGTCTTTGTCACAGAAAAACGTGCTCGTGTAAATGCCAAAATATGACAATGTTTCTCCGACAAATATATATTAAATGTCCGCGTAAACGAAAAACTTTGCTAAAGATTATGTAACAAAGAACTTTGCTATAAACGTGGAAAATGTTACAAAGATTTTGTTTCATTGCCGCAGGTAACTTTGACGAATATATTTGGTCGTGTGAACGCTGCAGCAAATATTTCATTGCCAAAGTTTATTTGAGATTCTTTGTCACATTTCCTTTACACATGATTTGCTCCGTGTAAACGCAAAATGACTGGCATACTTTCTTTGTTAAAGTTTCTGTGACATAGAAACTTTGCTCGTGTGAACGCGGCCTTAAGATGGAAACTGACGGAAATGTGTAAAAAAAGTTGTTTTAATTCCACGTTTGAATGTGTTTTGATTTAAAAATATTATATGCGGATTTAAAGCAATATTTTATACAATGCAGCCTAGCTTTCCGTATTAAACATTACCGAACTATCCCCTACATTTGACGGTCAAGGGGCTGGCAGCCAGATGTCATGTGTTTCTCGCAAAACCATCGGGACTTTGTAACGGTGCAATTGTTAGGAAAAATTTGGTGTATAAGATGGTCACCGGCTGTGATATTGAGGAAACGGGCAAATACGCTTTCGTTTTGACACTAAGTTTATTTAAACGTTAAATTCGACAAAAAAAAAGAAAAAGAAAACAGAAAAACAGAAAAAAAGTGCATGGTACAGAGGAGGTAAAATGACAACAAAAGCTTAACCCACAGTCGCACACTTGGACTAAAGATTATGCTGATTAGAAGGCTTTTTTCTCGATAATTGTTTCGACCATCTAAAATGATTCGCCACAATCCATAATGGTACAAGTACACGTACAAGTTACATTAATCTTAACCTTTTATAACTACAATTCTTACTTGTACGTGTAGCTACCAGTAGCCGTACGCGTACAAGTTCTAAATCTTAACCTCCCTAATGTCTATTAAGTACTGTTTAATACGTTTGAGTTCATTAAGATAGCCAAAAGATGCCAACAGCGTCTAAAGCATTCCCTTATACATAAAACAAAGTCACCTGTAGTTGATCTCGGTGTCAGAGGTGCAAGTTATGGATTCATTCACTTGAACTCCTAGAAAATATCGCCATAAGAATAAGAACAAACAGCATTGCTTTGCTGTTACTTTGATGTGTATCAATAATCCGCATGTAGAATTTTCTATTGTGAAACAGATTAACTTCTCCTTGACATGTCCTGATTTTCATAAGCACCGAGACCAAACGAATGAGCTGGCGTCATGCCGCATAGCCACAAGAAAATTTATAAGCCTGCATAGTTTGATAGTGATCGAGAAACAATTCTAGCTTGATACTGAAATTTTGTAAAGTAACTCCTTAGATGATTCTCTAACACTTAAACCGTAAGTTTTAAGTTGTTGCTATGTTTGGTTTCAGATAATGAAAGCTTAACGTTTGACAATTTGACGGTTTGTCTTTTGACAAAAATGTACATAAGGCAAAGCTTATTTTGATCAGTTGTTTACTTGCTGCTCGGTTCAGATAGACTTAATGAATAAAATACTGCCGCTATACAGACCAGATATGTTGTCTAATTTGAAATCAACAGATGCATTTCATTTGTCTAAATCCAATCTGGCAAACAAACAAACAAACAAACAAAAAAAAAACAAAAAAAAAACATGAAAATTGCGCTATGCTAATTTTAAACATTTAATTCACTATTGATGCCAGATGGAATTTGGGGAATGTGGTTATGAGTACTAAGAAGAGCTGTCAAAACTTTTGAAGACATAAATACTAAATTAAATAAAATGTTATCAATTATTATTTTTTATTTTTTTATTGTTCTTTTTTATCTTTTTATATTGTTCCAGTTATAAGTCGGACGACTGCTGTATTAGCCGGTTGATGCATCTTACTCCAAAAATCCTTATATTCGTACAGTCGAACGATAAGCGTTTTAATACCAGAGGTCTATTTCAAAGAATTTCCTGCCTATTTAAGTTAATTCCAAGCCATAATGTACTCTGAATTGAGAGAATAAAAATCATGACAATCACAGATAGAAAAGAATAGAAGTTGTCATTGACCAATCAAAATTGAGGTCGCTCGTATTGAGTCAACGTCACTCAGTATTTAAATGAGGTAACTCTTATCAAGCTGAGGTCAACTGTATCAAGCTGAGGTCAACTGTATCGGAAAAAAGAAAATCTTAGAAGAGTTCCTTCAAGAGCAGACAGATCAGTATCCCAAAGCGTCCAAATAATATAAAAGACGATGATCTAGAATAAGAGTCTAAAACAATCTTAAAGGACATCTACGATTAAGGCGAGGATTTTCCCCATTAGGCCTGCGCGACAGGTCTGAATTTTCAAAAGTATAAAGTGTGCAATTTTTTCTTAGCAGAGCTTCAACAAATATGTAAGCCGTATGAAATCAGATTATTTGTGATTCAGACCCAAAGACATGGGGAGATAATCCAGTCTGACCATACCTACCCTAAATTCAAGGTTTTCGCATACTTCATTCTTTGAGGTAATAAAAATATTCAAATTAGCCATTCATTCCATAATTTTTTTTATAAATGCATGCTAAATACATGCATATAACAATACAAAACAATGATTTTCTTCTTGTTACGCCTGATTGGCATTTAAACATGCAAAACCGTAGTTCTGCTTCCGGTCAAAACGGCCAAAAGAGAACGCTTCACTATAATTAAAATACAAGTACTTTCCCCCCCGTGACCCAGCATTTCCTTCATGCAGCAGACTTATGCGATGCAAGTACGCAATATATATGAGTGCGAAGCTGGGTCACGGGGGGGGGGGGGGGGGGGGGGGGAGAGACACTCAGGAAGCCAACGAAGAAGAATGGTCAACAGTAGCAGTGTGATCTTCAAGGATTATATTGTGTACTATGACCTTGAAATGAGGTCAAGGTCACATACATATAGTCGAAACTATCCAGTGTTGTCTGTTCTGTAAGTATTGTGAGTCAAAAAGGGGTAAAATGTATACAATAAGTCATTATTTCAACGATCAATTTGAGGATAGTTTACAATTTATCTCAGCACTGACGTCAACGTCAACGTATGTTTAACGTATTTTACGTAGACAAAAACATTCGAAAATTCATTTGCCATGCAAGTTACATTTCATAGTCATAAATGCAAAGCAGAAGTCAGTGATCCGTATAATTTTTTAATCATGGGGAAAATTCACGCCTTAAGCATAGAAGTCCTTTCAGATTCCTCAAAACATATCCTCTGATCATAAAGGACGGAAACAAAATATAATCTGCACTATGAATGACGTACGGGGAGACGTTTGAACGGCCGCACCACGGCACAACAAAAGTTTGTCATCAGTATGATACAGACCAAATGTCTATATTAGCGCTAAATTAGTGGTAATAAATAGATAATAAGCTTTATAAGAACCTGAAATAAGTTTATTAGAGTCTCATCCTGATGTAAAACATCATACAAATAATACCCAATTATACATGCATAGAACCATTTTGTACAGGAGTATAAGAGACTATCATAACCATCCTTATACTCAATGTAAAACAGAATTGAGGTAATGGACCCATTTTCGACGGCAACAACTAGATCATTTTCATATTTGCCTCCCTTCTCAATCGGGATCACCTCTTACACACTGGTCTGGCATTCAATACAAGCAACGAAGACAACGTACAGAAAACTTGCTTTTTCCGCTCATCAGGATAAGTTTGTTTCAGAAGTATAGTCTCACGGACCATCCGACCCCCGACTCTTGAAATAGGAATCAAAAGTTTTACTGAATTGATATGCATATACAAGAAATGCTTGAAAACATTTTTGGAGCTTCAACGACTATAGCAACGAATTAGTGAAGAAACTTATTCAAGCACTGCATTTATACTAGACGGAATTTCTTCGAAAATCTGGTCTGACTAAGAGGTATAACAAACTGACGGGTCCGTAAGAATGATACAGTGGACTCGACAGTATCGGACCAAGTTCAATAATACTCCTGTTTTGTTGTATGTGACTGCTAAAAGTATGTATGTTATGACACATAACAATTGCAAAATATCCCTTCTATCTATCCATGTCAAAATATTTAAGAAATTTATTCCTATAAGGGCAGATAACCTATCCAGACTTACAGGAGGGTCTTACGACAGTAACGAATCAGGTGCGACAGTATCGGATCATATGATAATATTTTATAGGAGAGTTCCTCCCAGGCATTCTGCCAACCTTCTTTGCTTCAATAATTTGGCTACATAAACAGTTGGACCTATTAAACTCTCAGAGAAAACTTTTACGGCCTTTCAACGATATTTTTCACGTGGTCCTTCACCAGCAACGGTTATCTCTGTTAAATAAAAGTTGAATGTATACAAAAGTACAAGCATGCCAACAATTTTCCTAATCAGTAATCCCCAGTGCCCCAAAGCACAGAACAACTCAAACAGTAAAGATCATAATCTGCCTTTGCAAAACGTAGACCCTGATAAGACCGTAATGTCTGATCAGGATCAACTTTACGGTGATTTTCCGCCTTAACATTGATATTTCAATGCAATCAGTGTATAAACACTACATGGTCATTCTCTGGCATTAATCTGAGTCTACGCAGTGTACAGATGTCCATCCGATGAACGCCAGTCATTATTAGGTTCACACACATGCGAGGTGATCTCGAAGTTTTCTTCAGAATGTTTAGCAGAAGCTGATGTGTGCTACGCATAACCTTCATTATCATACGCTAGCGTGTGGGGCGTGGAATGGGGATATTTTACAAAAAGGATGTTGTCTTAGTTTTATACTGACCTTCTTTGAAAGAAGACACAGCAGCCACTAAGATAGTTGATTTATGACTTGTTTTCAGCATCAGACTATACGTCCAACATACCGTTTTCCAGTTGAGGCCTGTATTTCAGTTCAAATTATATAATGATCCGATACTGTCGCACAGCGGTGCCTCATTTTTCAAGTCTTTAGTTTCATCAAATACGGGGATGTCACAAAAATAATAACTGCTTGCAATTTTAAGGATGCCAGGACACATTATAAAGCAAAATTTGTTTCAATCGCTTAATGATAAAATAGTTTAAATAACCGAAATCTATTATGGGGGCAACGAGCAACAGGCAAAATGCAAGCGCCACTGAAGAGGGGCCAAGCTTTTCAACAACTCTGATTTGTTTCACAGCCGCAGATTTCGATCGAATTTTTCACCCTGCACTTTGCCATTGGTCTAGCTTGATGACTGTAATATAATGGTAAAAAATATTTGCTTCATTTGTGAGAAAAATGGGTGATAACTTACGAGTGATCCGATACTGTCGATGATCCGATACTGTCGAGTCCACTGTAGTTTGAAATTAAGAGGTATGAGAAAACAATCGAATTTTATAGCACGTTGCCTTCGTTGCCTGTGTTTAATGCCAGACCAGTGTGTCTTAAATGAAATAGGAGCGAAATTATTCCATAAAGAATACATTCTATTTTGGAAGGGTATGCCGTTCAGGAAAGCAAACAAGAAGTCGCAAAAGTCGTGAAATGATGGCCTACTCACACATCCTTTAATTGTATTACATCTGCATTTTGGTGTTCAACCACACGCATATGTGAACCAGAAAACGACATAGAATGGCATACCAGAAGGACTTTCGAATATGTTGCAGTCTATGCTGATGTGATCTTGAAAAATTATTCTGATATACAAAGCTTACACTGTCTGTCATCAACAAAACAACTCTTTACAGTGTCTTCAGACTCATAACACAAAAGTAGCAACTGTTTTCTGACAGTTTTGTCTGTAAAAGCTTCAGCATCTTAGTCGCTTTGTGCAACGCGTTGCTCTCACTAAATGAGCCGCGACACGACAAAACCAACAATGTGGTTGTGCGCCCAGTGCACACTAAAGTCAGCCTGGGCATCCGCTCAGTTTGATCAGACTCTTCGTTAAGTACTCAAAGGGTAGCTAAGGGTCTAAGCTACCTCCATGCGGACAGCGAAGACTCTGATCAGACTGGGCGGATGCCCAGGCTGATCTGAGTCAGCGCTGGGCGCACAACCACATTGTTGGTTTTGTCGTGTCGCGGCTCAAATATACTAAGTGCAACTTCTAACCGACCACTTCCTTTGTCTTGAACACTGTCATCAGTAGATGGTATCCGGACATAATTTTCTTATATTCAGTGCACCCAATTAGTCATTTAAACGCTTTTGAAGATTTGATATCAATTCCATTATAATTACCGGTTTCCTGGCAGCAAAGGGTGCACATTGTAACCCCATATTCAGAACTCGCAAAGATTATGACTGTGGGAAAGTTTTGAAATTGTGACTGAAATTTCGAATCCTCAAATTACGTTAATCATTTTCTAAATGTTTGCACAAGTGATAAGCATAATGCTGATTAGATTCCGAAATGTGGTTCTGTCCGACTCATGAGGAACTGCTGAAATTCTGTGTTTTTGGACAAAGAGACACCTTATCTTTCATTTATTTAATGGTAAACTCATAAGATTTTTCTTAAGTGTTACCTGATTGATTTTACCAATACTCAGCTCAATTAAAGATGGAAACAAACACTCGATAGCCCCTTTCGATTTGCGAAAAAAATGAATATAATTAAGTGGTAGGTTAGAAGCTGGTTCTTGTATACAACTTGGCTGCTCATATACGTATTTCTCACAGATTAAGAAATACAATTCCATGACCATGAAATAAAAACACTTTTAAAATATCTGCGGTATCCAAATTTCGCGGTTTAACGAAACTGATAAATGGAGCAGAATAATTTTTGCATTCGAGATAAACTATGGCTCAAGATAATTAAGAAAAGTTGATTTTAATTAGTAACACATTTCTTTTACTTTTCTTTCAAATAGATATAGTGGCTTCTATTAGAATTGCCTCACAGAGGCGATTACAATAATGAGCCTCGACACGAGAAATTGAACAAAGTAGTTGTGCGCCCAACGCAGACTCAGATCAGCCTGGGCATCTGCCCAGTCTGATCAGAGTCATCGCTGTCCGCATGGAGGTAGCTTTGACCCTTAGCTACCGTTAAAGCGCTTAGCGATGAGTCTGAGCGGACTAGGCGGATGCCCAGGCTGATCTGAGTTAGCGCTGGGTGCACAACCACTTTATTGGTTTTCTCGTGTCGCGGCTCATATGATGCAACGATGTATATTTTAATGGAACGGTATAAAAGTAGATCAGATACTACTCATCAGGTACTTATTGCTGTCGGAACCCCTATTAAACTATACGTAGATATATTTTAAATTAATATTGGCGGATTTATATTCTGACGCTCTTTGTCTTAACTTTCAAAAGCGCCAGAATTAAGCTACCGCGTTATTATATTAATGTGTTTCACAGTATTAGGACAGAAGAAACACGGAAACATAATATCGAAAGTTAAAACTTTTATCACAAGCTGATGCGTCGCTTTAGTTGTATGATTCATAAATCATTACTGTTGTTGAAAGGCATAATTGCTGGCAAATCTCGCTTTTAAAATTTTATCAACATCACAAAAACGCACATGGAAACGTTGAGATACTATGTTATTCGTGTATAAAAACGAGTAATGTTATAGACTTTATTTCTTACAGCAAAGCTCATTCTGCATAATTGTGACAGTGCCTGCGATTTAGAGCCTTGTGGAGGTGCGACGTTGACGTCAAGAAACGTGAAATGAAAGTGACGTCATAAAATTTGCACGTAAAGTTAATTGTATTTCCGCGCACTGACTAATAAATTTTAAAGCGTCACCTGAAAAGAGTGATTCAACATTTTTATCGGAGTGCTTAATTTTCTTCATCTACACTCTTTTAAGAATGTTCGCTTTATAGGTCTTTGAAAAGAGATGTCACGAACCAGAGTTATAAAGGTTTATCCAGCTAGTATGTAAATTATATCCTATCAGTGAAACGAGAGCAAAAAGCGGGTGGGTGTGAATTTTGTTTGCTTTTGCAGTAGATCTTAGCGCCATTTCTTTGTGCTTCTCAAAATCTATTCTGGAAGCACTAATAAATACGAAAATGTCAAAAACAAAATTTCCGATTTTAACTCCATAAGGCTCAAAATGCCAGACACTGTCACATATAGAAGTGCGAAGTACCCTGGTGTCTACATATATGTATTACTCAGCTGCGTATTAAACGTTTGTCAAGATGGCAAATTTTTAACAAGCACCTACGTGTTTGCATATGGAATCTGTTTTAAACTGGGCAAGATTTCAACATGTACAGCTTACATACATGACAATATGAAATACATTCGGGGCTAAGCCCTTAGATTTCTCCTGAAGGAGTATATAACTTGATTGTGCGTATCATGTAATTGCACCTGGATACGTCCCTGAGTTAGAGAATGTTATAAATAGAGGATCTTACATTAGTGCTCCTGTATTAAATTTAAAAAACGAGCTGGGAAAAAATATAAGATGCGAGGCTATGCCAAACATCTTTGAACAAGTTATTGGTTTTCTCCAACGAGTTTAATAAATTCAATAATACAGGAGCACAAATGTATGATTCTATTTATCATAGATTAATGCATGGCTTTGCTACACTCTCAGAAGCGACGTCATATGACAAAACTAGCTTTAGCGAGTGTTTGTCACATGTTCTATACACTATAATACATAGGCACTAGTTACGCAATTAAATGATTATCCAAACTCTCAAAATGTTTGAAACACTGTTTATCAATAAAGGCTTTGAAAGTTAAAACACTGTTTTGCAACTGAACTACCTTAACTTATTTAGAAGTCACATACCGTCTTAGGTGTTAGTATGCCAGAAAATTCCGCGTTTAAAATTTTGCGTTAGTGACACTTATGCCAGCTGGAATAACGTATATCTCTCAAACCAAGTTATATTAATGCATACAATATAAGCAAATCATTATCATACTGATTTAGTAGCTTTTTCCTGGCATGAAATCATAATTGATAAGTGTGAATGATTGGTTGGTTTGTTGTTGGTCAAACGGCTCTTTAACTATATCGATCCGATTCCCAGGGACAGAGGCAGAAAAAAAACTGGATAACATAAGCGAGAGAAAAATACCAAAAACAACCTGCACCTACTGCAAGACAGTAGGCGCTTATCCTATTACTATTCAAGTTAGTAGGACGCACCGGCACTTAAAGATATCCAGCACATCGTCCAACCCTACCACCTCCGAGTTTGAATGAACTGCTACGACTTAGAATATGTTTTAACAGATTTAAATAAAACAGTCGGCTATTTTCATTTCTCTTGTGTTTTTCTTGCATTCATGATCTACCCTGCATCAACCATGTAGACCGAGCTAAAGGCTGAATCTCAGTTTTTTTCGGGAATTATTGACTTCATTTCTTCGGCAGTATTACATAAACTTCAAACTTACGAGTACTAAGTTATGGTACAGACAGGTCTGAGCAAACAATGCAGACCCAGATATGAGTCTGGTCAGGGCCCGCACTGTTTGCAGGTCAGATACGAATATTAATTCACTTCGGCTTCGCCGTCGTGAATTAATATTTCGTGATCTGCCCTCAAATAACATTTGTTAATCAACTATAATTCCCGGGTAAGTGTTAATTAATACTCAACTATTCCATTTCCAGGACAATTACGGTAATTATTCCAGGTGTCACAAGCTTTAGATTTTTGACGGTACATTAGATCTGTCAATATCTTAGAACGTAAATATCCTCAGTGAGGCTATACAGTTGAGACTCAATTTTGTTTAGGTACTTTATATAATGTTATTCTACATGTATGTATGTGTATTTAGTCTCAATTACAATAATGCTTAGGGACTTGATTTACTATTTTTCTATACGTACATTTTCTCTCTTATTATAATTTTTTAAGACACTTGATATACTGCTATTTCATGTTTTCTTCTTTAAAGCAAAGGAGTGGTCGGGTTGGGCGAGGGTGCTGTGTAGCTTTCAGTGCCGGGGCGTTCAGCTAATTTGGATATTAGTAAGCAAGGCCCGGCTGTGCTTGCAACACAAGCGGGATGGAAGTTGTTTCTAATAATTTTTGTTTCCGCTATCCTATTTATTCCATTTTCGTTCTCTCTCTCTCGAAACCAATTCAATATAGGCTGAAATACTGTATAAAAGAGCCATTAAAGCCAAAGCCAAAGCAAGCAAGCAACCAACTTCAAAGCAAATGCTACATACTCAATGTTGTTGTGTTTTTTTCTGTTGCGAGAGGACTATATGGTGTTTTAACATGAGCCGCGACACGACAAAACCAACAATGTGGTTGTGCGCCCAGCGCAGACCCAGATCAGCCTGGGCATCCGCCCAGTCTGATCAGAGTCTTCGCTGTCCGCATGAAGGTAGCTTAGTCCCTTAGCTCCCCTTTAAGCGCAAAGCGAGGATTCTGATTAGACTGGGCGGACATCAAGGCTGATCTCAGTCTGCGCTGGGCGCACAAGCACATTGTTGGTTTTCTCGTGTCGCGGCTCATATGTCCAAAGCCCATTGTTTTTATTCTGTACAATAAAGCATGTTTTAAGTTATGATCAATTTTAAAGCTGTTCGATTTTGGAAATATCCAAACGTGGAACGAGGGTGCTTGAACCGACACACTGACCAGCAATACACAAACGAAACCTTTCTCTCCCTCCCCTCCTCTCCCATGTACGCAGTTGGGTGTATTCCGTGGCATTTATGCATCATTTCTTTTTCAGACACTCAACGACATTTTCCGAATGGTTCCAATGTTACGGTAAGCTCCTCGGAGAAACCAGTACGGTTGGGAACTTCTGAGCCCATATGCTTACTCTGACACTAATATTAGGCTGAAGGCAATGCTAGACAGCATGAGGGCTGTTACGCTTCCAGAGTGTTTTGTGTGTATTTTCGAACTCTAGAACCTTGGAAATTCTCGTTAGGCCAGGAGGATCTCTTAAGTAAGAATATCGAAATCCTTAGTTATGAACATCTCTCCTGAAGGGATCCGAGGTCCTGATATAATATGCGCTGCTGATCTTGTTTTCATAAATCCTCCATCCATTTTGTCTGAAAAAAAAAGCAAAAAGAAAGAAGAGAAAATTAGTCAAACTGAATGCGCATATTAATGTAACAATTTTAATGTCAAAACCAATAACAAGAGACGTTACTAGAGTAACACCCTTGAACCTTAATGCGCTAAATACGAAAACAATTGAATTAACAATCAGTGTAGATGCAGATGAGGTGGATCTGCACTACTTGTCCTCCAGTTTTGTTTGTTTTTCAGTTATCAATATGGTATAGGTTGGACAAAAGTTTCATTTGAAAATAACTGAGTGCATCGCATTGCAAAATAATTTGTGGCAGTACCTACAAGACTTTTAATGGTAAATTAAAATCTTAAAGAGTTAGAGTCTACCATTACGATGAATGAATATATTTTATGTAGACAAAAAAAAATCATTTATTTTCATTTTATTTTCTTTCTCAATTAGGGTAACTACTGAATGAAAGAATTCGCTCCCTTGAGGGTAGATCCCGTTTTGGAAGTTATTCACGGCAAAGGGATGCAAACAGATGGTCACAAAAGCTGCCCGCTTTGTAAATACTGCGAAACCAGAAAAAGAGCATGGAGGTCCGCTTAGTCACTTAATTTAAGCCAATTTATCTCTTCAGAATAATATATGAGCTAGACAAGCGCAATACACCTTAGTTATCTTATTCAATGTACGATATGTGGTAGTTCAAATAGATATTAACGTGAAAAACAATGTATGTCATGTATAAGGGAGCTTACGTCCAATTAACATTTTTCTGTATAGTACTGCACGAGGCCTCTAAATGTTTTTCACTTTAGTAAGATCACAAATTCCTATGGCCTTATGCTTTTATTTATATAATGTCTCAAAGTTATTTTCAAGAAATTCAGATCAAAAACTATGTCTTGGCTGAGAAAGGTTTTCATCCCAGGTTAATTTGCACAAGTAACTAGCCAGCAAATATGCCTTTCTTCTCTCCTGAAAAATTTCAGTCAGTTTTCGGTTATATAAGGGCTGCAATACACAAAAGTGTGCTTTTATTTAGTCTTAAGATATTTTTATTTCCAAAACATTCTCAAAGACAAGCATCCGTCTTATACGTCTTTGGAATTGTTGTGGAAGAGAATCGCCCATTTTATAGCTGAATTATACAAGCCTAATTTACATATATGAGCCGCGACACGAGAAAACAAAAAAAGTGGTTGTGTGCCTGGCGCAGACTCATGTCAGCCTGGGCATCCGCCCAGTCTGATCAGAGTCTTCGCTGTCTGCATGGAGGTAGCTTAGACCCTTAGATAATCTTTGAGCACTTAACAAAGGGTCTGGTCAAACTTGGCGGATGCCCAGGCTGATCTGAGTCTGCATCGGGCGCACAACCACATTGTTGGTTTTGTTATGTCGCGGCTCATATGTAGTAATTTTGGAAGGGTAAACTCCCGACTTATAAGCGAATAAATATGGTACTTGTTTTCTGGTTCAGTCCTCCATTATGTGTCAGCATACATGTATATTTTAAGGAACCATTTATTGTGTGACTAAAGGGCAAGGACGCGCAGGCTTGTTTGAAACATTTACACAGAGGTTTGCATAATATAAAGGTTACAGAATAAACAAATGTATCTTACCGCGCAGCATTCGGGAAAATGCTTCTTGTGTTCTTTCAGAGGGTCATCCCTCTCCTTCCACTGAAGGAGGGTTCCGCCGCATTTGTAACAGACCACCTGGTCTTCAATAACTTTGTTGTTCTTGTTCTTATCTTTAAACACACCTGAAATGAATACAACTCACATTGGAAGCCGTCCCTGTAAGTATATTCAGCGCTGCCTGAAAAAAAAAGTGATTGCAAACGCCGGGCAATGACCAAATGATACTTTCAATTTCAAAAGCACGTGGTCAGAGCATCTGCAATTAGTGAAATGTTTAGTTCTTAAAATAGAGACTAATTCATTGAATATTCAAAACCGTCCCTAAAGCATGGAGGGCTTGTCCTAGAATGGCAGTCTTAGGGAATTTTGTGTTTTGAAATATCATTAACATACAAAGACTCACACTTGTGGCAATATCATATGATATTCATTAAACAGCCTTCCCTGACTTCATATACTGCATAATTATTATTATGTAATGACCGCGAGTATGAGAGTCTGTTTGTCATACTGGAGTTTTTCTCGTAACAAACTGGTCATTGAATCGACTGCCCTATTAAGATTAAAACATTACAATATGCTTTTCTCTGATTTCGGCACCAGATATTGTCAGGGTCATTGATGAGGCTTTGTTAGCCGAAACTACGTTGTCTGGCCAATGTTACTTCTTCTGAATGTGTACTTTGCTCTTAGAGGAACTCCTTAAGATTTTAATGGACTAACGGCTTTGTATAGTTTCCCGACGTACATGTGTTTCACATGATTTTAGTTATTACTCTGTTTACAATGTAATAGATGATGCTTACCACCTGCAAGCGCCTGACAGGGATAGATATATGGAGAATACCATGTTAGTGTCTTTTGATATCAAGTTTATCAGGCGAGACCAGAAACAGCGTAGGAATGGCGAGGCTTGCCGAGCCAGTTCGACGTGTTTCTGGTCGAGCCTGATAAACTTGATATCAAAGGACACTTACATGGTTTTCTATTTATCATGCATCATTAGAAGATTTTACGGCGTAAAGAGCGGCAAACAAATGATAAACTAACGCAGTTTTGTTCGAACTTGCTGACGTCGCGAATGTGCTATGACGTAAGTCGGTGACGTCAATTAACCAATCGAACGTTAATATCACGGCCAACGTCAGTATGTAGCCAATAGTCTTCTGAGATCGCTTCTAAAAGCATGGCCTGATAACATTCGCGCAAGCGCAGTTCTACAGTGACATGATATCACATTGTGTTATCATACCCGTGTTATCAGTGGAATTTTGCAGCACATGCATGATAACTGTGTATCTATATTGTGGATTTGTCAATGTTTCTATGATTTATAATTTTGATAGTTTGACCACTTTGGCTAGTTAGTATATGAGAAAGCTGCGTTTACAATTTGGCAGAAAAACTTCGACACAATCGGTAGGATTTCGTTATTTTTATTAATATTCCTGTTTATTATTTTTATCATCATAATTTATATTCGTTTGTTTATTTTATATTATTATGTTATTTTAATAATTATTATTATTATCCAAACGTTTTATGTTAAGATGGCACTGTTAAGCAGAATAGCCCTAAAAATCTTGATAGGAAAAGTGAAATTATAATCTGAAGCGTAACTCTGATTGGCTGAAAAATGATTCAGATATCGAAGGCCTTCTGAGACTGTATGTTAGACCATGTCAGTCTTCCTCAGAGAGTGGGAGACAAAAAAAAACACACACCCAAAAACACACAGTCCACCGCTGTATCAAATTTGAAGATTGCAGTTTTAGTTACTGTGACATTATTAGAAAGTACTAAAAGTAAAATAAACAGAACTGGAGTCAGGGGCCAACTTATCTATCTCAGGATCCAACAAAATTGGTAATACTAGCTCTCATACTGACTGAGGACAGAGAGACATTTTTATATTCAGTGTCTCTACAGAACTAAAAGCCGACTAGGCATGGAAAACGTAAATTAGGAGCTCAGTTCTGCATCTTAAGATAGAACAACTCACAGTTTGTTAATCAAGTTCGGAGGCTCTACCTGAAGTAGCTACTGGGCTAAATATCACACAAAATTTCAAAGTTCAGAAACGCAGAGACGGAAAAAAGAAAAGTTCAGAAAATAACAATAGCCAGTAGTAGCCTGTTTCCTAATGTCCTAATCATGGTAATACAACAACCCGTTGTCTGTCTTATATCCATACTGAGGATCCTAGCTCTTGTAGATACTATGTCAAGTAAAACGTAGATACTGAGAAAAATATATAAAATTTCAATATTTGAATTTTTGAGAGAAAGAAAATGGAAAAAACATGAAGAACAAGAGCTGTCGCCTGACAGCATAACTCGCCTGAATTGGTGCTTGCCCATTGCACAGTCGCTATGGTGGTGTAAATTGTTATGCATAAAACTTCAGACAAGCATGTCCATGATGACAGCACATTTATAAACAAAAACTATCTCAGAAGTAAGTCTTAAATTAAAATTAAAATAAAATAAATCCACATGAAATTTCATGGTATATGTGCTTGAGGTAAAGGAACTGAAAGGCAGGGGTGGGGACGGGGATGGGGGGGGGGGGGGGGGGGGGGGGGGGGAGTGGTGGGTGCGGGGGCAGGGTGTATCAAAGCCCTGAACCATTATCTAACACTAGTTCAAGTATTAGTATCAACTGAGTACTCACCATCCTGACACTGTAAAATTATGTCTTCATATATATACAACTTTAAACAAAATCTTTAAGATAAAATTATATGCTAATGACCTTGACTTAAAGTTCATACAGTGGGTTAGTATGTCGTGTTTTGTAAAAACTCAAAAACGTGTCTAACATCAGTTCAAGTGTAAACTAAATCTCTGCCAAGCATTATGAATCAGTATGCATGAAGAAAACTTTAATGAAGACCAAATTTCTTAAGTCCCTGACCTAGACATCAAGGTCATTGAGGGGGGTGAGGGGTTGTACCTTGGAAAATTTTGAACCAATATCTAACTGATTGATTGATATCTTTATTTCCTCCAGGACTGGAGAGCAAAAACATGACAAATATTTACAGACATGACAAGATACAAACAAATAACACATATAGATACAGATAATTATGCTAATTCTCCAAGATTGAGAATAACAGAGTTGCTTCCCCTGAAATGTTCGATTTCAGGATGCAGAATAGTCGCGACATCAACGGCCGTGAATACATACCGTAATGTTGATTTTTTCCACCACTTTGCAAAGGGGAACAATTTCTGCGACCTTCCATTTGCCAACCAGGACGGCGGTAGGACCTCCAAACTGGGGTCCACTCCAGAATAAGGAATTTGCTCCTACAGGGGCAAATCCCTTCCTCACGAATCGCTACCCATCAAAAAGGGAAGCAAGGGCCCAGAAGGCTTTATCAGACAACAAGATAAGTGTCCCACAATTCCATCACCCACAGGGTTTGGGTGTGGATACAAAAGAAAGCACACTTGAAAATGACAGAGTTGCTTTCTCTGAAATTTGAGCCTGCAGATCTAGTGCGTAACAACAGAAAAAGTCTACATAGACAATAGATACTAACCATAATGATTTTTTCCATCATTTTACAAATTTTCCTTATTTTCTAAGTCCATGACCTTGACATCAAGGTCACTGAGGGGGTGGGGGTGGCACCCTGTTAAACCGTGGACCAATATCTAACTACAGTGCAAGTAACAAAAGAATCCATCCATGGGTAAAGGAGATACAGGTCTTTAAAAAACTTTAACCAAAACATCCAATCCGGACGCGGACGCGGACGTGGACGTGGACGCGGACGCTGATGCTGACGCCGACGCCAGGATGACAACAATAGCTCTTCCTAACTTTCGTTCAGGCGTGCTAAAACAAGAGCCATTCGCCCAGGTCAAATCCCACAACACACTACTCCATTGTTTTCGGTTTTTTCTTTAATTTACACCAGGTTTGAAAACCTTATCCCATTCGCTTTCTGCGAAAACTGTGACACAAACATTCAATTTTGAAAATATAGACAGAAAGGCGGAAGAGGCGGGGGAGGGTGACTGGTTACAAGCCTCGGGGAATTAAGTTACTTATTACAACTCACAGAGTTATAAATATGGCCAATCATATATCACAGAGGATGGAGCCATACCGCGTTCACAGATTAAGAAAATTACCAGTCACAAAAATGTTCATAGAAATAGTAGCATGAAGTAACAATACAAGTAGTAAGACAACACCAGCGTATCACAAAATGGAAGCTCCTTTCCTAGTAGGTGGTCATTTGCTAAATTCGCAAAGCGGGAACGCATGAAAATGAAAGGTCATTATAGCCTTTATGCGAGGAGATATATATAAATAAATACTGTGTATTTTAAATTGGATTTCAATAAAAAATAATAATGATAATAATAACAAACCCGCACTAACGACTAAACAATATATTAAATTGTGTCTGTAAGACAATTATGATGCCCCCGTGCAGCGCCTCTTACAGGTCAGGTATTCATCCCTTAAGCACATTTTAAACACAAACACTATCTACAAAGAATCCAGGAGCGGCTGTAGTGTAGTGTATAACACTCCTGACTACCAATCCAGGGGTCGAAGGATCGATCCCCCGTTTCTCCGGTCTTTCGGACGAGACTTTAAACCGAGGTCCCGTCTCCATATGACCTCGTTGTTGGTGGGACGTTAAACCCGAGTTCACTCGCTCACAAAGAATCCACTGAAATCATTACACAAACCAAATTTCATGCCTTAAAGTGCAAAAATGCAGCCCAAAATGATTAAGAATAAAAGACCATGATTCTGTCAAAAGCATTCATTTTTTTTTCAAAAACCAACATACACATATTCATTATATACAATCTCTGAAAAACAGCCGCTGAAAATTGTGGGAGGAGTTGATTACACTAAGTATTTACCCTACAATGCAAACATGTGCCTTAAATGATTAAGTTCAAAAGGCCATAATTCTGTCAAAACTAATGCTAGCTCCACCTAAATCCTACATGCACATTTTAAATATGTTCACAGCACGTGTGCAAGGTTTGAAAAACATCCCTCAAAAACTGTAGGAGAAGTTGATTACACAAACTCCGTAACCTAGAATGCGAACATATGGCTAAAATGACTAAGTTCAAAATGTCGTAATTCTGTCAAAATTATTTTTAGCTCCAACAAAACCCCACATGAACATCTTTAATATGCCCACAGCATGTATGTATGCAAGGTTTAAAAAAGTTCCATCAAACACTGTGAGAGGAGTTTATTACACTATCGCCATACCCTACCGTGCACAAATTTGCCTTAAATGACTAAGTTCAAATGACCGTAATTCTGTCAAAATTAATTCCAGCTCCATTAAAAACACACATGCACAATTTCAATATGTTTATCACATGTATGCAAATTTTAAAAACGATTCATTGAAATCTGTGAGAATAGCTGATTACACAAACTCTATACCATAATGCGTGACGAACGGACATGTACAGACGGACAGACAGGAGCAAATGTTAATGCCCCTGACTATCGGCACGGGGGCATAAAAAGAAAAGAAACACTACGATATCCACTTGTGTCTACATGAAAATACCTATTTTACCTGTACTTAGAACTAATATAATTCTTAAAATGTACAAAACTACTTCCCAGTCGACATGAGTACTTTGGGCAAAGTTGGCACAACGCTGAGACAACGTCAATGAAGTTTGAACAATGTCGGGTAGACGTTTTACCAGTGTCCTGTGTTCATAGGGGTTTTGAATGAGCAACAGACGCTTTACCATATATAGCAGTGTCCATAAAAATAAGATATAACTTTTGTAAAGCAAGCCATATTTAAAAAGTAAACTGGAACGGACATTTCCGGTTTATAAAGACTAAAGGGCTAAATTATAAGTAACTTGTTTAAGGCATACATTTTTATTTTTCCTCTTTCTAGTTTTTTTCTTTCTTTCTTTCTTTTGATCTAGAAGGAGTCTGAATTATCCGTAGTTAAATAAGGCTCATGTGTTGCAGCCTTAACAGCAAATGTGCTCTAAAGTTTAGTCTAATGATTTCTCTAAATTCTCAAACGAAGTAAGAGCTACGTTTGAAGAGTTTAAACAGAAAATAGGTTTCAGATTGAAAAAGCTGAATGATAAATTTACAGGCCATTTCAATGAACTAAGAGAAGCTATTAATGATTAGAAGTAAAGGAGATATGTCAGAGTTTAAAACTGTTGTACACAGCATCAATACTCAAGTAGAGGATACCGGACAGTCTTGAGTACCAAGCTGGTAGAGTAGATGAAGCAGAAAAGAGCAAGAAAGGCAACTTCCAAATAAACAGTGCGCTGAATAAAAAGTTGAAAATTTACACAAAAAATTGATGATGCTAGAAGACACATGATAGGTATACTCTGATTTTTTATGCGGTGAAAAGCTTTGTAATAAACTAAGAGGTGTTTCCATATTCTCATTATGGCACAAGGCCAGTTATAATGAGATTTATTTTCTTATGAAAAAAGCGAGTTACATCTGTCAGGTTTTGTGTCCTGAAGACAGAGTTTGGACTAACTTTTAATCTATGTGAATATAGTGTACCGCGGAAGCCGGTGCTACCGGTGCTAGGGACGCGAGGGCAGGGTTGCAACATAACACCTGTCGGATCTTTCTTGGGAAATCACACAAACCAAGACTAGAATAAGGGTTCTTACTGAGTTGTTGGTTCACATAAAAAAAGAGTGACAAAGTTTTGCACAAATGGCCTACGGAATCAAGTAGAATTTTGAAAACAAGAATCAGAGACACTTGTCCATATATGATCTTTAAGTGTAAACAGCAGTAAATACTCACAGTTATGTAAAGAAAATACATGTACATGTATTTTTAGATGTGGATTTTTAAATTTTGACAATTTCACTGTGAACATCATTTGAAGAACTGCAAAGACAAAGGGCGAGACACAGTTATCGAAAGGGTAACATAAAATATAGAAATTTGACAATCTAGCAGGAAGATTGCAACGACATTGACACCTGGCAAACAAACTTGATTGGCTCTTCAAATACACATGGAAAATAAATGCTTTGATATTAACTTAAATGACACTTAACACTTTATAGTCTAATTGCTAACTACAGACCGTCATAAGCAGTTTACAGAGTAGTGGTGTTTGACAATATAGCAGAACTGTGACCACCATCATCCTAATTACATAAACTGAGCAGGTGGCAAGTGCTGGTGCAGAAAGATGTTACTCATAAAGGTATCAGGTGAGGAACCTCAATCTTACTGCATCTAGCTAATGCTCAGCTGTTTTACTGGTCGCAGAGATTTCTAAAATTCACAAGTCATAGACTGAAATTTTATAGAATCACAGATTGCTTACGCGTCCCGTGGAATCAGGGATACTGATCTTAATATAGAAAGTAAAACGATAGGCAATGATCAGAAATTAATACAATCAAATCCCACATGCCGCTCTCAAACCAATAGAGAAAAAAGCACACACACACACGGAAAAATGAACACAAGTACACGAAAGACACGCACGGTAAACCCAATGAGCAGCTCCTTTCCAAACATGTGGTCATTCAGCTACGCTAATCAAAAACAACATCGACATCTATTTTATCTATTTTATTTTTAGCTAACAAAACAAACGGCAGTTTGGGTAGCTAAACAGGTGACCAAACCGCCAAAGAACATGAACAAGTTGACATAGCACAATGTAACATCAATGAACAAGAAAACAGAAGGTCAGCAAAAGATTACTGGGGAGAGAGGGGGTGTTAAACATGTTTTACTGGTACCAAACCTCGTCCTCTGCTTCTTCAGTGGTTGGTTCGAAACATTTAGTTAGCTGTTTGGTCCGCTTGAAGGTTTCCTAACCCATCAATGAAACATCATCGGAAACAAACAAATCACGTATAAGATCTGTGATGAGTCAGAGATGAGGACTCGACAGAAATAAGGTATTGCAACACCAGGCGATTCCTGGGAAGTCAAACAACACCAATGAAATACCGGAACAAGAGGTAAGAAAGAAGATGACGGTGAGGAGTGTTACTATCAGTTAATACTTATTGTCATATAAACAAAACCAGTATTAGATAATATTAAAAGATAAATATATTCCAAAAAATTTAACAGTGAACAACAATTATGCTACTCCAAAGACGACGGAGAAGAGACAGTTATAGAAAAGGTTACCACAGAAAACAGAAATTCGACAATTAAGCTAGCAGCCTGCATTGACATTGACTACTGGCAGCCAGACTTGATTGGCCTTTCATGTATACAGTTGCGAACATCTTTTATATTCAACAAAATGGTACTTATGAGTTTATAGAATAACTATAGGCTATCTTAGATTGATTTTTGAAACAAAAACTAGAATTGTGATCACCATCAACCATATTACCAAAGGACTGACTTCAGAAATGAGCAAGTGACAAGTTATGGTGTGGAAAGATGTTTCTCGCACCGAATAACCGTAGTCATCTTGTATAGGATCAGTCAGTGCACATTTTCACTGACTGCAGAGAATGCTCAAATGCACATGTCACAGATTTACATTTTTTGAAATCAAAGATCACAAGGAATTTAGAGATGGTCATCACAGACCACAGGCAATGTCACTGTCACATCACAAGGCAGATTCCTACTTTCAGAAAATGGTCTTCCATCCACCATCCCCTCACTCTTCCTCACATGAGTTCATGAGCTAGGACACCGATCTTGTAGTACTTCATATTTTCTACCAGTATATCAGCTCGCTGAGGAAAGTGAGACACAATTTTCCCAAAAGAAAGTGTTGCGGGATACGGAAGGACGGGCGGACGCAGAGACTAGATGATTATACAAACATAGTTTGTAAGTGAATAATACATGGGTATCTATAAACAAAATGAATGAACGACAAAATTAAACTTCCTCGTCGAAATGTGTGTACTACTGCAATATATTGATTTTGTTTATGGTATTTGACATAAATACTGAATTAAATGTGGAGCTGTGTTACTTAAGTATATTGAAAATATAAAGGAACTCATAAAAGCCACCTCGGGAAAAATGTTTCAGACTTTAAGAAACAACTCATTTTCAATACGACAAATCTCATTCCTATCAAATAATGTTCAAGTTCTTTAGTCTTCCTAAATAGAGAATATAAGTGAGCATGAAGAAATAACAATCACCGAAAAAATAACAAAAAATGTCTGTTAAAAGTCAAAAGTGCATATTCAAACAAAGACGTTCATACACAAGGTAATGCGAGCTTAAGTATAGTCTATACAGAACTATTGGGTGTCGTGAATATCCATCCACCTTACGGATTTTATTGAGGGACATACCACGAATAAGCTTGCTTAGACACAAACTGACCCAATCCAAGCAAATTCCATAGCTGGCATAAAATTATACAGCATCCTGCACTATTCGTTAAAATTGTGCATAGTTAAGGATATATCAGACATATCATCGAAATAGACAAAGTTAAAGGATAGGCAATTATCAGGAACTAATACAATCATATTGCACATACCGCCCTCAAAACAAGATTGGCTACTTCCCACGAACGGACATATGTGGCTTTGTCACAAAAGTAAGAAGAAAATCTCCTAATCGAACAAGCATGCTGATCTTCCCATATCAATTACAAATGGTTTGGCAGTATTTTGCACAGTAATCAGTCAGAAACTGTGGTATGTGGTGGATAAAATCAATGTCCTTTATTTTAGGAATGAGATTTGTCCCTGTTTTAGTTTCATGTAAATGTGCTATATTATCACTTAGTAATTTGAAATTCAGATTTATAAAACGATAATTTAATGACTTGGTAACTGCATAAGAAATAATGTTGAGCATTCACTTACCTTGGAAAAACATGTCAGCCTCTGCTAAATCTGCACCACTTGGAGTGGCATTTGGCCAGTCTTTAAATGTTTTGAGCCTGTCCTCGTAATGTGACTTGCTGGGAAATTTGGAATACCGAACCCTTTCGTACGTGAGAATTATTGTATCGTGATTTTATTTAAGTTTTTGTCTTAGCGCATGAGCGTGTACATAACTGAACACACCATTCAAACAACAGGCAAACGAAAGCACCAACAAAGACAGCCAGAACAAGTAACAGTTACAGTATTTTCATTATTTTCTATTTTTAATTACAGAACAATACAGAAAGCAAATTGGGTAGCTGTACAGGCAACCATATTGCTACAAGCCCACAGACAAGCAGACATAAGAAAAAGGAACATTGAGGAAGCACAACAGCAGTACCGCCTTGGAACGGCCAGAACAAGTGATTACTGGGGTAACTTATTTTACTGAATCCTTACCTTCGCTCTCAGCTTCGGTATTAGTTAACTGATTGTTCCGTATTCGAGTGGTTAGAGCGATTCGGTTAGGATGCAAAAGGTCGCAAGTTCGAATTTGAGTTGGGCCAGCCAGCAACTGGGAAACTCTCTGTCAAGTCAGCAGTAAATTTGTACCTTTTTCGAATAAGAGAAGGATAAACAGCGAAAGAAGAGGGTCGAGGTCCGCCTTTCATATGATGAGGCAAAGATGTGGGTCTCTTATCCACACTGCCCCTAGAGGTACTAAGTTATGGTAACCTTTTTCTGTCGGCCTGCGCAAAGGTTATCTAACCTAGCAATGAATCATCATAGGAACAAGAAATCACGGTTGAAATCTAGGAGGAATCAGAGATGATGACGCGACAGAAACAGCGTCTTGTGCCACCTGGAGAACCCTGGGGTGTCCAACAACACCACAAAAATCCTGGAGCAAAAGAAAACCGTAAGTTGAAGTTCAACCCCGAATTGCTTAACAGACGATAAATAAAACGTCCTTGGCCAATTGTGTTATGAGTGCTGCAGTATTGATTTGTTTATGATATTTGATATATAGTTTTAAGTGTGTCAGAGTTGCTATCTGAGGTGCATTTAAAAATGTATTGGAACTCATGGATGCCATCTCGAAAATATAATAATGAATAAATAAATATTAAATAAGATTTCTTATTTTAGAGCTCAGTTCACCTACAATACGACATAACTCAGCCTTTTCATATGAAAGTCATTTTTTATTCATTCTGCATCAATAAGGGAATAAAGGTGAAAAAACTATGACTGTTTAACAGGCTAAATCATACTCAAAGACGCTTATACGCAAGGTTATGCCATTCCAAGTAGGCCCTACATATCTTTTTATTTCATCCACCATGCAGATTTAAATAATGCACAACTCACAGTCACAGCTAAGCTTGCTGGGACACAAACATAGCCAACTAATCCTGTTCTACTTAAGGAAGATGCCAGACACCTCATCGCAGTAGACACGAACGGATGTGTGGCTTAGTCACAAAAGTCAGAAACAAAACAAGTAGAACAAATATGCTAATCGAACCAAATCAATCGCACACGGTTAGGCAATATTTTGTCCTGTAATCAACAGTTTATCAATAATCACAAAGTGTGATTTATGGTGTATAAAATCAACCTCTTGAAGTAAGCTTTGGTTAAGTGTGCTATCTTGCCAAAATGCAATCAAGACTTTGCAATATGATAAATATATTTGCCAAACGATAATTTAATGACCTGGTAAGTGCATAAGAAATAATCTTGAGCTTTCACTCACCTTGGTAAAACATGTCAGCCTCTGCTAAATCTGCACCACTTGGAGTGGCATGTGGCCAGTCTTTAAATGTTTTGAGCCTGTCCTCGTAATGCGCCTTTCTGGGAAATTTTGCATAGCGAACCCTTTTGTATGTGTGCTGTGTAAGGTATGTGGATTCCGACGTACAAATGGATGTGCTATTTCCCTGCTCTAGGCTTTCATGGGGGCTGCTATCATGATCGGGTAAGTGAGGTCTATGACTAACGTCTTCAACCAAATTCGTAGCCTGTTGATTTGCAGTAATCTCACGTGGCGCTGTTTGATATACTCTCGTAACAGTGTCATCTAGACGAGATTTTTGTAGCAGCACCATATCGTTGTCCCTTCTATAGCCACTGACAGCAATATGATCATTATTTCTTGGCTCGTTCGGAAGACTTAGATAATCGGCTGACATCAAAGACGCATCTTCGCTTGCCTCTGGCGTGATGTAGGGCGGTCCTATTCCCTGTTGGTCATTCACCTCGCCATTATTTTCATCGCGAATGTTTGGAGGATAGTAAACGCTATGCCTTGTTCCACTTAAAAGAACCTTCTTGGGACCACTGAATGATAATTCTTGTCCATGCTTATTCATAATTCCGTTGAATGAGTTTAGTCTGTAATCTTAAACAAACAAATATACGTAGAAGTAATATTAACTATCTCTACATCGTTAGAAGTCTGAACTTAAGACTAAACAGTAAACACTCTTTCGAACACACCAGTTTTTACTAAAAATTCTTAGAACACACCAGTTTTTACTCGTCTTAAGTCATGAGGCTGAATTTTTGTCTGAGGGTCGTTAAAATATATAGTGGCAATCAACTATTGATTGTAGTTATCATCATATTGTTTTTTTTTTTTTTTTTCATTTAATTTTTTTTAAAATTGCTAATGGAATATAAACACTCGTTCAAAGATACGAACCGGGACGTATACTTTGACAATTAATGTGCGTATTTTGCTCACATACATGTGTTACGACATATTGTGCGTGAGTTCTTTTCAAAATTATTTCCATTTAAAATAGAAATTATGAACAACCCCTTTTTCTGAAATTTTAAAGGTGGTTATTGTTATAAGCCAGGTGTAATTTAGCCGGGTTTAGTCAGACAAATATTTTAAAGGTATATTCCTTAATTTCGTCCGCTACCGCTTGTAATTTTCAGCGAATTTGCATATTTACTTACATGAACAAGCCAATTTATGTCACAGTATTTGTCTCGTCTCTAGAAGCAATCTGACGTCGACGTGTCTTTTAGATTTTTGTTTTATGTTTGGTTTTATCAACTGTGTTTCTTATAGGCACAAACAGCAGAGCCGCTAAATGTTGGTGATATTGAACAGGAGGGAAATCTCTCTCTCTCTCTCTCTCTCTCTCTCTCTCTCTCTCTCTCTGTTATTGAGTGAATGATGTGACAATGGAAAAACATAATAGGTAAGACCAGAGAGGAGTCCCGGTAGTTCAGTGGATTAAGCGCTGGTCTGCTGATCTAGCTGTTCCGGGTTCGAGCCCCACTGTATGCGGGAATCTTTTCAGTCGGAAACGGGGTTCCGTTACATACAACCTTTCATTATCATCCACTCATGGTTCTGATATGATGAAATACAGTTTAAAAGGACGTAAAATTTACTAGTCATTCATCCATCAACAGCTAAGGCAGATTCAGCAAACAGTTATCTAATCCCAATGCTGACAGTAATCTGTGGCAGACTGATAATCCTACAACAAAAGGATGATTCGATTTTATACATACAAGTAACAAAATAGATGGAGATAGGAATTTCAAAATGTTAGGAACAATTAATCGATCGAACATTCAAGATAGCACGGGTTCTGATCCCGCTGGAGCCGGAATTCTGCTGAATTGGTAACTAGGTTTATTGCACACAGCGTATCATTATCCAGGAGATGGTCCTCATACACCTTATAGCTTTCGGTCAAATCCAAGTCCGTATTTTCTATACTTTGTACTAAAATTTGATTAATAAGATATTGTTTAAACAAAAACAGTTGGTTAATGCAAGAAAATAACAGCAAACGATGATGTTAGAGATGAATCATTGCCAAAAATTATCTCTCTTATTTTTGGACCCCTATTTATTGTTTACCAACAAAATTGTCGGGCCTATCCTATCAAACTTTTAACAAATAAAAAAAGCATTGTAACAACTTGAAGCAGAGGCTTTAAAGATAAACGAATAAAACATAGCACACTAATAAAAGAGATATAGTGTTATCAGATATCCAGTTCAAGGTAATTCGAAATGGCAAAATGAAACACTATAACCGTGTCTACTGTTAGACAGAAGGACGTAGATGATAATTAAGTGCTTGGTATGGAAAAGGCCAGTAAAACTAGATGAAGGGGGGGGGGGGGGGGGGGGCGGTGGAGGGGAGAGAACACCTCAGTAGAAACATGGATTTGAGGACTCTGAGGCCAGCAGCTGGGAAACTTGGAGAGCTTGAAGATACATGTAACGTATGGGTACCACTGGGCTCTGGGAGATGCGAGGAAAGAGCTTTGATTAGATGACAACAGCGGGCAGACACAAGTGGAGATGAGGACAGATGAGTGTATGGGGTTGGTTGCTTGTGCATAGAGACTTGACGAGTACGATGCATCCATTCCCATCCATCTTATTTCACTAGCAGTTGTAGAACTTGAATGAATTTGAATATGGATATAAGCTAGGCACTGAATTTATTTCATTGACCACTGACAAATGCTTGGATTCTAGCTCAAATTAAGAGATTTTGAGTTTAAAACTATTAGAAACGTGTAATAGTTGCCAGTTATGTAATCAAATTTACTGATTTTTTTCACACACGTAATAACTAATACAAAAATTGTCTATTCAGGCACTTATAGCATCAAATTATATTGCGTGACTTTGCAAGTGTTCAAACGGGGGTGGGAGAGAGAGAGAGAGAGGGAGAGACAGACAGACAGACAGACAGACAGACAGAGAGAGAGAGAGAGAGACTTTCAACACAATTCATTTGTACAGATATTTGGGAACTGTAGTTTGTTGTTATTTTCCAAAAACAACGCGCTTATTAAACATTTGCCGAAGTAAACCATACAGGATAAAGACCGATTTTCAATAGGCTGACTGCTGACTGTAATGGACAAAAAACTGTCTCTGTAAAACCTATTGACCCATTGACGCCAAATAGACTTTTCTGACTAATGTAAACATAGATTTGGCAAGGTGTTGCAATCCTGTTATCATAAGTTTTTTCACTCTACAAAATGCATTGTTTATATTTATTCTCTTCCTCTGACACTGGAGTGAATTTAAACTAGTCTGGGCTCAAATACATCTCATTATGACTGGTATACGTAAATGTGAGTAAAAGTAGCAGAAACTGTTTCTACAGATCTGACTTAAGGATTATAAATTTTCTCTTGGAATAAACAATAAGACATTGATTTGGCTTTTTAAAATAGAAAAAAAAAAACATTTTTACACAATTTATTTGAGCTGCGTCACAAGAAAATGCACCTTCAGACATGTGAGGCTTGGGAAGTCTCAAACTGATCGGATTCTTCGCTGTCCCCGTTAATATTCTAGAATGTCTGGGCTATAAATAGCGTGCATCAGCTTGTCTGGCAGCATCCAGATTCTATAGACGGATTTGCTTGTAACAGAATTCCGAAGGTAGTTTTTCTCGCAAAACAGCCCCTAATATTGAAAACTGACTACGTCAAACGTAAAGGTCTCATTGGTCATGTGTGACCAGCAAAAAAAACAAAAAACAAAAAGAAAACAGACCACCTTGCGTTTCCGCGCTGTCTGATCAGAGCCTTTGCTGGTCGCACAGAGGATTCAGAGCATTTGCTGATCGCACAAATTATTTAAAGGGCAAAGGTATTTTAAAGTGTCTCTTTATCTGAAATTCTAGTCAGGCTGCATTGAAGCGTATACTCATCTGAGCCTTTGCTGGTCGCACATAACTGAAGGGCTCTTTCCTCATTAAGCGGCCCGATAACGTTACTGGTCATGCCAGAACTGAACTCACTCTATGATAACTACTGTTAGGAGCTCAGACTACTGATCAGAGTCTTCACCAAACATTTTTGGTATTAGAGTTCACATACATGAACTTTTAAGTTTGTGTTCACAAAAATTGCTTCTTATTGTATAGTAATAGGCAAGCCTGAATATCCACGCGGCGTCGCACGTTCATGTACTGCATTTTAAAGAAGCTTCAGAAAATCTGCAAAGTATTTTTTTACCTAGTCCCATGACTACATTTGTGCGATTTAACATCACCAGTCAAGGAACAGCTCAGGGTTTATTCTGTACGAAGCATTCAAATGTGGCCAAGAGAACGTTAAAATTAACATTAGCATTCTAGAGAAAAGCAATAATTGAAATGCATGAAATATCTAACAAGTCTCTAATTGTTCAAAACTGCAGCCCGCAGCCCGATGCCGCAGGCCCGCGGCTCGCAACCCGCGACTCGAACTTGCAATTTATAATAGCGAGTTTGCACGACACATGGCTTATCCTCTAAAACCGGGGAACCTACGTCTATTGCTTAGAGATGAAGCTGATTCACGTACACCTGTTCTGTAAAAAGAACTGAGATGGTTTCATATGACTTATTCTTGAAGGGATGGTTTTGCATGGTCCGCTACACGAAAATGCGGATGGCAACGTCCTGAAGCCAATTAACAGAGATTGCAATGAAATTCCATCTATTTAAACAAGTAAATCGGCCACATAGGCTATCTTTATGCCAAACGTATGAAGCAACACGTATGTAGTTTTTTCGCATCAAGCGTGACATAAGCTTTCCAATCTTTGCAGGATATTCATATTTTCCGCCTATATAAAACTACTCCTCCATTTCAAACAGCGAAGACTGATCAGACTGGGTGGCTGCCCAGACGGATCTGAGTCTGCGCTGGGCGCACAACCACTTTGTTGGTTTTGTCGTGTCGCGGCTCAATTATTATTTCAGAAAGCAATTAAACACTTATGGAACGATTAGCAAAGCCGATATGGTACTATAATGCGTTCCAATAGCAGCTTAATTACTTTAGCTTTCTATAATCTAGGTCTATCTTTTATTCTGAGCCTACAGTTGAACTTTAATGGCCCGAACCCTGATGGCTACTATAGTTTATCCTGCCTGACTATGTAACTCTTAACCGAGTCCCCAGACTCAGACTATACAGGACCTAACCCAGAATGGCTAGAACTACCATCGGCTTGAAATATTTTTCATGGTCCAGAACCTTTTTCGAGCTAATGAAGTTCTATTGTAAATACCATGGTTTTTGCAATCTTACCACAGATTTAAACTCCTGATTCTCTCCACTTTCATTTTCCATATACCAGGCACTGGCAAATTTCTTGCATTGTGCGTGATTGAACCAATTAACAGGGTTTGAATTTGGAATGTTTCCAACTTCTGAACCACTTGACCTACGAAGTTGAGTTTTGGTATATTTAGTAGTCACGGATTCGAAAATATTTTGGTATAGTAGCAGCTATAAACAATCATTTTATGATCTATAACTTTTTCATGGCATCAATGGCAAAATCCTACCACAGATTAAAATTCCTGATTTTCTCTATTTTCATTTTCCATATACCAGGCACTGGCAAATTGCTTTCTTTGTGCGTGATTGAACCATTACATCACGTGATACTACGTTGCAAATAGGAGAATGTCCCGATGGGAATGTAGCTATATGTTATTCCAACACTGGTCGCCTATATAGCCAATGTTAATATCTAGTAAATATTGCGTGACAAATTACTGGGCGGACTAGCGTGACGTTATTTAGCGCCATTTGGACGTCATTTTATTCGTTTTCATTTGTACTTTAAGAGTTACGATCCCTTTGTCAACAGTAGAACGAAATCTTGCTACCACGATATCTTGAGAAGGCCCATCGACAAGGAAAAAGAGAAGGAAAGCTAATAGACTCATAATGCTTTACAAAGGTCTGAAGCGGGTAGCCAGTTTACCGATAAATAACCTTGTTCCCCCGAGTAGGCGTACCAGGAATCATCATTCCCTACCATTTCAAACCCATTGGCTGGGACTGACATTTACTAGTCCAGTTTCTCAAATGCATTGAGGGGATTTAAAACTTTCCTCTGTTGCGCCTAGAAAAACATGCCGCTGTATTTTGTATTCATACCATTGTTGGCATACAAAAATCAAAACGAAGAAGTTGGGTCTGCCTAAAAATAGTAATGATGCGTAATGTAGCGTAATGATGCGTAATGTAGTGTAAAGATGGAAATATTGCTTGAAAATGACCCTGTATCTTCGTTACCTTCCCGTAACTGAAATTCGGAGACTATTTTCTTCAGTGAATGTTCACTAAGATTGCATGATAATTACATGTAAATAGTATAGGCGCTAGGATGTAGCCCCTCAAATCATACTTAATCCAAGGATAAAATTGTATCCTTAGTTTCTAGCTGGTATATTTGACTCGTTGAGTTGTGACTAGGACTTGTTGCCATTAAGTTCTAGAAAGGTTCCACAAATCATATGCAGGTACTAATAGTACATTAAAACTTCTATTAGTTATGGCAATCTCCAACCCCCCCCCCCCACGCCCCCCCCCCCACTCCCACCACCACCAACACCAGCCCACCCCTACTTTTATGTTTACTATATCATTATTACTTAATCAGAGAATGTTAATTTGCAACTAATATTAGTGATGCTCGGCCAAAAAAGTGGTCCGGCGCTGGCCGGACCTGCCGGACCGGCGACGACGGCCTTGGCCTTATGATTTTGGCCGCTCCTGTGTATCTTTGTTAAGGACCTCTGAGAGTTGTAATTTGTCCCAAAACTAGTCGAATATTAACTTTTGATACACTCAAGAGTTTTCCTCGAAATTTGTTGCTATGAATTTCCCATGACCATGACTGGCTTTAAACCTATTTACCAGAGGGGCTTTTTATGGAAAAAGTCATTTTAACGTAATGAAACGAGGAAATATATTTTAAATGCCTTCCTTCTTGTGCCTAAACAAACCACTTTATATGTACATGTATGTGTGTGCTATCATAATATGAGCCACGTCATGCGACTTTCAACAATATGGTAATCTTGTCATATGATATTCAAACCATCCCCCTGCTCCTAACAGGGTAATCAGAGAACTAGCTGTTGGCTCAATTGCGTGGGTTATTTCCATAGAAGGCTGATGTGAGAAGCAAAAGGCACTGATCAGACCGCACCTATGTGCAGTCTGGTCAGAGACTTTGCTTGTCACCAATGCCACATTGTGGGAAATCACATGATGTGGCTCATATACACTATATATGTGTGGCATGCTGAGGCACGCGTCAGAGATCCCTGTTAGCACCAATATATAATTCAGCTCACCCTTATGATCTTTTCTATAAACTACACTAGTATGCTACATAAAGCTGTCGTAGAGTGTGGGCTGGTGTCTTTATTGCACGTTCAGTTCAGAATTGAACTGAACTGAACTGAACGTGTAATGAGCTGAACTGAACTGAACGTGTAATGAGGGACACTAGTCTACGTTTTGCGATGACTTTGTGGTCGTTTCTGTAAGATTCTAAAAATTGGGACACCTTATATGGGGCGATTATCGTAATCGTCCTGTAAATATTGGGTTCTAGGGATGCAGATAAAGTGTAAAACAGTGTAGACCCTGATCAGACTGATCTGTGTTTGTACTGTCGCTCACTCTTATCCGTCCCAATAGATAGATTTTTTTTGCTGTCCATTTTTTCTAATTATCACTAGTCTGTTTATATATTACCAGAATTATCACGTATTACTGTATTCTGTTTCAACATAGTAGTGCACAACTCATCCGCCATTTCATGTGTAATATCATATATGCAAGGAGAAGAACCAAATAAGCTTGTAGCTTCCGTTCTTATCCTATTAAATATTGTATTTTGTAAAATACTGTATGTCTATATTTTGTTGAAATAAATATGTTTAAACTAATTCAGCTAACAGGACAGCTGAGAACAGGACCAGGTGGACAGAGTGTGTTGTCATCTACGGTGCGCTATTGACCTTGCAAGGTTATGGCATAGAACAAAATAGTTACCAACGTCTTCAATAAGCAAGCTCAATCAATACACTTTAACACCTGTTTAACGTATGCCGTTTGAATATAGGATAGTGACCAAGACCTATGTAATGAAATGGTCAGATTGTTGTTGCTCTTTAATTTGGCAAAGTAAAATCCAATATGGCGGGAACTAGGCCATACTCCTACTGTAAAACTGCGCAATAAATGCATTTGTCGCCCGCAGCAAACATACCCACAAATATCAAACTAAAACTAAAAGGAAAGCAAACTGCATTTTATTTACCTGCTTTTCCCAACACTTATCGCCTGTAAATGTTCCTTGGCCCAGATTGTTTGCCTGGGCTTTAGTCGTTCGTCCCTCGCAACAATAAGGTAATGAGGGAAAAGAATGTGTTGTAGTCTATCTTTAGAAACACTTACATCGCGGCATTTTTCTACACTTTTATCACTATTTTTAATTTAAGGCTCCCAAGGGCGTAGCTGCCTATATGCAAATACGCATGTGCGTAGTGAAAATTTGTCAATTTGACAAATTTTCAACGCACACTATTTACATGCTGAAATTTTGTGTTAAAGAGGCTATATCACAATCAAACTGCCAACTGACCTAAAAATATTAAATATCTTAGGGGCTAAACTTAATGATTTATCATATTATTGCCTCTAGCTACGCCCATGACTGAGCCAATGTGACTAGTGACACGCCCCTATTTTGGCTTAGAATTCCAAGACATTTCGTATTCCATTTGATATTGCTTGTCCACTTGACAATGTTACATACAGAAATACAATTTTCAGCGTCTGTTTGTAACATTTAAGTTGGCCAAGATATCATTTGCTGTAGATCTTACAGCCACCAACACTAATAGTTTAAATGAGATTTTGCAGATCAGTTTGTAATTTCTTTTGGATTAAGAAACTAAGAAACTTATAACACATCGACTATATGACACGTAGATCTTTAACCGTTTATAAATGTCCGCCAGATACTATCATGAAATGTTGGAAAATATTGTAGTCAACTTATCCAGTCTCAGATCATTTCACTAACTTCATTAAATCCTGACTCGTATCAAAATCATCATGGTTCTTAGGTAAAAGTGCTCTTGATATTTGCTTAGGAGCAAATTGGCACTGGAATAACACAACTTGCTCTCCCATTCTATCACTGTTTATTTGTTTAAACTTATTCTTCTTCCCGATTTTTCCTTCTTCAAATTTTCCACACACTGTCAAATATTTTTTTTTCTTACAACAGTAAGCAGAAGTAACTATTATGTATGTTTATTAAAGCGAGACAGCATTTAAATTCTAAAGAAAAGTATGTAACCGAACCACTATTTATGTGATTTTCAAAAAAAAAAAAAAAAAAAAAAAAAAAAGCTTTCAAAACTAGAAGTATCTACATACAGATATAAAGAAAATAGGTAAGTTGGTCCAATTTCAGAAAAAGTAACTCTGCAATTTAAATTCAATTCTTCATGTTCTGGGCCCAGTTGTTCAAAGCATCGTTAGCTTAACGAGCTCGTTAAGAGGTCAACTCGTTAAGTGTTATGCAACTTTATAACAAAATTCACTGATATTTTTTGTTAAAAATATGTTAGGAGCTTTTGCACTGCAAAAACTTCTCACATTTTTTCAACAAAAAATATTGGGGTATTTGAGATATTATCATTTGAAATTTTAACGTCTCGTTAACTAACGACGTCGTTAGTTTTGAACAACTGGGCCCAAGTGTTTAACCTCTCCACGGCCGCACGGACTTGCTCCATAGTGCCATTGATAGACGTAGCTCCTTTTGGCCTCCCTTTTCAGTAGAAGTCAACTCTTATTGAAAAAAAAATTACTCCTCTCATAGCACATTATTTCCTATAAGAGTAGACCCCATTTTGGAGGGGCTACGTTATTCAGAGAAGGAAACAAGAAGCTCCAAAAGTTGTTTCCCTTCGTTAAAAGAGTTGGAAAAGCAATGAAGTGTACACATGAGCCGCGACACGACAAAACCAACAATGTGGTCGTGCGCCCAGTGCAGACTCAGATCAGCCTGGGCATTAGCTCAGTTTGACAAGACTCTTCGTTAAGTGCTCAAAGGGCAGCTAAGGATCTGAGCTACCTCCATGCGGACAGCGAAGACTCTGATCAGACTGGGGATGCCCAGTCTGAGCTTAGTCTGCACTGGGCGCACAACCACATTGTTGGTTTTGTCGTGTCGCGGCTCACATATACCTAAAACTAGCTGTAGTTCGGTCGTCTTTTTATATTTTTTTTATTCCAGTACAATGGCCACATGTTAAGTAAGTTTGCACTTATGGTTCATATTTTCATTAACTTCCTCATTCATGTCGCAAGTTTTCAAAGGCCATCAGCTGTGCTTAGCAAGATTAAACTTCCAGCCTAAGTTTAAAAAAAATCATCATCATTAACACTAGATCTATATACCCTACGTCATTCTCGTCACGTAACCCAAACTTAATGTTTAGCACCATCTTCCTTGCCTAGAATGCTTTTCTAAAACTAGATCAATTTGCATGTACAAATATCAAAGTCCTCCTAATCACATCTCTGTCATATCCCAACGATATAACCGTCTCTCTTTCCACTGGTTCAAGATGTTTCTCTTTCATTTTTTTTTTTTCTCAGAAGAAAAATTCTCCTGTGACCTGGAAAATGAGATCAATGTCATCAAACCAAACTGTCTTTTGCTTATGTTATTTTTCGAGGGGGGGAGGGGGGGGGGGGGATAAAGCAAAAAAAATCTACTAGCTCAAGAAGTATCTTCGTTTTAAGGGAAACACCTCGCGTGGCCTTCAAAATGGAATCCAGGTCACCATTAACTATAAAGAGTGTTTAGATGCCCAGTGTGACATGTTCTTTAAAGAATTGTGAAAATCCATCTTCTGGTGTAAGATAAATCTCCTGACTAGGAGAAATTTTAGCAGTCTGACCCCTTCCTGTGAGCTAGAAAATAAGGTCAGAATCATAAAAAAATATATAAGATTTTGGGCGTTTTCCTCATTGATGATTTCATACTAGTTTGGTACGGATCTAACATTTCATTCAGGATACTGGGTGCACAGAAGCCATTTTAACATTCCGAGTCCTCCTGTGGTCTTGAAAATGGGTCAAGGCCCCCCCACTACAGGGTCATTTTGGACCCAAGGGCCACTATTTGTATAAACTACGTAGAGGTTCCTTAGACAATGCCTCATACCACATATCAAAGCCCTAGGCCTAGCGATTTCAGAGATGTCATTTAAAGTAAATTGTTGGAGACGCCGACATTGACTGATCACAATAGCTCACCTTAAGCCTATGGCTTAGATGAGCTAACTAGAATTGTTTTGACAAAAACAAATGACTTTCACAGCCTAGTGCATTTCCTAAAGTGCCATCTCCTGTAGACAGTTGCTACATTGAAAACAAATCAAGCCAAGTCACCTATTCAGCCCAACTACAAAATTATAACATTTGGACAATATCTGCCAACATGTTTAAGGGATAGTGTACATACAAGTTATGTGTGTCCTTCTGTGAACTTGAAAAATGGGTCAAGGTTACCGAAACCTCTTTGGTTTATCTCAGTGATGGTTATCACAAACTCTGTGGTTTATCTCAATGATATATCTATTCATACTTGGTGAAAATACACACAATGGTTAAGAAAAATTAGTTGTGTATACAAGAAAGTGGCATATTCATAGCCTTTTTAGGGACTTTGAAAATGAGGCCAAGGTCACAAAAGTAGTCCTTTTGGCCAGTCCCACTGACATATCCAAGTAATTTGGTGAAAATTAAGCCACTGGTTCAACACATATGGTGCACGTCACTTTGGAAGAAAATCTGATATTATGATCCCTCCTGTGGCAATGAAATTAAAATCATGTTCACAAAATAACAGTGAAATTTGGCGAAACTTCGATCACCCACTGGTTCAGGGAGAAACATTCTAAAGCCTTGTGGCCTTAAAGATAGAGAAAACGTCAAAATCTAATCAGATCTTTGTTTCATCGAAAGGATGTATCCATGCAATTTAAGTGAAAATCCATCCACATATAATTTCAATAAGATAGAGATTATTTTTTACATGAAAAAACATTTTAGAAAAAGAAAAAAGAAATATTGATTCCTCCATCTAAAAATTGACAAAGTGTTTAACAAAAGCAGCAACCACTTACAGTAACAACAACAACTGCAACAAAAGTAATGGTAACAGGAAGTAAAAATGATAATAATTATAATAATAAAAGCAAAATTATGATTCTGTTGATCATTATGATTCAGTTTTGTTTCATAAATGAGCTGCGACATGAGAAAACCAACAAAGTGGTCGTGCGCACAGCGCACTCGGATCAGCCTGGGCATTCCCCCAGTCTGATCACAGTCTTTGCTGTTTGCATGAAAGGAGCTTAGGCCTTTAGCTTCCTTGTAAAGGGCTGAGCAAAGAGTCTGATCAGACTGGGCAGATGCAAGGGCTGATCTGAGTCTGTGCTGGGTTTTCTCGTGTCACGGCTCAATTTTCCATTCTAGAATGTTCTTTGGACTTCCAGACTTCTAATGACTTTTTAGATCATTTCTAGTTTCTTTTGAATTTCAGTGATACTGAGTTGCAGTGGTATTCCACTGGAATTTCAGTGACAGTGGAATAAACTCATCAGAATTCCACTGAAATTTGGAAAGGGTCATCGAAATTCCACTGGTCGGTTGTCTTGTCCATTGGAACATAGTGATAATGCAATTCCAATGAGATTCCAGTGGCATTCCACTGGAACTACCTCTGGTATTCTTATGAGTTTTTCACGAGAGTTTGAGAGACACTGCTTACCTTAAAGACAGAGGTGGTACTATATAAGGAGGATTAACTCCAACAGTGTCATTCTATCTCTTGATCACATAGTGTCAACACCTCCAGTTAGCCAATGAAATTATTGTAACTGGTAATTCTGGTCCACTGATTGGCCGAATAAATTTTCACACCTTAACCTGTAGAGGTTACATGGCCTATTGCTGGGAACCAGACCCCCCCCGGCAGAGAAGTCCTGTCTTTAAACTGTCACACCTACACCAAACTTTTAAATATTCAAGTCAACCTGTGACCTTGAAAATAGGGTCAAGGTCACCTAAACCTAGATAGCTCTTAAACATTTCCCAGTAATAAATCCATGCAAGTTTAATATAAACTCCATCCACTGAATCAGAATATCATGCAGACAAGATTTTTTGGAGGACAAACACTAATGGTATCCGCAATGAAAACAATTTCCTTCACTCAGCTTTGGTGGGGGATATTGTTTCACTGAATTCACAAACTTACCAAGCTGTAATGTGCACTGCAATACACACCATGAGAAATACAATACCACTATTGTGCATGCGGTTTATATAGGTATAGTCACATGGTCTGTATAAGTACTACCAATACAAGTGTAAAAACCAAAAATTGTATTTGTGAAACACTATGCCCCCAGCCATATGCTTGCCACTAAAGGTGTTAAGCTTAAGAATGTCTAAGTCTGAAAAGGCATTACATAATCTTTACTAAAATATTTAACCCATCAAGGACTACTAATGCACCGAAAATCTACTTTCTAGGTCAAAAGTTGAAAAAATGCCATATTCATACAAGGGCCATAGCTCCATCAAAATTTTACAAAACTCTCCCAAAAGTTACTCAGATATTCTACTCCTTATACCCTATCAGTATACCAAACATCAAGACCATAGCTCAAATACTTTTTGAGATATATTGCAAACAAGATTTGCATCTCATTTTTAAAAAGGGGCATGAGTAAAAAAAAAAAAAAAAAAAAAAGAGATAACACAAAAAGGAAAAAAAAACATGTCTCAGCTTATTTTTATTTTTTCATGAGGAACATAAATATGAAACTTCCAAAAATAGACCCAGAGGTCCTTGAGCCCAGCAGCAGTATAAACATTTATGATCTAGGGAAATAACTCCGTAATTAATTAATGCAGAGTAATCTAGCCTTATTAAATATTTAACTCATCAAGGAGTACCACTATATCAAAAATCAGCTTCCTAGGTCAAGCGGTTTAAAAGTTGGAAAAATGCCAAATTCATAAAAGGGCAATAACTCCATCAAAATTTTACTAAATTCTCCCAAAACTTAATTAGCTTATCTACTCCTCATACCCTATATGCATACCAAATATCAAGACCATAGCTCAAATACTTTGTGACTTGTACTGCTAACAAGATTGGCATTTCATTTTTAACAAGACCTGTCACAGGGCCAGGATAGTTCGCCTGACAGCACCTTGCCCATCACATAAAAAACTTAACGTAAAACTTTAACATTTTGCTAACGCCGACGCCGTCGCCAACGCCAACGCCGCCGCCGACGCCGGGGGTAGCGCAATAGCTCTTCCTGAACTTCGTTCAGGCGAGCTAAAAAGGGGCATAACTCCAAAACAGAGGTAACTGGAAAAAGAAACAAGAAATGTTACAGTGTGTAACAAATGCCCCCGAAGGCCCCTTCAACTGACCTTTGAGCCCTAGTTGTGACCTTGACCTTGGGCATAAAACCCGAGACCTGCACATAATATGCATTCCCATTTCATTTTACTTTTCTGTAATGTTTAAATGCACTTTGGAAGTTTAATAGGATTCAAGGAGACTTAATTCAACCACTTACCAAACTGTGTTGTGTCCTTGACCTTGGGTGTGGGAACCTATGTCTTGTGCATGGCAAATCTTCTCATTAGGCTTTATCTTTCTTTAAAGTTTGCTTTGGTACTTTTCTGAGTAATTGCCGAGACATAATTTGACCTCTGACTCCAGATTGTGACCTTGACCTTGGATTTGGGATCATAAATATTGTGTGTAACATACCTTCTCATTATGATTTACCTTTCTGTGAAGTTTGATGACATTCACTTCAGCAGTTTTTAAGATATCACAGAGGCAAGATTTGACCCTTGACCCCTAATTGTGACCTTGACCTTGAACTTGGCAACCCGAATCTTATGTGCAACACACCTTCTCATTATGTTTCATCTTTCTGTGAAGTTTCATTAAATTTGCTTCAGTAGTTTACAAGTAATCCCTGAGACCCAATTTTGAGACACAGTTTGACTTTTGACCCAACTGTGGCCTTGACCTTGGGCGTGGGGACCTAAGTCTTGTGCGCAACACACCTTCTTATTATGCTTTATCTTTCTGTGAAGTTTCATCAAATTTGCTTCAGTAGTTTTAAAATTATTGCTGAGACACGATTTTGAGACACAATTTGACCTTTGACCCAATAGTGGCCTTTACCTTGGGCGTAGGGACCTAAGTCTTGCGCCTGACACACCTTCTCATTATGTTGTATCTTTCTGAGAAGTTTCATCAAATTTGCTTCAGTAGTTTAAAGTTATCGCTGAGACACGATTTGTATACGTAACAGACGGACGGACTGACGTAAGGACAGACGGACGGACGGTGCGATTTTAATATGCCACCCGAAGTTCTTTCGGGGGCATAAAAAAATACGGGTCAGCTTTTTTTCCATGAGAAACCCAAATATGAATTTTCAAAACCATAAACCCAGAGGTTCTTGAGCCCAGCAGCTGTATAAGTGTTAATGATCTGGGGAAATAACTCTATAATTAACAAGGCATCGCAGGCGATACAAATCCCCTCACACAAGACTACTTGCTCGAGATATTGTCATACCCTACATTTGTGTCAAGTTATTTTAAAATCCATGGAGAAATGTAGGCGCTAGAGCGATGACAAAGTTTTTCTAAAAATAGCTACAGTGACCTTGACCTTTTAAGCGCAGCACCCTGAAAGTCGAACTTGCTCGAGATATTGTCATGCCATACATTTATGTGAAGTTATTTCAAAATCCATTGAGAAATGTATGCGCTAGATCGCTGACAAAGTTTTTCTAAAAATAGCCACAGTGACCTTGACCTTGGGCGCAGAACCCTGAAAGTCGAACTTGCTCGAGATATTGTCTTGCCCTACATTTGTGTGAAGTTATTTTAAAATCCGTTGAGAAATGTAGGTGCTACAACGATGACAAAGTTTTTCTAAAAATAGCCACAGTGACCTTGACCTTATGCGCAGCACCCTGAAAGTCAAACTTGCTTGAGATATTGTCTTGCCCTACATTTGTGTGAAGTTATTTTAAAATCCGTTGAGAAATGTAGGCGCTAGAGCGATGACAAAGTTTTTCTAAAAATAGCCGCAGTGACCTTGACCTTGGGCGCAGCACCCTTAAAGTCGTACTTGCTCGAGATAATGTCATGCCCTACATTTGTGTGAAGTTACTTTAAAATCCGTTGAGAAATGTAGGCGCTAGAGTGATGACAAAGTTTTTCTAAAAATAGCTACAGTGACCATGACCTTGGGCTCAGCACCCTGAAAGTCGAACTTGCTCTAGATATTGTCATGCCCTACATTTGTGTGAAGTTATTTTAAAATCCGTTGAGAAATGTAGGCGCTAGAGCGCTGATAAAGTTTTTCTAAAAATAGCCGCAGTGACCTTGACCTTGGGTGCAGAACCCTGAAAGTCGAACTTGCTCGAGATATTGTCATGCCCTACATTTGTGTGAAGTTATTTCAAAATCCGTTGAGAAATGTAGGCGCTAGAGCGATGACAAAGTTTTTCTAAAAATAGCCACAGTGACCTTGACCTTGGGCGCAGCACCCTGAAAGTCGAACTTGCTCGAGATATTGTCATGCCCTACATTTATGTGAAGTTATTTCAAAATCCATTGAGAAATGTAGGCGCTAGAGCGCTGACAAAGTTTTTCTAAAAATAGCCACAGTGACCTTGACCTTGGGCGCAGCACCCTGAAAGTCGAACTTGCTCGAGATATTGTCATGCCCTACACTTGTGTGAAGTTATTTCAAAATCCGTTGAGAAATGTAAGTGCTAGAGCGATGACAAAAGGTGAACATACGTACGTACGTACGTACTTACGTACGTACTTACGTACGGGACAAAACCTATATCCCCTCACCACTTCGTGGTGTGAGGGGATAATGAATGCAGAGTAACCTTACCTTTACTGAATTACTTAACTCATCAAGGAGTATTCCTCGATTTCCTTTCGTTGATCGGGCGGTGCTTATTTCTGACCTTACCTTCGACGAGTATATTTTCTAAAAAGGTATAATGCGGTAATGATTTTTATGCTTGCTCGCGCAGAACAAAGCTCACCTTTACAAAAGGCACGGAATGATCGGAGATCGCACAACAATATTCTTTTTTTTCTTTCAACCCAGCATACAGACTGCGTCTAAACAACGTTGTGACGACGTCGATGCAACGTTATGACATCGGAACAACTTTGTATATACACGTCAATAAAGCGTCATAACGTTGCATCGACGTACCTCCGACGTTCTTTCGACGTAGTGTGCCGATATGGAAACTGTTTCTCATTTGCGATGACCGATAGCGTTTACCGGGCATTTTTAATCTGCCAATTATGCGTAACAACTCATGAGCATGCTACTTTACCGATTTTTCATGTGGACTGCTCGATTTTGACATTGAATGGCAAGCCTCTAACATTACCGCCCAGTCAACGAAAGGAAATCGAGGAATACTACTATACCAAAAATCAGCTTCCTAGGTCAAGCAGTTCAAAATTTGGAAAAATGCCAAATTCAAACAAGGGCCATAACTCCATTGAAATTTAATGAAATTCTCCCAAAAGTTAATCTGGTAATCTACTCCTCATACCCTATCAGTATACCAAATATCAAGGCCATAGCTTAAACACTTTTTGAGACATCTTGCTAACAAGATATTCATTTCACTTTTCAAAAAGGGGCATAACTCAACAAGAGGTCCATGATGCACCTAAATCGCTCACCTGAGTTATGATGAAATAACAAATATCGATCACAATAGCTCACCTTGAGCACTTCGTGCTCAGGTGAGCTAAAAATGGGTCATAACTCGGAAAAGAAAAAAAATACAGGTCAGCTAAGTTTTCAGAGGAACCCACACATAAAATTTCAAGACCCTAGTATGCAGTCAAACGGACAAGCAGAAATCAATATGCCATTCCAACTTTTTCTAAGTTGGGGACATAAAAAAAACAGCACCCATACTTAGATTCTTACACCCAATATTCTGAGCTGTATACCGTTATATAGACAGCCCTATCCCACCTGGAAGATTCTAAAATAAGCACTGCATGCGCATCAAGACCGGATTTTATATGCATGCTGGCTGGTCTCAAGTATGCAGTACGCATATGCCTTAAGATTTTTTTTCTCATAATGCCTTCATGTAAAGGAAATATCACAGTATCCGAACTACATGTACAATCTCTTCCGGTTTTCATAGCGTTGAATCGAGAATACAAACGTTCGCTTATAACCAGTAGTCGGAAATCATTATGTTTTGAGATTTTATCCGGAATCTGCTGCGTCATTTATAGCTATTCAGCTTCGAAAATGTAAAGAGGTAAGTTTAATATAATTTGCTCTTCGGTCTTTTACTTTATTGCCCTGTACAATGTCGTGTATGGGTGGGTAGTAATTGGTACAGTATTCAAATCGCCCTTGGCATGATTCTTAAACCATTTTGAGCATTTTCTTACATGTTTTATAAAAAATCTTTAAAATAAACGGAAGGCGTTATCAATCTACAGTTTGTTAGTTTTGATAAAAGAATGATAGATAAGTTTTGCACGACACAATCTCGTGTTAAATTAAGCTGTTCGGAAAAAAAATCTGCGACGGCAAGGAGTGTTTCATTGTACAGGGCAATAAAGTAAAAGACCGAAGAGAAAATTATATCAAACTTACCTCTTTACATTTTCGAAGCTGAATAACTATAAATGACGCAGTAGATTCCGGATAAAAACTCAAAACATAATGATTTCCGGCTACTGGTTATAAGCGAATTTTGTACTCTCGATTCAACGCTATGAAAACCGGAAGAGAGGGTACAGTGCGTTCGGATACTGTGAATATTACCATTAAAAAATTGGGATACCGAAAATAACTACCTTAACTGTCCTTAAAATTGAAACGTTCGGTTTTAGCAATGCAGTAATGCATCCAACAGATGTAGGTGGAATGGCCAACAGCGTGGACCCTGATCAGACTTCTCCAGAGATCAGACTTCTCCTTCAGGAGAAGTCTTATCTGAAGGAGAAGTCTTATCTGGGCATGCACCCGTTGCTCAAATTTATGTCGAATGATTAGAATGTTTATGGTAGTCATAAAGTTTGTTTGTTGCAAAATATTTGTGAGTCACCAATGAAGAGGGTCTAAATAAAGGTCTCAAAAGTTAAGTATATGTACTTTTAAATTATTGAATAGCTTTTGATTGGTTCAAGGTCATAAACATGAAAAGTACATTTGTTTTTAAACAGACTAGGAAGTTGTTTTTTTCTTCCGTTTTTGTAAGGATTTGGACTTGATCATTTGTTGGTTAAGAGGGTATTTTACAAAAATATGATTCGCAAAATCTGTAGAACCTGATCAGTTTACTCCTTCAAGCTGAATTATACTGATGATTGAAAGAATACAGGGCAAGCAGTGTAGATCCAGATGAGGCAGCTCTTTTACGAGCAATCTCATCAGGCCTTACACTGTTTGCAAATTCGACAAACTTTGTTGCTGCTATAGGGGTATAATATATTTGGACATAAAATGTCCATACACAAAACAATGCAGACCACGATCAGGCAACTCTTACCGTGCATGAACAGGTTCAACTGTTGGACTAAATTCTTTTGCTCCAGCATTTCAGTGATGTTTTTGCTGATGAATGCTCACATTGTTTCATCTCAGTATTTAATTAGGGGATAACTGTCTTGAAAATTGTCATTTGGGGAGATTAATCATCGGTTTTATGGTCGGAAATTTCGTTTTACGGTGAGGCGCCAGCGGAGCCGTAAAATGCAATTTGCGACCATAAAACCGATGATTTGCCTCCCCAAATGACAATTTTCAATACAGTTATCCCCATTCTAATGCACTTTTCTACTTTTTCACCTTTCATAATGTACTAGTTTGCACCCGTTTCAAGCGCCGTCAGCAACATAAAAGCAAACGTCACCCAATGAGAATCAACGTTGCTAAATGACGTCGGATTGGGGACAGTATATCGCAGAATATACTGTCGCAAATTTCTGACGTTATCCAATCAGATGTCGTGTTATATTTGTAAGTGCATTAGAATCTTGATTTTTTATCCTTGATGGTTTAGGAGTCCTTCATATCTTCAAATAGGTCGAGCAAGTTTTATGTTTATGAACCGCAACAGATTGAGGGGCAACAGATTGAGGGTGCGGGGTTATGCAGATATAAAATCGAAATTACTACACTTGCTACTGATTTCCCATAGAGGAACCGTCTAGATCAACTGGCTTCATACACCGATGAAGGACAGTTGATCATGTGACGTCGTCGTCAAGCTACGTCTACGGTAAACAAACGTCTTGATTGGTCCACGTAACGTTCGACCGACGTCACGTTATGGCGACGGCTGCTTAACGTAATGGCTGAATACGTCGTTTCTGTCTTTTCTTCCACGCACAATTTGCATATTTAACATTAAATTACCACGAAAACAGCACAGGAAGGGTCTAAAATAAAGTGTAAATATAAGAAGTAAAATTTGATTTTTCAGCATTCATCGTGTGAAGAAGCCAGTGGTCGTTGCTAAAATTCTTCAAGAAGCGCTTCGCGCTTCATGGAATTTTAGCTCCGCCCACTGGCTTCATCACACGATGAACGCTGAAAATCAAATTTCAATTCTTAATTAAAGCCCACCAGTACAGGGGCGGATCCAGAAATTTTGGATAGGGGGGTTCAATTTAGCTGAGGGGGGTTCGATTTGCGCAGTTCGACCAATTTTCGATGAAATTTCCCATGAAAATGAAATAATTTAGGCTGAAGAGGGGGTTAGTTTGAGCACCCCCCCCCCACCCCCACCCCACAACCCCCTCTGGATAATATTCAGTTTGAAGGCATTAAAATCCCATTTTAAAGGGTCATATGATAAACAGAATCTTACACTCATGGTCATTTCATATGAAATGACCACTCGTGTATGATCCTCTATTTTTCATTTGGTGTTTAGGGCAGGATGAAACAACTGACTGTGTCGATTCCTGATCACTGCCTTCACCCCTACTATGGGAATTCTTATACCCACACTGAATTAGCTGCATTAAAGACCTGACCCCTTATCTCAACAGGTGTATGGGTATATTTTCATGTTTTTCTGCCATTTTCACTGTGAGCAAAATTTTTTGACTTCCTGTTTGCTTCCCTGAAGATAGGATCAACTTTCAAAGGGAAGCATTTGCCTCAAATGCTTTCCTTTAAAAGCTGACTCACATTTATAATGGAGGAAACCTTAAAATGACACATTTGCTGAAACCTGTTTTCATGGACTATCATTCAAAAATTATCTGGGAAAATGCCTATCTTAACTGGAGCTTATGTGTACGAAATTAAGTCAGGCTGGCTTGCTAAGAAATCATAACATGCCAAGGACCCTTGGTAGAATAGTCGGGTAACCACTGACTTATTGCTGTACCAGTAGTACTGAATTTGAATCCAAATGATAGAATTTTTCACAATGTAAAAGAGTTCTGTGGCACACAGCCTTTCATTATCATCCTACCAACCTTTTGATATGACTAAAAAGTTGTTGAAAAACACATAAAACTCCTTTTTTTCCAACTATACATCAACAAGTTTCAATTATAAATTGTAGTGGCAAACTATGTACAGTTATAGCAATCTGTATAATAAGATAAATTATTGGTACCATAAAAAATCAAAGAAATGGGATAGAAAGGTCTGAGCAAACAGTGCAGACCCGGATCAGACTGCTCCTTAAAGGAGCAGTCTGATCAGGGTCTATGCTGTTTGCCAATCCATCTGCATCTTTTTGACACATTACTGCATTGCAGACTGTTACCGCATTGCAGACCAAAATGTTCCATTTCAGGACCAACACCATAATTATATTTTAGGTGTTCCAGTTTTTAGAGTATAAATGTGGAATATGAAGGCTAATAAATGACCTATTTTAATATAGGAATGAATTTTATTTTTGTGGATTTTATCGATGTGTAAATGCCGGCGAATCACTCACAAACTGAAAAAAGCCCAAAGGGCTTTATGTGAAGTTTGTGAGTGATTCGCCGGCATTTACACATCCATAAAATCCACAAAAATAAAATTTATTTCTTATAATTCCAACTCGGTCGTTTTTATCTTAAAAATGTCAGCTATAGCAAGTATTTTAGAACTTGCCGCAAAGAAAATAGTCCAAGTAGTTCCCGATTTCTGGTTCAGGGGATTTATCGAAGTATAAACGCTGTTTTCTGTACGCTCTTGACCAATCAAATTGCGCTAAATTAGCAGTAGAAAACTGAGTTGGAATTATTGAACTGTACAACCAGTTTACTCAGATGAGCACACAGAGGTTGCCACTACAACGGCTGTAACTTGTAGACTTCACAAAAAAGACAGAAAAAACATGGAGGCATGCCTTTACACCTTCAATAAGCAAACTGCATTATGGTCTGACCAGACTGAAAATATGCATAGGCTGTACATGGTTAGTTTGCACACACCAAAAACATGATTTTTTCATAAGGCTGTTCAACATGACACAAAGAAATAACAACTTGCGTCACAAGTTACTCACTTTATTAATGTACCGAAAGTATAACGGAATATGTCACAAGTACAATATTCTGACACCTTCTACGTAACTGTAATTATCCATAAATTCTGATAAACTGATTTTACTATATTGGGAATGTGTCCACAAACTGTAGGGAGGATGACATATACTGCAATTTAGCAATGTCCATCTTCACTGCAGCTGGTGTTGTGCCATGTGGAACCCATGTAAAGTCTTCCCATGCATCATCATAGCGCAGAATATATTTTCTGGTCCATTGGGGTCACTGGACTCATTCTGAATCAGTTGTGAGTTACACTGGTGTTGCAACATTATGTTACCACACATAAACACTCCATTAAACCGAGTCTGCTATTTTTGTTCTTTGATGCATTCCTTGCTTTCAGAGTATCTTCAGAATTTATTTTTGGTATTGATTTCCCAATACATGTAGGATCATTATGGTAGAAATTAAGACAAATGGGAAAGCAACTATGCCTCCGGTCTCAAAGGGGGTCAACTCATAAAGGGAAGAATTTGCTCCTCTAGGAACAAATTCTTTCCTTAAAGAGTAGAACCCCTTTTGGAAGGACTCTGTTATTAGTTTTTGGTATCATGTTTATCAGGACCAACCTGAAAGCACAGAATGGCTTGGCAAGCCTCACAATTCCTACATGTTTCCTGATCTTAGGTGATAAACATAATATCAAAATGAACTAGCGTGGTATTCTATATCACTGCTCAAGCATTATAAATGTACTACACGTATTAGAAATGTATTGTTTTCATGCAGAGTATCTGAATGTAAAATGAGATTCCACAGTATTTTCACTATAAGATGTGTTAGTCATGCTAAGTGCTCTAGATTAGAAGGTGTTACAGGGATAATTTATGGATAATTTTCCTTATTTTTCCATACAAACATATGTTGTGACCCCTCATTAGAATCCCCTCATTGAGACGGTTCTAATGAGTGATTACAACAAAAATTTACATTTACAAATGAAAAAAAAATTATGTATGAATTATCCTCAAAACCCCAACTTATCTGGAGCACTGGATGCTGTATCATAGAAATAGTAATAGGCAATGTATTTACATTCCAATTCACTATTAATAAAGTGTAGAAATTAAGGCATGACTTTTGTTGGATGTGGAATATAAATATATCTGTTCGACATCATTTTTACATAGGTATGTGACACACGTGCCGCAAGTGCAGGAAGTTACTTTTACGCTGAAACTCACTTTGCCCTAGTTATAGCTTTAGCATCGCTTGTTAATAACACTCCAGTACTACAAGAGGTCCCTGTTTTAACAATGCAAGAAGATGAAGGTAAGTGCCACTGTTTATATGTTATAATTTTACATGATTCTTTTTTCAAACTCTCATATTGCATAATATATCAAGATGTAATAAATAAATCAATATACATGCACTGAGATCACAAAAAGTGTGACATGAAATCTGTACATGTACCCAATTTCTTGCTTAATTGGCATTTTTCCCCCTTCAAAAACAATTATCCCAAAAATCTAGATCCATCTTATTAGATAGATCTACATGTATATGTTTGGGATTGTTTTAGAAAGGAAAACCTCATTTCAAAGCAGACTGATCTAGATATATAAATTATGGCTACATTTACTGCTTCCTTATAGCAAACTGTTTACTAAATTGCAGTTTCTATGGAAACTAACTGTTTACAACCATGTGTGTGGCAGGGTATGGTGAATATTTGAGCTGCAATATGACAAAACCAACAATGTGGTTGTGTGCCCAGCACAGACACAGATCAGTCTGGGCATCCGCCCAGTCTGATCAGAGTCTTCACTGTCAGCATGGAGGTAGCTTAGACCCTTAGCTACCCTTTCAGTGCTTATCAAAGGTACTGATCAGACTAGGCGGATGCCCATGCTGAGTCTGGGTTGGGCACACAACCACTTTGTTGGTTTTCTCATGGCTCTTTTCACAATGACAATACTATCCCCTATGTGCCCAAAATAAGTAACAGAGACTGCTGTCAGAAACAAATCAACCCAAATCATTTCTTGTTCCTCACATGGGAATGCTATTTGCTTCTAGGATTTGACTGAACTTCCACTGACAGTATGTACTATACATGTTCAGTGCTCCAGATAGCGTCCGTATCACCGTATATTACGGATCATTTTTGGCCGATACGGAGCTATTGGAAATTTTATCGGTACCCGGTACAGACACTTTCAAGCCGTTACGGATCATTTTTTCCGGTAATCCGTACCACCTGGACAAGTTCCCACAGACGCTTGCATTATAATATCATCAAGTAGACTGAGCTTCCTTATGCGTCGCACTCACCGAGAAGCTGACTGATTCTAAATATTTCCTTCTGAATTAGTCTTTCTAATGGGTGGAAAATAGATGGACTGTAAACCAGTCGCTTCAAACTGAAAGTAGGAAAGCATGGCTTCGAGCTCTCAGGTTGCACTCCACAGTTTTTTGGATAGCTTGGTGACTCCACAGGGGGTCAGCCAAACAAAGTGACATTCCAGCCTGATTGAATGCATGAATCATTCTTTCTTCTCTTTGAATGAGCTGTACATATGCCTAAATACACTTTATAGCCATTTATAACCCCTATAAGGTCCTTATATGAATATTGTTGCAGAGAAAATGACACCCCACCCACTTTTTGGGGCCAGAAAATTATTTTCAAAAATGGCATTATTACCCATGCTCTACTCAAGAGCAGGACAATTGTTGACACCTAAAGCTTACAGATTTACCTAGAGGGCTTACAGATGATCACTGTCAACTGCAACTGAATACCTGCCAGCCGTTTAGATTTTCTGCTATTCTTAATTGAAAATGAGCACCATCATTTTGACAATTTATATTTCCCTCTTTATCAGTGCAGCCATAGTTTCGCATCCATGCCGCGCAGTGATTGGATGGTTTTCGAGTTGGAAATAAATTCAGTTTTTACTTTCCTGACACATGCTCACTCAAAGGGAAGAAAATTTTCCTGCATATAAGGAGCCAAAAAGAATTTATAGCCCAAGATACAAGCCTACCCCCAAATATTAGCATTTTTGTCCCCGGCCAAAAGTGCGAAACTGTGAATGGCAACCTTAAAGCATAGATTTTCTATTCAATCCAGGCAGAATTTGGTTCAGATTTATAATTTAGCATGTTTCTGAGCAAAGAGAATGAAAGAAAGGGTGCTGAGATGCAATCTGGCAAAATTATTGCTGATTTTAAACTGTACCCTTTTTCGAAGTCTGAAAAAGCGTCGCTTTCAAGAAATGGACCGTAGCTGTAGCGCATTCACAACTGTGCGACACTGAAACGCGCAATGCTCTGAACCATTTTGTTTCTTTAGTCGGTCAATGTTGAGGAATCCAAAACATGTTTTCTAACTGCCTCAAATGAATACTGAAAATCCATGATGGCCCTTTATGGTTGCACTCCACAGTTTTTTGGATAGCTTGGTGACTCCACAGGGGGTCAGCCAAACAAAGTGACATTCCAGCCTGATTGAATGCATGAATCATTCTTTCTTCTCTTTGAATGAGCTGTACATATGCCTAAATACACTTTATAGCCATTTATAACCCCTATAAGGTCCTTATATGAATATTGTTGCAGAGAAAATGACACCCCACCCACTTTTTGGGGCCAGAAAATTATTTTCAAAAATGGCATTATTACCCATGCTCTACTCAAGAGCAGGACAATTGTTGACACCTAAAGCTTACAGATTTACCTAGAGGGCTTACAGATGATCACTGTCAACTGCAACTGAATACCTGCCAGCCGTTTAGATTTTCTGCTATTCTTAATTGAAAATGAGCACCATCATTTTGACAATTTATATTTCCCGCTTTATCAGTGCAGCCATAGTTTCGCATCCATGCCGCGCAGTGATTGGATGATTTTCGAGTTGGAAATAAATTCAGTTTTTACTTTCCTGACACATGCTCACTCAAAGGGAAGAAAAGTTTCCTGCATATAAGGAGCCAAAAAGAATTTATAGCCCAAGATACAAGCCTACCCCCAAGTATTAGCATTTTTGTCCCCGGCCAAAAGTGCGAAACTGTGAATGGCAACCTCAACAGGACAAGCAGGCCTCTATCCTGCGGTTGTTTAGGCCTACTGACAAATCAACCGAAAATCGTAGATGCGTCTATGAGATAATAAATGCTGTTATCTCAGGTGCGGTTATGACTGCATGTAGAAAAGGTTAAAAACATTGTGGTAGGTAGAAAATTGCAGTTCAAATCCAAATGTGATTCGCATGAACCCAGTTCGTGCTTATATTAGCACTGGAAAAAATCGAAATTTTTAATGCAAACACATGAGGCACAGAACATGTTTGGAACATCTTGAAGTATCTGCTGAGACAGGTACCAAGCAAACTCATTCTTGATCATGTTTGGGCACACCGGTTATTACAATTTGCTTAATGGCCTGTTCACTTCCTTCTGGCAACATCAACCACAATTTGTAAATCAGTTTCAGTTTTATATTAACATTTTGTGAAGCAGTCAGAAGGAGGTTGAGTCGTGATATAATTGTTTAATAAATCAGATTTTGATTTTGGCATTTTTTGGTTTAAGAAAGAGTATATTTCCACACGGTGAAAGCAGAAGTAGTATTTTACAGGGCAAAGTCAAGCCAGGGAGTACCACTGAAATACTGTTAAAATTAAATTTGTTTTCATGTTACATCTGTCGGTTCAGTGCAAATACTGAAGCAGAATCGTGGATACTGATCCAAGAAAATTTTGACCAGTATGGTACTGATTGAAAAAAAAATTATCTGGAGCACTGCATGTATCGTCACAACTTTATAAAATTACTGCAAAACAGATTTCAGAAAGAAGTCTGCTATAAGCAAATGATACCTGAACAAAATTGACAACATAAACATGTGTGACATTACCGCAGTGCTCCAGATAAGAAGGGGTAACAGGGATAATTTAGGGATAATTTTCCGTATTTTTCAACAAAAACATACGTTGTGACCCCTCATTAGAACCGTCTCGTCAAGATGGTTCTAATGAGGGGTCACAATAAATGTTTTCATTGAGGAATAAGAAATATTATCTTTGAATTATCCTTAATACCCCCTCTTATCTGGAGCTCTGATTACAGAAATTGTCATACAATGGATCAGTTTGGTTTCACAATGCAGTAGTGCTTTCATCAGGTTGTGAAGCAGTCTGACCTGGATTCGCACTGTTTGCTCTGATCTATCTGTCCAATTACTTAGAATTCATCCCATTTGTCATGAAATATCATAAGGGTTTGCTCTGATCTATCTGTCCAATTACTTAGAATTCATCCCATTTGTCATGTAATATCATAAGGTATGTTCAATATGAATGTGTACACAGTTCAGGTCCTCTACTTTGAGAAAAGACTCAGTTGAATCAATGGAATAACTTGTAGAGTGGTCAGATCTGCAAGAACAGCCTGAAAGACAAAACAAAAAAATAATTGTTAAAACAGAATCTTAACACCATTAGAAATGAAGGTGCACAGAGGTTCATGAATACCACTGGCCCATTCCATTGCTTCACTTTTTCCAAACCTTAATACTAAACAGGTAGAGACAATGGATGGACAAATGGATATATCTACTGTTATCAATCCTAACACATGCCAGTGCTCTATTAAACACCCCCTGCTTTTTTTCAAAAAATAATATTATAATAACATGCATGAATTCCTGTTTACTTCTCTGGATGAGGTACATGTAGCTCTTTGAGATGGGGCCTTCTCTCAAAAGAATGAATTTGCTCCTTGCCTCCAAGAGTTGACTCCTACTGGGAAGGCATGCAAAAAAAAAAAAAAAAAAAAAAAAAAAAAAATTGGACAGCTGCCTCTCCTCTGCAAGTCAATCCATTCACCTTAATACTGCTTATTAGAGGTATTTTGGCAGTAGCCCATTTACTACACTTTAGGCTTTCAATAACGCCCCATTTCATAAAATGCAACATTCCCTGGGCATTTTAGGATTAATACTGTATATGCCAATATGGCATACACCTACAGAGAAACTTCAATGAATCAAACTCATTTACCATGATTAACAGAACTAGAGCAAGTGAGCAGGGGCTCACGTATACCCCCGACCAGCGCCACCGCCTAATGAAACCACCGCCTTATGAAACTACTGCCTAATGAAACCAATCTTATACATGGTTTGAACCTAGAAGTAAACTTAGTCACCTATCAAATGGTTCCATCAAAGTATATTACAAATATCAGCAAAGAGTACCAACTTAACACAAAACTTTAATGTAAACATATAAGTCTGTGCCCATGACCTTGGTCAGCGGCAGCATCCAGATGATATCAACTAATCTGGTCATATATCAAAAAGGTTTCATCAAAGGGTGTTGGAAATATAAACAAAGAATATAAACTTTGGGATCATTGATTCCATGGTAGAGCTTTGAATATATTTGAGGGTCACTGATGAGGCCTAAATGGCCGAAACTAGCTAGTCTGGCCCAGAAAACTTGTACACTCGACAGTTTTCAGTTCTTTGGTGTGATCCTTGCTTCCAAGGGTTAACCCTTTTATAGAACATATTAATGCAAAACTTTAATGCAAATATACAAGTCTGTGACCTTGACTTCTGATAAGCAGCTATGAACCTAAAAGTAAACCTAACTAGAGCATGTGAGCAGGGGGCTCACGTATACCCCCGGCCAGCACCACCGCAAAATAAAAACACATTTAATATAAGCAAATGTTAACTAACAGACGGACAGATGGACAATCTATTACAAATCCAGTGAAAGGCCGATAAACAAACACCAAAAGGTTCCATTAAAATAAATGCAAATTATGTTATCAAAAAAATATACAAAGGACCTGGTATGATAAGGGCCGTTTTTGGCCCCCATTCAAATTCTCTTAAAAATGCATGGTTTCTATTGCTTATCATTTGTGCGTATGGGAACAAGCAAAAATAATATGTTTCGTGTTTGTTAATTCTCAGAATAACATGATTTCTGACATGCCTACGTTGTTTCAATAAAATGAAGGAAAATTTCGAAAAAATGTGGGTTTAATACATATTCCTTTCAAGAAATAAGTCAATTACAATAACTTTTGAAAGCTCTTAACAACAGGCTTTTGATGAACTGCTTATATGTAAGATTGCACTGCTAATTACCTGTACACTGCACAAGGCCTCTCCAGGTACCCCACCCACTCAAGTTTGCAAGTCCAGAGACGCTAACCAAAAAATTCCAACAGATCAAAATGAAATGTATACCAGATTATTCCTTGTGTTCTAACTAAGAAAATGAATACCCACAACATATGTTTATTTTGTCTATGAGCAGAGATATGGGCGTTTTTATGTTGAGAACGCTGGGAAAATGTTCCAAACGCTGCCAGTTTGGTAACAAAAAGTTAAAAATAAACATTGAGCCCGGTCTGCAGCACATTTAATATTTTCATGGCATGTAAATATATTAAAATTTTATCTGTATACAAAATATTAAATGTGCTGGAGGCCGGGCTCATATATTTTGAAAGCCACAAAGGCCACCAAAAGCGTCATTTTCGTCAGAATCCGCTGGGGGTATGGGTATGTTCAGTACAAATATCACAAATATTTTGTGCAAGAACTGGTTAATTTTGTGTTTGCTGTTACATTCAAGGTTTGAACTTTCATATGAATACATTTTTATTATGGAAATAAGACTTTTAAAAAATGAGTTTTCTGGGGGCCAAATATGGGCCTTATCATACCAGGTCCTTTAACACAAAATTTCAACGTAAGTTTACATAAACTTCTATGTCTGCAACCTTGACCTAAAGTCAGCAGCAGCATCCCAATGATGTCAATTAATCAGTTTAAAGCTAGATGTAAACCTGATAACATAGCAATCTGAGAATTTTTTTCTATAAATTTTCCCATTTATTGCATTGGAGTGAGAGATGGGAAAAAGAAAAAAGAAAAAGAACGCCAAAAGAAATCTTAGCATCTTGATTTTCTTCCCAGCAATATATATGGCCATTCTCATGATGTATACAAAATTTGAAGACTGTGGCTCTCATGAGAACAGAGAAATCTGTGACAAAAAGTTAATTGGAGAGAAAGAAAAAATGGACAAACAATGGGAATGAAAAGCAGGAGGAGGCTGATTCTCTCTTACACAGTACAACTTGTCATACACAACCTTTGAACCAAATTTCAAAATCCTAGCTAAAGTGGTTCCAAGAAATCTTTGACAGAAATTTTATTGGAGAGAAAGAAAAAGTGGACAAACAAAGAGAATGATAAGCAGGAAAAGGCTGATTCTCTCTTACATGATACAACTAGTCATACCCAATGTTTGTACAAAATATCAAAATCCTAGCTGAAGCAGTTCCTGAGAAATCGGTGACAATAATTTAATTGAAGAGAAAGAAAAAATGGACAAACAAAGGGAATGATAAGAGGAAGAGGCTGATTCTCTCTTACACAGTACAACTAGTCACACCCAACATTTGTACCGAATTTCAAAGTTCTAGCTGTGGTAGTTCCTGAGAAATCTGTGACAAAAATTTAATTGGAGAGAAAGAAAAAAAATGGACAAACAAATGGACTGATAAGCAGGAAGAGGCTGATTCTCTCTTACATGGTACAACTAGTCATATCCAACATTTGTACCAAATTTCGAAGTCCTAGCTTTAGTGGTTCCTGAGAAGTTTGTGACAAAAATTAATTGGAGAGAAAGAAAAAAATGGACAAACAAAGGGACTGATAAGCAGGAGAAGGCTGATTCTCTCTTACACAGTACAACTAGTCATACCCAAGGTTTATACCAAATTTGAAAGTCCTGGCTGTAGAGGTTCCTTAGAAATCTGTGACAAAATTTTAATTGGAGAGAAAGAAAAAATGGACAAACAGAGGGACTGATAAGCAGGAGAAGGCTGATTCCCTCTTACACAGTACAACTAGTCATACCCAACGTTCATACCACATTTCAAAGTCTTAGAGGTAGCGGTTCCTGAGAAATCTGGGACAAAAAATTAATTGGAGAGAAAGAAAAACTGGATAAACAAAGGGACTGATAAGCAGGAGAAGGCTGATTCTCTCTTACACGGTACAACTAGTCATACCCAACGTTTGTATCAAATTTCAAAGTCCTAGCTTTAGTGGTTCCTGAGAAATCTGTGACAGAAATTTAATTGGAGAGAAAGAAAAAAATGGACAAACAAAGGGACTGATAAGCAGGAGAAGGCTGATTCTCTCTTACACGGTACAACTAGTCACACTTAACGTTTGTACCAAATTTCAAAGTCCTAGCTATAGCGGTTCCTGAGAAATCTGTGACAAAAAATTAATTGGAGAGAAAGAATAACTGGATAAACAAAGGGACTGATAAGCAGCAGAAGGCTGATTCTCTCTTACACGGTACAACTAGTCACACTTAACGTTTGTACCAAATTTCAAAGTCCTAGCTATAGCGGTTCCTGAGAAATCTGTGACAAAAAATTAATTGGAGAGAAAGAAAAACTGGATAAACAAAGGGACTGATAAGCAGCAGAAGGCTGATTCTCTCTTACACGGTACAACTAGTCCTACCCAACGTTTGTACCAAATTTCAAAGTCCTAGCTTTAGTGGTTCCTGAGAAATCTGTGACAGAAAAAATGTTAACATACACACACACAAACATATTAACGGAAAGACCAAAAACTATATACCCCCTATATACTTCGTATACCGGGGGTATAATCAAATATCAACAGGTTCCATAAAAGGATGTTGGAAATACAAAAGAAGAATACAAACTTAACACAAAACTTAAACACATATGTTTAAGTCTGTGACCATGACCATAGTTCAGCAGCAGCATCCAAATGATGTCAAGTATTCTGCATGAACATTTCAGTAAACCTAGTCATATAGCAAAAGGTTTCATTGAAGGATGTTGGAAATATAAGCAAAGAATATAAACTTAACACAAAACTTTAACACAAATACACAAGTCTGTGACCTTGACCTTCGGTCAGCAGCAGCATCCAGATGATGTAAACTACTCTGTATGAACCTAAAAGTAACCCTAGTAAAATATCAAAAGGTTCCATCAAAGGATATAAGAAATATAAAAGAAGACTATAAACTGAACGCAAAACTTTAACGCAAATGTTTAAGTCTGTGACCTTGACCTTAGGTCAGCAGCAGCATCCAGATGATGATAAGTATTCTGCTTGAACCTGTAAGTAAATCTAGGCACATACCAACAGGCTCCATCAAAGGATATTGGAAACATAAGCAAAATTAAAAACTTAACACAAAACTTTAACGCAAATGTTTAAGTCTGTGGCCTTGACCTTCAGCCAGCAGTAGCATCCAGATGATGATAAGTATTCTGCTTGAACCTGTAAATAAATCTAGGCACATACCAACAGGCTTCATCAAAGGATATTGGAAACATAAGCAAAATTAAAAACTTAACGCAAAACTTTAACGCAAATGTTAACGGATGGATGGAGGCACGGACGGACGGACAGACGGACGAACGGACGGAAAGGCGAAAACTATATACCCCTCGACATACTTCGTATGTCGGGGGTATAACTAACTAGTTAGTCTACTGGACTAGTTAATGAAGAATTCAACCATGGACAATTTGAAGTTCCCATAAATAAAATATTTTCTATGGTACCATAGGAGTCTGAGTCATCAACGTTTGACTATAATTACATTATATATATAGTCACCATAGTGCAGCTTTTGTGTTTATTTCCCCAGGGTTCATTGCACACATTCTTTCAACCAAAATTCAAATAGCACTGAGGGCGTATGAAGCCTTGCAAATAACACTGCTTCAAACAAAGAGTCTGAATATAAAGAGACTCAGATTTTGGTTATTGTGTGTGATCTTCCTTTCCAAAGTTAACCTTTATAGTTTAATTTGTCCCAAAATCTGAAGCACAAGAATCCAGTGATGAAAATCAGCATAAGTCCCTGTAGCTCAGTAGTTTAAACGCTGGCTTGCTGATCTAGCAATACCAGATTCAAGACCTGCTGGGGCGGGCGGGAATATTTTCAATCATAAACGGGGTTCCATTGCACACAGCCTTTTATTATCACCCACCCATCATCCTGATATAGCTGAAATACCAATGAAAAGGGCGTAAAATCGCAAATCATCCATCCATCATCCATCCATGAAAATCAGTAGGTTTAGGGTTAATTATATGAGTACAAGAGGCATACCTCAGCAGCATTGTATGATTGTACTTTCATCAGGTTGGTTTTTCTGAAGGAAAATATTGCCACAGCTAACACTGAAAAGAAAGGAGCACAATTTTTGTTAGTCCTCTCATGATCTCTGTAGTTGAGAACTTGGATACAATACAGTTTATACAGAAGTACATGTACACGTAACATTTTGTTAAGCTGCAATTATGAAGAATATCTACTTATTTTAAGAGTACACCCCACCTCAACCTAGCAGCATGTAAGTAAATTTCGGCAAAATGAACCAGAGCTCTAGATAAGAGGGAGTATTCAGTGATAATTAGGGATAATTTTTGTTATTTCTGCATAAAAACATATGTTGTGACCCCTCATCTGAACCGTCTCGATGAGACGGTTCAGATGAGGGGTCACACCATATGGTTTCAAAAAGAAATAAGAAAAATTATCTTTAATTATCATCAGATACTCCCTCTTATCTAGAGCTCTGTGAACAAGTGATTTGGAAACATCATTAGTAAAATAATAATTACAAACATAATATAAAACTTTCACTCGGAGTGTTAATGGGACGGATGACTGAATGAACAGATGATCAGAAAAATGGGTAAAAATACAAACACTATATACTCCTTGGCATACTTTGAATGCTGGGGGTAACAAAAACTTAATTTTTGAGATTGTTAACAGCTGTCAAAGGTCTTTAGAAAGTTTGAGACAAAAACAAAGCACATACCTGGTAAGAGATCAAGAGAACCATATGCCAGAACTCTGTCCCACAGCAGTAACACCTGATCACTGGAGAGATACCCTGAAAATGCTCGAACCAGCCACTTAAAGGCAATCTTTAATCTGCAAAATAAAAAATCACCATCTGACAGCAGATCAACAGGGTTCAGTTTCTCAAAGCAAAACTAGCTTAACAAAATCATTGTTCAAAAATTTGTTAGCCTTCTCTTAAGATCATCAGTGCTACAATTTTATATTTTCTTTTGCCAAAAAAAAAATCAGTATTTTTTGTGCACAATATTGTTGAGACCATAGCATCTCATTTATTAATGATATTGTTAGTTCTGATCATCTTGGCCCAGGTCCGTAATATTTTCAATCAAATCTCCAATTAAGACGAAGGGTTTCTAAGATAATTGAGCGGTGTCACGAAAAAATCAACAAAGTGGCTGTGTGCCCAGCGCAGAATAAGATCAGCCTGGGCATCTGCTCAGTCTGATCAGAGTCTTCCCTGACCACATGGGGGTGGGTTAGATCCTTAGCTACCCTTTAAGAACTTAGGGAAGAGTTTGAGCGGACTAGGCCGATGCCCAGGCTGAACTGAGTCTCCCCAGGGCGAACAACCACTTTGTTGGTTTTCTTGTGTCTTGGCTCAATTACTGTTGGTCTCCCGAAAATGGATGATAAGCATCACATGAAAAAAGGATGACAATGGACCTTATTGCATATGCATAAGAAAAGTACTCAGACAATCAGCTAAGCCTTTGCATTTTCACAGTTTGTGTTTTCCCTTATATCATTAAAAATCTCTGAACCCAAAGGAATCTAAAAAGAGGAAAGCAAGGACTGATAAGTTTGCACAAAAGCACAGGCTGGATTTTGTATTATTGCTCCCAAAAGGCTTTCAGTCCCTTTTAAAAAGACAATTATACGAGGCATGTCACCATAAAAAACAAGTAGCCCAAAGGGCAACAATTGCTCACCTGAGAGACATTGTAAACCTATAGGGATATTTAAGATGCTCAAGGGCAGCTAACTCCACAGTCAGTGGTCCAATCAGGCTGAAAATTAAACTCATACCAAAGTTGAAGGTGTCATAAATTAGGTCAACATCAATGCATGGTCATCATTTGTATAGACTATGATGGGACCGAGTGTCCAAGGCTACATACGAAGTTTCAAGGTCACAGGCCTTTTGGTTCTGAAGAAGAAGAGTTTTGAAGGATTTTTACTATATATGGGTGTGGCGGCCATTTTGGTCATGTGACCCAGACCCTGGTAATAACCTTTCTTTCCCCCATCCCACTGAGACTCCATATGAAATTTGGCTTCAATCGGTCAAGTGGTTTCTGAGGAGAAGATGTTTGAAAATCTTAACGACGGACGGGCTGACAGGATGACCTTGACCTTTAGTAACATAATATCTTCAGCTGTTCATTTAGCTGACCATTAATACCAAATATTGTACCTTAGACTTAAATAGTTTCTGAGAAATCCACTGTTTAAGCATTTTCCCATACAAAAGCTTAAGGTACAGAAGTTGACCGTGTCATAAATTAAGTCAAGGTCATCGCAAGGTCATCAGTCGAACAGATTATAATGGGCCGGCATGCCGGATGCTACATACCAGCTTTCAAGGTCATAGGCCTTTTGGTTTTGGAGAAGAAGATTTTTGAAGGGTTTTTACCATATATGGGCATGGCGGCCATCTTGTTCATGTGACCCAGACCCCGCATATTAACTTTCGTTCCCCCATCCCACTGAGACTCCATGTGAAATTTGGCTTTAATCTGCCCAGTGGTTTCAGAGGAGAAGATGTTTGAAAATCTTGACGACAGACGGGCTGACAGGATGACCTTGACCTTTAGTAACATAATATCTTCAGCTGTTCATTTAGTTGACCATTAATACCAAATATTGTACCTTAGACTTAAATAGTTTCTGAGAAATCCACTGTTTAAGCATTTTCCCATATAAAAGCTAAAGGTACAGAAGTTGACCGTGTCATAAATTAGGTCAAGGTCATGGCAAGGTCATCATTTGTACAGATTATGATGGGCCCGCATGCCCGATGCTACATACCAGCTTTCAAGGTCATAGGCCTTTTGGCTCTGGAGAAGAAGATTTTTGAAGGGTTTTTACCGTACATGGGCATGGCGGCCATCTTGTTCATGTGACCCAGACCCCGCATATTAACTTTCGTTCCCCCATCCCACTGAGACTCCATGTGAAATTTGGCTTTAATCTGCCCTGTGGTTTCAGAGGAGAAGATGTTTGAAAATCTTGACGACGGATGGACGGACCGAATGACCTTGACCTTTAGTGACATAGTATTTTCATCTGGTCATTCAGTTAACCATATATTCCAAATCTTGTACCTTAGACTTGAATAGGTTCTGAAAAAAAACTGTTTAAGCGTTTTCCAATATAAAAGCCTAGCGTACCAAAGTTGACCATATCAAAAATTAGGTCAAGGTCATCGCAAGGTCATCATTTGTACAAACTATGATGGGCCTGCATGCCGGATGCTAAATACCAAGCTTCAAGATCACAGGCCTTTTGGTTCTGGAGAAGAAGTTTTTTGAAGGGTTTTTACCATATATGGGCATGGCGGCCATCTTGGTCATGTGACCCAGATACCCCGAACAAACTTTCGTTCCCCCAACCCATGGAGGCTCCATATAAAATTTGGCTTTGATCGGCCAAGCGGTTTTGGAGAAGAAGACCTTTTAAAATGGTGGACGGACGGATGGACGGACGACGGACGGACTACGGAGGCCTGCCTAAACTATAAGCTCACCTTTGAGCCTTCGGCTCAGGTGAGCTAAAAACAAAGTTCATTTATTGTGTGCCAAGGAAAGACTCAGGTAGGCCTACATGTAGGCATCTGCCCTGTTTGATCAGTCTTCACTGTCTGCATAGAGCTATCTTAGACCCTTCATTACTCTTTAAGCCAACAGCAAGGAGTCTGATCAGACTGGGTGGATGCCCAGGCTGATCTGAGTCTTCGCTCGGAGCACATGCCAGTTTGTTGGTTTTGTGTAGCGGCTCAATTATATTACAGTTTTCATCATCCCTGCCATGGCATGGGTGTCTAAAAGAGCACCATCACACACCAGACCTGATAAACATGAAAACTTAGCTGTAATAAACTGCTAGTTATCATGCCTAAAACTACATTTTGCATATTTTCAACCTGAAAATGAAAGCTGTAATAAAGAAACCATAAATTGTTGTAAAACAAGTACTAAGCACAGTCTCTAATGTGGTATCTTGTATACCCTTACTGTTTTCAGATTTTTTAACTCCTTTTTGAAGGAGACAAAAAACATGGGTTCATGTCCACTATTATAACTAAAGGGAGGCAAATAGAGTTATTAACTTAATACTTGATATTACAAGACAGCACTTTTAGCTATTATAGGCACCAAGCTATTTTTGCTTAATCTGGGAATATTTAATTTCTGCTTTTCTTTTATAAGCCACCCTGTTTTAACATCAAATTTTAGAATTGTAAAATGTAGAATATTCTGCTTTCCACTGAAAAAGTGAGATTTCCAAGTGAAATATTAATTTCAATTTTAAGAAGCGAGTAAACAATGTCTAGTTCACTGTTTATACAATAACATGTATACATGTAAGGCTGATAGTTTTATTATTATTATTATTTGTTGTTTGCTTTTTTTTTCAACACATAACTTTGTGTCATTGTTGTCAAAATATGAGTATTGTGGAGTGTTTCAAACTGTTCCTTAACCACTACTTTATATACATTTCGCAAAAGAAGGAAGTCCAATCTTAGCATAACATTAATATCCCTTACTAACAGCTCCAAAGGACTGTTAGCACTGCAAAAGGAAGGCAATAACTGCTTACCTTTGCAAAATATTTACTTTCCTTTTGCTTTTAGATGGATAACAAGTTATGTCTCCCACTAATTACATGTATGTTCATGTGTTAATAATTCCAACTCCATTTTCTACTGCTAATTTAGCGCAATTTGATTGGTGAAGAGCATACAGTAAATGGCGCTTGTACTTCAATAAGTCCTCTGAACCAGAAATCGGGAACTACTTGGTCTATTTTCTTTGTGGCACTTTCTAAAATACTCGGTATACCTGGCATTTTTAAGGTAGAATAAAAAAAAGTTGGAACCATAAGAAATGAAATTTATTGTTCTGTTTTTTATGGATGTGTAAATGCCGGCAAATCACTCGCAAACTTGTGAGCGAATCTTTCTTTCTTTTCTTTCTTCCATTTACGCCTTAACCCTCAAAGAGGACACAGCAGGTGTACCTTTGTACATTCCGGTGTTGCAGGACAAAAGCCTACGTATAGCCCTGTAACTATAGTAGGGATCTTTAACCTGCACCGGGTGATGACTCTCCCTGCACAGGGGACCTCCAGTAAAAGTCCCGATCCGAAGGATCATCCCTGCAAATGATGCTAGAAAAACGCGTTTGGACATAGGAAGATTTCGCCTCGGATGAGGATCGAACCCACAACCTCTGGCCTCAGAGTCAAGTGCACTAGCCACTGAACCACCACAGTTCGCTTGCGTTTACACATTGATAAACTCCACAAAAATGAAATTCATTTCTATAGTAACTTACGGCTGACATCCCACAGACTTGAGATGAAAAAAGAGTTCAGCTTCATCTGTCTGCAGTAATGTTTCAAACAGCAGGCTTAAACACACTATTCCCTGGAAAGGAAAAGATCAATGTAGCTGTAAATAAGTCAACAATACCTTAATGTGCTTAGGTACTGGGACACCTAAAAACATTAATTTTCTATTTGTGCCAAATGGAAAATTAATGGCTTTTAGGAGTCGCATTATTAAAGTACATCAGGTTTTATCCAAGGGTTATGATATGAGCTGGGGCCGTATTCATAAAGCCACTTAAGTCGTTGCTATGCGGTTGCTAAGGCTAAATATCTATAAAGGAGATTCCCTACAACTATGAAATTTGGTCTGGAGGAACAGTCTTACAAAGACTGTTCCTCCAGACCAAATTTCATAGTTGTAGGGAATCTTACAAAGACTGTTCCTCCAGACCAAATTTCATAGCTGTAGGGAATCTCCTTCAAAGAAATGTAGCCTTAGCAACAGCATAGCAACCACTTAAGTCATTTTATGAATACGGCCCCTGGACTCTATCTCACCTTATGACTGAGGCAAAAGTCAACTTCTCAGCCAACAGTGGACTCTTAGTAGTAAGGTTAAGTTTGAGATAAGTCTCTCTTTCTCTCTCTCTCTGGCTCTCTCTGGCATTTTAATGTATTTGTCAGATGAAATAAATTCAAAAACTTCTGCTGAAAGGAGATTTTTTTCATTTTTATTTTATTGCTTTAATGGCCATTTCTTAGAATTTGCTTAATTCAGTTGAACATGCACTGAAAAAAAAACATTTATCAAGGCCTCTCTGTCAACTTTATGCAGCTGTAAATCATTTCCAGGCATGAACACTGACAAGAATGATACACCTCCACACTTTCATTAACCATTCATGCCTACCATCCCATAAAAAGGACATAGGCAAACAGTGCAAACCCTGATCAGATGCTGCAGAATGCAGCATCTGATCAGTGTCTACACTGTTTGCATAAAATTTACTACAAATTCTATAAAATGCAATATTAAAGAAGTAACAAACCAGACACCTCTAAAATGATACATAGAGAAAACCATGTTAGTGTCTTTTGATATCAAGTTTATCAGGCGAGACCAGAAATAGCATAGGAATGGCAAGGTTTGCAGAGCCAGTCCGATGTGTTTCTGGTCTCGCCTGATAAACTTGATAGCAAAAAAAAACTTACATAGTTTTCTATTTATCATGCATCATTAGAAGATTTTACAGCATAAAGAGCCATGGACAAATGATAAGTAAATGCAGTTTTATTTGAACTTGCTGACATTGCGATGCGTTATGATATAAGCCGGTGACATTAATTAACCAATCAAATGTTGATATCAGAGCCAATGTCAGTATGTAGCCAACTGTCTTCAGAGATCATTTCTATAGGTATCGCCTGATTACATTGGTATAAGCAAAGTTCTAAAGTGACATGATATCACCTAATGTTATCATATACCAGATATCAGGTGAATTTTGCAGCAGATACATGATAAATAGACTCGTTCAGTCCACTAGGCATAATTGGGTTGATAAAAAATAACACTTTTTCAGGCTCTCAAATAATTCTTCCTTGATTTAATGGTGAACATATGTTATTTTGGGTACAGTTTTTCAACATACCTGAGGATGTGACGAAATACTGTGCAGCCGGAAGAAGTATCTTGTGTACATCTCTCTGAAGACATAATATAACATCACAGGCTCCTTGTAGAGAAAGCATAGTGGTGCCACTGAAATGCAAAATAAAATTTACCATTCTGAAATCTGAAAGTGCCAAAAATAAACATAGTTGAATTTGCAAACAGCACAAGTCCAGATGAGATGGCTCATAATGAGCCATCTCATCTGGATCTATACTGTTTGCCCTCTACTCTCTGAGTTCTGATTAAAACACTGTGTGGATGACACGTTTTTGGAAATTTTGGGAACGTATATTTTGCTGTCTGCTTTTTAGGTGCTTTTAGCTTTAAAAATATAGCTCTGGTAAAAAAATGAATATAGCTGAATTTACAAATAGCCTAGATCCAGATACAGCTGCTTATCATAAGCTGCTCTTTCTCAATCAACATTCTTTGACCTCTATCTTTCGAATTCCCAGACAGAAACGTATTTTGCAGACATAAATTTTATCATCTGCTAGGGTTATTAGCTCTCAACCTGCTGAGAACTAGACATAGAAAAATTTAATACCCTCATCAAAATTGTTTTATCGTAATTTATATACTGGCATTCATGTTGCAAAAATTTCAGTTTTAGACTTCTGATGTCATAGAGATGCTTGAATGTAATAATTTTTATTTTAATAGTGAATATTTTAACTGGCTTTACAGACAAGCCTGCATAAATTAGGGAGTGTACAAGAGAAGCACAGGAATTGCTTTACACCGGTGATCCCCTAATTCAGTATGTTGGTATAAGGGTCTTTGCAAAGGGCACAACTAAAGACAGGTGATCTGTTCCTTTATAATTGAAATTACTTTCATACTTATTGCTTTGCTTAATGTCAACAGGTAAGATTCAGATCAGCCTGGGCATCCGAGCCATGACAGGATAAAACCAACGAAGAAGCATGTGAGCCTAGCAAAGACTCAGATCAGCCTAAGTATTTGCCCGGTCTGATCAAAGTCTGTGTTGTCGGCATCGAGGTAGATAGACCATTACCTAGCCTTTAAGCATACAGAAAAACTTTGATCAGATTGGGCAGACGCCCAAGCTGATTTGAGTCTTCCCTGGTAGCAAATGCCATTTTTTTGGTTTTGTCGTGTCCCGGCTCATATATTAAAATAACAATGAAATCAACTGCACTTACCATACATTGCAAACCCATGGAATGGTATGACACCATTAGGTGGATATATCACAGCAAATTCTTCTACCCCCAGTTTGCCCCTTATGTAGGACCTTGGTGGTGAGGCACTGTTTTGTGAGAAATGTTTTAAAACCACTGTGTCTCGGGTGAAAGGCAGCAGTATCTGAAAGGTAAAAGGATTACCATATTCATTTGACTCTAAGACGGACTTTTCTCTCAATACAGTACTTCAAATAAGCAAATCAGTGATGTGTAATTGGATTATTAGATGGGATTTTATCCAATCGCGAGATCTTTCTTGTAAGAAGGCTTTAAAGATTTTGGGGGTCCTTTTGGAAAGGAAAAATCTGTTATAACCAAAGCAAAATGGTAAAGGATAGTTACCGAAGAAAAATGATATATGATAGTTATACATATTCATAGACAAATTAAGTACAAAAGATTATAATCAGTCATATCTTTTTCATTGGTTAAGATGCAAAAGGACCTCTGACGGTTGTAATGTTAATTTGCCTATATAATTAGTCAAAATTAAATTTTTAATATACCCAAGAATTTCTCTTGAAATTTGTTGCTCTCAGCTTCCCCAAACTGGCTATGAATTTAATTTCTGATTTTTTAGCTCTTAGACTTCAATTTTTGGTGGAAAAAGTTAATTTTATAAGTAAACGTAATGGATTTGGTTGGTTGATTTGATGCTTAACGTCCACGGTAAACAACTAAGGTCATGTCGGGACGGTCAGTTAACCTAACCACACTATTCCTGGGCAGGCTTAGACCTCCTAAGCGGTTAACCAGTACTAAGTGCACATACTTTCGCCAGTAACTGACAACTGCCCTTCTTGAATCAGCGGAAGGAGAAACGAAAGTATGTGGCCAGACCGGGATTCGAACCCAGGACCTCTGACTTACGAGTCAGGTGCCCTACCGATTGCGCTACCCGGCCCCGCGTAAACGTAATGGAAACAGGAAAAGTTTTTTAAAGATACTTTTCCCCCGCCCCCCCCCCCCCCCCCCCCCCCCCCCCGTTCCTCAGCTAGCCACTTTGCATGTATGTGTGTACTATCATAATACACATTATATGTGAGTGGCTTGCTGAGGCACGGGGGGGGGGGGGGGGGGGGGGGGGAGGGGGAAAGATAGTCTACAGCCCCCCCCCCCCCCCGTTCCTCAGCTAGCCACTTTGCATGTATGTGTGTACTATCATAATACACATTATATGTGAGTGGCTTGCTGAGGCACGGGGGGGGGAAGATAGTCTACAGCTGAAAAACAGGGGGGGGGGAGATAGTCTACAGCTGAAAAACTGAAAAAGTGGGTGGGGTACTTACACCCTTTATATCAAAAAATAGGCAAAAGTCCTTATTATTGAAAAAAATATTGCATGATATCACTAACAGTAGTGTGTACGTCAATTTTTGCATAGTTATCAATTAAAATTTCGATATATTAGAAAACCAAAAAAATGGACTTATTTTCAGAGACTGAAAAATTCACCTACCCCTCTTGATAAAATCGGTTTATTAAAGTTAGTCTAGAGGCATGATAATTTTTCAAAATTACTGTTAAAAAGTCTTTATAGTACACGCGTCTACATATTAATGCCAAATATTTCAACTTTTGCTGCCCGAGGAAGGTGCAATGATTTGTCGAAAAATAGGCAAATATGCATTGATACTGTCAGAGGTCTTTATGACTTTGATCATTCTCTGTGTAGTTAGTTACTCATAGGATATACTTCATATAAAAAGGGTAAAAATAACTATCTTTTCATACAAGACATGTCTGGTTACAGGATAGCTTGCAAAATAGCCACTTGCATATCATATATAAACTTTAAAACATCCAGTCATTGGTAATATGTATACCATAAACTTGTATTGGACTGCAGTACAAGCTGGCTTTTATATGTGATCAAGTGTTCCCCTTTAGATCAAAAGGTCTACAGTCTGATCCTCAGCTGGTGACCCTGAGACATTTTATTAGTCTTTGACACATTCTTATTTCATCTCCTAAACTGCTGATAATCTATAATTTTACCTGATACAGGAAGTCTTCAAATACAAAATATTGATCATCATTTGTAGCTGTTAATTTCACATCCTGCAACATCAGAAACACTAAGTTGTGTATACTGCAAACAAATTTTCAATGTCTAATTCTGACCTTCCATATTTTTTTCTCCAATTTTATCTCTGAAAAGCAGTCCCAAAATTTGTAACTCCAAATAATGCATCTTGACTCAGAAAGGGACCTCCAAATTGCAAGTATTTCTTATTGAATAGTTAAATTGAATATTTGATGATAAAATCTAATACCTAACATTATGATGATTTTCCACAGATTTTTACAATTTCATGTGACTGTAAAAATCTAATTTTGCACAAATATGACCTCTCTTGCTTCATGTTAAACTTTGATCACAATATCACAATTCCTTTCAACATAAGAAAATAAAAGTTGTGAGGAAAAAAGATTTTTCAAATAAATAGTGAACATTGGCAGAATTTATATACCTTGCCAGTCGTACGACAAGTCCAATGATATATTTTAGTAACCTCATGTCACAGATGAAAAGTTGTGGCTAATGAAAAAGATGTAGTTTAGATTTAACAAGTTTGAGCTATTTATTTTTCCACCAACAGCCTCTGTTGTGGTACCTCAAAAGAAATGCCTCAGTGTGGAAATTCTAATGCTAATCCTTCACAGGGGTAATACCAATTTGGCTGCCTGTGCTTTCGACCGAGTCTGTACTATACAAAGTGGCTTTCGACCGAGAATACGATCCTAAATATTATCAATAACGGTAAATGGTACTATTGTTAATGGCTGTCTACCGAGCTTATACTACTGTCAATTGTCTCGGTCGACAGCCACTTTTGCATGTATGGTAATTGACTGACAGGGTCGAAAGCACAGGTAAGCAAATTGGTACTACCCCCGTGATCCTTTAAGGGGCTTTGAATCTCTTCTATTTTAAATCTACAGTGCCCAAAATAAGAAAGGTAACAAATGATTTATTTATTCATTTTTTAGAAAAACGTATGTTTTGAGTCAGTTTTTATGAGGGGTCACAATATACTTTTTTTTGTTGTGAAATGAGAAACATTATCAGTAAATTATCCTCAATCTTAATATGCTTTGAATTATATGAACTCAATGGTCTTCATTTAATACAATTTTGTTATAATTTTTGAAGAACCCTACCTTGTAGAGTAAGCTATCCACTAGCAAGTCATGAGCTATCACATTTGCTTTTAACTGTTCATAGTATAATGTGTCCTGCAAAGAAATAAAGCAGTTTCAATGTCTATTACAAAGGTCATTAAGCAGCATGGGTATATTTCTACAAATCTGCCAATTTCATTTTAAGCCTCCCTTCTCAATGGGAGTCAACTCATAAAGGAAAGCAGAAACAATTTCTTTCCTTCAAGAGTTGAGCTCTTTGAGGGAGGATTTTGTAGCCCAGGGAAGCAGAAGGGAAATTGCATAAAAAATGGAAGAAAAACATGGGGATGTACTCATATACCTAAAATGACACATCAGTGATGCAGATAAGAAGAGTTATCACAATCTCATTAGCCTAAAACTTTGCTAGATCTGCATGCTGACCTTGAAATTCAGGCCAGGGTCACCAAAACCCAAACATTTCTTGGCTGTTTGCACTCGTATATCTATACAAGCCTGACAAAATCCACCACTGGCTCAAAAATATGTTTATGTGAAAATTAAACATTATAAATTGTCCTTTGACTTTGAAAATGTGTCAGTGTCACTAAAACCTATTCAACTATTTAAAATTGCCTCAGTGATATATCCATGCAAGTTGGGTGAAAATCCACACAGATTCAATAGTCATCATTTTAATGAAACTCAAACATTATAAGCCCTCCTGCAATCTTGAAAATGAAATTAAGGCCACCAAAATCTAATCTGCTCTTAAGCTTGTTCCAGTGAGACATATTCCTGCAAGTTTGGTGAAAATCCACTAGTACGGACATGGAACTGTCAAACTGGTGCCAATTCTAACACTGACACCAATTGAAATCAATATGTAAGTCTCTCCACTTTGTTTGACAATGGGATGAAGGAAGGGGGAACTGACCCTCAAACAAATGTTAACATACTTCAAAATTAAGAGTCTGCTAGTCTGATATGTTTATGTATTATATGCTCTGATACTTAGGTTTAACCCATATATGCCCAGTGAACAGTTCTATCCTTATCAAGTGGGCGGGTTCATTTGTCAACTAAGGAATGTCAGGTTTATTTCTATCGTTCTTATCTTAAGGAGAAATATCCATTTGTTTTATACAAACAGTGAAGACCCTGATCAGATGCCGCATTTTGCGGCATCTGATCTGGGTCTGCACTGTTTGCCAATGTCCTTTTATTGGATGCTAGGCATAAATGGGTTAATAGGTACTTACAAATTCGTCTAGTTCAATGCCTAGTATCTGACACCACAGCTCTGCCCTCAGACTCACTGGACAACCTTTCTTAGCATACTCCTGAGACAGTGGGGCATGATTTGCTGCTATTACTGAAATTATAGTGCACATAACAATTAAACAGGACTATCAGGAACTAGGTATCTCCCTTGTCCGCACAGTCAAATAAACTGAGCTAAACCAGAAGATTCTACAAATGTTTATGCCATGAATAATGATTTTGCACTGTTATACCTATGTCTCACTGTCTATTAGCTACACTAGAGATGACTACCAAGAATCTTGTGTAAAATTGTCACACAAGAGATCATACTGCAATGTGTATTCTATCAGAAAAGGTACTGCAATATATCATAAATCATATTGAATTGTGTATTCATTTAGCAAAATAGATTGCATCAAACCAGAAATCATAGTTTAACATGCATTCAGTTAGCCAAGAATCCCGTATACTCTTTGGACTGTACTTTGGCATTAGCAGACTCATCACATGGTTAATGGTGTGTCTTGGTTCACCTCCATGTTTTCCCATTGTTCTTACAAAGAAAACAACTTTCATGATTTCCTGTTTGCTTTCTCAGATGACAAAGCCCTTCCAAAAGGGGGTCTACACATAAGAAAGAACTATTTATTCCCAGAGAAGACAACCATTGCTGAGAAGAAAGGCAGGTTGCCTCCCCTGAAAATGTACCCACACACCTTAAATATTCATAAAGTAATACACCGTTTGACATTCCATCTATATCTTTAGGATACATTTCTGCATCGCAGAAGCAAACTGTTCCACTTTATGACAACAGCTACTGCAGTAATTATCCCAATGTTTAGAATTTTTATGGTATAAACAGGGAACAAACCTTTTCTCCCAATCCTGACTCTCTCTGTATCAAACATCTCAGGAGGTATTTCACTGTTATCATCCACCCCTGTCTGACATTGGTTAATAGACATCTCACTGAAGGAAAACCTCTGAAAATAAGGAAAGAGGTTTTGATGATATATCACTGATCCTGTTCTAGGATGGATGGGCAGTTGCATGGTGGGATGAATGGCTGGATGAATGGGTAGATAGATGGATGGATGACTTGCAGTTTTAGGTCCTTTTCAACAGAATTTCAGTTGTATCCTGACACAGGGACAGGAAGGGTGATAACCGCAGGCTATGTGCAACTGAACCCTGTTTACAGTGAAAAAATTTCAACCTCTTATGGATTTCAACACCACACCATGATCTAAGGAGCTCAGTGTGTTACGCAATGAGCTCCTGGGCTCCCGGTTTGGTGGTCCTGAATAAAGGCCCAACCACATTGCTGTGGAAAATGAACTCAATCTGACTCAGAATGATCAATTATCATGATGGTTATATGTTATAAGTGTGGTTCAGAATCAGTGGGATGATTCAAAATTATCAGGACGTTTTAGAATTATCAGGATGGTCCCAAATAATGAGGATGATAAAGGATTATCAGGATGTTTAGGAATCAACAATATGGTTCAAAATTATCAGGATGGTAAGAATTATCAGAATGGTTCCAAATAATGAGGATGATAAAGATGATAAAGGATTATCAGGATGTTTAGGAATCATCAATACGGTTCAGAATTATCAGAATGGTTCAGGACTATCAGGGTTGATCGGAATTATAAGGATGGTTAAGAATCATCAGTATGTTTTGGAATAATCAGAATGGTTTAGGTTTATCAGGACGGTTAAGAATTATCAGGATGGTGAAGAACTATCAGGATGATTCCAGTTTATCAGGTATTATCATGACAAGCAAGAATTGTCAGGATTATTCCAAATTATCGGGATGGTCACTATTATAAGAACGTTTCGGAACCTGCAAGATGATTCAGAACTGTCTGGACAGTTCAGAATTATCAGGATGGTTCAGAATTATCAGGATGTTTCAGGACTATCTGGATTATTAGGATGGTTCTATTATCAGGATGGTTCAGAATAATCAGGATGGTTCAGAATTATCAGGATGTTTCAGGACTATCTGGATTATTAGGATGGTTCTATTATCAGGATGGTTCAGAATAATCAGGATGGTTCAGAATTATCAGGATGTTTCAGGACTATCTGGATTATTAGGATGGTTCTATTATCAGGATGGTTCAGAATAATCAGGATGGTTCAGAAATATAGGGATGATTCCAAATTATCAAGCTGTTTGAGAATAATCAGGCTAATTCAGAGGTTTGTTCATAATCATCAAGATTGTTCAAATGAAAACTGCAATATGTCTTACTTCACATTAACACTTAAAATGTCAGAAGAGAATATAACAATCCATCATGAGTGTCCATGTAGGATAGGGAAATCTCACCCAAGGGATCAGAATTTAAACCAGGGACAAGGCTTGCCGAGTCCCTGGTTGAAATTCCGACCCCGAGGGTGAGATTTATCCTACATGGACTGGCTCATGATGGATTATTTTTCTCCCACTGTTAGCAGATTTTAAACCTCAAGTCAGATAAGGCTTCAGAACAGGAGAATTTTAACTTTTTTAACCAGTGATCTGAAGTAAATTTTGAGCAGCCCAGTTTGCTTATCGGGTCGTAAAATGGGTGCAAACACAGTTTGCACCTGAAAAATAGACGGAAAACACGATATGTGGTCTATTTAATCTTCCAGAGGGCGAAAACAAAATGCAACTTAGCCTCTCACGTCACATGCATCAAGTTTGCTAGCGATGTTTATTAACGGTTTTAGTGACGTCATTAAAATTGAGTGACGTCACAAACCTATGATCTGCTATCAAACGTCATCCGACATGCTTGTGTGTCCATTTTGTTAATTTAAAATTAAAATATTAGCCAAAAATTGAAAAAGTCTGGTTGCCAATATAAGAAAGATGTTGCTAGGTGTAAGATAAATAGAATCTATCATTGGTCTTTGATGCGGACAGAGAAATCTCAACCCGAGGGCACCTGGGGTGTGTCGAAAATGAGGCCTGCCGAGTTTCCGACACACCCTTTGTGCCCGAGGGTTGGGATTTCCCTGTCCGAATCTTAGACCAATGATTGATTATTTTTCTTACCTACTATAATATTTATTTCAAATGGAACGCGGAACTATGTCTGTTTGATGTGAATGTGTACAACTGAAAATAGTACAACCGTGTCAGCCTCATTGCTTCTGTAGTAAACAAATAAGTAACTACAAAATGTGTTTGTAAAACACTATGCCCCCAACTATATGGTTGGTTGGTTGATTTGATGCTTAACGTCCACGGTAAACAACTAAGGTCATGTCGGGACGGTCAATTAATATAACCACACTATTCCTGGGCAGGCTTAGACCTCCTAAGCGGTTAACCAGTACTAAGTGCACATACTTTCCCCAGTAACTGACAACTGTCCCTCTTGAATCAGCGGAAGGAGAAACGAAAGTATGTGGCCAGACAGGGTTTCGAACCCAGGACCTCTGACTTATAAGTCAGGTGCCCTACCGATTGCGCTACGTGGCCCGGCCATGTGTGACCAGCAAAGGCTCAGATCAGCCTGCTCAGTCATTTATGCCATGTGTGCCCAGCAAAGGCTCAGATCAGCCTGCTCAGTCTGATCAGAGTTTTTGCAGTGCTCCCCCCCCAACTATATGCCTGACCCTTACAAGGTAAGTTAAAAATATATAGGTCAGCTGATTTTTTACAGTCTATTCATCTATGAATTATCAAGGCTCCAGCAGCTATTGTTCTTGAGAAATAGAAAATCCCTACAATGTTTTATACAAATAAGAAATGGGGCAAAACTGTCAATAATGAATACAATATAACATAATCCTCATCAAAATGATTGACACATCAAATACTATCTGTATACCAAAAAATCAGGTCTCTATGTCAAACGGTTCAAAAGTTGGAAAAATGCCAAAGTTAACAAAGGGGCATAATTCAGTCAAGTATTTACAAAATCAGCCCAAAAGTTAATCAGGTGATCTACACCATAGCCCCTAGCTGTATGCAAAGTATGAGCATTCTAACTCCAATGGTTCTCCCAGGATTTTGGAAACAAACTTTCATTTAATTTTTCGAAAAAGGGGCATAACTCTGTAAGTGCAAGGCCAACAGAAAAGAAAAAAATACCGGTCAGCTAATTATTTATGGTCTATTCACCTATGAATTATCAAGGTTCGTGCAGCTATGGTTCTTGAGAAATAGACCATCCCTACAATGTTTTGCACAAATAAGAAAAGGGGCATAACTCTGTCAATAATGAATATAACATAAAGTAACCCTCATCAAAATGATCGAAACATCAAATACTATCTGTATACCAAAAATCAAGTCTCTAGGTCAAACGGTTCAAAAGTTGGAAACTGCCAAAGTTAACAAAGGGGCATAATTCAGTCAAATATTTACAAAATCAGCCCAAAAGTTAATCAGGTTATCTACACCATAGCCCCTAGCTGTATGCCAAATATTAGCATCTTAGCTCCAATGGTTCTCCCAGGATTTTGGGAACAAAATTTCATGTAATTTTTCGAAAAAGGGGCATAACTCTGTAAGTGCAAGGCCGACTGACAAGAAAAGAAATACGGGTCTGCTTATTTTTCATGCTCTATCCATCTTTTAAATATCAAGGCCCCAGCAAATACTGTTCTTGTGAAACAGACCACCCATTATTATGCTTTATACAGATGAGATAAGGGTAATAACTCTGTTAATAGTGGATGCATCATAATGCAGCTAACATCAGAATGATCAGCACATCATATACTAGTAGTGTACCAAAAATTAGGGCTCTAGGTCAAACGGTTCAAAAGTTGGAAAAATGCCAAATTCAACAAAGGGGCATAATTCAGGCAATTTTTTACGGAATTCGCCCGAAAGTTAATCAGGGGATCTACACCTTAGCCCTTAGCAATATACCAAATATGAGCATCCTAGCTCTAATGGTATTTCCAGGATTTTGGGAACAAACTTTCATGTAATTTTTCAAAAAAGGGGCATAATTCTGTAAGTACATGGCAAACGGAAAAGAAAAAAAATACCGGTCTGCTTATTTTTCATGCTCTATCCACCTTTTAAATATCAAGGCCCCAGCAAATACTGTTCTTGAGAAACAGACCACCCATTATTATGCTTTATACAGATAAGAAAAGGGAAATAACTCTGTTAAAAGTGGATGCATCATAACGCAACAAACATCAGAATGATCAGCACATCAAATATTAGTAGTATACCAAAAATTAGGGTTCTAGGTCAAATGGTTCAAAAGTTGGAAAAATGCCAAATTCAACAAAGGGGCATAATTCAGTCATTTTTTGAGGGAATTTGCCCAAAAGTTAATCAGGTGATCTACACCTTAGCCCCTAGCAGTTTGCAAAATATGAGCATCCTAGCTCAAAGGGTTTTCCCAGGATTTTGGGAACAAACTTTTGTTTATTTTTTTTTTAAAAAGGGGCATAACTCTGCAAGTACAAGGCTGATTGACAAGAAAAAAAATACGCTTCCTCTAGTTTTTGATAGTCTACCCACCTATGAAATATAAAGGCCCCAGCAGTTACGGTTCTTGAGAAAATGAGGCGTTACGTACGGACGGAAGGACGGACGGATGGACGGTCAGGCCCAAACCAATATGCTCAACTTCTTCGAAGTTGGGGGCATAAAAACTAGGTCCTTGACAAATCTGCATTTTTGTATTTCCTGATTGAATTTCATATAAAAGAACAAAATTTGTATTGAGACGAGTTCAGCAAGCGCGTGTATGACGTTAACTGTGACATAGCGTCAACGTCATTTGAAACGTCAGTTTGTAACGTCTTCAAAATGGCGGCACCCAAGACAGTGTTTGTCACAGTGAAACATTGACTATTTCGGATCTTTTTCCGACTTTCAGACACAGAAACAGATTATAATGGAAGTATAAGGAATGAATAACCTTCTTGTGATTTATTGACATGGAAATTCATTCCTATGAACAAATAATGCATAAAGTACAGAATCGCCAATCCGGACGCACCGGATTTCAATGAGCGCGTAGTGATACACAGAATTCAAGCTCGTGTGAGCTGTCCCAGCCCATGGGCAAGACAGAATTTTCCAGCACCGCTAAAATTGAACAAACTCTGTCTCGTAGGTAAGAAAGAAGTTTCTTCTATGAGCTGAGGGCCTATCTTATATACACCTTTCTTATAATTCAGAGTCTGTTCGAGTTTTGTCCCTTGCAACGCCTATGACGTCATCTATAGGATAGGCTATTGTTTTTCATTGGGTAACCAAATAAATGCCGTTTCCCGTATATTCAAAACTGACATTTAACGGTTAAGATTAAGACAACTATTTTGTTCAAACTATATTTAGCTCATTCTTTGTCGGAAAATAAGCTTTATAACTTATAGCATATGGGAATCTGACATAAAATCAAAAGATTTTCGACTAAAATTTCGGGCCAAAATTACAGTCGAAAGAGCATGTATCATCAGTACAGCTTCCAAGGCCAAAGGAAAAGAAAGAAAATCGCGGAAGATGTTCAGACCGTTATTACAAAAGATACAAAACGAACGATTAGCTGATTATAAAGCAGACACACCCTAAAAATGACAACAAAGTGTGCTGACATGGAATTCGTTTGTGTAATCACCGAATCGAGCGCATTGCCGCAATAAACAAACACCTATGATTGTTTATTACCTAGACACGTGTTCACCCTACCGTGAAATGGAAACGATCAAATAAATAATACCGAAGATAAGTAAGAGATGGAAAAAATAATATAAATTCAACCTCAGGTTCAAACTTACGGAAAACTGTCTGGATGCTGATGCTTTTAGATCGGCATATCTATCGCACAAGAAACCATAAATATCAGCGCTATAATCCGGTAATAATGCGTAATTACTATCTGAATGCTACCTGTCGGAAAAATGGAAAGAACTTTTCAGATTTACGAAACTTATTTATACGAAATGTAGCTCTTTTATATTGAACAAACGTGAATGTATTGCCGGGGTGTTAAAACACAGCGTCGATGAAAGGGGTCATGAAAATCATGAGCGACTTGTCAGGATTCTCAATATGATATTAAAATATAAAAAAAATATATAAATAAAAAATGTCACGTGACTACAGGGCAATTATACTTTAATTTGGTCTTTCAATGCATTTTTTGCAGTTCACATTTACAAAACGTCTGCTTTATGCATGTTATGTGTGCTTTCTATTGTACTGAATTACTTTAGATGACGTCACAGTATACTCGGGTAGATAACTCGTGCGCGACTTTATCGATTTATAGGAAAGGTGTATATGCAAAGGTGGGAGAAAGTAATTGATTTTGCAAATAGCATAAATCCAGATGAGCCCTCACCTGGATATACATTGTTTGCCTTGTAGCCTTTGAGCTCTCAATACAACTTCCTTAAAATATTTTTTTGAAATTCAGCGGACATAATTTTTGGCATCTTTTTGGGGAATTTCAAGTGGTTAAAGATGAAGTTCATCTTATTTAAGCCTTCCCAGGAACACTCAACAGTGTGGTTTGGTTAACTGACTGTCCCGACATGACCATACCTATTTACCATGGACGTAAAGCAACAAAGCAACAAATCAACAAGCAAATTCGGTGAATTTATATCCCCCGCCGAAGTGGCTCTGATTTGTTTATGGTTGTTTTAAGTTTCATAAAATTTTGTTCACTGGTTATTAGGAGGCTGAACTTGTGGATTGTACATAAAATCAAGGGCAACATCTCTGGGATAAGTAATTTAAGGCATAAGCTGAAGCTGTTCTTCTTAAACACTTGCCTCAGCATCACTGCACTATAATGATACATTTTAAATTCGGTTACAAGGAAGTTTGTTTGTCAGCACCCTACTAATGGCTAATTTGTGGCTTTTAAATCAATTCAGTTGCATTAAATCATGCACTACTGAAGAGATTATGACAAAACTTAATGTGCACTGCCTTGTCAAGACAATATATAATTATTATAAGTGTCATGAAATTCCATTTATTGGTTACTTAGTTATGACTCAATTTGTTGATTTTAAACCAATTCAAGGGCAATAACTCATTGCTTACTGAAGAAATTCCGACAAACTGTAAGATGCACCAATGTGTTATGGTGATACATATTTTGTATAATTTTCATAGAATTCTATTCATTGATAAGTTAGTTATGGCTGGAAATGGCAATCTCACATTGATTCAAGGGCAATAATTCATGCACTTTTGATGCCAATCTGATGAAACTTTATGTGCATATCCACTTTGTGGTGATACATAATTATTCAGTTTAAATTTCATGAAGTATTGGTTACTTGGTTATGGCTCATTTCACTGATTTTAAGTCAGTTAAAGGGCAATAACTCATGCATTACTGAATCCAGTCTGAGGAAACTTCATGTGCATCAGCACATTATAGTGATATATATTTATTTTAAGTTTCATGAAATTCTGCCCAGTGGTTACTTAGTTACAGCTCATTTCATTGATTTCAAGTTAATTAAAGGGCAATAACTCATGCATTACTGAAGCTAGTCCAATGAAACTTTATGTGCTGCAGCACGTTATAGTGATATATATCTATTTTAAGTTTCAAGAAATTCCGCTCAGTGATTACTTAGTTATGGCTCATTTCATTGATTTTAAGCCAATGAGGGGGTAATAACTCATGCATTACTGAAGCTAGTCTGATGAAACTTCATGTGCCACAGCGCGTTATAGTGATATATATTTATTTTAAGTTTCATGAAATTCCCTCCAGTACTTACTTAGTTATGGCTCCGGATGGACAGACAGAAGGACGGATGGGTCAATTAAAGGGCAACAACTCATGCAGTACTGAATCCAGTTTGAGGAAACTTCATATGCATCAGCACATTATAGTGATATATATTTATTTTAAGTTTCATGAAATTCCGCTCAGTGGTTACTTAGTAAAGGCTCATTTCATTGATTTCAAGTTAATTAAAGGGCAATAACTCATGCATTACTGAAGCTAGTCTGATGAAACTTCATGTGCCACAGCGTGTTATAGTGATATATATTTATTTTAAGTTTCAAGAAATTCCGCTCAGTGGTTACTTAGTTATGGCTCATTTCATTGATTTTAAGCCAATGAAGGGGCAATAACTCAGGCATTACTGAAGCTAGTCTGATGAAACTTCATGTGCCACAGCGCGTTATAGTGATATATATTTATTTTAAGTTTCATGAAATTCTGTCCAGTGGTTTCTTAGTTATGGCTCCGGACGGACGGACGGAATGACGGACGGACGGACAGAAGGACGGACAGATGGACGGACATGGAGAAACCTATATCCCTCCGCCTTCATCATCTTGTTTTATGCAGAATAAGCAGTCACCCAACCTACCTTTCTTTACCACCATATACGTACCAGTTTATCAACATCATTCACCATCAGAGGGAGCTGTACAATACCCCAATAAGAGGTGGCCCTGGAAACAACAAAAGTACTGTCACAAATAGCAGGTAACATACTAACTACATTACAAAGCCTAAAAAAAATTTAAAAATAGAAACATTGTTTTAGTACAGAAATGACTTTGAACTGCATTACCAAACGGTGTAGCCACAAAAAATCCATGGGAGGCAGTGTCTCGCCTGTCAATGCATTGTCACAAAACAGAGCTAAACCAGAAAACTTGACAAAAAAGTTACGCCGCCAACCCCGCAGCCCCGAGAGAAAGTTATACATATGTCTCGCTTCCGCTAGTTGCAGGCAGGTAAACAAGATCAGTCTGATCTAGGTCTAAAATGTTTGCTTTTCTACAAGCAATTTTTTAGATACATCACAGTATAATGCCCTAAAGGAGGGGATCAGCAGTAGTGTAGTGGATAACATGCTGGACTACCAATCCAGGAATTGCAAGATCGATCCCCCTTCTCTAGTCTTTTGGATGAAACTTTAAACACAGGTCTAGTCTCCGTATGATCTCGTTGTTGGTGGGATGTTAAACCCAAGTTTACCCACTCACTCACCTATAAGGAGGTGGTCCTGAAAACACCTAAACATTGTCATCACTACCATTGCAGTAATGGTAAAAACTGTGACAGAAGTACATGTACTACCAAGGCAAACACTGCAGACCCAGATCAGACTGCTCTTAGGAGCAGTCTGATCTGGGTCTGCAGTGTTTGCCAATTTGCCAATAATTTTTAGAGTCACCACTAGCACAATTTTGATTAAACATGTGCTTTTATGTAGAAATATGAGAAATAATCCCAAAATTATCCCTGATACCTCTTTTAACTGGTCTATTGAAAAGCCTCTTAGCTAGTAATTCAAGTGACTAATCTAACAACTTCATATTTTTTTTTTGTTTTGTTTTTTTGCAAATAATTCTTTATTTACTTTTCCCTTGGAAATTTGTACGCTGTAATCTCCTTACTTACCCATGAGCTTCAGCGTTTAAGTAGTTTGGATTCTGTAAACTCATAATGACCTCTAGAAAGTCCTTGGGTGCATACACTGGCCGGATCTGACTCAAATCTGTCAAAGATGGAAAGATCAGAGCTCTAGATAAGAGGGAGTATTTGGTGATAATTAGGGATAATTTTTGTGAATTCTGCATAAAAACATATGTTGTGACCCCTCATCTGAACCATCTCGACGAGACGATTCAGATGAGGGGTCACAACATATGGTTTTGATGAGAAATAAAAAAAATTATCCTTAATTATCATCAAATACGCCCTCTTATCTAGAGCTCTGAAGATGAATGATACAGATCACTGTTCATTTTTAGTTTGCTTATAAGGATTGGACTAACTATGCTTTTGAGGATGTTTAGAACATGTTGTTTCCTTTATACAATAAACTGAGGCTCTTGGTTCTTATAAGGGGACATAAAATATGATTGAATTAAGAATGAACAAAGATCATCAAAATGTCCCTTTATCTACTTTCATTGCTCTCTTACTGACTGCACTCTTGTAAGATGGGACAAGTGTTTGTGTGCAATTTGATTAAGTTGGATTATCTTTGAAGTTAACTAGTTCATATCATTTTTTTTTTGCCAGAACGTAAAACTGAAAAGTGCATACCAACCAGTTTTATTAGAAAACAAATACATACTGAAATATGTGTAAGATTTGAAAAGATTTGTGGGGTGGGGGCACAAAACTATGTGAGAATTTATCTCACTAGTGAGACAAGGCATGCCTGTATCTGCACTAATTTTACTTAAGCAGAACACGGCTAATTACATATAGACTGTTTTATTTTTTGCTTCAAACATCAACACTATATGCACTACATCTCATATCATGAAAACACATCTTTACTTATATCATACCTGGTCCATCAATGCCCAGCTCTGTCCATCTTGTGATCAGATCTTTCTGTTCTTTCTCAGGCCTCTACAATACAGAAATATTACAGCAAAAGTTCTAAGTATCGGGACAGATAAGTCACAGCAAACTGTGCAGACGCTGATCAGAGTCTACACTTTTTGCCACTCTATCTGAATATTTTACATGCATTTTTGTATTGAATAGCCAATCTGCTCAATTTTTAGGACAGTAATGGTAACTGATCTGTAGCCATTCTGTCAGTCAGATTATGCATCGACCAGTCAAATTAAATAATAACCTTGAACAAGCAAATGTGTGTGTTTTTTTTTTTTGTGTTTTTTGACAATAGTTCTTTTTGTAAAATATACTTATACAAATTTGAAGGCAGAGCAATAAGTGCTTTGGCATTAGGTTAATTGTTTTTGGTGTCCAAATTTTTGGAATTTTTCAGTATCAATTTACTATTATTATTATGGCTATGCATGTATTATGGTTGAAACAAGCAAGATTTTATGTGATCTTCAGCCATAATGTTCCCTGGTTACTGACAACAATGGTTCCTCACATTTTTAGGCAAAAATTATTAGTTCACTTGATTTGATGTGTACTAGGAGACTCAACAAATATTTACTTAGACTTCACTCATCTAATGATGCTTTTGAACAACTGATCTCTGATAGTTACCTTTCTAGCCAGAGGAATATTCAGCTCTGTACACATGCTGTTCAAACTTTTCAGAATCCTCTTCTCCCATGCTTGCTACAAAATGTAATGTGATGTTTAAAATATCTGTATCCTGGCAATAATGATATCTGATTTTATTCTAGTTAGGGTAAACAAAGCTGGGGATAAGGGAATTATCTGATGATAATTTCAAGATAATGTTTCTTTCTTCTGCACAAGGCGTATGTTGTGACCATCTTCAGTACTGTCTTGGAAAGACAATTCTAATGAGGGGTCACAAAGTATGTTTCAAATTTTAACTATCTTCAGCCGTGGTAAGCAATTCCAAAATTTCAAGTACCTCTCTAACAAATTCTTCTATCTTTCAGCAGTTAAGTACTTTAATTTTGTTATAGTTAACAAAATTTTGCTGGAAAGCCATCACCTTGTAATGTTATCTCTGATCCTGTGGTTACTTGGTTTATTACTCTTGAAATAATGGATTAAATATTACATAATATGCCAGGCCACATAGCGCATTGGTAGTGCGTCTGACTCAAGATCCCTGGTCCGGCTACTTACTTTTGTTTTTCCTTCCACTGATTCAAGAAGGGCAGTTGTCAGTTACTGGCGATAGTATGTGAACTTAGTACTGGTTAACTGCTTAGGAGGTCTAAGCCTGCCCAGGAATAGTGTGGTTAACTAACCATCCCGACATGACCATAGCTGTTTACTCTGGACGTAAAGCAACCAAACAACAACTTTTAAATCACTAATAACTAAACAGGAAATTATATGTCCAAAATATTTCATGAGTTTTTCAGCTTTGCACTTGTCACATAACAGAACTATCTGAAATGTGAATTACAGCTTGTTTTCACTGCAGGACTCAGTTCATGAAAATCTTTTAAGGTGATTGGCTACACTTTCAGGGGAAGCAACTTTGCCATTTCATTTTTGTCTCTCTTCAAAATCGGTCTACTCTTAAAAGAAAGAATTTGCTCCTATAGGAGCAAATTCTTTCCTTTAAGAGTTGACCCCATCTTGGAAGGGCTACACTGTCAAGAGAAGGAGTCACAAAAGTTGTTCCCCTTTGTATAAATGGCAAAATACCCTATCACCTTAAAATATCAGTATGTGTTTCAAATTGCGTAATGATGACATTCCTCAACAGGCTCAGTGATACGTAACTATAGTTGCACACACCTGGAACTGAGTGTCTCGGTGTAGGGGAGAAGGGGCTGACAAAAAAAAACAAGAGGGCCATGGTGGCCCTGAATCCCTCACCTGAGCATTAATCAGTTCACTGGCTCTGGTGAAGATTTATAAGAGTTTTTACCATACTAACCTAGTTATAAGAGTTTTTACCATACTATTTGACCTAGTTTTTGACCTGACATGACCCAGTTTCAAATTTGGCCTGGATATTGTAAGAATAAACATTCTGACACAGTTTCATTGAGATTGGATCAAAACTGTGCCCTCTGGAGCGTATACAAGGTCGTTCTTATATTTGACCTAGTGACCAAGTTTTTGACCCGAGACGACCCAGTTTCAAACTTTACCTAGATTTCATTAAGATAAACATTCTGACAGAGTTTCATGAAGACTGGATCAAAACTGTGCCCTCTAGGGTGTACACGAAGTTTTTCTAAGATTTGACCTTGAGCCGATGTGACTCAGTTTTATAGGGGTCTTAGATATATGGACAATAAACATTTTGACATAGTTTCATGAAGATTGGATCAAAACTATGCCTTCTAGTGCTTACACAACGTTTTTCTAAGATTTAACCTAGTGACCTAGTTTTTTACCCGACATGACCTACTTTCAAACTTGGCCGAGAGTTTATGAAGATAAACATTCTGACAAAGTTTCATAAAGATTAGATCAAAACTGTGTCCTCTAGAGCGTACACAAGGTTTTCTAAGATTTGACCTAGTGACCTAGTTTTCGACCCAACATGACCCAGTTTCAAACTTGTCCTACATATTATGAGGATAAACATTCTGACAAAAGTTCATGAACTTTGAATCAAAACTGTGCCTTCTAGAGCGCACACAAGGTTTTTCTAAGATTTGACCTAGTGACCTAGTTTTTGACTCGACATGACCCAGTTTCAAACTTGGCCTAGAGTTTATGAAAATAAACATTCGGACAATGTTTCATAAAGATTGGATCAAAACTGTGTCCTCTAGAGCGTACACAAGGTTTTTCTATGATTTGACCTAGTGACCTAGTTTTTGACCCCGACGTGACCCAGTTTCAAACATGTCCTAGATATTATGAGGATAAACATTCTGACAAAGTTTCATGAACTTTGGATGAAAACTGTGCCTTCTAGAGTGTACACAAGGTTTTTCTAAGATTTGACCTAGTGACCAAGTTTTTGACCCGACATGACCCAGTTTCAAATTTATCCTACATATTATGAAGATAAACATTATGACAAAGTTTCATGAACTTTGGATCACAAATGTGCCTTCTAGAGCTTACACAAGGTTTTTCTAGGATTTGACCTACTGACCTAGTTTTTGACCCGACAGGACCTACTTTCAAACTTGGCCGAGAGTTTATGGAAGTAAACATTCTGACAATGTTTCATAAAGATTAGATCAAAACTGTGTCCTCTAGAGTGTACACAAGGTTTTTCTAAGATTTGACCTAGTGACCTAGTTTTTGACCCAACATGACCCAGTTTCAAACTTGTCCTACATATTATAAGGATAAACATTCTGACAAAGTTTCATGAACTTTGGATCAAAACTGTGCCTTCTAGAGCGCACACAAGGTTTTTCTAAGATTTGACCTAGTGACCTTGTTTTTGACCCAACATGACCCAGTTTCGAACTTGGCCTAGAGTTTATGGAGATAAACATTCTGACAAAGTTTCATAAAGATTGGATCAAAACTGTGTCCTCTAGAGCGTACACAAGGTTTTTCTATGATTTGACCTAGTGACCTAGTTTTAGACCCGAAGTGACCCAGTTTCAAACTTGTCCTAGATATTATAAGGATAAACTTTCTGATTAAGTTTCATGAACTTTGGATCAAAACTGTGCCTTCTAGAGGTACACAAGGTTTTTCTAAGATTTGACCTAGTGACCTAGTTTTTGACCCGACATGACCCAGTTTCGAACTTGGCCTAGAGTTTATGGAGATAAACATTCTGACAAAGTTTCATGAAGATTGGATCAAAACTGTGTCCTCTAGAGCGTACACAAGGTTTTTCTATGATTTGACCTAGTGACATAGTTTTAGACCCGACGCGACCCAGTTTCAAACTTGTCCTAGATATTATGAGGATAAACATTCTGACAAAGTTTCATGAACTTTGGATGAAAACTGTGCCCTCTAGAGCGTACACAAGGTTTTTCTAAGATTTGACCTAGTGACCTAGTTTTTGACCCGACATGACCCAGTTTCGAACTTGGCCTAGATTTTATAAAGACTAACATTCTGACAAAGTTTCGTGAAGATTGGGTCGAAACTGTGCCCTCTAGAGTTTACACAAGCAAAAGTTGACGGCCGTCCGGACGGACGGACGTACGACGGACATCACGGTATCCTAAAAGCTCACCCTGAGCACTTCGTGCTCAGGCGAGCTAAAAATGCCGCCAAGTATCAATCCGTCACCTTAAAATTTACCTGAGCTTTTCTAATATACGCCAATGGTTCTTTCAGATGATCAGCTGGAACAGCTGGTGGGTGGGGTGACACTGGATGGGTTTGTAAAAACTGGTAGATAGCATTCCTCAGCTTCTTGTCCCAGCCTTAAAGAGATGAAAATACAAACTGTACTATAAGATTCTTCTGTTGTCAAATTTAGTTTTAACCATTTTCATTATTCCACTTTCAAAGCTCTATATAAAAGGCAGTATTTTGATGAAACTTGTGAAGTAATTGCTCTTACTTATTTAAACAAATGTTGTGACCCCTCATCTGAACCATCTAATCAAGGCAGTTCAGATGACAGGACACATTGCATTGTTTATGTAGCTAGTTAGTCAAATAAAATCTCCCATCTTCGAATCCAGACTTTGTATTCATCATTTCGAACGTTTACAAAATACTAACAGTTCATGGTATTACTGAGTTATTTCCCTCTGTGTAATGTGACATATTTTATTGTAGATGTCTTTGAAATTGATTAAGATTTTGTCATGAAAAACATTCCCTAACATTATCAAATCATTTCACTGTTGTTTTCTGTTGAGTCCTCTGCCATATGAAATAGTGTAGCCCTTAACAAAATCAACCCTTATCAACATCACTTATTTTGTGAAAGATTACATAAGTTTACAAGCTGTTTTGCGATATGCCAAACAACATAATGAGCCGCAACGTGACAAAAGCAAATAAGTGGCATATGCAACCAGCGAAGACTCAGATCAGCCTGGGCATCTGCCCAGTTTGATCAGAGTCCTCGCTGTGTGCTTAATGGGTAGCTAAGAATCTAAGCTATCTCCATGCTGACAGCAAAGACTCTGATCAGACTTGATTCCCAGGCTGATTTGAGTCTTTGCTACGCGCACATGCCACTTTGTCGCGGCTCAGGTATACCTTACCTTATATCCTCAAACTATTATTTTTTAAATGAGCATCAGAAAGGGAACAGTTAGTTTTATGCTTTTGATTGAATGATTTGGTACGAGTATGACTTTGAATAGGAGACCATCTGGCTCTTAAGCAGATGCTCTTAACACTGACCAACAGACTTAAAGAAGCAGTCCGTATCTACACAAATTACACACCATAGTACATAATGCATATTTTCCTTCAGATGTGTTTGCTATGATCAAGTACTCTGGGATGGCTCTTGACCTATATGACTAGAGAAAGGATGGGCTGAGCAAATGCCCAGGACAAGCAAAATTTCTGGCGGAACAAGTGAAAACCTCTCAACCAGAGCTCAAGATAAGACGGAGTATTTGATGACAATTAAGGGTAATTTTTCTTATTTCTCATCGAAACCATATGTTGTGACCCCTCATCTCAACCGTCTCGTTGAGACGGTTCAGATGAGGGGTCACAACATATGTTTTTATGCAGAATTAACAAAAATTATCCCTAATTATCACCAAATACTCTGTCTTATCTAGAGATCTGCTCTCAGCCTTTAGTGCTAACTTGGCTTTATTAAATGTTACCTGTCTGGAAAAGTGGCTCAAAAAAACATTTGCTCAGTTCTTAACTTCAAAAGGTAAATCTATACAAGTATCCATACCTGAACTGACCAGACCTGTTTGGACTCCCTTTTTCAGTTCTGAGACTCTTATGTTGGTCTTTGCTATTTCAGTCTGAAAATCACAAGTTAGAATGGGTACTACAAGGCTTAACAGCTCATTTAGTAATGACTTTATTAACCATTAGTAATTTATTGTATGTGTAAAAGAAGACTTACCGTTTTAATCCTGTTAAATGCCCCTCTCTAATAAATGCTCCCTACTTCTTTTTTCCCAAAATAATTTACAATATTAACTTGCATAAATTCCTGTTTACTTCTCTGGATGAGGTAGCTCTTTGAAATGGGGTCTACTCTTTAAGGAAAGAACTTGCTCATACAGAAGCGAATTCTTTCCTTTGGTTTAAACAATATTTTATTTACTACACACTACATGGTTACAAAACAATACAATATACAATATGGTACAGGATCTGACGGTAAGCGAAACGCTTTTATGAAAGTCATCTCCTGAAATTCCTTTATGAGTGGACCCCATCCCTACTGAGAAGGGAGGCAAAAATAGTAGAGTTACTTCCTCTAAAAGTATACCCATTCGCATTGATACTGTTTGTTAGAGGTATTTTGGCAGTGGCTAAGGACCTCTGACGGTTGTAATGTTAATTTGCCTATAAAAATAGTCAAAATTAAATTTTTGATATACCCAAGAATTTCTCTTGAAATTTGTTGCTCTCAACTTCCCCTAACTGGCCATGAATTTAATTTCTGATTATTTTGCACATAGACTTCAATTTTTGGTGGAAAAAGCCAAATTTTGTAATTAAACGTAATGGAAACAGGAAAAGTTTTTTAAAGATACTTTTCCCCCCGTGCCTCAGCTAGCCACTTTGCATGTATGTGTGTACTATCATAATACACATTACATGTGAGTGGCTTGCTGAGGCACGGGGGGAAAAGATAAGATAGTCTACAGCTGAAAAACTGAAAAAGTGGGTGGGGTACTTACATCCTTTATATCTAAAAATAGGCTAAAGTCCTTAGTACTGAAAAAATACTGCATAATATCAGTAACAGTAATGTTTATGTCAGTTTTAGCATAGATGTCAATTAAGATTTTGATATCTTACAAAACCAAATAAATGGACTTATTTTCAGAGACTGAAAAATTCACATACCCCTCTTGATAAAATTGGTCTATGTTAGTCTAGAGGCATGATAATTTTTCAAAATCACGGTTAAAATGTCTTTATAGTACACAAGGCTACATATTAATGCCAAATATTTAAACTTTTGCTGCCCGAGGAAGGTGCAGTAATTTGTCGAAAAATGGGCAAATATGCATTGATACTGTCAGAGGTCCTTTACTACAATTTAGACATTAAATAATGCCCCTCTTTCTTAAAATGCAACTTTCCCCTTGTTTAATAGGATTAATGTGGTAAAACATCCTTAACTAATGACTTTGTTAAGCTTCTGTCCCAATATAACATTATTAATCATTCAGGGCTGTAGAAATACTATGCCAAACTTGTTCCGTTTGACTTTGGACAAGTGAGAAATTTCATTTTACTTGCCCTGGGCCAAGTATTCAAAATGTCATCGGTGGAAGTGTTTGAGGATAATTCTGAGATATTTGTCATATTTTCTCATGAAATATACATTGTGGGTTCCTTTTAGAATAGCTTTATTGAAGCGATTCTAGCAGGTGCCCACAATATATGTTCTAATTCGACACTTCCTCTATTCATTATTTATTATTCCTTCCTTGTTTCATGTATGCCTTTTTTGTCTAGGCATGTATTTGTTCGGGCAAGTTAGTTTTGTTTAGTTACTTGTCCATGGACAAGTAAAAATTTTTGATATTTCCAATATCCTGTTATCGTCCTGTATATTTCCACCTCCTCCCATCATACCCATCCACACTCCAGGTTTATTAATTTTGACATACTATTTGAATTTTATACTGGAATAAAGCACAATCTGCATATGAGCCGGGACACGAGAAAACCAACAATGTGGTTGTGCACCCAGCGCAGACTCAGATCTTTGCTAGGCACTTAGAGGGTAGCTAAGTGTCTAAGCTACCTCCATGCGGACAGCGAAGGCTCTGATCAGACTGGGCGGATGCCCAGGCTGATCTGAGTCTGCGCTGGGCGCACAACCACATTGTTGGTTTTGTCGCGGCTCATATTTTCTTCTCATTTATTGCCTCCCTTTAATGCACTCTATTCCATCTGCCATGTCTGCGGATGATAACAGGATATTGCCATGTACAATAGCGTGGTCCCTTTTGTCCTGTTACATGGTCTGTTTTGTCTGCTCCTTTTTGTTCATGGTCTGTTTTGTCGGAGTACCATTCTACATGCTGAGGGCATACACGTATATTTTTGCAAAAGCAAAATTAGTTAGTCACGAGACATTCCAACTGACTCAGCTATCAAGGCTACAATGCACCTGTGATTTAATTTACCATTCCGGGACAGCTTGACCCATAACAAACTCGGCCCAAAACAATCTCGGCCCATCATAAACTCGGCCTTTAGCAAACTCGGCCCATGGATACAGAACTGTATCTTTCACAGCTTTCACAAAGGACTTCTTCATTTGAAAAGGCATGTCAGAAAATAACTAGATCTACAAATAACATGTATAGAACAAGATACTAGAATATAGCTATTCAAATGGACTAGGCACATGAGAAAGTTGGTTCATAGCAAACTCGGCCCATACATAGAATTTATAAATAATCATGCAGGGGGATTATATTCAATATACTTGCTGCTAGTTGCTAAACAATAACTATAATAACTAGACAGACGATAAAATTAAAACAAGATTCATATGTTTTCACATATTTAATGCTGACTGCAAACAGATTTCCTTTTATCATTTCTCCAAGGTCTAATACCAGAGGCATGTATAGGAAACAATTCTATGGATTTAAATTCAGGCCAAAATTTTGTTTCTGAGACGATTTTCGAAATTTGCTCTCCACCTGAACTCATGCATATGTCAACTTTGTTACACCACATCGTTTTGGATAACCTCTGGGACTCATAGATCAGAGTCTGTATGAACATCGTATTTCAAAATTAAATTGATGAAAAAATTATGTGAGAAACACCAGTAAAGCAAGGCGAAATACTGTATGGGCTGAGTTTGTTATGGGCCAAATTTGTGTAGGCCGACTCTGTTATGGGCCGAGGTTGCAATGGGCCGAGTTTGCTCTGGGCCGAAATGCCTATGACGTTACCTAATTTAGGTAACGGGTTGTTTCGGCCCAATTCCCTTTCGGCCCCGGGTCGTTTTGGCCCAAATCCTGTTCGGCCTGGGTCGTTTCGGCCTTATTTCCAGGGTGGGTCGTTTCGGCCCAATTTTAGCGGGTCGTTTTGGCCATACATTTTTCCCATAGCTGTAATAGACAAAAAAAAAATGTGTTTGCAGACATAAGTTTTAAATTTATATAGTCCGGTATATAATTTTCTTTATCCCAGTCTTATCTATCTATCTATCTATCTATCTATCTCGGTATATAATTTTCTTTATCCCAGTCATATCTATCTATCTATCTGGACTACATATCTATCTATCTCTCTATCTATCCAATGACAGGCAAGACACACCATTGTTACATCATTTGTTTTCCATTTAATCTCTAATTTTCCTTTGATGCCTAATTATCTTTATTGGTAGCCAAGTATTAATGTTTGTATACTGTCACTCACTGGTTCTTTCATTACCTATTTTCAAAATGCTTTAACTACCCTGCTTGCTTATTAATTCAGAGGTATGAAAATTGTTTCATTGTAAATAAGTTCTTGAAAGGCGGGATTAAGCTTAGTAAAAATGGATATGTACCCGAAGTAATTCATAAGAAAACAAGCTGGTATGATGGTGTAATCAGCCTATTCTCTTACAGATTTTCCAGAATTAATTAAGGCCGAAACCACTCACCCATAAAATCGGGCCAAAAGGACCCACCTTTGAAATTGGGCCGAAACGACCCACCCCAATTGGGCTGAAATGACTCACCCCAGAAATCAGGCCGAAACAACCCAGGCTGAACGGGAATAGAGCCGAAACAACCCGGATTCCCTAATTTACATACCCATTTTAAACTTAATATAGACAGACCCGACCAGTACGCGGACACTTTTAAGGGTGTTTACCCTAAAGTTTTATACTTTAGTGTGTTCCAGACTACCAGATGGGCAGGCAATTTCATGAAAATCCTTGTGCTAAATATAGACAAAAGGAACACGAGAAAAAATCATCTTCGCATGCGCAACATAAGGTTGATGAGGTCATGCTATTTGCAGTGCAGAAACGGGCTTATCATACCAGTGCGCGTACACCTCAGAATCTGAGTAAACTAAGATGACATTTATACGCTGCAATACTAATGAAATTATTGATACATGTGGTTAATAAAAATGCATAAACATCGTAAAGGATTGTTCTGATTTTATATTGACACGGCCTGTTAGCGTTCTTGCCGCAGCCAAACTGAAACATCGATTATAACCGAGGAATGAACATCTAACCGAGGAATGAAGCAACAATCGTAGGATGATTATTTTACAGTCAGTTAGGACATGATAGCCTAACTGTAACAAAATAATCAGTTCACTATGACGTTGTTGCTCTTCCCTGCGAGTGTGGACTGTCCGTACAGCGGGAAGGGCGGCAGCGTTGTTGCTGGAGCATGAGGTTGTGTTATTCCAACCAAGGTTGCTTGCAACGTTTAAATTCTAAGAATGTAAGGTCTGTGGTTGACCATAACCATTGATTATAGGCATGAAACCAATTGTGATTCAATGCTGTCAACGTAAGGTTGGGCCTGCGAAGAGCTTTTTGGTTCTCATCATTCACGGGTATCACAGACTTTACTCTCACTTATAGGAAAAGCAAATTCATCTGATTGAGGAATATGAATGCGTATCATGTTTGCTCCATGTTGAATAAAAGCTTGTTGATTTTCATGAAATATATTAGAAGTGGCTGTTTCGGCTACACTTGATATATTGGTATGATGTACAAGTTTCCATGTTGAAAAATCCATCTTTTTTACATTGTATGAGTGTGCCATGTTATGTTTATTTTTTGATTTTGTCATGTTTTGCCAATCTTAATGCAATGTGCTGAGTAATGGTCGTACCGGCCACACTTAGGATTTTGATATGGATGGTTTCATGTTGTTAAGGGAAAACTGAGTACTCCAGACGAATAAATGGGCCCATACAGCAAATTTCATTTAAATGTGTATAAAAATTGAAATATTGAAAAAAAAAAAAAAATACTAACTGCGGGCTATTCTTTACAGGATTTATATGCATGCTTATGCATGTTTTATTATCTGTGACTAAATTAATATATATGCGTTCTATTACAGGATTATACTGTGAGTCATTAATTTGACTTTTCTTATAGTAGAGTAGAACCGGGGAACATCGGACATGGGGGTTCATCGGACGGCAGAAAAATCTAGAAATTTCTCCTTTTTAAATGACAATTCACCTTCGGGAAACCCGTTTACCAATTTCGAAAATGAATCTATGACACAGTCACTTATAATAAATTGTTCCAGAACCAGTCATGACGCTGCGTTCTCATTGGATATTTTAGGGGCGGGAAAATTACGTTTCAGCGTTTCAGAAACGGCGCCAAACCAGCGGAGAGCTCTCGAGAATCTGCCGATATTTTACCGGTGTTAATATATACATAGAGTGCGTATCTAGAATTGAAATTACAACCATATGAAAATGAATATTTCAATAAACAATCTATAATTTATATCAATTCGAATTTGTAGTTATTATTCTTTTAATCAAGTAAATAAATCTGTCCGATGAACCCCTGTAAAAATTGCGCTTGTCTTTTCTCAACAGGGGTTCATCGGACAACAAATGTGATGAATTCCGCCACTGCTGGATCACATACCTAGACGCTGTGCAGCATTCATTCGCTCGCAATACGTATGTCGATGCGTGTGTGTGTGTGTGTGTATGTGTTAGTGTGTGGAGAAAAATGACAAAAATCTTGGATGTGTGAGAGTATCAACGTGTGCTCTGCGAAATTTCTGAGATGAGATCTACATGTAGATGTTTTGTATTGAGAAAAAATACGCTCAGCACTCTCATAATATTAACATGCCCATGATATTAATACCCTTCTAGATCCCACTTTATAGATCGGAACGTTTGGATGTCCGAAGGGCCGTTTTGTCGCGACGAAGCCCATGTAAAACCCATTATTTAAAACATTAAATGGGGCTTACAAGGGTTTACATCGCATGGAGGGGTTAACGTCATGTAATAATGCTTATATAATGTATATTTTAGCCAAGCCAGTGGAAATAAAGTAGCAACATTCACAGGTATATGAATTGGAAATTAGTATTTCGTTGTCTTTATTATTTGAGCCGCGACACGAGAAAACCAACAAAGTGGTTGTGCACCCAGCGCAGACTCAAATCAGCCTGGGCACCCGCCCAGTCTGATCAGAGTCTTCGCTGTCCGCATGGAGGTAGCTTAGCCCCTTAGCTACCCTTAAAGCGCTTAGCAAAGACTCCTATCAGACTGGGCGGATGCTCAGCTGATCTAGTCTGCGCTGAGCGCATTACCACTTTATTGGTTTTCCAGCGTCGCGGATCATTTGAGCCCATTCACACATGACGGTCAGGTCTTGGACTGTGTTCCAGATTTGAAACTCCTGCGAGTAGCTTTAAGTGTGGTGTGTCTCAGTGAAAGACCTTTATATGTGGTGTGGTGGGGTTGATTTAAATGTTATTTTGAAGTTCCTTTGAATATTTGGCTTTATTAGGCCTACTTAGAAAAACTTCAGCTACAGTTTGTTGGTTCAGGTTTCTTATTTAATTTCATTTAATATTGTTCTGCGTTCACCTGTTTTATGCCAGTGGTAAATAAAATTATCATTCTTTTATCGTTTTGTTGATAGTTTTAACTTAGCAAATCCATGCACGTGTACATTACCCTTCCAGGGCGTAGCCGGACCTAATATTGTTTTGAAGCAAACATTTTTGAGATATATAGCTGAATGCATTGACCTCATGAGGAGATCACTCTAATACAGAAAACTCTGCCCCCTTCCATCATTTTTACTAAAGGGAACAATTTTTGTGACTACCTTTTCCCTTCCCTAGAAAAATTATTCCTTTACGATCAACTCTCCTACAGGAGCAAATTCTTTTCTTTCAGAGGTGAGCCCTACTGGAAAGGGAGGCAAAAATTACAGAGTATTTCCCTTTGGGGTCCACAAGTTCATCCTAAGAACAAATGGAAATTTAATGTTGAAGCCTGAGCTTCCAGGCCTTCTTCTGGCTACGCCTATGCCATTTTTACACCAAATTTATATGATGAAAAGTGTGCTTAACACATGGATAAACATTGTTTTCCTTATTACTGCTCAAAACATAGATTGTGGGAACTCGTTTTGACTGTCTTATATCTATTTATGGTCCCTTCTCATTAATAATACTTTTAGTGGAATGGGTTTGCCTGGGAGGAGGGGGGGTAGCATGTCATTTTTTTCTTCTTTTTCCATTTTCACAGGGTATAAACCAGTCCGCCAATTTTCGCTTCCTGCAGAGACTGTCCGTCATATTTGGCTTCCACCGAGATTGTCCGCGAAATCTTGCTTCCTGGAGGGACTACTGTCCTTGGCAGGAAGCAGAATCACGCGGACAGTCTCTGCAGGAAGCCATTTATCATGTGCAGAAGTCTCGGCAGGAAGCAAGAGATCCCGGACAGTCTCGGCGGAAGCCACATATGATGTACAGTCTCTGCAGGAAGCGAAAATTAGCGGAATCGTTTATACCCTGTGATTTTTGAAGAGTTAACATCGCTTCGCTGCTTAAAATAGGCATAATTCCAAAAAGAAACAGAAAGAAAAGAAAGGAAATTTATAATCTGTGAGCTGTTTTGAAAAGTGAAAATTATTTCCTCTGACCGTCAAAGGTCTGACAGTCTTGCCTATCCGAGAGTGTTTGATATGCAGGGTCTATTCTCTCTGTTGTTTTATTCAATCAATCAGCTGTGTTAGCCTATCAGCGGAACCTTGTGATGGTTTACACTGGGTATCTATACCACACCCTACAACGTGAGTAGATCATTTGATCGACAGCATGTCACGATACGATTGACAGCAGACGAATATGTAAACCTAGGGTGCTGTGTTCGCTTATAAATTGCCTGAATAGTAGGCTTTATATATTCGAGTCTGACATTTAAATCGGTACTGTCTTTCGTCATTTTCGGTAGCCATATGTCATTAGCGTAGTTGTCAGGCAATTTTTAAGCAAACAAAGCACCTTCACATTTACAGGATGTCGATTGTACCATGACTGTTTGTCAGTCGAAATGATACACTAGATCACGAGGATTAACTATGTTTCATGTCCACATCCATAGTCCTATGGTCCAGTAAATCTATGTTGTAGGATGCCCCATAAAGGAAAGAATATCACATCCCAGTATGATAAGAATAATCTGAAACAGGCGGTCGATGCCGTTCAAAGTGGGACTATGTCTGTCAGAGAAGCCGCCCAGCAGTTTGGAATCCCACGCTCCACAATATATGACAGAGTATCTGGACGAGTATCAATGGACACAAGCCCAGGAAAGCAAACTGTCTTTCCGAAGGAGGTTGAAGACAAGTTGGCCACTAATATCAAAGAGGCAGCCAGCATGGGGATTGGCCTTTCAAAACAACAAATAATAGCTAAGGCCGCCAAACTGGCTCAGTCAATAAATTTAAGAACACCATTTAGAAACGGTGTTCCCGGTAAAAGACTGGGCGGATAGCTTTTTGAAAAGACATCCTGATATCTCGTTGAGAAGTCAGACACCTTTAAGTACTGTTAGATCTAGAATGCTAAACAAAGTTGTTACAGGTAATTACTTCCTGGAACTGAGCAGCATTGTTAGTAGGCTGAATGTCAAGGAGAAACCAGAGGCCATCTGGAATATGGATGAGACCTCGGTTTCTCTTTGCCATAGGCCTACTAAAGTGTACGCTCAGAAGGGAGCAAGAAACATACCTGGGAGAGTATCGAACTCCAGGGAAACATTAACCTTTGTTGCATGCGTGAATGCTGTAGGAAATGAAATTCCTCCTCTTGTTATTGCAAAAGGGAAAACACCTGCCTGCCTTTCAAGCCTTAACGTTTCGCAAGGTCCACCTGGGACCAAGTATACTTTCCAAGGAAAAGGCTACATGGAAGATATACTTGGTGTACAGTGGTTTCAAGGACATTTTTTGCAGCACTGCGGAACAGCGAGGCCACAACTACTTATCTTAGACTCTCACAGTTCACACGAATCCTATGAGCTTCTAGATCTTGCTAAACAAAATGATATTCATTTGTTGGCGCTACCCCCTCATACTACTCACTGGTTAAACCCTTTAGACAAGACACTTTTCGGGCCCTTTCAAAAGGAGTACAATAGAGTATGTACAGAATTCCTGTCCCAATCACCCAATAACAATGTATGTAAGTGGGAATGGCCTCGTCTGTTTCGCCTTGCACATGACAAGGCTTTCAGTAGAGAAAATATCATTAAAAGTTTTGAATCCTGTGGAATTTTTCCCGTTGATCCCAAACGCATTCCAGCCTCTGCATTTGCACCTTCGCAACCTTTTGATTGTGCCAGTATCAGCGAGGCCTCTACTTCAACACCACTGTCGTCAATCAGTTCTGCGGGTGCTGCAATTCAACCCTCTAGGAATGAGCTGGAGGCTCCCGGGCCTAACTTAGCACCGCCAGTCGACACGGTTACGACTGTTTCCGGATCCTTTGAAGGAGAAATTGCAGCTCCCCGCCAGGATGTTGTAGTACTGGCCACCGCAGATGAAAAAGGAAGTTTGGTTTTACAAGGTGCCGATGCAAAGGAATTCATACGGGCTATAGCGGCTGGAGAGCTGCTTGTGTCTCCTGTTGGAGAATGTGGAGCCAACAGTATTTGCAGTCAGGATAACAACTATCTGGCACCACAGGCCACTGGCGATGACAGTTTGAAGACAGGAAGCACAAGTGCATCTAACCAAGATGTCACAGAAATCTGGCGTAGAGAAATTGACAATGTCTTCAAGCTGCCATTCCCAGAGGTCCAAAAAGAAAAAGCAAGTAAAAGAAAGTTAACAACGCACAGGCTTCTAACTTCAGAATCTATCATGAACCTGAAAAAACAACAAAAAGAGGAAAAAGAAAGAAAAGAAAAAATCAAAGAAGAAAGAAAAATTGCCAGGGAGCTGAAAAAAGTAACCAAAATCCAAAAGCTACAGCCTAAGAAAGAATAGGACTGTTCCTTTAACGATTGATCCTTGAGCTGTGGGTGGTATTTTCATGGTATGAACTATTTTGCATTTAATGATATGTTTATGATGAAAGGACTGACCGGTCCATTGCTTGATGTTATTTTCTCATCTTAACATGCAAAATAGTTCAGCCTTTTAAAGAAAAGACCCTCAGCTCAAGGAACTACCTTAAATACAGCTGTACGAAATAAATTCTGGAAGAGTAAATGTTGCTTGTTATAAATAAGCTCCTACTGGGTGTTATATAAGCATATTAGCCGATGGTATATGTAAAAAAAACTGATTTTTTTAAAAAAACAAAGGGTGTCCGATGAACCCCTCTGCTTGTCCGATGAACCCTGTCACCTGTCCGATCCTCCCCTCAAGAGGTTAGTGTCATAAAAACGTTAATTCATCTACCCTACCAGGCTGTAACTGTAAGATTAGCCTCCCTTTGACTGTATAATGAATAATTCAGTCCAGTAGTATGCATGCGAACTTGCTTAGTATTAAGATATCGGAATGACAATGAAAAAAACGCGAAGGTGTCCGATTTTCCCCGGTTCTACTCTAGTTTATACAAGTGAGACAGCACGGCTAATTATGGCCTTGAAACAAACCAAACCAAACCGATTATTATACCCGTCTGAAAGTTGAAGACTGAAACAGCCCTGAAAATTCAAAACTGTGCTGTGTAAATATAAAAGTGAATGACAAAAGGATAAAGAAATGGTGCCTTGAAATAATGTTACAAAGTCACTTGAATTAAGAATGTATCTTAACGTTTATTTCAAGCCAAACACAAAAGTGTCCGCGTACTGATAGTGTCCGCGTTCTGGTCGGGTGTGTCTATCTTAGTGCCATAATAATAAACATACCTGAGCAGCATTCTGTAAATCTGTGTATATTTTTGATGCCTTCAAATTTTGCAAAAGGTTCTGGACATAACTCTGTGTGAACTGCGAATCTGTCATGGTTCTTTTTCCATCTGGACCTGACAAAAGACCGCTGGAGACAAAATACTGAGTTACATCATTGTTCTGCCGCTTGCTACATTCTGAAATTAACTGTTTTCAATATAATATTTCAACTGCGCTTTAATAATTCAATATTGCTAAGGTTGTTTTGGACAGAGCAAAATTTTGAACAAACTTGTGTTTACACCGGAAATGGCAACAAGGACCTATACCGAATGGTCGATAAGAGCTCGAATGTCGATCTTTCGCCGGTCCTACTAAATGCTGCAACCCCCCCCCCCCCCCCCCCCCCCCAGTGTTACCTTGAAATTAGCAAAGGCATTTCAGTGGCGGATCCAGAGGGGGTTCGGGGGGGGGGGTTCAAACGAGCCCCCACTTCAGCCTTAATTTCATTTTCATGGGGAATTTCAGGAAACTGCACAATCGAACCCCCTCCTAATCTATCTATCTATCTATCTATCTATCTATCTATCTATCTCTATCTATCTATCTCTATCTATCTATCTATCTCTATCTATCTATCTATCTATCTATCTATCTATCTATCTATCTATCTATCTATCTATCTATCTATCTATCATCTATCTATCTATCTATCTATCTATCTATCTATCTATCTATCTATCTATCTATCTATCTATACATCTATCTATCTATCTATACATCTATCTATTCTAGGCATGTATGCGCAGCATCTGCTGCTGGCATGCGTATCAAAGAAGAAATATCTAGACTGGCGACAGCAGAAGCCATGAGAGGCACAAGAACCACCGGCGTGGTCTACAGGAACATACCGCCCCCTACCCCCCCCCCCCCCCCCCTCGAAAGTCATCGAATGGAACTGGTTACCGTCCACAGTGACAGCAGCGGAATCGCTGGAAGCGTTCCGCGCGATTCTGTCTGCCAGACCAGCCCACCTGTAGACCTTTGACCCCTAATCGTGACCTTGACCTTGAACTAGGCAGCCCAAATCTTATGTACAACCCACCTTCTCATTATGTTTCATCTTTCTGTTGAAGTTTCATTAAATTTGTTTCAGTAGTTTATAAGTAATTGCTGAGACCCAATTTTGAGATACAATTTGACTTTTGAACCAAATGTGGCCATGACCTTGGGCGCAGGGACCTACGTCTTGTGCGCGACACACCTTCTCATTATGCTTCATCTTTCTGTGAAGTTTCATTAAATTTGCTTCAGTAGTTTTAAAATTATCGCTGAGACACGATTTTGAGACACAATTTGACCTTTGACCCAATTGTGGCACTGACCTTGGGCACAGGGACCTAAGTCTTTCGCGCGACAACTCTTCTTATAATGCTTTATCGGTCTGTGAAGTTTCATCAAATTTGCTTCAGTAGTTTTAAAGTTATCGCTGAGACACGATTTGTAACGGATGGACGGACTGACGGACAGAAGGACGGTGCGATTTTAATATCCCACCCGAAGTTCCTTCGGGGGCATAATTACGTTCGGAATAATACCTTGGTAAACTCGAGTTATACCCAGGTATTCTTCGGGATACTTGAAGATATGTATTCCAGGGGCGTAGACAGACCGAATACTTTGTTGAAGCAAGCTTTATTAAGAAATATAGCTCGAATGCTCCAAGAAAGGTCCCTCTAGTAATATGAAATAGGTGTTACCTAAATGCGTGCAAAAGCAGATTTTTTTCTTTTACAAAGCTGAGGGCATATAGGAGGTTTTAGGGATTTCCATTATGACGTAAATCTGGCGCATGCGCACAGTGCTGGCCGTCAATTCATCGGCCAGTACTATGTTTCACAGTGTAAAAGGCAGATTTTCATTATGCAAAACTCAGTTTTTCAGTGTTAGTAAATCGTAATTTTCGAAAAAATAATGTGTGTCCAATCTGTAGGCTCCCAGAATGGAATTTCATGCATACACAGAGGTACATACCATGTCTGCACACAACTTTTATTCAACGTTTTGTGTCCGATGTGTAGGCCCTCAGAATGGGGGTGTCATCTTACAAAGAGTACAGTGGACTCGACAGTATCGGATCATCGACAGTATCGGATCAGTCATAAGTTATCACCCCTTTTTCTCACAAATGAAGCAACTATTTGTTACCATTATATTCCAGTCATCAAGTTAGACCAATGACAAAGAGTTTGGTGAAAAATTCGATCGAAATGTGCGGCTGTGAAGCGTATCAGAGTTGTTGAAAAGTTTGGCCCCTCTTCTGCGGCGCTTGCATTTTGTCTGTAGCTCGTTACCCACAAAAAAGATTTCGGTTGTTTACACAATCTTATCATTAGGCGATTGAAACCAATTCTGCTTTGTTATGGGTCCTGGCATCCCTAAAATTGCAGGCAGTCAATATTTTTGTGACATCCCAGTATTTGATGAAACTTGAGACTTGAAAAGAGGGGCACCTATGTGCAACAGTATCGGATCATTATATAATTTGGGCTGAAATACAGGCATTAGCTGGAAAACTTTATGTCGGATGAATGGTGTGATGCCGAAAGCAAGTCATAAATCAACTACGTGAGTGGCTGCAGTGTCTTCTTTCGAAGAAGATCGGTATAAAAACAACGCATCATCCTTTTTGTAAAATATCCCCCATCCCACGCTCCACACACTAACGTCTGATAATGAAGGTTATGCGTAGCACAATAAAATCTTAAGAAAAATTCGAGATCAGCTCGCATATTTGTGAACCCATAAATGACTGGCGTTCATCAGATGGGCATTTGTACACTGTGTAGACTCCGATTAATGCAGCAGAACTCGCTGAATGACCATGTAGTGTTTAGTCACTGTTTGCATTGAAATATCAATGTTAAGGCGGAAAATCACCGTAAATTTGTTGATCCTGATCGAACACCACGGCCTTATCAGGGTGTATTCTTTGCAAAGACAGATTATGGTCTTTACTGTTTGAGTAGATCCGTGCTAAAGGGGCACAAGGAATTAGAATACTGAGTTAGGAATTATTGACATCCTTGTACATTTGTACACATTCAACTCTTATGTACAGACATGTCAGACATAACCGTTGCTGGTGAAAGACCACGTGAAAAAATCGTTGAAAGGCCGTAACAGTTTCCTCTGAGGGTTTAATAGGTCCAGCTGTGTACGTAGCAAAAGAATTGAAGCTAAGAAGATTGGCAAAAACCCTCGGAGGAACTCTTCTATAAAATATCATATGATCCGATACTGTCGCACCTGATTCGTTACTGTCGCAAGACCCTCCTGTAAGTCTGGATAGGTTATATGCCCTTAAAGGAATAAATTTCGTAAATATTTTGACATGGATAGATAGAAGGGATATTTTGCAATTGTTATGTGTAATAACATACATAATTTTAGCATTCATATACAACAAAACAGGAGTTTTACTGAACTTGATCCGATACTGTCGAGTCCACTGTACATATCCTGCAGGAACACAACGGTATTTCAACGTTGTGTACCCGGTGTGTAGGCTCCTAGAATGGAAGTGTCATGCATGCAAAGAAATAATTATCCTATAGGCACATAACGTTGATTCAACGTTGAGTGTCCGATGCATGGGATGTCACCTGCAAAGGGTACATATCCAGCAGACACACAACGCTGATTCAATGTTGTAGGTCCGATTTGCAGGCTCCCAGAATCGGGACGTCATGCATACAAAGGGTACCCTGCAGGCACACAAACGTTGAATCAGTGTTCAATCAACGTCGATAGCCCAATGTGTAGGCTTCTGGAAATCCAAGAATGCCAACTGATTGTCAAATCGGGCCACAAGTTTTATGAAAAGTCCTTAGATGATGGTGCGTTGCCCGCGTTGTCTTATGACGTCATCATGTCGTGACACACTTCAAAACAATGGTCAATGCTGTGTTTGTAAACATACTTAGACGATGCCAACGGGAAAGTGAAGCAAGTTTTTTAAAGGAAAATGTAGATGTAGATCTACCAAGCTTTAGATAATTTACAACTACTGGATGACATTTGAATGGCTAAAGGTTCTTGCTCTGCATGGAAGTCATAACACATCGAGGTATTTGGTTCTATTCACGAATTTCCGTGTCCTTCGTATTCTACATCGACCATGATGTCTTTAAAATAGTCGCTTTTCGAAATATCGAGGCCAATTTTAATAGATGGCGGCCATCATATCCAATCGAATCGACGCACGAGGTTAATGGCATGTGATTTATGACGTAGTGTCCCCTATTGTTTGTTTATTTATCCTTTTGCTGATACACAGCTTAATCAGTTACCGTTTACTTATTTGGACTTCTAAGTTGGATTGACAACTTTTAAAAATAAAACAAAAAGAAATAGATGTTGAAGAAAACTTTTTTTGGTCACTCTCTCAGAAGCGGGACTTCGTCAAGGGAGGGCATGTGATCGAGGATGGCTCTCGGCTCAGTGTTACTTTGCATTACAGAAACGGGACAAATCCAATGTAAACAGCCTAAGAGCGCAGCCATATTTGTCCAAAAGTTTTAAGCTGGAAGGTGTTGGGTTGCTCTTTGTGGAAGTAGCTTTTTTTAATGATGCATGTTATCTATAGGCGTGCAGCAGCACGGACGCGCTTCGCGCGTCCGCGCGCGTGAGCTTCGCTCACGCGCGTTGCTTTTGCACGTATTAAACATACTGTCCCTTTCCGCCATTTTTAAAGGGAAACAACTTTTGCGACTTTATTTTTGTTTCCCAGGATAGGGAAGGGAAGTAGTCAGAAAGTAAGATTCTTAAATAGGGTCTACTTTTGAAGGAAAGAATTTGTTCCTAGAGCAGACCCTCCTTAAGAAAGGAAGCAAAAATACAGAATTATTTCTCTTGTAAGTGCACCTGTTGAACTTAAGCACAGATGCAAGTACAATGTATGTTGAAGCTTGTGCCTCTAGGCTTGCTTCTAGCTACGCTACTGTATTCCTCGGGCTACAGAAAGATAATTGAGCCGCGACACGACAAAACCAACAATGTGGTTGTGCACCCAGCGCAGAATCAGATCAGCCTGGATATCCCCCCAGTCTGATCAGACCCTTCCCGAAGCGCTTAGATGGTAGCTAAGGATCTAAGCTACCTCCATGCGGACAGCGAAGACTCTGATCAGACTGGGCGGATGCCCAGGCTGATCTGAGTCTGCGCTGGTCGCACAACCACATTAATGGTTTTCTCATGTCGCGGCTCATATGTATATACATCTTCGAATAGCCCAAGGAATAGTTAGGTTTCGCTCCGGTTTACCAAAGTAATTATGTCAAACGTGGCCAAACAGTGGCTTCATATGCGGTCTAGGCCTATTATATATATGTTAACTGGGTTTCTACCGGTATAAGCAGAAATGCATCGAAAGTAGTTGTCGCTTTTTGGGAATGACATCGAAGATACTAGAAACTGCATAGAACGCGACCTCAACCCAGAAACGGCTTGCAGTAAAATATTGTTGGTCCATCATTTTATTTATTTATTTTTTACTATATATACAGACAGTCCTAATCCTGTTTGGTCTCTGATTTGCACAAGAATTTATAATGTTAAGGCTTCCCATAGCCTAGTGGCTGTAGGGGCAGCGGGGCTTAGAGGCCAACTGTATCTTGGGCACAACATATGAAAGGCGGAGCCCATCTTTCTCCTGTCGCTGCCTTGTCCTTCCCCGATTCGAGAAAGATACCCATTTATTGCTGGTTTGACAGAAAGAGTTTTTCAGTCGGAAGTTGACCCAAGCCGGGATTCGAGCTCACGACCTAATGCACCATAACCGAGAGTCTCTAACCACTCGACCACGGCACCTCTCTTGTCTAACTGGTAAGAAATCCGTCGACAAAATTATGCTATCATGATTGCATATTGAAGAAGCATTTGCTGAAAACCATTACATTACTGAAATACCTGAGTTGCTGGAAGGAGTTATCTTGTGAAAACACCTAAGCTTGATATAAACTCAAACAACAGGCATGGAATTTTAAAATCCTGCCTAACTTTTATGCATACTTTCATAGCAGTATGCATTCATATCGTCATTAGTTATCGTCATTAGTGTGATGAATCGTTTAAATTGGGTAACTGTGATATTTTTGAGACTGTGGTTTAGAGTTGCCAACGTAAAACACCCCTAAATTGGTATCTTATCCCATTTTAAACTGTTGATTAAATCGTTGCCACTTTCACAGCATCTCCGCAAGCCAATGGTACTAAGTCCACTTTCTGGAACAAAGTGGACTTAGTACTCTTGGCTTGCGAAGATATCCTCACAGCTACATGTTACCGTATGTGGTATTTTGCTCAGCTTCTTTTGGCTCCTTAAGTCCCTTTAGACTCTGACTGTATTGTTTTGTTTTGTTTTCACTTTCAAACGAATAGCAAGTTTGATAAGATGGAGTATCTAAAAATTTTAATCACGTATTTTTAATCGATAATTTTTCTCGGTTTTAGTATAATTTCACTTTTGTTCCACATTTCACAAGATTCCATTGGTCAAATAATTCGTATATAAACATTTAGCCAATAATATCATAGGTCAATGAATATTTAATCTTCGTTTTTTCGCCCGTTGTACTGTTGTACTGCACTGCGTGAATACTAGCATTCTATCAGAAATTAATTCAAATTGTTTCTCTTGTTTGTAAATTTACGATGGAAATTTAATGGAAAACAGACGCAGATATTCAAAACTTTCTCTTTTTTTTCAGCGAAGATCTACTTTCAATTTCTACTTTGTAGTTTGTACTTTCTTGGAGATGAACTCAATAATCTTTTAGCTTTCGTTCAGATCCCATTCACTTTTGTAATTTTGTGTATGTAGATATGTATACGATATGTTTTTGAGAATAAAATATGTTTAAACTAATTTCTACTTTCGGTTTAATACACACAAACATTGCATCATGTTGGTAACTGTTTTGGAATCAGGTCAGTTTCAAGATTTTGGATTTCCAAATTGGGCAGCTCAATCTTGAGATAGGTCATTGTCGCTACCCAGTGTCAAAATTATGGTCGCGGGTGCCTACCGATCGACATATGAATTTCGTGAACGTTATTGTCAACTCTTTACCTACAGACATATTACAAAAAACACTTCCATTTAATCTGCGCCGATTATCTTCTTTTTTTATCTTTTTTAAAAATATTTTTCTTGTTTATGATTCAGACAATGGAGAATAAGGCAACATTGTCAAGACGTCAAGTAAATTAACAGTGTCTGCTGTCAGAAATATACCTATTGCTACCTATGTATATGTATGCCTCTCTCTCTCTCTCTCTATCTCTCTCTCCGCCCTCTTTATCATCACCTTCGTCATCATTTCTTAATTTCCTTTTCATATAATGCAAAAGCAACAAAATCATATACAAGAAAACAATGATGCAAAACATCAATACACCAAGAAATTCAGTCACATTTATCTCCTGCGACCTGAGAGTGTGGTCATAATAATATGTTGATATTAGCAAAGGCTGTCTCCAGCTATTTATGTTTTGCTGACTCTCATGTACTATTCTTTTATGTGAGTCATTCTACAGAAGATGCGGAATTCCTGTCCTTCACCTAAATACTTGTATACCTTTTTCCATTTCAAGTATCTTGCCTTTGGTAGTATGTTTTAATTAATGTGACCGAATATCTAACATTTACGATAGTGACATTAGGAGTTACCCGCCCCCCCCCCCCTCCCCCACCCCCCCCCCTTATATTTGCTTGTCCCACTGCAAAATAGTGAAAGTTCAAGTGAACTTCAGTTTGACAAAAAGTGCTAATATAAACAAAACAAATAGAGACATGATGAAAGTCTTTGACAGAAACCTACCAATGACAGAAGCGTCGTATACTCATTGGATTTGATTTGAAGCCGTGTCAAGTTTGTTTTGGTGTGTCCCGCAGTTCGTGTCATACTCTGTTACCGCAGTTGCAGTTGTAGTTTAGACAGTTGTAGTTTAGACAGAGTTACTACCCACGAAAATGACCTTGCACTGGACTTTTGTGAGGTTAGGAGCGCCAATTTTATAAAAAACATTAAATTATTTCATACAAAGTTTGCTTAGTGGTAAATATGAAACAATTATCCAAATTTATTAGTGAGTAAGACAGGTAATCTGTCATCCCTGTTACCCACCTTTCTATAGAAATAAAAAGCTGCAAATAAAACAAAATACAAACACTGAAAAAGTATGATAGACATCAATATTATTGTGTCAACATTTTCAAGTTTTTGCCTCCAGCTGGCAAAATAAATGTGAGTTTGCATACTTTTTGTCATTCCTGTTACTGTCATCCCTGTTAATGTCATCTCTGTTACCCACCAAAAGTAACAGGAATGACACTTTAAATTTAATTTAATATGTAAAATATGAAAGATGTTTGTGTTTGACATTTATAGTTCTTTCAACCAGACTAATTTTAATATGCCGTGTCTATTGCAGAACATTTTAAGCGGCATATAATAGCCTGTTGTCGGCCGCTGTAACAGGGATGACACATATTCACAGAATAAGCAACAGGGATGACATATTCATAGTACACTTTTATCAGGTTGAATCACATTCTACATAAAGAGGCACCTGCTAATGTTTGGGAAGATCTGTTGAATTTTCAGCATTTTATGCAAATATTTGTCTTTGCCTCAAATCAGTGATTATCACCACCTTAAAGGTGAACTGAACAGTCACTCTAAGATTTAAGAGCTCATTTTATCCAAAATATATTCACCAGATTTCTACTTCACTGTTAGTCAGATAACAAGTTACTTTTGGTGTTTTAACATCTTTCAGTTTAGCTGTCATTCTTGTTACTGAATATCATTCACATTGTCATTTATGTTACTGCTGAAAATTATTTTTGTCATTCCTGTTACTAAATGTCATTCCTGTTACCAGTCAACATTTGCTCAATATATGAATTAATCCAATGTTCTGCTGTTGCATTAATTTACCAGTTTGAAAGTCGATGCCTGCAGCTACCTTTTGCAGAAAATGAAGATACTCGTCCTACAATTTCTCAAAATAGATTTGATGGCATTTGTCTTAAAACGTTTTGTTTCAGTAAAATAATAAGTTATTGATTATATTATTAGTAACAAATAATTTTTCCTCTTAACAAGTTTGTAAACTTGGAGGTCTAAACTGGAACTTTTTAATACGAAAGAAGAAAATAGCTACGATAATTATTTCATTTAGGAAATAAGGTTTCTTGTTGTGGTAACAGGAATGACATTTTAAACCAGGGCAGCGATCAAAATATGCCAACATGTATTATTATGCAAATTCTCTTGTCTAAATTAATGGTTTATTGTTGTTAAATATTCAGAGTTGAGATTAAAATAAAACAAATCAAAATCAGTTGTGTTATTTTTTGCAAAACAAAAAAGCCCAAATTCCTTCACTTTTGTAGAATGACTCATGTATACATTTCATGAACCAGTGGGCAGGTTCTTACCAAACGTGCAGGGAAACATATGATTATGATGCATTTTTAGAGCTAATCAGTTTTTTGTCTTTCAACTAACGGTTTAGTATATACGGCACATCAGATCCCACCCTATTTGACACTACGATGGGTTCTAATATCGGCCTATCTATCTGACGGAAACAAACATGAATGTTATGCTATTATTCCGTGCCCGAAACTCAACGAAGATTACAAAAAACTGAAAATCAAAGGGTATTTAGGTCTGAATGTATTTCAATACGACACGAAGAGTCAGCAGTTACATGTTCGAATTTTTTCACACATTATTAGGCTGAGCAGATAGAATAAAAAGTACCATGTGTCCAAAGTTTTGTTAAAATTATGAAACTTAGTCTACTTTTTTAAGGTTGAGCAATTCACTTACACATCTGTCTTGGTCACAGTTATGTAGTTTTTACTGTATGTATGATATAGGTATACCTGCCTATCCTATATTTAATGAATGCATCCGGTATACATGAACCGTGTACATGGTCGAAAATTTGAAAATAGGCTACTGTTTTCGTTCGGTCTACCTTACAGTTTGAGAAAGAGTTGAAAAAATGATTGCTAGCATGCTCTTCGTAATGTATTTAAGTAATTTTAGATCTAAATACATTTTCGATACCGATGTTATTTTCATTTATTTATTTTTTGTGTGCAGAAAATTACCCTTTCACCTTTCGTCATAAAAGCACATGTTGCTCTTTTGTATTCTAAACTATAGAGAACAACATAAATAATAAGTTTGCTAATTTTCAGGGAGATAGATTAAATTTTTACTCTGTTATACAGATTTTTGTATTTACCCAATGAATCGTGCGATTTTAACTCTCAGTTCTTCATTTGCTAATCGTATATATATTGTATATGAATAAATAGTGTACGTGTTTAATCCCTTTTCATGCATATGTGAATATTTCCTACATTTCTCTAAAATTAAACATAATATCTCCCCGAAAGTTAGCAGTCTTCCTTTTTTGTTGTTGTTCTCTACAGTTTATAATATACTGAACAAAGAAAGAAACGTTACATAGTTTTGTTCATGAATTTTAAACTAAAGAACTATAAATTTTAATATCGTTAAGTTATATTCTCATAAGCCAGATGTTGGACAACCTTATGAAGTAATCAGTTTTCGATTTGCATCAGTTGTCACAGAATTATTCTACTTTGACTACAAACGCCACAGACAATGTGAAACGCTTAATGCGCATGCGCAAGTGCTTAAATTTCTACCCTTTTGGATTTGCCTTGTAACCGTCATTAAGAAACCCTATGAATCTTAAGACATTTAACAAGCAGTTCCAAGAAATAAAATGTTAAAGATTTTGTGTCTTTGAAATTGTCTCCCTTGAAATTAAATGTATAGCAAATCAGTTTCTTCGAATAACCAGTACGTTTCAATATAATTTTCAAGTTTGATTCATGAATGTTATTCCAGCTTCTCCAGACAGTGGTTCATGATGAAAAAGTTCGACCAAACTGGCTAATTGTCCGTGGTATATTACCTTGCATTGTCTATAGGATTTTCGGTGTAAAGCATGAAAGTCAAGTGTCCTAAAAAGCGATATTCCAAGCCTTGCGCTTCACTGGTCAACCCTTTGGAAGCGGGGATAAGACCGTTTTCGTAGCAACTAGTGCCTGATCAACGTCACAGAAGTGACCTGCTCACATAAACTGACAACTTGAATGAAATACGGGTCTTCAAAAAGCACCTCGAAAAAGCACTTCCAAATTCTGACCCCTCATTGAATCAAACTGATCTGGAGACATTAATCTCGCAGTTTTTGTTGTGATACTCATTTTCTGAACATCGAATACCTTTTGTCAGTAAGCCATAAAATGAAATTTAGCAGAATCTTAATTCAGCTCAAAGAAAATGTGCATTGAAGTAAATGTAACGTTTTTTTTTTTTTTTTGTTCAGTATATAAAAAAGTGTAACATGTTGATTAAAAAGCGTTTTTATAAAAAATGATCAAAGGGTTATTTGCAGCGCGAAAATCTAAGGAAAAATGACATTATTATTGAAAAATGCACTTAGTTCTGAAGGTACATCAACAAACTGAGAAGAACGTCCCAGCAAATACTTGTTCTAACTGTTCTCTTTCTCAATTTGTAACGTAGAAAAGATAAAAAAAAATGTTCCGCCATATATAAGGTACATGGGTACTGGATGCATCCATTAAACATATAGCAGGCAGGTATATCTATATCATACATACAGTGTAAATCAACATATTTGTGGCCAAGACAGGTGTTTAAGTGACATTATTCAACTTTGAAACAGTAGACTCCTTTGTGTCTCTTTATAATTTTGTCAAAATTTGGACACAAGCTACTTCTATGTTTCATCTGCTTAATCTGATAATTTGTGAAAGAGCTGGAACATACAACTGCTAGATCGGTCTTCTAAATGTACAGAGGTATCTTCAAACCTAAACGCATTTCCAATAACATTTTATTATTACTATTGTTATTATTTTAGATTTGTGCAGCAAATTACCCTTTGATTTTTCCTTATATAGACCCTTTTTAACATCAACAAATTAGGCATTTTGGGATTCAAAATTGTGAAAAACAAAAGTTAGACAATAAACAAATAAATAAATAAATAAATAAAGACGATATCTACCAAGTTTTGGAAAGATACATGTATGTTGTGTTTTCTATGGAACCACGGAAGGGACACGTGCAATTTTTTTATTAACTCGTGGCCACGACTTATTAAGCCGTTCCCACGACTTACTAAGTCGTGGCCACGACTTATTATGTCGTTCCCACGACTAACTAAGTCGTGGTAACGAGTTATTATGTCGTTCCCACGACTTACTAAGTCGTGGCCACGACTTGTTATGTCGTTCCCACGACTTACTAAGTCGTGGTAACGAGTTATTATGTCGTTCCCACGACTTACTAAGTCGTGACCACGAGTTAATACTGCCCTCCTATTGGCCAAATTAACTCGTGGCCACGAGTTAATAAATCGCTCTGATTGGATCAGTCGGGTCTGGTGTACTGTTGATAAAATCCTTTACCATGTTTTCAGATTAATCTGAATATATGGTGTAACTAAAAACAGAGATACCAGAGTACTTGCATATTATGCGGACTTGAAAGTGATGCGGACCTGGGTTCCGTCAGTTTCACTCTACTAATATTATCTAGCGGAAACACGTGTATAAATAAGGACGGATTTTTAGGATATTTATTATACTCCTGAGCAACAGATGTTGCGAATATCCATTAGAACTCCGTCAACAAGGCAGCTCTAGTGAGGGATCACGACATGTTTTTTCCCCTGAGAATTAAGAAACATTATCCCAAAAGTGTCCCCAACTATCCAACATATTTGGACCCCTGCTTCAGCAACTGAATATTGGAATGATATTAAAGCCATAATTTCTACAAAGTACACTTTAAAAAAATTCCGTAGATTTTACGGTAGAATACTTGGCAACCAGCTGCCAGTCCTTTTCCCGTTATTTTTACGGGCGCCCGTAAACATTGACGGAATCATCACGCAGAATGGGGCAGAATAAGAGAGGTTTTGGTTTGGTCATATAGCCCTTCAACACTATAACGGTCAGTTAATATAACTGTACCATATCGAGACTTCAAACAAATTTTCTACAGGCAGACGCCCGTAAAAATAACGGAAAATTGTCTGGCAGCTGGTTGCCAACTTGCCAGGTATTCTACCGTAAAATCTACGGAAATGTTTCGCAGTGTAAAAAGACAGTCACTGATGGATGGATGGCTTGCTGGATGGATGACTTGCAATTTTACGTCCTTTTCAACAGTATTTCAGTCAGATCAGGACGATGGGCGGGTGATGATGAATGGCTGTATGCAACAGAAACCCGTTTACAACTTTACGGTAGGAAAGATTCTCGCCTCAATCAGGGCTCGAATCCGGATCTGCTAGATCAATAGGCCAGCACTTAACTCACTGAGCTACCGGAGCTCCTATAGGCAATGATCAGAAATTGATGAAGTCAAAGTATTCTTGACAGCCCATACAGTTTTAAACTTGACACACTCAAATGGCAGTAACCATGCTGCTACCTCCACCCTCGCCACATATTCATGATCCGAAAATTCGTGAATGTGCTTAATATTTCCAAAATCTAGGAATGTTATTCAACCTTAATTATTTTGCATATACTTTTGATGCAGTTTATGAGTCATCCACAATATTCGACATATAATCCTTTTCCGTTAGTTGCTCTCCTAAATCACCCCATTTACAAAACTTGAAATCTGACCAAACTATGCTTAAATTGATATGAAATTTACAGTCTTGACAAGTAGTTGCATTAACATAAAACGCTTGCTTTCTTGTCGGATTTTTTGCAACATTAATTATTTAGCCGTGTGCTGAGCTATACATGCATGTGCTAAAAGGGGAGCTCCGGAAGCTCGGCGGGTTAAGCGCTAGCCTGCTGATCTAGCTGTCCCGGGCTCGAGACCCGCTGTAGGCGGGGTTCCATTGCACACAGTCTTTTGTTATCAATCTGTCAATCTCACAGACGGTGAGACAAAGAACGGACGGACAAAACAAAAAGTAACTTTTGAAATAGATAGACAGCGACAGAAAGAAAATACTTCTATAGAGAAATCATTAAAGTTTAAAACGGGTAGATTTGGTTGTAGCTTGTTTCTAATCTGAAACTCGCTCTGGACAGCAACCCCATTTATGGATCAGTCCGAAGCGATGAGATTGTATCGGTTGCCTTTTATGAATAAAACCGGTTTAACCATGCCAAGTCTGTTTAAGTCGGATATTGACAAGTTGCAGAGCTATGAATAATGACTGGTGGTGGTGAAATGAAATACTGATGATAATAGCCACAAGTATCAGCTTTTACAAAAAAAAGCGTTGGTCTAGCTTAGCACAAAATAACTTGGGTAGTCATTAGATTGGCACCTTGGTCAAATCGCGCCTCTACCAAACCCAAGTCATTCTTCATCTCGGTCTTATCGCATATTCTCGGTTTTAATCTAGTAGATCTCTTGTTGGCATTTCTAAGCTCATGTTGGCATGTAATTACCCTAATTCAATTAACTGGCATGTTTGGTCACCTCAGAAATCTAAGGCATTTATTGATACTACTAGACCGTCTCCATGTCGATCCTTTTCTGGCACTTGCGGACCTGATCAAACCTGCGCAAATTATCATTGATAACCAGTCAATAGAAAATAACATTCAACCATTCATGACCTTTTTGGCTTGCCGCTTCGGCGGCGGGCCATATATTCAGACAGGTTATGACTTCCTGTCATGCGCACTCCAGCGGAAGACGCTGATTTGTTCCCAGCTTCGAGAATGGTTCATAATTGCAAGTGAAGAACCACTGGCACTTGACCAACAGTATCACTAAGAAAAAATATTTCCTTGCTAAAAAATATAAATAAGTCTTATACTTTTTTTTAGCAAGGAAACATTTTTTTCTTAGAAACGCTGTTAAACATACATACACAGTATTGGTCAAGTGCCTGTGTGAAGAACCAATATATGGAGAGCGTCTACGGGGCGCAACTTCGTTTGACTGTTTCTTTTACCTAAGCACCGAACGGTCAGAGTAAATATCACTAAGAACTACTAAGAGGCACCAAGAACTACTAAGAGGCACTAAGAACTACTAAGAGGTACTAAGAGCTACTAAGAGGCACTAAGAACTACTAAGAGCTACTAAGAGGCACTAAGAACTACTAAGAGGCACTAAGAGCTACTAAGAGGCACTAAGAACTACTAAGAGGTACTAAGAGCTACTAAGAGGCACTAAGAACTACTAAGAGGCACTAAGAGCTACTAACAGGCACTAAGAACTAGTAAGAGGCACACACACACACACACACACACACACACACACACACACACACACACACATCTTGGGGCATCCCAGCTCCACTGGGACATCCCAGCTCCACCAGTTATCCACAGCCCCACCGGTACGTGGTGATCTGGATCCCGGCGTAATTTTATGTATCAACCACAAAGCACCACTTTCATGTGCTTTAATTTTCCAAGATGAACGAAGAATGTAATGGTGCAAATATTGATATGAACTTTAAACTTAACATAAAAGGGATTTTGGCACACATATATAATTTGTCTGATTTAGTAACTCTGTTTTGTAAAATGTGGTGATTGGGAAAGATTCTGACTTGATCATATGTAGCGAACCCGCGAAGGAGAAGCCACTGATCAGAATACGCATATGAGCATGCTGATTTGAGCTTCCCTATTCGCACACTTTTTCTTTTTCCCTTTACACACGTAAGCGTACTTGTACCAGGGATCTCGGGGACGTCCCTGGACGCGAAAATTCCGACCCGGACGCCAATAATTGCCTTCCGAGGATTCCCGCGGACGCGATATTTTTGCGGCTGTACTCCTTTTAAATCTCCTGAAATGTCAGTTTTCACAAGTTGTGGAGAAGACACACGTCGCTGACACCTTTGACAGAACTATAGAGGAGCCATTTATCTGAACCGAAAATCAATAAAATCGTCGTAAATGCTACCTGTTATTTACCTGGGATTTCACACCTTCTTAATCCCCACTACCGTAGCAGGGCACGTGTCAGTAAACTTTCTTAATCGCTAATACCGGCGATCTTTTGATCAATATAAACAAATTGGGGCAACACGGTATCTTTGTCTTAGATCTACCGCCTCGCATGTCTGGTCAGTTTACATCTTTAGATACCGCATGGCATTAATTGACAGAAGGTGGGACTTTAACAGTGGCTGTGTCAGCAAATTAAATTTACAATATATTACTCGCCAATTGGATGAGTGCCCGAGAGGGGCAACTGCCGTCTCATAAAAGAGAATCTTTTACGAGAAAATTTTGATTTTCAGGTAGATCTAGCCTGCCGAAGTATGAGCCTTTTCTAAGGCACGTTTTCTATTTCCAGACTGTTTGTAGTACGCTCGTGCGCTGTGCTTGATGGGCGTTACACGTGTATATTTAATCAGATTTTTTTTTTAAACTTGGAAAATGCAATCGGTAATAAGCGGCCGTCAGAGGTAATTACACTATATTTTAAGCAAGGCCAGTTGTTGCAATTCCCAGACCGGTGACTTTTTATATCTTCGGTTCGTGCACTTTAAAATTCTTTCCCGCCGTTTTTAGTCTGTTTCCCGCCATATGTCGCGCACCACGTGCTGAATGAGTACCAGTGCAGATCTATAAATAACGATTTGGGAAATCCGCAAGTTCTAAACAGACATTTCAACACGCGGTATAGGAACTCTTATTGACACAGATAGGCGCTGATATTCGCAGTTAATGTATAATTCAATAAACAAAGGAAGATTTAATGACAGGTACCCATTCATTCAAGTGTAAATCAAACTCGATTTGGACATAAACAATCAGTCTGTGTCTCAAATTAAGAAAGGCAAAATAGATCTACATGTAAACGGATTTCTGCGTTTGATGTCAGCGGGTGGGGTAAGGTGCGCCGACGTGGGGGGGGGGGGGGGGGGGGGGGGTCAGCGGTTGGGATAAGGTGCGCCGACGTGGGGGGGATGAGGGGAGATGGTTGAGATAAGTTGTAATTATTACTGAAAGCAATGTTGCAGTGGACTGGACATCACTGAATAGTACTGAACTGTAGCTATTAGATGTTACACTTCTGCTGAAGGGAAAAGTAAATTAATACCTTTAGCTTTAAATGGAAGATTTACCAAATAATTGTCAATGTCATATCTTTTTACATTTCTATAACATAATATTTGATGTCCAATCACAAAAGCATTGCCCTTCGGCCGTCCAGCACCGAAACATAACGACACGCCACAATCTGGCACACCAAAAACTTCGTTTGACTGTTTCTTTTACCTAAGCACCGAAACATAACGACACGCCACAATCTGGCACACCAAATAATCGAACATGTCTAGCGTCTTTTGCCTTACTGAAAACATGAGTTATTATTATTATTTTATTTATTTATCGGTGTTTGAATATTTCTTGATTGTCCACTGTCCACTGTCAAATAAGGTCAAATAACGACATGCGCAATTCGCGGGCATTATGTAAAATATGGACTGGACTTGGACTCTGGACTTTGGACTTTGGACTTCGGGCTGTTTAAAACCTGGATTTCAGACTTTTTAAAACCTGCACTTTGGACTCTGGAGTTTGTAGACTTGGACTGAAATATTTCAACAATAGTTGTTATGCCTGTACAAACAGTGTAGAGTGTATATCCAAATTAGACTACTGGTTGGAACAGTCTGATCAGGGTCTGTGCCAACAGCCTTATTTAAAAGCATTTACTGGTTTTACAGACAAGGTGTTTGATCGTATTTACTAGGTACTATTTTTTTTTTTTTCATAAGCGTACATTGAAATTCAGTTTCTTATTTTTTCATAAACATACAATGTTATTCAGTTTAATGTACGTGTCTTATTGAAAAAAATTCAGTTCAGGAAACACAACATGTGTGGGAAAATATCAATATCTTACAGTTGCCATCAAATCATCCTTTTCTAGGCCTATGCAATTTTAACAGTTACCTTCCTTTTTGAATAAAAGTTGCTAAAATTTAGAGGGTCAAGGCAGCGTAGCGCAATCGGTAGCGCGTTTTGACTCAAGAGCCAGAGGTCCCGGGTTCGATACTCGGTCCGGCCACATACTTTCGTTTTTCCTTTCGCTGATTCTAGAAGGGCAGTTGTCAGTAACTGGCGAAAGTATGTGCACTTAGTACTGGTTTACCGCTAAGGAGGTCTAAGCCTGCCCAGGAATAGTGTGGTTTGGGTAACAGACCGTCCCGACATGATCATAGCTGTTAATCGTGGACAATAAAACAACAACAAAATAATAACTAGTAAAATATAGACGACTTCTTTTTTCTTTTGCATTAAATCCCTATATAATGACAAAATATGTGATGACCAAGGACAACACGCTAGATTCTGAAAACAAACATCCTGTGGAAGCAACAAAAATACATTGACTTGTAATCATTACCAATTACCAGTTATACTCTATACCGCAGACTTGCTGGGCCGCATAGTGCAGTCGGTGGTGCGTCTAACTAAATACAGAGGTCCCGGGTTCGATATTCAGTCCGGCCATTTACTCTCGTTTCCACTTCCGCTGAGTCAAGAAGGGCAGCTGTCAGTTACTGGCGAAAGTTAGTGCACTTAGTGATAGTTGAGCGCTTAGGATGGCTAAGACTTCCCAAGAATATTGTAGTTAAATTAACTGACCGTCCTTGTAGCTGTTTACCGTGCACGTAAAACCACAGGCACCTGGCGCGTTGTTTGGATTGAAAACATTAAAATTTATGTTAATATTCTAAATATGAGAGAAAAAAAAATTATTCGAAAAAAAAATCTGGTAGATGTAAATATTGACAAGGTACATAACACCCAGCCCCCCAATTATTGGGTCTGTCTGTTCAGCTGGCCGAACCCAAAGAACTGGGTGTGCCAAGAAGGACTATGCCATATGTACATCAACATCAGATAGCCCTTCAGTGATTTAAATAACTCACAGCATCTAAAACATGCTCAAAGTTTATTTACGCTTCAAAACACACCAATTAACAGTTCTGAGCAGAGAAATTACATTCTTTCTTGTTGACTCGACTTTTTGTTTACTAGCGCTTCCATCTTACACAACGCGTGTAGATGCGTCGTGTATTGGTAATCAACACGGAAGCGCTAGTAAACAAAAAGTCGAGTCAACAAGAAAGAATGTAATTTCTGCTGCTCAGAACTGTTAATTGTGGAGAATTCTCATGGTAGGTAATAGAATTAGTTAAAGTTCGATTAGGAATGGTGACATTTATGGACTTTTTACGGATTTAGATAAGAATTAGAGGGAAAGGCGAAAGTTTATTTACTTTCGGTATGCCAGAGAGTTGTCTTACTTGTACACATTCGGTGTGTTTTGAAGCGTAAATAAACTTTGAGCATGTTTTAGATGCTATGAGTTATTTAAATCACTGAAGGGCTATCTGATGTTGATGTACATATGGCATAGTCCTTCTTGGCATACCCAGTTCTTTGGGTTCGGCCAGCTGAACAGACAGACCCAATAATTGGGGGGCTGGGTGTTATGTACCTTGTCAATATTTACATCTACCAGATTTTTTTTTTGAATAATTTTTTTCTCTCTCATATTTAGAATATTAACCTAAATTCTAACGTTTTCGATCCAAACAACGCGCCAGGTGCCTGTGCGTAAAACAATAGCACAAGAACAACATACCACAGGCTTACATGTAACCAGTACTTATAACTGAACTCAGTGATGACAATATGCTAAAAAGAATAAGCTGAATATTTGCAGACGATCTATGGCAACTGTTTGGGAAGGAACTATCATTTTCATTATAACCTCCTCTCAGTGGTAGTCAGCTTTTCTTCAACAGTAACAATGAGACAAACAGTCATTAAAGTTGTTTCCCCTTTTAATAATAGCCATTGTTGCGGACGGTAAGATTATTTTCCTACCAATCTGTCACAAATGAGGCTAGTAGGACGAACTACTTCCACTATTTCCTTCTCATATCAGCAGTCATGAACCATATCTCTTCTTATGTGTAAGGGACTTGTAAAAGAACTTTTCCAATGTAAGATGTATTTTTTCAACATCAAGACTTGACGATCTAATAATGAACATAACTTTGTCCTAACCGAACGGCTTAGGGAATATAGCAATCAAATTCCCGTCCATCTGTCTCCGTCCGTATGTTAGTACGCCCATTAACATTTTGTTGTCCACTCTGTAACTTTAGTACCCTTTGGACTATTTTCATTACACTTCACCAGTTATGTGTAGTCAATTTGCTCCAAAGTACAAACACAGTTCTGCTTAGTTCACAAAAAACAGGACGAAACTCCCAGTAAATCTTCTAATGTCCTAAAATTTCTTATATAACAATACATAACAGAATACGAAAATCCTTATTTCTAAATGCTTTTATGAAATATTTTTCAATAGCAGTAATACAAAAATTGACCTTTTTACTGAAGGTTATCATATGGTTGTCAGAACAACCAGAATGTAGCGTAACCTCATTGTTACTACAGTTGTGGACGTTTTTAAATGAAGAAAGTGTCTCCAAGTAAGATACCATCTCCCAAGACCACAAACCACCACAAACATTGAACTACATGAGCGCTAACTTGGCAAGCCTTTCCTTTTAAAAGGAAACTTTATCTAAAATGCTTTCGGAGCAAATTCAATTACTAAGATTTCTACGCCCATGGGCCTAGACAATAGAATATATCATTTCGATTTAAGACAGAAACTGTTGGAATATTCGCACATGTGAAGCTGCGATGTAAGTTTGTACTGACAGACAGATGCTTTAGACCGTATCTGTCCCAAGTATTCCAACAACGCAATCCTTCAGCAGTAGAGTCTTAAACATAAACCAATATTTTAAGCAAAGTGTTAAAACTAGGGTCGACGCTAGGGTCGACATAATTGTTAATGGACAGTTTTACAAAGTCAGCAGATCATAAAATACAGGTCAAGGGTAAAAATAAGAGCTACAGCCCTCAAGAACATTCTAAGAAGAAGCTTTATGCCAGGTTTGATGATTGTAGGTATTATAGTTTGCGAGAAATGGACTTAACACTAAGATGACGCTAGGGTCGACGTAATTGTTGACGGACGGAATGACTGACGGACGGACGGACGGAAAAGTGAACTCCTATATCGCACCTTGCTAAAGCAGGTGCGACAAAAATGATCGCAGGTATTGCATGCATCGACCCGACATGTCCGCATAGACCAGCTGATTAAGGCCACAACTTGCCAAAATATTGATGTCGGAGTAACCGGGGTAGCTACGCCATAAAAACTGGCAGAGCACAACAGCCAAGCACTGTTGCAGAACTGATCAGACAGCTCCGGAAGAGCATTCTGATCAGAATCTATGATGCTAGCCTAGATTGTAGCGTCCTATTATCATGCGACACAATGAAAGATTTTTAAAATTTCTTTCAGCGTGGCACAGTCTACCGGCAGATATTGCAGATTATTGACTCCTTGATAGAGCTGCTCGGTCAGTCTCTGCAATGTCAGCTCAGGCATCAGTGTCCAAATATTCGAGGTAAATACTTAACGCTGTACGACAATTGTCAAACATCAGATCACTTTACCCGGGAGCCGCTCAACAAGGGCGAAAGGTCAGTTTGCATAAACCGTCTGAGAACCCAAGACAGTCCCGTTGACATAATAATAATACTTGTAGCAGTAGTAAAATATCGCAGATGGCAACCTTGCCACTTATTTAGGACAAAGACACCACAGAAATTTAGTGAAACTTCATGATGGAGTCAGTCGACAAACACTGGAGACCCCGATCATACTGCTCCCGGAGAAGAGCAGCATGACGAGGATGTGCACTGCCTGCTCAGCTATTAGCGTGAGCTGATGCAAAGTCAGCACAATCAAAAAAAAAAAAAAATCAAGAGCAAGGCTCAGCCAGTTAGCCATCACTGCAGAGTCCGATCAGACTGCTCCACTTGGCCAGTCCAGCTAGGGATCCACAGATTAGCGCCTTAACAGCGACATACGAAGTCTGGTAAGGGATTTTATCAATATTAAAACAAGGCCAATCAGAGCGCTTTGTTAACTCGTGGCCTCGAGTTAATTTGACCAATTGGAGGGCTGTATTAACTCGTGGTAACGACTTAATAAGTCGAGGGAACGACTTAGTAAGTCGAGGGAACGACATAATAAGTCGTGGTAACGACATAATTAGTCGAGGAAACGACATAATAACTCGTGGTAACGACATAATAAGTCGAGGGAACGAGATAGTATGTCGTGGTAACGAAATGCTAAGTCGAGGGAACGACATAATAAGTCGTGGCTACGACTTAATAAGTCGTGGCCACGACTTAGAAAAATATTGCACATGTTCCTTCCGGGGTTCCGTAGTTTTCAGCATTTTATTCAGATTATTGTATTCACCACCCCACCTTAACTTCGTATGCTCTTTGTGTGCATATATAACTAGATATAATAAAGCTTAAAGTGTGAATCTATTTAAAATGAGGCATTTGAAAAACATCATTATGGTACCCGACCTTACCGGCGATCAGTGTATCTGAATAATAATTTTCAATAAACAGGGAACCATACTCATGTGACTGAACTTGATAGCCACTTAAAGATAACGTCAAGGCTTTTTACTTCCTTCTTACTGAGTTTTGCTACAGACATTAATATATGCTGTCAAAAACTATTAAAGCGGACAGAATATTTGTTAAAGGTAAGAGTGTTAACATATTTCAGTAATAGAATAATAACTTTCCGCCATTCCATATTACAAGGAAGAATTGTATTATTTCTGATCATGTCTATATGACACGCGTCATGCAAATTCTTTCCAGCATGTGCAGTTAGTAGACTCGTAAGTGTATATCGGTCGGCCATATTCAAATATACAAATACACAGGCGCAGATAAAAATTGTGTCAAGTAAGGTGATGGGATACAAGCCCATATGAGCCGCGACAAGGCAAAACCAACAAAGTGGCTGTGCGCTCAGCGCAGACTCACATCAGCCTGGGCATCCGCCCAGTCTAATCAGACTCTTCGCTAACACTTAAAGGATAGCTAAGGAACTCAGCTACCTCTTAGCGGACAGCAAAGACTCTGATCAGACTGGGCGGCTGGCCAGGCTGATCTGAGTCTGCGCTGGGCGCACAACCACTTTGTTGGTTTTCTCGTGACGCGGCTCATATTTTTTGCCATTTTACGGTAGGGAATAGCCTTTTAGCCTTCTGTTTACTATCCAGTCGAAGCCCTTCTGATATGATTTATTTTCTTTTAGGAAAGACTTAATTTGCTTTTAGAACAGTATTTTGTTTTCTTTAAGACTTGACTTCGATTTTAAAACAAATGACATGAGTAGTGTACCTATTTACGTTTAACGAGGAATTAATTGCATACCGACATGACAATGTGAAAAAAAAAGCAAAAAAAAAACAAAACAGAAAATTCTCTTGCAGGTTTTTAAAACATGATTGATGCATGTCATAAAACTGGCCCAAGTATACGTCCTGACTCATACACTAGCCTGCGCATCCACATCCGCGCTGTCTGATCAGAGTATTCCCTCTCCGCATAAACAAATTATAAATCCTGGGGAATCAAACAAATGAAAAGTAAAGACTCTGCTCAGTTTGCACAGATACCCAAGCTGATTTGAATATTCACGGTGCGTACATGAAGCACATAACTTAATGTTTTAAGCACCAGTGACGAAATTAGCAGAATTTGCAAACAGCATAGATCTTGATGAGGCGGCTCATATTGAGCCGCCTCATCTAGATCTACACTGTTTGCCCTCTAGTCTTTGAATTCTCAAAAACAAATGTCTAGGACAAGGCATTTTTGAATTTTCGCAGACGTAAATGTTGTCGTCTGCGTTTTGGTGCTTATTACAAAAGAGTTACGTTTCTTTCACGCGACGCAAGTCATTGTGCAAGACCACTCACGTCCTATAGCACTTAGTTTGACAGTGTTGCATTTTCAGACTATAGCACGTCGAATTTTTCAGACTTGTGCACGTCTAATTTTTTAGACTTGTGCACGTCCAGTTTTTTAGACTTGTGCACGTCTAAATTTTCAGACTTGTGCACGACTTGAGCACGCAATTCCATTCCCAGCTGAAAATAAAATACTCACGTTTCGGCAAATGACTACCAAATGTATTGACTCATTTGTATGTAAAGTAATAATTAGCCAAAACATCAGCTTTGTAAAAGAACACAGTGCGTAAATTTACTGGTACGGACCGGAACGGACTTAAATACCGGAACGGATCCATTTTCGGTTGATTTTTGTAATATTTACATTAAATACCAACTTATTTTATATTCAACGTATTCTGTATGCGCTCTTGCATAAAATAAAGTTACTCAAAGGAAATATTAATCGGAGTGCCCTTTGAGGTTTTTGCTCTCGGTAGGCCTGGAATTGATAGATAGGCATATATATATGTTTCAGCTTAATTTCTCAATATCTTATACTCTAACCTATTTATCCTTCTTCCAAAACTTGGAAAATATGAAAACTCAAAATTCACGATTTTGTTTTTGTTTCATAGTATCATGACCAATTAGGCCTGCTCTGGTAAATTTACGCACTCATAAAAGCCCAAACCAACATTTTGGGGATGTCACTTTTGGGGTTGTCACTTATAGGAGTCAGCTTCTTCAAAGCAAATAGGTGCATCAATATGCTTTGCATTTACACATAATTCATAGCACTGTTATATATGTTGGTCTACTATTTGCAAAAGTTGGAATTTCTAATTTCCAGGTCGGAATGGAATCGTGCTTTTGTTGGGCTTTGAAAGAAAAATAAAATAATAAAAAAAAAAAAGCATATTTTATCTGCGAACATTTCCTGGAAGTAAACATATGTTCAATATATTTGAGCCGCGACACGACAAAACCAACAAAGTGGTTGTGCTCCAGCGCAGTTTCAGATCAACCTGGGCATCCGCCCAGTCTGATCAGAGTCTTCGCTGTCCGCGTGGAGGCAGCTTAGACCCTCAGCTACCCTTTAAGCTGTTCACAAAGAGCCTGATCAGACTTTGTGGATGCCCAGGTTGATCTGAGTCTGCGCTGGGCGCACAACCACATTGTTGGTTTTCTCGCGTCGCGGCTCATTTATATTTTGTTTCGCTTCAAACAATGGCGCATTTGTATTTGGAACGTTATTCTATTTTTTTGTACAGGATGGCTGAGAATCATGGTACCAGCGACGAATACTATGATCCCTACTGTGATCTCTGCTTTAAATCGAAGGGTCTAAATGTCAAAGCCCGGGGATATTGCCAGGAGTGTTTCCAGTTTTTGTGCACTGATTGTAATATCTTCCATGAAAATCTACAGGGAACAAGGGGTCATACTGTACTCCGAGGAGATGATATGCCACAGTCTCAGGCAGAAAAACCACCAAGATTCGAGGATTGTGAAGCCCACCCAAAGCATGTCAAGGATCAGTTTTGTTTCCAGCATCAGATTTTACTATGTTCTTCCTGCTCCTCAGCAAATCACAAGGGTTGTTCGGTCTCCAGCGTCGCTGATGCTTGCAAGAATATCCAACCATCCGAAATGGATACTTTGTATGATAACCTTAACGATTTGCGGAAAGGTTTTCAAAAACTCAGCTCCTCCGTTGACGACAATATGAAATCACTGACACAAGAGAAAGAACGGTTGCTTGATGAAGCGCAAACATGGTATCAGAATATTATTTCAAAAGCTGATAAACTTCTTCGGGAGGTGAAACAGGAGATAGATTCAAAATACAAAAAGTACTTATCTGTCCTTAAAGCAAACCAGAAACGAATCAGTAATGCAATTTCCAGTCTTGACACGTCATTAAACGACATCGCACAGGAGAAGGGTAAATGTATAGATATCAAAGTATTTCTCAGGGTACATGATTCCTGTAGAAATAAAGATCTGCAGAAGAACGACATAGAAGATTTGAACAGGAGGCTATGTAATGTTTCATTATCATTTTCGCCAAGCGATATCATGCAAGATTTTCTCACTTCTACGAGCACAATGGGAAGTGTATCTGCTAAAGAGTCTCCATTAAACCTATCCATATGTATCCCAGACATACGGTTTCCTGCTTCTCCCCCTCTTTCTCCGTCTGTGAAACTACCACTGAGCAGTAAACAAACTGAAACATCAGGTGCAGCCAAGACAGCAGCAAGACCCGGACAAATAGCTGTGGCACAACCGCAAAAACTCGGAACATATCAGATCGATAAGAAATGTCGGGACCATAACTGTAAGATTACTGGTATAGCTGTAACAAATAACGGCAGGATACTTTTAGCAGACTATAATCATCGGAAAGTGAAGTTATTCACAAGAGAGATGAAATTTCTGTTCTCTCTGTCACTGTCCACTATGGTTTGGGACGTGGAGTTGACAGGCGATCAGGAGACGGTTGTAAGTACTTATGATCCAAAATTAGTCTTTCTTCACATTTCGGACAACAAGCTAGCTGTCAAACGTAAAGTCCAACTTTCCTTTACTATATATGGTATAACACGTTACAAAGATTATTTGGTCGCTACCTGTCCTCACACTGTACCACCAACTGTAAAATTGATAGACACAACTGGAAAAGTTATCTGGTCCCTATCCACTGGCGATACTGGGCTGTCATTGTTTAAGCTACCCTGGTATGTGAGCAGCTTTGATGATGCCAAGTCTTCTTCTGTTATTGTTACTGACAACGATAACCACACGTTGACGTTGTTGAATGGTGACACTGGAGCGGTTATCACAATACGCCAGTTGGAGAAGGATAAAGTTCCTAGAGGCGTTACCACTGACAGTGCTGGTAACGTCTATGTCTGTTACGGGGTGACAGATGAGGTAGCTGTACTGTCAGGAGACTTGTCTAAGGAGAAGATTCTATTGTCAGGTGTGCAGGGTTTGAGACGGTACCCACAAGCAATAGCTTTTGATGAAAAGTCTAAGCAGCTGTTGATATCTTACTTCTACAAAAACTCTATTGATATTTATCAGTTTTGACAAGCAAACATTTTGCTACAGCAAATCTTATCTCACCGAGATAGTGCCGTATTTCTTCGGGTATAGGACGGATGTTTATTCCTTCTAAAACAATTCCAAAAGTCTAGATCCGTCTTACGAGACGGATCTAGACTTTTGGAATTGTTTTGGAAGAGAAAACCTATCTAATATCCGAATTACACACGACTGATTGACATATTTGAGATATGCTACGGAGAGAAAACCCCGTCTTATAGCCGAATATATACGGTAAATAGTTTTGTTCCTAATGCATACTGTATGAAAATCGAAACCACCGATGATGTGGCTGAACTGTTCTTTGTGTGAACAACCAAATTTCAATGACTACTCCCAGCAGGAACACAAGGTTGAATCAACATTGAGTCAGCCTTGATTCAACGTCATGACGTTGAAACAAGGTTGATTCAATGTTGATACAGCTTTGTGTGCACAATGGGTAACATCAGTCAGAAACAGACTACAACCACGGAATCTTATATTGTACTGTTTCAGTGAAACTGGATTTTGCTTCGTGTGTGTGTGTGTGTGTGTGTGTGTGTGTGTGTGTGTGTGTGTGTGTGATATAATTCTATAGATTTCTCATAATTCTGGACAATTTGCTATCTTTTGTTTCAGATTTCGCACGGTCCTAGGTCATTTATTTACATAGTTTTAAAAGAAAAGTTAGTCTTTGTTGTTTATAGACTGTTTTCTCCTAAATGCAAACGGGGCTTTGCGACGAAACTACCTGATGATTTTTGTATCAGTATTACAGAATACGAAATAACAAAAATGTCGGATGCTTTTGTAAAATGTTTCCATTAAATTTGGTTTGCTTTTTCTGACCTTTGATAAAAATAATCATAAGTGGCGTGACAAAAGTTGCAAACAACAAATACTGAACAGCCTGTACTTTCGCAATCTGATCAGATTCCTTCCCGTTTGCACCAACTGTATGGGTCGCGAGGTTTAGACTGCGCGGGTCAGTTACAGATAGAAAGATCACTAGCAGAAAATAACTGAGGACAATTACGGAATATCTATCAAATAATATAGAGTCTATAAAACTTGGCATTTGGGCCCCGTTACAAGAGGCGTCTTTATGTGAATAAATGAACTTTCAGGAGAAGCGACTATCACAGTTATTTTAGCCGCGACACGACAAAACCAACAAAGTGGCTTGTGCACCAAGCGAAGACTCAGTTCAGCCCGGGCATCCACCCAGTCTGATCTGAGTCTTCGCTGTCCGCATAGAGGTAGCTTAGACCTTGGTGCGTGTGCCCCGCCTTTCAGTAATTAATACACGTTCAGAAGTAGTAAAAGTCACTGTAATTTTCTTTTTTCTTACTCATTTTCTAAATTGGAGTCGGTCACTTTTGTGAAGGATTCTCCTCAAGGAGTAAATTCTTTTGAACAGTCCAACTCATTTTGACAGTGTTTCGTTGTGTGGAAAAATAAACAAGAAGTCACAAAAGTTGTTTCTCTTTAACAAAATGTGGTTTCTAGCTGTGCAGACCCAAACTTTGCTAGTTTTAACGCTTTAGTCTACAATTACTCTAATATGCATGAGCCTCGCCTCTAGTTTAGTGCTCTTCATGGTTTTATGATGCATCGACTTTGTTTATACTGTAAATAAAACCTTTTACTCAACTAAGTGTCTTTTTTTTCCTACCTTATCAACAACACGTGTCTGAAAAATTATATCAATTTGGGCAGCTTCTTTTGTCTTTAGTAGAATCACGCCTGGTAATGTCGTAAGGGACAATGAAATGGTTATGCAAATGGATTCCTTACGGTACCAGCCGGACATGAGCAACGGCACGGTAAACAAATGTCAACAGCAAGGTAAGTACCCCCGTTTCATCTGTTATTACAATTTTGCAGCTAGATATTAAAAAAAGGAGAATGTGATTCTCAATAATATTTATTTCTGCACCAGAAACGACAGAAATGGACGCAAGAATATAAACAGCCGACTCGTAATCTATTTTCCCCCGGGTATGGTGTACCCGTGTAATCAGATTTCGTGGTCACTAGAGAAGGTTCTTTGAACAACACACTCTTTAAACTGCTATATGGCAGTCCATTATCATATGAATCTGAATTATATTTCATGCAAAAGCTCCCAACCTAAACTCTTCGGTATCACTTGGTGCCGGCGACGAGCTTTTGGTAAACATTGCCCCTTACGACTTTGGCTGCCCCTACCGGTACAATTACCCCATACGAGAGCAATCACTGCGATAGCAGTGCGGTCCAATTTCAAGGATGTTTTTTTGTTGCACCTGCTTTAGCAAGGTGCGATATAGGCGTCCGCTTTTCTGTCCCTGCGTCATTATGTTCACATTTACGTCGACCCTGGCGTTTTGTTTACTTAATTTCTCCAAAACCACTATATCCACGGTTTTCAAATTTCATATGGAGCATGACCCGATCAAAACGCTTCAGATGATAGGAATTCATTCTGGTCGATAATTCAAGATGGCCGCTGTTACTGAAAATAGCAAAAACAAAAAAAACAAAGAACATTTTCTCTAAAACCACCATGTATATTTGACTTAACTTGTGCATAGAATATTAGTAGGACCACATTTATATAAATTATGAAAAAATCTGTAGCGGAATAAGGTCACAGTGACCTTATTTTGGTGTGCGGGTCCAAATTTTTCTTGAATGCCAAAAAATTGAATAACGTTGAACAGATTTTGCTCAGATTTAATCAGAATCATTCAGTGACTCTTGATTTTTTTTAAATTATGGGGATGAACCATCCAAGATGGCCGCCGGCTGCCATTACTTAAAATATAAAAAGAACATGAAAATGACAAATTTCAAGAACCTCTGAATAGATTTGGGTCAATTTTGTGTCAGAACAATCCTTGCATGTAGCTATTTCATTTTTGGGGCAAATTTGCCATCCAAGATGGCTGCCACCCACTGTTACTAAAATAGCTACAACATGAAATTGGCAATATCTTGATAACCGCTGAACAGGTTTTGAAAAAAAAAATGTGTCACAATAATTCTTGCATGAAGCAATTTTTAATTTTTATGTCAAACTCTGTTGAGTTGGGGAATTTTACCTCGAGAATTGCATCACTCCTAGCTTGTAATTCCTTGTCATTCTGTCAATATTACATAAATTATCAAACCCTGCTCACACTTTCTTCTCACCATGACCTATGCTACTGTGAAAGTGCAATGCAGGTGCGACATAGCATTCCGCGGAGTTCTTTTTTTTTATTTTATAACAGAATTTCTGAAGTATGAAATTTTACTTTTGTGGATCCTACCCATGTTTAAACTGAGGCCAAACACACAATGGGTAAAGCTGGGAGTAAAAAAAGTCGATAAAAAATGAGTTCCTGAAAACTGGATATTTTTCAGTGTTGGTGAATGAGGTCTCATCGATCGTAAATAGCGTAGTGGATAACACTCCAGACTACCAATCCAGGGGTCGCAAGATCGGTCCGCCGCTTCTCCGGTCTTTCGGATGAGACTTTAAACCGAGGTCCCGTCTCCACATGACCTCGTTGTTGGTGGGACGTTAAACCCGAGTTCTCTCACTCACTCGATCGTAAATTCTATCCTGAGTTGATTAGCATAGGTCGTGCTTTTGAGAGACTTAAATCGACCTTGCCCTAAAATAGGTCAAGGTCAACCCACGGTCAGCATTTATATAAACTCCGTAGAACTCGAGTCACCAATGTTCCATGCCAAGTTTCAAATGTTTTTACCATATATGGACGTGGCGGTCATCTTGGTCATGTGACCTGGACAATCTATATACACGAGTCCTTTGTTTATTAAAGAAATTCTCGTGGCTAAGAGGCAAACATGAAGAAATGCAGTTTCAAACCGGAACGAGCTTTCCGATCTATATGGCTGGCAAGGAAAAAAAAACGTAGATCAATCGTGGGGATGGGTGGATGTAGGTACAGTGTTGTGCCCTGAAAGGGTCTTTTTAGGCATGAAAATGCAGCTATCGGTATACCGTTTCATCCTCAGGCTGCAATGTTTTCAAACAGCTCAGTATGATTGTCCCGACTTCCTCTTTAAAAAAGGAAATGAATCAGTCTCAAAAACATTTTATTACGGGATGAGGACTTTTAACATGGAGTGGTTTTAATTTTTTATCATGTTGATTTGAATCTCCATAGTCCTACCAGTGGTAAAAATCGTCGAAATACAAATCATTATAAAACTTGTACAGCCTTCAGAATGGATGATAATATGACGGTTGATGTGCATTTTTGTATCTTATAACTGGCCAAAAAGAAGGAACAAGGTATTTTGAAAAAAATGATAAGTCTCTCCATTAAAATACGGGTTTCGTCTCTGGTTCCCAGTTAAGCAATGAAATAATGCAACAGCGACAGAATCAATGGGATCCTTGCCTTATATTCTTTGTACATTGTATTTTTATCACCTGTTAAACGCCTGTACCTTGTATTTTTACCTGTCGTACCTTGTGTTTTTACCATGTAATAAAAGCTTGTGAAATCGAAAGTAGGTCATTTTAGTTGCCAACTAAAATGACCTACTTATTTTTTAAATCCTTTTTATGGGAAACTCCAGGACGTTTTGATTTTTCAAAGCCAGCCTATCACGATTATAAGCAATGGCGAACCTGTAGTGAGAAGCTGGCAGCGATACCTCACGATAAAATATTTCATGCTGATAGAGCAATAAGGCCTTTAATGCTCGAGCCTTTTACCAACATTTATTCCATTAGACACTAAGATTAACCCATTGTTCATCGGGTGCCCGGCGTATATACCAAGTTGACTCGTAATATTTAACTGGCCTGTAAGGGGGAGTCGATGTCGTAAGTCATATTTTTTCTATTTTATCTATTTCAACATTTTTTTATACAGAATTTCAATGAAAAGCTATTTAGGCATGAAACTGTATAAAAAAAAACTCGTGTAAAGTAAGTTTACCTAACTTAACTTATCGATAAGGCCCTGAAAACATGTTCAATCCAAGGTCAAAACGGAAAAACCAACAACCGCCTCATCCAGGAGAAATTGAGTTTAAAGCTAACAACTTGATTTTCCACTTCTTTGGTCTCTTCCTATTGCGCAGAAAGAAAAACTGTTGGGAATCGCATTGCCCGATGTCAGAATATTTACTTGCAAACACTGAAATAAATGTAAAACACACTAAAAGTCACCTGTTTGGCTTTTGTTTATTTGTGCCGTTGATCATGTCCGGCTACTACTGTAAGGCGTCCATTTGCATAACTTTTGATTGCCCCTTACGACATACCAGGCGTGAGAATGCATTGTATGAACTGTGCGGTATTTAAAAACCGCACGCTAGTAGAAGCACGGCTTTGAAATAATCTCAGTGTAACTAAATTTGAATCTGAAGTTCTGTCTACTTGATAAGATGCTGGTGTCTGTTGGTAATTCAAATATTGCACATCAAACATCAAAGGAAAAAATATAGGCCATGATACAAATTGCACCAAACCATCACATTTGAAGTTTAAAATTTCCTGCTGGTTTTGGCTGAGGTAATAAGCTTATCAGCCAAGTTAAGCAGTGGGCAACAAAAACATAAAATATCACAGACTTAATTATGGGAGCTAATTTAAACAATGTTACCTGCAGCAATAAACATTCTGGAAGAGACAACCACTGAAGAAAAATCTGGTTTCTGATTGGACCATGATACAAATCATTTAGAAAATTGACTGTACTTGTAATTGGTATAATCATTTCCGTCCACTCGAAGGCTATATCAATTACTCGTACAAGAGAATTCTCAAAATATTACTCAATTAATAGGAAACACAAAAACATTACACAATAGTATCGCCAATCATCCCGTAATTAACATGATTCGGGTCAACTGCAGGTTTGGAAGCATCTGAAATGATGTCTTTACGGCAGTTTAAAAACTAACGAGCGTTACATTATTTGCACAGGCAATTTAGCCTCAGATATAGCTCTTTAACCCTTTAAGCGCCAAAAAGGCAGAGGACAAAATCTACATCTGCAAAATTTAAGAAAATGTTTCATCTAAGCTACATCGTTCTGCGAATTGAAAAGACTAAGTGGCAAACAGTATAGATCTAGATGAGGCGGCTCATAATGAGCTGTCTCATCAAGATCAACGATGTTTGCAAATTTGGCTATTTTCGTTAATTATTTTCCCTTTCATGTAAGTAACACTAATTCAAAATGTGAATGGGTACAGGCCCATTGTTTTTTTTTTTTTTTGTGAAAAGAAGACAGCTTTTGTCAGTAGTCCAGGGGCATATGTCGTAAACAGGGTTCCCGTAAGCATAAATGTTAATTTTTTGCCCTTATCAAAGTCACTTGGGACAGTCTTTTAGAAGTTGAAAAATGGTAGTTGCCATTTTTTCTTTCATCATTTTACCTAGAAAATGGCCAAAGTAGTGGGTGGGGTAACAGTGACCCAATACCACACCCAGTTGTAACAAATGGATTGTAGAAAATGTTTTTTGTCATAAATATGTCTTTTTGAATATTCTACTACATAAAACGCAAAATGTAGTTATGAAATATTGATCAGTTGTCAGGATATATTTGTAACGTATATTACTGTAACCAAACATTCGAATGAACTATGAGAATTATACCAAATCTGTGGAATGAAGTTTATACACGTGGTCCTAAATAAGCATATGATATCACTTGTCTTTGAATCATGCTCCTCTTATCTTCAAAATTACCCGTTGAATACTGAATGTAACATATTGATAAGCAGGTGAACTTACCTGAGAAATGACGCCCCAGGCCCCAGCAGTCGGTGGACGTGCTCTTGAAGATGTTACTTCGTCTGGGGCTAGAATCGGAATGCCAGATTGTCGGGTGTCACATGATGTGGTTCATGCAAGCACGAGGATCCTCTTGAATATTCATCAGATGAGTGACGTATCTGCGATGATGCGGTGGTATTCGGATATTACTCGAGTGTCAACTGTTGTTCTGACCACTGTTCCGGCACAACACTCACCCCCTTTCACAAAAGGCGTTTAAACATTTAAATTTCATAGCAAGTTTCTAAATTTTTTAATTAACTGAGGCTCTGAGAATCATCATTATGCAAAAATATGACATTAAGAAAATGTCCCTACTCATTTCAGTCTGAATACTTGATATGTCGTCCCTAACTCATCATGAAAACCCTTATAGAAATATTCATGTAATTAATACGTTCAATAATAGAAACGCGTACGTTATATCTACGGACTGAAATGGTTATGTAGTTGAAAGGATGACGAATTGACCAAGACTGTAATGGCTATGGAACAGTGATGCCCAGGACATTATTATATCATAAAAGAATTATTTTCTATCACGGATTTTTTTAAATGCTCCCATTTAGTACTGGAAGGACATATATAAACTGATGCTAATCAATTTCAAAGGAATACTTGTTTTATAGAAAAAAATACTTCTGCTAATAAGAGAGGTAAAGACAAATCAGATGAACAGGCAGGAAGTGAAAGTAATTAACGTGAATGTATACATACATGAATCGCTGTGCTTGCAACTTGCAGACGACTGTAATACATTTATTTACATATATACAAAATTCAAAGGTACTTACATCATTCAAGACAATATCTGACAGTACATCACATAGCCACTGCACACTAGCTGTCAGGAGTTCAGAAATCAAAGAACAGGGGTAACATAAACCAAAGTAAGCTCTGGATACTCGATGAGCTTGAGGATAAACAACTTCTACAACTAAAATGCAACTGAATGCAAAACTAAATAAAATTGGGTATTAAACTAAAACTGAAAGTGAAGAAATTCCAAACATCACTGCAATGTGTATGCTTTACAAAATAAGGTAGAACAAGTACTTCCTAGTTTACATTTATATATTTTTCTCTAGGTTTTTACTTGGTCTACCGCTTCAAGTATCACAATTATTTTCGATCCCATAAATGTGCACTTCCATAATTGTGTCAGTAACAAGCAAACTATCAAAATATTACCAGATTTGAAGACAGTTTATACAGAGTCTACCATAGGTTGTACAACATATGCGCACCACACATCATGGTAATCAGGTCTGACTGGTAAAAACATACATGTACATAGCATAATATAAGTGAAATACAAAATCATAAATAATCAATCCTGACCAACATGAATGAATGATGCAAAAACAAATATCACACATGTGCATCCATTTGTTATGCACAAGTATGAAAAATATGCATTATATAAGAAGATACATGGCATTGAAAAATAAAGAACATACTTAGCATTTGTCTATGGTAGAATCTGTAAAAATACATGTACATGGTGAAATTGCCCAAAAGAATAAATATATAACACAATCAAAATTAAGAAGAATTGTGCACTGTTTTCATTTACATGATTTTATGCTAGTGTTCCATTATTGTTTCCTTTTTTTTTGTTTTGTTTATCACATGTATGTTTGTAGTCTATTCTTACTATTTTTCTTATATTTTCAATTTATTTTTTTCTCTTTGTTCTTCCCCTTTCATAAAGTTATATTAAAATATACATAGTTTCCATTTCAGCATACACATTTTAGAAATGTCTGGATATTCAAAAACCTTGGTAAACAAATCTTTTCTTTAAAATATCATACTACCTTGTTTTGCGGTGTCTTCTGAAAATAAGTAGAATATGCTTCTGTATAAATTTACACGTTTTATACTCAAATTCTTATTTACGGAGAAAGGATAGTTTAAAGTTTTTGATTAATTTTATGAGTTTTAATGACAATCACCGATTGTCTTTGGGTTCCTAACAGAACAAGTCTGTGACGTATTTGGTGTGGAAAATTATTTGTACAGATTTTGAACTTTTCTGACTGTTAACTTGGTTGTGTAAATTTGTATAGCTAATACTTCGAACACCATTGCGTTTGCAGCTTGAACGCATTTAGCTTTTTCTGAAATAAAAATGGTAGATCTTTACTTTCTGGTTTGCAACTTAAGTAATTGTTAGTTTCTGCTGGATCCACGATATGGTGTGTGTTTTGTTGCAGTGGCTCTGCATCGTATTTCCTTTCTCATCGCCGCTGCATTCTGCATAATTACATTATACTCCACCGCAGTAGTCGGGCTAGCCTTTTTGTTTTCAGAGTACTGTGTGGAGTATCACACTTGTAGTTCCCGAAATTATTCGGGTGGTACCCTTTGTAGTTTCGGTCGCTGCTTGTAATTTTGTTCATGTATTTGTGATCGTCATGTGACTGTCAAAGTTGAACTTCCGTCCGTGCGCTACATTTCTGAATATATACTATGCAAAATATATTTAGCAAATTTTTATATTTTGCAATTTTTCTCATTACTGAAGTGCAACATTGAGCAACATTAAATTGAATTGAACGAAACCGTATTTGGGGCTTTAGATACCATGGGATTACAGAAGCCATCTTTAGATACGATATTGGGGAAAAGCGATAAGCGCGGAAGGGCTCATTAGCCGAAATTCGCACCCATTGAAAAGCAACATAAAAATGGTAAGCATGTGATTTTTTGTACGGTATTTCTCAACATTTTCATGCTCAGTTTTCTTGTCAAAGCTATTGATTGTGTAAAAGATATGGTTAAGCTTAACAACTGACGAATCTTAGCATGCGCCATTGACGTTAAAACGTGTTAATTCGGTCCAATGTGCAATGATTCACGGGTGCTTCAGTTCAATGCAGAATCAAAACCCGAGAAAAACAACATGCTAAAATTAAAGGTCATGCCATGATTGATATAACTGTGAAGTTTCTTCATTGATGTATAACGTAACTGTGAGAAATTGATGACGTTAGTCTGAGGCTTTTGACTTATGCTCAGTAACCGGGAAGAATTTTCTTTCTGAATTGTTTATTTTATTATATTGGTAGCTACCAAACGATCATACACTCAAAAGGGATTCAAGAAATACCGATTAGAAACAAGTTTTTAAGAATATATAACGTAAAAACAAGGGAAAACGTCAAATTTTCGAATTTGTAAACCTCATACTCGTAGCATATTCAAATGTTTTAGAGCGTTTCCCTTTATTTTAACAGCAAACCAGCCGCCTCATTATGGTTGTGGCTTTTGTACATGATCATAAATGTCGTTCAGATACAATGGTCATAAAAACTGACGTCACGATAGTCTAAACGCTACAATTGAGCTATCTTGATTCTTTTACCTGCCAGTCCATCTCGAATGATCGGCCTTTATATCTTTATGCAGTAAAGTGACAATAAAATCCTAATAATTATGGTGGATCTGACACATACAAAAAAATTGCTATATTTATTGTGCATAGTATATCATGGCTGAATTTCTGAGGCTTCCTGTTTGTAAGAACGTAGTCTTTTTAACCTGCAATTCATAATGTTTTATTCGGTAAAATCAAACTTTGAAGAATTTTAATTTGAGCACGAGATTATGGAATTGTAAATTTTACCAAGTCTGATCCCTATTTAAAAGAAATATTGTGAAAACTTACGTAGCAAAATTTCAAAAACTACATGCACATGTATAATTCATTTACATATAGCTCAAATCTTATTTTTGATAAAACTAGAAAATTATCTCCCCCTACAAATTGTGTACTATCTGTTAGAAGACCGGGAGATTCTTTAACCCAGGCTTATCCTATGATCATATTTTGCCATATTATTCATAAAAACGTTGACACCAATTTTGATGGCGGTCTTTGCTAGTCCTTTGAAGCTGCGAAGCCATCGTTAACTTTGTTGCCATGACATCATTTTTGTCATGATCTTTTTTGTTTGACTTGGTGGTCATTCATGCTAAAACTCTGCTTGCTTAGCACCAAGTTTATCCCATGCCCATCAGTGTATTTGATGTGAGTGTTGTTGATGTTCAGTGCTAGTTCCTTGTCGCTGCAGGAACATTGACAACTCTGACCTCATAGGAATTCATATGCCATTATTCATATACACATTTATGCAGCTATCTGTAGTGGCTAAACTGATCTTGTGCAGTTCTACAATTTCGACGCCAAAATTACAATAAAAATCTATAAGACATAATTTATTGGTCTTAGTCCTGTAAAATCAACAATCACTGTAGATGTCTGCATCGCCTTCATGTATGTCTTGTTGTTCGGAGTACCTCTGGAATTCTTTGACTAGTCCCTTGGATTGTCAGATCTCCAGTCTGGTGCTGCTCTCAATAATTCATAAAAATGTAAAAAATAAAAAATAAATGAAATAAAAATAGAAAAAACTGCATGTTGGTTTGTGATTATAAATCACCATGTAGTATAGAACCGTAGTGGACACTGGATCCTGTCAAGTATGCTGCGTTTGTGCTTGTGGATCAAGTGTACATGCTGAGTTCTGTATTTCCTATTTGTTTTTAGAAATTCCTTGTGTGCATTTCAAGGTTCAATTCTGAGCCTTTTCCACTGCATACTTACCCTGTCAAAACACACCAGATGTCAGTACAAGAGCGCAGTTAGGAGTTTGACACCTGGATGGCATACTAACATGCAAACCCACAATGCTCTATGTTTAAACCAGGATTGTTGTAATTGGCTGCTCCTTTCTGTAATCCCTATCAAACACTATTTAGCAGTTCATTCAAATATGTCTGTGGTTTATCATGGTTATAATGCTCTCAGTTCTGTATATCTAGCATAACATTGTCAGATCTGGAGACCTCGGTGATTGTCATTAAAACTCATAAAATTAATCTTTAAAATTATGAAACTAGAAGTAGACAGACGTACAGAAAGATACCAGCAGCGTGACAATATTCCAAAACACCAAACGTGAAGATTATTAGGAAGCCGAGATGTTTAGCCCAAAATTAATATGTAATAACATTATAAGCTACATAATGCTAAAGTTGACAGATTCTATCATAACTGAAAATACATATACATGAGCATATAAAAATACAAAAGAATGCAAATATCACACATGCACAAGTTTCATGCGCAGCATGACAAAAAATGTCAATCCTGGACCATTCAATCCAGGCCTGACTATCATCCGGCGCAAATACGCCGGCCTGACAAAGAAATAAGTTGTGATAGAAACTGTCTAAATCCCACAGTTGTGAAATATTCTCTCAAATTGCAAATATTAGTAAAAAAAGCGAAATATAAATACAAGTCCAGTGCAAAGTTTCAACAGTTTAATTCCCATAATTCTTCCCCTTTTATCAATAAGAAATTTAATTTGTATGAGCAGAAAACCGCTCCTCTGGGAAAGTGTTAGAATATTCAGCAAATTTATCCTTTGAAAAATAACATGTGAAATTATAACTTTAAATGGAGCATTTTTACTGTATTCTTTCTTTTTTGCTTGGAGGTGGGATGGTGGGGGGGGGGGGGGGCGGAGGGGGCTATTATGAGTAAAGGGAGGGGAATGGGGGGTGGGGGGCTAATACCATTGGCGACCATAAAGGTAAAGGTCAAGCAAAAACGGTTGGGGGGGGGGAGCGCGTATGGGAATAAAGCAAGAAGGCTAATTAAAGCGTGAAGAGGCGAGCGGGGAAAATCGCGGGAGGAAATATCAGGGTATAGTTTAGATGCGAACGGCGTTTCGTGTAAACTGCGCTTACAAGCTTGTTTTTGTCTACATTTTAGTCAGGTGAAGGGGAGTGTGGAATGGGTAGGGGATTGGCGGGCCAATGGTGGTTGGAGGCCGGGGGGGGGGGGGGGGGGAAACGAGGGCGGGCACAAAGACGATTTCATGGCCTTCTGACAGGGTGTAACATGCCATACTCTCTATGACAATCCTGTGTCTCCTGCTGAAATGACTCAACCGGAGAGACAGTAGACGGACATGAAAAAAATATATAAATATATAAATACATTGAATACAAACTTCAAATGCATAGAGCCGGGATATATAACATGGCAGTGCGACGCGGGGTGCAATAAAACCATTAAAATACATTTTGACGTTTTAATTTAGCATGAACTGCATGTATTCTGAAACTGAAAGTAGAAAATACGAAGCATAAGTTCAATACACGAAGGCCATTTGAATCTTTGCCAACCGCATGCTTTCACCCCTTTTCTTTGATTAAAATGGAAATAAACTTATTTTAGCTCAAAACCTGCCAAAGAAAAAAATAATTGTACCTAAATATTCATTTTACATAATCTCATAATCTGACACGTGTATATATTTTACTTTCGTTTTAGTACCAAACATTAGCACGTGCAGGGAAACGCTATTATGCGGTTTTGACCGTATCAATAGAATCCAAGAAAATAATTAAAAATAACCACAATAAAGTATAGATAAGGGCGAAATAATTTAGAAGATGGTTTGAAAGAACAGTTTCTGAATTTATTTGATGAATTTGGGCTTAGGTTTGAAGGATGGCACAAGATTCAAAACGTTGCATTTTCGAAGGTAATGGTGACTCCTTCGAAAATGAAAGTAGTGGCCGGAAACAAGCAAATAAATAAATACGAAATTAAATCGTGCCGCACCAATTGTTCTCCTCGTCGCCATTTGATAAGCAGGTGAACTTACCGGAGAAATGACGCCCCAGGCCCCAGCAGTCGGTGGACGTGCTCTTGAAGGTGTTACTTCGTCTGGGGCTAGAATCGGAATGCCAGATTGTCGGGTGTCACATGATGTGGTTCATGCAAGCACGAGGATCCTCTTGAATATTCATCAGATGAGTGACGTATCTGCGATGATGCGGTGGTATTCGGATACTACTCGAGTGTCAACTGTTGTTCTGACCACTGTTCCGGCACAACAATATTTCTTAAGAATTCCCGAAACACTAGGAAGAAGAGCTAACGGCTGATGAAGTCTGTATTATGTCTTATTATGAAAAGTGCACTAGTAAGCATAAAAACGTCGTTCTTACATTCTTACATTCAGTTTCAGGAACTTTTTAAGATTTTAATCTTACATTCACTCTTCTATAATAATATTAGTGCTTTATTTAAAAAGTGCGTAACAGTAACATTACGTTACATGATTGTAATTTGTCCGAGGGATAATAACCCAGAGTCATGTGCAATACAAGTGGGACTCTATAGGCATAATTGTTAATTTTATTCCTTTATCATAGTCATCAAGGGCAGGCTCCTTGAAAGTAATAAATCGTGTTTGCCGTATTGAATTTCTGTGTTTTACACAGAAACTGGTCAACGCAGTTGGTGGGGTAACATTAGCCTTTACAGCAGCCAGCTGTTACATATGAATTGTAGAGAACAAGTAAATGTATAGACATGACTTTTTAAATATCTTGATATATAAAAGCAAACATCTATTTTAAAAAGATAACTTATCCGTCACACAAGACCTGTAACGTATATCACTCTAACTAGAAACAAATAATAAAACAAATACCCATGATCTCAATGAATCGTCTGAATGAATTAAGGATGTGTTGTGTTAAATAAAGACACACTGTCTCATCTAACTGAATCATACCCATCTTTGAAAGAAGTTTGTATGTTTTGAATTAGTTAGGTAGCAGTGGCATTGCCAGATGAAGTGAGAATGCAACTTTTTTTTTATTAGGAATTTAACTAATTTGACGAAAATTGCTTATTGTAGATGGTGTAGCCCTTCAGTGTTGTATATTATGTCTTGATTTAACAGATGTACATCTTACCATGAAGAAACTCCAAGTTATATGTTTTTGAACTATAATGGTATAATGGGAATGTCCTGTACTTGAAGCGCAATGTAACAGTAACATTACTTTACATGTTTGTAATCTATCAGAGATTTTTTTTTGTTGTTGTTTTTTTAGTGAGAAAGTAATTTTCTTAGATGTCAGAGAACATTTAACTTACCGCTAGTACTAAGATGGCACAGTTTGCTATTTGATACACATAAGAACTCAACTAGATTCATATAGATCTTTACAGCTGAAGCATGTAGAACTTTCTTAACATTTAATCTGACTTATAGTAACTACACAAAACTCATCATTTAAAATTACATGCAACAAGGAAAATATATATAAGTTGATATTAGACATAAGTGATATATGTCTAGCTTTAGAACTGTCACAGAGGTGATACATATTTCCCTACCTGTGCTGTCGACAAAGCCAATTGGACATTACCTACACGCAAAATAGCCTGTCAGCTATGGCAACTGACAGAAGTATCGGCTAAGTCGACCGTTATCAATACCCTTATTGCTATGATGTCGATTGCATTCTCATTCAAAAGCTCTTTGCAAAGAACTACTTCATAAGCGAGATTGAGTTAACCCATTATTATAATTTACATGCTGAATTGTAAACAATGTTACCCGTTTGTATAGCTCCAATCAGTTACACTGCAACATATTATTATTACTGTGACAAATGTAACAATGAAAATTATGTGTTTTTTTGTTTTGTTTTTATGAAGCACTGAGTGTCTTATTGTGGGTCTGTACCCGACATGTATCGCTCATTGTAACATTACCAAGATTTATTTGGTCAGGTAATTCTGTACACCTGTGTCTGTGTGCTGATACATTACCACAAACAGGTGAATGTAACAAATGTTGATCATTCACTTTTTAATATGTAGATTTCTTCAGTTGTTGTATAGAAATTACCTGCGTCATAAAGCTGCATTTTCTTACTGTATATGAAATATCTGGACAAGGATAATTCAGAATAGCAGTAGGATTTAATAAACAAGAAGTTTATTCCCGTGATTATTGCTAAGCAATATGGTAATATGTTCAAAACTCAATGAAATCATTTGAAAATCAGGTATGAAGGTTAGTTACTTTATATGTACAGTATGCATTACTTGTATCATTTGTTTACTTGCTATTCAGAACTTATATATTACTGTTTGAGCATATAAGATAAGAGAAATATATAAACCTCTCAGTAACTGGTTGTTTTCGTTACTCGTTCCGTTTTCCTTCTCTTTGTTTTGTTATCGCGCTGGAAAGTAAAATTATGGTTCAAAAAATTATTAGGAACAACTGGAATTCGCCAAGATATAATTTAGCAGCAATATCCTACATCAAAATACTTCGTCACCTTTACTTGCGATTTCGTTGCGTGGCTTAGAACTCTAATGAATTATGTCCCATTGAAAAATAAATTAATTATTCAATCAAAAGTAAGCATAGGTTTCATACTGAATCAGTTCTTGTAAGAGACTGTTGTATATAATCATACTAGTAAGAAAAAGGAAAATAAAATAGCATGGAAGTAAAGCTAAGCTTTATAAAAGTATATGTATACATGTATTTCTATATTGCTCTGATAGCCAATAAAACGGATTCCTTTTATTCATTTCCTTCTACTTATAATAATTGTCTGTGAGTAGAGCTCTTAAGGTCCCAACTAGTACATTAGTACATGTTAGGAACTAAATACGTGGAACAGATATACCTATGTAATAAACTACTATGCATTGTTTTGAACCGGGGTATGTTTCTCGACTTACACTGAACAATGATGTTCCCCTTGGTCACGTAAAATACGTAATAGTCTTATAAACGTAAATATCATCTGTCAGCTAATGTTCGCGTTAGTTTTGTTAGATAACAGTGTGCCTTCACTTTTCAAGGGTTGGGTTAAATCTCTGTTTTAGATTTTTACAATTTGTATGTTAAGTGTATGAGATCTTTCCAATAATATTTTGAATATTATTACTGATAATCTTTAACATACCAGGACAATCGCCGATCAGTTTCACCTTCATTAAACTGACTACATCACGTTATTTGGCGCCTTATACAAATCAAATACTGATTTATGATTGCAGATTTTTTGTTTAAAGAAATAAATCTGTTTTAGCAGATTTTGCTTTATATACAAAGGTGTCACTTATGCTACTGTCTTAAGAACCGCAAAATTGAGAAGCTGGGCAATAACATCAATAAAACTGTCGGTTAATGCTATAACAAATTAGCAAACGGCAAATTCTGGTGTGCCTGCTCTGACTCTTTCAAGTCTTTATTTATAACAATTTGATATATTCTTAGTTTCGTCAGGTATAAAACACACCTCATGAAGTCCTTAAACCACTTGGTGATAAGGCTGGTAGCTCCAAGTAAACAATATTTCATAAGAACTTCCAGGGTATTATATTTATAAATGTTCTGTGAGAGACAGTGAAGTAATACTGGATGTTGTATTATAGTTGACTATGTTATGAATTAAAGTTATTTACGTTAATATTTGTGGTAGTTAATGATGAAAAACAAACTTAGCTGTATTTTCTCATTATTGCAGATGACTCTATAGAAAAAAGCAAGAATAAAAATAAAACATAAGGAGTCATCTTGACATTACATGCTTTTAACGCAAATACATATTTTATTAGTTATCTTATATTATAGATCGTTACGGCCAAAGATTCATTAGAAAAAATGGCAACATGTGTTTTTCCATTGTGTATCCACCACTGATCAAGTAAATTTATGTTGCCAAAACTGAGCACGAATGCTCATGCCCTGGACTATTGTGCCTGTATCACTAAATATTAAACAAGAGCTCCGCTGAGCGGACCAATATACGCTCGTTAAGGCTTAAAGTTGGAAAGGAAACAAGAATTGAGAGAACTTTGTCAGTAGCTTTCATCTTCAATTATGAGGCAGATATAAAATAACAAAAGAAATGAAGATAAAATGAACTTCTTAGACAAAAATTAGAAAGTGATATAATTCCATCAAAACTAAAAGTAGGGTTACGATTCTTTTTCTCTGCATATCCTCTTATATTTGTATCAACTTTCATGAAGAAATCTTAATCGGTTTTCAAGATACAGACATAAAATTTTACCTTTTGAACTTCGACCTCTAAGGCCCGATTTCACGTCGAGCTTAGAACCCGGATTAGCATTCGGAACACCAAAATTTTACATTGCACCTTACGGTAAAATAAACCACGGACTAGTTAAAATGAGTTCTAAATGTGACGTAAAATCGGGCCTAAGACCTGATTTCACGTCGACCTTAGTACACGGATTAGCATTCGGAACACCAAAATTATACATTGCGCCTTACGGTAAAATAGACCACGGACTAGGTAATACGATTTATAACTGTGACGTGAAATCGGGCCTATAAGTGTGACTTTGACCCGTGTCTCTATTGTTGAAATATAAATTATGCACATTGTCTTGATAGAGCAAATTTTGCCAAAGTTTCAAAAAAATCTTTCAAGGGGTTAAGGAGATATGGAGCAGACATAAAGTAAATACAAAATTACAATACGAAAAATACAAAGGGGCATAATTTTATCAAATCTGAAAGTATGGTTATGGTTATAGTTCTTTTTCGCTGCACATCGTCGCATGGTGCTTTATATTGTACAAAAGTTTCATGAATAAATCTTAAATAGTTTTCGAGATATGGAACAGACACAAAATGTTACCTTTTAAACTTTGACCTCTAAGTGTGACCTTGATCTTTGCCGGACATTACTGAAATATGAGTTCTGCACATCGACTCTATAAGGTCCAAAGGACTCATATTTCAAGGGGTTAAGAAGATATGGAGCGGGCAAGAGTGAGTGAGTGAGTGAACTCATTCTTAAGACTGTCAGACTGAGACTTTGTAGTTGTATATTTTGTATTAGCCTGTACAAATGTGACAACAATTTTGATAACAATTTTGAGATCTGGTGAGCTTTGTGGCCCGTGGGCCTCTTGTTTATAGAAGATTATTCACCTCAAAAGAGAAACTACTGCTATGGTATAATTGAATCCAGAACTGACAATACAGCATAGATAGTCTAACTGTGCCTTCTCGAATAAAGTGTGGGGGGAGTGGGGTCTGTAAGGCCTTTTCTGTCCAAGAGCAAAATGATTCATTTTCAGCTGACGATTAGTCTACAGTGTCCGCTATACTGAATCAATAGTGGTTAAGCTCCGTAAGCGCCACTTTTGGAAAAATGGGGTTATTAAAGTGGGAGGGGTAATTTAGCATGAACCAGCGGAGTCTTATTATAAGCAATATTTCTCCTTCAAATTTAAAGGCATTCATATGTATCTTCTTTTATAAGTTAAATAATGTCTGAGGTGACATCTTTTCTCAATTTCTACCTTTCAAAGTAAAATCTTATGTATGCAGAATTTCTTTTAGAGACACTTTCAATTTTCAGTAATTTTGGTACTTTGAATTCAATATATTCTACCATATCCTTAGAACCAATGGATGACTTCTTACTAAACTAACATGGGTTCACCGTTGGGAGAGTGCAAACTTTTGATTAAATTTTGGTGTACTTGACCTTCAAGGTCACAGTAAGACTTATTATGTCAATTTTAGTCAAGTTTTGACCATTGTCTACACATTAGCTCCCGAAACGATATGAAATCATGACCAAAGTGGCCTAAGTTAAACATTACGAAGAGTTAGGGCACTAGTTATGATTAAATGGCCATAACATCAATTTCAAGGTCAAGGTCAAGGTTAGACTAAACAGAGTTTCATAGCATAGATTTCACACAATCAGTCAGCAGAAATGTACCAAAGCTGAGAGTTTTCATTTGAAAATCAATGTTTAATAAGTATAAGTATAAGTATAACTTTATTAGCAAATCGGCATGCAAATACATTGCCTTTGGCTATTTACATGATACAACATGACTAACACATCTTGCAGTGCAAATACAAATGTAGTAGTACTCACATTACATACCCTGCAGTCAGCTGGCGCTGTAAGAACGTCGTTTCAGCGTTGCTGACGTTGCAGCAACGCTGAAACGACGTCGAAAAAAACGCTCACACGACGTCAGCTGACAGCAGTTCAGTAAACAACAAAGTTAAGAAAATTTCCATTCTGAAAAAATCACATAAACGTACAAGAGTTGAAGTGAGAAAGGAATGCATTATTAAAAATAACTTAAGCGGTTAACTGGAGCTAAGAATAACTGATCTTACTTTATTTGCTGATACAATAAACTTTGAAATATTGTTAGAAATTTTAGGTGTTTTATTTTTCATCAAATGTGCATAGAATTATCTTGACCTTGGTCTGAAGGTCAACATTAGCCGGACATAATGAAACAGAACTGGGTTAAACTTTAAAGTTAAAGAAAAGTCTGTTGTGAAATACTGAACTTCTGAATGTATTGGTGACCTTCAGATCAAGATCAAGGTCATTATACGCATAGTAAGCATTGATTTACAAATAGAAACATACATATTTGTTAAATTTCTGCTTACTAGCTGTATGAGGTCTTTGATTAAACTCTGTCTATTTTAACCTTGACCTTGATCTTGAAAAGGATGCCATGGCCATTTAATCATAACCAGTGCTCTAGCTCTTCATAATGTTTATTTTTGGCCACCTTGGTCATGATTTCATATCAATTCAGGAGCTAATGTGTAGACAATGGTCAAAACTTGACTAAAAATTGACATTATAAGTCTTACTGTGACCTTGAACCAAAGGTCAAGGTCACCAAAATTTAATCAGCAGTTTGCACTCTCCCATCGGTGAACCCATGTTAGTTTAGTAAGAAGTCATTCATTGGTTCTAGAGATATGGTAAAAATAATTTGAATTCAAAGTACCAAAATTACTGAAAATTGACAGTGTCACTAAAAGAAATTCTGCAGACATAAGATTTTACTTTGAAAGGTAGAAATTGAGAAAAGATGTCACCTCAGACATTATTTTAGCTTATAAAGGAAGATATATATGAATGTCATTAAATTTGAAGGAAAAATATATCTTATAATACGACTAACCTGGTCCATGCTGATTTACCCCACCCACTTTAATAACACCATTATTCCAGAAGTTATGCTTACGGAGCTTAGCCACTATTGATTCAGTATAGCAGACACTATAGGCTGATCATCAGCTGAAAATAAAACAATTTGCTCTTGGGCAGAAAAAGGGCCTTATAGGCACCCCACCCCTTTATGGTGGTGAGTACACTTTAACGGGTAGCAAGTCTGCCATTTTCATTTTTGATTCCTTTCTCAAAGGAGGTCAACTTCAAAAGGATTGCTCCTCTTTCCTTCAAGAGCACACCCACTTTGGGAGGGACATGCTAGTCACAAAGCAAACTGGAAGTCAAAAAAGTTGTTCCCCTTTGTATAAATGGTAGAAAAACATAGAGGTGTACCAATATACATTCAAGCACAGTAGGTCACAATGCCATAATTGGCCACCATATACTTATTATACATTTCTACATGTAACCACAGTAACTGTCATGCTACATCACACATTCACTGCAATTCATTTGACTATAGCTAATGGAAAATGAATTTTATACATTAATAAGTCTCAAGTACTTGAAATTTGAAACCACTTGCACTATCCTATTGGCTATGAAGTATAGGGAACTGGTGAGGCATATCCCTTGCGTGAATCTTGAGATGTGGTTTTCAGAATCTTGGGAAAGAATGCACATATATTGCAGGAAGCGCATTCTCATCTCAAAATAATCATTTCTACGGATGATCACTATTCTACATCTCTTATTTTACTCAAAATCAGATCAAGACACTGAATCACATTTTGGCGCACTGCTTTCTCAAAAACAAGAGCTTTAAGGGGAATCAACTTCAGATTTATTAAGTCATCAACTACCGGCTTTTCAAAAAGTGTATCAGAATGTTTAAAACAGGATTTACAGAGATCCTTTATTAAAGAGTTAATTCCCACAGGTCACTTCTTTTCTCCTCTAATTGCCATGCTCGATTAGAAAAAAATACATGCATGTCAACATTTCATTATTTCCAGTCTGACGATTACTAATGCAGCTATCTTATATGATACGACTTGTAGACACAGGCATCTCTTGATTTCTGATGGCCTTGGCTTCAATGAATCATTCAATATGAATGGTATAAACTATTCGCAAACATTAAATTGACTGTCTACCAGCAAGCTTAAGCAAACATTGCATAAAGCCTAGAAAATTGCTGATAATCGACAAAAATTCCTAAGTATTGATAGAGAGCTTGGACTGAAAATAAGTGACCTTGACTTTGAATGCCCCCCCCCCCCCTGATTCAGATGATTTATATATCATTACATTAAATGCAATTTATGCATGACCAATTAATAATGAAATCAAGAATAGTCAGAGTTTGTAAGTGGTCATAATACATGATACAGAGTTCATTTGTGCCATAATTTCGTGGATATTTGTGACCTTGACCTTGGCACTGCAATTTCCTTCAACCTGAATTATGTCAGAAATTGAAGCATGGTTACTGTAAATTGTATCTAGACTGTTTGCTATAATTACATACCTTATCAAAGGAGGAAAAGACTATTATTTTCATGTAAAACATGTTATTTATTAAACATTTCTCCATTTTGGTGACATTGACCTTGAAACCTTGTTGCTTCTGGATAAACTAGTGTTGCTGCGATGATCAGATTTATTATGTATAATAGTTCTTTGCGGTTTAAATCCGCCTTCAAAACATAAAAATGATATTTATACCATTAATGTCGAAAAGAAAGGCATTAAAATAGCATTTTTAGCTATTTTAACATTGACCTTGACCTTTTAATTTGAATTTCTCTATCTAGTTTTTTTTTATATTTTACATTTGCATATATTGTTCTTTATGATCATACTAGTCTTTGTCTGGACATCTTCTGTCAAACTGTCCAAAAATTCCACCGAAAAAATGTAATATTGCATTTTTCACACATATGATAAAATGCAAATTTTCCCCTTTTTCGAGCCCTTAGTGTAAGAAACCTATGCAAACTTTTATCACCAACTTTATATCCTTGTGCTATGCCAACTTAGTGCTTTGATATTAAAAACATTTCTTTTCCAAAAAGTTTCTGTGGAGACGGGAAAATAACAAACAATTTTGCCAATTTTCTAATGTTTTATTTTCAATTTTTCTGTCTTCCTCCCAGAACAAACATTCTCCGTTTCCATGGCAACGAAACATAAAATGAAGATTTCAACGCCTTTTCTGGTGGTTTTGCATCAAACCTGATATGTAGACAAAAATTACTAAAATCCCAGACATAGCGTGGCCAACGTTTTCCGATCGTTACAGATAAAGATATTAGACAAAGACTGACGATCTTTGGTGTTTTTCTTTTTTTTTTTTTTTTTTTTTTTTTTTTTCCCCCTTATGTCCTTAAAGGGGCCAACATGCGATCAAATATGTGATTTTAGTTTCTAAACTTCCAATTGTTCATGAACGGTTATATGTACTACAATTTGTAGTTCTTCTCTGAAATTTTCGGCTTTGAAACCATTATTTTCGCAGTTATTATCACAAATGGCATATGTTCAAAGTAACTGTTGAATACATGTATGCTGTTCTGATATTTGAAAGACATTCGATACCATTGATCTGTGCTAATACCTATAAATTTTGATGAAAATCTTGGAAGTTCGATTTGTCAGCTTCCATACTATGATTTTATAATTTAAGCCCGATTTATGGTAGTAGAGAGAAAAAAACCTTACCGACAAGCCGAATCCCCTGTCCTCAGTGAAAGTAATCGGTTGTAAGCAGCTATCGGACTCATGAGAAGAAGCACGGACAACCATATGCCTACAAGAATCCGTCGGGCGTGAGCAAGGCTTTGCCAACGCCGTGAGCGGAGAGGTTGGCAGATTGTGTAGTATCTTTCTTGAGAAATCACCACCAAGATAAAACAGTTCACACCCACAGACACAGCTGAAAATAAAAAAAAACACCCATATGTAGAGACTGGTAACTTGTGTTGGTCAAAATCTGCATCTACTGACGTCTTTGCCGAGATCCTAAATAAAGACAACAAATCCAATTATGATTTAAGCTTGCAACTGCCAGAGAGTAGTTTTCCTCTCCACCCCCGCACCCATGCCGGAGAAATGAAGTACATTGTCAGGACCTCATACAGCCACTTTTCTCAGGTAGTCCCCACTCCTCCCCCCCCCCCCCCCCCCCCCACACACACACACTAGATAATGGGCTATTAGAGAATTTGGTATGGTTATCGGTATTTAACGGAACAGTACGAAACGGAACGGCATGGAACAGAGACATTATACGGAATAAATTGCATTAGAAATATATCAATTCTTCAAGAGAGGTAATTAATGCGATTTGTTTAGTAAAATTATATGCAAATTTAGCAACCATATATACTATAATAATCAATAATTACTAATTTAAGAAAGGAAGAGGATGATTTAACTAAACTGAACTGAACGGATCTGTTTCCCATCGCAAAAATTCATATCCATATCTGCGATAGAAACAGGAAGATATATAAACGAGCCAATCAACGGGTGCTTTGTTCAGTCGTGTTTGATTTAGCGTGGGGTTTATTAGATTGAAATTAATAATCAGATGGGAGTCGAGCCCTCAAATCTTGCATGAAAGCCTGAAAGGCGAACACTAATCCAGGCAAATTCCGCTGCGCGCACGCACAAATGAACGCTTGTACAAACACAAAATCATACAAATTTATGCTCATAACCACGTTCACTGGTAGCCTTTTTCGGCTGGCAAAGAAAAGCAAAATACCCAAAACAAGAATAAGAAGAACTAATATACACATGCTTGAGGTTCTAGCATCTGTTATCCGGCTGTGTTTTTTACGGACAGATACTCGCATTTCTGTTTCCAGTTCTGAACCTCACTATCATGACTGGGGAGGGAGCATTTTCCACCATGTAGTGTATATATTTACCTGTAATCGTGTTACTAAGGGAAAATCCGATATGGAAGCGAAAAACGGCTATGCAAAAACACGTAGTAGTTTTCCCCCAGGAAATTGATCACGAGTCAAACTCGAACGTTAATGGGGATGGTAACATTCGTGAGATATAAATTTAGTGTATTGGGGTCTTTTATTCTAGTAAGGTGGACTGATGGAGTACACTGCATCCTTATCGATGTATTGGGTGCAAATCTGACTTGCAACTTGTTCAACGATTTACGAGTTTGTTCTATGGTTTTATCTACCATTTACTTTATTTTACACTGGTAGTCAAATACATGTATGACACTATATTGATGAAGATGGCAATTATCAGAATACAAGCAACACACATTCTGTAAATTGACAGTATGCTCATTGGAGAAAGATAGGATTGTAAAAGCTACGGGTGTACTCTAACGGACTATGAGAAATCGAACATTTTAGAAGCAAAATGGCGGATATGTTTGTGACAGTTCATAAGATTTAAGGACTGTTGAGACTGATAAAAGACTGCATTCCACAAATGAGAGACTGCATTAGCCAGATAAAACCGTTTTTAGCTGACTGAATGAAATACAATACCTGTCATATAATGAGGAAATACACGATGTTATATATGTAAAAAAATAAAGATTTAACCGGGGATTTTCCATCAAAAACTCCATATAACTGTTGAATACATATTATTTGCCCTCTGACTTTTATGCGGATTTGAGAACGGTGTAGACCCAGAAGAGATGGCTCCTGTGGAGTTTTCACACATTTGCCGGCAATCGATAAATGCAGAAGAAAACTATATGAGGGACCACATGTTTTACTGCATTACGTAGTCTGAACATGATTATTCTGATCACTTCACATTTTATTCGCTCTAATTATAAAAATCTAGATGAATGAATGGCATAATGATACTATCTTCATTGCGCTTGATTAAGAAATAATTGAACACATTCCATGGTTAAGCACGACCGATATCCGTGCATCACACCATACACAGAAGCCAATTCTTTGACAGAATTTCCTGACCCACAATCATTCGAAATAATATTCCTACAGCAAAGCGAGGACAAGCGCCTTCAAACAGCCTAATTCCGTTGTACCATATCCGAAGCGTTTCGCCGCCCTAGTTGTACCTTATGGATCTGGCAGCTTTACCTCAGGCCAATGAACGATATATACCATAGTTTTTATCCATTCGATTCCATTAATAGGGTAACCTTTTTTCCACAGTCAAGCAAGAACTCTTTATGCGAACAGAATAGTCGATCTCTAGTGTCAAGCACTGAACAAACATTGTGTATCTTCTGTTTCATGCTACGCTAAATATGTGGAAAAGAAAATATACGTCAGTACTTCTTCCATAAGTGTTAATACGCTGTATTTAGAGCATTCTTACCTTTCTTCACTGATCGATCTGCTTCGTCTGCATTTAGTGCATCGAAAGGTTTGTATCACTGAGAAATGCCTAATCTGTTTACTTTGAATCACTGAAAAAACTTCGAATTTCTCGTTATCTGTGACCAATTAACATAGTGCCTTTACGAGCAACAAGATTTCATATATAAGTACCTTACTTTATTTGCATTATTGCCTAAAAATGTCATGAAATAAAAAGTGCACAGTAACGCGCCGCACGTCAGTGACTTCGTTGACGCACAAGACGAACTTTCGATATTGTGTCATGTCCACAGTAGCATATTCGTTGTTCCAGTAAAACACTAATGTCTGTTCACCCATGTTTATCTCATTTTTAATACTACTAGAACAGCCCCGTAGCTCAAGTTTAAAAGTTAACACAATTTTCTAATTGCAGCACTTCGATCTTCATACGAGAGTGACGTTATTGTCTGACATTATACATATAGGTCTTCCGGTTTTCGGACTATCCTCTAACAACTCATCTGCACCCGTATCGCACTGATTGCATATTTACACAAGCCTGATAATAACTATTATATCACCACATGTCTAGATCACAGCCCTAGAGTCTCTAATGGTGATATTCATAATTTGAGGCAAAACTGCATATATATCCGCTGGCACTTTTGTCAGAAATCAACGTTTTTACTCTCGGCAGTAACAACCATTGGCACTTGCCAGCAGTGACGATATTGAAATTTTTACAAATATATTTCGTCATCGTATCAAATTTTCATCTGATTTGGCGAGTTAGTTTGATTTTGATTAGTTATTGCCTTTGAAACTTATGTTAATGTAATTAACGTTATTCTAACGTGCGGCGCGATGGCGTCGGTGGCATACTTTGAACGACTAATGCTACGACGAATAAGCGCGCAATGGACACAGTGAAATTACTACTGGATCAGCCCTTGTGTTTGTCGTACAGAGTAAGGTGTAGATGAACTGAATAACTTTTGAGCATATTTCTTATATTTTCGGTTGACTTATTCCCCTTTATCGGACATAGACATTTCGTATAGAATCAAGCATGTGAATAAAATATCTGTATTAGCAATACCTTTACACGCCAAGTCGTAGATCTGACCTGATTGGCTTTTTAGCCAATTCTATAAATACTGGGTTGAGTTACGATGGACGGACGCTCGGCGCCTCGTTACTGCGGCTATGGAATCGTTCCGCTGAGGTGCGGGGGCAACGTCGATATGAGAATTGAAATACTACTACTCCTTACTTGCGTACATTATGGATGAAGCTTCTTTAGAGGTAAAGGTTGGGGCATAGTGTTTCAGAAACACATTTTCTAGTTTGTTTGTTTTTTGTTTTTTTTTAATCAGACAACTTTTAGTCCACTAATTTTAAGACGTGTGTGAGCAATTGATTTCTGCTATCCAATTCACGTTGATTTATTGTAGACGTTTCAACGCAGGTATAGCTACATGCATTTTCATTTAATTTACTTGACCCCGAATAATGTTTAGCTTTAAAATGAACTGGATTTTAGTACTCGTTCTAAATTATTTCTTTTGAAACAGATACTATAATGCACAATGGATTTTAAAATATCGGCCTCGCCAAATATTAAAATAGATAAATAGATAAAATAATACCTTTATAATATATTGCGAGTTTGTGTGGATATATCAATATGATAAAAAGATTGAATAGGCAAACGACCAGACGGGTGAACCTACACAAATGTAGTTTCATAAACTAAAGAATTTGGATAAAAAATACCTGCAGACACACAATGTTGAAACAATGTTAAATCAAATTTTGTTAGTCTACACTCCTTGTTTGCTGGGCTGTGGTCCTTCTTCGATGGAAAAGCGTAGTTAACGTCTTATGTATGAAACATGGTAAGACGTTGTTACGCCATTTTTAAAGGAAAATGCTGATTCAGTTTCACATTAGAATCTGCTGACATAACAAAAAACTTTTTGAGAAAAAAATGCTGATTTGAATTTTCTGGTTTCAAGACGTTTATGCAATAACGTGCTTTGTCAGCAAAAGTAGATCATATGGTACCGATTCAGATTAACATTAGAATATGCTGACATGACAAAAAAGTTTTGATAAAAAATGTTTATTTGAATTTTCTTGTTTTACGCAATAACGTGTAAGAAAAAGAAAATACTACTGAGGTGCAAACCTTGAAAAACGCACAATTTAAGTGATAGTATGGCTACAAACGACACCGGCTTCCTGAAAATCGGCTAACTTCTTTGTCTACCTGGGCTTTGGCTATATAATCAGTCCATGGAATCACGGACTAGCTTGCTCTAGTTTATGCTGGCACCAGATTCACCTACTTCATATCTGACATCATGGCATCAGCTTCCCATGCTGCATGGCATCAGCTTCAGCTGCTTCATGCTTCACCTGCTTCATGCTTGGCATCATGGCATCACCTTCACCTGCTTCATCGGCATTTTACACTTTTTCAGAGTCTTCGCTATACGCTTAAAGCACGGGGGGTCACTTGGTCTTTAAAGGGTTACAGATGTGCCGCTGGAACTCTGATAACCCACCTTATTCATGTATAACACAAATGCCAAAATATATACCTATTCATATATTTTGTATCAAATTTGAACCCTATCTATTTATACTGCAGAAAAAGTGCTTAAATTAGCTCATGAATTTGCCATTTAGCCTTGAAGAAAATTCAAGAAATTAGTATGCTGAGAACATTTGTTGTCTTTGTAATTGATATTTGTTTCGTTTTGATAATAAAAATCAGATAAGCTGGCTTTTATATACAGTGCTTGGAGAAATAAGACCTATTCCTGTTTATTAGTCTGTTAATCATACCTATTGATGTATCTGGCAGATCAAAAAAGTAGGGCTATTCCAGCGGCACATATACACCCTGCTTTACAATGGAAGTGACCCCCGTGGCTTAAAGGGTAGTTAAGTGTCTAAGCTAGCCCCATGTGGACAGCGAAGACTATGATCAGACTGGGCGGATGTCCAGGCTGATATGAGTCTTCGCTGGGGGCACATGTCACTTTGTTAGTTTTCTCGTGTCGCGGCTAAATTATTATGACGCATCACTATGCTCAAGATTACTCCGCAATCTTCCTAAAACAAAATAGCAAGCCGAAAAATGTCTGTAATCTATTTAGTTTATAATAAATCAAATTCGATTTTCACTCAGAACTGATCAGCAGTTTATGTCTTATAATTTCATATGGACCGCCTTGGAAAATCGTCAACAATTACGCACTACTCCATTACATATTAGATCATGTTCAAAAGAAGCATTATCTTAGCAAGTTGTAAACTGCCTTGGTAAATATTTCATAACTTTTACGAGTTAGCACATTTTATTTAGATTTTTATCTTCACACACACCAGTATACATTTTAGTAAATTTGTCCGTATTGTAATTGCACTGTTTGCTATATGTATATAGTCGGTCATACACCTAGCATCCTCGTATATGCGATAGGTTGGTATCGAAATGCCACCTAGCGGACGATATTGAACACCTATATGATTTTGCGCCATTAGACCAAGCGAAACAACCTTTTTGGCTTCTGTTTGTTTTCGGAAGTTGTAGCCCTTCCAAAAATGGGATCCACTCTTAAAGTAAACAACTTTCTCCTATAGGAGCAAATTGAGAAGAGATTAGGACGGTTGGTTGCTTTGGGTTTAACAGCTCTTTGAGACAGTATTTCAGTCTATATCGACCCGTCTCTCAGAGAGAGAAGGACAGAAAAGAGATATGATATGCGAGAGAAAGAATATCTATCCCCCCCCCACACACACACAAACACACAAATACACCTAGTGCAAAAGATCCTCACATTTAACAGCAAAAAAATGAACACACTTGTTTTATTTTCTGCGTTTTAAAAGACTCAACGAATCACCGACTAACGAATTGAGCCAACTATGCTTTGAACAACCGGGCCAGATTTGATAAATGGCAAAATTATAGTACTTTTATGAAACGGTCACGAGTACAATACGAGTACTGTCTACCATCAACTTCAATTTCCTAGTCTATTTGCGCAGATTTATAAGAACTGTTTTTTTGTTGTTGTTTTTTGTTTTTGTTTTCTGTTGACTTGCAATGTAACTTTATGATAACCCATCATTATTTCGTTAAGAATGTCCTTCCTCTATTTGTTTGTTTTTATTGTAACTATATTTATTTAAACTTACATTTATTTCATTTTCTTGCGCATAAAACGTCCCTTAACATGTTCATAATTAGATTTAGAAGGATCAAGATAAGGGCAACGTTTTATGATAACTAAGGTGAATGGGTACACATTTAGGGGAAGTAACTCTTCCACTTTCCTCCTTGCATCCCTTCTAAATTGGGCTTAACTCTTGAAGGAAAGAATTTGCTGCCTTAGGAGCAAATTCTTTTCTTTCAGAGTAATCCCCTTTTAAGGAGATTTACGTTGCCTAGGGAGGCAAACAGGAAGTCACGTAGGTTGTCTTTCTTTGCAAGATAAAGATGTATCCTTAGACTGCTTCTCTCCCCTTATAGCTACGCATATAGGGACAGGTAATGACTTATCCAAACGGTCAAAATCTGACCGTGAGATCTAGCGAGAGTTCGTGCGATATTTAGTTTTTGTAGCTATAACATCAGGAATTTTACTTAGGTCTAATATAAATATTTACAGTTGATATTATAATGCATGTAATGTTTTTTATGACCAAAATATTTTTTAAAACATAACACGCTGTCAGGTCATTGAAGAGTAGCCATGACGCGTCATGACGTAGATCCGATACAATTTTGAATGGACCAATCTAGCAAATCACATGGCCTGGTGACATAATGGTAAACCATGTATTTATCGGCTCGAGAAACCCGAAGGACTCGATTTGTTATACAGCATATGATTGGAGGACCAATCACAGCCCACAAAAGACTATATCTGACCAGTTGTCATAAATATTGACAACTTGGGACCAGTTTAATGTATCCTTTAACGTTAAGGGATATCTTCTCCATGAAACGCATCATGTCTCTTCTCATTAGAATGAGTGCGCTGAGACAATTCTAATGAGAAACCGCAGACATATCAATGGTTATCTCGGCCTTATCTGTTGCTTTGTGTCCGTGGTCTTAAGTTAATATGGTTACTCTAAAAGTGGAATTCTCTTGGCATTTTTTTCCAGGAAATCAAATATCCTCATGGCGAGACGTAATTGATAATATACACTGATTACATATCTATTATAAGCCTTTCATCATATATATCGGTATAGAGTTTTACAATAAGGTCCACTCAAGTCTACCGAGGCCAAGTTTTGCAAGCAATTCTATGCCGTTTCTAATTCACCGAGTGTAGCCGCACAATTGTGGAGGGGTGGTTGTGTCGTATCAGGAGTGTGTGTTTTTCAGGATATAGCGAAGGTTTGGTGAGTAACTAATATTTTTTCTACCTTTAAACGTGCATATTGGCTCGACAAGAAAAATGCACGGAACACATTAGTTTCTTAACGTCTAGTTCGACTTGTTGGATACAAATTTACAGGTGTTATAACAAAACTGACGCGTTCAGCATTTGCTTGGTCGCTGTAAATGTACTGATAAAACCAGGAAGTTCCTTTTAAATGTCAGCAAATATGTCTTTTCAAACGTTTATTTTCCTAGGCTGCCAAACATCTACCTAGTAATAAGTAAGAAAGGGATACAATATATGATCTGATACTAAATAGACGCAAGAAAAGCCAGGGAATGTCAAAATTGCGATGTGCAGTATGTGGAATGATGTCCCTGTGCAGAATGTGGCGTGCTGCTCTGTTTCAAAATGTTCATATGACAAGCTTTCCGGTCAGTTTGCATGAAATTTATAAGGACTCTTGCCCGGGAAGGCATGCTGTAAAATTACTGATCATATGAATGGGTGTTGTCACGTGAAACTGGACATACAGCCATGTTTGAAAACAAATGCTCAAATCAGCCTGTTTAACTGCAAAAACTGAAAACAGTTTCAAAATTTCGAGCTTCAAATAAGAGTTTTCGAGTTTCGAGTAAGGATTCTTCTTGAGTAAATTTTTTGTTAAAAGTTCTGAGTAAGGTGTTGCTAAATTCGAGTTAACTTTTTTTCTAATTTCGAGTTTCGAGTTAATGTTTTCTAGTTTCAGAACAAAGATTAAAGCTCAAACATATACTTGATGGGAGCCCCGGTATGTGTACCGTCAAGTGTTTTCTTTTTTTGGCAAAGGGTAGCAATTTTCTGACTTCCTGTTTGCCTTCCGTGACGACGAACCCTAGGTTGGGATTATTTCCTTTCGGAATTAACTCCCATGGGGTATAAGTAAAACGGACTGAGATGCGACCCCTCCTCCTCTCCCTCTTGGAGTTAACCTTTTTACCTTAAATACACTGACTATATTAGTTTGTCAAAACTGACAATACTAAGTTGAGGGTGTATAAAAGGGATTTTTTACCTTGGGGATAAACAATTGATTTAGAGGAGACACTCGCTAACATTTCTCCTCGATACTAAAATATTAGTTTGACGTTAGGCTAAATTGATGAACTTGTAGGTTTTCAAAGCGCCGAATAGTTAATGTTCTCTCTTATCTACAGATTCATTCGAAAGGGCGATGTTAATGATCTGTAAGAAATATATGTCATTTTTATACTACCAATCTCAAACGTTGTGTTAGTTATGACGTCTTTCAATAATCGTACAATAACGAAATAAGTCACAATGACGCTAAAGAACTTGGGTTTCTGACGTTAAATCAACCATGTGTGTGCTTATTAATTAAATTAATAAATATAATGTAAATGGTAATGTATATTCCGTTAAGCGCAGAATGATTACATCATATATTGTTCTGGATCAAACCACTTCTTCTCGGGGAAAATTCAAAATTTCAGCGAATGAATTTCATTTTTATACCTTGCAGGAATACTCGCTGCATAGCATAGCAGCTGCAATGTTCAAACTTGTCTTTCGATAACATGATCAAAATTAGCATTAGGTTACACACGTTCACAGGCAACGTGTACATAAAAAAATCAGAAATATTTGAGTGCGAAATAGAATTGGCAGTCTATGGTCATGTGAAATTCTTGCATAAACTTGCGGTTATTTGACATGCATACACAGAATTTCTAATCTCCTGTTCTTATGAGGTAATTCCAAACATGAGCATTGGTACTGTGACCTAGTTTATAGAGCGGATGTCAAATGTCTTGGGATAAAATAGGGAATTCCACCATTTGTAAGGATGGTTTATACAAAAAGGGAAAATAAAGAAAACAAATGAAACGAACAAAAAAGCAAATTCTTTTTTTACTAGTGGCTAATTAGCACCACTTAGGGCTTCATGTGCAGTTCATTTTCTTATCCACATCCTGACGACTAACCAACACTCCAACAATCTTACATAAAGGACCTGTTATGATAAGGTCCATATTTGGCCCCAAGAAAACTCAGTTTTCAAAAGTCCTATTTAGATAATAAAAATGTATTCATAGGAAAGTTCAAACCTTGAATGTATCAGCAAACACGAAATTGACCAGTTGTTGTATGAAATAATTCTTTTTTTTATCTTGAACATACCCATACCCAAAGCGGATTCTGACGAATTTGGTAGCTTTTGCGGCTTACAAAATGTGTGAGCCCAGCCTCCAGCACATTTTATATTTTGTATACAGACAATCTTTTTTATATATTCACGTGCCATGAAAATATTAAATGTGCTGGAGACCGGGCTCTATGTTCATTATTAACTTTTTATTACAAAACTGGCAGCGTTTAGAACATTTTTCCTATTTTCACAACATAAAACGTCCATATCTCCGCTCATAGAAAAAATAAACATATGTTGCGGGTATTCATTTTCTTTGAACACAAGGAATAATTTGGTACACATTTCATTTTGATCTGTTTGAATTTTTTGGTTAGCGTCTCTGGACTTGCTAACTTGAGTGGGTAGGGTACCTTGAGAGGCCTTATGCACTGCACAGGTAATTAGCAGTGTTATCTAACGTTTAAGCATTTCATCAAAAGACAATTATCTAGAGCTTTCAAAAGCTATTGTAAATGAGTTATTTCTTTAAGGAAAGTGTATCAAACTCAAATTTTCTTGCTGTCATCCTTCATATTATTTAAACAATATTGGCATAATAGAGATCATGTCATTCTGAGAACAAACATAGTTGAAACATATTTTTTCTGTTTATTCCCATACACACGAATGATAAGCAATAGAAACCAGGCAATTTAAAGAGAATTTGAATGGGGGCAAAAAACGGGCCTTATCATACCAGGTCCTTTTATTATTGTAATACTTTGTGAAACAGAACCATTATTTGAGAACAGTAGCACATTTACAAAGTTTGTCGAGGCAAACACACATGCCTTGGAACATGACTCTGCTAGGCTGTAAGGCTTACAGGAACATATCAACTGAATAAATGCGAATGGTCGACAGCAGGATAGAGAAACTTATTCTGAAATCCTTATCGGAGGCAGAAGCCGTTATGGACGTTCGGACAGACACACGTATGAGCAAATCTAAGGGTTGTATGCCCTCAGTTTTATCTCATATGGGTATAAAATGCAGAATAGTAAAAAGAACGAGAATAAAATTAGCCACAGCATGCAGAAAGGATCTTTATGACTAATGCGAACAGCAGCTGCTCAGACCAGTTTACGAATAAGCGCAGTCCGCTCCCAGCCATTGATATTAGCCAAAAATATAATGGACCCAGAAAAATCTACATGCACAACATAAAGGCCGTTGGTAGACTGCATGGATTCACAGTCTTCTTTAACATTTCGCAGATGTATTAAACCGACTTTTTGTGCGTAGTGTCTGAATAACATCTTTATACATGTAGATATCGGAGTACAGCACACTTGACTCAATACACCATATACTTGGAGGGTAACCTCGGCATCTAAAATCTTATGGAGAACTTCCGCATCACGTGCAGCTCTCAGGTTGTACATGTAGCTGGGAAAAGTGTGTAAGCAAGAGATAGGTCTGGCGTTTCTCGATTTTTATCTGTAATTTCAGGGATTAAATGAAGAAAACAAAACAAAACAAAAAACAGAATGCTATTAGATGGCCGTGCCATTAAACTGACGCTAGATGCAAAGTAGGGTATGTAAAAGTCACTTGGCTTTCTGTGAAAATAATTGTTCTGAGGCGAGTCTAATCATTCAGCGACACTAGCTGCGAGAAAAGTCACTAGATTTTTACACAAACGGACGGGTTATGTCGACTTGAAAGATGACGTTAACGTGTTTAATTAGTAAATATCGTTCCCTAGTTACCCTAATCAGTTTTCTGAACGCAATTGCGCGGAATTACCCGAAATCTGTACCAACATGGTGTGGCTCCGTTTATGTAGTGTGGCTCCGTTTATGTAGTGTGGCTCCGTTTATGAAATGCGACTCTGAAATTGTAGACCCAGTTTCATCTACGCCACAACGATTCATTCTCAACCCGCACTTCGAGACTAAACAGACAGTCAAAGTCAGTCACGTACAGACTCGACTCACGCAGACTCGCTTACATACATGTACAACAAGAAACACCCCGTAATTGTTAAGTAACATCGGAGTACTGTGTCACTCTTGGCATCTTTGCATGGACTCTAAATACAAGTCTATTACAGTTCTGAAATAGAATTGTTACTTGTGTATGTGTGTGTATATTTAAAGAGTAACTACACTTCAGGAACTGACTGAATCAGATCTCAAACCCTATCCCCAACACCAAAAGGAAACATTGACAAAGACATCCCAACAAACAATAAATTACAAGTGATAAGCCGCGTCAGCAGTTCTCTCCCAAATAGGTGGCAACTCAGCTATCTTTATTTAACTAAATTGAGACCAACAGAAGGGTTACAACAGACTAAGCAAATTATACGAAAAACATTTAACAACTATTTTTACATACTTTCTATTTTTATTATAAAAGGGTTACAATGAGAAAATAGAATTGTTCCACTCTATTTGCCGTCGAAACGAAAGACGCTCTAAGAAGATTTCGAACACGGTCTTACCAAAAAGAAATATATAGAAAAATAAACAGAAAATCGTACTTTCTTCTTTTAAATTATCGAGACAAGCTTGAATTCTAAATCTTTTCTTTTCAATTTATCAATTTTTCCATTTAGATTATCGTCCGCTAGTGGACACGTGCGACCAGAACCGTAGGCAAAACCCCTTACTGCACCGCATAAACCGGAAATACGAAACACCGCACCTCTGTTGGGCTGCAGCAGGAACAGATAATTATAGGGTGTGAAACTAATTTTGAATGATTGCTAAAAGCTAGAACTAAAATGCCATGCCAGTTTCTAGGCTGTGCCTAAATACATATTAGCAAATCATAAGTTTGTGACGTCACTCAATTTTAATGACGTCACTAACACCGATTAAAAACGTCGCTAGCGAACTTGACGCGCGTGACGTGAGAGGCTAAGTTGCATTTAGTGTTTGCCTCCGGAAGATAAAATAGTCCACACATCGTGTTTTCCGTCATTGTTAAGGTGCAAACTAGATTTACACCCATTTAAGGACCCGATAAACACACTGGGCTGCTCAAAGCTCAAAACTTACTTCAGATCACTGGTTAAAATTTTAAAATTTTCCTGTTTTGAAGCCTAATCCGATTTGAGGTTTGAAATCCGTTAACAGTGGGAGAAAAATAATCCATTATGCGCCAGTCCAAGCCTCGGCAAGCCTCGGCAAGCCTCGTCCCAGGTTGAAATTCCGATCCTTCGGGTGAGATTTCCCTATCCTACATGGACACTCATGATGGATTGTTATTGGAAATGTCTTCAGATCTTTCCTTACAAGCAGGGCATTTTAATCTGGTTCTGCATTTATTACTCCTTAATCTGTCACCGCCGGTATAGAAAAAATCGATAAAGCGAAGCCTAGTCCTAAATCACACTGCTTATTCAGGTACGGCAGATAACAAAATTTATTGTAAATTTTCACCGTCTTGAACAACGTACGGCGTGTTATTTTTTGTTGAGCATTGCCCGTTTTGTCAAGCAACGACTGCATTTTTTCGTTTATATGAACTGTCTTAATCGTTTTAGCTGATCTTATAAGTAAGCTAAATGGAAATCATTCTCTTTAGCCATTGAAATGCAACGGCCATATATAAGAATAGGTAAAATGTATATCCCAGCGCAAACATGTGCTTGCTTTTATAGTTTATTTCTTTAGAGGGCATATGTAACACAACACATGTTGTGTTACTACAACCCCTTATTGATCCATCGGGCTGGGAGACTCATAAAGGCCCGGGCATGCAGGTAGGTGCGTCTTATTTCCTTCCAGCAAGTCAATGACTTGCCCACTGCCTATGATATCTTCGACCAGAACCAAAGAGCCAAAGAATTAATTGGGCTTATCCCACACCTACAAGGACCTCCTTAATCTAGCTATTGTACCAAGCTGAGCAGGGCTCGCTCGGGTATTACCAGAAACACTTGACTCAGATTCGAGTTCTATCCTGGCCGTACACTTCTTCTATGAAGACTTCCACCCAATGATGATGTGTTCACTACTTTTGTTTAATCTATAACCGACCCTTCGTGAGGAAGTTGAGATTGCAGTAGCAGAACTGAAAAGGGGGAAATCTGCCGGACTTGATAATATACCAGCAGAATGTGTTCTAGCTGGCAGGGAGACCATAACTAATGTTTTAACAGAGATTTGTAACAAGAGCTGGAGAACAGGAGAATGGCCTACAGCATGAATCCACTGATTATTACATTCCATATAAATAGGGCAACCTACAGCTCTGTCAGAACTACAGAACCATCTGCCTCATCAGTCATTCCAGCAAAGTCATTTTGAAAGTTGCCTTGAACAGGCTTGAACCCCAAGATGAACAGATTATTGCTGAAGAATAGGCTAGGTTCAGAGCCGGAAAGAGCACAACAGAACAAACCTGCAACCTCGGAATCCTGTGTGAAAAGTACCTCCAGAATCAGCAAAACCTTTACCATGTCTTCTTTGATTTTTTTTAATAAAGGCCTTCGACATGCGGTATGGGCCATCATGCGTAAGTACAAATGTGGCAGTGCCAATCTAAGTCGCACCATTAACCAGCTCTTCAACAAGGCTACAAGTACAGTCCAGGTGAATAGCAGCACGGAAGGTTGGTTCACAAGAACAGTTTGAGTTAGGCAAGGTTGTCTCTTGTGACCCAACCTCTTCAGCGTAAGGTATAAGATGGAAATAGTTGCTGAGAAAACCAAACTAATGACAAACAGCGCCAATGACATCCAGAGGGAAATGAAGGTAAAAAGACAGAAGCTGGGTATCGTAACAAGCTTCATATATCTTAAAGCAGTTGCCTCAGATGACGGCTCAGTATTGAAGGTTCTCTTACGGATTGAACAAGCCACTGCAGCTTTAACAAAGCTGAAGCCAATTTGGAGAGATAACAACCTGTCTCTTGGATCAAAGGTGGAAATGGTGAGCTCCCTTGCCATTTCCGCATTTCTGTATGCCTGGTGTTATGTACACGTATATGGTGTTTAAATGGTGTAAATATTTTCTGTTACCATGATTTGGCAGTTTTAAGATGTTTACTAGGTTTGAAATAAACGAGTTGTTTACATTGTATTTTAGAACAGTCTGGAAAATTGGGAAAACTTTAGAATGTTCCGAATTGTCTGGAAAGTTCCGGAATTCGCTCCCCATTGTCAAAAGAATGTTGTAGAAGCTTCAGGAAATTTAGGGAACTGTCATGATATTTCAAGAACTTTCTTGAATAACTATTTTAGTACTGAAGAAAATAATAGAACTTGCTGTTGTAAACATTAAGAATCTTCTGGTATACAATTGTGTCAGAATTGAGTACTTTCTGGTAAAATCTATTTCTGATGAATTCCTGAATGTTCCTAGATAATATATAAAGAGCACAAATTTTCATTTAGTCATCTTTGTAAATTTTCAGCAGTCTATAGTTAACTAAGTTTATACTGGAATTAAAATATATTGGATTACTTTGTGATTTTCATCTCTGGATTTATTCTTCAATTTAGAAATATTCTGACTTTATCTTCTGGGATCAGAAACTGTTAAAGGACCTGTGTTTTAAATTCTGAGGGATATTCAGGCTAAAATAAGGTATTGTAAATTACATTTTTTCTTGATTGATTAATGACTGTTTTAATTTTGATGTACATGTAAATAAATTTTGTTAAGTTTTAAAACGAACTTTTTAAGATTTTGATTGTTGCTGCTTTACTTCAATCTTTCTTGTTACCACTGCCAGGTCGTAACACTGGGCATCGTGGACTGTTACAACAGAGGTAGAGAAAAGAACGCAGGCCTTTGAGATGAGATGCTACCGAAGGTTACTGAACATTTCATAAAAGGGTGCCCATAACTAATGAGGCGGTTCTCAGAAAGATCCAAGCAGCAATTGGAGAATAAGATGAACTCCTGACCATGGTAAAAATACGGAAACTAAGATGGTTTGGTCTCGTCACAAGGTCTTCTGGTCTAGCAAAGACGATTCTACAGGACACAGTGAAAGGAAAAAGAAAAAGAGGTAGACAGAATAGGTGGGAAGACAATATTAAAGAGTGGACAGGGATGGACTCTGCCAGTTTAACTAGAGCAGCTGAAAACAGGACAAGGCTAAAAGCGATTGTTGTGAAGTCATCTGTAGTGCCCCAACGACCTTGCGAAGATAATGGATAAAATAGAATAGAATAGATGCAGGCCACGTTTGTACTAGCGGTACGTGTGCAAGTCTTTGAAACCTAAACGCTGTTTGTTAAGAAACGTGAGCAAAATAGCACAGGTACCACAATGGCTTATAAGATCAATGGCCACTGTGACTGTTATCTCCATTGACTACTAAATATAGCGCACCTGGTAATGAGACCTTTCAGATCCGTACCGTTTCTAGGAGCCCCAGCTCAGTTGGCTTAGGGCTGGCCTACCTATTTAGCCGTCCCGTGTTCGAGGCCCTCTACTGGGCCGCTAGAGGCGAGAATCTATCTAATGTAAACCGGGTTTCATTGCACACAGCATTTCATTATCACCCTCCTATCGTCCTGATATGACTGAAATACTGTTAAAAAGGACGTAAAATCACAATTCGTCCATCCATCCATACCGTTTCTGCCTTGACAAGTGATTGGCTGTTGTTCCTACATCGATGAGGATAATGTAAATGACAGCCATTGTGGGGTTAAGCATCAATTTATTACTATTTAGTCAAATCTGACATGCAGTCACACTATATGCAGCAGACGCCCCTGACGCTCTTGATCAACGTCGGCCACTAAACTGTATAAGACACTGCAGCAGACCTTTCTATTGGTTCGTTTTAAAGAAGCCAACTTGTATTCTTATATGAGCTGAGGGCCTATCTTATATAAGCAAAGGTGGGAGAATGTGTCGTTCCTGGTCATTGCCTTCTCATTTATTTTCCTCCAAATTGATAACGATATGAAATGACAGCACTGCTGTAAAATCGAGAAATGTATTTTGCAAACGAAACCGAAGGTTGGAGCCCAGTTTGATTCCATCTCTTTATCTCAAACATATTCTTAGTTCAACAACGCCGTTGGCGTTTGTGCACTAAATAACTGAGAAACAGACAGAGAATCACTGCTATTTAATGTATATACATGTCAAAAAAGAACTCATATGAACTATTTTAATAAGGGCTAGTTTTTGGATGTTATTTTTAGAACGAATGTTTGCACCTTAAGAAGTATAAAAGGGCACCAGGAAATAAGACCATGAAATTCCACCCTCCTCCCACCACAGCAATGCAAAGCAACAACACAATCATCAAAACAACATGAGCAGACAGCAAAACAAACAGCTGTCACCCATTAAGCTAGCCAGAACACAACCTAAATACATGTACAAACACATCAAATTCGTACAAACACATCAAAATGAAATAGAACGGAGAAAATAAACAGATCCCTAGAAAGCTAATCCCACCACATCGCAATAATTTATTACCGGTTTATCTCTTACAGTTTAGTATTTCAGCTTTCTTGTCTTCTACCTTCGCCATATATTTGGCAGTCATTCGTGGAAACAGGTCATGGTGTCAGGAATAAAAGTACAAGACAAGATATGGACTGATATGTCGTAGAAACAGATCTGGAGTATTCAGTTCATTATGATTTGACCGACCATTTTTTCTACATTGACTGAAAGCCCTTTGAGAACAAGGAAGTTAATAAGTTTCACCAAACAGTTAAAGTAACTAGTATTAAATCAGTTGTTTTGCGATGAGTTCTCCAACTCCATTTTGCACTACGGTCAATGCTATTTTCGTGATGGCGCTAAACTACAAACCAGACTTACGCCATGCTGCATTGCATTTTGAGGTAGTAATTACCCATACGCCGTGCCAGGACCTCCACTAGAGCTCACGCTAGACGTCTGAGTTCGCAAATTTATGGACATGTGACAAAACTATTTCAAGTCCAGCAAATCCAACACAAAATTATTTCAAGTCCAGCAAATCCAACACGCTATAGAAGATAAGCTAGAGCGACACGACATTTAACAAAATTCGGTTGTTTTCTCAGCAGCAAAAGATTCAGCAAAATGTGGTATTTTAAAATAGCACGTAAAAAGATAAAGTATTTTTAACAGAGTTGGTATAGGTTGTCAAGACAGCAATCTTTATTCTAATATGACATTCACGTTTACCCCACGTATACATAGGATAACATAATATTTCGCGCCTTGATGACATCGAATGTAAACATTTGTTTCTTCTTTCGCAACATAAATAGTCCTTTATAAAACGTTGTAATATACTTGCACTTTCATTTACGTATAATCTCGGAATCGAAATAATGTTTCCTTGCCCATGAATTATTGCTGATTAACAAATGTTTACCAAATGTGTTGTAGGGATTAGCGAAATGTTAATTCACTCCGGCATCGCCGTCGTGAATTACTATTTCGTGAGCTACCCTCCAACAACATGTGTGGACGGATAGGGAAAATTATTTCTTAAATATTTCATGGGAAAATGGACTATATAAGCAATTCGGATTTTCAGTATATTGTTAGCACTTGAAATTACGGGTAGATGCAATTTTAAACCAATATCTCATCTACATGTCTAAGATAAATATACTTCATATGCTCTTCATGTCCATATGGATTTATATGTATGCAAAAACACAAAACTAAAGTTTAAACTCCATGATATGAAAGCGTCTAAATATAAATCATTTGCTGTGTGTTCATTGTGTCGAATAAGTGTCAAAGCGCAGAAGCAGCAGGCTTTTGAAGAAAAATGGCAAATTTCTCCACGAAATCCATATTCCTGGTTTTCTGTTGAGCAATAAAATATGAGAAAAGGCTGGGATCCGTTGTCATTTTACCACTTCCATATGGGGATAATACAAATTTCCCTACTTGTGCTGTCGACCGATCCAGTGAGTTACCATACATATAAATAAGAAAGATATGACACAATATGTCATATCAATAGGCTCGACTTACTTGAACAGCATTGAAGATGAAAGTTATTCTGGTCAGGGAAGTGTAAGAGTTATGTCTCTGACACTTTCCTTGTCTGTTTTGGTATTGGTAAACTGTTATATTATACCGTTTGTAAACAGCTTGCCAAATGTCGCTTAAAGATTTACTCCCTTGAAAATAGTAACAAAAAATGATTTGATGAAAAAATTCATGCAATACCTCCGACATAGTCTAGCTAAACATTTGAATTAAGTTTACATAGTAATATTTATTTAGTAAAAGTGAATTTAAACACAAAAAAGTGATAATTTTTAAACGACCGCGCTCGTAATCGCATCATTGGACAAAAATAATTCATAAGTCACAATCACCTGCACGAATAAGAAAAATGCCTGTACATGATCACATGACACACGTGGTCAAAATCGATATTCTGACAGGCCGTGAAGAAATCGGTAATTTAAATTTTAATTTGAAGGTTATTTTTCATTCCACATTTATCGAAAAAAACAAACATGCATTCTCTCAAAACTTGTACAGTTAATTATGAGACTATTACATATTGTCTAACGAAATTTTGTTAAAATATTTGTTTTCTGAAAACATGAAACAAATGAGGGAGACAATCTTAGAAAAAAAGCTTCGTATTAATAATGACATTGCCTGGATAGTGTTTCGATGTTGTGTGCTCCTCGAGCTTTTATATTTTGTGATATAGAAATTTCTCGTTTTGCTAAGTGACCTTTGAATACTGCATCTCATTTGAAGAGCTTGCTTTTTTAACCCTAAAACTCTCTGTTAAGGTCCATGCAGAAAAATAACAATAAAATAGGAGTGCATCATTAAGAAGTATCTTTCGCTAGATTTTGAGCCAAAAAGGGAGATACTGTTTGAATTTATGATCAAATGGATCAAATGAATTTTGCATTACAGATCTGCGACCAGGTAAAACTTCTATCAGCCTGCGCATCCGTTTATTTTTAATTGGTTCGCATGAATGATTACCAGGCCCTGGAGAAATTTAAAACCAAAACGTATATTTTATATACATGTATATAAGAAGAGAAAAGCTGACTCATTATGTGCAAGGTAATTTCATACATTGCAGTATATGATGTTATTTAAAAATGAATGGGTACACTTTCAGGGGAAGAAACTTTGCCATTTTCACTCAAGAGGGGTTAATTTATAAGGAAAATAATGTTCTTGTAGGAGCAAATTCTTTCCTAGGATAGCAGACCTCCTTTTGCAAGAGACAAGAAAGGAAATGAGGAAAGTTATTTCCGTTTGAACAATACACGCAGGTGTATCCACACAACTTAAAAGTTTGTAAAAGTAAATGTGGTCATTGTATACATGTAGTATTTGGAATCAATCATAGGCTGCACAGGAATTATTTCTCCGATTTTGAAGAGACGATCAAACTCGGTGCCATAAGATACAAGTTAATATGATTCGTTCCTGGAGCTTCCTGGGAAACAACTCTGAACAGAAAAGCAGATATTCAAATACGCAGAAACGAAACTTTAAGTTATGAGGTGTTGTGTTTGCTGTCCGAACACTTAGCAAATTTATCCACGCGGCAGGATCATAGTTTCTTTTTCATACAAATGCTGAGATTTTGCCGCGCAGAGTTCGGATTTATGAAACAAACTACTCACATTTTATTTTTCCTTCATTTTGATACTTTTTTAAAGTCCGAACACTTTCATTACTGATCCATTTGACAAAATCATGTTTTCTTTATTTTCTGAATGAATTAGAGGACGCAGCTGTGACGTACTGTGACGTAATTCGTTAAACTATCAAGTTTAAAGTTTTACAAATTTGGATACTTCATTAGTGGACGTCAATCACCACTGAGACTGCCCATGTGCATCGTCCGCAAATCAGGTCATTCTGCTTATTATTGTCGCGTGCGTGTTCAGTACATTAAAAGCTTACATAATTAAGCCACGGGCTAAACATGCTTAATTTGCCATTCAAATGATATCTTTTCTCTTTATTAGATAGCTGATATAATCTATGACACCCTTTGCATGATAAATGTAAGTGGTCAAAGTACCCATAAAGCATAAAGCCATGATTACGACGCAGATTTAGGTCATTCTGTTTATCGCGGCTAACTTACTGACGTCAAGAAGGCTAACTTGGTCATCCGATCTCGCACTTGGAAGCAGCCCTTGTAAACAACTCTTCGCTTCGATAAAGATTAATTGATTGGTGAGGTCGCCCCGAGGCGCCGGTTTCATGCACATATCTTAGATTTGTGCTTAAGTTACAATTTAATTTATAACTTAAGTAAAAGGCAAGAATGACTTAAGTTCGTGCTGAAACCGTTTCACAAATTTATATTAGCCAGAACTTAATCTATTTTGACTTAAGTCAGTCTGTTTTAGGAGTCTATTTTTAGCCGTGGTAAATGTCTGCCATATACTTTCATGTACCAAAGAAAATGACTGCGTATGTGAGGCTGTGATGTAGTGGATACCGCTTTGTGCTCTAGCACAGACACTTACGGGTTCGAATCTCCACTTCGTCCTTTCATTTCTTTTCAGTTTGTTTCATTTATTTTAATACGGTTTTGCTTTGAATGTTTCCCCTAAATTTTGTGCCTTCTAAAGTTATCGGAGCTTACTAAGACACGACGCTTGTCGTTAGTGAAAAAAATGTTTCAAGCTATCTACAGCCTTTTCGGAGTGAATGTTGTCGGGCGATTGTTCTGGGTAATTTTAGTGTTGAGGCATCCTACTAATTTGGATAATAGTTGGGCAAAGGCCTACTGTGCTTGCAGGAAGTGCGGGCAGGGATTGTTTGGCCATTTTCTCTCCCCCTATCCTATATCAATACATCTCTTCTCTCATCCTCTCTCTGAGTGACGGTTCGATATAGACTGAAATATTGTTTCAAAGTGCCGATAGTCCCCCCCCCCCCCCCCCCCCCCCCGCCAAAAAAAAAAAAACGGAGTTGCTATTGCCAGTCGACTGGCAACAGCGATAATTGCAGCTGACTGTTGACTGGTTATAGCCATTTTACGTCGAAAGTGCTATTGCCAGTCAACTATTAGAGGCGTTTTTAACGTAAAATCGCTATTGCCAGTCGAGCGGTAATATGAATTTTAATATGAAATTGCTATTGCCAGTTGACTGGTAATAGTGATTCCTACGTAAATTCGGTATTGCCAGTTGACTTGCAGCAGTGCAAATAACATGAGAAACGCGAATGTAAGTTTAAATTTTCGTCTAAAACGGGCAAATATTATTTATCAGCAAGCTTGCTTCCCTGAATATCTTCTTGTACTCTCATTTGTGCATGTATGAATTACTGATTACTTTATATTTGCACTATCTTAACATTCCTGCGAACTTCAAAGTGGATGAGTGGCCAAGGTTCCACATACTTTATTCTATCAACAGATAATAGGATACTAAGAAGTGATCTTACTGCTTGTGTTGGATAAGCCATGCATCTCAGCAGTCAGTTTTTGTCTCCGTCTAAAAGCTAACCAATAAAACAACAAAAGTACACAATTTGGCAAGCATAAAGATTTATAAATAAAATGGCATTAGAATAGGTCTTCGACATGAAAAATGGAAGAAATCAGAAGGTTCCGGAGGGACCTGAAAACCCTTATTCTTGGTAGGAATACAACAAACAAACAAAGACTGGTAAGATATTTCAATATACTGAACATCAAAAGAAACGCATACAATGTATACGCCAACTTTATTTGAAGGTATAGGTATATGCTCTTATTTATACTTTTTAAGTTACTTTGTTTATGATATTCCGACAGAATGAGCACCTTAACGCATCGACATTCCATAAACTTTAGAGACCAGAACGCTTCCTTTTGTGATGGGGGTTAAACTTAAAGTCATTATACTTTCAGAAGCTGAATTTTTAATTCCATAAAAAGCTTAGCCAATTATTTTCTCCAGTATTAATGTCCGGAGGAAGGATAAGAAACAGGCGAAAAAATAAAAGCAATCGAGCCTTGTATTTTAGAGAAACAATCAAATGAAAGTTGGCAGTAGAAACAGTAACACTTGCCTACCATTGGATTTCCCATAGACCTTTTAACACCATGTATTTCTTGGAGAAAAAAAACAGACACCATTCATACGAAGAGGTTAAATGAATTTACATGAGTAAAATAAAAAGATGTGCAAAGAAATTTTTAGTAGCACTGCAGAGCTTTTGATGTTACTGGACTTCCCAGTTTGCTATTTGTTTAATTGCACGGGAGATAATTTGACAAGTGGTCAACTTTAAACTGATGTCATATTCGTAAGAAGACTACCATGGTAATAAAACCGACGGTTTTTTTAAAGCCACACATTAGAGCCGCGTTTTTGAAACAATTTGTCATACTGCCGAAGGAAAGACAACTCTGACAATAACTTTTAATGTTTCACGATAAATTGAGACAACTCTTTAATCTAGGTTTATTTTTGCAAGAAGATAAGTTTATGTTGTTGGCAGACGTCAGTAGTTTTTCTGCTGTATGTGATTTAAAACCATATATCAGCTGACAGAAGGAAACTGGACCTAAACTTGTAGGCGTTTCTTTTGATGTTCAGTATATTTTGCAATGCATAAATATAAGGAAAAGACTGCTCACACGTGGCATAAGAGACGTCGACGATATTTTCCGCTGGTTTGACCTATATATGTTAATCGTCCGTAAAATGGAACGCTGTCATAAAGATGCTCTCCTACCTCCTTGGCTAGAGAAAAGCGATTAGACTCCCCTGACCACCCCCCGCCCCCACACACACTTATGAATGCATGTCGTCGGGATGTGTTACCAATAGACTATTTAGATTCAACTTTCTAAGAAATGATTATGACTTGAAATGCTTGATGTCGGTAGGCAATTCAGCATTAAATTCAGTCTAATGTAATAGGAGTAGTAAAACCTTTTAAGAAGAGTCTCGTCGAGTGCCCCGAACAGGGATTGAACACATGAGCCCTGGATTTCAAAGCGAGGACAGTCTTTCCAGCTACTCCTACATCGATTATGATCGTGACGTCAGCTACTCGTAAGTTGTTCGTAGTTCAAAGTATGTGGGTTCATACAGCAACAGAAAGAAAGGAAAGAGAGGAAGAAAGAAAAAAGCCTTAACATTTCTGATCGTTTCAGGGTGTGGCTGTGATGTGTAATAAATGGTGCCAAAGATATTTTTCAATTAATGTTTAAGTAAAAACGTTACTAATGTCTTGAGAAACATGAATTTTCAACGAACGTTTGTTTTTATTTTTGTTTTTGTTTTAAGGTCTAATATAAGATTATATTAAGATTTTGTATCTGGCTCGGCATTCACCCCTTGAGAGCTTACCGCACAAAACGTTCTCACTGGTATTCGTCTAAACACTATTTTCTGACCTCACCATTGAAAAAAAAACAAAAAAAAAACAGTGACTATGATTTTTACAACCAAATTATATCCAAATAGACCATTTTACTTTTAACATCAGTAGACAAGGAATGCATACTTACTGTATCCTTGACATCACTGCTGTCTAATGCACACTGATGCTGGTGACCCAAATCAATGCCAGGAATGTCATTACCAACTACCTGAGGGTTGAAAGATATAATTATTGACAATACAAAGTTGTCAGCAGTCAATAGCTTCCCTTACCAAGAATACGATGATGTCTCCTGTCATTATCATCCATCATCAACTATACATGAAATAATTCAGAGTTTTAGCTGTCCTGAGCAAAAGGCACTGGGGATGCTTATTAGATGGCAGCTTTCGTTGTCCATCCGTCGTCAGCATTTTCGAGCTGCAACGTCTTTGCAGCCTGCAGGCAGATATCAACCACTTGTCATGTAACATATTTGAGCTACAAACAAACTTAGAAGTCCTAGCCCATTGAATTGTTTTTGAAAGCAGCAAACTTGTTTGCATTGTCTGTTAACCAGCTGGTTCCAGCCCTTGGTTTAAACATATTTATTTCGAAAAATCTATGTACAACATATATTGTAGCAATATCTATATGAGGATACGAACGGAAGCAAAATGCTTATAGGTGGCACTACACTAAAAGATATCCCATAGCTCACAGTGCAAAAATGGGTCAGAGTCAATGCACTGCCAATTTTCTCCTGGTCTAAACTTTCCAAATTGGGGCATGGAATTGAATAGACAACACCTTTACCTACCAGTAATAGCTAAAAAAGTTTGGGGTTGTGCGGCATATTATTGACATATTCTATTTTAGTGCTGACAGGGTGTAGTTCGCAGTGAATAAATCTCGAAACTTTCACTGCCACCCCTGTGTATTTTTCAGCTCCAACAAAAATGTAGCCAAACAGCTTTGTAAATAAGCTCCATTTTTTATAATAATAAATAAGCATAACATTCAGAAAAATATTCAACTTTCCTAATAAAACCAATCAGTTGCCGGCAAATATTCATTATACTCCTGAAAGCTCTCCCCCAAAGAGGCGGGGCTTGCATAATGAGCATTTTTTTACTGTAGTGCAACCTATACCTACCACCAAATTAAGGCCTTTAGCCTTCTTGTGTTATATAATGTAAAGTAGGTTCACTGCCATCATTTATTTATGCCAGGGATTACAGTTCTGCTAGTTGTGGAGAATATATTTGCTATCAACTCTATGGCAGCACTTGGCGGTTAAAGCATAAAGCATTTACATTTTGAAATATCTTACTCATACTATTTGTCCTGTTACAAAAAGAAATATGCCTATGAACAATTAAACCATCTCTGGTTAGTTTCTTTAATCTCTTATGCAAAAAGTATGGCATATAAGTCATACTTCAAGCAAAGTTCCATTGCTGTAATATCTATTGATAAGTGGGCACTGTTAAAGTATGTAAAATTTCTGAAATTTCGCCTTTGAAAGAATACAGAGTTCCTGCCATGCAATTAGCTGACAGACAGTTACTAATATATGATAAACTATTATTCCTAGTATATGTATCCTGCAAGTCTGACTGCATATCATAAGGTGCACAGCAGAAAAACTAACTTTTGCAACCCACACCCTTCCTGCTCGGAGAAATTTCTGGGCGCAAACAATTATACTGCTTTTGTTCTTCCTCAAATACAAGTCTATTGTCTTCAAACTACTACCAAGCTTATAGAAACAACTTGCATATTTCTTTTCTATTATTTTATACCCAACCAACTGCACATCCAGTAATCAGAGGCCTTACAGAACTGTCTAATTAAGGGTAGGTGAAGAAACAAGAATATAAATTGGTGGTGAGGGATACTGAGGTTGTAGAAAGGGAATATTCCACATAACAAAGGCTTTAAGTCAGATGAAAGCTACTCACCAGCAAACACTGATGCTGTCATATCCCAAAATGTAAGACTTCCAAGAGACGTCTTTATAGAATGCGACTCACAACAAACAATCTTCACTTGAGCCGGGTCCAGGCCAGCATGTCTTTTGAGATTGACGAGCCCTGTCTGATCTGAAAGCAAAATTGTACTTGCAAAGAAAAAGCTCTTGCAATAACTTCTGTTTTCCCTATGTTTGTTGAGAATAATAATACAAATGATAATAATAAATAATAATAATAGACTGAAAATTGAACCTTGTAGTATTCCCAGCAGAACAGTCAAAGGGAGACAACTCCTCTTTCCATAGTACTGCATGCACAGTTTGATTTCTGAGTTGCAGATGCAAAGATAAGTAAGATTAAAAGCATTTAAAGCATGAAACAAATTCATACAATCTGAAAGGAACAGGTAAAAGATTTATGTTTTCTGCTTGTGTGCGTAATACTTTCAAAGGGTATGGTTTGACCTGACCAGACTAGACTGCACACACAAAAGAGCTAATTTTGGTGCTTGTACATGTATTGATAACAATATGGAAAAGCATAATGTTGTGGCCTTATCAGAACTGCCTGAGTGAGAAAGCTCTAATGACATGCCATAACATCATTAGAACTGCCTCTAAGAGGAGGTTCTAATGAGACGAAACATACATTTCAAGGCAAATTGTGGCCTCAAATAGAACCTCATTTCGCGTTCAAATGAACATCCTCAGCAAGGCAGTTCTAATGAGGAGTCACAACGTATGTTTTTTTGTCAGGGAAACATAGGAAAAAGAATGAAAATCCCAGATTAATTATCTATTTAGAGCTCTGGTTCTTTTATCAATGTTATGAAATCCTCAGTCAGTAGAGAAACTCATGCCGCCAAATCTAATAAAATGCCCATACATTTTCTTCCGAGAGAATATACAGAACTTAAAATGAATAAGATTTTGCAGTGCTCAATGAAAAAACAACTGAAGCTGAGAGTCTTCTCCGGCAATGTGGTCCGTACCATCTGATTCCCAACGATGCTAAGTAAAACACGCAAGAATGCAAATAAGCAAAACGAAGTGCGAACGGAGTGCAGTTATGTGCAACTGCGGCCAAAACTATAACTTACCGCTGAAATTATGGGATTTGCATACTGCTATTTCCTGGTCCTGGTGAGTCTATTTCTAAGTTCTACAAGGCCCTGGGTTGTCCAACTGTCCCTGGCACAAGAGTAGCAAGAGGTCTGAAAAACATCCAGAGCACAAAATGAATTGAGCAAAGCTCATATGTTCCATATTGACAGATGCGATTCTAAATTGTGTCCGCTTCAAATGAAAGCCGGGCTACGACATAAGTGCGAGACATCTAACTGTTCTCCAGTAGCACTCCTCGTGGGCAACTGGTCTCAAATAAGCTTTAAGGACAGCATATATATGACAGCTTGTGACTTCTTTCCATTATTCGAGTCACATCTGGCCAAGAAACAGACCTTTCTGCAAAAGCATGTTCTCATAACCCCACCCACTCAGTGCAATTATGGGTCCACAGTGAAAACTGGATTTTTCTGCATATCAGCTGTAAGCGTGTGCCAAAAAGCTTCCTTGTTTGCTGTAAGTACATACAAAACCAGAATATGGGGTTCCATTTTGGGAATCAGGGCTATCTCGAAGAAAACATACACAAGCAAATTCTGGGTTTAGGTGGCACTACACTAAAAGATATCCCATAGCTCACAGTGCAAAATGGGTCAGAGTCAATGCGCTGCCAATTTTCTCCTGGTCTAAACTCTCCAAATTGGGACATGGAATTGAATAGACAACACCTTTACCTACCAGTAATAGCTAAAAAAGTTTGGGGTTGTGCGGCATATTTTTGACATATTCTATTTTTAGTGCTGACAGGGTGTAGTTCGCAGTGAATAAATCTCAAAACATTCACTGCCACCCCTGTGTATTTTTCAGCTCCAACAAAAATGTAGCCAAACAGCTTTGTAAATAAGCTACATTTTTTTATAATAATAAATAAGCATAACATTCAGAAAAATATTCAACTTTCCTAATAAAACCAATCAGGGGCCGGCAAATATTCATTATACTCCTGAAAGCTCTCCCCCAAAGAGGCGGGGCTTGCATAATGAGCATTTTTTACTGTAGTGCAACCTATTTAGTTCTTCTCCTTTAAATTCGATCTGGTAAACATACAGTTGCGAAAAATCTATCAAATATCCAGTCAACAGATTATTTGTAAAAAAGAATATGTTTCAAGAAGAAAGAAAATGAAAAACATAAATGTATAAAATATTAGAATGAAGACAATTAAATGGAAAAGAAAGAAAATTCACCCTTTGCTCTCCTGTTACATTTTGAACTGATGCATATCATTTACCACATCCGGAAGTGCATCATGACCGCTGCCCCTGTCTCCTTTCAAAGAGGGAGGGCCAGCAGCCACAATACGCTTCGTGCTGCGGGTCAATCTCAATCCATAAGAGGGCACAAGAAAGCATGGAGGAAACTCGTCACATAAGTGGCATTACAAAAAGGGACCTACCGGGGAGAAAGGATGCCCACAACAAACATCTAAAAGAATGTCGACAAGATGACTTATAAACTGTGAAACAAATTATTTGCCAAATTGGACGCATGTCACGTATAAAATTCTCACAGATCAAATAAGTAAAGTAGTGAATTATTCACTAGAGAGATAAGAATCAAATATGTGATACTGTACTTACAAGTGAGACAATGACTGGGTAAAAAGGTAAAGAGGAGAAAAGCTATGGAAAAGCAAAGCTATGGGAAAGCAGTGGCAATTTTGTAGTGCAAAGGTACCATGTTCGTCCATGAAGACCGCTAAAATCGCTTTGTATCCCCGATATACTTTTGCACTCGGTCAAAGATAATTTTATTGGTTTCCTTGACAAAGAAGCATCCCCAAACAGAAGAAGGTGTAGGGTTATTTCACAGTGTTCAGAAATTGCATCAAAAAGCAAAGCTCTTTGTGGAGTGTAGTAACGGCACTGAAAAAAGAAATGATAAGTATTTTCAATACTTCCGCATCGACAAAGTGGAGAATCAGTGATGTTTTTCAGGTATAGATCGTTATTCAAGGAACTGCAATTTGTTCGAAGGCGTGTATGTAAAATTCTGGAGCTGTCTCTTTCCGAATAATACTTGGGAACGTAAGATTTATCCCTATTAAGGAAGTTTATGAAAGAATTCAGAGAGTCCATTTGTTTGGCTTCAGGAGGAAGGTTATTCCATGCCCTTACAGTGGATGGTAGGAAAGACTGAAACTATTGATTGGTACGACAGTCGATAGTTTGTAAGTTGTCTGAGTTACGTAGATTGTATCGGGAAAGACAATTGACAGTTGGAGGAATTAACGAAGAGAGATATAAAGGAGTCAGACTGTTAACCATCTTGAAGAAGAGAGATAGCTTGTGATCGTTACGTCTTTTTTCTAGTGAATCCCACTTGGTTTCACTATACAGAGAGTGTAGGGATACAAGTTTCGTTGTGCCTGTCACAATTCTGGCTGCTTCAGTCTGGATTTTTTTCAAGCTCTTGTTTCTCATACTGGGTGCAGTTGTTCCAGGCTATATTACCGTATTCCAATAAAGGTCTCATGAATGCGGTGTAGATAGTTTCTAGTGATTTTCTATCTAACTTAAATTTAAGCTTTCTCATAACATTGATCCTACCCCACGCTTTGTCTTTGATATAAGTTATAAGTTCCAGCCCGTGATCAATCCAGCAATGCAAATCTTTTGTCGCAACTCTTTTTACATTTTTCAGCTGATTTTCATGAACTATCAAGAAATTGTTCCATCTGAATTGAATTATATTTTATCAAGGTCTCGACAGAATTCGTTCTGCCAGAGTTAAAGCATTGTAGTTGTATTATAAGCACCATTTGCGTTGTTTATTATACGTGGATGAGAACGCACGCATATAGGTAATACCTATTTAATTCTCGCCACTGGGTGGAATTCCCGACAGTAACCCCAGAGTTGGTAGCGTGAGTAAACATTTTATCCCCCGACCAAAAGGTTCAGGGGTATAGCGATAAGCCTGGCGTCCATCTGTTCGTCGATCCGTCCGCAACCATTTCCTTGTCCGCTCTATGTCTTGAATACTTTTTTTTAATATTTTCATGACACTTCCCAGTTATGTAGAACAGGTCATGGCGATGTGTCGCGTACAAGAATGTTAACTCTTGCTATTGTACTTTTTCGGTTTTCTCCATTTTGGTGATTTTTCTGGCAGATTCGTGTCCGCTCTGTAACTTGAATACCCATAGAGATATTTTCATGATACTTTACATACATTTAGAACAAGTCATGCCAATGTGTCGCAAACAAAAATGACAACTCTTGCTTTCTTACTTTTGGGTTGTTTTAGGCGTGATTTCGTGTCCGCTCCATAACTTGAATACCGTTTGAAATATTTTCATGATACTTCACAGGTATGTAGAAAATGTCATGACAGTGTTTCGCGAACAAGAATTATAACCTCTTGCTTTCATACTTTTTGAAGAATTTCCACTTGATAATTTTACGAGTGATTTCGTTTCCACTCTTTAGCTTAAATACCCTTTTGAATATTTTCATGATACTTTACAGATATGTAGAACATGTCATGACGATGTGTCGCAAACAAGAATGACAACTCTTGCTTTCATACTTTTTGAGTTATTCTCCCTTGATGGTTTTTGGTGTAATTTCGTGTCCGCTCTTTAGCTTAAATACTCTTTGAAATATTTTCATGATAATTCACAGATATGTAGAACAGGTCATGACAATTTGTCCCATAAATGAATGACAACTCTCGCATTTATATATTCCGGGTTATTTTCCTTTGGAATTTTGAGCTGCAGCTTGGTGTCTCTGCTCGATATGGGTATAACCCTGGCCTGCTCCACAATTTTAATACCCTAATACTTTTAGAAAATTGATGATCATGTCATGATATCCTAACAGCGTTCCTAACTTCGCATTTTCATCAACCCTCCCCCCTCCCAACCAACTCTCCTTCCCCACCCTTCCATTTTTTTCAGATTTTGATTCTTTGTCCAAAGTCACTTACTAGAGAGCTCAATATTAGGTTTGTACGCTTGTACTTTAGAATTACTCAAACATTCTGAAATGTTGAGTGTATCATACTCTATGCAGGTCATGACGATGTGTTGGGAACAAGAATGACAACTTTTGCTTTCTTACTTTTACCCTTTTGTTGGTTTATGGTGTGAGTTTCTCTCTGTTCCATAACTTGAATTTCCTTTGAAATATTTTATGATACTTCACAGATATACAGCAAAGGTCAGGACAATTTTTCTCATACATGAGTGGCAACTTTCGCATTCATACTTTCCGATTCATTTCACTTGGAAGTTCGAGCTGCAGCTTGGTGTATCTGCTCGATATACGTATAACAATAGCCTGCTACACAATTTTAATACCCTTATACTTTTAGAAAATTGATGATCATGCCATGATATTCTAACAGTATACCTAACTCCGCATTTTTATCAAACCTCCCTTTACCCCACCCCTCCATTTTTTCAGATTTAGATTTTTTGTCCAAAGTCACTTACTAGAGAGCTAATATTAGATTTGTAGTGCTTGTACTTTAGAAGTTATTCGAACATTCTGAAATGCTGAGTGTGACATATGCTATACATTGCGTACAAGTTGGCTGTTTGAGATTTAACCTCTTTTTGGCGGTCTGGCATACCGTTTTGGGTCTCACTGTTAGATGATAATGCATCTGTTAAAAAGATAATGTCATTCAGAAGCATAAAAGAATGACAACATATTACTTATATGTGTTTGAAGTGCACCCTGTTTACCAAGACGCAAGGGGTCTTTGCTTGGGGATTTGCCATCACCGCTGATGACTTTTTTTTATAGTTTTATAGATAGCGGTTGTACAGCATTTTTGATGACTATATATCGCTCGATTGTGCAATATAACTGCAAGCAAAGTACAGGAAACAGAATTATTTTAAATATTGAGAAATAATCACTCCATAACATGGCAATTTCAGGAATAAACTATAAACAAAAGCGAGACAGTAATTGGGAGCCTTCGCCTGCATATTGTATTTTTTTACCGTAATAGCATACTAACGTTTAAAATTAGATATATCGATTTGTTGCACTAAAATGACCGAAATAACTTCTGCAAATCAAGGTTGTTTTATTTGTTTAAAGGTTATTATTCACGCTTACCTACAGTGAACAATTTTTGAAAAATCATTTTTTTACAATTCAGATAAAAAAGGACATTCGAGTACACCATTATGGTACCCGACCTATCCGGTGTATAGCGTGTTGATATAATTATTTTAATTTTCAGGGGGAAATATGTGATTTGACGTACTGGTAAAGTTAGATACGTTAACATAAGACTAGTGTTTCTTTTGCATTAGTACATTTACTTATTGCTTACTGAGTTAAATACATGATATATTTGCTGTGGAAATCATAAAGTATCAAACGAAGAAAGAGAGTCCCGACAGTAATTTGTTAGAGGTAAGATTATTGATTCTAGTAATGGAGGAAGATAGACCTCCGCCATTCTGTGCATAATAGTGTATTATGAACAATAAGATAAGTGGGTACACCTATATGTTTTCGCCATTTACAATTTTAGTGACTTCTAGTCTGCCCTGGACGACGAAACACATCCAAAATTGGTTCTACGCTCAAAGAAAAAAATGCTCTTATGTACTGAACCGCTGAAGGGACATTTCCTTTCCGATATTTATCAGACAAGAAATTGAAACAAGAAAATTAGAACGGAAATCAAAACAAAAATATAGTGTCTAAACGACTTATTATTTGGACCCTTTTTGGTACTGGTCGGTCGTTGAGTAGGCTGTCCAATGGAGGTTAATAAAATCACAGTATGCTTTACTCTGATTTATTCACCAGATATTGTCAGGGTCACTGAAGAGGCTTTATTAGCCGAAACTACGTAGTCTGGCCCATGCTCCTTCTGAATATATTCTCTGCCCTTGAAGGAACTCTTTAAGACTTTTATTATATGAGCCACGACATGAGAAAACCAACAATGTGGTTGTGCGCCCAGCGCAGACTCAGATCAGCCTGGGCATCCGCCCAGTCCGATCAGAGTATCCGCTGTCCGCATGGAGGTAGCTCAGTCCCTAAGCTGCCCTTTAAGCACTTAGCGAAGAGTCTGAGCAGACTGGGTGGATGCTCAGGCTGATCTGAGTCTGCGCTAGGCGCACGACCACATTGTTGGTTTTGTCACGTCGCGGCTCATATCGTTTAAACGACAAAGTATGATGTTTGAATGGTATAAAATAGAATAGTTGTGTAAAAGAGATCAAACTCCAAATAGTTCTGTTTATTTTATTCCCTAATAGAATAGAAATAAAAACAAGAAAACCACAGTGGAAATTATATCAAGAAAAACAGAAAAGAAATTGAAGCAAAAAATATGTCGTTTAAAGGACTTGTTATCTTGTTTCCTTTCCGGAAATTATAAGAATAGAAATTGAAATAAAACGAAGAACGGAAATAAAAACAACATATGTCTCGTTTAAACGACTTGTTATATCGTTTAAACGACATATGAAATTAGAACGGAAATAAGAACAACAGATAACTCGTTTGAACGACTTATTATATCGTTTAAACGACTAATTAAGTCGATTAAAAGATATATTAAGTTGTTTAAACGAGATACTTGTTGTCTTTGATTTCCGTTCTAATATTCTTGTTTTGATTAATTTTCTATTCTCATATTTATCGGAATGGAAAGTAGATAATAAGTTGTTTAAAAGTCATACTTTTGATTGAATTTCTTTTCTGTTTCTGATGAGTTAATTTCGTTTCTGGTTGTGTTGTTTTAATTTCCATTCCGTTTTACATTCTGTCGTTTAAACGATATAATAAGTCGTTAAACGAGATATTTGCTGTTTTGATTTCCGTTCTAATTCTCTTGTTTCAATTTCTTTTCTGATAAATATCGGAAAGGAAATGTCCCTTCCGGGGTTCCGTACTTATGGGAGAAAATTATTTCCTTGAAGAGTTGACCCCATTCGGAATGGGAGGCAAAAATGCAATGGCAGATTTGCTTCCCCTGAAAGTGTACCCATATACGTTAAACCAAAAATCAATATCACAATGTGAAATATCTTTTGGGTAAATCCTAGAACTCCCATGCAGGCTTATATCAACTAAATGTTTTGTACCACTTCAGAAACTGAGGGTGAGGTTGGGCCTGTAAAATCGATTTAAGCCCCCCAGTAATTCATTACTGACCGTTCCAAGGCGGTAGTTCTGTTGTGGTTCTTTGTTGCCTGTTTTTGGTGTCAGAGTTTCTGTGATGTTTTACCTTATGTATGTTATCATTATTTTTGGTTCGGTTTGGGTTGCTGAGTGGCCACCTTTTGGGAACAAGCTGCTCACTCGGTTGGCCATATGTTCTCTGTATCTTGATTATTTGTAATCTTAGTTGTTTCCAACTATGGTTTGAGGGCTGGATTTGGATTTTGATTGTTTCAGTTCCTGGTCTTTGCATACTTTTTACTTTTATAAAACATGATGGTACATGTCATGAAACTGTCCCAATTATATGCCTCTGACTCTTATCAACCTGCGCATCCGCGTGGGCTGTTCGCACATGCTAAAAGATTTTTTTCCTATGACACGGTACATCTAGTAGGTCTTTGTTACTTGACCATTTATATTTTTGCGGTGTAAAATTTCTCATATCTTCAGACTTTTCGATACTGATCAATACTAAATGCACATTACATATAACATTGAAAACTTTGTTTGTAAGACACAGATGATGCCCCCGTGTTGTGCCTGTCACCCGCTTTCCCTCTTCTCCCACTACCCCCTCCCCCACTTTTGTACTTCAAAACGGAAAATGCATATCTTTGATATGTTGGTTGATTTGATGCTTAACGTCCACGGTAAACAACTAAGGTCATGTCGGGACGGTCAGTTAACCTAACCACACTATTCCTCGGCAGGCTTAGACCTCCTAAGCGGTTAACCAGTACTAAGTGCACATACTTTCGCCAGTAACTGACAACTTCCCTTCTTGAATCAGCGGAAGGAGAAAGGAAAGTATGTGGCCAGACCGGGATTCGAACCCAGGACCTCTGACTTACGAGTCAGGTGCCCTACCGATTGCGCTACCCGGCCCGGCTGATATGTTGGTAATATCTGTAAACGGTCTCAAAGATTGTTTTCAAGCTGTTGACATCATTGAATATACAAATTTGTTATCCTGTATTGCATAAGAACTGTGGAAGTAGTTGATTATGCAATGTTGTCATCTTGTATAAGCCTGAACCCGAAAAATTGGTCAGTTGGAAATGGCCTTGATTTTTTTTTCAAAAATATAATTTTCTCTTGAAAAAAAAACACATGCTTATATTCAATATGTCTGGAACATTTTCGCTAAATTTCAAAATGACAGCTTTAAACCTTGGAAAAGTTTCATTTTCTAAACTTGCAATCCTGAATAACCAGAACCTGTATTTTTTTCAATTTAAAAAGCTCGTAATTTTGTCAAAATGAATGTTTTCTCTCCAGAAAGGCATATGCACCTCTTCAATATGTCTGTAAAATATACGCAAAGCTTCAAATCGATTAGAAGGAGTTGATTATACGATTTTGTCATTCAGTAATACTCACCCCCCCCCCCCCCCCCCCCCAAAAAAAAAAAAACAAAAAAACTTTAAATTATTAAAAGCTATAGTTTTGTCAAAAATCATCTTTTTCTCTTCAAAAAGGCACATGCATATCGTAACGTTGACTTGTTCATTTAATACAATTTCAGTTCATTCTGTAGAACTGAATTAATTTTGTATTTTCAGAATATTAAGATTCCATAGCATTAAAACCTACAATGATACAGACAATCAGTTGAAAAAAAGGTAGATATGTGATATCCTTGTGTCATTTCTATAAGTAAGACTATTATGATGTTTGATGTTACGTCTTGTGACGTCGTTACTTAGTTACAGTTTACGCCATGCCACTGAAGAATACTATATACCTATATACAGAACAAGAGTTAGTTTATTAAATAGTACAGAAGACCTTCGGCCTATTCTGTCAGATGTTGCAGGTCTTTTTTGTTGCCACTAAAATTACTAAAATAACTTGAAAATTCAATAATGTTTTATAACAAAAGGTTCACCAATAACGCGTATCTATCAACAGGACGAAATACACCACAAGCAATTTTTGAAAATCTATTTTTATCATTTCAGAGAAAACAGACATTCAAATACACCCTTTTGGTAATCGTCCAGCAGTTAGCGTGTCTACATGATATTTCAATATACAGGGATACGAGGTTCTTACATGACTTGGCTTGTTAGTGCAGATAACTCTTTAATGTTAACGGCAGAGTTGCTTTTGCATTTATAATTTAAAGCATAAACGTGTTGCTTACTAATAGTGATATATACATGTTGTATTGGCTGTAGATATCATGCTATCCGACGAAAATTTTATTTTTTAGAGGTAAGACTTCTAAGTTCAGGCATGGAGCAATAAATTTCCGGCATTATAATTACACAGCAAGTTCAATTTATGTTAAAAGAATATTGTACACACAAAATCCTTATTTGTATGTACAATCAGTAAACACAAGAACATGCGTAGCGGCAATATGAAAACACGCAAATGAATATAAAAATAATGCACATCGGTATTTTGGAGCATACTAATTTAATTATTATGTACAAATAATGTGACTGGATACCACTCTTTGTTTTTCTGCCGTTTACAAATTTTGTGACTTCCTGGTTGCTTCCCTGAATGACGAAATGTATCCAAAATAGGATATACCTTTAAAGAAAAGAATTTGCTCTTAAGGGTTGAACCCCTTTGGAATAGAAGGCAACATGGAAGTGGCAGAGTTGTTTCCCCTAAAAGCGTTTCCATTCACCTTAAACCAGAAATCATAATAACAATGTGAAATAACTCAGGGGGGTTACCCTAGATTCCCCATTCAGGGTTATAAAACATGATTGTGTAGGTCATGAAACTGTTCCAATGATACGCTCCTGACTCCTATCTGCCTGCGCTTAGTCTGATTATAGTCTCCGGGTCTGTTCGCATCATCTGACCATGACTCCTGAAATTTCTACGTAAAGACAATGATCAGCCTGGGTTGAAGCGACAGATAACCTAGTCTGGGCTGTTCGCACATGCTAGAAACATTTCTACCTTTTTTTACCACTAAAATTACTATAATAACTTGAAAAATCAATAATGTTTTATAACAAAAAGCTAACCAATATTGGGTATCTATCAACAGGACGAGATTTTTGGAAAAATCTATTTTTATCATTTCAGAGAAAGAAAAGACATTCAAGTACATCCATTTGGTACCCGTCCGGCAGTTAGCGTGTCTATATGATATTTCAAGATACAGAGAAACGTTCTTAATATGTAACTTGTTAGTGCAGATAACTCTTTAAAGATAGCGGCAGTTTCTTTTGCATTAAAATTTAGTGCATAAACGTATGGCTTACTTATAGTTATATAATTGTACATGTTGTATTTGCTGTAGATAGCATGCATTATTAAATGCAAAGAGACTACCGGCGGTTATTTTAATTTTAGAGGTAAGACTTTTAATGTCAGGAATAAAGCTATAAACTTCCGCCATTATAAGTTCGATTTGTATAAAATGAGTATTATACTCGTAAATTCCTACAGTAAACATTTAAAATGTGTAGTGTCCAAATGCTACAGGGCAGCTCGTGATTTGGACCCCTCTCAAATGCTAATACCCAGATACAGATGATTATAAAAATGTATGCGCATCTGTATTTTGGAGCATAATAATTAATTATGTAAATAATGGGATTGGATAATACTCTTTGTTTTCCGCCGTTTACAAATTTTGAGACTTCTGGTTGCTTCCCTAAATTGCGAAATTTATTTGAAATAGGGTCTACTCTTAAGGTGGTGATTTATGGTAAATGTAAAAATCTGCATAAAACCATAAAAAAGTAATGTAACTCCCTGAAAGTTAGCAGACTTCTTATATTTGTTGTTCTTTACAGTTTAGAATACAAAATAGACGTACATGCTGCTTAAAAAGTGTTTTTATAAGGAAAGATCAAAGGGTAATTTTCTGCGAATAAATCTGAAAAAATAATATCGTTATTGAAAATTTACGTAGTGCGGAAGGTGCATTACTGCATAATGAAGAGCGTCCTAGCAATTATTTATTCCAACTCTTTCTCAAATTGTAATGTAGACCAGATGAAAACGGTAGCTTTTACTCAAATGTTCAACCATGTACAAAGTAAATGTACACTGGACGCATTTATTAAATATAGGGTAGGCAAGCATACCTATGTTAACACCTACAGTATAAATAATACATTACTGACATGATCAGTGGTGTGTAGATGAAATTGTTCAACCTTGTTAAAATAGTCTTACCTGTCTCACCTGTGTGTTTTGACAAAAAAATTTGGACACAAACTGCATCTTTTTTCATCTGCTCAGCCTGATAATGTGTGAAAGAGTTTGAAAAAATAATTGCTAGGACGCTCTCCATTATGCAAGAAGGTACTCTAAGCAGTAAGTATATTTTCAATAACAATATTATTTTTTCAGATTTATTCGCAGAAAATTACCCTTTGATCTTTCCTTATAAAAACACATTTTAACATTAACAAATGCTGCATTTGGGGATTCTAAATTATGAGAAACAACATGAAGAAGGCCTCTGCTAAGTTTTGGAAAGATCAGTGTTATTTTGAGTATTTTATGCAGATTTTTGTCTTTGTCCAAAATCAGTGATTATCACCACCTTAAAGAAAAGAATTTGCTCTAAGGGGAGTAATTTTTTCCGATAAGAGATGAGGCCCTTTGTAATTGAAGGCACAATGAAAGTGTCAGAGTTGTTTCCCCTAAAAGCGTTTCCATTCACCTTAAACCAGAAATCAATATAACAATGTGAAATAACTCAGGGGGGTTACCCTAGATTTCCAATACAGATGGTGCATGTCATATTGAAACTGTCCCAATTATATATCTCTGGCTCATGTCAGCCTGCACATCCGCATAGTCTGATTAAAGTTTCTCTGTTCGCATCAACTGAGTATGGATCCTAAAAATTCTACGTAAGGAAATACAAATACATTGATCAGCCTGTGTTGATGCCACAGATTATCTGGTCTGGGGTGTTCGCACATTTTCCCTTTGACACGGTATGTACAAGTATAGTATGTCTTTCTTACTTGAACTATAATCGTTTTGCATTATCAAAGGACGGGTTACACTTTGGCCGTTTTTGTGCTCACGACCGATCCTGATAAAGTTTATGATTTATTTATAAAAGCTTGACATTTGGCAGTTTATATAAGGACATTTTTAAGTTTGCGGTTTAATAAATAATCACGTGACTTCCGGTTTATTGCATATGGGGTGCTGAACGGGGTACACTAAGTACCTGCGGTTTTCCTATATAATCAGCAATTCCGCTGGCATAACAGCCCTCCAAACTGACAGATATAATACTTTTGGTTCTTATCCACAGTCTAAAAGGGATATTTTCGCTTAAGGAGATATTTTATTTGAATTTTTACGAAACCTCAGAATAGTAGATTTTACAAGTGTCCATTAACACAATACTAAGCATGTAAAACGTTTGCTTTTGTGAAAATAATGAAACGAATGAACAGGATGTCGATCATTACAGACCAATATTGTTAAGCCAATGTATTCTTGGCGAAACGCTTTTGCACGCTTGTGTTCTGGCAAGTGTATGAAAAGTTCATCGACCTTCTTTAGCATTTTTCAGTATTTATACATATGATGAAAGCTTCATCATATCAAATATTAATCACGTATGAAATATTACGCATTTAAGGATGCTACACAGGTACAGATGTTTAAAATATTAGACAAAATCAGTGAACCAAGACTTAAAATGTATAGGTCACGGGGACCTATATGTAGGACCATATGAGACGCAGCGCTGAAGTGACTTTCTATTCCAAGTCCGATGAAGATTCAATTTAATATTAGTTCGAAATAAAACATTTAGTCAATGGATCATGAAATACAAGTCACAATGACCTACAAATAGTATGACGTCATTTGCAATGTCTGACTGAACCATTGTCTTTAGTATGATGCATATATAATGTTGAATATATAAGGAAAAGAACAATGAACTTTTAAATATATGTCACAGTAACCTATAAATAGTATGAAGATTCTTTTCTTTGCATTGTTTGACTGACCAACTATTTGTAATTGTGTTGCGAATCCAAAAACCGTGTTGAGTAAGTGAAAATCCTGGTCCATGCATAAGGTTCAAGGACTGTGTGTGCATGGATGCTTTGCAGTTCATACATTTTAAAGATATGATCTGATCAAATATCAGCACTCCTACACCAAAGATATCAAAAGAGGTAAGGAAAAATATCATCCAAGTATCTTTTCATACAAAGCTAGTGGATCGAAGTTCAAGGTCTCAGCATTTTACAATACATCAGCTTCATGCAGAGGGATACATAATCTGACCACGTCGCAACATTATAACATCACAGGTTATATCACAGCATGATGATGGAGGACATTCAGTCGAATGCCTTACATACGCACATGACGCCATACTTATACGCATGCCCAGCGCAGCGCCCCCCCCCCCACACACATACGGAATCCTTGGTGGGCATACGCACATGACGCCATACCTATACGCATGCCCAGCGCAGCGTCCCCCCTCCCCCCCCCCCCCCCACCCCCACACACACACATACGGAATCCTTGGTGGGGGCATTAGGAACACATAGTACATAAATGAACAATTTGAAAAAGACGAGTTGTGTCGAATATTGCCTCTTTTTCTATCCATTACAAAATACACAAATGTGATTTTGATATAAATCATTTAGTCCTAGTGTTGGATACATGAAAATTTACCCAAAAAGTGTATTTTTCGTTTACTCCTACCCTCGTAACCACTGTAATATAACCCGATTATGATGAATATGTATATGAGGAATAATTATGTATAAAAATTGTAGTGGTTACGAGGGTAGGATGAAGTGAAATTTGGATGCATAGTGGATGTTGGTAGTTCAACTTCCCATAGGCTCAATGTTAAATGTTGCAGACAGTACATGTATTCAGCCGCTAAATTAACCTAAAAGGCATTAAAATACGGGCAAATGAAATCGTACAGAATAAACTAGAAACATATAGCTAACATTTCTATATGTTTTTGTGGTTATTTGCCTACCTTCGAAAATCGGTCTTTTCAGTGGGCACATTGCAATAGTAAAGTGTAACTCATCCTTTTTAATCATATCTTCAGACTATACAATGCGATATGCACGTGACATGAAATTATGATAATAACTGAGCCTCAGCATAGTTCTTTGTAGACTTGTGTGCGGAGTATTTATCTATTTATGCATGGTTGTGCCATCTCTCTTTACTTTACAGGGGCGTAAACAAATGGAGGCCTGGAGGCACAAGCCTTCAACATATTTCCATCTGCACTTAAGTTGAATGGCCACACTTCAAAGGGAAGCAACTCTGCATTTTGCCTCCCTTCTCAATCAGGGTCAACTCTGAAAGAAAAAAATCCCCTCTAGGAGCAAATTCTTTCCTTGAAGGGTGCTGTCTATTTAAGAAAAGGTTCTCTATCCAGGGAAGCAAAGAATAAATCACATATGTTGTTCCCCTTCGTAAAAGTGGTGATAAAGGGTCTGCGTAGTGTTTCTTTGAGATGAATAGGCGCTGTAGTCGAGCGGTTAGGGTGATTTGGTTATGGTGCAGAAAGTCGCCGGAAGGTCGTAAGAGCGCGTCAAGGTTTCGCCGTCCGACGGCTGAAAAACTCTGTCGACCCAGCAGTAAACGGATAACTTTTTCGAATCAGGGAAGGATAAGGCAGCGAAAGGAGTGAGATGGGGTCCGCTTTTCATCAGCTGTGCTCAAAATACAGTGGGCCTCTTAACCCAATGCCCCTACGGCTATTAGGCTATGGGAAGCCTTTACCTTTATATATCTCAAAAATGTTTGCTTCAACAAAGTATCATGCTCCTGCTCAAACAATGATCACTAAAACGAAATTTGTGCTCGAAGTTCCAAGTACTGAGTTAAAGGTGCAGTTGCAGTAACAGCATGAAATATTCTATCGTGAATTATCGCTGCAAGTTTAGTCATTGAAAATGACCGTGATTAGCCAATTTCAAACAAACATTGCGTTTCACATAAAAATATTTGAGAAACGGTTTGGGTCAATTTAGTTGGCAACTTAAATGACATTCTTTCTATTGAGCTTAAATAAAACGGCTATTTTATTGATATTTGCCAACTCTATGCAAGCTGGAGTTTTTAATTTTCATGTGGGAACGGAATTGCGCGTTTATCAGGCTTGTGGTAGATATAAAATGAGCCGCAACATATCAAAACCAACAATGTGGTTGTGCGCACAGCGCAGACATAGACCAGCCTGGGCATTCTTCCAGTTTGATCAGACTCTCCATTAATTGCCCAAAGGGTAGCAAAGGTCTTAGCTACCTCAGTGCGGACAGCGAAGACTCTGATCAGACTTGGCGGATGCCCAGGCTGATCTGAGTCTGCGCTGGGCGCACAACCAGATTGTTGATTTTGTCGTGTCGCGGCTCAAATATATTTTATCTGCAAACGTTCACTGGAAGTAAACATATAATTGATGCCGTTTTCAGTTTAGCTTCAAATAAGGGTGCATTAGGGAACTGTGTAAGAGGTTGCCCAATTCAACAATAGTAAAATAAACTTCCGCCATTCTATATTACACAGCAGCAATTTGTATTTTTTCTGTATGAGGTGGGTCACGCAAGTTGCTATAATTTTCTGAAACTACATTATATAAGAAACAAAATGACACACGTTAGCCCTCTGTACGTTGGGGCGTTAACGTATAACATCAACGTCAATTACACTACCCAAATTTACATATTCACGTTATAATAGAAAATACGTATTGTTATACGCATGTAAGTATTCGCCCTTAATAATGTAGGGTTTGTCTGCTAGTAAATAAATCGCCGTTTCAAGGTAATTTTCTGAAACTACATTATATAAGAAACAAAATGACACACGTTAGCCCTCTTTACGTTGGGGCGTTAACGTATAACATCAACGTCAATTACACTACCCAAATTTACATATTCACGTTATGATAGAAAATACGTATTGTTATACGCATGTAAGTATTCGCCCTAAATAATGTAGGGTTTGTCTGCTAGTACATAAATCGCTGTTTCAAGGTAATTCAAATTTACATATTCACGTTAGAATAGAAAATACGTATTGTTATACGCATGTAAGTATTCGCCCTAAATAATGTAGGGTTTGTCTGCTAGTACATAAATCGCTGTTTCAAGGTCATTGACATTGTCAAGGATAAGTTGGCAAACCTGAATAACTTAGTTTATGTTGTATTTGACGTTTTCCCCTTCTGTGTCTAAATACATGCAATATAAGGTGCATATTGTAAGAATTGAAGTGTAGAGAACAGTTAATGTCATATATTTGACTGTTTCAATAGTCTAGTATAAAAAACAAACAAACTTAAGTCTTACAAAACTTGTTAGTAGTCATGATAAATATGTAACGTATATAACCACAATAAAAATACGGAAAAAAACAACCAGAATCAGACTAAATCGCTGCATTGGCGGACTGAAGTTTATATGTGCTCCATTAATCTTCTTTGATTCATGCCCAGCTTAGATTAATTATGCAGCAGTTTACAGTGGATATATTAATGGGGACAAAAATCTTGTTTTGAAGAATTTTATCTATGAAATAACGAGAAAATCTAAGAAAGCCAACATCAGCTGCATTCTATTTTTCATACTTTATTTTTGTTATCTGAAATATGTATTAAGTAGACACTGTTGTATGTGTAAATATGAAGAAACGCCAATGTTATATGTCCTCAAACTATAAGAAAAACATCGTATATAGACAAGGGCGTAGCTGCCTTTACGCAAATACGCAGGTGCGTATTGAAATTTTGTCAAATTGACGAAATTTCAACGCGCACCTGCGTATTTGCATGCTAAAATTTCATATACTGGACAAGATTTCAGTATTAACTGCCAAAACGCATAACACTCTGAATTTTCTTAAGGGCTAACCATCGACATATCTTTTCAAAGAGCATGAAGTATGATAGTGCGTATCATGAAACTGCACCTAGCTACGCCCCTGATAGATCATATGAAAAGAAATCTAGCGGCGTTAAACAATAAAACATATCTCCCCGAAAGTCACCAGTCTTCCTTTGTTGTTGTTGTTTAGAATATAAATGTGTAACATGCTGATTAAAATGCGCTTTTATAAAAAAAACAAAGGCTAATTTGCAGCGCGAAAATCTAAGGAAAATATTGAAAATGCACTTAGTTCTGAAGGTACATCAACACACTGAGAAGAACGTCCCGGCAATTATTTGTGCTAACTTCTTTCTCAATTTGTAAGGTAGAAAAGATAAAAAAACATGTTCGGCCATGTATAAGGTACATGAATACTGGATGCATTCATCAAACATATAGCAGGCAGGTATATCTACATCATGCATACAGTGTAAATCAACATTGCTGTGACCAAGACATGTGTTTAAGTGAAATTATTCACCTTTGAAACAGTAGACTCCTTTGTTTCTCTTTATAATTTTGTTAAAATTTGGATACAAGCTACATGTACTTCTATGTTTCATCTGCTTAACCTGATAATTTGTGAAAGAGCTGGAACATACAGTTGCTAGAGAGCTCTTCCGAAGGTATTGAGGTATGTTCAAACCTAAACGCATTTTCAATAACATTTTATAATTATTATTTTTTTTTTAGATTTGTGCAGCAAATTACCCTTTGATTTTTTCTTATATAGACCCTTTTTATCATCAACAAATTAGGCATTTTGGGATTCAAAATTGTAAAAAGAAAAATAAGAGAATAAAAAATAAATAAATAAATAAATAAATAAATAAATAAAGAAGATATCTACCAAGTTTTGGGAAGATACATGTTTGTTGTATTTTCAGCATTTTATTCAGATTATTGTATTCACCACCCCACCTTAACTTCGTATGCTCTTTGTGTGCGTATATGTAACTATAAAAAAAGAGATCTTCTACGAATTTAAAAACTGTTTACACTTTCTAGTTCACTGGTGGTAAGGTTTATTCACTGAATAAGGTATGTCATACCTGTATGATTTAGCATGCTATGCATGTGCAATCAGTACACTGTTCAAAATCTTTCACCTGCCTAGTTGTGTGTAACAACTTGCTTAGAAGTCATCTCTGTGGCTCCTAAAAATGAAAGCCCGGAAAAGGCCAACTTTTGGACTTCCTGATTCGAATGCTACATGTAAGACCATGCATTTGAAATATTTAAACTAGTTTCTTAGCTAAAACTAGATATTTGTGCAAACTGGACCTAAAACAGTTATTTAGAAGGCCTTGAATAAACGGCATACAGGCAATATAAGGTCTTGAGCAAAAGTTTTCAAACTATAAGAGCTTGTTGATCGGCTTTCACCAAGGCAGTTTAGGCTTTCCAGAAATTGATGCTAATTAATGTATCTCTTTGCATAGACATAATTAGATTCTGGAAGCTTCTTCCTCTTATTCGTTTTACGGTATAGCCTTACAATGTACATACAACTGAATATATTTGGATTTTCACTCTGACAAATGATATAAACACAGGTACGAATTTGGTCTTACAAGCAAATAAATGTTCCAAAACAATCTGTTAAAGGTGACCATCTCACTACATATTGGGACAGAATGTCTTGGCAAACCTTGTAGACCTAGGTCAGACTATTCAGGGAGTGCAGAAGTAATTCCCATTCCGGTAGCACTTTTGCGTCAAACTGATGATATTCAAATAGTGAAAGTCGAATCAGCTTAATTTCGGTTTTCAATCGCATCTGATGCAGAGATAGCTTATGTCAGTATTAAAGCTTTCATGGTAAGGTAGTATGTCAGTAAGCAGTCAGCTGTAGCAGAAAAAGGTTAAAACTGTGATGAAATGGGCAGTCAACCTTAGCAAAAAGTGGACTTGACGGTTACGCATCAGACCAGTTCTTAAATATAGATATAATAAAGCTTAAAGTGTGAATCTATTTTTAACATTTCAAGGAAATTGAGACATTTGAAAAACATAATTATGGTACCCGACCTAACCGGCGGTCAGTGTGTCTGAATCATACTTTTCAATAAACAGGGAACCATACGCATATGACTTGACTTGATCGCCTTTTAAAGATAATGTCAAGGCTTTTGCAATTTTTCAATAAACTTCCTGCTTACTGATAGTTACCTTGTTTTGCTACAAAACTTATCTTTTACCCTAAAAACTATTAAAGCCGCCGAAATATTTGTTAAAGGTAAAAGTCAACTTATATCAATAATTACTTTAAAGGAATAATAAACTTCCGCCGTTCTATATTACACAGCAGTAATTTGTATTATTTCTATGTGAGACGTGTCAGGCAAACTCTGTTAGTAAAAACTCGTAAGTGTCTCCCGGTCGGCCATATGCAAATATGCGATACACAGACGCAGATAAAAGTTTTGTCAAGTAAGGTGATGGGATACAAATTCATAATAATTTAAGCCTCGACACGACAAAACCAACAAAGTGGCTGTGCGCTTAGCCAAGACTCAGATCTGCCTGGGCATCGGCCCAGTCTATTCACACTCTACGCTAATCGCTTAAAGAATGGTTAAGGATCTACGCTACCTCTGTGCGGACAGCGAAGACTCTGATCAGACTGGGCCGATGCCGATCTGAGTCTGCGCTGGGCGCACAACCTCTTTGTTGGTTTTCTCGTGTCACGGCTCATTGTTTCCGACATTTTACAGTAAGGAACAGCCTTTTGACCTTTTGTTTACTTCCCTGGATGGCAAAGCCCTTCTAATATGATTTCTACTCTTTGCTCCCAGAACACCATTTTTCTTCCTAAAGTCTCGACTTCGATTTAAGAGGGAGGCAGAGTTGCTTTCCCTGAAATTGTACTCATTTACCTTTGATATGAAGTCGGTTGCATACAGACATGGCACTGTGAAAAAACGTCTCGACTGTCTCCTGCAGGCTAATAAAACATGGTTGATGCATGTCATGAAACTGGCCCAAGTATACGCCCTGACTCATACAAGCCTGCGCATCTCATCCACACAGTCTGATCAGAGTCTTCTCTCTCTGCATAAATTATCTATGAATCCTGGGTAATAAAAAAGTGAAAAGTAAAGACTCTGCTCAGTTTGCACAGATACCCAAGCTGATTTGAATATTCACGGTGCGCCCATGAAGCACATGACGTAACACTTCAAGCACCAGTGACGAAAATAGCAGCATTTGCAAACAGCATATATCTTGATGAGGCGGCTCATAATGAGCCGCCTCATCTAGATCTACACTGGTTGCCCTCTAGTCTTTGAATTCTCAATATCAAATGTCTAGGACAAGGCATTTTTGAATTTACGCAGACGTAAATTTTGTCGTCTGCGTTTTGGTGCTTATTACAAAAGAGTTATATTTCTTTCCCGCGACGCAAGTCATTGTGCAAGACCACTCACGTCCTCTAGCAGTAAGTTTGACAGTGTTCAGACTAGTGTGCTTTATTAGCCGAAACTACGTAGTCTGGCCCATGTTTCTACTTCTGTATGTATTCTCTGCTCTTGAAGGAACTTTTTTAGATTTTAATTGTGCACGTCTAATTTTTCAGACTTGTGCACGTCCAATTTTTCATACTTGTGCATGTCTAATTTTTCAGACTTGTCCACGTCTAATTTTTCAGATTTGTGCACGACTTGTGCACGCAATTCCATTCCCAGCTGAAAATAAAATAGTCACGTTTCGCCAAAAGACTATCAAATGTATAACCATGCTTTTTGACTCATTTGTATGTAAAGTAATAATTAGCCAAACATCAGCTTTGTAAAAGAACACAGTGCGTAAATTTACTGGTACGGACCGGAACGGACTTAAATACCGGAACGGACCCATTTTCGGTTGATTTTTGTAATATTTACATTAAATACCAACTTATTTTATATTTCAACGTATTTTTATGCGCTCTTGCATAAAATAAAGTTACTCAAAAGAAATATTAGTCAGAGTGCCCTTTGAGGTTTTTGCTCTCGGTAGGCCTGGAATTGATAGATAGGCATATATATATGTTTCAGCTTAATTTCACAATATCTTATACTCTAACCTATTTATCCTTCTTCCAAAACTTGGAAAATATGAAAACTCAAAATTCACGATCTTTTTTTTGTTTCATAGTATCAGACCAATATTGCTTCCATTGGGAATTGTATCAAGTCGGTAAACTGAATCAGGGTGTTACAAGTTTGGATAATATCTATAAGTCTATAAGGAGCACCTGCAATTAATATACACATGCATATTGTAGCGAAATATCTAAAAAAATCAGCTGGGAATAGGAAAAGTATTGATCCGTTCCGGTCCTTTCCGGAAATTAGGCACGCTCGGGTAAATTAACGCACTCATAAAAGCCCAAACCAACATTTTGGGGTTGTCACTTTTGGGGTTGTCACTTATAGGAGTCTTCTTCTTCAAAGCAAATAGGTGCATCAATATGCTTTGCATTTACACATAATTCCAAGCAGTGTCATATATTGCAGAGCTCTAGATAAGAGGGGTATTTGATGATAATAGAGGGATAATTTTCTTTATTTCTCAATTAAACCATATGTTGTGACCCCTCATCTGAACCGTCTCATCGAGACGGTTCAGGTGAGGGGTCACAATATATGTTTTTATCCAGAATTAATAAAAATTATCCCTAATTATCACCAAATACTCCCTTTTATTTTGGGCTCTGTATTGGCCTACTATTTGCAAAAGTTGGAATTTCTAATTTCCAGGTCGGAATGGAATCGTGCTTTTGTCAGGCTTTGAAAGAAGAAGAAGAAGAAAAAAAAAAAACAAGCATATTTTATCTGCAAACACTCCTGGAAGTAAACATATGTTTAATATATATATGAGCCGCGACACGACAAAACCAACAATGTGGTTATGCGCCTAGCGCAGACTCTGATCAGCCTGGGCATCCGCCCAGTCTGATCAGAGTCTTCGCTGTCTGCGTGGAGGTAGCTTAGGCCCTTAGCTACCCTTTAAGCGCTTAGCGAAGAGTCTGATCAGACTGGGCGTATGCTGGTTGGTTTTCTCGTGTCGCGGCTCATATATATTTTGTTTCGCTTCAAACAATGGCGCATTTGTATTGGGAACGTTATTCTTTTTTTGTACAGGATGGCTGAGAGTCTCGATGATCGGCATGGTACTAGTGACGAATACTATGATCCCTACTGTGATCTCTGCTTTAAATCAAAGGGTCTAAATGTCAAAGCCCGGGGATATTGCCAGGAATGTTTCCAGTTTTTGTGCACTGATTGTAATATCTTCCATGAAAATCTACAGGGAACAAGGGGTCATACTTTACTCCGAGGAGATGATATGCCACAGTCTCAGGCAGCAACACCACCAAGATTCGAGGATTGTGAAGCCCACCCAAAGCATGTCAAGGATCAGTTTTGTTTCCAGCATCAGATTTTATTATGTTCTTTCTGCTCCCAAGCAAATCACGTGAGTTGTTCGGTCTTCAGCGTCGCTGATGCTTGCAAAAATATCCAACCATCTGAGATAGATACTTTGTATGATAACCTTAACGATTTGCGGAAAGGTTTTAAAAGAATCATTTACTCCGTTGATGACAATATGAAATCACTGATAAAAGAGAAAGAAAAGATACTTAAGGAAGTGCAAGCATTGTATCAGAATATAATTTCAGAAGCTGACAAACTACTTCAGAAGTTGAAAGCCGAGATAGATTCAAACTACAAGAGGTATTTATCCGCCCTTTTAGCAAATCAGAAACGAATCAATAATACAATTTCCAGGCTTGACACGTCATTAAATGACATTGCACAGGAGAAGGGTAAATGTATAGATATCAAAGCATTTCTAAGGGTTCACGATGCCTTAAGTGATAAAGATCTGTTTAATCATGACATAGAAGATGTCAACAGGAGCTTTAAAAAAGTTTCATTATCATTTGCGCCAAGCAATATTATGCAAAATTTTCTCACTTCCTCAAACACAATGGGAAGCGTATCTGCTAAAGAGTCTCCATTAAACCTATCCATATGCATCTCAGACATACGGTTTCCTGCTTCTCCTCCTCTTTCTCCGTCTGTGAAACTACCACTGGCCAGTAAACAAATTGAGACATCAGGTGCAGCCAAGACAGCTAGAGGATCCGGACAATTAGCTGTGGCACAACCGCGAAAACTGGGAACATATCAGATCAATATGGAATGTCAGCGGGATGGCTGTTGGATTACTGGTATAGCTGTAACAAATAACCACAGGATACTTTTAGCAGACTGTTCTCATAGAAAAGTGAAATTGTTTTCAAGAGAGATGAAGTTCCTGTTCTCTCTGTCACTGTCCAATAGAGTTTGGGACGTGGAGATGACAGGCGATCAGGAGACGGTTGTAAGTACTTTTGACTCGAGGTTGGTCTTCCTTCACATTTCGGACAACAAACTAGCTATCAAACGTGACGTCCAACTTTCCTTTACTATATTTGGTATAACACGTTACAAAGATTATTTGGTCGTTACCTGTCCTAATACTGTACCACGAACTGTAAAACTGATGGACATGACTGGAAAAGTTATCTGGTTCCTATCCACAAGCGATACTGGGCAGTCATTGTCTAGCGAACCCTGGTATGTGAGCAACTTTGATGATGGCAAGTCATCTTCTGTTATTGTTACTGACCACGATAACCACACGTTGACGTTGTTGAATGGTGACACTGGAGCGGTTATCACAATACGCCAGTTGGAGAAGAATAAATATCCTAGAGGTGTTACCACTGACAGTGCTGGGAACGTCTATGTCTGTTACTATGTGACAGGTGAGGTAGCTGTACTGTCAGGAGATCTGTCTAAGGAGAAGATTCTACTGTCAAGTGAGCAGGGTTTGAGAGAATATCCACAAGCCATAGCTTTTGTTGAAAAGTCTAAACAGCTTATGATATCTTACTACGGGGACAACTGCATTGACGTTTATCAGTTTTGACAAGCAAACGTTTGCTACAGGAATCTTATCTCACCATGACAGTACCGTATTTCTTCAGTTATAAGACGGAGGTTTGTCCCTTCCAAAACAATCCGAAATCTCTAGGTCCGTTTTGTAAACGGATCTAGACTTCGGATTCTTTTAACCATTCCAAAACAATCCCCAAATATCTAGATCCGTCTTAGAAGACGGATCTAGATTTTTGGGATTGTTTTGGAAGATACAAACCTACCTAATAGCCGAATTGCACACGACTGACTGACATATATGGGATACATTATGGAGAGAGAAAACCTTGTCTTATAGCCGAATATACGGTAAATGCTTTTGTTCCTAATACAAACTGTAGGAAAAAGCAAAACCACCGATGATGTGGCTGAACTGTCACGTCTGCAGGATTTGAGAAGAGACTCACAAGCCATAGCTTTTAATAAAAAATCTAAACAGCTTATGATATCTTATCTCGGGGAAAACTCCGTTGACATTTATCATTTCTGACAAGCAAACATTTTGCTACAGGAAATCTTATCTCACCGTGATATTACCGTGATTCTTCGGTTATAAGACGGAAGTTTGTTCCTTTCAAAACAATCCCAAAATTCTAGATCCGTCTTACAAGGCGGATCTAGACTTTTGGAATTGTTTGAGAAGAGAAAACCCTATCCAATAGCCAATTTCTTACAGCTTATGTACGTTTTTGAAATGCCGATCAGTCTTATAGCCGAATATATTCGGTAAATGCTTTTGTTCCTAATACAAACTGTAGGAAAAAGCAAAACCACCGATGACGTGGCTGAACTGTTCTTTGTGTGAACAACTAAATTTTATTGACTACTCCCAGCAGGAACACAAGGTTAAATCAACATTGAGTCAGCCTTGATTCAACGTCATGACGTTGAATCAAAGTTGATTCAATGTAAAAATTGATACAGCTTTGTGTGCACAATGGGTAACATCAGTCAGAAACAGACTACAACCACGGAATCTATTGTACTGTTTCAGTGAAACTGGATTTTGCTTCGCGCGTGTGTGTGTGTGTGTGTGTGTGTGTGTGTGTGTGTGTGTGTGATAATTCTATAGATTTCTCATAATTCTGGACAATTTGCTTTCTTTTGTTTCACACTTCGCACGATCTCAGGTCATTTATTTACATAGTTTTAAAAGAAAAGTTAGTCTTTGCTGTTTATAGACTGTTTACTCCTAAGTGCAAACGGGGCTTTACGACGAAACTACCTGATGATTTTTGTATCAGTATTACAGAATACGAAATAACCAAAATTTGGGATGCTTTTGTAACATATTTCCATTAAAAGTGGTTTGCTTTTTCTGACCTTTGATAAAAATAATCATAAGTGGCGTGACAAAAGTTGCAAACAACAAATACTGAACAGCCTGTACTTTCGCAATCTGATCAGATTCCTTCCCGTTTGCACCAACTGCATGGGTCGCGAGGTTTAGACTGCACGGGTCAGTTACAGATAGAAAGATCACTAGCAGAAAATAACCCAGGACAATTACGGAATATCTATCAAATAATATAGAGTCTATAAAACTTGGCATTTGGGCCCCGTTACAAGAGGCGTCTTTATGTGAATAAATGAACTTTCAGGAGAAGCGAATGTTACAGTTGTTTTAGCCACGACACGACAAAACCAACAAAGTGGCTTGTGCACCAAGCGAAGACTCAGTTCAGCCGGGGCATCCGCCCAGTCTGATCTGAGTCTTCGCTGTCCGCATAGAGGTAGCTTAATTAGACCTTGGTGTGTGTGCCCCTCCTTTCAGTAATTAATACACGTTCAGTAGTAGTAAAAGTCACTGTAATTTTCTTTTTTCTCACTCATTTTCTAAATTGGGGTCGGTCACTTTTGTGAAGGATTCTCCTCAAGGAGTAAATTCTTTTGAACAGTCCAACTCATTTTGAAAGTGTTTTGTTGTGTGGAAAAATAAACAAGAAGTCACAAAAGTTGTTTCTCTTTAACAAAATGTGGTTTCTAGCTGTGCAGACCCAAACTTTGCTAGTTTTAGGCTTTAGACCACAATTACTCTAATATGCATGATCCTCGCCTCTAGTTTAATGCTCTTCATGGTTTTATGATGCATCGACTTTGTTTATACTGTAAATAAAACCTTTTATTCAACTAAGTTTCTTTTTTTTCCTACCTTATCAACAACACGTGTCTGAAAAATTAAATCAATTTGGGCAGCTTCTTTTGTCTTTAGTAGAATCACGCCTGGTAATGTCGTAAGGGACAATGAAAAGGTTATGCAAATGGATTCGTTACGGTACCAGCAGGACATGAGCAACGGCACGGTAAACAAATGTCAACAGCAAGGTAAGTGCCCCCGTTTCATCTGTTATTACAATTTTGCAGCTAGATATTAACAAAAGGAGAATGTGATTCTCAATAATATTTATTTCTGCACCAGAAACGACAGAAATGGACGCAAGAATATAAACAGCCGACTCGTAATCTATTTTCTCCCGGGTACGGTGTACCCGTGTAATCAGATTTCGTGGTCGCTAGAGAAGGTTCTTTGAACAACACACTCTTTAAACTGCTTTATGGCAGTCCATTATCATATGAATCTGAATTACATTTCTTGCAAAAGCACCCAACCTTAACTCTTCGGTATCACTTGGTGCCGGCGACGAGCTTTTGGTAAACATTGCCCCTTACGACTTCTGCTGCCCCTACCGGTACAATTACCCCATACGAGAGCAATCACTGCGATAGCAGTGCGGTCCAATTTCAAGGATGTTTTTTGTCGCACCTGCTTTAGCAAGGTGCGATATAGGCGTCCGCTTTTCTGTCCGTGCGTCATTATGTTCACATGTACGTCGACCCTGGCGTTAAGTTTTGTTTACTTAATTTCTCCAAAGCACTATATCCACGGTTTTCAAATTTCATATGGAGCATGACCCGATCGAAACGCTTCAGATGATAGGAATTCATTCTGGTCGATAATTCAAGATGGCTGCTGTTACTGAAAATAGCAAAAAAAAAAAAAAAAAAAAGAATATTTTCTCAAAAACCACCATGTATATTTGACTTAACTTGTGCATAGAATATTAGTAGTACCACATTTATATAAATTATGAAAAAAATCTGTAGCGGAATTAGGTCACAGTGACCTAATTTTGGTGTGCGGGTCCAAATTTTTCTTGAATACCAAAAAATTGAATAACGTTGAACAGATTTTGCTCAGATTTAATCAGAATCATTCAGTGACTCTTGATTTTTTTTAAATTATGGGGATGTACCATCCAAGATGGCCGCCGGCTGCCGTTACTGAAAATATAAAAAAGAACATAAAAATGACAAATCTCAAGAACCTCTGAATAGATTTGGGTCAATTTTGTGTCAGAACAATCCTTGCATGTAGCTATTTCATTTTTGGGGCAAATTTGCCATCCAAGATGGCTGCCACCCACTGTTACTAAAATAGCTACAACATGAAATTGGCAATATCTTGATAACCGCTGAACAGGTTTTGAATAAAAAAATGTGTCACAATAATTCTTGCATGAAGCAATTTTTAATTTTTATGTCAAACTCTGTTGAGGTGGGGAATTTTACCTCGAGAATTGCATCACTCCTAGCGTGTAATTCCTTGTCATTCTGTCAATATTACATAAATTATCAAACCCTGCTCACACTTTCTTCTCACCATGACCTATGCTACTGTGAAAGTGCAATGCAGGTGCGACATAGCATTCCGCGGAGTTCTTTTTTTTTATTTTATAAAAGAATATCTAAAGTATGAAATTTTACTTTTGTGGATCCTACCCATGTTTAAACTCAGGCCAAACATACACTGGGTAAAGCTGGGAGTAAAAAAAAGTCGAAAAAAATGAGTTCCTGAAAACTGAATCTTTTTCAGTGTTAGTTTAAACATATTTTATTCATAATTTAACTCACATGCAACAAAAGATATACACAAAAAATAGTTAATGGGATTGGAATGAAAGCAAAATGCTTATAGGATTCCTCTCCCTGTTTTCAGTGTTGGTGAATGAGGTCTCATCGATCGTAAATAGCGTAGTGGATAACACTCCAGACTACCAATCCAGGGGTCGCAGGATCGGTCCGCCGCTTCTCCGGTCTTTCGGAAGAGACTTTAAACCGAGGTCCCGTCTCCATATTACCTCGTTGTTGGTGGGACGTTAAACCCGAGTTCTCTCACTCACTCGATCGTAAATTCTATCCTGAGTTGATTAGCACAGGTCGTGCTTTCGAGAGACTTAAATCGACCTTGCCCTAAAATAGGTCAAGGTCAACCCACGGTCAGCATTTATATAAACTCCGTAGAACTCGAGTCACCAATGTTCCATGCCAAGTTTCAAATGTTTTTACCATATATGGGCGTGGCTGTCATCTTGGTCATGTGACCTGGACAATCTATATACACGAGTCCTTTGATTATTAAAGAAATTCTCGTGTCTAAGAGGCAAACATGAAGAAATGCAGTTTCAAACCGGAACGAGCTTTCCGATCTCTATGGCTGGCAAGGAAAGAAAAACGTAGATCGATCGTGGGGATGGGTGGATGTAGGTACAGTGTTGTGCCCTGAAAGGGTCTTTTTAGGCATGAAAATGCAGCTATCGGTATACCGTTTCATCCTCAGGCACATGATGGCTCCTGTAATGTTTTCAAACAGCTCAGTATAATTGTCCCGACTTCCTCTTTAAAAAAAGGAAATGAATCAGTCTCAAAAACATTTTATTACGGGATGAGGACTTTTAACATGGAGTGGTTTTATTTTTCTATCATGTTGATTTGAAGTCTCCATAGTCCTACCAGTGGTAAAAATCGTCGAAATACAAATCATTATAAAACTTGTACAGACTTCAGAATGGATGATAATATGCCGGTTGGTGTGCATTTTTGTATCATATAACTGGCCAAAAAGAAGGAAAAAGGTATTTTGAAAACAATGATGTCTCTCCATTAAAATACGGGTTTCGTCTCTGGTTCCCAGTTAAGCTATGAAATAATGCAACAGCGACAGAATCAATGGGATCCTTGCCTTATATTCTTTGTACATTGTATTTTTATCACCTGTTAAACGCCTGTACCTTGTATTTTTACCTGTTGTACCTTGTGTTTTTACCATGTAATAAAAGCTTGTGAAATCGAAAGTAGGTCATTTTAGTTTCCAACTAAAATGACCTACTTATTTTTTAAATCCTTTTTATGGGAAACTCCAGGACGTTTTGATTTTTCAAAGCCAGCCTATCACGATTATAAGCAATGGCGAACCTGTAGTGAGAAGCTTGCAGCGATACCTCACGATAAAATATTTCATGCTGATAGGGCAATAGGGCCTTTAATGCTCGAGCCTTTTACCAACATTTTTTCCATTAGACACTAAGATTAACCCATTGTTCATCGGGTGCCCGGCGTATATACCAAGTTGACTCGTAATATTTAACTGGCCTGTAAGAGGGAGTCGATGTCGTAAGTCATATTTTTTCTATTTTATCTATTTCAACAATCTTTTTTATACAGAATTTCAATGAAAAGCTATTTAGGCATGAAACTGTATAAAAAAAGACTCGTGTAAAGTAAGTTTACCTAACTAAACTTATCGATAAGGCCCTGAAAACATGTTCAATCCAAGGTCAAAACGGAAAAACCAACAACCGCCTCATCCAGGAGAAATTGAGTTTAAAGCAAACAACTTGATTTTCCACTTCTTTGGTCTCTTCCTATTGCGCAGAAATAAAAACTGTTGGGAATCACATTGCCCGATGTCAGAATATTTACTTGCAAACACTGAAATAAATGTAAAACACACTAAAAGTCACCTGTTTGGGTTTTGTTTATTTGTGCCGTTGATCATGTCCGGCTACTACCGTAAGGCGTTCATTTGCATAACTTTTGATTGCCCCTTACGACATACAGGCGTGAGAATGCATTGTATGAACTGTGCGGTATTTAAAAACCGCACGCTAGTAGAAGCACGGCTTTGAAATAATCTCAGTGTAACTAAATTGGAATCTGAAGCTCTGCCTACTTGATAAGATGCTGGTGTCTGTTGGTAATTCAAATATTGCACATCAAACATCAAAGGAAAAATATAGGCCATGATACAAATGCACCAAACCATCATATTTGAAGTTTAAAATTTCCTGCAGGTTTTGGCTGAGGAATAAGCTTATCAGCCAAGTTAAGCAGTGGGCAACAAAAAGATAAAATATCCCAGACTTAATTATGGGAGCTAGTTTAAACAATGTTATCTGCAGCAATAAACATTCTGGAAGAGACAATCACTGAAGAAAAATCTGGTTTCTGATTGGACCATGACACAAATCATTCAGAAAATTGACTGTACTTGTAATTGGTATAATCATTTCCGTCCCCTCGAAGGCCTTATCAATTACTCGTACAAGTCAATTCTCAAAATATTACTCAGTTGAGAGGAAACACAACAACATTACACAATAGCATCGACAATCATCCCGTAATTAACACGATTCGGGTCAACTGCAGCTTTGGAAGCATCTGAAATGATGTCTTTACGGCAGTTTTAATACTAACGAGCGTTACATTATTTGCACAGGCACTTTAGCGTCAGATATAGCTCTTTAACCCTTAAAGCGCCAAAAAGGCAGAGGACAAAATCTACATCTGCAAAATTTAAGAAAATGTTTCATCTAAGCTATCTCGTTCTGCGAATTGAAAAGACTAGTTGGCAAATAGTGACGATCTAGATGAGGCGGCTCATAATGAGCTGTCTCATCAAGATCAACGATGTTTGCAAATTTGGCTCTTTTCGTTATTCTTTTCCCTTTCATGTAGGTAACACTAATTCAAATGGTGTATGGGTACAGGCCCATTGTTTTGTTTTTCTTTTCGTTCTTTTTGTGAAAAGAAGACAGCTTTAAAGTTATGTTAGTAGTCCAATACGTCGTAAAAAGGGGGTCCCGTGAGCATGAATGTTAATTTTATGCCCTTATCAAATCTCTTAGGACAGTCTTTTAGAAGTTGACAAACGGTTGTTACCATTTTTTCTTTCATTATTTTACCTAGAAAATGGTCAAAGTAGTGAATGGGGTAACATTGACCCAATACAACACCCAGTTGTAATAAATGAGTTGTATAAATTGTTTTATGTCATTTATATGTCTTTTTGAATATTCTACTACATAAAACGCAACATGTAGTTATAAAATATTGGTCAGTTTCCATGATATATTTGTAACGTATATTCTATTCTATTCTATCCCATAACCTTACTAGGTCGTTGGTGCACCACAGATGACTTCCAAACAATCCCTTTCCACCTTGTCCTGTCTTCAGCTGCCCTAGTTGAGCTGGCAAAACCCATTCCTGTCCACTCCTTGATATTATCTTCCCACCAATTATTCTGTCTACCTCTTCTTTTTCCTTTCACTGAACCCTGAAGAATTGTCTTTGCTAAACCACAAGACCTTGCGACGTGGCCAAACCACCTTAGTTTCCCTTTCTTGACCAACGTCAGGAGTTCATCATATTCTCCAATGACTGCTTGGATCTTCCTGCGAACCTCCTCATTGGTTATATGGTCCTTGTACGAAATGTTCAGTAACCTTCGGTAGCATCTCATCTCAAAGGCCTGCGTTCTTTTCTCTAACTCTGCTGTCAAGGTCCACGATTCACAGGCATACAGAAATATGGAAATGACAAGGGAGCGCATAAGTTTCACCTTTGATCCAAGAGATATGGTCACAGTTATCTCTCCAAATTGGTTTCAGTTTGGTAAGAGCTGAAGTGGCTTGTGCAATCCTTGAGAGAACCTCTTTTTATAACTGTAACCAAAAATTTGAATTAACTATGAGAATTATACCAAATCTGTGGAATGAAGTTTATACACGTGGTCCTTAGTAGGCATATGATAGCACTTGTCTTTGAATCATGCTCCTCTTATCTTTGAAATTATCTCATATATTTTTAATCAGTTAGGTTGCAGTTACCCGTGGCAATACCAATAGGAGACTGATCGTAACATATTTCTTAAGAATTCCCAAAACACAAGGAAGAAGAACCAACAGCTGTTGAAGTCTGTATTATGTCTTAAGATGAAAAATGCACTAGTAAGCATGAAAAACGCGATTCTTACATTCACTCTACTATGATAAAATTAGTGTTTTTAATAAGTATACCCTGTCTCATCTAACTGAATCATACCCATCGTTGAAAGAACTTTGTTTATTTTGAATTAGTTAGATAGCAGTGGCATTGCCAGGTGAAGAGAAGTAAAAAGTATGCAAAGACCAGGAACTGAAACATTCAAAATCCAAATCCAGCCCTCAAACCATAGTTGGAAACAACTAAGATTACAAATAATCAAGATACAGAGAACATATGGCCAACCGAGTGCAACTTTGTTATTAGGAATTTCAACTAGATTGACGAAACTTGCTAACTGTAGACGGTGTAGACCTTCAGTGTTGTATATAATGTCTTAATTTAACAGATGTACATCTTACCGTGAAGAAACACCAAGTTATGTGTCTTTGAATTACAATGGTAATATGAGGTTGTCCTGTACTTGAAGCGCAATGTAACAGTAACATTACTTTACATGTTTGGATTGTTTTTATTTTTATATTATGTTTTGTTGTTGTTGTTTTTTATTGAGAAAGCTGTTTTTCAGATGTCAGAGAACATTTAACTTACCACTAGTACTAAGGTGGCAAAGTTTGCTATTTAATTCACATAAAAACTCAACAAGATGCATATAGATCTTTACAGCTGAAGCATGTAGAGCGTTTTTAACATATAATCTGACTTATAGCAAAATCACAAAATTCATCATTTAAAATTACATGCCACAAGGAAAATATATATAAGCTGATATTAGACATAAGTGATATATGTCTAGGTTTAGAACTGTTACAGAGGTGGTACATGTACATATTTCCATTCCTGTGCTGTCGACCAAGTTTAAGTTAATTAGACAACCTACACGCAAATATAGCCTGTCAGCAAAAGCAAATGACAGAAGTACCGGCTCAGTCGACCGTTATTAATACCCTTATTGCTATGATGTAGGATGCATTCTCATTCAAGAGCCTCCAAAATACCACCTCATAAGCGAGATTGAGTCAACCCAATTATTATAATTTACATGCTGAATTGTAAACAATATTACGCGTTTGCATTGCTGCCATCAGTTACACTGCAACATATTATTATTACTGTGACAATGTAACAATGAAAATTATGGGTTTTTTTTATGAAACACAGAGTGTCTTATTGTGGGTCTGTACCCGACATGTATCGCTCATTGTAACATTACCAAGATTTATTTGGTCAGGTAATTCTGTACACCTCTGTCTGTGTGCTGATACATTATCACAAACAGTTGAATGTAACAAAAGTCTTATTTAATGTTATTCATTTACTTTTTAATATGTAGATTTCTTCAGTTCTTGTATAGATATTACCTGCGTCATAAAGCTGCATTTTCTTACTGTATATAAAATATCTGGACAAGGATAATTCAGAATAGCAGTAGGATTTAATAAACAGGAAGTTTATTCCCGTGATTATTGCTAAGCAATATGGTAATATGTTAAAAAACTCAATGAAATCATTTGAAAATCAGGTATGAAGGTTAGTTACTTTATACATGTATGTACAGTATGCATTACTTGTATCATTTGTTTACTTGCTATTCAGAACTCATATATTACTGTTTGAGCATATAAGATAAGAGAAATATATAAACTACTCAGTAACTGGTTGTTTTCGTTCCGTTTTCCTTCTCTTTGTTTTGTTATCGCGCTGCAAAGTAAAATTATGGTTCAAAAATTATTAGGAACAACTGGAATTCGCCAAGATATAACTGAGCAGCAATATCCTACTTCAAATAGTGTGTTACCTTTACTTGCCATTTCGTTGCGTGAAAAATAAATTAATCATTAAATCAAAAGTAAGCATAGGTTCCATACTGAATCAGTTCTTGTAAGAGACTGTTGTATATAATCATACTAACGTAAATTCGGGTTAAGTCGTCAGGCTCATTAAGTCGTCACTTTCCTTTCTCACAATGCTCTCTTTGCCTACGTCATCACAGAAGTGGAGGAGCGGCAAAAATTGAAAACAAAATTATTCAGCTTTTATATTCTTTTGCCATAAATATTATTATTTTTAACATTTGCAAGATATATGCTATTTTTTAGGGGTACTGTTTTTCGACCCTGATCAAAAAGTGGGCGACGGAATAGTCCAGATTTATCGGGTTACGGCGAATGAGTTTTAAAGCTTTCCGATGCGGCCACGTGTCATAGTAAAGTGCTCAGCCTTGAGCAGAATGGTTAAAGAAGCGAAAGAGTGATTTCCCTTGTACCAAAGCATGCGATTTAATAAAATAATTACCACGAAAGAGCACTGACGACCTAATAAGACATCTGACGACTTAAAGTGACTTTCTTATGCCTTCTTGTCTCCACTCTTTAAAACTAGAAACCGAACAGATCTATAAAACCGTGAGAATGTTTCACTTCATCAAAGCGACTGTATTGATTTTACTGTAGGAATGAATTTTATTTCCGTGGAATTTATCGATGTGTAAACGCCGGCGAGTCACTCACAATATGAATAAGGGACGAGTCATTTATAATCAGGTGGGGGGGGGGGGGGGGGGTCGGGTACATTTTCATATGATTCACCAAAGTTTTTCCGACCCCCCAGTCTCATTAGAATTTTTCCCGACCCCCCCCCCCAGACTGGTGACAAAAAAGTTTATGACCCCCTACTCCACCCCACATCCCAGCTACCCTGCACACACACACCATATTACCTATTTTATGTCAGACTGATCTCAATCAAAACCTGTATGAAACATAAAGAACATTTACTTATTCTGACTTGTTAGTTAATCATGCAGATTAATGGTTTGTTTAAATTTTGTCTGCAATTCTTTCGACTCCTTATGCTAATGGGCTTCTTGAAAACTGTTGTAGAATGCTAAAATAAACTATTAATAATAATAATAGGCAGGAGGGGGTGTGGGGGGCGCAGCCCCCTGAAGCCACAGCAGCTTTGCTAATGACAAGCTGGTAAACAATTGTAAATGGCCTTACATTTCCAAAATTAAAACAATAAAGACTGAAATGTTAAGATTAATGGGGGGTCTGTGGGGCGAAGCCCCCCAGAAGCTGAGACATTTTTTAAAAATGGAGACCGATGGAAGAATTCTGACACCCCCCCAATATGCCTAATAATATATATGACCCCCCCTACTCCATGGCTTTTTTATTTCCGACCCCCCCCCAGCACATCACCAAAAAAATCCGACCCCCCATAAATGTACCCGGCCCCCCCACCTGGTAATAAATGACTCTTCCCTAAAGCCCAAAAGACTTTATGCTATGTTTGTGGGTGATTCGCCGGCGTGTAGACATCGATAAAGTCCACAATATTTTATGCCTTTAAATTCCAACTGTATCATGAAAACATGGAGAATAGTTGTAGATCGTTGATTTTAGAAGCTTGCAGAAAAATAGCTCTATGAGATTATGATGCCGGAATTTGCGAAATCTGAAGCTTTTTCTTCAATCCAATCCAATCGTACGAAACGAACTAAGTTGGAATTGCTGAGAAGTATGAGGTGGTGGTCGCACCTTGCAAACATCCTCGAACAGCATTGGATACTTTTTATAACAGCAACCGTGTCTAAACACACACACACACACTCTCTCTCTCTCTCTCTCTCTCTCTCTCTCTAATTATTCAATTTCTAATTCCTACTATCTGATTTTCAGCAATGCACTCAAAGCCTCGTTCCAAAGGACCCAAGCTGCGCGCTTATGCAGGCAGTCAGTGAGGTCTCAGACTTTGCAGATGCGCAAGCTCATCTGAGACACAGTTTGAATAAACTGCCCAGAACCGCTTCCCGTGTTTCTCGGAACACCAGAAGGAAATGCACATAAACAGGTATGCATGCACAAACACATACCACCCCCACACACACATGTGGGTATGATTTCAGTGCTCAGTTATTGAATTATCTTCGTCACGATAGACTTCTGTTCTTTATATTACGTGCTATTATTTGCAGGAGGTCGAATTAATTGATTAAATAAGTTTCCTTTCCTTTTTTTCAAAAGAATTCACGAAAGTTATAAATTAAGAGCCTACTGACGACATTCCAGTACATAAGATGACGACTTAATATGTAATGTCACATAAGGTCGTTAGGTCCACCCTTCTATCATTCAGTGATTTTTCACGAAAAAAGTTCGTATTTCAGGAATAACTGAAATAAATAATCGTTTAGACTAATAATTCTGGTGCCTGTTGCAAAAAACCGTTCTCAAATACCGTTGTTCGTTTGTGCATAGTAATACAAAATATGCCGCAACCTGACGACTTAATGTGCATTGACGTTAGTAAGAAAAAGGAAAGACATAGCATGGAAGTAAAGCTAAGATTTATAAAAGTATATGTATACATGTATTTCTATATTGCTCTGATAGCCCGTAAAACGAATTCCTTTTATTCATATCCTTCTACTTATAATAATTGTCTGTGACAAAGAGCTCTTAAGGTCCCAACTAGTACATTACTGTTAGGAACTAAAAACGTGGAACAGATATACCTATGTAATAAACTACTATGCAATGTTTTGAACCGGGGTTTGTTTCTCGACTTAAACTGAACAATAATGTTCCCCTTGGTCACGTAAAATACGTGATAGTCTTATAAACGTAAGTATCCTCTGTCAGCTAATGTTCGGCATAGTTTTGTTAGATAACAGTGTGCCTTCACTTTTCAAGGGTTGAGTTATATTTCTGTTTTAGATTTTTACAGTTTGTATGTTAAATGTATGAGATCTTTCCAATAATAGTTTTGAATATTATTACTGGTAATCTTTAACATACCAGGACAATCGCCGATCATTTTCACCTTCATTAAACTGACTACATCACTTTATTTGGCGCCTTATACAAATCAAATTCTGGTTTATGATTGCAGAATTTTTGTTTAAAGAAATAACTCTGTTTTAGCTATTTTTGCTTTATATACAAAGGTGTCACTTATGCTACTGTCTTAAGAACCGTAAAATTGAGAAGCTGGGCAATAACATCAATAAAACTGTTGGTTAATGCTATAACAAATTAGCAAACAGCAAATTCGGGTGTGCCTGCTTTGACTCTGTCAAGTCTTTATTTATTACAATTTGAAATATTCTTAGTTTCGTCAGGTATAAAACACATCTCATGAAGTCCTTAAACCACCTTGTGATGAGGCTGGTAGCTCCAAGTACACAATACTTCATAAGAACTTCCAGGATATTATATTTATGTTCTGTGAGAGACAGTGAAGTAATGCTGGATGTTGTATTATAGTTGACTATGTTATGAATTAAAGTTATTAACGTTAATATTTGTGGTAGTGATGAAAAACAAACATTGCCGTATTTTCTAATTATTGCAGATGATTCTATAGAAAAAAGCAAGAATAAAACACAAGGAGTCATCTTGACATTACATGCTTTTAACGCAAATACATATAGGTAACTTATATTATAGATCGTTACGGTCAAGGAGTCATTAGAAAAAATGGCAAGATTTGTTTTTCCATTGTGTACCCACCACTGATCAAGTAAATATATGTTGCCAAAACTTAGCACGAATGCTCATGGGAACTACATATGCCCCTGGACCATAGTGCCTGTATCACTAAATATTAAACAAGAGCTCCGCTAAGCGGACCAATATACGCCCGTTAAGGCTTAAAGTTGGAAAGGAAACAAGAATTGAAATAACTTTGTCAGAAGCTTTCATCTTCAATAATGAGGCAGATATAAAATCACAAAAGAAATGAAGATAAAATGAACTTCTTAGACAAAAATTAGAAAGGGATATAATTCCATCAAAACTAAAAGTAGGGTTACGATTCTTTTTCTCTGCATATCCTCTTATATTTGTACCAACTTTCATGAAGAAATCTTAATCGGTTTTCAAGATACAGACATGAAATTTTACCTTTTGAACTTCGACCTCTAAGGCCCGATTTCACGTCGAGCTTAGAACCCGGATTAGCATTTCGGAACACCAAATTTTTAAATTGCGCCTTACGGTAAAATAAACCACGGACTAGTTAAAATGAGTTCTAAATGTGACGTGAAATCGGGCCTAAGACCTGATTTCACGTCGAACTTAGTACACGGATTAGCATTCGGAACACCAAAATTATACACTGCGCATTACGGTAAAATAGACCACGGACTAGTTAATACGATTTATATCTGTGACGTGAAATCGGGCCTATAGGTGTGACTTCGACCCGTGTCTGATATTGTTGAAATATAAAATATGCACATTGTCTTGATAGAGCAAATTTGGCCAAAGTTTCAAAATAATCTTTCAAGGGGTTAAGGAGATATGGAGCAGACATAAAGTAAATACAAAATTGCAATAAGAAAAGTACAAAGGGACATAATTTTATCAAAACTGAAAGTATGGTTATGTTTTTTTTTTGCTGCACATCGTCGCATTGTGCTTTATATTGTACAAAAGTTTCATGAATAAATCTTAAATAGTTTTCGAGATATGGAATAGACACAAAATGTTACCTTTTAAACTTTGACCTCTAAGTGTGACCTTGACCTTTGCCGGACATTACTGAAATATGAGTTCTGCACATCGACTCTATAAGGTGACCAATGGACTCATATTTCAAGGGGTTAAGGAGATATGGAGCTGACAAGAGTGAGTGAACTCGGGTTTAATGTCCCACCAACAACGAGGTCATATAGAGACGGGATTTCGGTTTAAAGTCTCATCTGAAAGACCGGAGAAGCGGGGGGATCGATCTTGTGACCCCTGGATTGGTAGTCCGGAGAGTTATCCACTACACTACAGCAGCTCCTGGAGCGGACAAGAAGTTGATACAAAATTACAGTACAAAAAATACAAAGGAACATAATTTTGTTAAAAGTGAAAGTATGGTTATGGTTCATTTTCTCCGCACATTGTCTGATGGTGCTTTATATTTGTACAAAACTTTCATGAAGAAATCTTAAACGATTTTCGAGATATATAGCAGACACAAAATTTTATCTTTTGAAATTTGTCCTCTAAGTGTGACCTTGACCTTTATCGGACATTGTTGAAATATAAGTTCTGCACATTGTCGTGATAAGCTGAACATTTAACTCAAGTTTCAAAAATATCTTTTAAAGGGTTAAGGAGATATGGAGAGAACACAAAGTTAATACAAAATTACGATACAAAAAATACAAAGGAGCATAATTTTTTCAAAAAGTGAAATTAGGGTTATTGTTTTTTTTCTCTGAAATATGAGTTCTGCATATTGGGTTGATGAGACTCAAGTTTCACCTAAATCTTTCAAAGGGTTAAGGAGATATAGAGCCAAAACGGAGTTAATACAAACTTACAGTACTTAAAATACAAAGGGACATAATTTTGTCAAAAATTAAATTAAGGTTATGGATTTTTTTCTCTGCGCATCGACTGGTGGTGCTCTATATTTGTACATACTTTCATGAAGAAATCTTATACGGTTTTTCCTAGATTTAGAGCGGACATGAAGTTAATATAAAATTAGTATATATAATACAAAGGGGCATAATTTCGTCAAAATTGAAAGTAGGGATATGATCCTTTTTCTCTGCACATTGCCTGATAATGCTTTATATTTGTACAAATTTTAACAAATGAAACATCCCCGAGTTTAATATTAAAAGAGTCGAAAACTATTTGGGCCCTTTTTAGTTTGCAATTTGATAGTTAATTCCGATAGAGCAACGGGGCAGGATGTTTATGGTAAGTGGTATACTTTCCGGGATATCAACTCTTCCACTTTCATATTTGTATCCCTTTTCAATTGGCGTCAACTCTTAAAGGAAAGAATTGGCAGACTTAAGAGCATATTCTTTCCTTTCACGGGTGATTCCTTCATTGGAAGGGCTCTCTATATGTAAGCAAACAGGAAGTCACGTATAATGTTTCTCGTTGAAACAATGACGGGAAACACAGTGGCGTATGTAGGCACCTTAAGGAAGGGAATAATATCCCAGCAGGCACATGACGTCTAAATGACGTCACAACCACGCTGATGCGATGTCATCACCTCGCATACACGTCAGTGTAACACAATGTCGATTTCCCGCTGGCATCTGATCAGACTGACTCACGATATAAAGTGACATACAGAATCTATTATAGATTGAGATGTGAAACTTTATGTTTTTCCGCCATTTGTTAATGAAAGGAGCAATGCTTTATGTGACAGTGCCTGACATTTTCAGCCTTATGGAGACGCGACGTTGACCTCACGAAACGTGAAATGAAAGTGACGTCATAATTTTTGCACGTTAAGTTAACTAAGACTAATAAATTTCAAAGCGTCACCTAAAGAGTGATTAAACATGTCTATCGGCGGCTTTAATTTTCTTCATCTACACTCTGTTTGAAATGTTCGCATTATAGATCTTTGAAAAGCGATGTCACGAACCAGAGTTATTACAGCATATTCAGCAGCTAGTACGTAAAATGTATCCAATCAGTGAAACGAAAAAAAAAAAAAAAAAAAAAAAAAAAAGGGTTTGTGTGAATTTTCTATGATTTTGCAGTAAATCTAAGTGCTATTGCTTTGTGCTTCTCGACATCTACTCTGGAAGCAGTAATGAAAATATTAAAATGTTAAAAAAAATCCGATTGTCGCTCCATAAGGCTCAAAATGTCAGACAATGTCACATAGTGACATACTTTCCAGCAGGCACATAACGTAAAAGTTACGCCGTACTGACGTTGATGCAACGTAGTGACGTCGCATCAACTTCAGTACGACGTCTGTTTGATGTCATGGGCCCACTGAGTACAGTTACTCTTGACAACATGGAGTCTTCTCTAAATGAAAAGAATATGACCCAAGAAAGGGCCACAAATGAAAATGGAAATTGCTATCCCTGAAAATGTTCTCATTCAACTTAGTTCGTAAATCAAGCTTTATTTCCAGGTTTTCTTTGGTGCAAATGTCACGGACTCTTAAAAAAATCTCACGCCCGGGCCGAGGATCGAACCCGGGACCTTTCGTTCTAAAGTCTCGCACTCTACCACGTCGCTATAAAAGCCGGCTTGTACCGCAAGGCAGTACAAGTGTATTTTATACCTAACCTATACCCTGTGACACTCATAAAGGAGCTGTGTAGTATCGCTGGAGTCGAGAAGTCTCGGACAACGCCCTATCATCCTATGGGGAATGGGCAATGCGAGAGATTTAACCAGACGCTTCTGAAAATGCTGGGAACGTTGGAAGAGAGCCAGAAGAGTGATTGGAAGGCGCATGTGCCAACATTGGTGCATGCATACAATGCGACCTTCCATGACTCAACTGGTTACTCCCCTTATTTCTTGATGTTTGGGAGGCATCCGAGACTTGCGATTGATGCATTTCTCGGCCTGTCTCCTGATACTCAGTCTGCGTCCAGTAAGACTGAGTATATTAAGAAATTAAGGGAACGCCTGCACTTTGCATACAAGAAAGCGCAAGAAACTGCAAAGCAAAGTGCAGCCCAACATAAGAGGCACTATGACCTCAGAGTCAGGAGCTCTGGTTGTTTACATCCGGGTGACCTTGTCCTCGTAAGAAACGTTGGTCTGCGCGGCAAGCAGAAACTGGCGGACAAATGGGAGCAGCAGCCATATACTGTGGTGCGCCAGCCAAATCCTGATATTCCTGTGTTTGAGGTTAAGTCAACCCAATCAAAGAGCAGGAAAATCAGAAGGTTGCACAGGAATTTGCTGCTACCATTCATGGCTCTCCCTTGTAAACAAACTAGCCGGGAGAACAGTCAGCATGAAACCCTGTCCGATGAACCCTTCCATCAGAACTCTTCTGCGTTGGATATTTCGATATCAGACAATGCTGGTGCTGAGTCAGAGAACCATATTCAGGAGGCAGCGCCAGCTCGATATACCATCCCACAGAGGAGAAGGCCTGGGTCACCAGGACTTCTACCTCGTACTCTTGAAGTAACGCAGGAGAGTCCAAAACCAGTGCGCACAAGGCGGAAACCAGCCTGGGTGGATTCGCGGGACTGGGTGTTGTAATGTTACAAGCGAGGCTAGTGCGGAATCAGTCTTTGTAGTTTGATAGATGGAAAGTAGTACAGCAGTGCCCTTACAGTCAATATTTTTGTATATAGAGTCTTGTCATTGCCCCAGACTGACGCGTGTATATAGTTCCTGTAAGGTCAGTCTCACAGGGGGTTTGCTTTTTAGCGACGAGGCACTTTTCAGTACCGTAGGCCATTTCCCTCATGTAGCATAATTTATCTCATAGTTTTATCTCATAATTTAGTTAGTATTTCCATAATGTTCCAGTGTGTTACTATACGGGGGCAACTGATTTAAAATTGGTTTCTTTTCCCCAGTAAAAGTTAACAAAAAGGAACTCGAACTCCATAAGGACTGTAAGCTCAGTGAGCCGGTTTGCTTATCAGGTATACAGAATTGCTACCAAACAATTCGCAAATGTACCTGACAATGCCTTTCGTCTGTTTCAGTGACTCGTCACGTTCAGAAACAGATATGTTACCCCGAGGGGTAACACTTAAACAGCAGTCCCTAGTAAGTTTGATCCCAGTTAACTTTTCCATCGATGACCCGTATCATACTGTGTTTAAACATTTTTTTTCACTGACAGAATATTCATTATCTTTTTTTAATGTCAGTGAATTTCAACTCATTCTTTCATTAAACTCATTTTCACATAAATCTCATAGCAACATTATAATATGTTGCTGACGGTATTTTCTTTCCCGGTACATTATTGCAGACGTCATTATAACGTAGAAACAGATATAACTTGCTGCAATACTAAGTTAACAACTACGCATGCCAACAGAAAGGCATAACCTGGGCCTTCTTCGGGCGCCTAGAGCTATTACTAGAAATAATGAACGCCATAATTACTTTTTTTGCAAGAGCAGAATAGTTAAATACAAACACTCAATCCTACGTACAACATTTAACTCAACGCATTTTTTTCCTTAAATGTAACCGGCTGTTTCTATACGTATCAGGTTTATCAGAATCTTATTTTATTTCCAAATTTATCATTATTTTATTATTATTATTTAATGTCTTTATATTTTACTTCATTACACGTTCACATAACGCTACATTTCATATGCATATACATAACCTTACATACCGCATTATTCGGTGAATGTCGGGACGACATTCGGTAAAGTGGGGAAGAATGTCACAGGGTAAAATAAGGCTTTCATTGAAGCCCTTATTTAAGCTACCTTTCTCTATATGGTCTTCCCTATAGCCTTGTTCCCGACCCGGTTCTCCGCCTCCGCATATACTAGATGTTGGGTGTGTCATATAGTGTATATGTCTCTCTATTAAATATATTTTGCAATATATTTGCAGGTATGTAGCTCATTTACCTCATTCATTTAGCATTAATTAGCATATTCTTAGGATTCATGACCTGCAAATATATTGCAAAATATATTTAATAGAGAGACATATACGAGGTGTGTTTTGTATGATGACGAGTAGATGACTGAACGCATCAGCGCTTAACACAGGTGAATACATAATTCACACTGGACATCCCTACACCCACTACAGACACACCCAACATCTAGTATATGAGGAGGCGGAGAACCGGGTCGGGAACAAGGCTATAGGGAAGACCATATAGAGAAAGGTAGCTTAAATAAGGGCTTCAATGAAAGCCTTATTTTACCCTGTGACACAAACTCTTAGCATTATTTACCGGATGAAACATAGATTCCAAAGAAGGAAACAAAACAGCTAGCGTGTTTTCTACCTGTAGAAAAAATCTGTTTTTGCCTTATTTACCTAGTCTGTGATAAATAAGAGCTCCGTATAGGTAAGCAAATATATAGGCCACAAAACAGACAGAGATGTATTTCAGATCGGGTTAAATGTTTCACATCAAAACCAGGCCAGTGTCAATAGTATTGACAATTTTCATAACATTTGTTAATTAAATGTCAGTATAACCCACTTTTGCGATAACTAATTCATCATCTTTATTTGCGGCTGGTTGAGTTGTACTTTGTTATCCGGATTAACGATACCGATTTTGTTGAACATATTTTCTCTTTTCCTGTTTAATATTTTTATGAATGTTGATGCCCAGAAAAGCGCAGGACATTGTAGATTTTTTATGCTCATAAACATACATTTCAAGTTATCACATTTTGTACGAATATGACAAAACTTTGAGAGAACTGTTTCATAATGCTGACTTTCTCTAGCCACCTTTCCTTGAAATGTCACCTTATATGTAACAGGTAATGATACAGAGGAAGACAACATTTTTGAATGATTTTCTCCAACGGTTGCTACAACGTTACCCCGTACACCATACACAGTGCAGATAATATTTTATTTTTGTTCTTTAAGATAATAAGATATATCCTGAGAAATCAGAGATAGAGGATCTTACACGAGTGTTCATTTCATATGAAATTTATGAGACGAGCCTTCTGCGAGTGTCATAAATTTCATATGAAATGTACACCAGTGTAAGTTTCTGTTTATCATATGACCCTTTAAAATGGGATTCTAACGCCTGTAAACTGAACATTATTATAATGAGAAAACGCATTGTTGACGTTGGCAATGACGTTACGTGTACGTGCCAAAGTGTTATAACACGTGTGGTCGTACGGTTTTTATGCCACGACGTTATCCACTGAATAACAGCGACATCATATGATGGATTTTTATTTGTTACTCATCTTCTAGATCATCGCTTTTTATTTATTTGGGCCGTTTTTAATACTTATTAGTCTTTGACTCGATTACCTTGAGTTATTAAAATAAAGAAAGACTTAGTACAGGCTGTATTTCTCTGGCTTTCGTTAGCAGATCGTTTCAGGTTCACTGATGAGGCTTGAGTAGCCGAAACTTCGAAGTATGTCCCATGGTTCTTTTCAGTGTGTTTTCTTCTCTTGAAGGAACTCTTTTAGATTTAAATTGGAGTGCTCTTTAATGATGCAGAATGTCTTTATGCCACAATAGCGATCAGGGCCCAGTTGTCAAAGCATCGTTAGCCTAACAAGCTTGTTAAGACCTCGACTCGTTAAGTATTTTATGACTTTATAGCCAAATACACGAATATTTTTTGCTGAAAAATGTAAGGTGTAATTTTGTGATGTTTTGAGACGTTAGACGGTGTAACGTCTCTTTGTCTTTCTAAAACCGCCCTAAAAACTTAGATTTATTTTAGATACGGTTAAGAATATTAGCGGGAGCATAAACGCGCTTGCAGGAAGGTTGGGATAATTTGATTGAAAAGAACACTTTTTCAGCGTTTTTGAGTGTTAGAATCGAAATAGTTCAGCTCTAGCATTAAATTGCTGAGTAATAATTCACTGTTTGTCGGTCAGTTGTAAGTAGGTATATCACTCGCGGTCCGCGCTCGTGATATGATCTTCTTTACGAATGACCTACAGACAGTGAATTATTACTCAACAATTCACCTACTCCGAGCACAGTAGGCCCTTGTCCTACTTTTATCCAAAGAAGTAGGACGCCCCGGACTGGGCGGATGCCTAGGCTGGTCTGAGTTATTTACGTGTCACACATGCCACTATGTTGGTTTTGTCATGTCGCCGCTCAATTGTATTATGATTGAATCACTGAATGCCAGTGTTGCTGGGTTTATATTGGGCCATCTCAGACAGAGAGAGAGAGGGGAAATTCTATGACCAGAAAACCTGACAGACAAAGGTTAAATCAAATCAGTGCAAATGCAAAACTGCAGGACATCGCCAATATCAGTGAACGCCCAGGTTACAGAAACATTTACGGCTTCTTTGCTCCAGGTAAAATAGGGTCGAGTCGGGTTCACTTCGGACAGCGGGTAAATTCGGACATGCAATTGCAGATAGTGAAAATCCAGATGAGACGGCTCATTATGACAGTCCAAACAACTGACATATAAAAGAAACAATGTCCTTGTCCGAATTTACCTGCTGTCCGAGTTTATCTGACTTGAGCCTAATTGTTCATTTCATTGCATAAAACATGTTGTTGCTCCTCATAATAACCGTTTTGGCAAGATGGTTCAATTGAGGGGTCACAACAAGGTTTATTGAAAAAAAAAATATCTCAAAATTATCGTCAATACCCCCACCTGGTCTGGAGCACCGATTTATGACATATTCAGCTCCATCGTGTCATCTGCACGTGAGGATTATACTGACATCTTTAGAGTCATCAGGTGTTTTAACGCTTGCTGATTAAGTCAGTTAATATAAATATTACTAAATTTATATTTTTTTCTGAAGGTGAAGCGATATGAGTGTCAACGATTTACTGACATTTTAGGGCGTCAGTTACTGTCTACACAACCAGATTCATATTTCTACAAGTGCCTGATAATAAAACAGATACCGTGATGCATGTATTAAAGTGAATGGGAAAACCGCCATGTCTTGTCGTCACTTTTTCAAAGGGAAACTACTTTAGTGACTTGCTGTTTACTTCCCTTGGCGGTTTTAACTCTTCTATATTGAGGTCTACTCCTTAAGTAATGTATGTTTGCCTAGGGTAGCGAATTATTTCCTTTGATTCACATTGAAAGTGTAGCTTTTAAAACGTCTCCCCGTACATCATCCATAGTGCAGATTATATTTTATTTACATCCTTTGAGATCAGAGGATAGATTCTGAGAAATCTAAAATTTTAGACCGATTTAGACTATCATTCTAGATCATCGTCTTTTATATTATTTGGATCCATTTGCAATTAATCAGTCTTTGAATCGACTGTCAAAAATAAAATTAGAAATTACAGTATGCTTTTTTCTGGTTTCGTCACCAGATATTGTCAGGGTCACTGACGAGGCTTTATTAGTCGAAACTACGTAGTCTGGCCCATGTTCCTACTTCTGTATGTATTCTCTGCTCTTGAAGGAACTTTTTAAGATTTTAATTTTACCTCACTGCAGCTGGTGTTGTGCCGTGTGGCGGCCGTAAAACGTCTCCCCGTACATCATCCATAGTGCAGATTATATTTTATTTACATCCTTTGAGATCAGAGGATAGATTCTGAGAAATCTAAAATTTTAGACCGATTTAGACTATCATTCTAGATCATCGTCTTTTATATTATTTGGATCCATTTGCAATTAATCAGTCTTTGAATCGACTGTCAAAAATAAAATTAGAAATTACAGTATGCTTTTTTCTGGTTTCGTCACCAGATATTGTCAGGGTCACTGACGAGGCTTTATTAGTCGAAACTACGTAGTCTGGCCCATGTTCCTACTTCTGTATGTATTCTCTGCTCTTGAAGGAACTTTTTAAGATTTTAATTTAACCCTAAGCAGAGGAAATGCTCCGTATGCATCAGAACAAAAATCCATCTTTGCAAGCCTAGGGTAATACGCCTCATACCCTTCAAGCAATGCCGGTGTAACGAAGTAAAGTGACCCCCATAGAATACCGACCCCCCGGTCATTATTCTTCAGAAAAAGTGACTCCTTTTTTATAAAATATTGACTCCCTTTAAAAAATAATGACCCCCCTGATAATATCTATAAAATAGTGACCCCCGGTCATTTTTCTTTAGAGAATAGTGACCCCCACCCCAACCTCGGTCACAATATTATTACTCCCCATGAACCATTGGTGTCTTTATATATGCTTATGGCATACAAGATGTTGCTTCCGGTCTGTTACAACTCTCTTGTTTGATGATTGATTTAAAAAAAAACTTGGCATGAATGTCAAGACGATGTGTTTTGCGCAAGTCCTAGGTACCTAGCTAGAAGGTCAAGATCACAGAGATCATTCAAAAATAATGGTGTCCTGCTATATGACTCTGGCAAACAGAATCTCGTGTCTGACCTGTAACTTTGTCATTTGTGGATAGACTTTCAAATAATTGGAAACAAATGTTAGCAACATAAAGACAATGTATCGCGTGCAAGATATAGGTCCCGACTTCAAAAATTAAAGTCAGTGTCACAATTTAAGATAAATGACAATGTGTGTAGTTTAACTTATGATGTTAATGTAATATACGATTTTAGCATTAACAGGTAGACTCATGCACTAAATCAGGTTTCGCTGTTGATTTTGAAAAATTATCAGGTCTGCACATTTACTTTCACTGCCTTTCTCAAGAGGGAAACATGACATTTTCAGTCTTCCAAATATATTTTTCGATTTTTCTTATTTACTGAATTTATTTTGTTAAATATGCTTAAAAAAAGGTAAAGGTTTCCCATGTGCTTACAATGAAGAAAATACTACAGCTGCTCATAGTATGCAATAATTTGTAAATGAATAGTATGCTAGCCTTATTCTAAAGTGCTGATGGTCTAATTACCCCACCCTATTTTCAGTTTTTTAGCTGTATACTATCTGCCCCTCCCCTTTGCCTAGGCATGACACTCACATTTAATGTATATATTGAATATAGCAATTTCTTCGCGTATCGTGATTTAATTCTGCGTAGAGGTGTCATAATATTATGACCAGGGTACTTTTCTTTCAAAATAATGGTCGGGGGTCAATATTCTCAAAAAAGTGACGGTCGTCGTTATTCTAGGCGGTCACAATTCTTCGTGTAGAGCCATTAAATTCGCGTGGGAAGAGTGTGTGTGTGTAAAGGGCGCGTCTGTGGTGGGGTCAGGGGGGGGTGTGGGGGGCGGGGAGGTCATAATATTATGATGTTATGACCGGGAAGTCATAATATTATGACCGGGGGTCACTATTCTTTAAAAAATAATGACCGGGGTCGTGATTCTATGATTCTATGGGGAACTCATAGAATAACGACCCCCTGTCATTATTCTATAGAAAAAGTGATTCCGTTTCTTAAACATACTGACTCACGTTAACCCCCTCGATGTTCATCCCCACCTAATCGACCACTTACTGACTACAGTCAAACTTGTCTTAAGGGGTCACCCAAGGGAAGGACAGAAATTGGCTGCTTAAGACGAGTGACCCCTTAATACAGGTTCATTTGCTTTAGGGACCCAGAAAATGTGGCTGCTTAAGACAGGTGATCCCTTAAAAGAGGTGACCACATGAGCAGGTTTGAATGTATTTACGTACTACTGCAAGTTTTATTATTGGAAATGCTTGTTGATGTTGTTCGGAAGGATATGGAGGGGGGGGGAGGTGTTGAGGGGGTGCGTTATTATATAATAATGTTATGACCGCGGAGTCATAATATTATAACGGGGAAGGGGGTTACTATTCTTTAAAGAATAATGACCGGGGGGTCATTATTCTATAAGGAATCTATAGAATAACGACCCTCGGTTATAATTCTATAGAAAAATAACTCCGTTTCTCAAAGATACTGATACCCGTTAACCCCTCAATGATAGCTATAAAATGATAATCCCCACCTAATCGAGACTGACTATTAACTCGATTAGGTGGAGATTAATATTTTTAGCTATCATCGATGGGGTCAACGGTTGTCAGAATCTTTTAGAAACGGAGGCATTTTTTCTATAGAATAATGACCGAGGGTCGTTATTCTATGGGTTCTCCATAGTATAAAGACCCCCGGTCATTATTCTTTAAAGAATATTGACTCCCTTACCCCATCATATTACTATGACTCCGCGGTTATATCATTATAATATTATAACACCCCCTCAACCCAAACATACACACACATCCTTCCCAACAACATCAACAAGTAAAAACCAATAATAAAACTTGCAGTAGTTAAAAATCAGTTAGTAGTCGGTTAGGTTGGGTTAATATTTTATAGCTAACATCAAGGGGGATAACGGGAGTCAGTTTATTTTAGAACGGAGTATTTTTTTTCTAAAGAATAATGACCAGGGGTCGTTATTCTATGAGTTCCCCATATAATAATGACCCTTTGGTCTTTATTTTTTAAAGAATAGTGACCCCGGTCTTTATATTATGACTTCGCGGTCATTGTATGATAATATTATAACCCCCCACACACACACACACGCACGCACACACACACACACACACACACACACACACATCCTTCCCAACATCATCAATAAGTATTACCAATAATAAAACTTGCAGTAATTAATAATCAGTTAGTTGTCTATTAAGTAGAGATTAATTTTTATAGCTATCATCGAGGGGGTTAACGGAAGTCAGTATCTTTTAGAAACAGAGTCACTTTGTCTATAGAATAATGACCAGGAATTGTCATTCTATGGGTTACCCATACAGGTCATTAACGGTAGCATCAGGTACTCAAGTAGTACCAACATTGTTCCAGTGATGACATTGTCTTCTTTTACAGTAATTTGCGTTTTTGTGCTTTTATGTGGGAAAATGCTTGGACATAAAAGTTCATGGAAATTAACCTTTAAAAATGTTCTGCGCTGGAACCAAAAGATTGATGGCCTTGAAACCTTGTATATAGCATTGGGCACTGACGTTCTATCAGATTTATTCGAATGATGATATTGGTTTGACCTTGACCTTTTTTAGCACAAGGTCAAATTTTCATTATATTAGAAAATGTCATAACATATTTTTGAAGACTTTGGTATGGCCATCAACTTAATGAGTATTTGAAGAATATGAGTATCAGAGGTCAAGGCCATTCTATGATCGTATTTTAACAGCTTCAGACAGGTCTACGCTATCTGTTAAACGAAACGACTCAGCCGGTTGAAGCACAATGTCACATGGAACCTCCATGAGTCAGAGAAACAACAGTTTGCTTGAACGGTTTTTGTCACATGACCGAGATGTCCGTTATGCCCATGTGTTATAAACCTTTAAAATTCTTCTTCTCTCAAATATCTAATGATATTGAAAATTTAAATTTGATATCCAGCATATTGGGATTCATATAGTATCAGGTTTGTTCAAGCGATGACACAAGTTTTATCTATGACCTTTTTTACTCTGGTGAGCGATTCAGGACCTCATGGCCCGCTTGTTTTTCATTTCATAGAAATTGCTGTAAATTTTATGCAAACAATGAAGAAAATGATCAGACGCGCATTTCTGCTGCGTCTGATCTTGGTCTGCATGTTTGCCTCTGTCCCTTTTTAAGGACGCCAGGCCTAAATGGGTTACTGAAATCGTATGAGCCATAGGTGCGTATACAGTATACTCGGAATGACTTTATTTTATTTTCTTTATTTATCTATTTTGTTTATTATTTTTGTTCGCGTAGAGGGGTAATAATATTATGACCGGTGGGGTGGGGGAGGGGTCATATTTTTTAAAGAATAATGACCGGGGGTCGTTATTCTATGGGGGTCACAATTCTTCGTCAGGGGTCGATTTATTTCGTGTGTGGGGGTCATAATATTATGACCGGGGAGTCATAATATTATGACCGGGGAGTCACTATTCTTTAAAGAATAATGACCGGGGGGTCGTTATTCTATGGGGGTCACTTTACTTCGTTACACCGGCAGGTTAGGAAGCGCAGTTAGTGACCATTGGAATGCCAACTGAACCCAAGCTTGATATAAATATTTCAGATAAGGAATCCTCATTTTAATCATATCACCTTCAGAATATTTTGTGTCCATCAAAGTGGACATAAACAACGTATTTATATTGGCGATTTCCTTTTTTTATGAAAAATTCTTTAAGAAACAATTGATAATAATTTTTAATATAATTTTAATTGTCCACATTCAGCATAAAAAAATCGACGGTTTCGAAACTGTCTATTTTAAAATGTGCTTGAGCTTTTCAACTTAGCAGATTCCATACAATTATGTATAGACTGCTTGCAAACGGCACGTCTTTCAACAGAGCCTGTCATAATTATCCTCCTATCGCCTCGATATGACAAAAATACTGTTTAAAAGGCTGTAAAAGACACCAAATCATCTATTCATCATGAACATATTGTTTGCGCACAAAGGAGACGGGGACAGACCTGAGGAGCCAAGAAGCCAAAGTTTGTGTCTACAACTCATATCAGATTCCATGTAGTTTAGGAGAGCAGCTCTGTACATATTATTTTTCCACCTTTTTCAAGTGAAGTCAACTCTAAATGGCAATAATTTGCTCCCGCCGGAGCAAATTCTTTCCTTTAAGAGTAGCCACAATTCTGGAAAGGCTACAGTAGCCAAAGAAGCAAACAGGAAGTTACATAAGTACTCTCCCTTTGTAAGAATTGAGAAGAAATCATAGAGGTGTAACCATACATCTTTTTCTTGTATGTTTCTCTGTGTACATCTATTTGGGAAAGAGTTGCTGACTCGGCTTATCACTTGTAATTTATTGTTTGTTGGGATGTCTTTGTCAATCTTTCCCTTTGATGTTGGGGATAGGGTTTGGGATCTGATTCAGTCAGTTCCTGAAGTGTATTTACTCTTTAAATCTGATGATTCTGATCAGACAGCGCAGATGCACAGGGAACTACTTTCGCAAGCCTCAGCGAAAATGCTTATTAGATGTAACTGACCAAGAGACGGGCACAGATCTATCTTTACGTGCCTTGACAAACCGATACTTTATAACGTTTCACCAAAAACCTAAAAACTGTGTTTGCCACTCTGTATATACCGTGAAAATTCTGGGTATTGGGACAGCTAGGTCTGAGCAAGCAATGCACACCCAGATTCTGCAGCGCAGACTCCTAAGGAGCAATACGATTAGGGTCTACATTTTTGCCATTCTATTTGAACCGTTTAGACGCACTACTGCATTTTGATACCAAAGTGTCCCATTTTCTGACAATTACAGTAATCACTTGAGATGTCCCAATATTAGAATTTTACGGTTCTCCTTTTCAGAAACTTGTCTCAGTGGCGGAATACACAGAACTATGGATTCAATAATGTCAGATAAATGCAAGTCGTGTTTATTCAAACATTATACTCAGCAGCACTTTAATATTGTTGATTGCATCGTTCATAAATAAGCAGACACAAGGCTATCATTCTAAGTGCAATCTAAATGAAAATAAACACTCTTTGCGTAGCAACCAGGTCATTATCTCTTGAATCCATTGATACCATCAGAACAAATAGTGCATTTTGCTTTGCCTTTACATCATACTTTCCTCTTATGGTAGACATGATGTATTCTTGCGAGCATGAAGAGGATAAAAGCAGATGTTAAATAAAACAGCAAATTTGCCAGATTTTGTTTTGATAGTAAAAGCAACTTCATTTGTTCAAAAGCAGATCTTCTGATACCTAAAGTAAAAAGATGGGTAATGATCAGGAATTTATACGTTCGAATCCCACATTCCGTCCCCAAAACCAAAAGGGAAACACACACACACACACACACACACACACATTGTTCAAAAGTTCACGAAAGATACACATGGTAAACCAAATGAACAGCTTATTCCCAGTTAGGTGGTCATTCAGCTACCCTATTTGAAAACAACAACATCTATGTTTACTTATTATAAATATTGCAAATATTGTATCCTCAGTGTCCTATTGGACTATTGAAATTAATTGAATAAAACCTAACCTTATTTTCTATTTTAAACTATTAAACAAAAGAAAACATAAAGCAAAATGGGCAGCCATTCAGGTGACCATATTGCTAGAGGTCATACACAAGCCGACATAACAAGTAACTTTGAGGAACCACAACAGAAGTACTGCCTTGGAACGGTCAGGCAAAAAGAATTACAGGTGGGCTTAAGCTAGTTTTACTGGATCCAAACCCTCGCTCTCTGCTCCTGCAGTGGTTCGAAACATTTAGGATTTGAAGCCTTATATAGGATTAGAAGATAAACTATCAGAAGCTTTTACAAACTTCTTCGAGAAACGGGTTACTTTTGATTTTGAATTTTCATAATTATTTTCTACTTACACGGGGTCATATTTACTTGCTACGAGTCTCGTTAGATTTATAAGCTGGTAAATGGGCACAATGTCTGGTTTATTTTACCGCCATTTTTTTCCATGAAATAATTTTGTGACTTCCTGTGTCTTTCCCTGGACAAAGAAGCACTTCCGAAACGGGGTCTACTCTAAAAGGAAAACAAATTGCTTCTGAGAGGGGACGGGGAATTCTTTGAGATTTTGGCCCGATTTGGAAGAGAGTCAAACAAGAATGCTAAAGTTACTTCTCCGGAAAGTGTATTCTTTCACGCATTTGACGGGGATGTAGTCGTACTACATCCTGTTTTTGGTCGGGCCCATCTGAGTTTAACTGTTGGACTCTATTTGTTTCATCCTTTCAGTGTTGTTGTTCAGTGCTCATTTAAGGAAATAATTTTATTTTTCTGGCGTTTATCGAAGTATAAACTACATTTGGTCGCGTGAAAAGTGAGTGAACCCCGAAGGGGTTCAAGTAAACTTTGCTAGCGACTCAATGTGGTGTATACTTCGATGAACTCAGAAAAATTAAGTTCATTGCTTATATTTGCATCCTTTTCTGTCTCATATTTGACGACAAATTTGCGTTCGGGGCTACCGTTGAAGCAGAAAGAACATTTATACGCATTTCTACTAACAGCGGAACAGCGTCAACGACGCCATAACGTTGCATACGTCTAATCAAATTGGAGAAAAACATGGTTTATTTTACGTCACTTAACGTCATGTGTTGTCGCGTGAACCGATGTAGTAACTATAGTATAAACTACATTACGGTTTAAAGGTTTTCCATAGGGATTTTCAATAAACGCACTCAGACTGTAAATATCTTGTTTCATTTCAGTAATTAATTTGCTGTTTTAACCCATTGGTGGGTTGAAAGTTCTTCACATAGTCCAGGACAAGCGTTATGCGCATATAGGGTCGTCAGGTAAATTCGGATAGCAGGTATATTCGGACAGTTACATCGTTTTTTGTATATGTCAGTCGTTTGGCATAAAAAACTAAAAAAAAAACTGGGCAGTGAAAATCCTGATGAGACGGCTCATGATGAGCCGTCTCATCTGAATTTTTACCGTTTGCAGTAGTATGTCCGAATTTACCCTCTGTCCGATGTTACCCGACTCGACCCCTATTAGCGATTTTAGGCTATCTAGTGATTTATTGCTGACCATTCTATGGCGATGCTTCTGTTTTGGGTTGTTCTAAATGTATTATTGTACGCCCGTTTGAAAAACGGGACGTACATTGTTATGGCGCTGGCGTCCGTCCGTCCGTCCAGCCGTCCGTCGTAAACTTTTCGTTTCCGGATAACTTCTCCTACAGTTTACATCCGATCGAGCTGAAACTTGGTATATAGTAAGATTATGAGGTGGACCAACGCATATCGTTTTGAGGTTACGCTCAAATGATTTTTAGTGGAGTAACAGCCCTTTAATTAGAATTTTGGGGGTGTTCGTTTCCGGATAATTTCTCCGACAGTGTTCACCCAATTAAGCTGAATCTGTGTAAATAGTAAGACTTAAACATGGAGTAGCGTATACTATTTGGAGGTTACACTCCGATGATTTTTAGCAGAGTTACATCCCTTTGAAAAAACTCGACTATGGCGGTTTGTATGGCAATTCTTTAGCATTCCGTAACTTGTTACTCTTTGGAATACCATGATGAAACTTTATGCCAATGTATATGAGGTTAAGACAAGGTGGCTCATATAAGAATGGTTACTCCCCTTTACTTAGATTTTGAGTTACCTCCCTTTGATTATTTTGTCAGACTATATTTGTACACCTCATATCTAACTAACCCTTTGAACTATTGTGATGAAACTTGATAGAGATGTATATTAGGTTGACACAATATGTCACATATAAGAACAGTTGCCTCCCCTTACTTATCTTTGGAGTCACCTTCCTTTGAATATTTTTCTAAGGCTTTTCTTATGCAAGCGATAAGTAGCAACGGTATGGAATATCTTGATGAAAATTTATAGCAATGTGTATTAGGTTGAGGCTGTGTGTCTTATATAAGAATAATTGCTCCCCGCTTCCTTATTTATGGAGTTACATCCCTTTGATTAATTTCTACGGCTGTTCTTGGGCAAGTCATCACTAGGTAACCATATGGAATATCTTGATGCAACTTTATAGCAATATGTATTAGGTTGAGACAGTATGTCTAATAAAAAATAATTGCTTCCCCTTCCTTATTTTATTTTAATTACATCCCTTTGATTACTTTTTAGGCTTTTCTTTTGAGAACCTAATGATTGGAATGTCTTGATAAACTTGAAAGCAATGTAGACAAGGATGAAACGGTGCAAACATTCGGAAACGGGCGTATATTGCCCCGCTTGCGGAGCTCTTGTTATCATTACTAGACGGCATTCTATTTTTCTTTCTGTATATTATCTAGCACAACCTTGCAGTAATATTCCGACAAAAGCTGAGCCCTTGCTATTCTGCTATTTTTATTTTTATTTTTTTGCTTTATTTATTTCGTCTTCATTGCATTTCATTCCATTTGGGTGTTTGGGACAGAATGTGGAAACTAATAGTTCCAGATAATGATTACTGTCCCCGTCACCCCCATCCTCCCCTCGGCTTGTTTTTTTGTTTTTTTTTATTTATTTTTGATTTGGTTGCCATTGAAAGGGGAGGCAAACATGAAAATGGAAAAAATAACACTTTAGAAAGGCAACTTTCAGGAAAAGAAAACAAAAGTACTCTTAAGAACCTGTACATTTGGAAAAAGTTTCAACTGAGACGTATTTAGCGTTTCTAATGCTCTTAGTTTCTCATTGAGTTATCAGTAGTCTGGGCATCCGTTGAGAATTTCCTATTACAGCATTTCAGTTATTTGGTCTTTAAGTGAATATTATGACCCGGTACAGGTGCGAGATGCTGGCTGGTATCCTTTTGCTCTACGGCAATGAAACACAGTTAAAAATCCCTGCCGAAAATTGCTGTTCATAAAACAGTAAGTAATAGGATGAATAAAGAAGATGTATACGCCAGAAGTAATATAAACGACTTTGCTGTAAGAGATATGTGTCTAAATACTGATAGAAAGTCGATTGACTGCCACGCATTTAGAACGTAAAGTGGGGTCCAGCAAACGAAATATTGCATAACGATGACAAAGAGCATCCGAATGACTCTTTTCCTGTTTCGAATGTCTTTTGTATAATTGTAAGAACGAATGATTGTGGTGTGGCAGTGTTCTTCAAAGCTCTTTCTCGTTTCTCGACGTTCCCAGTTTTGTTCCCTGTAGATCGACTTAAGTTCGTTGGCAATCGATGATGACCTCCTTGCGTCTAGAAAGAAAGAAAGAAAACAAATGATAGGCAATATTTCAGTCATACATTTTGTTGCATATAGATTTGACCATCATATTTTCGTACACAACTTTTCAGTCAGAATTTTATTGATATGGTTCTAAAGGCAGGCAACAAGGTACTGTAGGACTGAATTTTTATGCCCCGCCATGAAAGGTGGAAGGGCATATAGATTTTACCCTGTCCGTGTGTGCATATGTATGTTTTGTGTGTGTTTGTTTGTTTGTTTGTTTGTTCGTTTGTGTGTTACCGAAATCGTGTCCGATCCATAACTTTGGATTGCATGATGGAATTCAAAAATTATTTGACAAAAATAATCATTACGACAAGACGGTGTGTCGGGTGCAAGAACCATGTTGCTATCTTAAAGGTCAAGGTCACAGTCAGCACTTAAACTTTGTACATAGGCTATAATGAAATATGTTCGTGTCTGACCCATAACTTTAGACTACATGGTGGGATTTAAAAATTATTTAACACAAATAATCATCATGACAAGATGGTGTGTCACGTGCAAGAACCACGTGGCTATCTTAAAGGTCAAGGTCACAGTCCGCAGTTAAACTTTGTAATAAGCTATAATGAAATATGTTCGTGTCTGACCCATAGCTTTGGACTGCATGGTGGGATTTAAAAATTATTTGGCACAAATGATAATCATGACAAGACAATGTGTCGCGTGTAAGAACCATGTGGCTATCTCAGAGGTCAAGGTCACAGTCCGCAGTTAAACTTTATACTTAGGCTATAATGAAATATGTTCGCGTCCGAACTATAACTTTGGACTTCATGGTGGGATTTCAAAATTATTTGGTACAAATGATTATCGTAACAAGCATTGTGTCCCGTGCAAGAACCATGTGGCTATCTTAAAGGTCAAGGTCTCAGTATGCACTTTAACTGTGTGCATAGGCTATAATGAAATATGTTTGTGTCTGGTCCATAACTTTGTCCTGCATGGTGGGATCACAAAATTGTTTAGCATTACTACGACAAGACAGTGTGTCTGTGCAAAATCCACGCTGCTAGTTTGAAGGTCAAGGTCACAGTTAGCACTTAAGCTTTGTGCATAGGCTGTAGTAAAATTTTGTCCTGCATGATGGGATTTCAAAATTATGTGGCATAAATAATTATCATAACAAATTGATGTGTGACATGCAAGAATCATATCGTTAGCTTAAAGGTCAAGGTAACAGTCTGCACTTAATCTTTATGCATAGGCTTCAGTGAAACATGTTTATGTCCTGGCCATAACTTTATCCTGCATGGTGTAGTTTTTGTTTAGCCTCGTTTACACGACCAAATTTTCTTTGTCACGGACACTTTAACAAAGGGAGTTTGCGAAACATTTTGCTCTCACAAGGAGCAATTTATTTGCTAAAGAACAGGAATTTCACGGAATGCGCTGTCTCACCTGATAGCGCATTGCCACAAAACATAGCTAAATCAGAAAAGTCGACAAAAATTTGTGACGTCAGTGAAGCATAAAATATAGGTCATGACCTAATAATGATGATTGGGTTCAGCTTCCCTCTCCAAGGTGTACACATGTACCAAGTTTAATGACTCTAGCCCTTTAAGTTCCTGATGAATGCAGCTACAACAGAAAGCTCAGCGCAGATTGGCTTATGCAATGACGCGTCAAATATCTATATAGGTCATGACCTAATAATGATGGTTGGGTTCAGCTTCACACCTTCTGTATGTGAACATAAACCAAGTTTCACGAATCTACCCTTTAAGTTCCTGAGAAATGGAGCTGAACCAGAAATCTTGACGTAAATTTGTGGAGTCGTTGAAGCGTAAATTAAAAGTCATGACCATATTATGATGGTTGCATTCAGCTTCCCTTTCCTAGATGTAAACATGGACCAAGTTTGATGACTCTAGCCCTTGTAGTTCCTCAATAATGGCGCTTAACCAGAAAACTTGACACCAATTTGCCAAGCCATTTAAGCATAATATATAGGTCATAACCTAATAATGATGGTTGTGTTCGGCTTCCCTCTTCTACATGTAAACATATACCAAGTTTCAAGGCTATAGCTCTTGTAGTTCCTGAGAAACAGAGCTTAACCAGAAAACTTGGCACAAATTTGCAAAGTCAACGAAGCGTTAAAAGTATAGGTCATGACCTAATTATGATGGTTGTGTTCAGCTTTCCTTTCCTAGATGTTAACATGGACCAAGTTTCATGACTCTAGCCCTTATAGGTCCTAAAAAACAGAGCTTAATTAGAAAACTTGACGCAAATTTGCAAGGTCATCGAAGCGTAAAATATAAGCTATGACCTAATAATGACTGTTGTGTTCAGCTTCCCTTTTCTAGATGTAAACATGGACCAAGTTTTATTACTCTAGCCCAAATAGAGTTCTGTAGAGACAGAGTTTAACCAGGATATTTGACAAAATTTTGACAACGCCTCCGCCGCCGAGACGACGCCGGAAAAGCAATACTTATGTCTCGCTCCTGCCATCGCAGGCAAAACAAAAAATGTGGCATAGAATCTTTGTTAAATAAACTTTGGCAAGGAAATATTTGCTGCTGTGTTCACACAATCAAACATTATTCGTCAAAATTCCCTGGACAAACAAACTTTGCTCGTGTGAACGGCCAACCATGCTACATTTTCTTTGTAATATATAATTTGTTCAAAATCATACGGATTTGATTATGAGCAAAGTTTTCTGTGTTCATCAACATAGCTTGTTTCTTTGTTACATAATCTATGGCATTTTTTTTCTGTTCACACGGATAAATTTTGTTTGTCATATAATCTTTACAATATAAAGTTGGAAATGAAAATGTGGCATATATTTTTTATTAACAGAGGTGAATTTTCGATGCCAAACCTACTTTGTTACAGAAGCTTTGCTCACGTAAACGAAGCTTTAGTATTTGGACGGCGTTTGCGTTTGCACATCGATAAAATACACAAACAGTACATTTTATTTCTTATCAGTTGAACTTGGCCTTTTGTATCTGAACATTGTCCGGGTGGGCGGGGTGGTGGTGGTGGGGGGTGGGGGGGGGGGGGGGGGGGTATATCGCGTACCTTAGAAATCACCGCAAAGAAACGGCCAAGGTATTCCAAGACTCAGGTTCAGGGGATTAACCGACGTGTAAAAGCATTTTGCAACTTAAGCAACATACATTGAAACAAAACAATAAACATGACAATAAAATAGCACTATCTATAAGGCTGTTTTCATGGCCACAGCCGATTTTCTTTAAACTTTGTAAACTCAGACTACTATGTGTTGACTGTAATTTTATGCAATATTAAATCATTTGGTGAAGGTTTCTTTGGTATGTACAAGATGAAAGTGGGTGGGATAATTCTGACCCGAAGAGGGTTCTGTAAAGAAAATGCTGATATTTTTATTGCTACTTAGAACTGGAAGTTTACCATTTCTTGACTCCTTATGCAATGCCAGATTTAACAATGGATTAAAATACTTTTGTGAAATTTCTTCATGCAGTGCGTTTATACTCACTTGTATGACATACCTATATTTTAGTCTTTTTCATTTTCCAACTTTACGCAAAAACAGCTTCAAATACCTTGGAGCAGTTGTCTCAGATCATGGCTCAAAACAGGAGGTTCTCTCGAGGATTGCACAAGCCACTTCAGCTCTTACTAAGCTGAAACCAATTTGGAGAGATAACAATATATCTCATGGATCAAAGGTGAAACTTATGCGCTCCCTTGTCATTTCCAAATTTCTGTATGCCTGTGAATCATGGACCTTGACAGCAGAGTTAGAGAAAAGAACGCATGCCTTCGATATGAGATGCTACCGAAGGTTACTGAACATTTCGTACAAGGACCATATAATCAATGAGGAGTTTCGCAGGAAGATCCAAGCAGCCATTGGAGAATATGATGAACTCCTTACGCTGGTCAAGAAACGAAAACTAAGGTGGTTTGGCGGTGTGGCCACGTCTCAAGGTCTTCTGGTTTAGCAAAGACAAGTCTTCAGGGCACAGCGAAAGGAAAAAGAAGAAGAGGTAGACAGAAGAAGAGGTGGGAAGACAATATCAAGGAGTGGACAGGAATGGATTTTGCCAGCTCAACTAGGGCAGCTGAAGACAGGACAAGGTGGAAAGGGATTGTTTTGAAGTCATCTGTGGTGCCCCAACAACCTAGTAAGGTTATGGGATAGAATAGAATAGACGCAAAACCACAACAGCTTTTTACACTCAAAGCCATTGCAATGATATTTTGCAGTTATACAGTATATTAGAAGGTATTTCCAAAATTATTCCGATAATTTTCTACAATGACTATTTTCTGAGTTATCTTCCCTTAAATCCGATTTTTTAAAAATTATTACACAGATTTTATACCCCGCCACATGTTAATGGCGGGATATTTATACCCCCGACATGCGAAGTATGTCAGGGGGGTATATAGGTTTTATCATTCCGTCTGTTCGTCCGTTCGTCCATCCGTCCGTCCGTTCGTCAACTTTACGTCAAAGTTTTACGTTAAACCTTTTGTGATTGCTCATATTTCTTTAACCTTATATCAGATTCTCTTCAGATTTAGTTTGTTATATCTCTATAGCTTTACCTTTGATCTGAAATATCACGGCACCTGGGCTATGCCCCTGGAAGAAGGTCAGGGGTCTACAGTTATGACTTATGCATTTTCATTATGTCAAAGTTTGTATTAAACCTTTTTAATTGTTCATATTTCTGTAACCACATGTCAGATTCTTTTCATATTTGGCTCATGATATCTCTTAAGCATTGCCTTTGATGTGAAGACTCTTTGCCCCTGGTTCAGGTCACTGGGTGGGGCCAAGGGTCACTAATTAGGACTTATGCCTTTTCATTATGTCAAAGTTTTGAGTTAAACCATTTCTGATCGCATGTATCTCTGTAAATGCATTGCAAATATCTTCAATATTTTATTCATGATATCTATATAGCATTGCCTTTGATAGGGCTGCAGGGTCAGGCTGATTGGCAGGGCCAGAGGTCAATAATTTGACTCAGCCATTTTTGTATTTTTTGCTTCTTCTGATATATTTAAATGGAGTCTAGTGATGCATGACCAATTTTATTTGATACTAGTTTAATGGATGCTGCTGCTGCTGACCTAAGATCAATGTCACAGACTTTAAATTTGTTCCATTGACATTTGCATTTAACGTTTGTGTTAAAAGTTTGCTTTCATTAGACGGTGGCACTGGTTGGGGTATATTATATTCATATTTCTGTAGCCACATATCAGATTCTTTTAAGATGTCTGTTTGTCCATATGTCAGTCTGCCTATACGTGAGACTTCGTAATATTTAAAATAAAATAAACCTAAAGCCCACTGTCAAATGTCTTTGCTTATTCTCTCAGAATTGTATCATGTTCTTTCCAGTGTACCTTCTTAATACATCTATTCTAAATAACGTATTTTGCAGCTTGTAAGACCCAAGACAAGTGCACATGCCAAGTTTGAAGAAAATTCATTAAAAATACTCAAGGTATCGAAAGGAAATGAAGTCTCACGGATAGACAGACTTACATATGGACAAACAGACAGGCAGACAAATGTACGTACAGCAGATGAACAGAAATACAAACAGCAGAAATTAAACCAGAGCAAGTGAGCAGGGGCTCTCTTATACCCTCGACCAGTGCCACCGTCTGATGAAAGCAAACTTTTAACACAAAAAATAAATTCAAATGTTTATGTAACAAATTCAAAGTCTGTGACTTGACCTTAGGTCAGCTGCAGCATCCATGTGAATTAAACTAGTATAAAATAAAATCAGTCATGCATCACTAGACTCCATTTAAATATATCAGAACAAGCAAGAATACAACAAATGGCTGTGTCCTAGTTATTGACCCCTGGCCCACGCATGAGCCTGACCCTGAAGTTCCTATTAAAAGCAATGCTAAAGAGAATAGATATTTGCAATGCATTTACAGAGATATATGCGATCAAAAAGGTTTAACCCAAAACTTTGACATAATGAAAAGGCATAAGTCCTTATTATTGACCCTTGGCCTCATCCAGGGGCCAGAACCAGGGGCAAAGACTCTTCACATCAAAGGTAATGCACCAGAGCTATCAAGAACCACATATGAAACGAATCTGACATGTGGTTACAGAAATATAAACAATTAAAAAAGGTTTAACACAAGACTTTGACATAATGAACATGCATCTAAGTCATATTTATTGACCCCGACCTCCTCCCAGGGGCCTGACCCAGATGCCTTGATATATCAGATGAAAGGTAAAGCTATAGAGATATAACAAACTAAATATGAAGAGAATCTGACATAAGGTTAAAGAAATATGAGCAATCACAAAAGGTTTAACGCTGAACTTTGACGTAAAGTTGACGAAAGGACGGACGGAAGGACAAACGGACGAACAGATGGAATGACAAAACTGTATACTCCCCTGACATACTCCGCATGTCAGGGGTATAAATATCCCGCCACTAAAATATGGCGGGGTATAAACTCTGAGTAATAATTTTGAAAAAAAAATATAAGAGAAACAGTTTTAAGAGGAGATAACTCAGAAAATAGTCATTGTAGAAAGTTATCGACATAATTTTTGAGCAACCATTTAATATACTGTATAACTGCAAAATATCATAGGGAAAACTTTGATTGTAAAAAAAGCTGTTGTGATTTTGCGTAAAGTAAGAGAATAAAAAAGCCCTAAAATTTAGGTATGTCATACAAGTGAGTATAAACGCACTGCATGAAGAAATTTCACAAAAGTATTTTATTCATTTGTTATATCTGGCATGGCATAAGGAGTCAAGAAATGGTAGACTTCCAGTTCTAAGTAGCAACAAAAATATTAGCATTTTCTTAACAGAACCCTCTTCGGGTCAGAATTATCCCACCCATTTTCATCTTGTACACATCAAAGAAACCTTCACCAAGTGATTTAATATTGCATGACCTTAGAGTCAATACATAGTAGTCTGAGTTTACAAAGTTTAAAGAAAATCGGTTGTGGCCATGAAAAGAGCCTTATAGACACTCCTCCTTTAACCAAAATAAAATACGAGCGATATCAATATTATCAATTTAAGATCAATATTTTTATCAACGTTGATTGCTGGTGAATATGTTTTGTAACTATGTATTTAAAACATGGTACATATAGCATCCTTTTCAACGTAAAGAACTTTATATATGCACATCATGGCTCCCTTTATATAAGCAGCTTGTATTAGTTCATAGGACAACAGAAACAGAACGTATAAAGATATTAATAAAGGCAAGGCCTGGTACCCGTTGATAATAGCCATATTAGGCTGAAATCGCTAGTGATAGTCGACTTGTAACTTGAACCGTTCTACGTCAAGATTGCTATCACCAGTAGACTAGCAGTACTTAGCTATTTTACGTTAAAATCGCTATTACCAGTCATCTGGTAGCAGCGAAAAAGCGTTTACAGCGCTATCGCCAGTTAACTGGCAACAGTGATTTTAATGTAAAATTAATGTTGTCAGTTAACTGCAAATAGCGTTTGTACGTTGAAATTGCTATTACCTGTCGAATGTCAAATACTGCTACTGCCAGTCTACTATTAACTGCAATTTCAATTCATTTTCGTTGTTGCCAGTCAGCTTAACAAAATATCATATCAGTCCTTTGTCTAGGAATCCTGCTGCGGTTAGTTTCACTTTTGTGACACTTCTACTTTCAACCTGTCTACATGTACATGTAACATACCGTCAGTTTCTCCTATATCTAACCAGAGTCTCTTCCCCATGAGGCCATAGAATCCAGACATAAGTAGCAGTGGTACCAATAGAAGCACTATGACTAACACAATATTGTACGCCTTGTCTATATGATTGTCCAACAGAACCTTTGGCCAGATTTCTCTGAAGTTACAAAATGATACAAATAATCAAAATCTATGAGGTGCAGCACGAAAAAACCAACAAAGTGGCATGTGCGCCACGCAAAGATTTAGACCAGCCTGTGCAACCGCCCAGTCTAATCAGAGTCTTCGCTGTCAGCATGAAGGTAGCTTAGACCCTTAGCTACCCTTTACAGCTCATTGAAGATCCTGACCAGACTAGGCGGCTGTCCAGGCCGATCTGAGTATTTAAGTGGCGCAAATGCCATTTGGTTATTTAGTTGATTTTGTCGTGCCGCAGCTCATATAAAGGGAAGAACACATACAAGAACGACGGCCGGAGTTTTGGTTTTACTGAGGCTCTTCTTATGACAACAATGTCGTTTTCAAGCCTGCATACAAGGGCATATGAAAATGCACTTCCGAAGTTTAAGAGGATTCATGGGGACTTCATTCAACCACTGACCAAAATCTTTTTCTCCTTGGTATAGGGTGTGAGAACTTAAATGTCGCTCCTGACATTACGTATCATTATACTTTACTTTAAAGTTACCACTTTATCTCCCTTTACCTTTCTATGAAATTTGATGAAATTCCTTTCAGCAGTTTTGAGTCAGTTCTAAGACATTATTTGAACTCTGAGCCCTGACAGTGACCATGACTTGGGCAACAGAACCGTAATTTGTTTGTGACATATTATCTCATTACTGTTTAACTTTTCATGAAGTTTAATTAAGTTCGCCTCAGTAGTTTTTAAGTAACTGAAGATAAATAAGTTGACCTTTGACTCCTAGCTATGACTTTAACCTTGAGTGTGGGAACCTATGTCTTGTGCATGACAAATCTTCTTATTAGACTTTATCTTTCTGTAAGGTTTGCTTTGGTACTCTTCTGAACAATTGCCAAGACATGATTTAACCTCTGACTCCAGCTTGTGACCTTGGCCTTGGATTTGGGATCATAAATATTGCGTATGCCATACCGTCTCATTATTTCCGTGAAGTCTGATGAAATTTGCTTCAGCAGGTTTTAAGTTATGGTGGAGACAAGATTTGACCTTTGACACTTGATTGTGACCTTGACCTTGAACGTGGTAACTTGAATCTTATGCGCGACACACCTTCTTACTATGTTTTATCTTTCTGTAGAGTTTCATTTAATTTGCTTTAGTAGTTTGTAAGTGATGGATAAGACACGACTTTGAGACATACTTTGACCGTGACCCAATTGTCGCCTAGACCGTGGGCGTAGGAACCCGCGTCTTGTGCGCGATACATCTTCTTATTATCCTTTATCTATCTGTGAAGTGCCATCAAAGTTGCTTCAGTACTTTGAAAGTTATCGCTGAGACACGACTTGTAACGGATGGACGGACGGACGGACGGATGGTGCGATTTTAATATGCCACCGGAAGTTCTGTCTGAGGTATAAAAACAAAAACTTACCGACAAGCCGATGCCCCTGTCCTAAGTGAAAGTAATCGGTTGAAAGCAGCTATTGGGCTCATAAGGAAAAGCACAGATAGCCATATGCCTACAAGCATCCGTCGGGCATGGGCAAGGGTTTGCCAGCGCCGTGAGCGAAGAGGTTGACAGATTGCGTAGTATCTCTCTAGAGAAATCACCACCAAGGTAAAACAGTTCACACCCACAGACACAGCTGAAAATAAAAGACACAAGGGCCGTGATGCGAGAAAACAAACAAAGTGGCATGTGCGCCCAGCGCAGACTCAATTCAGCCTGGGCATCCACCCAGACTGCTCAGAGTCTTGGCGTTATGCTAAAGGGTAACTAAGGGTCTAAGCTAGCTCCATGCTGACAGCGAGGGCTCTGATCAGACTGGGTGGATGCCCAGACTGAACTGTCTGCATTGGGAGCATTGTCCAGTTCTTATAACAATGTTTTCCAGGAGGCTCAGCGGAACACACACCTGGCACCGAGTCTGTCTGTCCGTCCCCTTTCTAATTCGAAGAGGAGGGTGCATCTTCTGCTGTCATACTTTGACACCGTAAATACTGGAAGTCTGTCCCTGGGTGAGTCCCTTGGTGAGTCGGATACATGTACGTGCCGGACTCAAGTGCCAGAGGCCCCGGGTTCGATACCCGTTCCAACTATATAGTTTCCTTTCTCCTTCCGCTGATTCAAGAAGGGCAGGTGTTAGTGACTGGCGAAAGTATGTGCACGCAGTACTGGTTAACCGTTTAGGAGGTCTAAGCCTGCTCATGAATTGTGTGGTTAGGTTAACTGACCGACCCGACATGACCATAGCTGTTTACGTAAAGCAACAAAACAACAACAACAACAACAAAATGACTCGACAGGAAACAATGCAAAATGACTCGACAGGAAGGAGGGTCAACAAAGCTCGTTTAACAACTTTGGAAGGACTTCGAAATCCTGGTGGATAAATCTGATAGATATTTGAGCCGCGACGTGAGAAAACCAACAATGTGGTTGTGCGCCCAATGCAGACTCAGATCAGCCTGGGCATCCTCCAAGTTTGATCATACTCTTCATTAAGTGCTCAAAGGGTAGCTAAGGGTCTAAGCTACCTCCATGCGGACAGCGAAGGCTCTGATCAGACTGGGCGGATGCCCAGGCTGATCTGAGTCTGCGCTGGGTGCACAACCACATTGTTGGTTTTGTCGCGTCGCGGCTCATTTCTCTTTGAGTATTTATGACTCTGCTCATTGCATTTGCCATTTCGACAAAATGCGCACATCGAACAGCTTATGTGCGCAAACAGGTCCAGGTATACTCATTCTAAACAAGGGTTTGATACAGTGGAAATATTTAGCCATGAAACGTTAATTATATTAAATATCGGGTGTTAGCACTTCGTCTGTAAAGCTTCTATAGCATTTCTTCTACGTAGGCTATCCACGGCATTCATTTTCTGTTGAAAAATAATGCAAAATAAGCCAGAACTTGAGAAAAAATGCAGTTAACGCGAATGCGAACAAAGATTATTTTAATAAGCCTGCGGTTCCATCCAGTCTGATGAGAAACTTTTCTATTCTGTTTCTTTTCTGTTATAACAATGCATTAAGTCTGACAGATTGAAATATATGATCAGACTGCATGACAGCACAGACTGAGGTGAGGCGTCACTGTTAGCATACTCTTGTATAGACTTCCTTTTGTCGTAGCAAAGAATTATAAGGTCTTTTAAAGATGGAAATTACAATCCAGAATTTGCATAATTGTCAAGTATCTTTACGATCAAAGAAAACAAAATCATAATAACATTAATAAGGGCAAAGTCAATGTTCGCTTTAGTCATTATTTTAGGGAAAACACTATCTGAATGACACTTTTAAGTCAAACGGCTTTACGAAGAATCTTGAGGGTATTTTCGCAAATGTTAAAAGTTGATAATGCTGTATTCCTACACCTAAAGAGGAAGACACATATGTCATGTAACTTGTGCCGCCGCGTAAACGCCCAAAAAACAAATGTTTACATGACACAAATATCCTGCATGCATCATGTCTAATCGTCTAAATATAATCTAACGGTTGCATGACGCATGTGTCACACAAACTCACACACACACTTTTCTGGTCTTGCAGTCCTGACTGCTATATCGAGCTCGGCTTACATAACTACATAAGACTGGCTGCAGTCTGAAACATTGACTGCCTGAAAAGCATTTTTTCTTAACAAATCCTATGTCTCTAAAATTCCTCTTTTCTCTTAGTATAATGTTTAAACCTGAAACATTAGACCAAGAGAAAAGAGGAATTTCAGACTGCAGCCAGTCTAGGCTTTCATTGTCTTAATTCCAACTGGACAAGAGATTAATGGCAGGACAGAAAATTGCAAATTGATTTTCTACAGTTCTAATCATAGTGGACAAAGTTTGTTATTCTGTCCAGTATCACGCGATGTCAAGTTAAACATCCCTCATTATCTAAGAGCCTGTCATCCTGTCACATAAAACAATACCACGCGTATGCTTAGAATTAAAACCTTTCCCCGGCATTGAAGGCCATGCCTCGTTAATAACATCTGACAAAGGCAAATCTGATTTCCCTGGATAACAACAGGAAAACATGTTTAAACAAAGACTGATTCAATTTGTGCCTACAAATTATAGCTGTCATCAGTGTAAACCGAGACTTAACCTTGGTATGAACCATGCTCTTCAAGCAGAATGACATGAGCCGCGACACGAGAAAACCAACATTGTGGTTATGCGCTCAGCCCAGACTCAGATCAGCCTTGGCATCTGCCCAGTCTAATTAGACTTTTCGCTGTGCGCTTAGAGGGTAGCTAAGGGTCTAAGCTATCTTCATGCGGACAGCGAAGACTCTGATCAGACTGGGCGGATGCCCAGTCTGATCTGAGTCTACGCTGGGGGCACAACCACATTGTTGGTTTTCTCGTGTCGCGGCTCACATACGGTTAACAATGGCCTAAGGAGCTTTAGCATTATCTGGCTGGAATTGTATTCAGAGTCATGCTGCAATTTTGTTAAACACCTCCACATGGCCTTGGCTTGTCATATTCTAATAATTGAGCCACGACACGACAAAACCAACAAAGTGCATGTGCTCCCAGCGAAGACTCAGGTCAGCCTTGAAATCCGCCACGTCTAATCAGAGTCTACTTTATGCGCTTAAAGGGTAGCTTAGTGTTTAAGCAAGCTCCATGAGGAGAGCAAAGACTCTGATCAGACTGGGCGGATGCCCAGGCTGATCTGAGTTTTCGCTGGGCGCACATGCTATTTTGTTGGTTTTCGCGTTTCGGAGCTAAATTATTATGACGCATCATTATCCTCTAGATTACTCTGCAATCTTCCTCAGAAAAGTAGCGAGTCGAAACATGTTTTATCTGTGTTTAAGAAATCAAAATTGATCAGCAGTTTATGTCTTACAATTGAAACGGATATAGAAATCGAGAAAGCGCCTTGGAAAACCGTCAGTAGCACAGTGTATAAGCGGACAGTCACCAAATTGGAAGCGACAATTGACTGTACACCCGAAAATCATTAGTGCTACATAAACAACTTGTGAGATGAAACGGTCAAAAGCAGGTAAGTCCTTATCGAATTTGTTCTTTTAGATGCTGTTTTCGACATCGGGGAGGGAATTGGATGTACTTCACCTGTAGCATTGTCAGTTTGACATATCACCACCCAATCTCTGTGTAAAAATCAAGTTTTCCTGCTTAATCACCAGTTTTGCTTTATTTTCTGTCGATCGACACGGACAATCGGGGCTAAAAAGACTAGAATTATGGCATCATTTCTGTTTAAACCAACATAAAATCATCGCTACATCTTTATCCTGTGATATCCAATAGCTGAATTCATCGAAACATTACTGTAAACAAATATATTGCCTCCTGAATCGCACACGTTCGTCTCATTCGACTGTCCGACTAGTGACAACTGTACCTAATCATTAGCGACATATCAAGAAAAAATTCTGTCCGACTAGTTCTGATTGTATTTTCACATTCATGACGATCATTTTCAACAAATGCTTTGAAAAGGTAATAAAAATATCGTTTTGGATGCTTTCACTGGGATCATCATTTGGGGAGAAGGCTATCAAGCATTTCTTGATAAAAAATGAAATAAAATAAAAATAATACACGTTATTTAATGATGCCTGCTTTAGCATTTAAGCATTTTAAGAAATTCGGTAGTATTTAAGCAGCGTTATATTGAATGGCCAATTCTACAAAGCTCATGACGTTGTAGGTGTACACCAGGGCTCTGTCCTCGGATCTATACCTTTCCTGTTTTTGTAAAGAAACTCGGATCGTTTCGGTCCTGGGTAGTTTTGGTCTGATTGGGTGATTTTGTAAAGCTAACTTGTAGGCTTAGGGCAGGGCGAGGCTGGTGGGGTAGAAATGGGGAGTTTGTTTCTTTGTTTGGGTTAGCGGTCCAGTGCACAGTTAAGGTCATGACGAGCCAGTTAACTGTTCATATACAAGCTTAGACTATCTAAGCAAGTAAAACGAATAACAGGTAAGTTCTCCGCCGACAGTAAATGACAAGTACCGTTGGTTATAACCGCACATATTCAGGTATATTTCTGTGGGCACGTTAAGCTGTTTCCCAAGAGATGGGGAATTATGAATGACAGATAGGGTAGACGTAAAATAAAAAACACACACACAAAAAGCACACACACAAAAAACTAAAAAAAACCCACATTACGCACCTGATGCAAGCACACGTCCTCGTCCTTCATTGTAATTTAGGTTAGGGAGAGCAAAAAGGATGTAGAAGGGTACTATAGGGTATCAATGTAGATCTAGGTGACAATATTGTGCCGTTTGTAAAATATGTTTTCATATCTTTTAAGCTGCTAGTCTGACTATTGTAATTAGTTTCGCCTGTTGGAAAACACATTCAAAGTACATTTTCTTTACACAGAAACATTCAGAAACACTCTCGGTATTTTCAATTTATTTCGAATCTTACGAATAAATCATTGAGCCTGCCATGCTAATCTGTGCAAATTTATGGTAGATATAAACAGCATACGGGACGTCTGAAAACAAACTCAATCCAGTAGAAGTTCTTACCCTCCTTTGTCGTTATATTTCGATAAAGAATACACAAGTAAAAATATTTACTAACACATTTTCTGCTCAATAAGACTTACAAGAAAATCGTCGCTAGTCGTTCAACACCATTTTTTGTTTTTGTCACTAGTCGGACAGTCGAATGAGCCGAACGTGTGCGATTCAGGAGGCAATATATTTGTTTAAAGTAATGTTTCAATGGATTCAGCTATTGGATATCACAGGATAAAGATGTAGCGATGATTTTATATTGGTTTTAACAGAAATTATGCCATAATTATAGTCTTTTTTAACCCCGATTGTCCGTGTCGATCGACAGAAAATAAAGCAAAACTGGTGATTAAGCAGGAAAACTTGATTTTTACACAGAGATTGGGTGGTGATATGTCAAACTGACAATGCTACAGGTGAAGTACATCCAATTCCCTCCCCGATGTCGAAAACAGCATCTAAAAGAACAAATCCGATATGGACTTACCTGCGTTTGACCGTTTCATCTCACAAGTTGTTTATGTCGCACTAATGATTTTCGGGTGTACAGTCAATTGTCGCTTCCGATTTGGTGACTGTCCGCTTATACACTGTGAGTAGTATACATGCAATATTCAGCTTCGTTCTAAGTAACTTGTAAACTGCCTGGGTAAATTTAATATATGTATTTCATATTTTTACGCGTAAGCACATTCTGTCTCGATTTTTATCTCCACATATAGCACAAATGTCAGTTTTCATATTCCACCTAGCGGATTATATTGAACACCTTCATGATTTTGCGCCATTTTGACCAAGCGGAACTACTTATGTGACTTCTGTTTGCTTCACTGGAAGTTGCAGCCCTTCTAAAATGTGATCTAACTATCTTAAAGTAAAAAACCTTCTCCTAAAGAGGCAAATTAAGAAGGGAAACAGAAAAAAATATATCTGAGTTTCTTCTCCTGAAGGCGAACCCATGCACAATAAGCTTGTTCATGATTTTCAACTTGCCAGTTTTATTCTGGTTTCAGAGCAGGTCTGTTTTAAGCACAGCCGAGTAAAATTTCACTGTCTTATGTTTAACATTTCACAAGATTTCATCGGTCAAGTAACGCGTATGTCAAAATTTAGCCAATAATATCATAGGTCAATGAATATTAAATCTTTTTTTTTTTCCGTTGTACTGCACTGGGTGAATACTAGCACTGTGTCAGATGTTAATTCAAAATGTTCCTCTTGTTCTTGTAGTAAATTTACAATGGACATTTTATCGAAAACAGACCCAGATATTCTGCACTGCAGACCTACTTTCGATTTCTACTTGCGGTTTAATACACACAAACAAACATTGCATCATGTTGTTAACTGTTTTGGAATCAGGTCAATCTCAAAATTGACCGCGGTCCATTTTGGAATTCCAAATTGGACAGATCAATCTTGAGATAGATCATTGTCGCTACCAAGTGTCAAGATTAAGGTTGCGGGTGCCTACCGACATAGCTCACTTGGTTCATATTCATGAAAGTTATTGTCAACTCTTCACCGAGAGACATATTACAAACCACACTTCCATTTAGTCTGTGTCGATTATCTTTATTTACAGATTTTTCTTGTTTATATTAATCTTTTTTTTTTATATATTTTATCTATGTACTTACTGCTATGTCTCACAGAGACTTGTAGCGATATTTCATCTTCATTTATTCTTTCATAGTATGGCTCTTTGAACACAAAGAATGGTGAAATGAGATTCGCTACAAGTCCCTCTCCGATCTGAGCCTCTTGCTAAGATGTCTTTAATCAATTGGCATTGCATAGCATACTCTAAATCTAGTAAGATATTCGGTGGACTATCTATCAGATTTGATAAATGGCGAAGTTACGATAATTTCATGAAACGGTTACGGCAGTAGTATTGTCTACTATTCAACTTCCGAGACCATTTGCGCAATAATACAAGAAATGTTTTTGTTTTGTTGACTTGAAATGCAACTATATCATAACCCTTCATAATTTCATTGTGTCCTTCCTTCTTATATGTCCTTTTATCGTGATTATGTTTATTTATAAAAGTTTACATTTATTTTATTTTCTTGTGCATAAACCTCCCTTAATATGCTCGTAATTAAATTTTGTGTATATCATTGATCCAGATAAGGGCAATGTTTGATAATAATTATGGTGAATGGCAACACATTCAGGAAAAGGAACTCTTCCATTTTCCTGTTAGCATCCCCTCTAAATTGGGGTCAACTTTTAAAGAAAATATTTTGCTCCCTCCCTTAGGAGCAACTTCTTAAGAGTTGACCCCCTTCTGGGAGGGTTTCGTTGCCTTGGGAGCCAAACAGCAAGTCAAGAAAATTGTCTTTCTTTGCAAATATGGCAGAAAAACATAGAGGTGTGGTCATACACATTAAGGGATATCTTCCCAATGAAACATATTATGTCTCTTCTCATTAGAATGGGTGCGCTGAGACAATTCTTATGAGAAACCACAGACATATCTATAGCTTATCTCGCCTATATCTGTAGCTCTGTGTCCATGGTCGTAAGTTTATATCATGGCGAGACATAATTGATACCAAACCCTACTTAAATATCTATTGTAAGCTGTGTATCATGTGGATAGGTATGGAGTTTACACTAAGGTCCAGTCAAGTCCACCGGTGCCAAGTTTTGCAAGCAATACTACGCCGTTTCAAATTTCTTCATTTGAATAGTGCAGAGTGAAAGTACTTCCAGCAAATGAGCTCTAACGAGATGTAACATGAGTGTGCTTTAGAAGCAATGAATTCAGTCGTAAGAAGGAGCATGTTCCTTACGATATTGGCCATACCATGCACTTTCACATATTAAAGCCTTATCAGTGACACTGCATATGAATTGACGGCGAAAGCTAAATATAAAACCCGGCTTAGATTTAGGCAATTATTTCAAAGGGACATTATCAAAATACAGAAAAATCGGTTTCACTATCCAAGGCTTATAACCAGTATGGTTAAGTCGGGTAAATTCGGACAGTGGCATCGTATCCTTTATATGTCAGTTGTTTGGAATTAAAACAAAATTAACTGGGCAAACAGTGAACATCCTGATGAGACGGCTCCACTGTTTGCGGTGGTGTGTCCGAATTTACCCGCTGTCCGAGGTTACCCGACTCTACCCTAGCTCTCTGAATTCTCAGAATCTACCCGTTGATCTCAAAAGGAGTAATAAAACTGTGATTTGATTGATGTTGAGTCGCAGTTAATATTACACTGTACCAAAAGGTTCAAAGGACCATACTGGTTTGCTTTATTTCTAAGTCATAGGAGGAGCAAGTACCATTTTCATTTTTTCTTCTTTCTTAAGTAGGGTCAACTCTTAAAGGAAAGAATTTTCTCCTTTGGGAGAAAATTCTTTCCTTTAAGAGTAGACCTCATTTCGGAAGAGCGACTCCGTCCAGGGAAGCAAAGAAGAAGCCACAAGAGATGTCTCCTTTAAAAGTGGCAGAACTTTAGTTGGTTGGTTGGTTTGGGTTAAACGGCCCTTTGAGACAGTATTTCAGTCTATATCAGGCCCCAGAGAGTGTGAGAAAGAAGACAGGAATGATAGACGAGAGAAAAAATGTCCAAACAGCCCCCACCCGCACCTACTGCAAGCACAGTAGGCCCTTGGCCTACTCTTATCCAAATCAGTAGGACGTAGTGCAATCGGATCACCCGACCACCCCCTTTTTAAATGTGACAGAAAGGCAAACATTGAGGTGTACGCATACACATCAAAATACAGGGCCTGATTGTTCAAAGCATCATTAGCTTAAGGAAGTGGTAAGTGAAAGATTTGTTACGTCTTCTGGTACAATAAAGATCAAGTACGCTAATATTTTGCCAAAATAAATGTTCGGAGCTTTTTGCAATGCAAAAGCTTCTCGCGTCATCTTCCGCCAAAACAAAAAAAAAGCACTAGACAATCACTAAAAGTGATGAATCCCCCCGCCATATGCCTCACTAGATGAGTAATATGTTAAGACGAAATTGTGTGTAGGTATATCGAAATGTTTCAAGAAATAAGGTGCTAGAGGGATAACATTTGTTTTCTTCTAAATATAACAACTGTGATCTTGTCCTTGTCTACAACCCTGAAAGGTGAATTTATATCAAAATCAGTTAACATTTAGAGGCGCTAGAACCATGATGAAGGTTTGCATGTACCTATAGTAGCATCTGTGACCTTGACCTTTGACGTAAAATGTTGACAGTTGAATTTGTCTTAGACATTGTCATGCTTAATATGTGTCAAGTTATGTCAAATTCATCCCAGAGGGGTGACAACGTCTATTCTGTTCTATTCTATCCCATAACCTTACTAGGTCGTTGGGGCACCACAGCTGACTTCAAAACAATCCCTTTCCACCTTGTCCTGTCTTCAGCTGCCCTAGTTGAGCTGGCAAAATCCATTCCTGTCCACTCCTTGATATTGTCTTCCCACCTCTTCTTCTGTCTACCTCGTCTTCCTTTTCCTTTCACTGTGCCCTGAAGAATTGTTTTTGCTAAACCAGAAGACCTTTAGACGTGGCCAAACCACCTTAGTTTCCGTTTCTTGACCAGCGTCATGAGTGCATCATATTCACCAATGGCTGCTTGGATCTTCCTGCGAACCTCCTCATAGGTTATATGGTCCTTGTACGAAATGTTCAGTAACCTTCGGTAGCATCTCATCTCAAAGGCCTGCGTTCTTTTCTCTAACTCTGCTGTCAAGGTCCATGATTCACAGGCAAACAGAAATATGGAAATGACATAAGTTTCACCTTTGATCCAAAAGATATGTTGTTATCTCTCCAGATTGGTTTCAGCTTGGCAAGAGCTGAAGTGGCTTGTGCTATCCTTGAGAGAACCTCCTGTTTTGAGCCATCATTTGAGACAACTGCTCCGAGGTATTTGAAGCTGCTTACAGTACCAAGCTTCTGCCTCTTTACCTTGATTTCCCTCTGGATGCCATCTGCGCTGTTTGTCATCAGTTTGGTCTTCTCAGCACTGATCTCCATCTTATACCTTGTGCAGGTTTGGTCGAGACTTTCAACTAGAGCTACTAGTTCCTGTTCTTCCTCAGCAAGAGCGTCTATGTCATCGGCAAACCGCAGGTTGGTAATATTTCTGCCGCTTATGCTAACGTTTCCGTCATGTTCTTCCAGAGCATCAGCCATGATCCGTTCGAGAAAAATGTTGAAGAGGATGGGTGACAGAAGACATCCTTGTCTTACTCCAACTGTTGTTCTGAACCATTCTCCTGTGCTGCCATTTATCAGCCATGCATTGTAGCCTTGCCGTATGGCTGCTCAATGGCGCGTACTAGGTTTGCATTGATATTGTACTTCCTCATGGCGGCCCATAAGGCTGCATGCCATACCCTGTCAAAGGCTTTTTTGAAATCAATGAAGACATGGTACAGATTCTGCTGATAAATGAGATACTTTTCACACAGGATTCTAAGGTTAAAGATCTGTTCTGTGGTGCTCCTTCCTGCTCGGAACCCAGCCTGTTCCTCAGCGATTATCTCTTCGCCTTGTGGCTTAAGCCTGTCCAAGATGACTTTCAGCATGACTTTGCTTGAATGACTGATGAGGCTGATGGTTCTGTAGTTCTGGCAGAGCTGTTGGTTATCCTTATTAGGGAGAGTAATAATCAGCGACTGAGTCCATGGGGTAGGCCATTCTCCTGTTCTCCAGGTCCTGTTACAGATATCTGTTAAAACATCAATCATGGTCTCCCCTCCAGCTTGAACCAGTTCTGCTGGTATATTATCAACTCCGGCAGATTTTCCCTTCTTCAGTGCTGCTACTGCAATCTCAACTTCCTCACGAAGGATCGGTTGCTGATCTTCTTCTGGGGGCTGACTGCAGTCCAGAACCGTATTGTCACCATCAGTCTCCTGGTTGTACAATTCTGAGCAATATTCTGTCCATCTGCTGAGAATCTCTTGTTCTTCTGTAAGGCATTTCCCAGACTTCTCCTGGATAGTTGTGGATCTACCCTGTTTCTCTGAAGTGAGATCCATCACCAGCAGGTATGCTTTCTTGCTGTTGTTTTTGTTCAGGCAAGTTTCGATCTCCTCGCACTGACTAGCTATCCAGTCGTCCTTAGCTTTCTTCACTGCCTTCGTATTTTATACAAATAGCAAATGTGACCTTAACCCTGAAATTGTGGATCGTAAATCTGCCCAAGATACACTGTGTATTTGGGTGAAGTTCAAAATCTGTCGACGAATAAAGGGGCTAGAGGGATGATAAAGTTTTTCTAAAAAAGCAACAGTGACCTTGACCTTGGACCTATGGTGCTGATACAATAATTTATTCAAGATATTTTCATACTTAACACTTGTGTGAAATTATATCATAATCAATTTATAACTAAAAGCGCTAGAGCAATGTCCAAGTTATTCTGAAAATAGCAACTGTGAACTTGACCTTGATCCTACCAACCTGAAACGCAAACTTGTTCGAGGTTTTGTCATACCCAATATAGCTGTGATGTAATATTAAAATCGGTTACTAAATGAGGCCACTAGTGTGATGACAAACGGTGAGCTTGTATATAAGCCATGCTAATATGGTCAAAATATATATGTCATTCACGGGGATATACTTCTATCAAAATGATCAGTAGAAGAAACTCCCCCGATCGGGAATCTATGACCTTTGGTGAACTTTGAGAATTTGACAAGGTAAATGTTACTAAAATTAGTAAATTGTCAATCGATCGGGAACATTTCAGTCATTTTCATAGTGCCCCCACAAAACTAAAAAAAAAAGTGTCACAGTTTTCATTTAATCTGCATGCAAGTTTACCAACTTAAAGATGAAAGATATATCTAGATTTCTACCGCGTAGAATTTTTTATAATTTCTTAATTTGAAAGTTATTGAATTATGAAAATATATTTTTTATGGCCCCGAAGGAACTTCGGGTGGCATATTAAAATCGCACCGTCCGTCCGTCTGTCCGTCCGTCCGTCCGTCCGTCCGTTACAAATCGTGTGTCCGCCATAACTTGAAAACCGTTGAAGGAAATTTAATCAAACTTCACAGAAAGGTAGACCAAATTGAGAAGGTGTGTCGCACACAAAATTTAGGCTCCAGTGACCAAGGTCAAGGTCACAATCAAAGGTCATAGGTTTGACCCTTACAAATCGTGTGTCCGCCATAACTCAAAAACCCCTGAAGTGAATTGAATCAAATTTCACAGAAAGGTAAACCATAATGAGAAGGTGTGTCATGCACAAAATTTAGCTTCCCACGACCAAGGTCAAGGTCACAATCAAAGGTCATAGGTTTGACCCTTACAAATCGTGTGTCCGCAATAACTAAAAAAAAACCTGAAGTGAATTGAATCAAATTTCACAGAAAGGTTAACCATACTGAGAAGGTGTGTCACGCACAAAATTTAGGTTCCCATGATCAAGGTCAAAGTCACAATTAAAGGTCATAGGTTTGACCCTTACAAATTGTGTGTCCGCAATAACTCAAAAACCCCTGAAGTGAATTGAATCAAATTTCACAGAAAGGTAGACCGAAATGAGAAGATGTGTCGCACAAAAAATTTAGGTTCCCATGACCAAGGTCAAGGTCACAATCAAAGGTCATAAGTTTGTCTCCCACACATCTTGTATCAAAGATATCTCACAAACTGCTGAAGCGAATTGAATTAAATTTTACTGAAAGGTAAACCAAAATGAAAAGTTGTGTCATGCACAACATTTAGTATCTCACGACCAAGGTCAAGGTCACAGTCAAAGGTCATATGTTTGTCTCTACAAATCTTGTGTCAAAGATATCTCAGAAACTGCTGAAACAAATTTAATAAAATTTTACCGCAAGGTAAATCAAAATGATATGTTGTGTCATGCACAAAATTTAGGTTCCCATCACCAAGGTCAAGTTCACAGTCAAAAGGTCAGGGGTCAAATACCAGATGTTAGGGGCCTTCGGGGGCATTTGTTACACACTTTAACATTTCTTGTTTAATAATTCTTATTCTCAATCGAGGACTGAAAATGTTTATGATGTCTGATCGGGAATCAACTTGGTCATTATCAAAGGCTAGCTGGCAGTCAGATAAAGGAAATGATATGAGTTGTGTACCGATCAACTTGACACTATTTGGGTAACTTCCACAAGGTCCTACCATTTCATTCATGTCAATGCAAACTTGACTTTGAGAAGCTGATATTGCAGCACACTTTTAGTAAAAGATTCAGGTGCTACCAAAAAAACAGAGCTCAAACTGTATATTTGTTCAATTGCGACACACTTTGCCAGGAACTGGTCTGGTCCTGTATTGTCTTTCATTCCATTCAAGAAAGACAGTAGAACTTTGTTTCGTTTCTTCAGAAATACATCTTTATTTAGAGATTTAAGCAAGTCAATACTTTTATAGATAGAGCCTACTTCTGCTCAGTTGTTCACAATATTTTCCCTTTCTCCACTACCAAGGGCATAGGCAAGTCTTTGTTTTTCTTCATAACAGGTATTTTGCTAAGGACTGAATGACTGGTGGTCCACAGGACCAACTTATCCACAATTTAAGTTGTCCTCCCGATGTTCCGGCTATTCTTTATTAGCATGTGTTTTCATTTAATTTCAAAATAAGTTGGTCTGCAGGACCAGCTACCAAAGACATCAACTGGTCATGCCCAAAATTCAGTGGTCTAGGACCAATGGACTTGTGGTTAATAAAACCCCTGTCATAATGCACAAGCTACAAAGGGTAAATTATGGTGTAGAGAGTTTCATACTGAAAGTAAAATGCACACACAGCCATTCTACAAGATGTAAAGCAACTTTAGCCAATGTAATTCACAATTATTTCTATGCTGTTTACTTAATTCCGACCTAACAGCAATGAAATTGTTTGTGACCACATAAATGCTTCAGCCGCAATCGAAGTCGTCAGAGTGTTTTCAAAATAGCATCCTGACTGTCGTCAAAGTGATGCACGCAGTTCCAGTCCAGCTGTCATATACCTATTGTTACTAAATAATCTATTGATTTAAATGAAAAAGGAAGGTAAGCCACTGAGCATGGATTCTCTTAGCAAAGTCAGTTATGTTGCTATTTAGGGAACACTGACAGCTGTTATCACCGCAAAACTCATTAATGTGGTAAAAAGAGATTTACTAATTGTTACTTCAGTGAACTTCTTATGGGACTTGAACATTGAAATCTGCTAGAGCTACTGGCAGTCCCAAGCCGGTCCTTTTGTTGCGGTTACACATAATTTGTGTTCGGCACTGATTGGCTTATAATGTTTTCATTTTAACTACTCTGTAGGTCTAAATTATTTTGGTTCAGTAAAGTTAACCGAGTTGCCACCTGTTTGGAAAGAGTTGCTTTGCTAACTCGGCTTATCACCTGTGATTTTGTTGTCTGTTTCCATGTACATGTCAATCTTTCCCTCTGATGTTCGGGATAAGGTTTGGGATCTGATTCAGTCAGTTCCTGAAGTTTGTCTATTCACTCTACTCACTCATTGACATGTACACTGTAACAAAACTCAGTTGTAACTTGTTATCAAGAAATATTGTCTCTCTGTTTAATTACATGCGTAGAATTATAAAATGAAAAATCACTAACGAGATTAAAAAGAGAATTTAGACTCTTGCAGTATACCCTCTAAATATCCCTCTATGGAAGTGTCAGTCTGTGACTCTGCTGTTTGCAAAGACACAAAGACTTCTGTTTGTATGCCTTTGTCTTTACCACTAATTTTGTTTATCCATACTCTGTACAATTGGCAGTTACATAGTCAACACAGCCTCTATAGTAAAACACTTTTGTAGAATGCTAAACATTTTTAATAATCTTGTCTATTGTTTCCCAGAATAGATTGCCCATGAAACTTCGATTAATGATTTTCTGATCATCAATATCCCATTCCTGGTGGAAACAAGCAGTTCCACAGGGTTTCTCAAAACGACCAGCAATGTTGTTCATAATACCCTCGGCATAGGAAGTGTGTCCAGGGTTGTATAGTTTTTGTCTTTCTGTACATTCGTCTGTTCGTCTGTCTTTCCGTCTGTCCGTACGTCAGTTGACATATGCGTTAAAGTTTTACATTGTTTATTTTATTTTGCTTCTGTTAATTGGAACTTGTTCATAGATGATTATCATTTTATTAGAGGATGGAAACTGATTAATTTGCAATATCTGGATGCTGCTGCTGGCCCGTGGTAAAGGTCACAGACTTTGAAATTTGCACAATAGCTGCGTTAAAGTATTGCATTAAGTTTCTGCTTTTACTCTGTTTTTTCTGAAAGACTTAACTGTTACTTGTTCATATGAGCTTAGTGTTATTTCAGGATAGATACATATTAGTTTGCATTATCTGAATGCTGTTGCTGACCCAAGGTCAAGGTCACAGACTTAGAAATTTGTATGCCATTTGCCTTAAAGTTTTGAGTTAAGTTCTACTTTATGCTTATCTTTTGAATATACTTGAATAGAACCTTTTGCAATGCTACTTAGTTTTGTTCTAGATTAAAACGGATTAGTTGACATCATCTAGATGCTGCTGCTGACCTAGGGTCAAGGTCACAGACTTAGAAATTTGTATACCATTTGCGTTCAAGTCTTGTATTAAATTGTATTTTATGTTTATATTTTGAATATACTTGAATAGAACCTTTTGCAATGCTACTAAGTTTACTTCTAGGTTGAAACGGATTAGTTGACATCATCTAGATGCTGCGGCTGACTTAAAGTCAAGGTCGCAGACATCGACATTTGTATACTCTTTGCATTAAAGTTATATGTAAATTTGTATGTTTTGCATATAGTTTGAATATACTTCAATGGAACCTTTGGTTATGCTACTAGGTTTACTTCTAGGATGAAACTGATTAGTTGACCTCATCTGGATGTTGCTGCTGACTTTAGATCAGAGTCACAGACATAGAAATAATATGTAAATTTGTGTTGAAACTTTGTGGTAAATTTCTATGTTTTTTGCTAATGCAAGTTTTAAATGGAACCTTTTGTCTATAGGCTTTTCAATGGGTTTGCAATAGATTGTCCACCTGTCTGCTTGTAAACTTGCTTTAAAGCTTTGCATTTAATGTACTTTTATTAGACGGTTGCGCTGGCCGGGGGTATACGTGAGACCCCCCACCCCCACCCCCAACCCCCAGACACACACTGCTCACTTGCTCTAGGTAGCAATGTTTTACACCTTGAGTAGCTGACTACTTAAGAAGACTCTGTTCTCAAACAGGAATAACTGGTTCCAAAACAGGAATCGGTGGTTTCATAACGAGAAGCACTGATATTCAAAATTCATTATATTTGGAACTTCGGTAAACCCTTGTTTCACTTTTTTTGACAAATCAGAAGAACAAAAAGATGATGAAATATTTTTGCCTTGGTAGGACTTAAGATGGGTTGACAGAATCTAAATGCTCATTGCATTCATTTTCATCACATTTTGTTGGTACTGGATGCCTATATTTTAAGGGAAATGAAAATTTCGGCAAAATGATCCCGATTATGAACACTGAGTTTAGAAATCGTTAAATGATTCCCGATCAGGCATCTTAAGCATTTTCAGTCCCCGATTGGGAATCAGAATTGTTTTAAAAAATTTCATATTTTCATAATTCAATAACTTTCAAAGTAAAAACTTTTGTGAGGGCACTATAAAAATGACTGAAATAGTCCCGATCGAGTGACAATTTACTAATTTTAGTAACATTTACCTGTCAAATTCTCCAAGTTCACCAAAAGTCATTGATTCCCGATCGGGGTGTTTCTTCTACTGTTTGTGCACATGTTCGATGTACGTCTGAACTGTGTTGCAAGTTGCAACTCCCTGCATCAAATACTGTAGAAGGAGTTGCGGAGACACAAACAGTACTACAAGTGTGAAATATGGTCAAATGTGTATGTTATACAAGGGGACATAATTCTGCAATAAAGACCTAAATCAAAGTTCTGTTTCCTTTATGCACATGTTCAATGCATGTCTGAACTGTGTTGCAAGTTTCAAAAGCCTAGCCTAGATCAAATATTGTTGGAGGAGGTGCAGACACAAAAACAGTACTACAAAGTGTGGCGGATGTACGGAGGTACGTATGGACAAGGGCAAAATTATATGCCCCTCCCAATTTCGTGGCGGGGGCATAAAAAATAGCAGAGTTTTTGCATATGATACATTTGAAATTTTAACATCTCGTCGTCTATAGTTTTGAACGACTGGACCCAGATATTCGTGAAAAATTGCAGATACAAATTTAAGATACCGTACGTCTGTAGGGCGCTTTTAATTCTTTCGGAACGCCATGAACAATGAGGCCAGCATGCATAGGTGAAGAAAATTCAGAGACAAGAATTTCGCGGAAGGCGGTGTCTCGTCTATCTGCGCATTGTCGAAAAACGGTGCTAAACTCGAAAACTCGACGCAACGTTAACGTCACAGACATCGGAAAAGTTATAATGGTTGCAGCAATATCTCCTGGTCTGATAAAATAATTTTGAATATATACCATTAGGACAGCAGTCCTGACGGCACTCCCGATAATACTCCAAGTGTTGAAAGTCTCTGAACAAACATCATAGATATCGGTTGTACAGCACTATTGATTGACTGCGATATATAACTACAAACATACGTGTAATTTTCAAAGGACCTCTGACAGTTTCAAAGCAAATTTGCCTATTTTTTTCGACAAATTTCTGCAGCTTCCATGGGAAGCCAGTGTTGATGATTTTAGCATTAACATGTAGACTTATGCATTCTAAAGTAGTTTTCATTTTGGCTTTGAAAAATTATTACGTCTGCAGACTAAATCTCACTGACTTTCTCAAGAGGGGTGAGTGGAATTTTCGGTCATCCAAACTAGACTGGATTCCCCTAATATCACGGTAGTTAATTGTAATGACAGCTAGAAATAAACAAAAAGAGCTGGCCTGATTAAATAATATTTTAGTTGTTATCCTTTGGTCATCCCATATTCTCTGGCACTATGGAAAATCATATCTTTCTCATCTTTGTTTTCAAACAAGAAATGATAAGCCACCATGGTGTTTCAGCTTAAGCCAACGGAGAGTTCCATAATATCACGGTATTTATAAAAGTGGCAAGTATGGAAAGCAAGTAGTATCAAAATTCTTAAAATTTAATGCAGTAATAAGGAAGGTGTTCATCAATATTCTAAACCAGTTTGCACAAGCTAAATCAAATGTAATTGAAATTTGAACAGAATTTTATATCAGAATATACTTTCACATGGGATTTGCAAAAAAATGACTACTAGGTGGCATAGGGGCTGCATAAGCAGTAAATAATTTCTTGATGAATCAATAATCATCCATTAAATAATTGTTTTCTAGTTCTAACAGTTATGTACTAATATTTCAAAAACACTTTTTGTCAGTTATGTCTATTAATTCCTCAGGCTCATCAAAGAAACTTTATGTGCTTTGATTTATTTATTACAAACATTCAAGTTTTTTGTCTTAATGGCTTCCCATAATTTCTAGCAAAACTTCGGATTGATAAATATTGTAATCTTGAGATTTGTTGTTTTCAAATAAAAGATTGGGATACCAGATATGAGAAGTCACAGTCAAAAATAAAATTATGGCCACTATTTTAGTAAGCTATGAGTTTTCTTGGGCCAGGGGATAGAACCATGTGGAAAACATGCTAATTTCATGGTTCGTATAAAAGAAAGATTGTACTCAGCAGGAATCAAGACAATTTCCCAAAAATTTTCTACAGCATAGAAGTTAAAACCTGTGGTTGATTAAGTAATTTTGTCACTAGTCAATACACAGTAAGTTTATTGAGATACAAGAAGAAATGTAAATGCCGTGATATTAAGGAACCCTTGATATTATGAGAAACGACTATACATCAAATTTTCGATTTTTCTTATTTACTGAATTTTAATTTGTTACACATGCTTGGAATCACTACACCTGCATATAGCATGCAAAAGTATGTAAAAACAAGGGCAAAACTATATGCCCCTCCCCACTTCGTGGCGGGGGCATAAAAAGTATGCTAGCCTGATTTTAAGATGCAAAGGGTCTAATTACCCCACCCACTTTTCAGTTTTTCAACTGTAGACTATCATTCCCCCAGTGCCTCAGCTTGCCACTCACACATAATGTGTATATTTACAGTACACAACTACATGCAAAGTGACTAGCTGAGGCGCGGGGGGGGGTATCTTTATAAAACTTTTCCTATTTTCCATACATTTAATCATAAAAACTTGCATTTTACACCCAAAATCTCAGTCTATGTGTTTAATTACCGAAAAATTGTTTTTGTGTTAATTAAAGGGAGTCCCAAGGAAAACATTTCAGTGGAAATTTTGAAGAATACTAAAAGTTAATTTTTTATCACTTTTATAGGCAAAGGACTTCTATGGTTAAGGCGTGAATTTTCCCCATGATTAAAACGTTATACGGATTACTGACTTCTGCTTTGCATTTATGACTATGACATGTAACTTGCATGACAAATGAATTTTCAACTGTTTGTGTCTATGTAAAGTACGTTAAACATACGTTGACGTTGACGTCATTGTTGAGATAAATTGTAAATAATCCTCAAACTGATCGTTGAAATAATGATTTATTGTATACATTTCACCCTTTTTTGACTTACTTTACTTAGGTAACAGACACCACTGGATAGTTTTGACTATATGTATGTGACCTTGACCTCATTTCAAGGTCATGGTACACAATATAGTCCTTGAAGATCACAGTGCTACTGCTGACCATTCTTCTTCTTTGGCTTACTGAGTATCATCGTTCCCCCCCCCCCTCACCCCCCCCGTGACCCAGCTTCCCACTCATATATATTACGTACTTGCATCGCATAAGTCTGCTGCATGAAGGAAATGCTTGTTCACGGAGGGGGGAAAGTACTTGTACTTTAATTATAATGAAGCGTTCTATTTTGGCCGTTTTGACCGGAAGTGTAACTATGGCTTTGCATGTTTAAATGCCAGTCAGGCGTAACAAGAAGAAAATCATTGCTTTGTATTGTGATATGCGTGTATTTAGCATGCATTTATGACAAAAATGTATCGAATGAATGACGGGTTTCAATACTTTTATTACCTCAAAAGATGAGGTATGCGAAAACCTTGAATTTAGGGTAGGTAGGGTCAGAATGGATTATCTCCCTATGTCTTTGGATCTTAATCACAAATGATCTGATTTCATCCGGTTTACATATTTGTGGAAGCTCTGCTAAGAAAAAATTGCAAACTTTATACTTTTGAAAGTTCGGACCTGTCGCGCCGGTCTAATGGGGGAAAATTCTCGCCTTAATCATAGAAGTCCTTTACATTACAACTGTCAGAGGTCCTTTGAGAAGTCACTCCACAAAATTGCGATATTTCTTCTGGCTACCCGTTGAGGCAATATATATAGACATATAAGTGAGACAATGAGAGGTAGCCTTGCCATTACTTTGTATTTTAACCATTATATAAACGTAACAAAAAGCTTACCAATAACGGTTATCTGTCAACAGGACGAAATTTTCGAAAAATCTATTTTTATCATTTCAGAGAAAGAAAAGACATTCAAGTACACCCTTTTGGTACCCGTCCGGCAGTTAGCGTTTCCATATAATATTTCAATATACAGGGTAACGTTCTTATGTGACTTGACTTGTTAGTAAAGATAGCGGCAGTTTCTTCAGTGCATAAACGTATTGTTTACTTATAGTTATACAATTGCACATGTTGTATTTGCTGTATATATCATGTATGATTAAATGCAGAGAGACTACCGACAAAACTTTTAATACTTAGAGGTAAGACTTTTTATGTCAGGAACGAAGCAATAAACTTCCGCCATTATAATTACACAGTGAATTCGATTTGTGTGAAATGAGTATTATACACGTAAATTTTACAGTAAACACTTACAATGCGTAGTGCCAAAATGCAAATACCTAAGTGCAGATAATTATACAAAAAGTACGCGCATCTGTATTTTGGAGCATAATAATTTATTATATAAAATAATGTGATTGATACTACTCTTTTTCCGCCATTTACAAATTTTTATGACTTCCTGGTTGCTTCCTTGAAAAACGAAATGTATCCAAATTTGGGTCTACTCATAAAGAAAAGAATTTGCTCTTAGGGGAGCAAATTCTTTTCTTTAAGTATTGAGCCTCTTTGGAATTGGAGGCAAAATGAAAGTGGCAGAGTTGTTTCCCCTAAAACGGTTTACATTCACCTTAAACAAGAAATCAATATAACAATGTGAAATATCTTCGGGGTTTACCCTATATTTCCATTCAGGGTTATAAAACATGATGGTGCATGTCATGAAACTGTCTCAATTATACACCATTGACTCCTCCTATCAGTCTGCGCATCCGCGTAGTCTGATTAGAGTTTCCGGGTCTGTTCGCATCATCTGATCATGAATCCTGAAAATTTTACGTAATGACAAGCGACGAAAATGATCAGCCTGGGTTGATGCGACAGATAATCTGGTCTGGGCGTGTTTAAAGCTTTTTTCCCAATGACACGGTATATACAAGTATAGTATATCTTTGTTACTTGAACTATAACCTTTCTGCTGTGTCAAATTTCTCATATCTTCAGATTATACAATACTATATGCTTGTAACATATAAAAGTGATAAAAATTGAATCTCAGCATAGTTCTTTGTAGAGTAAGTGTATATATATGTATATAAGTATTTATCTATCTATAAATGGTTGTGCCATTTTGCTTTACCTCACAAGGGCACAGGCCTCAACATATTTCCATCTGCACTTAAGTTGAATCGGTACTTTAAAGAAATGCCACTGCAATTTAACCCCCCCCCCCCACCCCCACACGCTTCTCAATAAGGGTCAACTCTTAAAAGAATGAAATTACTCCTCTAGATGTAAAATCTTTCTTCAATTGCTCCTTTAGGAACAAATTTTTTCATAGAAGAGTGCAGCCTATTTAAGAACGGCTTCAGGGAAGCAAAAAATAAATCACATAAGTTGTTCCCCTTCGTAAAAATGGCGATAAAGAGTCTGAGTATTGCTTCTTTGAGATGTAAGCATTCGGCTGTATAGCTAAAAAATGTTTGCTTCAACAAAGTATTAGGTCTGGCTACGCTCCTAAGAAAACAATGATTAATAAAGAAAAATATATGCTGCAACTTCCAAGCATTGGAAAAAGAAAACAGGTTTAAGGCCTAATAGCTGTATCAGCATGAAATATGTTATCGTGCGGTATCGTTGCAAACTTTTCACCATAGTTTGGTCATTGTAAATGACCGTGATTAGCCAGATTTAACAAAACGTTACAGCCTTGGATTTCACATGAAAAAGGTTTGAAAAACGCTTTAGTTGATTTTACTTTGTACTTTAATGGATTTCGATATCGGAAACTTGAGAAAAAAAATGGTAAAAATACAAGTTTTATTTTCAAAACCGCCTTTGTTTCTATTTCATTGCTCGAAGGGGAAACAGAAAAAGAAAACTGTATTTTGTTCAGCGAAATGACGTTTTTCAAAAACTGTTCCTCATACGTTTTGGCACTTACATGACTCAATATATGCACAACGACGCATATTTTATTACCAAATGTGAACGTCTGCTGGTAGGACTATGGGGAGTTTAGATCCTGTGTCACCGGTTATTGTCGGAATAAAAATCGCCGCAATTCGAAACAAGAAACCTCTTTTCTATTTCATTATACAGCATCAGCAGTACTTTAATTTTAGAAAGACCCTACAAAAATTTGAAAAAAAAAAAAAAAAAAAAAAAAAAAAAAAAAAACATAAATGACGTACGGGGATATGTTGTACTGTCAGTCTAGTGCGCTTTGTCATGCCCCCTAGGAAGATGAAATTCTCAAAAGGTAGATGCATTTGAGGCTAGGCACTTACAAAAAAATAAATAAAAAATCAGAAAAGCAGATTCGGTTTCACGGAATATGGTCTTATCTGCAATAGTTTAATTGATTGGCAACTAATGAAATGGTACTTTAAAGCATGTGCGTTCAGCATGAATCAGTCTGAACTATGTCTTCTTTTTTCACACTAATTATGTATAAATCCTGTGAAAACTATATAAACAGACATAGACTTTGATCATTTTGTGCAGATGCGCAGCCTGATTTCAGAATGTACGGTGCGCACGTTGATAATAGTATCTTTTTTACACGACGCGAATAAATTGGTTGCTTTGCCTACGGCCTGTAGGAACGGTATGGACAGACCGTTGTTTTCAAACATCTCTTGCTGTAAGCATTATTGTTCCAGTAGTCGTAACTCAGAGACTATGTTTTGAACTTCAAACAAGTGCACGTGTAGTAAATACACAAGTCCAATTCCACCTGAATAAAACAATCAAGTTTCTGCAAATCTCAATTAACTCTTGAAAGTGGCCAAACCGATATTTTGGCAAATATTTTCGACTCATTTGTATGTAAAGTTATTACTAGTAAAAACATAAGCTTTGTAAAAAAACTCAGGAGGAGTTCTCAATAAACTCGAGCTCCTGAAAGTGTCCAGACCGAAATTTGGCTAGGCCATTTTCAGGAGTTTTATGATATCTCCACCAGCTCGTCTGCTTCAAAACTGTGCATAGAAATAAGCTTTGCATATGCATATATGTCAGACAGCATTCGGCCTATTTTATATTGGCTAACTAATTGCAAAAGCTGGACTCTTTCATTTCCATGTGGGAATGGAATTGCGCGTTTACCTGGTGCGAGGGACATGTAGATATACAAAAAAGAGTATATTTGAGCCGCCACATGACAAAACAAACAAAATGGCATGTGCGCCCAGTAAAGACTCGAATCAGACTGGGCATCCGACCAGGCTGATCAGAGTCTTTGCTGTCCGCATGGAACTAGCTTAGACCCTTAGCTACCCTTTAAGTGCACAGCGAAGAATCTGATCAGCCTGGGCCCTGCCCAGCTGCCCGGATTGATCTGAGTCTTCGCTGGGCGCACATGCCACTTTATTGATTTTTTCCTGTAGTGGCTCATTTTATCTGTCACCATCCACAGGAAGTAGAATATGTTATCAGTCAGCTTCAATAACAGCGCATTAGGGAATTAAAACTCTGGTCGGACTGCACAGGGGCGTAGCTGATCCAATTCTTAGTCGTTCGCACGTGTCATAATGTACCATTTCACTCGTCGCTTAGTTATTATTCTTTTCTTATAAACCGATGTTAAATCTGCTCTTTTCATTTCTTTGGTATTTGAGAATTTTAGTGTTCATTTTACTTTCACAGGATGGCTGACAGTCTTGATGCTCGACATGGTACTAGCGATGAATACTACGATCCCTATTGTGATCTATGCTTTATATCGAAGGGTCTTAATGTCAAAGCCCGGGGTTATTGCAATGAATGCTTTCAGTTCTTGTGCACTGATTGTAACATCTTCCATGGAAATCTTCAGGCAGCTAGGGGCCATACTGTACTTCGTGGAGAGGATATGCCACAGTCTCAGGCAGCAAAGCCACCAAGGTTCGAGGATTGTGAAGTCCATTCAAAACATGTTAACGATCAGATTTGTTTTGAGCATCAGATATTACTATGTTCCTCCTGTTCCTCAGCAAAGCACGAGAGTTGTTCTGTCACCAGCGTTGCTGATGCCTGCCAAAATATCCAACCATCTGAGATAGATACTTTGTATGATAACCTCAACGATTTGCGGAAAGGTTTTAAAAGAATCATTTCCTCCGTTGACGACAATATGAAATCATTGATAAAAGAGAAAGAAAAGATGCTTAAGGAAGCGCAAGCATTGTATCAGAATATAATTTCAAAAGCTGATAAACTACTTCAGGAGGTGAAACAGGAGATAGATTCAAAATACAAAAAGTACTTATCTGTCCTTACAGAAAACCAGAAGCGAATCAGTAATGCAATTTCCAGTCTTGACACGTCATTAAAGGACATCGCACAGGAGAAGGGTAAATGTATAGATATCAAAGTATTTCTCAGGGTACATGATTCCTGTAGAAATAAAGATCTGCAAAAGAACGACATAGAAGATTTGAACAGGAGGCTATGTAATGTTTCATTATCATTTTCGCCAAGCGATATTATGCAAGATTTTCTCACTTCTACGAGCACAATGGGAAGTGTATCTGCTAAAGAGTCTCCATTAAACCTATCCATATGTATCCCAGACATACGGTTTCCTGCTTATCCTCCTCTTTCTCCGTCTGTGAAACTACCACTGGGCAGAAAACAAACTGAAGCATCAGGTGCAGCCAAGACAGCAGGAACACCTGGACAAATAGCTATGGCACAACCGCGAAAACTGGGAACATATGAGGTCAATATGGAATGTCAGAGGGATGTCTGTTGGATTACCGGTATAGCTATAACAAATAATGGCAAAATACTTTTAGCAGACCGTAATCATAACAAAGTGAAGTTGTTTTCAAGAGAGATGAAGTTCATGTTCTCTCTGTCACTGTCCAGTAGAGTTTGGGACGTGGAGATGACAGGCAATCAGGAGACGGTTGTAAGTACTGAAGACCAAAAGTTAGTCTTTTTTCACATTTCGGACAACAAGCTAGCTATAAAAAATGAAGTCCAACGTTCCTTCCTTATACATGGTATAACCCGTTACAAAGATTATTTGGTCGTTACTTGTGCTCTTACTGTACCACCGACTGTAAAATTGATAGACATGACTGGAAAAGTTGTCTGGTCCCTATCTACTGGCGATACTGGGCAGTCATTGTTTAAGTCACCCGGGTATGTTGCTGATGGCAAGTCTTCTTCTGTTATTGTTACTGACACGGATAACCACACGTTGACGTTGTTAAATGGTGACACTGGAGCGGTTATCACAATACGCCAGTTGGAGAAGAATAAAGCTCCTAGAGGTGTTACCACTGACAGTGCTGGGAACGTCTATGTCTGTTACTTTGGGACAGATGAGGTAGCTGTACTGTCAGGAGATTTGTCTAAGGAGAAGATTCTATTGTCAGGTGTGCAGGGTTTGAGAAGGATACCGCAAGCCATAGCTTTTGATGAAAAATCTAAACAGCTGTTGATATCTTACCACAGGGAAAACTGCATTGATATTTATCAGTTTTGACAAACAAACATTTTGCTACAGGAAATCTTATCTCACCGTGATAGTGCCGTATTTCTTCGGGTATAGGACGGATGTTTATTCCTTCTTAAACAATTTCAAAAGTCTAGATCCGTCTTACAAGACGGATCTAGACGTTTGGAACTGTTTAAGAAAAGAAAACCCTTTCCAATAGCCAATTTCTCACAGCTTATGTACGTATTTGAAATGCCGATCAGTCTTATAGCCGAATATATTCGGTAAATGGTTTTGTTCCTAATGCATACTGTATCAAAATCGAAACCACCGATGATGTGGCTGAACTGTTCTTTGTGTGAACAACCAAATTTCAATGACTACTCCCAGCAGGAACACAAGGTTGAATCAACATTGAGTCAGCCTTGCTTCAACGTCATGACGTTGAATCAAGGTTGATTCAATGTAAAAATTGATACAGCTTTGTGTGCACAATGGGTAACATCAGTCAGTCAGAAACACACTACAACCATGGAATCTTATATTGTACTGTTTCAGTGAAACTGGATTTTGCTTCGTGTGTGTGTGTGTGTGTGAGTGTGTGTGTGTGTGTGATGTTTAGATTTCTCATAATTCTGGACAATTTGCTATCTTTTGTTTCAGATTTTGCACGATCCTAGTTCATTTATTTACATAGTTTTGAAAGAAAAGTTAGCCTTTGTTTTCTCCTGAGTGCAAACGGGGCTTTGCGACGAAACTACCTGATGATCTTTGTTTCAGTATTACAGAATACGAAATAAGCAAAATTTGGGATGCTTTTGTAAAATATTTCAATTAAAACTGGTTTGCCTTTTCTGACCTTTGATAAAAAATAATCACATGTTGCGTGACAAAAGTTGCGAACAGCAAAGACTGAAAAGCCTGTACTTTCACCGTATGATCAGACCCCTTCCAGTTGGCACCAACTGCATGGGTCGCGACGGTTAGACTGCGCAGGTCAGTTACAGATAGAAAGATCACTAGCTAGCAGAGAATAACTGAGCACAGGTACGGAATATGTGCTATATCAAATAATTTAGAGTCTATAAAACTTGGCATGTGGACCCCTCTACAAGAGGCGTCTTAATGTGAATAAATGAACTTTAAGGAGAAGCGACTGTCACAGTTATTTTAGCCGCGACACGACAAAACCAATAAAGTGGGTTGTGCACCAAGCGAAGACTCAGTTCAGCCCGGGCATCCACCCAGTCTGATCTGAGTCTTCGCTGTCCGCATAGAGGTAGCTTAGACCTTGGCGTGTGGACCCCGCCTTTCAGTGATTACACGTAATACACGTTCAGGAGTAGTAAAAGTCGCTGTAATTATCTTTTTTCTCATTGATTTTCTAAATTGGGGTAGGTCACTTTTTTGAAGGATTCTCCTCAAGGAGCAAATTCTCTTGAAGAGTCCAACTCATTTTGAAAGTGTTTCATTGTTTGGAAAAATAAACGGTCACAATTTCTTTTTTCTCTTTAACAAAATTTAAAAAAAAAAAAAAACGTGGAATATAAACATACACATTAACGTGCGTGTGAATAAGGAATATCAGCCTATGCTTCTGCGAAGTTTGGTCAGAGTTTAATTGCAATCTCCGGAAAATGCGGAAAGTTGATTTTGAACAGCGTAAAGTATGCGGACTTTGATCAAAGCGCGCAGATAGGCAGGTTGATATCAGTCATTACTGTTCATATATAATAGAGGGTATATTTTTCTATGACATGTTTTATGTTCTGGCAGCAAATGGTGAAATATGTGCCTTGCATTAACTTCTTGTATATACGACAATGACAAATGCTTTATTCAATGATATAGGCCTCCGGCCCACAACATGTAAAACAACAATTTTACATAATACACAGAATAGCGCCTCAGTAAATCAGCAAGAATACAGTCTATTTATTCTTCATTGATCTAAAATGTAAGTATCATCGGGAGAAAGGGTTTCTTATGAGATGTACAAACAGTGAGGACCTGGACAGAATCTGCCAGGAATCCTCTCTGTCTGTACATATAAATCTGGAAGCCACACAATCTGGATACCCGAACAGTCACTGCAAATGAGCAGGCTGCTCCGAGTCTTCTATGTTCACAATAATGCATGAGGCACCTTTTCCCTGACGTTGCCGATATTAAGCTAAGTAATCATGAATATAATCATGCAGAGCTCCAGAAAAGGATTTCTTTCTCGACAGTTGAAACAAAAGTTATGTCCCACAGTAGAGGCAGTTCTAATGAGGGACCACAACCAGCGTTTCAACGTCATACCAACCTCAACCTATCTGAACCCCTAAACCTGAACAAACTAATACAAACACTAAGACAACCCACCAGCCAGGCATCCAGCATCAAAGACGTCGGATCGACGTCGGTGTGACGTCATTACGTCACATCGACGTGAAACAACGCTTATTTGGCGATGGGTGCCTGGTAAGTACCCGCATTACTCCAAGTTTTCAGCATTACATATCTAGAGTATTCCTCCTTTTAATGTAATGTGCTGTTTGTTTACCACAGCAGATTCTTTTTGAGATATAATTCTATAGAATTCAAACAGTTATCTATTATTATATAGATAAGTAGGCAGAAATCTTTGTCTGATATCTAATCATCATATAGTTTACATTCAAAGAAGGCATGGAATTCATCCTCAATACAGCGGGTATAAATTGTCGTGTCTCAGACAATAGCTACAAGTTCTAAATTCTCTTTGGATTCCAGCATGTCTTCCCATTTCAATATTAAATTTATGGTTTGAACATCTGAATTTGGCAACAGCTTTTCTAAGGTAAAATGGCAGATTAAGACTTGTGTATCGCTCTACGTTTAGCATTGATTTAAAATGCTTGTAATGTTCACATTTAACAGAAACTTCAACATCAGAATGCCAATTTTGAATATTACAATCAATGACACGTTGCCGAAATTGATTTAGGAACGCTGCTACATTTCCAACTTTTTGTGATATCCACACTAATCCAAAACCAAATCTGTATAAAAAATCTCGTATGGTACTAGCCCAATCGGATCGTCCTATTTCTGTTTGTGACTTTAACATTAAATAACAACTTTTAGGGTACCTATTTTGAGTCATATAAGCAAATGACACCAATATTTAATGCATTTAAAGTAATATGTTGTACACAAGAGATATCGGCCACATTCGCCTAGAGCCATACAATTGTTTGCATTTCTAGACAAACCAAGAAATACTTTGCAAAAATTCGCATGTACAGTTTCAATTTGTTCTGAAAATGTATGTCCCCAGATTTCCGCAGCATAGCAAAGAACTGGTGTGACCATCGCATCAAATATTTTAAACATATCGATATAATCAAAATAGCCAAAATTTCGTTGATATTGTAAAATTGACATGATTGACTTTTTACCTTGTGCCGCTAGAATGTCTTTAGCGCGCGTCCATTTTAATTTGGGTATAAACAGAATACCCATGTATTTGTAGTATGACACGGTTTCGACTGGCTCATTTCGATATGTCCAACGCTCATAAAACCGTAAATAGCCACCGTTACGAAAAACTATGATTTTTGTTTTATCGAGGTTTAGTTGCATACCGGTCGTTCGGCAGAATAAGTCGATAACGTTCAGCTGTTGCTGTAAAGCAGTGGCGGACTCTGCACAATTAGCTAATATCGTCTGCAAAAAGCAGACAAAGAACTTCAGGTACATCTTCCGTAATAAAAATTCCATTTCTACAGTTTTTTTTTTCAATAAAAAAACTAGATCGTTTATGAAAAGCGTGAAAATGTTCCAATGTGACAAGGGAAATAACTCGTAAGACCATCTTCTGTTTTAACGCAGGCTGATAATCCACCGTACACTAACCCCAATATATCAAGAAATTTACCGTGAATACCTATGAAATAATTTTTGGTGCTCTATTCTATCAAACGCCTTGGAAAAGTCAACATAGAGGCAATAAAATCTATCACCTGGTTTAGATAAATATTTCTGAACAAGAGACTGAAGAATAAAAATGTTGTCAATGGCAGAATATTCTCTACGGAAGCCGGCTTGTGCTTCGTCAATTACATTTTCTTCTTCACACCAATTAGATAATCTTTCAGTTAACACTAATGTGAAAATGTTATGAAAAAATATCACGGAAATTGTCAGGATCATCTTGAGAACCTTTTTTATGTATGGGACAAATTATACTCTGAGCCCATATTAAGGGGAAATCACCCCTGTCAAAAATGGCGTTAAATTGCGGTGTTATAATAGGGGCTATCAAATCGAAACTGCATTTGAAAAATTCTGCCACCAATCCACCGGGACCCGGACTTTTCCCAGTTTTCAATTTTGTTATTGCTTTCCTTACCTCCCATTCTATAAATGGATCATTCAAACACCCCGCTTAATCTGCAGGAGCATAATTATCATCGAGAGCATCCATATCGTTATGATATGTGTAGAAAAAAAGATTTTTGAAATAGTTTAACCATTGCTGGGGCTGAATATTTGTTACATGTTTTACATTTCGGGTGTTAGTTTTTAACAGTTTCCAAAATTTTGAGGGGCTTTTCCTAGAATCAACCAACTTCTGTCTTTCTATATTTTCATGTGTACGCTTTTTCTTTCTACAAACATCTTTAAATCTATTTCTTTGTGAGAGATACTGATCCAAATTTTGTCGTGTATTTAACACGCGAAATTGCTTCAGAGCTTGCATTTTTAGCTTGCCTGAGCACGAAGTGCTCAGGGTGAGCTTTTGGGATACCCTGATGTCCGTCGTCCGTCGTACGTCCGGACGGACGGACGTCCGGACGTCCGGACGTCCGTCAACTTTTGCTTGTGTACACTCTAGCGGGCACAGTTTTGATCCAATCTTTCTGAAACTTTGTCAGAATGTTTATCTCCATAAAATCTAGGCCAAGTTCGAAACTGGGTCATGTCGGGTCAAAAACTAGGTCACTAGGTCAAATCTTAGAAAAACCTTGTGTACACTCTAGAAGGCACAGTTTTCATCCAAAGTTCATGAAACTTTGTCAGAATGTTTATCTTAATAATATCTAGGACAAGTTCGAAACTGGGTCACGTCGGGTCAAAAACTAGGTCACCAGGTCAAATCTTAGAAAAACCTTGTGTACGCTCTAGAGGGCACAGTTTTCATCCAAAGTTCATGAAACTTTGTCAGAATGTTTATCCTCATAATATCTAGGACAAGTTTGAAATTGGGTCACGTCAGGTCAAAAACTAGGTCACTAGGTCAAATCATAGAAAAACCTTGTGTACGCTCTAGAGGACACAGTTTTGATCCAATCTATATGAAACGTTGTCAGAATATATATCTCCATAATTTTTAGGCCAAGTTTGAAACTGGGTCATGTCGGGTCAAAAACTAGGTCACTAGGTCAAATCTTAGAAAAACCTTGTGTACACTCTAGAAGGCACAGTTTTCATCCAAAGTTCATGAAACTTTGTCAGAATGTTTATCTTTATAATATCTAGGACATGTTCGAAACTGGGTCACGTTGGGTCAAAAACTAGGTCACTAGGTCAAATCTTAGAAAAACCTTGTGTACGCTCTAGAAGGCACAGTTTTCATCCAAAGTTCATGAAACTTAGTCAGAATGTTTATCCTCATAATATCTAGGACAAGTTTGAACTGGGTCACGTCGGGTCAAAAACTAGGTCACTAGGTCAAATCTTAGAAAAACCTTGTGTATGCTCTACAGGACACAGTTTTGATCCAATCTATATGAAACATTGTCAGAATATATATCTCCATAAACTCTAGGCCAAGTTTGAAACTGGGTCATGTAGGGTCAAAAACTAGGTCACTAGGTCAAATCTTAGAAAAACCTTGTGTACACTCTAGAAGGCACAGTTTTCATCCAAAGTTCATGAAACTTTGTCAGAATGTTTATCTTTATAATATCTAGGACAAGTACGAAACTGGGTCATGTTGGGTCAAAAACTAGGTCACTAGGTCAAATCATAGAAAAACATTGTGTACGCTCTAGAGGACACTGTTTTGATCCAATCTTTATAAAACATTGTCAGAATGTTTATCTCCATAAACTGTAGGCCAAGTTCGAAATTGGGTCATGTCGGGTCAAAAACTAGGTCACTAGGTCAAATCTTAGAAAAACCTTGTGTACGCTGTAGAATGCACAGTTTCAATCCAAAGTTCATGAAACTTTATCAGAATGTTTATCCTCATAATATGAAGGACAAATATGAAACTGGGTCATGTAGGGTCAAAAACTAGGTCACTTGGTCAAATCATAGAAAAACCGTTTGTATGCTCTAGAGGACACAGTTTTGATCCAATCTTTATGAAACTTTGTCAGAATGTTTATCTCCATAAACTCTAGGCCATGTTTGAAAGTAGGTCATGTCAGGTCAAAAACTAGGTCACTAGGTCAAATCTTAGAAAAACCTCGTGTACGCACTAGAAGGAACAGTTTTGATCCAATCTTCATGAAACTATGTCAAAATGTTTATTGTCCAAATATATATGCCCCTTATGAAACTGAGTCACGTCAGATCAGAAACTAGGTCACTAGGTCAAATCGAAAAAAAACTTTGTGTACACCCTAGAGGGCACAGTTTTGATCCAATCTTCATGAAACTCTGTCAGAATATTTACCTTTATGAAATCTAGGTAAGTTTGAAACTGGTTTGTATCGGATCAAAAACTAGGTCACTAGGTCAAATATAAGAACGACCTTGTATATGCTCCAGAGGGCACAGTTTTGATCCAATCTCAATGAAACTTTGTCAGAATGTTTATTCTTACAATATCCGGTTTGAAACTGGGTCATGTCGGGTCAAAAGCTAGGTCACTAGGTCAAATTTAAATTAAGTTATGTTGCAAGAATCAGAACTAACATTGCAATGATGCCAGCCACAAACTCCTTGGAATACATTAGTTTCACCACAGTGAGATAATGATGCTACCATTCTATCATCTGTGTTTGCCTAGTTAAGTCTAGTTGAAATCCATCAAAGGAACTCAACATGAACGGGAACTTTTCGGAGAAGCGACTCTGCCATTTTCAGCTCACCTGATAGAGCCTTACAGTATTGGTGTTAGCTGCCTCTTTCATCCATCCATAAACATTTTCAAACATCTCTGAAACCACTGGGCAGATCAAATTTCATATGGAGCCTGCACATGGGTCAAAGGATTGAAAGTTCTTCAAATGATCTTGGTCACATGACCAAGGTGGCCGCCATTCCCATGTATGGTAAAAACTCTTATAAATCTTCACCAGAGCCAGTGAACTGATTAATGCTCAGGTGAGCGATTCAGGGCCACCATGGCCCTCTTGTTCTATTTGTTTGAAGCTTGCACCCGGGGTCCCACCAGGGCTTATTAGTATAGTTCCTCGACACAATTCTCTTTTGGCCTATCCGCATGCATTCAGCGGTCGAGTGAAAAAGCTCAAGTAAAATATTAATAGCAGCTTAACAATTTGTCGTAATACTATTTAAGATTCTGTCGTATTCAGAATTTGAACTTACACGAAAATTTCCAAAAAAATCGCCCGATTTCGATTCATCCCATGTGTATTTTATATATTGCTGGGTCGTTTGATCCCCTGTTGCATTCTCGTTTACATTGTTTCTGTTTTCATCTTAAAGTGAAATTATGCAGCTGAGGGGAAATGTACTGTCTCATCACGGTCTTCAACATGAAAATCTGATATATTCTCAAAAAGTACAGTAGACACAGTGTTGTAGTCAACAATGCTCGCCCCGTCATTTGCTATGCATGTAAATTCGCCTTTTTCATCCCCTTTCGTTCTTCCGTTTAAAAAATGTACATTTAGTAAACTACACATCTGTACCAAAGATTTACCAAACGTGTTATAAGTATTTTCATCTTTAGTATTTCTAGGCATAGCAAATGAATCACCAGTATATGGTATATCGCCAAATATTTCATTCAAATTGTCCTCAGGTATAAATTCAAGAAAATGTTTAGTTCGAGCATTCAAGTCACCTGCAATAAACAATGAGCAATCTGGATACCCTGATTTAACTGTTACTAGATAATTTTCCAGGATTTTTATACCATCTTTTTCATCAGAGATATCATATATATTGCAGAACCTTCTGGGGATATATATGTAAAGCACAGGATTATGTCTTGCATACAATAGAACACAGAGGTAGTGAGGTACAATAATACACAATTTTCAAATTCGCTGTAAATACTAGCGATTCAAATTTTTGCTTTACCGAGTTTCTGACAAAAACATTAACCCCGCCACTATTACGCCAACCCCTTCCCTTGGTTCTGACATCGTCGAAACAAGTGTAACCGTTTAGGAAAGTTGCGAACTCCCCAGTAAAATCTGCCCATGTTTCACATAAACCAATGAAATCAATTTTTTCTAAATATTCTTTAAATGAAATGTCATTATTATATTCTTTCAACCCCTCTATGTTCCATGTATGATGGTAAAAAAATGACATGTGTATATCTATATATAGAAGCGTGTAAAGGTAAATGTACATTATTATTAGCTGGTTGGTTATAAATAGAAGCATCAAGATTTCGCGGGCTTTGGCCAAGCTCCTAATGGTCAGTCGCCAGAAAGTCCCCGCCTTCGTCCTCGCTCTGATGCGAACCACTTTGAGGTAATAGATTATGTTCCCACTCATCGTCCAATGGGAGCTGACTATCCGCTACGACGTCATCAACGGTATGTTAATGTTGATCTACACCATGTGCGTCGCCACGTGTACGCCCATTAAAGTTTTTGTTCATAGCCATATACACGGGTTTCTGGGTTTCCTCATTAAGTTTATAAATCTTGTCATCAATGATAAGTTTGTCAAACGACAGAGCTGCACTTCTATTACTATTTCTAGCTCGAACCACATACGAATCAAGAGTTTTTCTCACACTCCGGACCCAAGGGGTAAAGTCTTCAGATACCCTAAATGACCCGTCAGAACCTCTTAACTTCGATCGAGCAGAACGTAAAATGGAACTTTTGTCCTTGAAGCTACTATATTTAACAATTATGGGGGCGAGGGGGGGGGGGGTTTCACTGTTTCGTCGGGCTCTCAATCTATGTGCTCTTTCAATATTGACTGTTTCCCCCTGTGGTATTTCAGGCGTGTCGGACATAAAACTGCGCACTTTCCGTTCGGTTTCCCCCATTTCTCTGAAGCACTACCCTGTATTCCATGAAATATCAAATTGCTCCTCCTGGAATGCCCCTCAATACTATCAATTCATGACTCCAAAGAATCGACTTTTTTCTTCAGGTCTGAATTTTGAGCACTCAGTTTGGCATTTTCGGTTTATAAATCTCGACACGTTTGAGATATAGTGTCAACTTTTAATTAGGGTCATCCAATAAGTCTTGCTAACCGCATAGGTTTTGACATATGGTTATTAACCGTGAATAAAGCAAATCACAGCTCTCAAATACATCGGTTCTTCTTCTTCTCAGTCAACTGTTTCTAGGAGTTTCGTGAGCTTTCAAGTCCCATTTCTAGGCAACGGAAGAATTCTAACATTAGGGTGGCAGCGTAGGCTTCTGACGGTCAATTAAAGGTCCGGTACCTTAGTTTAAAACGCTTGCGCATATTAAGATTTTGTTGGGAAACGAAATATTATTACTGATCAGAAGTAGATAAACTGTACCAAAAATAATATATTATCGTAAGACTTAGACATAACGCTTTATATTTGTTTTTAAGTTAAGGAACCTAAGTGTCTCTTGGTCCTAAACATTCATACAAAATGGGTATTTCAAGGAAATATGAGCACAACAGATAAACTATTTCCTAGAATGACAACAATCTCTTACTCGGGCCTTTATATATAAGGCAAGGGTTAAGCAACACGAATTGATAGGTTTGAAAGAATTACAGTATTCCTCAAAATTATTGAGAATTGCATTTTGGCACACAGTTGCTAGCCATACATGTTCAACAATATTTTAAACACGTAAAATACAATAAAAGAACCTCTGTTTCAAGTTGGATATACAAAAATGACAATATGATGCATTTTCTTTCGTCAGTGGTCGGTAAGGATGGGCTAGGGTACACCCCTGTAAAAATTTGTCCCTTGATTTTGACTATATTTTTCTATACCACCTTCGCTAGAAATAGACTATCTCAGGTGAAATAATTTGTTTTCTCCATTGTGCAACATAATCTACATTAGAAATGTTGCCTTTAATATTTTGCATGATTTAAAGTTACTAATTCCAGTTTCTGAGTCAGGGATTGGCTGTTATATTATAGGAAGAATATTGAAGGCATCAGAAACCGCAAAAAATCTGATCGGTTAGTGATCTGAACGGAATATTTTTGGCAAGGTATAGATAATCATGTAAAAACTCATATCCCTTATAGCACATTTACTAAGTCTTACACAAAATATGGTTTTGTGCCGTTTCCGTCGAGTTGTATAGAATACGAATGAATCAGAGCAACATACCCGCTGTCAAAATTGCAATTTTCCCCAATTTCGGGCACTTTTTCGAAACGAAGTAACATGTTTGAACGCCAGCAGCATCTACAGCTGACAAGCTCACACAAATTTCTGTTTTCAGTTTGCAAACATCTTATCTCTAGACGAGAAAAACAGTTGGAAATCAACTGTTATGTCATTATCTTTTCCACAAATATTGATTTTATTTTGTAAGGGGACATAATTTTCCAGTCGGACAAAAAATCTCTGGGTGGCACAATTAAAGGGGAGATAACGTTTGTGACTCAAACTTATGAGTAATACTGGTACGCCAAAAAGTTCACAGAGGAATGTTTTTAACTAAGTAAACAAAGATATTAAGTTTATACATGATCTGTCAACTACCAGTGCTTAATTTTCACTTTGCAAAAAAGTCTCAATAATTTTGAGGAATACTATATATACTACGCCGAAAGAAGTTTAGTCCCCTTACTATATCTCTTGTAAATGATGTTGTGTTTGTACAATTTTACCGCCGGTATCGCCTAAACCTTTGCATTGAAAGACCTCCTATTTCTCAGAAAGGAATGTCATACGTATGATATTTAGCAAATATGTGTATAATTATTATGCATCGTCTGGTTAAGGTGTAATTTGATTACGCTAGCTTCATTGATAATAACGTTATGATGGCGTTTGCAAGACTTCCTGGATGACCCTCATACAAGTGAGCAAGTGTTTGCTCTCTATAGTTTAAACGAAATGAAATATATTTGCTGATTTTTAAGCTTCAGCATTTAAAATCGTTTAAAAAATTAAACAAGAAAATCGGTGGAACTGATGGATGTTCCCCAAAGGCTTGGAATAGGAGAAAGGGTATCCTTGTGAAGGAGTGATTTTCATGTATATTGAATGCAATTTAAAACAAAATAATTCTATTCAATACTTTTAGAGCAATGCTCTGGACATGCATACAACTGAGACAAAATAAGGGAAGTAACTCCAAAATAATTTGGGATACAGTTATGGTTGTACTGCCCTGCGCTTCTTGTCATTGCCCTCTATTATCAATATGTGAAGTTTCATTCATGTTCTCTTAAATATTTACAGGGATATACCTTGGACCAAGCTGATTAACTGAATAAAATAGGAAGAGAGCTAACTCTGTAATTATTAAAGGTACGGTTATAGTTCTTAAGCTTTGCACTTTCTTTCATTACCCTCTATCAACTCGTTAAATTTCATTTAGTTTCCTTCGATACTTCCAAAGATATGCTCCATACAAGCAAAATAAAGCAAAAGTTAAAAAGGGAACTAACTCTGAAATTACTTATGACAGGGTTATGGTTCTTATGAACTGCACTTTCATTTATTGCCCTGTGTAAGTGTGTGAAGTTTCAATAATTTCCCTTTTATACTTTCAGAAATATGCTCTGGGCATGAAAAATATTAAAAATAAACTGGAATGGAGCTAGCTTTGTAAATACTTAAGGTGGTGATTAATGGTAAATGTAAAAATCATAAAAAAGTAAGATAACGCCCTGAAAGTTAGCAGACTTCTTAGTTTTGTTGTTCTTTACAGTTTAGAATACAAAATAGACGTACATGCTGCTTAAAAAAGTTTTTATAAGGAAAGATCAAAGGGTAGTTTTCTGCACAATAATCAAAAAAATTAACATCGTTATTGAAAATTTACGTAGTACTGAAGGTGCGTTATTGCATAATGAAGAGCGACCTAGCAATTATTTATTCCAACTCTTTCTCAGATTGTAATGTAGACCAGATGAAATCGGTAGCTTTTTCTCAAATGTTCAACCATGTACAAGGTAATGTACACTGGATGCATTTATTAAATATAGGGTAGACAAGCATACCTATGTAACACCTACAGTATAAATAATACATTACTTACATGATCACTGGTGTGTAGATGAAATTGTTCAACCTTGTTAAAATAGTCTCACCTGTTTCACCTGTGTGTTTTGACAAAAAAAAAATTGGACACAGACCGCATCTTTTTTCATCTGCTCAGCCTGATAATGTGTGAAAGAGTTTGAAAAAATAATTGCTAGCTCGCTCTCCATTATGCAACAAGGAACTCTCAGAACTAAGTATATTGTCAATAACAATATTATTTTTTCAGATTATTGCGCACAAAATTACCCTTTGATCTTTCCTTATAAAAACACTTTTTAACATTAACAAATGCTGCATTTGGGAGTTTGAATTGTCAGAAACAACATAAAGAAGGCATATGCTAAGTTTTGGAAAGATCAGTGGTATTTTGAGTGTTTTCTGCAGATTTTTGTCTTTGCCCCAAATCAATGATTATCACCACCTTAAGAAAGGGTTATAGTTCTTGTGCTTTGTACTTTCACTGATTGCCCTTTTTTAATTTGCGAAGTGTCATTAAGTTCCCTTTAATACTTTTGGAGATATGCACCGGACAAGCTTAATATTGAAAAAAAATGGAAAGGGAGCTTACTTCGTAAATACTTTGATAGGTTTACGGTTCTTGAGCACTCCACTAATCCTAATTGTCCAGTATCAATATGTGAAGTTTCATTTAGTCCCCCCTTACACTTTCAGATATATGCTCCGGACAAGTGAAAAATTGAGAAAAAAAATGAAAAGGCAGTTAACTTCGTAAATACTTGTGACAGGGTTATGGTTCTTGTGCACTGCACTGCCTCTCGTTGTCCTCTATCAATGTGTGAAGTTTCATTTAGTACCTCCTTAAGTTTCAGAGATATGCTCCGGACAAGCAAAATATTGAAAAAAAAAAAACTAGAAAGGGAGCTAACTTCGTAAATAATTGTGGCAGGGTTACGGTTCTTGCGCACTGCACTTTCCCTCGTTGTCCTCTATCAATGGGAGCAGGTTCAATTAGTTCCCCCTTTTGCTTTCAGAAATATGCTCCGGACAAAAGTACGACGGACGGACGGACGGAATGACAGACGGATGGACAAACCGGCAACTATATGTTCACATTTCGGGGAGCATAAAAATCCTAATTTCTGCATGTGGAAAGTACATCAAAGTAATTATGGAACTTCTTCATCCTCAAAAAAAGTCAATTAACAGTTAAAACAACAACAACGGTATCGAAGATTATCTCGTAATTAACACGATTCGGGTCAACTACACCTTTGGAAGCATCTAAAATGATGTCTTTACGGCAGTTTAATACTAACGAGGATTACATTATTTGCACGGGCAATTTAACCTCAGATATAGCTCTTTAACTCTATAAGCGCCAAAAAGCAGACAACAAAATTTACAGCTGCAAAATTTAAGAAAATGTTTCATCGAAGCTTTATTATACTGCGATTTGAAAAGACTACATGTAGTTGGCAAACAGTGTGGATCTAGATAAGGCGGTCCATGATGATCCGCCTCGGGATCAGTGATGTTTGCCAATTCAGCTCTTTTCTTTAAACTTTTTCCTTTTCATGTGAGTAACATCAGTTCTAATGTGTCCATTTCTAATATATGCCCATTTTTATTTTACAGCTTTTGCTAGTACCTGTTTAACTGCATATTAAAAATATTCGCGCTGCATGTTTCCAAGTAATTTTAATTTCGTGACATTAAGTTAATGAGTTGACTTATAGTTCATCTCTCTTCTCAATGAGGATCAACTCCTAAAGATAAAATTTGCTCTCCTAGACGCGAATTCTAAAGTTTAAGAGTATACCTAATTTAAAAGCGCCTTTTTGTGCAAGGAAGGCTGTAAAAGTTAAAACGTTTGGGACGCCTTAAATTATTATCGCATTAAAAATGCAACGGATTTGTTTCACTATGCAGTAATTTGTCCAGGCGGTTAAGATGGAATGACAAACAGTGTAAGTCTGCACTACTCGTTCCGACCTATCTTTAGATTTTTTTACGGGCAACACCTTAAACCGAGCCGGTAAAAAGACGGTAAAACAGTTTGTCGAACAGCAAACCTCCTATTATGTGCAATCTGCATGTAGATAGGACCGTCATTTCTTTGAGGATTTCGATGAAGGCTACCAAAAGGCGCTAAACTTTAAAAAAAAATAAGCAATTGATACAGCCATTTTCACAACAATAAGTAACTATCAGAATTAATTAGTTTTCTCACATAGATACAGAAATTCGGACCGCTTAGGAATAAATCTGCATGTTAGATAAAGCTTTGCTTTCAGAGTCTTTATCCTGCCCACTGGCCCGATAAAGGTTTTTCCCGGTCTGATATGTTTATCAGCCCGTCGTTAACGCCAACGACGTCGCGTGAGATACTTCGACGTTAAAATGGTGATTGCAATGTGGCAGAACAGAAAACCTTTCAGAGCTTCTATCTCTCTTATTACCCATCGTAGACATAATGATCGAAATGAACACGTGCTGGGTGTCAAAATAAATATGAAATTGCTGAATGTTTAGCTCACCTGAGCCTTTAGGCTCATAGGTGAGCTTTTAGTATAGCCAGGCATCCGTTCTATTCTCTTCAATTGTCGATTATCCGTCAGGTTGCACTACAGTAAAAAATGCTCATTATGCAAGCCCCGCCTCTTTGGGGGAGAGCTTTCAGGAGTATCATGAATATTTGCCGGCCCCTGATTGGTTTTATTATGAAAGTTGAATATTTTTCTGAATGTTATGCTTATTTATTATTATAAAAATGGAGCTTATTTACAAAGCTGTTTTGCTACATTTTTGTTGGGGTTGAAAAATACACAGGGGGTGCCAGTGAAAGTTTCGAGATTTATTCACTGCGAACTACACCCTGTCAGCACTAAAAATAGAATGTCAAAAATATGCCGCACAACCCCCAACTTTTTTAACTATTACTGGTAGGTAAAGGTGTTGTCTATTCAATTCCATGCCTCAATTTGGAAAGTTTATACCAGGAGAAAATTGGCAGTGCATTGACTTTGACCCATTTTGCACTGTGAGCCATGAGATTTTTTTAGTGTAGTGCAACCGTCATCAACATTTTCAAACATCTTCTTCTCTGAAACCACTGGTCCGATTGAAGCCATATTTCATATGGAGCCTACCTAGGTCTAGGGAACAAAAGCTTGTTCCGGATATTTGGGTGACATGACCAAGATGGCCGCCACGCCCATATATGGTAAAACCCCTTCAAAAATCTTCTTCTCCAGAACCAAAAGGCCTATGACCTTTAAACTTGGTATGTAGCATCGGCCATGCGGGCCCATCATAATTAGCTCACCTGAGCCGAAGGCTCACAGGTGAGCTTATAGTTTAGGCAGGCATTCATCGTCCGTCGTCCGTCGTACGTCGTCCGTCGTCCGTTCGTCCGTCTGTCAACATTTTTAAACGACATCTCCTCTGAAAATACATGGCCCATTGTAACCAAATTTCATATATGGCATCTATAGGCAGGGGAAACCAAGAATACTGTTTATTTTTCCAAATCGCTTCAGAACTTTGGTTGCTATGGCAACTTAAATTTTCCATTGACTTGTATGGGAAAAAATTGAAAATTTGCATTTATTGCTATGTCGGTGCAGATATTTTGACAAAACTTTTACAGAAATGTTTCTTGAGTAGCCCTCTATCAACCATATGAAATTTATGTAAATAGCACAATTTGGCTGGTTGCCATGGCAACCGAATGATTAAAAATAGAAAAATGTTCAAAAATCATCTCCTCAGAAACTATGCAACCAATAAAACCCAAACTTCAAAGAAAGGATCTTAGTACTAGCTTCTAATAAAGAACTGTTTTTCTTGGCAATTGCTCTAGCAGTTTGGTTGCTATGGGAACTTAAAGTTGCCTTTTACTTATAATGGCAAAATGGAAATTTGCATTTATTGCTATGTCGGTGCAGATATTCTGACAAAACTTTCATTGAAATGTGCCTTGAGTAGTCCTCAACCAGTCTTATTAAATTTATACAAGTTGCAGAATTTGGCTGGTTGCCATGGCAACCGAAAAATTGAAAAAATATTTAAAAATCATCTCCTCAAAAACTATTCCACCGATACAGCTCAAACTTTACAGGGATCTTAGTACTAGCCTCTATAAATATACTGTTTCTCATGGCAGTTGGTCCAGTAGTTTTTTTAGCTGTGGGAACTTTAAGTTGTCATTGACTTATAATAGGAAAGTTGAAAATTTTCATTTATAGCTATATCGCTGCAGATATTTGGACAAAACTTGACAGAATTGTTCCTGGAGTAGTTTTCTAGCAACCGCATGAAATTCATGCAATGGCACAATTTGGCTGGTTGCCATGGTAACCAAATGGTTAAAAACAGAAAACATACCAAAAATCATCTACTCATGTAGAAACTAATCTGCAGATAAAGCTGAAACTTTACTGAAAGGATCTTAGTAATAGCCTCTATTGAATTACTATTTTTTATTATTGTTGCCCATGTGGTTTGTTGCGATGGCAACTTAAAGTTTCCATGGACTTATAATGGGAAAAATGTAAATTAGCATTTATCTCTGTGTTACAGTAGATATTTTGACAAAATTTTACAGAAATGTTCTCAAGACTTCAAAATTCTGTCATATTGTACAATTCGCCTTAGAGTTACTTACCCTTGAGTGTTTAGGATGAATAGACTCAGGTGAGCTACAGGACCAATGGTCCTCTGGTTTAAATTCTGTGGTCGTAACGTTATCCATATGATCTTTTTTTGAAGTTAAATATTTGCAATAAAACTAATTTCAGTTGTTTTTATTTTATGTTGATTTATATATTTATTTGCTTTTTCAGAAAGGTTGAATCAAACTTGTGGAAAAAAATTGAACCAACGCCTGTCAAGGGGTACCTTTGTCCATCTGCCTCCATCTATCTATCCATCATGCCTAAAATGTTTGTATAAACAGTCCTTCCGCATGAAAACAATCTGAAACTTTGCTAAGATATTACAGAAATACTGAAGATTTTCACAGCCTTTTAAAAAAAAAACAAAAAAAAAACTGTTAACCCTTAATGCGCCAAAAAGTAGACAAGAAAATTTACGTCTGCAGACTTTCAAAAAAATGTTTCGTCCAAGCGATATCATATTGAGAATTCGATGACTAGAGGGCAAACTGTGTAGATTCAGATGAGGTGGCTCATTATGAGCCACCTCATGTGGATCTACACGGTTTGCAAATTTAACTATTTTAATTTTTGGCGCTTTAAGGGTTAACAGCTATGTTCAATACAAACAACAGATTCAAAGCTTGGATAGATAATGATTATTTCAGATTTTGCTTAAACCTTTCTGAAAAAGCCCCCCCCCCCAAAAAAAAAAAATAAAAAAAAGAAAAGAAAAAAAAATAATAATAAACAGACAACAAAACAATGTGATTTATTGCTTTAAAAACTATTTGATCATTTAAGGAGGTCACATGTGGATAATTTAATAAAGGTTTAAATTAAATTTCTTGTGTGGTAGTTATATAAATGGTAAATAATGCAGTGGGTGGTGTGTGTTCATTTCGTTTAACCTTTTATTCCAAAATTTTCAACAGTTTATCATGATGATTTTTGATCATGCATGATAAGTCTCACTGAGAGTGCTAACATCTCACTTAATTTTGCTTTTCTGCCCTGGTTGTTCGAAATTAAGGACATTGTTAGTTAAATAGATGTTACATTAATAAACATAATATATGCAAAAACATGGCATTTGTTTTTTCTTTTGCTAAAAAATTTGAGGAGCTTTTGCAAAAGCTTTTCACAATTTTTCAGCAAAAAATATTACAGCAATTGATTTTGTGTGCAGTGTAAGACTTAACCAATCATTGACTAATGACTTCGTTCAACTAGCGATGCTTTGAACAACAGGACTCTGACTGCTAATTCCTTTACGATTTTCAAATCTCTGTATTTTAGCTCACCTGAGCCGAAGGCTCACAGGTGAGCTTATAGTTTAGGCAGGCATTCATCGTCCGTCGTCCGTTCGTCCGACCGTCAACATTTTCAAACGACATCTCCTCTGAAACTACATGGCCCATTGTAACCAAATTTCATATATGGCATCTATCGGCAGGGGAAACCAAGAATACTGTTTACTTTTCCAAATCGCTTCAGAACTTTGGTTGCTATGGCAACTTAAATTTTCCATTGACTTGTATGGGAAATATTGAAAATTTGCATTTATTGCTATGTCGGTGCAGATATTTTGACAAAACTTTTACAGAAATGTTTCTTGAGTAGTCCTCTATCAATCATATGAAATTTATGTAAATTGCACAATTTGGCTGGTTGCCATGGCAACCGAATGATTAAAAATAGAAACAATATTAAAAAATCATCTCCTCAGAAACTATGCAACCAGTAAAGCCAAAACTTCACGGAAGGGTTTTAGTACTGGCTTCTATAAATGTACTGCTTTTCTTGGCAATTGCTTTGGCATTTTGGTTGCTATGGGAACTTAAGGTTGCCATTGACTTATAATGGCAAATTAGAAAATTTGCATTTATTGATATGTCGGTGCAGATATTTTGATAAAACTTTTTACAGAAATGTTCCTTGAGTAGTCCTCTATCAACCACATGATATTTATGTCAATTGCAGAATTTGGCTGGTTGCCATAGCAACCGAATGATTAAAAATAGAAAAAATATTAAAAAATCATCTCCTCTAAATTATGCTACCAATAAAGCCCAAACTTCACAGAAAATATGTTAGTACTGGCTTCTATAAAATAACTGTTTTTCTTGGCAATTGCTCTAGCAGTTTGGTTGCTATGGGAACTTAAAGTTGCCATTGACTTATAATGGCAAAATAGAAAATTTGCATTTATTGCTATGTCAGTGCAGATATTTTGACAAAACTTCCATTGAAATGTTCCTTGAGTAGTCCTCAAGCAGCCTTATTAAATTTATGCAAATTGCAGAATTTGGCTGGTTGCCATGGCAACGGAAAATTGAAAAACTGTCAAAAAAATCATCTCAATAACTGTGCAACCGATACAGCTCAAACTTTACAGATGGAATCTTAATACTAGCCTCTATAAAAACACTGTTTCCCAATAGTTTTGTTTCTGTTGGAACTTTAAGTTGCCATTGACTTATAATAAGAAAAGTTAAAAACTTTCATTCATAGTTATATCGCTGCAGATATTTGGACAAAACTTTTACAGAATTGTTCCTTTAGTAGTCCTCTAACACCCGCATGAAATTTATGCAAAGGCACAATTTGGCTGGTTGGCATGGTAACCAAATGGTTAAAAACAGAAAACATACTAAAAAATCATCTACTCAGAAACTAATTGGACGATAAACCTGAAACTTTACTGAAAGGATCTTAGCAATAGCCTCTATTGAATAACTATTTTGTATTATTGTTGCCCATGTGGTTTGTTGCGATGGCAACTTAAAGTTTCCATGGACTTATAATGGGAAAAATGTAAATGAGCATTTATTCCCGTGTTACAGTAGATATTTTGACAAAAGTTTTACAGAAATGTTCTCAAGAAGCAGACTTCAAAATGCTGTCATATTGTACAATTTGCCTTAGAGTTACTTACCCCTGAGTGCTGAGGATGAATGGCTTCAGGTGAGCTACAGGACCAATGGTCCTCTGGTTTGTTTCACTACAAAACGGCAACCGCTAAAGGACTGGTCGGACGGAAAACATTTCAGATGGCACAGCGATGCTGTGTGTTAGTAAGGCTTATTGTAAAATATCTCGTTTAATTAGACACTTGTCGTCAGTTGCCTGCCTTGTTTCATTATACAATAAAATATTACAATCACACGCTTGTGTCCCTGCTGTTGTCTTTGCTGGATGCCCTTTTAGGACTTGGCCTTCAGCAGTAGTAGCAAGTTTCCACAATTTCAAAAATGTTGATTTCTAGGAACTATTGCGCTACATTTTTTTCTTAACTAGAATCTATCTGATAAACACATTATAACATGGGTTTTTCGTTATCACCCGATTTATCAGCCGTCGACCAATATCGGACCTCGGGCAAGCGCTCGGTCCGATATTGGAGTCTTGGGCTGATAAAACGGATGATAACGAAAAACCTATGTAATAATCTCTATTTATCGTTAAATTTTAAGCCCCGAAATCGCTAGTCACTAAAATATGAGGCATTTAATTGATAATCAGTAAAGATAATATAATTTATCGCTAATCGTCATACTTTATCCAGACCCTATTCTTTGTCTGCATAGATTCCTCAGAGTCCATACGAAACACCAATTGGGCACATGACGTCAAACGGACGTCGTACTCAAGTCAATGCGACGTCTTAACGTCGCATGGACTTCAGTAGGGCGTCTTTACGACGTCATGTGGCTGCTGGGTTTGTGGTCTGATCAGACCGCGAGGATGCAGTGGGCATTCTAGATGCGCACCGTCGCCACATTTGGTAGACCAAAAAGTACAAAGTAAATGAAAAATGAATGTTGGTTTCTTTCTATAACACTTCTAGGTTAACTTTGTAAAATGTATGTCTGCCATAGGCTATTTCTTCTACCAGCAACTTCATGAACTCTGAGGCCATATTGTATGTCTGAGGATTTATTTATAGATAAGATAATTGTCTGAGCTTGTCGCAAGTGCTTCGGTTAGCAAATTGTCACAAAACTATATAATATGAAAAATATCTGGTCAGCATTCCAGGATTCATTAGTCCTCCAATCCTGTCCTCGTTTCAGCAAAATTGAAACCTGGTTTCCATAATAATAAATGTATAACGTTTTCTACGTTGTAAAACATCCATACATTTTACGGTAGAATACTTGTCAACCAGCTGCCAGTCCATTTTCAACTATTTTTACGGGCGTCTGCCTGTAAAACATTTTTAGAAATCTCGATATGATAGAGTTATGCTAATTGACCGCACTCGAAAATATCTTTATGGTGTTCATGGGATATATGCCCAAAACAATGCCTGTCTTATTCTATCCTGCTCTGCGTGATGATTCAACCAATGTTTATGGGCGCCCGTAAAAATAACGGGAAATGGACTGGCAGCTGGTTGCAAGGTATTCTACCGGAAAATCTATGGATCTTTTTACAGAGTGAAATAAAGCCATAGAGAATCATCCATTTATAAACCGGCATGAGTGCAAAAAGGACAAAAGTGCTGAGAAGACCAAACTGATGACAAACAGCGCAGATGGCATCCAGAGGGAGATCAAGGTAAAGGGGCAGAAGCTGGGTACTGTAAGCAGCTTCAAATACCTTGGAGCAGTTGTCTCAGATGATGGCTCAAAACAGGATGTTCTCTCAAGGATAGCACAAGCCACTTCAGCTCTTGCCAAGCTGAAACCAATTTGGAGAGATAACAACATATCTCTTGGATCAAAGGTGAGACTTATGCGCTCCCTTGTCATTTCCATATTTCTGTATGCCTGTGAATCATGGACCTTGACAGCAGAGTTAGAGAAAAGAACGCAGGCCTTTGAGATGAGATGCTACCGAAGGTTACTGAACATTTCGTACAAGGACCATATAACCAATAAGGAGGTTCACAGGAAGATCCAAGCAGCCATTGGAGAATATGATGAACTCCTGACGCTGGTCAAGAAACGGAAACTAAGGTGGTTTGGCCACGTCTCAAGGTCTTCTGGTTTAGCAAAGACAATTCTTCAGGGCACAGTGAAAGGAAAAAGAAGAAGAGGTAGACAGAAGAAGAGGTGGGAAGACAATATCAAGGAGTGGACTGGAATGGATTTTGCCAGCTCAAGTAGGGCAGCTGAAGACAGGACAAGGTGGAAAGGGATTGTTTTGAAGTCAGCTGTGGTGCCCCAACGACCTAGTAAGGTTATGGGATAGAATAGAATAGAACAGAATGACTGCAAAGCGTAGATTTTCGATAAAAAGAATATCCTGTAATGTTAAGGAATCTAGAAGAAAGAAAAGCCACTTGAATGCACTGAATCCGTTTACATCTGTTCACAACGGGCCAGGCCGTCAATGGATTTTGCCAGCTCAAGTAGGGCAGCTGAAGACAGGACAAGGTGGAAAGGGATTGTTTTGAAGTCAGCTGTGGTGCCCCAACGACCTAGTAAGGTTATGGGATAGAATAGAATAGAACAGAATGACTGCAAAGCGTAGATTTTCGATAAAAAGAATATCCTGTAATGTTAAGGAATCTAGAAGAAAGAAAAGCCACTTGAATGCACTGAATCCGTTTACATCTGTTCACAACGGGCCAGGCCGTCGCTTCAAGGAACAAGGTCTGTACTGATAAGGGTAATATAAATAGTTATACCGTGGTTTGTCTGTCTGAATGGGAGATAATTCACTCACTTAAGCTCGTGGATCATATTCTCTTACAGGCGGACAAACCATGATATAACTTTTACCTTTCTAATAAAATTCGCAATCAATACGTGGCAATTATTCTATTCTGTTATATCCCATGAACTTACAAGGTCGTTGGGGCATCACAGATGACTTTGAATTGATCCTTTTCCACCTTGTCATTTTTTCAGCTGCCCTAGTTGAACTGGCAAAGTCCATTCCTGTCCATTCTTTAATATTGTGCTGCATAAGCTACAGACAAGATTGGTATAGATAAGGACGTCAGCGACATCAGTCGTCCAAGTGACATATGTACCGTTTTTCTTCGGTTATAAGGCAGAGTTTTCCAATACAGTCCCAAAATCTATATCCGTCTTATAAGACGGATCCAGATTGTCGGGATTGTTTTGGAAGCGAAACCCCATCCTACACCAGAATTTCATAACATTGATTGAGATAGTTGGGGTCATCTACAGAGAGTAAGGCCCGTTTGATTGCCTAATAATTTCGGTACTACAGGCACTCAAAGGCAGCACCAACCCACTAGCAACCAACAGAGTCTGCAGCAGCTTCTTCACACGAACCCTTCAAGATGAAACTATTCCGATGGCTAATGCATCTACGATTGATTCGATCCATGTCGCCGTCCTAGGCCCGGCTGCGTTGAGGTGACTCTATTCAATAACGAAATCAAGAATTCTACAAACAATTTTATTGTAATAATAGGGATTCACCTAAATATGAAATGAAAATATATTGAAGTTCCCTCTGACCTTTAATTGGAAGAAGAAGAAAAAGAAGATGTATCATCGAACCAAATGTATAAACTCAACATAAATCTACATTCTCCGCAGTACATGATGAGAGATTTGTTGTTCAAAAAATACTTTGATAATGGATATGCAATGTTTTTACTCTGTGAGACGATATGCTTATCAGACAGAACTTACAGTCTGTGACCACAAGTATTTTATCAGTACCTAAAATTCCGTTGACTTACATGCATTTTTCTGTGTGCAAGAAAATTACACTGCTTTTGTTGGTCCAATTTCAAATAAAACTATATTGGTAGAAGCAAGATAAGCAAATTATTTATACTAACATTTCATGAGTGTTCTTTGCCTGACGCCGAAGTTGTACATTTTTTGTAACTCACTGGGCAAACTATTTTGAATCAACATTATTGCATAAAAAGCATTGCCGCACGCTATAAGCAGCCGTGCGTTAACAAGGAAATTCACGCACTGCTAATGCATTTGATTTGTGAACTGCTGCTAAAGGTCTTTAAACAAATCACGATAGCTGACCACGGCCGGAAACGGAGATTTTGATAGAAATACATAGTGCTTGTAGTTATATACTAAGGAATTGCGATTAGGCCGAAAAAAGTGCCTAAACATTTCCTTGTTTTTAGTTTAAACATATTTTCTTTCAACAATATCATACATATACTCAAATATAATATACATAATCATTAGGATTAGAACGAAAGCGTTTCCTAATTTTTATAGCACTGAGGTAGAATTTATGCAATAATAGCGATCAAACATTGTTTGTTACTGCACTTAGTGCATTTGCGAGGTCCCTTGGGAGCTGTTGGAAACCTCGGCATTCGGTCTCGGTTTTCAACAGCTCCCTCGGGACCTGGCAAATGTTAATGCATGAACACCCATGTTTGATTACTTTATTGGATCATTGTTGATTCAACGTAAAAGGTTGAATCAATGTTGATTCATTGTTGATTCGGCCTTCAGGCTAAAAACGTTAAATCAGCATTGATCAATCATTTGTTCAAAGTAAAACGGCGAATCAATGTTGATTTAACCTTGAGTGCCTGCTAGAAGCTCCCCGAAACACAGTGGTTTTACTTTTGGTTAAATTTTGGCGACGTCACCATTTATGTCAATACAATCTATTTCGATAAAACGGAATACTTTTAAACAACACATATTACAAAACAGTTTATCGAGTTCAAAAATAAAAGGATTGTCAATGATCAGGAATTATTGCAATCAAATCCCACATCTCGCCCTCAAAACCAAAAGGGAAAGGGGTATATATACAGATTGACAAAAAATCACCAAAGACAACCACGGTAGACCGAATGAACTGCTATTTTCCAAACAGGAGGTCATTCACCTAACCTAATTGAAAACAGCAGTATCACCTATTTTACCTATTTTATATTTTAAAGTACAAAACAAGACAGAAATCACAATGGACAACTATACAGGTGACCATTTCAATTTAATACAAGACCATAGACAAGCGAACACAAGGGCCTGTAACACTATGAAATCATAATAGAAGTACCGCTTTGAAAGGGTCAGTACTAGGAGGGGGAGGGGTGGCGGCTAAAATGTGCTCCACTAGATCCAAACTCTTGCCCTTAGCTTCTATAACGGTTAAACCCCATCAGAAACAATTACCATCTACACAACAGACCAACATAATTGATTCATTTCGCTTTATGTTCATAAAGTTTCATCACAATTATATTTCCTTATTTACAGAAAATAAGCCGAAAAGTTGGAAACACATGTAGGTCTATGGAAATTTGGATTCTTGCACACCGGATTGAAAATGACATTCTTTTCACCTGGGGTATAAAATTTTATCTTACCCAGGTGTTCTTACCTAGGACTGGAAAAAAATCACGAGCTGTCAATGAGTTTGTTGTATAGGAGCTCATGTACCAGCGTCGTCAAGTGATGTTTGCATTTTAGATGACGTCACGGAGACGGCAGAAATGTCGTCAGTTTATGCACGCCAGTCGTTGACGTAAAGAGCCGAATGACGGTCGTTGAAAGCGGCGCCTTCTTTCAAAATCAAATTGAATCCTCTCAAGCACTAGAATTACTCATTTTAAGAAGTTATGAAAGTAAAACAAAACGTGGTGTGCTAGAAAAAGTATCTATCATGGGTGGGAGGTATGGATAGAAAAATCCGTCACTCAGGATCACTGTTCGGCATCACCCGGTAAGCCTCGTGATGCCGAACAGTGACCCTCGTGACGGATTTTTCTCTCCACACCTCACACCCATGATAGATACTTATAATCTAATGATATACGTTTGACCATGACTTGTACACAAAACTATTATACGAAACAACACAGACAGTAGAATTCATAAATTGCTCTTTCATTGAGCAAGCAAAGGGCTGTTTTCTCTCGATTATTTGTCGTTTGTAAATAAGTGATAACAAATATCAGGAGTATGATAGAACCCAAACACGAATCATAAAATTCAATGAAAAACTAACATAAGATATACGTAATACCCTAAACAGGCATCATAAGGTCTAATCAAATTCTAAGATCAGTAATACTTTATATCCTAAACAGGAAACATTTCAGCCAATCAGACATACTTTATAGCCGATGCCGAAATTATTTTACGATTTTACGATTTTCATACAAAAAAGATATTTCCTATCTTATAAACAATACGTAAATAAACGAAATATATGAATAATTGAAAAAGGAAATAATAACTGTTGTCTTCTCTCAAAGAGTTGTGGAGGCCCGGTAACTCTGTACGTTAAGCACTAGACTGATGATTTAGCGGTCCAGAGTTCGATTCATGCGGGAGGCGGAAATCTTATCTATTTTCTTTTGTGGTTTAAACAACAATTACGTAAAATGTATCATATATTTTGTACGGCTTTCGATGTTTGTTGCAGTGATGTACACCTGCTCTGTTTTTGATTCGGTATATCTATTATCGAAGCTGTACTGTTCCGTGTTATCGTTAGCCTATCTCGAATTCATTCTTCTTCTTTCTGTATGTTAATTTTTGGTAAGTTGTTCTTGTAATTTTGGCCTTTCCTGGTTATCTCAAGCTTACAGATGGGTACAATTCTTACCTCCTAGGCAGTTCCTCGGCACTATGGTAGCTGGGGTAGTAAGTGACTGGTGCATTTCACGGTAGGGGTATCTGTTTCGTATCATGCGAAATCAAATTACGGCGACTGTACACTCGAGAAACGGCCTGCATGGATTTTTCTTACTGCATACCGTATAAATCCTAATAAACATCCCTGCTGTAATAAATGCCCCTGCTGTAATAAACATCCCTGCTGTAATAAACATCCCTGCTCTAATAAACACCCCTGCTCTAATAAACACCCCTGCTCTAATAATTACCCCTGCTGTAATAAATGCCCCTGCTCTAATAAACATCCCTGCTCCAATAAACATCCCTGCTCTAATAAACACCCCTGCTCTAATAAACATCCCTGCTCTCATAAACACCCCTGCTCTAATAAAGGCCCCTGCTGTAAAAAATCCCCCTGCTCTAATAAATGCCCCTGCTGTAATAAACACCCCTGCTGTAATAAATGCCCCTGCTCTAATAAAGATCCCTGCTCTAATAAACACCCCTGCTGTAATAAATGCCCCTGCTCTAATAAATGCCCCTGCTGTAATAAATGCCCCTGCTCTAATAAACATCCCTGCTGTAATAAATTTCCCTGCTCTAATAAACACCCCTGCTCTAATAAACATCCCTGCTCCAATAAATGCCCCTGCTCTAATAAACACCCCTGCTGTAATAAATGCCCCTGTCTCTTTTTCCGAAAATAATGTTATATCAACAAGCAGGACTTTTGTTTGATCCTGTGGATGAGGTAGCTCTTGAAATGGGGTCCACTCTTAAAGGAAAGAATTAGCTCCTAGAGGAGCTAATTCTTTCCCTTAAGAGTAGACCTGGCTGAGGAATGAAGAGGGAGGCAAGAAATAGTAGAGTTGTTTCATCTGTGAGTATTCCCATTCACCTTGATGATGCTTGTTAGAGGTTATTTGGCCGTGTTTGATTGACAGTGAGGTTATTTGGCAGTGGTTGATTGTCTACAATTTATGCTCTGAATACCCCCACCCCTTCCCCCTTCGTTAATGCAATGACCTTGGCGTTTAAAAGGCTTAATATGAAAAGCAATATACAGTCAGTCCTCTTTATAACGGCATTCACTACTACAGCATCATAACATCATTTTTATATGCACTGAATGGCTGTTTTGTACAAATTGTATAATATAACAGAAAATTCAGTTTAGGGTCAACTTGTACATGGGATAAAACGCCGTTGTTGAAAAAGAATTTTTGAAATGAAGAAAAAGATAGGACAAACAGAGAGAAGTGCACAGATTTTTGCGTAATAACCTCCTTTATTTTTTATATTTAATTTGGTGATTCAAAATCATGGCACAATTGTCTGCAGTGGAATAGTAAATATTGGCATTTGGCAATGGATATCTTAAATTTGATTCCTAGGAGCAAATTCTTTCCTTTATTCCGAATTGAGAAGGGAGGAAAAATGTGGCGGAGTTGCTCCTCATGAAAGTATATCCATTCACCTTACACGTTTTAAATTACAAGTTTTCAGTTTATATGAATGGCAGTACTGAAATGAGTGTGTAGGTTTATTGTATGGCCATATTTTTTACAAAGGGAAATAACTTCTGTGACTTCCTGTTTGCTTTCCTGGATAACAAAATGCTTTCAAAAGGAAAGCAAATACTTTCCTTTAAGAGTTGACAACTCTAAGAAATAGCTCTTAGGAAACTTAATATATTTTCCTTTAAGAACTGATCCCTATTGAGAAGAGGAAAAATTGAAAGTGGTAGGCTTGCTTCCCCAGAAAATTTGTCCATTCAGAGTATCACTAGTTTTCAGCTCATATAATGGTTAGCACTCAGCTGAGTGTTTCATGTTTAGTGTCTTTACAGCCAGGGCCCAGTTGTCCAAAGCATCGATAGCTTAACAAAGTCTTTAGTCAACTAAAGACTCTTAGTACAAATAAGATAAAGTGTGCTGATATTTTCTACTGAATAAGCATTTGTCATATTTGATATGGCAAAGGTAGGATGATAGTGGAAGGCTAAGTGCAGTGCAGTCCTGGTAATGGTGGGATGAACCCAAACCTGGCACCACTAGCATGTAGTAAGCCAGCACTTATCCAACTGCGCCACTTAGGTTCGTAATATGGTAGGAATTGAGAATATCAAGGTAGTTGAGGTGAATAGAAACACTTTCAACTCTTTCAGAGAAGCAATTTCTTTCTAAATAGGGATCAATTATTACAGAAATTAATTTGCACCCCACACCAAACCAATTCGCTCTAGAAGCAAACTCTTTCTTTTATAGTAGACCCTATTTTTTGAAAGGGCTTTATTGTCCGGGGAACCAAAGAAAGACCAAATGTTGTCTCCCTTTGAAAAGACGACAGAAAAGAGATGGCAGAGCAGCTGTCCACCTTAAACAGAAACTGGTACTCATAGTGTAATGGATTTAGGTATATATAAACTACTTCTACAGCCTTGCTGTACAAGCTGGCTTTTATGGCGACGCAGGTAGAGGGTAGAGTGGGCGATTCTTTCAGGGTTGAGCAATGGAAATCGGGATTAGTGCCTGGATGGATGACCGGTTGCTTGACTCGGCAGATGCTAAAATAGAGTATTTAGTATGTACTTCTACTGATACTATATCATTTTGTTTTTATGATCTTATTACCTATATTACATTATGAATTAAACTTATAAAAACAAAACAAGACAATAATAAATACGATTCATATGATATTCAATAATTGCAGTATGGTACACCTTTGTAGCATGCCTGTTGAACACAGTCATACTGTTTTGTAAGATATTTCCTGACGCATGAGTCTACGACATTTGCTCCCAAATCTTGCGTTAATTGCAGTGACCCTGTTAAAAACAACGAGGAACTTGTATTGCTGATGTGCCCTTAGAAGTAACATACATTTCCTTCATAAGACCTATTTTAGAATATGGCGACACATTCTGGGATAACTGCACTCAGTCTGAGAAACGGGAGCTAGACAGGCTACAAATGAAGCAGTTCGGATCGTGACAGGCACGACTGCATTAGTATCTTTACAACCTTTTTATGATGAAGTAGGGTGGGAGTCATTAAAGTCCAGAAGAGCCAACCATAACCTTTGTTTATTTTTTAAAATGCAGCGTGAATTAACTCGACCATATTTGACATTTCTTGTACCCCCCTCCCCCCACCCCTCTTTGTAGATCCCAACAATATTCTACGTCGTTTTTTCGTTCCGTTGTACGGGACTGGAACGATCTTCCACAACAAGCCAAACAGCTAAACTCATTACCGTCATTTAAATCGTTCCAGGCTCGTAATAAACCAAAGTTCTGAAATATTTTATACTGGTAAACGTTATTGGCAGGTTATACACACAAGATTACGGACAAATTGTAGTGCGTTAAACAGCGACCTGTACTCGAAAATATTACAGATTCTTCTTCTTGTTACTGTACTGGAGCGCTGTTGAAGAATCATATCATTTTTTTCTTCACATGCCCTTGTTACCTTGATCAGCGAACCGATATATTAAACTCGCTATCATTTTTGCCTGAAATCACCCTTAGAGTAATATCATATGGCGATAAGTCGTCTTGCCTCGAAACAAAAAAACAAATATATACCGGTATATATATATATATATAATTCTTTTGGTTGTGCAGCAAAGATTTATAGCAAAAAGTAAAAGATTTTAAGTTGTATCAATTTAAGAAACAGCAAATAAAAACTAAAGCAGCATTATCATTTTTATTGAGATAGATGTTGTAGTAGTTGTTAACTGTTTGACTTTTGGGTTTGGGAAGGTATGTCGGACAGTTCTTTTATTTTTCTCTGATTTTTTATGTCTGTTTAAGTTTCTTTTTCTTTGTTTCTTTTCTCCTGATAACGTCTTCCTATTTTACATTGTATAAGTCTGTTAGTTATATACTCACCTCAAAAGTATATTGTGCATGTACAGTGGGCTCTCTTTATACGGTTTGTCAAATAAGATTTGGATGTTAAACTGAATTTGCTGCCATATGGACTCTGATCTGGGAGCAAGGGTATACGCTGGTGTCAGACGATCTGGTATTTTGAGAATGATTCTTCTCCTTTATTTACTCTTTTGGTGACCAGTATAAAGATGATCGACTGTAAAACGTGCCAGATTTTGCAATCATCAGGAGATATGTGTACTCGTATGTGTATTTTGATTGTTTGTCACTTATCTATTTGTTATTTTTCATTCTCTTTTTCATGTTTGAGGAAATACTGTAAATACTATATTGTCGTTTGTATTTCATGTATATATTTAAACTGGCAGCGGACTTATAAGATACAGCGCTGAAGGAGATGAAATGTATAAGCTTCAATAGCTTTCGTTCAAATCCTTTAACTTATTTGTAACTTTTACTCATATATTTATTTGACTAAATAAAATGTTTAATGAAAGTGCCTTTATATAATGACCACAGGGAAGCTATGTTCAATACCTTATCAGACGAGTTCCCCGAATTATGGAATTAAAAGTGACTTTGAAAAATTGTCCGCCATACTAAGCTGTAAGGAAAATAAAAGTATACGTATTTGTACACGAACCTGCTATAAAATATCAAGAACTGGACGAAAGGCTTTATATAAATGATGCAAATAAGCCTGTAGTCTCGGTATCTGTTAATCTGAATTTTCGCCGATTTTCAATGTAATTATGTCTGTTTAAATGACCCCTCTCAGGTTAGATTCGTCTGTCATCTGGGAAAGGCACAGGAGCTGGTCTCAGAAGGCATGCTGTCTGGACATCTGTTCCACCATGTGGCCTCTAAGTATTTAGTCTGTGCCCATTTGATGATGCGAGTTCATTTTATCTTATAAGTAGAAAAACGAAGAGGCAACAGGCTTTTGAAAACATGACAACTTTCAAAAGTAGTGAATCATTTTGAAAATGCACGAAAGAGTGTGCTGTTTGTAAAATACAGATATATATATAGGTTTCGTTCTTTCTAATTTGGAGCCACACTTACCTAAATTTGCATAAGGCTTAATTCGATGGAAAAAGGTGACACATTAGTAATTTTGGTCAGTGTATATGTTGTTTGGTTGCGCCATGTAACTACAAACAAAGTACAGGAACTATACTTTTGAGTATTGAGAAATCACTCGACAAAATGGCGATTGTTCTTCTGGCTGCCCGTTGAGGCATGCAATATCATACATATTCCAATATAGTCAAAAGTATTACCCCAAGATGCGGTGGTAGACCTGATGCACTATTGCAGCTTCAAGTGTTATTTACCCAATCCATCCGACATAACAGGTTTAGTTTTGGCAGGTAAATTTATTTTCCTACCAACAATAACAAAAAAGAGAATATCGCAGCACAAAAAAGGGAAAAAACATCATTACCGTAAAACTTCTAAGTGCTGTGACAGATAGGTTTGGCAAACAGTGCACATACACTCAGACCAATCTGAAGGAGCAGTCTGAGCAGGTCTACACTGTCTTTCAGTTTGCATGTATTACAGTACATGCTTAATAAATCAAACGGTTCATGTTTTAGGACATTTACATGACCGAAATAACTTGAAAAGTAAAGGTTGTTTTATTGTTTGAAAAAAAGCTCACAAATAATGGTTGTAAATCAACAGGACGGAAAACCAGTGAATAATTTTTTATCATTTCAGAGAAAAATGACATTCAAGTACATCCTTATCGTACCTGACTTTGTAATGATTTGCTATATGGGGAAACATTCTTATATGGCTTGACTTGTTAGAACAGATAACTCCTTAAAGATATCGGCAGTGTTTCTTTTTCATTCGGGCAATTTTGCTTACTAATAGTTTCATATACATGCTGCATTTGATGTATATATAATACATTATTTAACGTAGAGAGACTACCGACGGCATATTATCTTTTAGAGGTAAGACTTCTAATTTCAGCGGTGAAGCAATAAACTTACGCCTTTCGGTACTCCGGGGGCCAGTTTCATGAACATATCTTAGATTTGTGCTTCAGTTACAACTTAAGTTATAGCTTAAGTAAAAAAGTAAGAATGACTTAAGTGCGTACTTATGCCGTTTCACAAATTCATCTAAGCAAAAACTTAATCTGTTTTGACTTAAGTCTTGTCTATTTTTAGGAGTCTATTTTTAGCTGTGTTAAAGTCTGCAATATACTTTTATGTACCAAACAACGTGCTGACGTATCTGAGGCGGTGGTGTGGTGGATAGCGTTTTGCGCTCTAGCACAGACAGTTACGGGTTCGAATCTCCGCATTTCGTTTCATTTTTTGACAGTTTGTTTTATTTATTTTTTTTTTTAAATTTGTTTTCGGTACTTTAGTTTAATATGGTACTGCTTCGAATGTGCTCCCTAATTTTTATGCATTCTAAAGTTAAAGGGAGTATAAAAGTTTCCTGACACGCATGTCGTTATGTTTTAAGCTTCTCCATCCTTTTGGGGATGGTCGTGGTCGGAAGATGATGCTGGGTAACTTTCAGTGCTGGGGCGTCTTACTGATATGGATAATAGTGGGGCAAGGGCCTACTGTGCTTGCAGTAGGTGCGGGCGGGCATTGTTTGGACATTTTTCTCCATCCTATCTCTTTTCCTACTCCCTCTCTCTGAGAGACGGTTCGATATAGACTTAAATACTGTCTCTAAGAGCCGTTAAACCTAAAACGACTAACCAACTAGATCTCCAATCGTTTATGCCTCGTTCAGTTGCGGCAGACACAGTAAGTGCGGAAGTGATAGAGTTGTCTGGTCGAAAACTTGATCAGTGGAAAAGATTTGTTTAGCTTTAGCCGTTATTAGCAGTGTGTACAATGGTCAGTGCCAAAAAGGAGGGTCCCTCTTTCAGTTCATCAGATAAGAGGGGGAAGCACGGATGATTTAGGGATAATTTTTAATATTTATCCATAAAAAACATACGTTTTGACCCCTCATTAGAACCGTGTTACCGAGACGGTTCTAATAAGGGTCACAGCATATGTTTTCCTTCATAAATGATGAAAATTATCTCAGAATCATCCCTGTTACCCCTTCACTAAACATGCACATACACGCAAATGCATGCTTGTCGGAATACAAAGTTACACACGCGCACACACACAAGAGCGCATGCGCACACCGACACATACACACATTGCATGACTGACAGGCGCAGAAAGACGGAGATAATATTTCGATAGCTGTTTTCCCATGAGCAAAAATAAAACATACGGACACACACTTTCTTTCAGCTCTCCATTTTTTCTCTCTAATGTTTGATTCTGCTTTTGTAACTTGAGAGTAAAATGTTTCCCGATTGTCAACAGGTGTAATGAATATAGAAAAGGGGACTATATGATGGAGTACGATCACATGATAAAGTCATTTCCATTCGCTGACGCTTTTACGCTACCAATATCCCAAAACCACACCCCTTCCAGAGAGAGAGAGAGAGAGAGAGAGAGAGAGAGAGAGGGGGGATGATGATATATTTTAATTGATTATTTAATAATAAAAAAAGAAGAGACACACATCAGTGTGTACGTATAAGGCTTTCATAAACTTATCGGCCGTGCCGTGAGAAAATGTCCTGAACGTACAGGCCTGGGCTGCCATGTACATACCGTTTTACCTGGTAAGCACTCAGTGCCGCAGGGAGCGGGTCCTGTCCGAGCCCTGTCTTTACCACCTTAAAAAGTACTCGTCTAGATGAATCATGTAAACAGTTTAAGTAGCTTTGGTCAGCTGTGGCAGAGCTGTGAATTTACCCAGAAATGGCCACAATCACAGAACAGAAGGTTTTCGGAGCACGAACAGTAGAAGACTGAAGGAGGACGAAATCAAACCCTATCATGTACAGTGTCTACTAAATGAACAAAGAGAAATCGGAACAGAAACCACATATTTGGCGTGCAGTAGCAAAACTGCTTATGTTCCGAACCGCTTATAGGTTACAATACAACATATAATACAAGTTAGAATTCGAGGCGCATAATGAATGAACAAAACAGTCTTCATTTATAAACGCATTTTGTGGCATATCCTGAATTATGACAGCCTATCATCAGCATATCTACCTTACACATTTTAACTTAGAACTTAAGTCACCTCGCTGGTTGACTTAAGTTTATAGCAAAATCTAAGCAAAGAGTTTCAACTAAGATTTTTTGTGAAACCACATAAGTACACACTTTTGACTAAAAGTTGTAACTTAAGTCAAAAGTTCTTGCTTAGATCGTTTGTGAAACTGGCCCCGGGTCTGTATTACACAGCAAGCTCGATTTGTGTAAAATGGGTATTATACACATAAATTCCTATTAGTATGTGCAATCAGTAAACTCTTTCAAAAGCGAGGCGTTGATTTGAAAATGCGCTGATACATGTAAAAATTAATGCGCATCTATATTTTGGAGCATAATAATCAATAATGTAAAATAATGTCATTGGATACTACTTTATGTTTTTTCCGCCATTTACAAATTTTGTGACTTCCTGGATGCTTCGAAATGTATCCAAAATAGGGTCTACTCTTAAAGAAAAGAATTTGCTCTTAAGGGAGCAAATTCTAATTTGCTCTTAAGGTGGCAAATTCTTTTCTTTAAGTGTTGAGCCCCTTTGGAATGGAGGCAAAATGAAAATGGCAGAGTTGCTTCCCCTAAAAACGTTTCCATTCACCTTCAACAAGAAATCAATATAACAATGTGAAATATCTTAATTAGGGGGTTTACCCTTGATTTCCTGTTCAAGGTTATCAAACATGATGGTGCATGTCATATTGAAACTGTCCCAATTAGATATGCCTGGCTCATGTCAGCCTGCGCATCCGCATAGTCTGATTAAAGTTTCCCTGTTCGCATCAACTGATTATGGATCCTAAAAATTCTACGTAAGGACATTCGAAGACAATGATCAACCTGTTTGGATGCCACAGATTATCTGGTCTGGGCTGTTCGCACATTTTTCCTTTGACACGCTATGTACAAGTATAGTATGCCTTATAATCGTTTTGCAGTGTCAAATTTCTCCTCTCTTCAACCTATACAATGCGATGTGCACGTGACATGAAAAATGATAATAATTGAGCCTCAGCATAGTTCTTTGTAGACTAGTGTATGGAGTATTTATCTATTTTCTCTTAACTTTACAGGGGCGTAAATAAAAGAAGGCCTGGAGGCACAGGCCTCAACATATTCCATCTGCACTTAAGTTGAATTGCCACACTTCAAAGAGAAGCAACTCTTGCCTCCCTTCTCAATAAGGGTCAACTCTTAAAGGAAAAAAATGTCCATTTAGGAGCAAATTCTTTCATTGAAGAGTGTCGTCTTTTTAAGAAAAGGTTATCTATCCAGGGAAGCAAAAATTAAATCACATATGTTGTTCCCCTTCGTTAAAGTGGTGTGATAAATGGGCTGCGTAGTGCTTCTTTGAGATGTAAGCATTCAGCTATATAGGCGCTGTAGTCGAGCGGTTAGGGTGATTTGGTTACGGTGCAGAAAGTCGCCGGAGAGCGCGTCCAGGTTTCGCCGTCCGACGACTGAAAAACTCTGTCGACCCAGCAGTAAACGGATACCTTTTTCGAATCAGGGAAGGATAAGGCAGCGAAAGGAGTGAGATGGGGTCCGCCTTTCATCAGCTGTGCCCAAAATACAGTGGGCCTCTTAACCCAATGCCCCTACGGCTATTAGGCTATGGGAAGCCTTTACCTTTATATATCTCAAAAATGTTTGCTTCAACAAAGTATCCTGCTCCTGCTTAAACAACGATCACTAAAACGACATTTGTGCTCGAAGTTCCAAGTACTGAGTTAAAGGTGCAGTTGCTGTGTCAGCATGAAATATTCTAACGTGAATTATCGCTGTCAGTTTAGTCATTAAAAATGATCGTGATTAGCCAATTTCAAACAAACATTGAGTTTCACATAACAATGTTTGAGAAACGGTTTGGGTCAATTTAGTTGGCAAATTAAATGACCTACTTTCTATTAAGCTGAAATAAAATGGCTATTTTATTGATATTTGCTAAAAGACCCTGGACTCATGGGGTAAATCCTTCACCCCCTGTGGGATTTTTGCAGACTAAGATTTTCTTAATTAGGTTTAGTTTACATTATAAAATCCACTTGTTTGCCAAATTTTAACTTGATCTTTAAGAAGTAATGACTGATTTTCTAAACACACCCTCATATATTTTGGGCTGTTAGAGAAAATGGGGGTACCCTAAATATTTTATTTATATTGTCGATTCTGTTTTAAATACATCAGCTTAAAGGTGACAGTAGTTACATATATTCATCTGGATATCAAATGGACATGAGATTGTTTCCTTAAAGATTAATTAGTGACGCCGAAGCACGTCACTGTGACGTCATCTTCTCTGTTGCTCATAAAACTGATGGTACAATTTCTTCTGAAGAAGGCTCACAATCTTTCTGATGATTTTCAATTTCTAAAGACACACGTAGCTCTTGCGCGCCGCTACATTAAGTGCACACAGCAGCTTTGGTCCATAGCCTTTTGCTGTGTCTTACCTTAGTTGTGCGATAGGCGTAATGTTGTAACAGGAAGTCAAAGCATTCTTCCAGCTACCATCAATATTGATACCAATGTTGTAACTCATTTTTGTCGGGACAATTTTGAGTTGAACCAAGAAATACATAAGGGTCCAAGTACTAACCATTCAACATACGGAATATGCCATTCAAGAAGTTTTAGAAACTCTTAATGGTGATAGGAGTCAACTAAGCAATACAACAAGAACAGAAATAAGATCGGTTGAATACTAGTATGTTTCAGAGCAGTTAGACCCTTGTTTCTTGAATCCAAAAGTGGAACCAGTTTTAGTTGTGAACGACACAGTCGTAACCAGGGCAGATTATTTTAAATCTTTTCAGGAATGTAATGGACGTTTTGTGGCCGGGCCACGTAGCGCAGTCGGTAGCGCGTCTGACTCATGAGCCAAAGGTCCCGGGCTCAATACCCGGTCCGGCCACGTACTTTAGTTTCTCCTTCCGCTGATTCAAGAAGGGCATTTGTCAGTTACTGGCGAAAGTACGTGCACTTAGTACTGGTTAACCGCTTAGGAGGTCTAAGTCTGTCCAGGAATAGTGTGGTTAGGTTAACTGACCTTCCCGACATGACCATAGCTGTTTACCGTGGACGTAAAGCAATAAAACAACCACATGTGATCAATTTGACGTTTGGGGAATTACTGACGAAGGTCAAAATGTAGGCCTGTCTTGTTTGAATGGTTGGATTTCTGCTACAAGTGTACAGAAACGCACCGTTCAAACTACTGTTTTATATGGTGCCGATCAATGCACCAGTCACAGAAAGCTCAGCAGTGCAACAGATAATGAGGTTATCAAAACAGGAACTAATGAAGTCGGGCAAAACTTTATAGTTGGGACATTTGATCTGATGTTGCTGATTAGTATGACAATAATTTGGAGAACAACATCAAAATGTAATACTTAGGATGGGAGTATTTCATAGCATCTGTTCATTCTTTGGTGCGCCGATGCTCGTGTTTTGAGAACATTGTAATTGGTATTTGTGCTAGTTGGTTTACTGAGAAAGTTATGTCTAGAAACAACAGAAAATGCATGTACACAAAGTTTTTCTGGAGGCCTTAGAAAGACAGCTACATACAGGCTTCTGTGCAGAAATAATGAAAATCTGTCTACTGTTACATTAACTAGAACTGTCATAAAAACTCTCTCTGAGTCTTCTTCAACTGCTGAACTATAATAAGCAATGGAAAATAAACTGTTCACAAAGTGTTCCAGAAGTATCATGAGTTCAAGGACGATGTCAGAAAAGGAAATCTGAGAAAAACAGCATACCTCTGGTTAGAGTATACGGGCAGGGTGCGGTTGCTGGTCTGATTTCTAACGGCTACAAATTTAATGACTATGGTCTCCGTCTTGTATGTCTACAAAATTATGCCCATTGCTATTCAGTATGAACCATCAAAATTATGAAAGATACATGTCTCTATACTATATAATCCTCTGAATCTAGAAAGCAGAGGAGTTGCTAAGAAATAAGGGTGTTTCCGTATGTAGATCGTCTGTGCCTGCTTCAAGAATCCCTGTAGACCTTACGATAGAACAAACAATTGACAATCATGCAAAATCTAGTGGGGGCATCATAAGATTCAGCTGAAATTATCTACCTTATATCAGGGGGTGTGCTACCCGTCATATCAGTAATTATGTTACATGTACATCAGGTTAAAGGTTGGTTCCTGGAGTATGGAATGCATCATCATTTTCATGATTGTTTTTCTAAATTATCGGATAGCACTTATAACAAGGAAATAAATAAGTTTCACTGAAAAGTGTAAAACCATAAGTATTAGTAAGTCGTTTCGCGAGAGGTTCCCTAACTCTGCTTCGCACACCAGTTAGCGCTATTTTTACTTCATGCCAAAAATAGATATCGCAGCTTCCACAATGCTGCACTGCAGTTTGGACTAGTATTAAACCATTCGTCATGCCGGGACCTCTAGGAGAACTCACATCAAGAGAGAAAATGACCTTTAGGAGAATAACACTAGAAATTAGGCACTTATAGGCATAAGACAAAATTATTTTTAGTACTGGAATTCCAAGGCATTGCTTAAACTAAAAAAGTAAACCAGAGAAAAACGACAATTTTCAACAAAATCCAACAGTTTTCTCACTAGCAACAATTTTAGAAAAATAAGAGTATTCAATATCACACAGAAAAAGACTAAATTATTTTGTGAACAGATTTGGTCTCTTTAGTTCAGGAACCTACCTTTAAATTTTGCAGGAATGGAAGCGTCAGATGCAAACTCCAACAACAATGTGAGAACAGCAAAAATAAAGCAAAGTGAAAGGGGGTTCAGGGCCTCTGACATAGCTTTAAAGATTCTCTGAATCCATTTGCTGCAGATCAGCCGGAGTTATTAGTTTGTTTGTCGTCCGGAGCCGTTATCCCTGATGCAGTCGCAAGTGACCACTGAATGTGGATGAAATAAGCAGAACTGATTTCATTAAATTATTGACACTCGACTTGTGAAAAAAAGAATCTCATGTTTCCTGCTCCCGTAAAGAGGCAGTCTCTAAAATCATTTTCTGATCTAAAATCCACAAAAAAAGCTGAAGGACACAAATAAGAAATGGGTGGAAATAACTGCACAACTGAACCTCTTTTTGCAGCTGCTTATGCTAGCGGAAGAGCAGAGTTTGAATATGAAGAAGGTACTGGCATATTCACACCATGGTCTTCAGCTACAGCTGATAGACTGCCAGTGAAAACAGATTAATCTGCTCTCCTTCATAAGTTGGAAGATGATAGTGCCTAGACAGGCTCAACTCCTATAATCGAAGAAAAATATATGTAGTATATGGAAATGCACTTCTTCTGGCACTTACTCGGCTTCCAGCGACTTTTAAACAAGTTGATTTTGTCATAGATTCCTATCGGAATAATTCCATTAAATCGGCATAACAGCTGACATGGGAACTGACAGAACCATACATTGTCAGTGGGCCCTCAACCAAAATTCCAAGAGACTGAAAATCCTTTCCTAGCAATAATGCTAACAAAGCAACTTTTATAACCCTTATCTTAATACAATGGATAGGTAATGAATAATGTATGCATGTATATGCTGAAATTTTGCTGAACAAATACACAATGTATCTATTTTGTGAACAATGAATATATGCTGAAAATTTGCTTAGCAGTTGTGCCTTGTATTTAAAGAACATGTTAAAGGACCAGCAATGATGTACATCTTACGATATGTATCAGTGTCAAACCTTTTGTCATCACCAGAAGAAGTCGGTACTCGCATAATCTTTCATTGTCTCCATACTGCCAAGTCCGTGCCTAATCCATTGAAAGTTGCACTAATCATGCATATTTGCTTCTGTTGGCAAATAAAAAAACAGCGTAGACAAGGGGCTACATTTTTATTCAAGCGTAGGAAATAAGAGAAAAATCTTGGACAAATCTCATTCAAAAGCATTCAACCCTTTGTTCCTCGTTGCTAGGTTTCCATGCATTTACCGGATGTGATACAAGTACCTTTGTTATAAAGCTCAAAAAGTGAAAAGTTAAAGCCTTGAGTCTGCTGAAGAAGTATCCGCACTTCATATCTGTTGTCACACAGCTAAATGTCCCAGTTGACGTATGCAAAGTGTTGGAATGATTTGCCAGCTGTATGTATGGGAAACCATCTTACAAAGACATTGACAAACTGAGATATGATATGGCAAATAATAGAATTTTCAGTGGAAGTGGCATTTTGCTGTCAAATTATGACCGCATGACTGGAGCTTACTATCGCCATGCAGTTCCTGTCTCGTTTCACACATTACAAGGGGTAAATATCAGTCATGATCTGGTAAAATGCTAATGTACAGTTTCCTTAGCTACCTAAACTTGAGAAAGGTGGGTGACAGCTGTCAGGAGATGGTTTAAATTACCAGTGGTCCAATTGACCTGATAGACATTCTATCGGAAGGTGCCCAGGGTCATACCCTTGATTGTGACGTTGAGGAAGAGGTGGACGTAGTTGTTCAGAGTCTTACGGATCAAACATTTGGAAGTGATGAAAGTGATGATGATAAATATGAAGAAAATGTAAACGATAGTTAATTATACGTATTCAACAGTGTATTCTGAGATCAAGTTAGTCTCTGCATCTGATATAAGACATTTATCAGTAAGGGGCTTGCTAAATTTATTAGTCATAAGTACTTTTTATGGGAGGAAATACGATAATTTCTTAAAACACAGTAATTTTGTAAGTTTGTGCATAAACACATTCCAGGATGATATCTGTCATGTATTCAACATTATATCTGTCATAATCAGAGTTCAAGGTGTTGGGACTGTGCATTTAGCATAAGATAATTACCAGCACAGAACTTGCTTGTTTATTAGAGTCAGAAGCAGTTTTTTATGGGAGGAAATACGGTAATTTCTGAAAACACAGTAATTTTGTATAACTAATTTGCACATTAAAACATTCTAGAATAATTACTGTCATGTATTCAACACTATATCTGTCAAAATATCAAATATCTTTAAATGTAATGTGGAATAAAGCAGCCATATGTATGTCCTATGTTATGAAATAGGGTACATATGTTGAAGGGCCGTAAAATTCCAATTGCTCAACTTTAAATATGGCAAACAAGTAAAATATTGTTGGGTACTTAACAAAGTTTCAAAAAATCAGACTGGACAAAAATCCCACAGTGGGTGAACGGGGGGGGGGTATAGGGTGGCCCAAGGTCTATAACTACGCAAGCTGGAGTTTTTAATTTCCATGTGGGAACGAAACTGCGCGTTCATCAGGCGTGTGGTAGATATAAAATGAGCCGGGACACGTCAAAAGCAACAATGTGGTTGTGCGCACAGCGCAGAAATAGACCAGCCTGGGTATCCTTCCAGTTTGATCAGACTCTCCACTAATTGCCACTAAGGTCTTAGCTACGTCAGTGCGGACAGCGAAGACTCTGATCAGACTGGGCGGATGCCCAGGCTGATCTGAGTCTGCGCGTGGCGCACAGCCAGATTGTTGATTTTGTCGTGTCGCGGCTCAAATAAATTTTATCTGCAAACATTCACTGGAAGTAAAACTATAATTGATACTGTGTTTAGTTTAGCATCAATAGGGAAGTAAGTTTCTGAAGTTGATCTGATACTTACTTGTTCCCACATTTCTTCTCGTAGCCAATTATTTATACTTTTGCTAATAAGAACAAACTCAATACAACCGAATCTGTTATTTTCGTTTCTTTGTTCTTGGTGAATTTTATTGTTAATTTACTGTTACAGTATGGCTGACAGTCTCGATGCCCGACACGGTACTAGCGATGAATACTATGATATTTGTAACAGGTAAGAGTCTACTCATTTCAACAATAGTAAAATAAACTTCCGCCATTCTTTAGTACACATCAGCAATTTGTATTATTTCTGTATGAAGTGGATCACGAAAGTTGCTATAATTTTCTGAAACTACATTATATAAGAAACAAAATGACACACGTTAGCCGTCTGTACGTTGGGGCGTTAACGTAAAACATCAACGTCAACTACACTACCCAAATTTACATATTCACGTTATAATAGAAAATACGTATTGTTATACGCATGTAAGTATTCGCCCTAAATAATGTAGGGTTTGTCTGCTAGTACATAAATCGCTGTTTCAAGGTAATTGACATTGTCAAGGATAAGTTGGCAAACCTGAATAACGTAGTTTACGTTGTATTTGACGTTTTTCCCATTCAGTGTCTGAATACATGCAATACAAGGTACATATTGTAAGAATTGAAGTGTAGATAAAAGTTAATGTCATATATTTGACTGTTTCAATAGTCTAGTATAAAAAACAAACAAACTTAAGTCTTACAAAACTTGTTAGTAGTCATGATAAATATGTAACGTATATAACCACAACAAAATACGGAAAAAACAACCAGAATCAGACTAAATCGCTGCATTGGCGGACTGAAGTTTATATGTGCTCCTTTTTATCTTCTTTGATTCATACCCAGCTCAGACAAATTATGCAGCAGTTTACAGTGGATATATTAATGGGGACAAAAATCTTGTTTTGAAGAATTTAATCTATGAAATGACGAGAAAATCTAAGAAAACCAACATCAGCTGCATTCTATTTTTCACACTTTATTTTTGTTATCTGAATTATGTTTTAGGTAGACACTGTTGAATGTGTAAATATGAAGAAACGCCAATGTTATATGTCCTTAAACTATAAGAAAAACATCGTATATAGACAAGGGCGTAGCTGCCTTTACGCAAACACGCAGGTGCGTATTGAAATTTTGTCAACTTGACAAAATTTCAACACGCACATGCGCATTTGCATGCTGAAATTTCATAAACTGGACAAGATTTCAGAACTAACTGCCAAAACGCATAACACTCTGAATTTCCTTAAGGGCTTAACATCGACATATCTTTTCAAAGAGCATGAAGTAAGATAGTGCGAATCATGAAACTGCCCCTTGCTACGCCCCTGATAGATTATATGAAAAGAAATCTAACAGAATTAAACAATAAAACACATCTCCCCGAAAATCACCAGTCGTCCTTTTTTGTTGTTGTTTAGAATATAAATGTGTAACATGCTGATTAAAATGCATTTTTATAAAAAAAATCAAAGGGTAATTTGCAGCGCGAAAATCTAACGAAATTATTGAATATGCACTTAGGTCTGAAGGTACATCAACACACTGAGAAGAACGTCCCAACAACTATTTGTTCTTATTCCTTTCTCAATTTGTAAGGTAGAAAAGATAAAAAGCCATGTTCAGCCATGTATAAGGCGCGTGAATACTGGATGCATTCATTAAACATATAGTAGGCAAGTATACCTATATCACACATAAAGTGTAACATCTACATTGCTGTGACCAAAAGAGGTGTTTATTGAAATTATTCAACTTTGAAACAGTAGACTTTTTAGTTTTTTCTTTATAACTTTGTCAAAATTTGGACACAAGCTACTTCTATGTTCCATCTGCTTAACCAGATAATTTGTGAAACAGCTGGAACATACACTTGCTAGATCGTTCTTCCGAATGTATTGAGGTATCTGCAAACCGAAACGCATTTTCAATAACATTTTATTATTATTATTTTTTTAGATTTGTGCAGCAAATTACCCTTTAATTTTTTCTTATATAGACCCTTTTTAACATCAACAAATTAGGCATTTTGGGATTCAAAATTGTGAAAAAAATAAGAGAATAAAAAAATAAATAAATAAATAAATAAAGAAGATATCTACCAAGTTTTGGAAGATACATGTATGTTGTGTTTTCGGCATTTTATTCAGATTATTGTATTCACCACCACACCTTAACTTCGTATGCTCTTTGTGTGCATATGTAACTAGATATAATAAAGCGTAAAGTGTGAATCTTTTTTTAACATTTGAAGGAAAATGAGGCATTTGAAAAACATCATTATGGTCCCCGATCTAACCGGCGGTCAGTGTATCTAAATAATAATTTTCAATAAACAGGGAACCATACTCATGTGACTTAACTTGATAGCCACTTAAAGATAACGTCAAGGCTTTTTACTTCCTGCTAACTGATAAATAACTAGATCTAGTTTTGCTACGTAAATTATCGTTTGCTGTCAAAAACTATTAAAGCGGACAGAATATTTGTTAAAGGTAAGAGTTAATATATTTCAATAATGGAATAATAAATTTCCGCCATTCCATATTACAAGGAAGAATTGTATTATTTCTGATCATGTCTATATGAGCCGCGTCACGCAAATTCTTTCCAGCATGTGCAGTTAGTAAAGACTCGTAAATTTATATCGGTCGGCCATATACAAATATACAAATACACAGACGCAGATAAAAATTGTGTCAAGTAAGGTAATGGGATACAAGCCCATATGAGCCGCGACAAGACAAAACCAACAAAGTGGCTGTGCGCCCAGCGCAGACTCACATCAGCCTGGGCATCCGCCCAGTCTAATCAGACTCTTCGCTAACGCTTAAAGGATAGCTAAGGAACTAAGCTACCTTTGTGCGGATAGCGAAGACTCTGATCAGACTGGGCGGCTGGCCAGGTTGATCTGAGTCTGCGCTGGGCGCACAACCACTTTGTTGGTTTTCTCGTGTCGCGGCTCATATTTTTCTTCGCCATTTTACAGCAGGGAACAGCTTTTTAGCCTTCTGCTTACTTCCCTGGATGTCGAAGCCCTTCTGATATGATTTCTTTTCTTTTAGGAAAGACTTAATTTGCTTTTAGAACAGTATTTTGTTTTCTTTAAGACTTGACTTCGATTTCAAATTAAATGATATGAGTAGTGTACCTATTAACGTTTAACGAGGAATTAACTGCATACAGACATGACAATGTGAAAAACACAACAACAACAAAAAAAAAGTGAAAATTCTCTTGCAGGTTTTTAAAACATGATTGATGCATATCATTAAACTGACCCAAGTATATGTTCTGACTCATACTAGCCTGCGCATCCACATCCGCGCTGTCTGATCAGAGTCTTTCCTGTCCGCATAAACAATCTTTCAATCCTGGGGAATCAAACAAGTGAAAAGTAAAGACTCTGCTCAGTTTGCACAGATACCCGGCTGATTTGAATATTTACGGTGCACACATGAAGCACATAACTTAACGTTTTAAGCACCAGTGACGAAATTAGCAGAATTTGCAAACAGCATAGATCTTGATGAGGCGGCTCATAATGAGCCGCCTCATCTAGATCTAAACTGTTTGCCCTCTAGTCTTTGAATTCTCAATATCAAATGTCTAGGACAAGGCATTTTTATTTCACGCAGACGTAAATTTTGTCGTCTGCGTTTTGGTGCTTATTACAAAAGAGTTACGTTTCTTTCACGCGACGCAAGTCATTGTGCAAGACCATTCAAGTCCTCTAGCACTAAGTTTGACAGTGTTGCATTTTCAGACTATTGCACGTCTAAGTTTTCAGACTTGTGCACGTCTAATTTTTCTGACTTGTGCACGTCCAATTTTTCAGACTTGTGCACGTCCAATTTAAATTAGACTTGTGCACGTCCAATTTTTCAGACTTGTGCACGTCTAATTTTTCAGACTTGTGCACGACTTGTGCACGCAATTCCATTCTCATCTGAAAATAAAATAGTCACGTTTCGGCAAATGACTACCAAATGTATAATGTATAACCATGCTTTTTGACTCATTTGTATGTAAAGTAATAATTAGCCAAAACATCAGCTTTGTAAAAGAACACTGTGCGAATTTACTGGTACGGGCCGGAACGGACTTAAATACCGGAACGGACCCATTTCCGGTTGCTTTTTGTAATATTTACATTAAATACCAACTTATTTTATATTTCAACGTATTCTGTATGCGCTCTTGCATAAAATAAAGTTATTCGTCAGAGTGCCCTTTGAGGATTTTGTTCTCGGTAGGCCTGGAATTGATAGATAGGCATATATATATGTTTCAGCTTAATTTCACAAAAATCTTATACTCTAACCTATTTATCCTTCTTCCAAAACTTGGAAAATATAAAAACTCAAAATTCACGATTTTTTTTTTTGTTTCATAGTATCATGACCAATATTGCTTCCATTGGGAATTGTATCAAGTCGGTAAACTGAATCAGGGTGTTTCTAGTTTGGATAATATCTATAAGTCATAGGAGCACCTGCAATTAATATCCACATGCATATTGTAGCGAAATATCTAAAAAAATCAGCTGGGAATAGGAAAATTATTGGTCCGTTCCGGTCCTTTCCGGTAATTAGGCCTGCTCTGGTAAATTAACGCACTCATAAAAGCCCAAACCAACATTTTGGTGTTGTCACTTTTGAGGTTGTCACTTATAGGAGTCTTCTTCTTCAAAGCAAATTGGTGCATCAATAGATTAGATTAAACATATTTTATTGTACCATATAGACAAAGGGATTGGACACAAGTTATACCAAAATTAGCTTGTCCTCTCCCTACAAAGATAACAATATGCTTTGCATTTACACATAATTCATAGCACTGTTATATGTTGGCCTACTATTAGCAAAAGTTGGAATTTCTAATTTATAGGTGGGATTGAATTGTGCTTTTATTGGGCTTTGAAAGAAAAATAAAATAATTCAAAAAAAAAAAAAAAAACAAGCATATTTTACATGTATCTGCAAACATTTCCTGAAAGTAGACATATATGTTCAATATATTTGAGCCGCGACACGACAAAACCAACAAAGTGGTTGTGCGGCCAGCGCAGACTCAGATCAGCCTGGGCATCCGCCCAGTCTGATCAGAGTCTTCGCTGTCCGCATTGAGGTAGCTGAGGGTCTCACCTTTAAGCTGCTCACAAAGAGCCTGATCAGACTTTGTGGATGTCCAGGTTGATCTGAGTCCGCGCTGGGCGCACAACCACATTGTTGGTTTTCTCGCGTCGCGGCTCATATATATTTTTTTTCGCTTCAAACAATGGCGCATTTGTATTGGGAACGTTATTCTTTTTTTTACAGGATGTCTGAGAGTGTCGATGATCGGCATGGTACTAGCGACGAATACTATGATCCCTACTGTGATCTCTGCTTTAAATCGAAGGGTCTAAATGTCAAAGCCTGGGGATATTGCAAGGAATGTTTCCAGTTTTTGTGCACTGATTGTAACACATTCCATGGAAATCTACAGGCAGCCAGGGGCCATACCGTACTCCGAGGAGAGGATATGCCAGAGTCTCAGGCAGCAAAGCCACCAAGGTTCGAGGATTGTGAAGCCCATCCAAAACATGTCAACGATCAGTTTTGTTTTGAGCATCAAGTATTACTTTGCTCTTTCTGCTCCTCAGCAAATCACGGGAGTTGTTCTGTCTCCAGCGTCGCTGATGCCTGCCTGACTGTCCAACCATCTGAAATAGATACTTTGTATGATAACCTTAACGATTTGCGGAAAGGTTTTCAAAAACTCAGTTCCTCCGTTGACGACAATATGAAATCACTGATACAAGAGAAAGAGAAGATGGTTAAGGAAGCGCAAACATTGTATCAGACTATTATTTCAAAAGCTGATACACTTCTTCGGGAGGTGAAACAGGAGATAGATTCAAACTACAAAAAGTACATGTCTGTCCTTAAAGCAAACCAGAAACGAATCAGTAATGCAATTTCCAGTCTTGACACGTCATTAAAGGACATCGCACAGGAGAAGGGTAAATGTATAGATATCAAAGTATTTCTCAGGGTACATGATTCCTTAAGAAATAAAGATCTGCAAAAGAACGACATAGAAGATTTGAACAGGAGAATATCTAATGTTTCGTTATCATTTGCGCCAAGCGATATTATGCAAGATTTTCTCACTTCTACGAGCACAATGGGAAGTGTATCTGCTAAAGAGTCTCCATTAAACCTATCCATATGTATCCCAGACATACGATTTCCTGCTTCTCCCCCTCTTTCCCCGTCTGTGAAACTACCACTGGCCAGTGAACAAACTGAAACATCAGGTGCAGCAAAAACAGCAGGAGGACCGCGACAAATAGCTGTGGCACAACCGCGAAAACTGGGAACATATCAGATCGATATGGAATGTCAGGGGGATGACTGTTGGATTACTGGTATAGCTGTAACAAATAATGGCAGAATACTTTTAGCAGACCGTAATCATAACAAAGTGAAGTTGTTTTCAAGAGAGATGAAGTTCCTGTTCTCTCTGTCACTGTCCAGGAGTGTTTGGGACGTGGAGATGACAGGCGATCAGAAGTCGGTTGTAAGTACTTCTGACAAAAAGTTAGTCTTCCTTCACATTTCGGACAACAAGCTAGCTATCAAACGTGAACGTCAACTTTCCTTTGCTATAGATAGTATAACACGTTACAAAGATTATTTGGTCGTTACCTGTCCTGACACTGTACCACCAGCTGTAAAATTGATAGACATGACTGGAAAAGTTATCTGGTCCCTATCCACTGGCGATACTGGGCAGCCATTGTTTAGATCACCCTTGTATGTGAGCAGCTTTGCTGATGGCAAGTCTTCTTCTGTTATTGTTACTGACAACGGTAACCACACGTTGACGTTGTTGAATGGTGACACTGGAGCGGTTATCACAATACGCCAGTTGAAGTATAAATATCCTAGAGGTGTTACCACTGACAGTGCTGGTAACGTCTATGTCTGTTACTGTAGGACAGATGAGGTAGCTGTACTGTCAAGAGACTTGTCTAAGGAGAAGATTCTATTGTCAGGTGTGGAGGGTTTGAGAAAGTTCCCACAAGCCATAGCTTTTGATGAAAAGTCTAAACAGCTTATGATATCTTACTGCTTGGAAAAATGCATTGACATTTATCAGTTTTGACAAGCAAATATTTTGCTACAGGAAATCTTATCTCACCGTGATAGTTCCGTATTTCTTCAGTTATAAGACGGAGGTGTGTCCCTTCCAAAACAAACCGAAATCTCTAGGTCCGTTTTGTTAAAAGGATCTAGACTTTCGGATTTTTTAGCCTTTCCAAAACAATCCCCAGATCCGTCTTAGAAGACGGATCTAGATTTCTGGGATTGTTTTGGAAGATACAAACCTACCTAATAGCCGAATTGCACACGACTAACTGACATATATGGGATACATTATGGAGAGAGAAAACCTTGTCTTATAGCCGAATATATACGGTAAATGCTTTTGTTCCTAATACAAACTGTAGGAAAAAGCAAAACCACCGATGATGTGGCTGAACTGTCACGTCTGCAGGATTTGAGAAGAGACTCACAAGCCATAGCTTTTAATAAAAAATCTAAACAGCTTATGATATCTTACCTCGGAGAAAACTCCGTTGACATTTATCAGTTTTGACAAGCAAACATTTGCTACAAGAAATCTTATCTCACCGTGATAGTACCGTGATTCTTCGGTTATAAGACGGGGGTTTGTCCCTTCCAAAACAATCTCAAATTCTAGATCCGTCTTATAAGACGGATCTAGACTTTTGGAATTGTTTAAGAAGAGAAAACCCTATCCAATAGCCAATTTCTCACAGCTTATGTACGTATTTGAAATGCCGATCAGTCTTATAGCCGAATATATTCGGTAAATGGTTTTGTTCCTAATGCATACTGTATGAAAATCGAAACCACCGATGATGTGGCTGAACTGTTCTTTGTGTGAACAACTAAATTTTATTGACTACTCCCAGCAGGAACACAAGGTTGAATCAACATTGAGTCAGCCTTGATTCAACGTCATGACGTTGAATCAAGGTTGATTCAATGTTGATTCATCTTTGTGTGCACAATGGGTAACATGTCAAAAACAGACTACAACCACGGAATCTTATATTGTACTGTTTCAGTGAAACTGGATTTTGCTTCGTGTGTGTGTGTGTGTGTGTGTTTTAGTGTGTGTGTGTGTGTGTGTGTGTGTGATATAATTCTGTAGATTTCTCATAATTCTGGACAATTTGCTATCTTTTGTTTCAGATTTTGCACGATCCTAGGTCATTTAGTTACATAGTTTTAAAAGAAAAGTTAGTCTTTGTTGTTTATAGACTGTTTTCTCCTAAGTGCAAACGGGGCTTTGCGACAGAACTATCTGATGATTTTTGTATCAGTATTACAGAATACGAAATAAGCAAAATCTGGGATGCTTTTGTAAAATATTTCCATTAAAACTGGTTTGCCTTTTCTGACCTTTGATAAAAAATAATCATATGTTGCGTGACAAAAGTTGCGAACAACAAAGACTGAAAAGCCTGTACTTTCACCGTCTGATCAGACCCCTTCCAGTTGGCACCAACTGCATGGGTCGCGACGGTTAGACTGCGCAGGTCAGTTACAGATAGAAAGATCACTAGCTAGCAGAGAATAACTGATCACAGGTACGGAATATGTGTTATATCAAATAATATAGAGTCTATAAAACTTGGCATATTGGCCCCGCTGCAAGAGGCGTCTTAATGTGAATAAATGAACTTTAAGGAGAAGCGACTGTCACAGTTATTTTAGCCGCGACACGACAAAACCAACAAAGTGGCTTGTGCACCAAGCGAAGACTCAGTTCAGCCCGGGCATCCACCCAGTCTGATCTGAGTCTTCGCTGTCCGCATAGAGGTAGCTTAGAACTTGGCGTGTGGACCCCGCCTTTCAGTGATTAATACACGTTCAGGAGTAGTAAAAGTCGCTGTAATTATCTTTTTTCTCATTCAATTTCTAAATTGGGGTCGGTCACTTTTGTGAAGGATTCTCCTCAAGTAGCAAATTCTCTTGAAGAGTCCAACTCATTTTGAAAGTGTTTCTGTGTGTGGAAAAATAAACGAAGTCACAATTCCTTTTTTCTCTTCAACAAATTTAAGAAAAAAAAAAAAACAACATAAAAAACGTGGAATATAAACATACACATTAACGTGTGTGTGAATAAGGAATACTAATCAGCCTATACTTCTGCGAAGTTTGGTCAGAATTTAATTGCAATCTCCGGAAAATGCGGAAAGTCGATTTTGAACAGCGTAAAGTATGCGGACTTTGATCAAAGCGCGCAGATAAGCAGGTTGATATCAGTCATTACTGTTCATATATAATAGAGGGTATATTTTTCTATGACATGTTTTATGTTCTGGCAGCAAATGGTGAAATATTAAACATTTTCGTTTTGCCTTGCATTAACTTTCTGAATATAGACGCATACTATAATGACCTGTTCGATGTTACTTTCTTGTAAAACGCGTAATCAATTTCTCATTGTTTAGAATACAAGTATTTAGCTTTCTCCTGTCTGTATGCAAGAGTATGCTTCTTTAACTTAATTGTTGTTCTTGCAATTCTTGTAACGACCTTTCCCAAGTGGCTCAGCGGTACGTAACCATAGTTACACACATCTGGCGCTGAGTGTCAGTCCAATGTTGCGTAAACACCATAAGAGCCCCAGTTCAGTTCAGTTCAATTCTCTTATCGACGTTACCCAAGTGGCTCAACGGTACGTAACCATAGTTGCACACACTTGGCGCCGTGTGTCCGACCAACATAAGAGCCCCTTTTAGGGTATTGGTATTTATTGACACGGAACGGAAAGTCCACTAAATTTGCATATAATTTTACGGAATAAATCACATTTATTACCTCCCTTGAAACTGATGAATGGCATTAATACCGGTATTAACAGGCTTATCAGTGCAGTAGTTTGCCTTCAGGGCCAAAGAATTGTAACAAGCGCCCACAAATCAAAGCTATGTGAGCCGCGGCACGAGAAAACCAACAAAGTGGTTTGGCGCCCAGTGCAGTCTCAGATCAGCCCAGTCTGATCAGAGTCTTCGCTGTCCGCATGGAGGTAGCTTAGACCCGTAGCTACCGTTTGAGCGTTCAGCGAAGAGACTGATCGGACTAAGCGGAAGCACAGGCTGATCTGGGTCTGCGATGGGCGTATAACCACTTTGTTGATTTTCTTGTGTCGCGGCTCATTATGGTCTACAAGACCACAGAAAAGACGTGAGTAGCCGTTATTGACCTTCAATATGACCAATATCTAGGTGCAAATTCTTTCCTCCCTTTAAAAAAATCGCGGAAAAAAAAAAAAAAACACGTAAAGGTGTATCAAAAGACCTTAAGCTTGAAACATCTTTCTCCCAAGAAAGTCCTGCTTGCTCAGTGCTTTAATCGCGGGCCTGCTGATCTATCAGTACCAGGTTGATTTCTACTGCATGCGGAAATCTTTCGTTATCACCATCCCATCGTCTCATATAACTGAGATACTGTTAAAAAGGAGCCAGATCTCAAGTCAGCCATCCATTCATGCTAACTCCTAAAAGAATATACCAAGGCAGTTGAATAGATGCCTTGTTTTGACCGTTGTTTTGCTGTAAAGTCCACCGGTGATTAGTAATTCACAATTGATTGAGACATGTAAACCATACAAAAACAAACAGACTTTTTAGCTTTATTTGTTCGTTGCTCTTACGGTGATGTCCAACGGGGACGACCTTCATCACCGGATAGCTTTCTGCAGCAATTGTTCTATCTATCCGTGTGGAGTCCATCTCGTTATCCCACAAGTGGTTCTTTAAACGAAGCAAAGCTCGGATCGAGAACATGTCTTTTTCAGTATTTACAGCATTCAGAGGACAACCATATCCAAAGACGTATTATTGTCAATTCTCAGTTTTGGACAAACTTTGTAATTAACCAATTATTGACGTCTTTGTATGATAAACTCTAGCACTGTCTCTCCAGGATACTTTTCACATTCGACATCTGAAACCAAGCAGCACGCTGGTCTGGCATTCAACACAGGCAACGAAGACAACGTACAAGGAACCTGCTTGTTCGGCTCATCAGGATAAGTTTGTTTCAGAAGTATAGTCTCACGGACCATCCGACCCCCGACTCTTGAAATAGGACTCAAAAGTTTTACTGAATTGATATGCATATTCAAGAAATACTTGAAAACAATTTTAGGGCTACAACGATCAGACAATGAATTGGTGAAAAACCTTATTCATGCACTGCATTTATACTAGACGGAATTTCTTCGAAAATCTGATCTGATTAAGAGGTCTAATAAGCTGCCGGGTCAGTAAGAATGATAGTTTGAAATTGATGAAAGAAGATGTATAACATATAGAATGATTTCACGAGTATTTAGGATACCCTTCGAGGGGGCACATATAGAATGATTTCACGAGTATTTAGGATACCCTTCGAGGGGGCACATATAGAATGATTTCACGAGTATTTAGGATACCCTTCGAGGGGGCGTAGCATATACATATATGCTACATATACATATATTTCACGAGTATTTAGGATACCCTTCGAGGGGGCGTAGCATATACATATATGCTACATATACATATATTTCACGAGTATTTAGGATACCCTTCGAGGGGGCACATATAGAATGATTTCACGAGTATTTAGGATACCCTTCGAGGGGGCGTAGCCCCCCGAGAAGGGTATCCTAAATATGAGTGACATCATTCTATATGTATTTTGTATCATGGCAGCCAATCATCTTTGTCTATTTTGAATTAAAAACAGCTCTTATCCAGTTTTTAATGAAGAGTGGCATATCTACTGTAATTATATCTGCTACAGCTGTATTGTTCTTGACCTGAAGGTCAAATAAATCACCTGGCAATTATAAATTCCAGTACAGCATCAACTGAAAATACATGTAACATAAAATTATGTGCGCATGCGTGGGATAGCGAGCAGGAACGAAAATTTTGATTGTCAATTTTAAAGCGATATATTCTCAAATTTCTTTGGATACAAGTATTCATGTGATCTATATCAGTTACAAGGATGAGTAACAATTACCAACCAAATGGATGTTTTGAGCCAATTATGCCTCAGAATGGGCAGAGACATGTAAACCAATGTTATAATGTGCCTGTTCAAAACACGTTTGGCCCACTTAGTGAGTGGGTGGGGATGTCAATGGATGTTGATAATGGTCAGAGATTTCAAGATCAGGATCAGGCGAGTTTGGAGGCGGCACAGAACAAACGGCGTAGGTTTAATACAGGGGCAGGTATAAATCAAAACTCTTTCGCAGCATTATCTATTGATGATAAACTGTTAAATTTGTTTGAAAAACTCAACAATTTAGAACAGGCCAACAGAACAATAGAGCATGTTGTGCATTGTGTGAATCAAACAAGCTCACAGGTCAATCATATAAATACACGTATGAGTAGTCATGAGCAGTTTTTAAGGCTTCTGGCGTACAAATCGATTGACATTGAGGCTAGGTCAAGGCGCCGAAATTTACTGTTTCATGGTCTGGCGGAGAACAGAAATGAGAACTGCTCTAATCTTATTCGTGAGTTTCTGTGGGATCAGATGGGCATAGATGCTGACGATTATTATATCGAGAGGGTACACAGGCTGGGATCATTGCAAAAGGCAAGGCAACGGAAAGGGGATTCAAATGAAAGTGTTAGGCGTCCCATAATAGTAGCCCTCTTTGAATCACGAAATGTGGAAACAATTTTAGAGTCAGCATATATGTTGCGTGGTACAAAGTTTTCAGTGACTCGAGACTTTCCAACAGAAATAGTCAATGCCAGGCGTAGTCTCATGCCTGAGTTTATCAAAGAGAAACAGAACAGAAACAACAAAGTTTCTATCAACTATCCGGCACGTTTGGTGGTTAACGGTAAAACTGCGATCGATAAATTCCCGAACTGGTACTCGGTGTTGCAGCAGGACAGATATCAAATGGCTAATTCTCTTAGCCAGTCGAAAAGCACGCTTCTAGTCGAAAATAACCCTGATCAGCTGCGCCAAACTCAGCAATCGCAATTTCAGTTACCGACCTCGCCTCACCCTAACCCCAACCCTCAAATATGGCACAACGCAACATCAGATATGAACCAGAATGTAGAAACTGGTCAACTTCCGGCCGCTAGAACATACGCTCAGGTTGTTTCTTCTACATCACAACAGGGTCTGTCTTCGACACGGGCTGTTAATGTAACGGCAGGAGCAGCAAGTAACGTGCCGAGATATACGAGTTACGGAACGGGGAACCAGACAAGCAATACACAAACACAACAGGTACAATCAACAGATCGCAACAGATCAGTGAACTCAGACAGATTAACGGACTTAACGGACAATGCAGTGCGTGGTCAGCCTAGGTATGAACAGTTATAGGACAAATGGGAGACGGTGCACATTAATTTTGCTTTATAAAATATACAATGTTTAATTTCAAAAAGAACAAATAAATTAAATTCAGTAGAATTACAGTGCATCTTTGAAAACAATGACTTAGTTTTATTAACAGAAACTTGGTCGGATGAGTTTAGTGAAATGTCTTTTCCTGGGTTTCAAGTCTTTTATTTGAGCAGAACTGGCCGGAAATTAACTTCGAAACGAAATTCTGGAGGCATTGCAATATACGTGAGGGACAAATTCTACTCGCCGAATATGCTAATAAAGCGTGATAGCGATGATGTTTTGTGGGTAAAATTTGATGGAAACTTGTTTAATTTAGCACATGATTTGTTTCTATGTGTATGTTACATTGTACCTTCCGATTCAAGCAGAGAGGCATTAATAGAAATGAATGTCCTTGACAGGATTTCAGACTATATTATTGAAATTTCAAACATGACAAATGACTCTTACTATTTGCTTATCTGCGGAGATTTTAACGGTCGCACAGGGAAAGACCCTGACTACGTAATTTACGACAGCGACGCTAATATTCCGGTGCTGCCGGATGATTACATACCTGACGTAGCTCTTGCAAGATCTTCGCAAGATCATTTTGTGAATGCTAGTGGCAGAAAATTGTTAGATTTTTGTAAGCTAAACGGTTTAAGGATTTGCAATGGTAGGTTAGGTATGGATAAAGGCATAGGGAAATATACTTACGTGGGCAGCAGCGGTAGCAGTGTAGTAGATTACGTCATTGTAAGTGAAGCATTATTGTGTAATATATCTAAATTTTGCGTTGGTGATCCAAATATTTTATCCGATCATTGCATTTTGTCGTTTTCGTTAACAAGTAAGCAAAACCATGAACAGGTCGTTCAAACTGAATTACACTATGGGCAACGCATCAACAAAAAATATGTATGGAAACCGGAAGAGACCGAAAATTACATAAGTGGCCTTAATTTTCACAAGGAGGAATTATTAGATTTACAATTAAATATAAGAGAAGTTAATACAGGAAGCGAAATTGATGAAAATATTGGGCAGTTTTCGAATTTAATGGGTAAAGTATGTGATCCGCTATTTGCGAAAACTATTGGAACTGACAACCTAAATAATTATAACAAAACAAACGTACAGCCGTGGTTTGACCAGGAATGCGAAAATCAGCGCGCAGTTTTCTATGGCGAGTTAAATAAGTATAGAGTAAACAAAAATACACAAAATCAGCGTAAATTGGTAAAGGCACGAAAAAATTTTAAACGGACTATTCGCAGAAAGAGATTCGAATATGATAAGTCTAAAACCGAGAAGCTTATTGTATCTCAACATAAAAATGTAAAAGAGTATTGGCGAATGCTCAAACAGGTGGCGCATATTGAAAATAAAACATCAGTCTCCTCAGAAAAATTCGCCGAATATTTTCAGGCTATAAATAATCCGAATGACACATTTTATCAGGCCGATGAAGACATTTTATACTTCAATGAAAGATACATAAGAGGCGAATTTCAAGTAATGTTTGAGGAGCTCAACGCAGAAATCTCATTTCTTGAAATCCAAACAGCAATAAAGCAACTTAGGAACGGAGCGAGCGGTGGACCGGACTTATTTTTGAATGAGTTTTTCAAAAATGGCTCTTATGCTTTACGGAATTACATACATGCTCTTTTCAATAAATTGTTTGAAATAGGATACTTCCCTGATAATTGGTCAAACGGATTCATAGTGCCTATATATAAAAAAGGTGATAAAAACGAGGCCTCAAATTATCGCGGCATTACACTTTTAAGCACTATTGGTAAATTATTTACGCGAATATTGAATAATCGCTTAAATGACTGGGCGGAAGAATACCACGTTTACATTGAAGCACAGGCCGGATTTAGAAAAAAACATGGGAACAACTGATAACATATTTATTCTGAGCTCCCTTATTACTCACGTTTTAAACCGAAATGAAAAGTTATATTGTGTATTTGTTGACTTTACGAAAGCGTTTGATTTTGTTGTTCGAGATATATTGTGGTATAAATTGATGAAATTTGGAGTTAGAGGGAAAATGTTGGACATAATTAAGTCAATCTATTCAAACGTAAAATCCCAAGTAAAGCATAACAATGTCCTAAGTAACGTATTTTTCAGTAATATAGGCGTCCGTCAAGGTGAGTGTCTTTCACCTTTTCTGTTTTCGATATACCTCAATGACTTAAATGGGGCAGGGGGAGTAGATATTGGTATGTTGAAATTATTTTTACTGCTCTATGCGGATGACATTGTTTTATTGGCCGATTCAGCAGATGAATTGCAAAATATGCTTGATATACTCGCAACATATTGCCAACGTTGGAAACTTTCAGTCAATATCTCTAAAACCAAAGCGATAGTTTTTAGAAAGGGTGGCAGAGTTCCAAATAATACAAGATTTACATATAATGGAGAAGACATAGAAGTAGTGAACAAGTTCTCTTATCTCGGCATAGTTTTTACATCTGGGGGGTCCTGTTTTGAAGCACAGAAAACGTTGGCAGGGCAGTCACTGAAAGCCGTATTTGCTCTGAATAAATATTTACATAGTTTTACACGCCTTAATCCGTCTCATGTCTTGGATCTTTTCGATAAATTAGTCTCACCCATACTTAATTATGGAAGTGAAGTTTGGGGCTTTCATAAAGCACCGGGCATTGAAGCTGTTCATATGCAATTCTGTAAGAAGCTACTAGGTGTGAAACAAAGTACACAAAACGACTTTATTTATGGTGAATTGGGTAGAATTAATTTTGCATCACAAAGATATGTGTCGATTATACGGTTCTGGTTAAAAATAGTCACCCTAAATGATAATAAATATACAAAATGCATTTACGAGATGATGCTAAATGACTGCCAAGCAAATCCGGACAAATCAAACTGGGCGTCATCTGTTCGAAATTTGCTCTCACGATACGGGTTTATGGACGTGTGGCTGGCACAAGGGGTGGGAAATAGTAAAATGTTTTTGAAACAATTTAAAGATAGGGTTAGAGATTGCTTCATACAGGAATGGCATGCAAGATTAGAAAATTCTACTAGAGCAAGATTTTATATTACAATTGCAAATTTCAAGTATCAGACATATTTAGATTCATTGCACATAGCAAAATTCCAACAGAGTATGACTAGATTAAGAGTTTCTTCTCACAGACTGGAAATTGAAACTGGACGGTGGACTAAACCGGAAAAAGTACCATTAGATAATCGTAAATGTAAAGTCTGTCATACTTTGGAAGATGAATATCATTTTGTATTAGAATGCACACTTTACGTTGATCTTCGCAAGAAATTTATAAATAAATATTATTGGAATCACCCAAGTATGCTAAAATTTATTCAGCTTTGTTCCTCGGAAAATGTAAATATACAGAAAGGTTTAAGTTGTTACATATCTAAGGCCTTTAAAAAACGTAGTGAGATTTTATATAATTGATCAGTTTGACCGTCAGTACGTTTTTCTTATTCGATCCTTCGGTAGAAGTTCCTTTTGACCATAGTGGTATTTTAAACACGGTTGCTTCTAGTACTACTGATATTATGGTCATTAACCAACTTTGGATAGAACAATTAGAGCATTAACGGAAACTTTGACTACTCCGCTATAAGAAACAAGAATGTATATTGAAAGGTATGTGGAACTAGTAGAAGCATGAACGATTAGGATCAGGGGTGTGTCCCGAGGGCTGCTGATGTCATGGCGGTGGACTGGGAGCGGGGAAATGCTGTTTGGACATTGGTTTCCGCCACATCTTCCCTGAACTCAGTCCCCCGCATGCGGGCGTTGATTTTCCGGGTTTCACGTCCGATCCTAATGAATGCTGTTTTTTTTTTGTTTTTTTTTTGTTTTTTGCAAAAGGTAGCTATATAACTAGTTTCGGTTTAGCAATATGCTTCTGCTCTGCTTGTTAGCTAAACTATTACAGGGTTGACTGTCATGCATACAAAAATGTGTAATAAGATATAACGTGCATGTGGTAAACCAGGCACTGCTAGGAGGAAGAAGTAATCTGCGATATGCAGTCGGCGACGATGGGTTGGCCTCAGGGTTATGATGTCTGGACATTGGCTCCGCCACATATTCCCTGAATCCAGCCCCACGTGGCCGGTAGTTTACATTTCCGTTACTAATGCTGGTGTTAGCCGTGAATGGTCTGCCACATGCGTAAATGGGATGATAATGATTTCAGTCTTTAGAGAAAAGTTTGACTTAATTTAAGTTACATTTACATACATGTATCATGTGTTTGTAGGGTACCAGCTAATCCAGCACCTCTCCCATAATGGGCTGATGGACTATGTATATAATGGAGCTATAAGAAAGGCTCTATGGTACTGGAAAATAATAATTGTGTTGCTTGCTATCCTGAATATTATTGTAAAATTGTACATGTATATATGCTCATGGGCCATATGGCTTAATGCATCAATAAACTATGTCTGCATATTCTGTTGAATTTATATAACTTGACAGAAATGATGATTTTTCAACACACTGCTTTTACAACTAGTACCTTAAAATGACAAATAGAGCAGTGACTGTCTTAAAGGGCATTTACTTCTGCTCATTCAGCTGCCTAATCTGGGTCTATACTGTTTGTCACAACACCTAGGGTTCATATGGTAGAGTTAGGTGCTACAAGATAAATTGTCTCTTTAATCTTAGATATGGCCTTGTTCCTTCTTTCAATGAAAATTTAATCGAGCTGTGCTTTATAAAATAGGTCTTCAGCCATGTGTAAACTGTGAAAGCTTGGATCAGTCTGCAGTCTGATCAGAGTCTTTGATTCTGGCAATACCGATCGCTCAGGTTCCATACCTTGTTGATATGACACTGATCAGACTGAGAAGATGCGCAGGATGATCAAAATATATTTTTCTTTGCAAATGCTCAAAGACCGTTTTCCTCATAGTGCTGCTCAGATGTTCAATGTAAATCAAACTTGACAGAATCGTGCTATAACTATGCCCGTGCAGTATATCTGATATACGCACAGTTATCTCGGCACACTACAATGTAATATGAATGCAGAGTTTAGCTTCGCCTACCACAGAACTTTCTCACAGTGCAAATTAATAAAGTTAATGAACGGGCTACTTCAAAGGAAAATAAAGTAGGCCATGATACAACTAAAGAAAGTCAGTGGAAAGTGGAAATATTTGTGGTTTAAACAGCAATTACGTAAAAATTAAATATGTATTTTGTTTGCTGCACGGCTGCTCTGTTTTGACTCAGTGTATCTGCTATCGAAGCTGTACTGTTTCTTGTTATCTCTAGCCTTTCTCGAACCCATTCCCCTTCTTTCTATTTCTTTATTTTCGGTAAAAAGAACAGGTAAGCTGTTCTTTGTAATTTTGGCCTTTCCTGGTTATCTCCAGCTGCCAACTGGGAACACACCGCTGAATCAGTATTTAATAAACCTTGATTCAACGTCATGGCGTTGAATCAAGGCTGATACAATGTTGATAACGGTGTGTGATGGGGTTGTAGGGTGGTGCGATGGTGCTGGGTATAACTTCCAGTGCCGGGGCGTCCTACTGATTTGGATAACAGTAGGGCAAGGGCCTACATTCCTGTCAGGGATATAAAGTATTACTGACGTTAGAATTTGACTGGACTTTATGTTATGTGCTTGCTGAAGGTGCGGATGGGAGTTGTTTGGATTTTGTTTCTCTCGGCTGTCGTTCCTCTTTTCTGTCTCTCTCTGGAAAACGGCCCGATATAGACTGAAATACTGCCTCAAAGGGACGTTAAACCAAAAACTACCAACCAACGTTGTTTGTCTGCTCGGTATATTGCAGTCTGAGACGTAAAGGTGAGGCAGAGTTAAAACTCAAGATTAAGTCCATATTGCTGTATTAGCGTACTACATGGAATATTTTATGAGGTATTGCTGCAAGCTTCTCCTTACGGTTTAATCATTGTAATTAACCATGATTAGCCAACATTAATCAAAACAAACGTCCCTGTGTTTCCTATAAAAAGGTTCGAAAAATATTTGGACCTTTTAAGTCGGCAGCTAGAATAATCTACTTTTGACATTATTAATTCGAATAAAAATTATAAAAACACTGTGTACAGGCAAGGAGGCTCATTCTATGTCCCTCTGTCGCTCGATGAGGATTCAGAAAAGCAAATCGTGTTTCATGGAACAATATGTCATTTGTCATAAGCCGGGCTGCGTAGCGCAATCGGTAGGGCACCTGACTCATTAGTCAGAGGTCCTGGGTTCGAGACCCGGTCTGGCCACATACTTTCGTTTCTCCTTCCGCTGATTCAAGAAGGGCAGTTGTCAGTTACTGGCGAAAGTATGTGCACTTAGTACTGGTTAACCGCTTAGGAGGTCTAAGCCTGCCCAGGAATAGTGTGGTTAGGTTAACTGACCGTCCCGACATGTCCATAGTTGTTTACCGTGGACGTTAAGCATCAAATCAATCAATCAATCAATCAATCATTTGTCATAAACATCCCCCCTCCCACCGCTATTTTTGCCAGACGTTGGGGCACCACAGATAACTTTACAACAGCTCATTTCCATCTAGTTCGTCTGCAGCTGCCCTAGCTGAGCTATCAAAGTCTATCCCTGTCCATGTCTTAATATTGTATTTCCACCTCTTCTTCTGTCTACCGCTTGTTCTTTTCCCTTTCACTGTGTCCTGTAGAACTGCCAGATGAACGTGAGATATGGCCGTATCACATCAGTTTAAATGTCTTGACTCTCTTTTCAATGTGTTCCTCCCTTTTCTGTGGGTGTCAACTCTTCAAGGAAAGAATTTACTCTCTTGGGAGCACATTATTCCTTTAACATATGATTCCTTCGTTAGGAGGGCTCCCTATATGTAAACAAACAGGTAGACAACTATGTCGCTCTATTTGACACTATGGTGGAAAACATAATGGTGTATCTATGCACCTTAAGGAAGGGAAGGATATCCCAGTAGGCAAATGTAGTCTAAATGACGTCACAACCACGTTGATTTGTCTTTGCATCTACGTCAGTGTGATGCCGTTTAGACGCCATGTGCCCCCTAGGCCTGATCTGACTGAATCCTGATATGAGGAAGAGACTTATAGAATATATTATTGGATTGAGACGTGAAACGCCATGTTTTTCCGCCATTTGTTAAAGAAGAGGAGCAACGCTACAGTGACATGCTATCCAGCAGGCATATAACGTCAAAATGACGTCGTACTGACGTTGATGCGACGTAATGGTATCGCATCAACGTTAGTACGATGTCAATACGACGTCATGTGCCCACTGGGTATTTGTTTTCCTTGAAAACATGGTGTCTTCTCTGAATGAAAAGAATATGTTCCCAAGAAAGGGCCAAAAATGAGAATGGAAATTGCTTTCCTTGAACATGTTCCCATTCAACTTAGGTCGTAAATCAGCTTTATTTCAAGATTTTCTTTGGTGCATTTACTGAAAGCTATTCGGATATTTTAGCGGATGAATCGTATATTCCAAAGAATGAAACAAAACATCTGGCGTGTTTTTTAACTGTCGATAAAAAAACCCTTATTTGCTCAGTCTGTGTCAAATTAGAGCGCAGTATATGTAGGCAAACTTTTCCTCGATTATATAGGCCACACAACAGACAAAGATGTATTTCAGATCGGGTTAAATGTTTTACCTCAAAACCAGGCCACTGTCAATAGTATTGACAATGTTCCTGACAACTGTTAATTAAATGTCAGTATAACCCATTTTTGCGATAACTAATTCATCATCTTTATTTCTGGCTGGCTGAGTTGTACTTTGTCATTTGGATTCCGTTAAACATATTTTCTTTTTCCTGTTTTTAATATTTATGAATGTTGATGCCAAGAAAAGCGCCGGACTTTGTAGGAATTAGTCGTTTTCTTTTTTATTTTTTTGTTTGTTTGTTCTTTTGCTCAGAAACATACATTTCAAGTTATCACATTTAGTAAGAATACAAAACTTGTGATAAATGCTACAAAATGCTGAGTTTCTCTAGCCACTTTTCCTCGAAATGTCACCTTGTATGTAACAGATAATGAGATAGAGGGAGACAACAATTTTTAATCATTTTCTCCAACGGTTTCTCCCTCGTCTCCCTGTACATAATCCACAGTGCAGATTACATTTTATTTTTGTCCTTTGAGATCATAAGATATATTCTGAGAAATTAGAAAGTTTTTATTAATTACTCATCTTTTAGATTATTACTTTTCTTCATTTGGGCCAGTTATGATACTTATACGTCTTTGAAACGATTGCCTTATGAAAATAAAGAAAGTACAGTCTATGTTTCTTTGGCTTTCGTCAACAGATCGTTTCAGGTTCACTGATGAGGCTTGAGTAGCCGAAACTTCAAAGTATAGCGCATATTCCTTCTTTTGAATGTATTCTCGGCTCTTGTAGAAACACTTTTAGATTCTTATTGGAGTGTTCCTTATAATGATGCATAATGTTGTTATGCCATAATAGCGATCTGACATGTTACTATAGTAATCGGGGCCCAGTTGTTCAGAGCATCGTTAGCTTAACGAGCTCATTGAGAGGTCAACTCGTTAAGTGTTTTACGACTTTATAGCCAATTATGCTGACATTTTTTGTTTAAAATCTGTGAGAAACGTTTGCACTTTTTTTGTTGCAAATATGTGTGAAGCTTTTGCAATGCGAAAGCTTCTCTCATTGTTTCAACAAAGAATTAGAGTATTGAGATAGTAACGTTTAAAATTTTAACGTCTTGTTAACTAACGACTACATAAGTTTGAACAACCGTGTCCTGATGTTAATGCACCCCTCGTTCAGACTTGGGATTTTAAACCTTTCTCCGTGCCCAGCAGACTTTAAAGGATAGAAAGTCATATCCCTTTCTGTGCCGACTTGTTGTGGTCTTTTAATGTAGAACATGCAAAGTATGTGTCGAAGAAAAGTTAATAACAGCGAGTTTGGCCACTACATTAACAGCCGTCGCTATAACGTGGTGTAAAATCGAACGTAAAGTGGACTAATCAGGACATTTGTTAACCAGGACGTTTGTTAACTATAGACATCGCTTGACGATCAGTTGTCGTTCATCAACGTATGAAGCTAGTTGTTCAAACGGGTTAACCTAAGGGAAGTCAGTAGCAGGTGTAACTGTGACGTGATAACGTAGTGGCGAAGGCGTAACTTGGTTCCCCAGGACCATGCAATAAACGCGTAGTGCAATCAGCGGCGGTGTTAATGAAAATCTTTTCATGATGTGAAAAGGAATATGGCCGATTCTTTTGAAGGTGCCTGTTAAGGTAAGAACAGTTACTCAGCATGCTGTTGACAGAAAAATCAACGCATATGTGAATAAAGCTACTGCTCTGTAAATCTGTTGTTTCTCATTTCTCTTGCTTTATGGTTAGGATTTCTCTACCTGCGACACTGAAACAACAATGATAAATTCAGGTTGATAACTGAAAGCTGGACAGACATACATTGACGCAATAGGCACAGTGTTGTGATTAGCCTTCCTTACAGCCAACCCCTGTAGAACTAATGTTTCTCTCTCTCTCTCTCTCTCTCTAAAATGTGGCTCAGTATAATTTTGAACTTTGTCATTCAGTCAATCAATCACCATATAAATATGTGTAATTCTAGTCGGTAGGTGACTGAGCAACTGAATAAAAACTACGTATATAGTGACCTAGTGACTGAATGACAATGTTCCAAATTTTACTAAGAGAGAGAGAGAGAGAGAGGACAGATAAAGTAAAACTAAACCAGTGCAAATGCAGCACAACCGACCATCGCTAATAACAGTAGAATGCCAAAGGTACAAAACACTCATGACATTTTCGCTCCTGATAAGAAGGGATACTAGGGAAACCGTGGGATAATTGGTCATATTACTGTGCAAAAGTCTGCTCTGAGCCCACATTTGAACCGTCTGGACAAGATGGTTCAAATGAGGGCTCACAACATATGTTTTATTGAGAAATAAGAAAAATATCTCAGAATCATCCTCATTACCCCACTTTATCTGGAGTTGTGATCACTGCGCATCACCTGCACAAGACCTTTACATTGACACTATGTCATCAGGTGTTTTAACGCTTTCTGATTAAGTGTAATGATATAATGTTACTAAATATATATCTTTTTTTCTGAAGTTCATGAGGTAGCGGTGTCAGCGATTCTCTGACATTTAAGGGTGTCAATTACTGTATACGCAACCAGATTCATATTCCTACAAGTGTCTGATAATGAAACAAAATACCTTGATACTAAAATACATGTATAAGGTAAACATCCATATTTGTTTTGTCAGGTTATCAAAAGGAAACAACATAAATAACTTTCTGTTCTCTTCGCTGGACGGTAAAGCCCCTCCAAACTGAGGTCTTCATTTATAGAAATGAATGTTAATACAGTTAAATCCCGTATCCGCCTTCAAAACGAAAAGGGAAATTGGAAAACAAAAACAATATATACAATAACTGAATTTTAAAACAACTCTGGTAAAATTGAAATACGATAGGCAATGGTCAAGAATTAATACAATCAAATCCCATATCCCGCGTTCTAAACGAAAAGGGAAATTCAAAAACAATATAAACAAAAAATGAAAACAGCTCGCAACAGCTCACGAAGGGCCTGGCTTTCTGCCAGACAGGTGGTCATTCAGCTACCCAGCTAAACGAAAGCAACATGGACAACAAGAACAAGTAACAGTAAGGTACCGCCTTGTAACGGTAAGTAGTAACTGTATGAGTGTGTGTGATGAGGGGGGGCGGAGGGGAGGGGAAGAGTTGGTGGCGGGCGGCGGTGGGGGACGACAAGGGAGGGATGCTTAATCTAGTTTTACCGGATCCAAAACCTCGCCCCTATCTTCTGTAACTGTTCAAGTCAACAAACAAATTGCCACTGAAACAACAGAAAAACGATAGTGTATTTATATGAACAAGAACAAGTAATACGAAGTGCACGAAACATCTATTTTACCTTTTTTATTATTAGTAGAGGAAAGCTATACAGATGGCCACTCGTTTGCTAGCTAACAGTGAAGAACCACAACAGATGTGGAACGTTCAGTGATAAATTACTGGGGTTGCTAGTAGTTTTACTGTATCCAAACATTTGCATTCAGCTTCTGTAAAGTTTCGAAATATTTAGTTACATAAAGTTGTTCGTCTCGTGTGGATGTTTCCTAGCTCATCAATGAATCATCACTGACAAAACCATAAAAAAGATAACAAAATAATAAAATAAATAGCTTAAATAATTAAGAAATAAATGCCCTTCTTGTAATAAAGTCTAGTAACACGCTTTTCAATGTCAATGTAGAGATAGCAATCTTAGTCTGAACCAGATTAATGGACTCTGTGTACCCTCCAAATCAGGTTCACATGGACAGATGAGGCCAGTGAACTTCGATATCTTTGAAGACGGAAAGATAAAACATCATCTGTGGCCCTGTGAGTGAAGATACATTTCTGTGCAAGGCATTTCACCTGTTTTTAGACTCTCAATATGAACTACGCCTTATTTTCGTAAAGCAATGTCGACAGGTTAGGGAGCGACATAAGTGTCAATTGGAATGCCAACTGTTAATTGGAATATTAATCCGCCCAACTCCATGTGAATATTGCAGATCAGAAAGTCCGCATTTTAATAATATACTTTTCAGAACATTTTTGTTACCATCAGAATGATCACATACAACGCATATTTGGCTATAAGTATTCTTTAGGAAACAATTGATTTTTATTTCTGTTGATTTTGATTATACATGGCCACGTAAATTAAAATGTAAAGCATAGAGAAACCGAAGGTTTCGATTCTGTCTGCTTCAAAAAGTGTTTTTGAGTTTTTCTCAGCTTTAGGATACACCACAGTTATTCCAAGACTGCTAGCAAACGGCACATTTTTTAAAAGAGCCTACCATATTTATCCTACTATTGCCTCGATATGACTGAAATACTGTTAAATCACCACCAAATCATTCTTTTCTTTAGCAACACATTGCTTGCGCATAGGATCTCAGATAGCTAGTAGGTTAAGCGCTGGCCTGCTCATAATGCTCATAATGCATAACCTCTTTTAGCCCTTCAGTTCTACTGCGATGCTTCTGTTGTGCTTTAATAATGTATTATTGCCAATGCCTGTCGGCTTTCTTTTAATAATTCCAACAGCCTCTATTTGGCACAAGTTCTGAACAATTGATTGGCTGACAGCATCTGCAGAGACGCTTTTATACACTGATAAATCCTGCTGACGTTGTTTCCATACGCGGCATTCTCTTCCAACTACGTTTTTTCACCTTTTGTCGTAACGAATAGGATTTTTTTTATTTTTTCTAATTGTAATTCAGATGCAAGAACATATTGTGTCTTGAGATGACCAAAGCAAGCGCGTGTATGACGTTATCTATGATGTAACGTCAGCGTCATAACAAACGCCAATGCAGCCGAAGAAAAACTTCTAGATGGACAAAGTTGGAATAAGAAATTATTTTTCTTTAATTTGATTTTATCGACGTAAAAACGCCGGCGAATCCCTAACAAACTTAGCATATAGCATTTCGGGCTTTATTCAGTTTGCGAGTGATTCGCAGACGTTTGCACATCGATGAAATCCCCCCCCCCCCCCAAAAAAAAGAAGTTCATTTCTACAGTATTTGACTTCTATACATTATCTTGGACAACCTCGCAGCCATCTTCAGGGAAAGAGCTAAGCTTGCTTTCTTTTGCTTTGTGTATTGACTTTATTATAGGCTTATTTCTTTCCTAATTGGTGTTTCGGGCTTGATATTGAAACAGATAGCATTAAATCACAAGACCCTGCACACTTTTGAAAATAGTTTCAACCGAGTTACATAAGGTGTTTAAATGATCCTAGTTTTCCGTTTAGTTATTAAATGATTTGCAAATAGTTTTAGCATCCGTTGAGAAATTCCTATTAACAATACTTCATCTGTTTGGTCTTTAGTTAACATTATGAGCCGGTGCAGGTGCGAGATGCTGGCTGGTACCCTTTAGCTCGACGGCAATGAAACACAGTTAAGAATCCCTGCCGAAAATTACTGTTCATAAAACAGTAAGTAATAGGATGAATGAAGGAAGATGTATACGCAAGAAGTAATATAAACGACTTTGCTGTAGGAGATATGTGTCTAAATACTGATAGAAAGTCGATTGACTGCCACGCATTTAGAACGTAAAGTGGGGTCCAGCAAATGAAATATTGCATAACGATGACAAAGAGCATCCGAATGACTCTTTTCCTGTTTCGAATGTCTTTTTTATAATTGTAAGAACGAATGATTGTGGTGTGGCAGTGTTCTTCAAAGCTCTTTCTCGTTTCTCGACGTTCCCAATTTTGTTCCCTGTAGATCGATTTGAGTTCGTTGGCTATCGATGACGACCTCCTGGCGTCTAGAAAGAAAGGAAGAAAACAAATACCGCAAGTAGGCAATCTTTCAGTCATATATTTTCTGGCATATAGATTTGACTATCATGTCTTCTGTCAAACTTTTATTGATATGGTTCTGAAGGCAGGCTACAAGTTACTGTAGGACTGATTTTTCATGGGGTTTACACAGACGCTGCCGAATCACTCACAAACTGAATAAAGCCCTAGGGCATAGTGTAGCTTTTTTTAATGATTGGCCGGTAAAATCCACAAACAATTTTCATTTCTTATCAGTCGAACTCGGTCTGTTGTATCTGAAAATTGTCCGAGGGTTATATTGCGTACCTTAGAAATCGCCGCCAAGAAAACGGCCAAGGTGTTCCAAGATTCCGGTATAGGGATTTATCGATGTGTAAAACCAGTCTGCCACTTTTGCAAGATAAATTAATACTAACAACTAAATTAACTAAAATAAAATATGTGCAATATCAATATTATTAATTTTGGATCGACAAAATGATATTTCAATGGTGATTGCTGATGAATATATTCCGTATGTATTTAAATTCAAAACATGGTACATGTAGCATACTTTTCAACGTGAACAACTTTACATATGCACACCACATTTCCCTTTTTACACTGAGTCTCGTATTAGTTCATAAGTCAACAGAAAGGCATTTTAAGTTAAAATCGCTAGTGACATTCGACTTGTAATAGCTGTTTTACGAAAATAATGCTATTACCTGTTGACTGTCACTAGCGATATCAACCTTATATGGCTATTACCAGTCAGCTGGTAGCAGCAAAATATCGTTGACAGCGCTCTCGCCAGTTGGCTGGCAATAATGATTTTAACGTGAAATCGCTATTGCCAGTCAACTGCAAATACCTATTTTACGTTGAAATCGCTATTACCTGTCGACTGGCAACAGGAATTTCGACGTATATTGCTATTACCAGTCAACTGTCAAACACGATTTAAAGCATTATCGCTGTTGCCAGTCGACTGGTTACAGCCAATCAAGTAAATGAAATATCATATCAGTCCTTTGTCTAAGAATTATGCTGCAGTTAGAAACACTCTTTCAACCTGTCTACATGTACAAGTAACTTACCGTCAGTTTCTCCTATATCTAACCAGAGCCTCTTCCCCATCAAACCATAGAACCCAGACATCAGTACCAGGGGCACCAATAGAAGTATAATGACTAATAGAATGTTGTACGCCTTGTCTATATGATTGTCCAATAGAACCTGTGGCCAGATTTCCCTGAAATTACATAGGCTACAAATAAATATATATATTCAAATATATAAAGGTTGCCTTCGGAAACAAAAGAACACATAAGAGTGTCGGCATTATTGAGAGTCTTCGTATGGCATAAATGCCATTTCCAGAGGGGGCTGGGGATCTTATGTGACATCCTGTTTGCATCTTCTAAGCAGAAAATGAAATTAACTTTAAAGTAAAGAATTTGCTCCATTTGCTCCTCGAGGAGCAAAGTCTTTCTTGTAATAGCTGGCCACTGTCACGAAGGGATGCGAAAATAATAATGGTAGAGTTGCTGCTCCTGAAAGTGTATCTATTTGCATTTAGGATAAATCAAACCGGATAAATTGCCAAACACCGATAAACAACCTACACACACGCTGTTGCAAACATCGTTTAACGACTTTAAACCAGTCCGCCAGCAACGAGTAGAATATGATAAATATCGATGACTGACGATCATTGATCATGATCCGTGATCGATTTGCTAATTTCATTATTATCGGTGCACGACCTTAACGCTAGGAGCCCCGGTAATTTTTTGGGGCTAAGCATAGCTTGCAGTCTGAGTTCCAATGTAACAGAGGTAGATTTTTCCGACCGTATATGAAGTTCCATTTTACAGAGCCTTTCACGCTACCATTAACTCAGTATGGCTGAAATTTTGTTGAAAGGGCCGTACAAAAATCCATCCATCCATCCACTTCAAAGCGACATTACAGCGTAATTATACAATTTAGATTGTGAACTAGCTGTTATAACTGAATGCAACTTTTATCGGATGAAAAAGATTATTTTCGCAGATGGTACCAAAATATCATTAATTCAAAGATACTATATTGAGTATTTAGGAATGAACCTAATTTTTCTGATGTTTATCGAAGTATAAACCACATTGGGTCGCGTGCAAAGTAAGTGAACCCCGAAGGGGTTCATGTAAACTTTGCTAGCGACCCAATGTACATGTAGTTGATACGTAAATAAACACCAGAAAATTAAGTTCCTTGCTTATATTAACATTTTTTTTATCTATTTTTTGACCACAACTTTGCGTTAGGGGCTATAGTTGAAGCAGAAAAACATTTAAACGCAATTTTTCTACTGAAAGCGTAACAACGACGTCATAACGTCGCATACGTCCAATCAGATTGGAGAACCTTAGATTATTTTGACGTCACTGAAAGTTATGTAACGTCGCGTGAGCCGATGTAGTTATTGAAGTATAAACTATATTAAGCTCTCAAATGGTTTTGCCATTGGGTTTTTTTTTCAATAAATGCACGGATAACGTAAATATACTAGTATTATAAGTTTTTATTTCAAGTTCCGTGAAAAAGGTTATTGTTTGTTGTTGATTCTTTTTATGTTTTGTAGAAATCATAGAAAGTGCTAAGCTATCAAGATTCAAGCTTGAGTCTCGTAAATTGTTATTATAGAAAAACTTACCGACAAGCTGATGCCCCTGTCCTTAGTGAAAGTAATCGGTTGAAAGCAGCTATTGGACTCATAAGAAGAAGAACAGACAACCATATACCTACAAGCATCCGTCGGGCGTGGGCCAGGGTTTGCCAGCGCCGTGAGCGGAGAGGTTGGCAGATTGCGTAGTATCTTTCTAGAGAGATGACCACCAAGGTAAAACAGTTCACACCCACAGACACAGCTGAAAATAAGAAAAAACACCCATATGTAGGAACTGGTAACTTTGTGTTGGTCAAAATCTGAATTTACTGAAATCTTTGCCGAGAACCTATTTAAAGACAACAAATCCAAATTATTATGATCTAAACTGGCAACTGTCACAGAGTAGTTTTCCCCTCCCCCACCTCCCGCCCCGGAAAAATGAAGTAGATTGCCAGGACCTCATAAAGCCACTTGTCTCACGTAGCCCCCCCCCTCCCCCTTCCCCCCCCCCCCCCCCCCCACACACACACACTAGATAATGGGTGAGTGAGTGAGTGAACTAGGGTTTAATGTCCTACTAACAAGGAGGTCATATAGAGACGGGACCTCGGTTTGAAGTCTCATCCGAAAGGCCGGAGAAACGGGGGATCGATCTTGCGATCCCTGGATTGGTAGTCCGGAGGGGTACACTAGATAATGGGCTATTAGAGAATTTATTGGTATTTAAGAGAGGCTGACTGTAAGCATCGAGCATTAGCCCAGAATAACGTGGAAAGTCGAAAATTACGGATTTAGCTCATATTTTGGGATGGTGATATATACCATGCTTGTTTGTGTTTCACAAGTTTTTAGCGGTCAGCGTTCGGCCGTTTCCTTGGTAACCAGGATTCCATTTTGAAATTGTCAATATTAAGACATGAATGTAATATTCCCTCGCTTAGAAAAATTAACAACAAATATTATCCTATTCTTTCTTTATTGTGTAGCTTGACAATACATAGCTGTGTAATAAGATTACATAATATTAATGTTTTCTGTCCCATATTATCAATGGAAGAGCTTTTACTGGAAAAAATAGACCCAATTTCGAGTGAAAAATAGGGGTTTTATTCGCCTCATATCCAAAAATGGCAGTCAGATTTGAAAATAAAGCCATACTTACATGATAGAGCAAGATTCGAAGTTAAAGAATGTCAAAAAATTATATGTAAACTCGCAAAGTTTCAAATTTTATTCATCTTTGAAATGTGTCAATGTTGTAAAATAGTAGCAAGGGAGTTAAGTCCATTTGGGATTATCTTATCTCCCTTGACGATTACAAATGCGCGAACACTACAGGTAGTATCAATGATCTTTCATAATAAAAGATAGTATCTTTAAAAGAATAAGATAACTGTCAACAGTGCTCACCATGACCTTTTTAGATCTATGAAATAGGTCCATTCACCAAGACTGCAGTTGCAGATATATTTGATGACAAGAGTTGTCCCGAACAAAACGTCTGAATAGAAGAACGTAGTAAAAACATTTTATTTGCAGCAATATGTTTCGTTGCTTTTTCTTTATTTATGTTGAAATTAATAAATTTACTAGTTTTTCTCGAATAAATTCCTTCTTTGAAGTAGGTAAAACACAAAACGAGGCATTTTCAGGACAGGAAGTGGTGTAGGCCTACTCGAGTACAATGTCTATTCACCGGAGGATAGGCTGAAATGTTCTGTGACCTATGATCGTGATACTACATAGAACAGTTAAGAATTGATGCATGAACGACTAACAGTTTTACATCCTTTTAATAGTAGTTCAGTCATATCTTGGTTAATGGAGGAAAAAGTGTGTGTGTGTGGGGGGGGGGGGGGGGAGGGGGGGGGCTATGAAGGGCTGTGTGTGTGAAATGGATACCCATTGGCGGTTGGAAAGAGTTATGTCTCCAGCGGGTCTCGAGCCCGGAATTCCTAGATCAGCAGGCCAGAGCTTAACCTACTGTGCTACCGGGGCTCCTGGAGCAGCCAAGAATGTCTTGTAATTAAGGTAATCCTGATAGGCTGCCATCTAAAGTATACGTGTACACGAGTGATTAACTCATCCCATCCACTTCTCTAATTTCATCCACTTTTCTGTAGCTTAACGAGTGAAGCGCGGGCTGGCTAAGCTAGCAGCCCTTGTTCCAATCTCAATTTCTGAAGGCAGAATTCTTTTTTCGTAAACGTGGTGCCATTGCACACAGTCTGCACATAGTGCAGATTATATTTTATTTACATCCTTTGAGATCAGAGGATAGATTCTTAGAAATCTAAAATTTGAGATCGATTTAGACTATTATTCTAGATCATCGTCTTTTATATTATTTGGATCCTTTTGAAACTAATCAGTCTTTAAATCGACTGTCCAATTAAAATTAAGAAATTACAGTATGCTTTTTTCTGGTTTCGTCGCCAGATATTGTCAGGGTCACTGACGAGGCTTTATTAGCCGAAACTACGTAGTCTGGCCCATGTTCCTACTTCTGTATGTATTCTCTGCTCTTGAAGGAACTTTTTAAGATTTTAATTTAAAAATCATCTATGCCTTGCCGCATGACTAAAGAAATGTTTAAAGAGCCATAAAACTACAAACATGCCATTAACCCTCTTTGTTTTACGGTCTGCCATCTAAATTTTAATTTTTGGTGCTATAAAAATGTTTATGCCCATTTTGTGATGAAATAACTATTGGTTCGGCATGTGATTTTCGAACCATAAAAAATTGAGCAAAATGATGCTCGATGCTTACAGTCAGCTTTTTGGCTTGCGGCCAAACCGCAAGCCATATAGATTGGAAAGCTCGTTCCGGTTTGAGACTGCATTTGTTCATGTTTTTCTTCACAAATACGAACGTTTCATCGCAACAAGCGGAGAACTCGTCCGACTTTGTCTGTTTACATGTATATCCATATCTGGTTTACCGCATCTAATAAAAATTACAGCTGGAAATTTATTCTATTTTTGGTCGCATTGTCGCCAACGGTCGGCACTTTCCGTACACATGACGCTTATCAAACAAATATTAGCTTTTCCAAAAAGCTTGCTGTTTTGCGTTTGGGCGAAAAAAAGGCCTTAGGGTAATGTGAAATGTAACTACGTCGAGCAGACACCACGCTCGAGCTGATGCATCCGTGCAGACTGATCAGGGTCTTTCTTTTACGGTATTCATATTCTCCAGGAATACGTCATGCTGAGGATTGATTGATCAGACTGCGCTGATGCGTGTGGAGATTTGTGTAACTGGAAACCCTGTCAAAGCAGAAGAAAAATCAATTTTCAAATTTATTTTTTAAATTCAACTAGCAGGCGCTTCTGAAAATTTTTCCTTATCACATTTTACCAAATGAAGTATCCCATCTATCTGTGTGTGTGTGGCTACGTCGGTGTCTGTCCTGGAAACCTCTTGTAGGGATACAGGTAACGAAAAGAGTGGACAGTTTCAGAACCGTTGAGATTTTAATCTCTCTGACAGTTTGGAGACAATGGATGAGGCACTGGTCTATCTTTCTCAGCCAGAAGCGAACCAACACCCGAAACTATGGAATCATGCCACAACGTCTCGCCATGTCTCCAAAGAAGGCAATGACTATGCCTTCAGCTGACAAAGTGGTCGCTTCAGTCATTCAGGATTCATAAATTGTTTGCATGTTAACCACCTGTTTAGGGACAGGTAAATAGTGGGATATGCGAGGTCAATTATTGAAGCAGCTGAGACAAAAAATCAAGATCCATCACCGAGAAAAGTTATCAAAGGCGTGCATTTCTGTTGATTACTTCCACCGTTTTCAAGAATTGGCTGGGAAGCAGTTTGCAAGTGATCATGACGTCATTTTGGTTGTAGATGAATTTCTTGACATGCAAGAAGAACCTTTTTATGCAACTGGAATCCAAACACTGCAGAATCGCTGGCCTAAGAGGGGATTTAGTTAAAAAAATTGTAACGAGAAATGTACGACAACAACTTCATAATTAGGCTAAGTTTCTTTCGTTTAGTCCTCATACGCTAGTTCTCGTAATTCCCGTTCCGTTGGTATTAACCCAGCGGGCATATAACGTCAAAATGACGTCGATGCGACGTGCTTACATCGCAGAACGACGTCAGTGAAAACTCGGCAAGCCTTTCCTTTTAAAAGGAAACTTTATCTTAACTCACTCCAGCTTCGCCCTCGAGAATTAATATTTTGCGATTTGCACTTCAACAGCATGTATCAACCAGCGATTACTCACTGGTAAAAATATATATATCTTAACTAGTAATATAAATATATCGTACAGTTTTTTACACATTTGTACACCCTTTCTCTTCCCAACATGATGATATCGCTAATGCATAGTAAATTAGTGGGTGGGGTATCTTAGCAGCACTTTAAATTTGTTTATTAGAAGAAAAATGAAAACCATAAGAGATACAGAAACCTAGTACTGAACTACTTTTAAACCATATCGATTCTAATGCAAATTAGGAGGTGTATATCAGTTACATGGTTTTAGGGTTGTTTTGAACTGATTTAACACATTTTATGCATTGTTACCATAGAAACAACATCACCAAATACGTTTCTACATCGTTATTTGCAAAGATGGGATATAACAAGACTCATTATTTGTTTTTTATAGCAAATTCAATTTGGCAGAGTGGTAATTAAGGCAAAAAACTAGAAAATTGTTGTTTTCTATAAAATTGGAATTGCAAGAGGGAAGCCGTTTGCACGTGCATTTATTCTTAAGTTACTGAAAGTTTACAACTAATTGTTTTTGTTATGAACTGTACTTATGTTGACGTTTCAAGACATGTAAACGGTTTATTCAGGTCAGGCTGCCATTTTTAATAATCTTGATTTAAAAAAAAAAGGCTATTTTCACAAATTTTATTTTTTCTCCGACTATATGTACTTTCAGTTGCCATGGTTTCAACAACGTGCAGTGGCCGATGCTTTGAAGGTGCAGAGGATAACAATTACATTTTGTCCTAAGCACCATACTTGTCAAGTATTTGATACTTGCATCAGGAGAGATACATTTTCCCTTTGAAATTCTTGAAAACATGTAAAATTTGACCCGCCTGAAAATGGTCGCCATGGCAACAGTAACTGCTTAGATATCTCGAGAACCGAGATAATAAATAATTACTAATTTTAATTAAGGAAGATGATTGAACTGAACTGAACCCATTCCCCATCACAACAATACATATCCATATCTGCGATGGAAGCAGGAAGATATACAAACGCGCCAATCAACGGGTGCTAGGTTCAGTCGTGTTTGATTTAGCGTGGGGTTTATTAGATTGAAATTGTGTCCCGATGGGAGTCGAGCCCTCAACTGCTGCATGGAAGCCTGAAAGGCGAACACTAGTCCAGGCAATCCACGCACAGATGAACGCTTGTACAAACACAAAATCATACAAATTTATACTCACAACCACGTTCACTCATAGCCTTTTTCGGCTGGCAAGGAAAAGCAAAATGCCCAAAAACAGAAATAAGACACACTGATGTACATATGCCTGAGGTTCTAGCGTCTGTTATCCGGCTGTATTTTTTTCGGACAGATACTCGCATTTCTGTTTCCAGTTCTGAACCTCACTATCATGACTGGGGAGGGAGCATTTTCCACCATGTAGTGTATATATTTACCTGCAATATTATCCGCTATGGTAGGGAAAAACGGCTATGCAAAAACACATAGTAGTTTTTTACCCCAGGATATTGGCTGTATAGTAATGTTTCGGGCGGGGGGGGGGGGGGGGGGGGATTCTACTTTACAGCCTTTTTCCGGTGGGAAATTCTACTATGGAAAAATCAGTCATTTTTTTCCAAGAGGAAAGTTACTTGTGGGGACGAAGCTTCTCTCTGACAGGAACATCTTAAAACAGACGATTAAATATAGACATGAAACTGTGATTTTATGAAATATATGTGGTGTTAGCATTTTGTCTGTGGTGCTTCGATATTGCTATGCACATGTGTCGCTGACATTCTATTGAAAATAAAAGCAATATAAGGCACGGGCCGTATTCATAAAATGACTTAAGTGGTTGCTATACTGTTGCTAAGGCTGTATTTCTATGAAGGAGATTCCCTACAACTATGAAAGTTGCTCTGGAGGAACAGTCTGAAAAAAAAACTGTTCCTCCAGAGCAAATTTCGAAGTTTTAGGAAATCTCCTTCATAGAAATTTCACCTTAGCAACAGCATAGCAACGACTTAAGTCGTTTTATAAATACGGCCCCAGGTCTTGAGAAAAATGCAAGTTAATGCAAAATGCAAACAAAGAATACTCAAGTCAGCCTGCGCTTTAGTGGGGTTCTGATTAGAAACTATTCTGTTCGCAGCTACAACCATGACACATGTATAGGATCTGCACAGGCAGAACTGGGTTGGCATATGCTGTATAGACCCATTTTTGTCGTGTAAAAGTCTTTTAAAGATGAAAATTACAATCCATAATTTGCATAATTGTCAAGCATCTTTCCAATTAAAGAAAAACCTAAACATAATGACACTAATAAGGGCAATGTCAATGTTCGCTTTAGTCATTATTTTAGTGCAATCACTACATGTATCTGAATGAAACATTTAAGTCTAACGGCTTTTTCTAACAAACTTGAAGGCATTTTCGCAAGCTGATGATGCTGTATTTATTCTTTCACTTGAAGATGTGGTTACCAGGCAACACATGTTGCATGACAGATGTCATGCAACATGTGTCGCCGTGTAGACATGTTTTACGACACAAATCTATTGCATGTAACCTGTCTTATCTTTCAAACATGGCCACTTGTCATGCGAGCTGTGTCTTCAGTAACCCACAAAAAGACAAACTTTACGTTTAACGTTATCATTTTGAAAAAAAAAAAAAAAACCTAAGCTCAAGGTTGTTAATATTTCATCGGAATATCATAAGTTAAAAGAATGTATCAATTTATCAGTTTATTCATACATAACATATTTGTCTGAGGGAACGGCAGCGAAGTGAGGAGATGGCAGAAGGTAATGCACCTATAGAAAATGAGCTTCCAGAATCTTGTAACTTTAGGTTTCATTTTCATGTTTTCATGTCTTTAATCGTTTTGCCTACATTACAAATCAGACTATAGAACTTTGACTTAAATGTACTTTGTAAAAAAATATATAAACAAAAAAGAAAAAAAAATCTCAGAAGCAAGGAGGACGTCAAAGGAAAGAGTAGTAGACCCGGTGTTGCCCTTCAACGGTTGGTGTATTGTGGTTGCAATGCTGCAACACCTTTTGGCATCAGATGTACTTCTGCCCACGTATTCTAGCTCTGACAAGGGCAGAACTCTGTTAATAAGTCTAAACTTCCAAAAACATAAAATGCCCAATGAGATTGCTTATGGGGTTTTGGCATACACAAAACAAGGGCATAGTTTAAAACATGGAACGGCATGACTTGAAGAGAATTGGAATTGACTGGCAGGGACAGTCTCTTTCACGTCATTGCATGAATTGGGATGACAGTTTTAAAGAAAAATTTTGTTCCCTTTCCTTCTTCTGTCAGAGCAGTATCCGACGTTCTGGAAGTTATTTGTTGCCAGTGGACTGTGGATGATCTCATTTATTCTCTTCTGGGTTTTAAACTATGCCCAAAAAATAAGATATGCAAAATACATTTTGTTCGGCTTGCATTAGACTGGCTACAGTCTGAAACATTGATTTGCCTGAAAAGCATCTTATTTCTTTTTCAAGCCATTTTTTTCTTCTTTCTTTTTGTCAATAAATCCAATGTGCCTAAAGTCCCACTTTTCTTTTGGTTTAATGTTTCAGCCTGAAACATAAGACCAAGAGAAAATTGGGATTTTAGAGACAATGTTTTTTTTTTTTTTTTGATTTTTTTTTTGTGGCTGCAGTCAGTCTAAGCTTTCTTGGTCTTTATTCCAAATGGACAAGAGATTAATGGCAGGACAGAAAATTGCAGATTGATTTTCTACAGTAATCATAGTGGACAACGTTTGTTATTCTGTCCAGTATCACACGATGTCAAGTTTTAAACATCCCTCATTATCTAAGAGCCTTTCATCCTGTCACATTAAACAATGCCACGCGTATGCTTAGAATTAAACCTTTCCTCGGCATTGAAGGCCATGCCTCGTTAATAACATCTGACAGAGGCAAATCTGATTTTCCCTGGATAACAACAGGAAAACATGTTTAAACAAAGACTGATTCAATTTGTGCCCACAAATTATAGCTGTCATCAGTTTAAACCGAGACTTAACCTTGGTATGAACCATGCTCTTCAAACAAAATAACATTAGCCGCGACACGAGAAAACCAACAATGCGGTTATGCGCCCAGCCCAGACTCAGGTCAGCCTTGGCATCTGCACAGTCTAATCAGACTTTTCGCTGTGCGCTTAAAGGGTAGCTAAGGGTCTAAGCTACCTTCATGCGGACAGCGAAGACTCTGATCAGACGGGGCGGATGCCCCGTCTGATCTGAGTCTACGCTGGGCGCACAACCACATTGTTAGTTTTCTCGTGTCGCGGCTCACATACGGTTAACAATGGCCTAAGGAGCTTTGGAGTTTTCTGGATTTGTATTCAGAGTCATGCTGCAGTTTAGTTTACATCTCCACGTGGCCTTGCATTTGTCATATTCTAAGAATTGCACCGCGACATGACATAACCAATAAAATGCATGAGCTCCCAGCAAAGACTTAGATCAGCCTTGTCATTACAAAAGTCTGATCAGAGTGAAAGTTATACGTTTGAAGGGTAACTTAGTGTCTAAGCTAACTCCATGCGGACAGCAAAGATTCTATCAGACTGGGCGAATGCCTAGACTGATCTGAGTCGTCGCTCGGCGCACATGCCACTTCGTTGGTTTTCTCGTTGAGCGGCTTAATTAATTATGACGCATCGCCATCCTCCAGATTACTCTGCAATCTTCATAAAACAAAATAGCGAGCCGAACAATGCCTGTAATTTATCTAGTTTAGAAAAAATCAAATTTGAATTTTACTCAGAATTGATCAGCAGTTTATGTCTTACGTATAATTTCAAATGGACCGCCTTGGAAAATTGTCAACAATTATGCTCTCTTCCATTACATTAGATCACGTTCAAAGGAAACAGTATCTAAGCAACTTGTAAACAATAATTCATAACTTTTACGCGTAAGCACATTTTATTTAGATTGTTATCTTTACACGTAACATGACGCTAGTATACATTTTAATTAGATATGTCCGTATTTTAATTACCACTGATTGCCATATAGTCGGTCATACAACAAGCATCCTCGTATATGCGATAGGTCGGTATCGACTTGCCACCTAGCGGACGATATTGAACACCTATATGATTTTGCGCCATTAGACAAAGCGAAACAACTTTTGTGACTTCTGTTTGTTTTTGGAAGTTGTAGCCCTTCCAAAAATGGGGGTCTACTCTTAGAGTAAACAACTGTCTCCTATAGAAGCAAATTAAGAAGAGATTTGGATGGTTGGTTGCTTTGGGTTTAACATCTCTTTGAGACGGTGTTCAAGTCTATATCGACCCGTCTCCCTGAGACAGGAAGACAGAAAAGTGATATGATACGCGAGAGAAAGTATATCCAAACCATCCCCCAAACGCACCTAGTGCAAAACTTCCTCACATTGGTTTAAACATATTTTATTTCAAATTTCATATAATTTAACAAATACGAATATTTTTTTCAGTCCATACAGTTGTGATTTTTCTAAATAAACACGATTTAAACAAAAGCATAGAAATGGATAATACAGGTAACAAATAAATCTAGTAATTAGAAAACTAACAATAACGTCGAAGACAAAGCAAAATTATTTTTGAAAGTAAAAGATGCATTGCTCTTAAGTTTCGGTTCGGAGTTTCTTATGCTAATTCCATTAGGAGAGAAGGGTGAAGGGCGTGGGGACGCGCACCGGGTAGAGTTGACAGTTTATCAAGATGCATGGCAGTTTCGCTGTTGTTGGTTAGTATTTTTTAAGTGAATCGCTTGGTGTCTTTTATATACTTTTGTACTTTGTGAAATATAATCACATTTTTCAGCAAAAAATATGAACACACTTGATTTTCTGCGTTCTAAAAGACCCAAAAAATCACCGACTAACGACTTTGTTGAGCTGAATATGCTTTGAACAACTGGGCCAAGCCAAGATCTTATGAAAGGCAAAATTGCAATACTTTCATGAAACAATTACGAGTGTAAATACGAGTCTAACATGAACTTCCAATACTATACTGAGGGACTTTAAAAACGCACCATTGTGTATCATGTCATTTTACCCATAGTTTGCAATGTTAGAAACGTTTGAGCACTCGTGCGAGTTAGCATGGTTGAGTTCTTTAAGTCTGCAAACGCTTACAAAGAGTGTGCAACCATGCATAGAAATTTCGAGAAAATGGAAATTTGGTAACTTTTTCGCATAAAATTTTAACGAATTCACATTTTGTTGAATTTTAATGTTTATGCATCTGAATGAATACCACACACTGTAAAAACAATGAAAAATGACACAAAGATCCTTGAAAAATGTTTTATCGATGTTCGAAAATGGGATTTAAAAAAAAAATAGAGTACAGTTCAGAATTTGGAGATGCCCGACTTAAAAGCCGACCAATTGATTGTATACCTACCCAGGTCATGTGAGTAAGTCTTAATGTACCAGTTCCAAGCAAATTTGAATAATTATTCAAATGTCCGTTACCTTCACTTCCGGTTTTTTGTGCAAAAAGTTTGAATCTTTGCAAAATGACGTTGAAAGAAAGAAATGTAACGGATAAAAAGAGAACACAAAGCATGAACAATGAATAACCTCCGATTTTTATGTCATTGAAATCTGATCAGCAGAAACTGTTACGAAATTGCAGCAAACTGAAAATCACGCTTCAATCATCATTGGATTAATGCGAATTTATCTCCCTTTAGGAATATTCTAAAGCCAAATTTTGCATTCATTTTGAAAGCTTGTATTCCAGGTTAAAATTGGAATAAACCAAAATTACAATAGTTGATGGCTGTATGAAACAAAAATTCATTTTTCTAGCATATCCAAAGCTACAAATTGGTGCGTTTCTAAAGTCTCTCAGTATATTTGCGCAGTATTATAAGGACTGTTTTTATCATTATTATTTTTTGTTGACTTGTAATGTAACTTTATGATAACCCTTCATTATTTCATTAATAGTGTCCTTCCTCCATTAGTTTGTTTTATTGTCACTATAATTATTTAAACTTTATGTTATTGTCTTGCCAAAAACTCCCTTAATACGCTCGTAATTAGACTTAGAATATAGCAGGAATCAAGATAAGGGCAATGTTTTTATGATAACTAAGGTGAATAAGTACACATTCAGAGGAAGCAACGCTTCCATTTTCCTGCTTGCATCCCTCCTAGATTGGGATCAACTCTTGAAGGAAAGAATTTTGCTGCCTTAGGAGCAAATTCATTCATTTTAGCTTAACCCCCTTTTAGGAGGGTTTTGTTGCCTAGGGAGGCAAACAAGAAGTAACGAAATTTGTCTTTCTTTGCAAATATGGCAGAAAAAGATTAAGGTGTATCTTAAACATTAAGGGATATCTTCTCCATGGAACGTAGTATGTCTCTTCTCATTAGAATGAGTGCTCTGAGACAATTCTTATGAGAAACCGCAGACATATTATTGTCTTATCTCGCCCTGATCTGTAACTCTGTGTCCGTGGTCTTAACTTAATATGGTTACCCTAAGAGTGGAATTCTCTTGGCATCTTTTTCCAGGAAAACAAATATCCTCATGGCGAGACGTAATTGATACCATACACTGATTAAATATCTATTGTAACACAGGGTATAATCGATTCCGCCAATTTTCGCTTCCTGCAGAGACTGTCCGTCATATTTGGCTTCCGCCGAGACTGTCCGCGAACTCTTGCTTCCTGCAGAGACTACTGTCCTCGAGAAATGGCTTCCTGCCGAGACTGTCCGCGTGATTCTGCTTCCTGCCGAGAGCCTCGGCAGGAAGCAGAATCACGCGGACAGTCTCTGCAGGAAGCCATTTATCATGTACAGAAGTCTCGGCAGGAAGCAAGAGTTCGCGGACGGTCTCGGCGGAAGCCAAATATGATGTACAGTCTCTGCAGGAAGCGAAAATTAGCGGAATCGATTATACCCTGTGTGTAAGCCTTATATCATGTAGATCGGTATAGAGTTTTACAATAAAGTCCTGTCAAGACCACTGATGCCAAGTTTTGCAAGCAGGGCCCAGTTGTTCAAAGCATCGTTAGCCTAACGAGCTCGTTAAGAGGTCAACTCGTTAAGTGTTTTATTTTTTTATTACCAAATACGCTGATATTTTTGGTTGATAAAATGTGAGGAGCTTTTGCAATGCAAAAGCTTCTCACATTTTTGCAACCAAAAGTATTGGCATATTTGTGATATTAACGTTTGAAATTTTAACGTCACGCGTTAGTTTTGAACAACTGGGCCTAGTACTACATGTACGCCGTTTCTAATTTCTTCATTTGAATAGTGCAGAATATTGCAGAATGAAAGTACTTCTAGCAAATGAGCTCAAAAGAGGTATAAAAAGGGTGTGCTTTAGAAGCTATGAATTCAGTCGTAAGAAGGAACATGTGAATTATGATATGGGCCAGACCTTGTGCTTTTGCATATTAAAGCCTCATCAGTGTCCCTGCATATAAATCGACGGCGAAATCCAAATATAAAACCTGCTTAAATTTAGGCAATTATTTCAAAGGGGCAGTCATTTAAAAGGCTATTATTACAGTATCAAAATACAGAGAAAAAAAATGGTTAAATTATTCAAGGCTTAACCAGTAACTTTCTGAGTTCTCAGAATATACCCGTTGATCGCAAAAGGGGTAATAAAACTGTGATGTGACTGTTCTTGAGTCGCATTTAATATTACACTGTATCAAAAGGTTCAAAGGACCATACTGGTGTACTTTATTTTCAGATTATAGGAGGAGCAACCACATGTACCATTTTCATTTTTCCTTTCTTCATAATTAAGGGTCAACTCTTAAATGAAAGATTTTTTTTCCTTTCGGAAGTTGTAACTGCTCGGAGCTTTTGCAATGCAAAAGGATCTCGTGTTATTTTTTGTCAACACAAAGATGACAGTATTTTGCATAATAGCGCCATTATTATCGAATGCAGAATCGTCGAAATGACATGGAAATGACTTGAAGCCTTGTCTTCAATTTGATGCTTGTAACAATTTCTTGTTCAGCTCCATAAGGGTTATACACGTTGTTATGGTAACCCTAATTTGAACGTCAGATGTTTGTAAAATAAACGTTTGTTAAAGCGAAGTGCGATAGAAACATCTCAACGTCATGGAGTCAGCTTCTAGTATAGAAGTGCGCGGAATCATAAAATTCTGCGCAGAACTTGGTAATACGCCGACATGAACTCTAACGATGATGCAGTAGTCTGAAAGCACATCAGGAGTCAGCCGTGCCCTGGTCTTCAAATGCCGAAGCTCGCTAGAAGTTGATAAAGCACGCCTGGTAAACTATCACAGGTACCTCCGGCGGAGGTACCGATAAAAAGTTATGACAGGCATCTGGAGCTGCCTGTGACTGTCAAAAAAAATGCCAACAAATGGAAGGTATTCCTCTTTTTTGACAAACTATAAAATAACCAAGGAGTTTATTAAAAATGAAAAAGTGCTATTCGACCCTTATAGACATAAAGTTTTGTCACACATCATATCCCCCAGAACTTTCCATATTAACCAAAGATACGACTTTTGAAGTGGCTTTGGTGTCAGCCAACAGTACTCAAAACATAAAGAATTCGGCCGTTTTGGGTCTTAAATGCAGTGATCGTGCATACGAATCTGTTTGTCAAGGCACATTGATGTTAAGGTAACCTCCTTGTCCAAATATTAATGTCGATTGACTACAAACAAGGCTTGATTCTTGAAAACAACAGCTGGAGGTGTCTGCAATGGGGTGGAGGTGCTTGTGATGTAAGCAAATATAGTGAAAATCTGAATAGTTATTGCAGCTGGAAATATTGACATCTTCTCCAAACCACTGTCTGGAAAGAATCATTCATTCAACGTCACATTAACTATCACAATGCGTATATCATGAAATTCCATGTTAAAATTCGTGAGCCCCCTGCTCACTTGCTCTAGTTTTGAATTGTTGGCGCTAGAATCCAAATACATCCGTAAGGCCTACAGATTATATCATCGGCAGGTGACATATTCTCAACATTACACCTTTTAGTATGTTGAAGTGATCGGAATCTTACTGTAAATTATGTGTAATTCAAAGTCTCCGAATAGCCACTGCATCAAATTTGGTAACAAAAGAGTACTTTTACTACATAAAAGTCATCTTCCGAAACATTGTTGTTTTTGCAAACGTTTGGAGTAGCTAGCATGGAGCGTGACCTCGACAATTTCTAACGATTTGGAATGACTAACAGCCTAGTAACAGGCAGTCATCGCCATTCACAAAAATTTTGTCTCTTATTTAAGCGCATTTCATAACTACATGTATTCTAACACTGAAATAGGCAGTAAACTTTCAACAGCTACGTTCAACTTGTCAATGTTTGGCTAACACATATGGAAACAAAACGGGCAATAACTCTTTAAGATGATAAGCTTTGGATTCTGGATTTCTGTTGTGAAGCATCGATGTTACGTGTTCTTATGCCCGCTTGTCTGTAGTCTTCTAGCAATAAGGTCACATGTACAGCTGCACACTTTGCTTTCTGGTTTCTTTTGTAATTTAAAATATATAATAGGTCAAACAGAAGTTAGCGTTGTTTTCATTTTGGGTAGGTGAATGACCACCTGTCTGGGAAAGAGCTCTTTATTCGGTTTACCATGCCTGTTTTTTAATGAACTATTGCCAATGTATACTTACTCCTATCTTGGTTTTGAGAGCAGGATGTAGAATCTGACTGTATAAGTTCATGATCATTGTCTGTCGTTTTAACAAAAATATGCTTGATATTCGCATTATGATAGATTATTGCGATGTTGAATGAACGATTCTTTCAAGGCAGTGAGTGGTCTAGAGATGAAGAATATCAATATAACCTTCAGATTTTCGCTATATTTTCTTACATCACAGGCACCTCAATACCGTCACAGGCACCTCCAGTTGTGTTTTTACAGATCCAGCCTTATTTGGAATTTATCGCCCTTTATATTTGGGCACGGAGGTTTACTTTACATCAATGTGTCCAGATAAACAGATTCCTATGCAAGAAAAATGCATTTAGGACCTAAAACAGCCGATTTGTTATTGTTTTGAGTACTTTCGACAGACCTTAAAGCCACTTCAAAAGCCATATCTTCCGTATATATGTAAAGTTCCCGGGGATATATTGTGTGACAAAACTTAATGTATATAAGGGTCGAATAGCACTCTTTGATTTTCAATAAACTCCCTGGTTATAGTTTATTTTATAAAAAAAGACGAACGCCTAGCCTTTTTTGTTTATTTTTGGACCATCACAGGTAGCTCCGGATGCCTGCCACAACTTTTTATCGGTACCTCCGTGGAGGTACCTGTGATAGTTTACCAGGCGTGATAAAGGAGGAGGAAGAAAGACCGTGACTGACGACTCTGTTGTGACGTTGATTAAGGATGTACTTAATAAAGATCGCAGACAGACTGTCAGAGGCATTGCTGAAATGACCGAAATAAAGCCAGGAACTGTGTATCGTCGATGTACCAAACTTCGATATGCACACTACTTCGTTTGGTTTCGTCTTTTTCCTGTGCCGCGCGTGAGGTGAAAGTGACCACGTGTGTCTGTTGGCAAACATTGAGCTCAAGAACAGTCAAAGTCATTCCACTGATTTTTCCAGTGCAGTATGCGCTTCAACCTAGTAAGTATTGAATAATCAAAATCTACATGCATAAAAACCCAAGTATCACTTTTTAACCCTCTGTCAAAATACTAATATTTTCCCAGATTTTCATTTTTCCATTTTGTTTACCTCTGCATCATTCGGCGGAAAAATCCAACACCCATTAAAAACGGTTTGAGGCCTAGCCAATTTCATCTTTAGTTTCATGTCTCATTCTTAGGCTCAAAAATGAAAAAAAATGACTTTATATTAGACTGAATAAAAATGTGGTATGCTTTTATTTTAGCAGAATATTAATGGACTAAATCTTTATAATGCAGAAAAAGGTAACATGCAAGATGGAAGTAATTTATTGCCCAGACGATCCCCGTGAAGAGTAATGTTCCCCATTTAGATTTGTAAATAGTATGTCTTTTAGTATTTTGATGTGTGATGTTGAGTACAGAAAATGTCTTACAGTTTTATTTGTTTATTTTGGATATTCAAATTAATTTGGAGTTTGTTAAAACGAAAAATTAGTGACTTTGGCAACCTTAAGCATGACAAATTAGCATAAATATCAGCGCATGCGCCCTAACGAAGGTTTGAGCATTTTCTTTTATTTACAAGACGACGGACACATGTTTGTCAAAGCGTTGAAAACTATAGAAATTGGGACCGAAGGGCCATTATTTTCCTTAAAAATGTTGTGAGAGGGATTAATTCATCTAGAAATCACACCGTATAACCGGCCGATGTGATGCCAGATGTCTACAGAGATAGCAGATCACCAAAACTGCAAGCAGGTTTTCAGCAGGTGAGATAAAGTTGCCGGTAAAAACAGACGATAAAATCCTGGAAGAGTTTAGCCTCATATGGAAGTTGCTCAATGTCTGTAGATTCTACAGTATCAGTTTGGGAGGCTTTCTTACACAGATAAGGCTACGGCAGGTCTTGAATAGGCAACATTTTCAGAAAAAAAAAATAAAAAGAAGTCTGTATTTCGGCTCCAATTAAACGAAACTGAGATAGTGTCCAATCTGTTTGCTTGCATCCAAAACACAATTCAGTTTGTTATCAATGTTTCTGCCAATTTTTGATGCACAATTTGGTTTTATAATGAAAATACACGCTTTCAAAGAGGGTGGGTGGCGACAAAATGGTTGCCTTTGTCCACAGATGCACTTTTAGGTGGATAGCTGGGATGGCAGATCGGTTTGTATGGAATAGGCTGACATTGATGACAGGTATCAGTATATTAATATGTGTCTTAACACTGATTATTACTGTGACTTCGGCGTGAAATCATGAAGAATGAAGCATGCTCGTCCACTAGAATGCATATTGTTGCATTTAATAGCTTTACATCTTTCAGCTTCTTTCTGATATTGTTTCGTTAACTATTTTTTCGCTGCTAATACGCTATATGTACTGCACTGCTTTTGGAAGGTCAAGAATTTCTTTATCTTAAAACTTATTCTGTCATTTGATTTGATTAGGAACATTTAGCAATATTAATTGTTTAATACCCCCCCTCACACACACACACACACACACAAAAGAATAAATGAATAAAATAAAATAATAATAATAATAATGCCATGAAAGCTTCGACGGAGTATCCTCCAAGCCAAACACGATAAAATTTTCCTGAGTATCTTCTGCATTATATGTTTGTAACTGCGCAGAAATTAGGGCAACATTCTGGCAAGCTAAACCAATGCTTTTCAAACATTATCTGGTTAGTTATGCTCGGAATGGCTATTGCTGTTGATTGTGTTTTTCCGAGGTAACTTAGTTGCCTGTTTTCACTACATGCCATGCCATGCCATGCCAAAACGTTCTTTTTTGCATGGTTGTCTAGTTTGTACATGCACCCATTACCTCGAATTCTGTACAGTACGGGAGCCGGGCCGCGTAGCGCAATCGGTAGGGCACCTGACTCATAAGTCAGAGGTCCTGGGTTCGAAACCCGTTCTGGCCACATACTTTCGTTTCTCCCTCCGCTGATTCAAGAAGGGCAGTTGTCAGTTACTGGCGAAAGTATGTGCACTTAGTACTGGTTAATCGCTTAGGAGGTCTAAGCCTGCCCAGGAATAGTGTGGTTAGGTTAACTGACCGTGCCGACATGACCTTAGTTGTTTACCGAGGACGTTAAGCATTAAATCAACCAACCAAAATGTACAGTACGGGATATAAGGCGTTTCCTGGGAATCTACATTTTTATTTTATAAGAAGGGTGGGGGGAACACGTGATTTCTGTTTTGACACGCTGTCGGAAAAAATAGTGATGCTGTGAGTGAACCTTGTTTAATGTAAGGTTAAATCAATATCTTTTTCAGATAATTTACACTCGTCGAGCAATGCACCAGTTTCCATTCCACATCTTTCTGACACTTATGATATTCTGATGATGCCAAAAAGATTTGTACTTTGAGCAAGGACTCCTTCACAAAATTTCAGTTAAAGTCGGTGCAGGTTATCGCGCCATTTGTTTGGGCATTTCCTCAACGAGATTTTGTGTCATTGGCCAAAGTGAATTTTTGCGATTTCCTCAAAAATCGTTAGAACCGTAAGATCTGGACTTGGGAGTCATGCACAGGTCACTGACTGTACACTACTGAAAGAGGAAAAAGATTTGCCCACATTTTTTTTTCTCAGTGGAGCGCATCAAAAAAAATGAACATAGAACATGGGATCCCCGATTTTGATACAATAGCATTCATCATACCGTTACGGACCTCTTTCTTGCTATTTTCCTTTTTAGGCGAAGGCTAGTGACACGCCTCACCAGCTGGCAGACTGTGAGGCTGGTGACAAACGGCTGTCAGCACACCCGCCTTGTTTTTATGCACCCCGCCATAAAGTTGGGAGCGGCATATAATTTTACCCTTGTCCGTACGTATGTCTGTACGTAGGTCACACTCTGTAGTACCGATTGTGTCTCCACAACTCCTCATACAGTATTTAATGCAGTGATTTGAAACTTGCAACACAGTTCAGACATGCATTGAATATGTGCATTAAGGAAATAGAACTTTGATCCAGATCATCATTACAGAATTATGTCCCTTTAAATGACATGTATATTTTGACCATATTTCTGTGCCTTAAGTACAAGTTCACCTTTTTGTCATGGCTCTAGCGACCTCATTTGTTACCGATTTTGACATTACATCACTGATCACAGCTATATTGGGTATGACATTACCTCAAAGGAGTATGGGAGTATGCTCGTTGTGACATTATGCCACAATAATAAAATCAATGAATTTCATATATGCAGTTATAATTTGTACTTACCTACCGGTGTAACTGTGTTCTAAAGTATACAAGCAGCGCCGCGACAAAAGCAACGAAGTGGCATGTGCGCCCAGCGAAGACTCAGATCAGACTGTGCATCCACCCAGTCTGATCAGCTTCTTCGCAGTGCGCTTAAAAGTTAGCTAAGGCAAGACTAAGTTACTCCCATGCCAATAGCGAAGACTCTGATCAGACGGGGCGGATGTCCTGGCTGATCTGAGTCTTCGCTGGGCGCACATGCCACTTTTTTGTGACTTGGCTCAATTATTAATGCGTCAAGTGACTGCAGCTTGATGGCTGTTGGCGAGCTAACAGAGCATCACAAAAATGTTGACTTTTCTGAACTGTGACTTCCACATAAACGTAAATCAGGCCGAAACTTTCAAAATTTCAGTCAAAGATACCCCTCCAGATAGCACCGGTGGCCACCAAATTGCCTCAAGTTTTCAAAATTTTCGCGGGGGGAGGTCCCCAAACCCCTTACGAGGGGGGTAGCCCTCTCTCGTGCTCTCCTCCCTCTCGTGCCTTCGGCACTTGTCCCACGCCTTTGGCGTGGGCTTCAACATCACAGAAAGCCTAGCTACGCCCCTGGGGACCACAGCTAAGAAAGGTAACAGTTTTGGTATTTAAGGGTGAATTGGCAAATTCGCAGTCCTTTGTTCAAGTATCGGTACCAAGCTGACCAGCAAGCCCCACACCCCTCCCCTTCCCGACCTCTCCACAAACGCTCACATACACAAACTCTTGCTTTGGTGGCATATAAAACAATGTTTCAAACAAAAACAAAACACACAAAAATTTGCTTCAAAATAAGAAACAAATACAATGAAGAGAAGCACAGGCCAGCCGCCGTTCGTACAGTTCTACGTTCAACTCTTTCTAACAATATAGTATTTCTTCCACGAATGCCTAACCAGCTTCGATGAATACAAATGTTATTACTTTGACATCTAGAAAAATTACCTTTTGCGAGTTCTAGAGGTGATTTTATGCCGTTGATACAAAAAAAACGTTAAAAATGCGAATTTAAAGATACATACTAATATATTGATACATGTCATCAATGTCAACTTATTCCATACAAACCGATCTGCAATCCCAGATATTCATCTAAAAGTGCATCTGTTGACAAAGGCAACCATTTTGTCGCTACCCTTCCTCTTAGAAAGCATGTATTTCTTTATAAAACCAAATCGTGCATTAAAAATTGGCAGAAATATTGCTAACCAACTGAAGTTTTATTGCAGGGAAGCAAACAGATTGGGCACTATCTCAGACTCGTTTAATGGGAGCGGAAATGCCGATTTTGTTTTGTTTTCTTAAAATGTTGCCCATTCAAGACCTGCCATAGCCTTATCTGTGTAAGGAAGCCACTCCGACTGATGCTGTAGAATCTACAGACATTGAGCAATTTCCATATGAGGTTAAACTCTAACAGGATTGAGCAATTTCTATATGTGGTTAAACTCTAACAGGATTGAGCAATTTCCATATGAGGCTAGACTCTAACAGGATTGAGCACCTTCCAAATGAGGCTAAACTCTAACACGATTGAGCAATTTCCATATGAGGCTAAACTCTAACACGATTAAGCAATTTCCATATGAGGCTAAACTCTAACAGGATTGAGCAACTTCCATATGAGGCTAAACTCTAACACGATTAAGCAATTTCCATATGAGGCTAAACTCTAACAGGATTGAGCAACTTCCATATGAGGCTAAACTCTAACACGATTAAGCAATTTCCATATGAGGCTAAACTCTAACAGGATTGAGCAACTTCCTTATGAGGCTAAACTCTAACACGATTAAGCGATTTCCATATGAGGCTAAACTCTAACAGGATTGAGCAACTTCCATATGAGGCTAAACTCTAACAGGATTGAGCAATTTCCATATGAGGCTAAACTCTAACAGGATTGAGCAACTTCCATATGAGGCTAAACTCTAACAGGATTAAGCAATTTCCATATGAGGCTAAACTCTAACACGATTAAGCAATTTCCATATGAGGCTAAACTCTAACAGGATTGAGCAACTTCCATATGAGGCTAAACTCTAACACGATTAAGCAATTTCCATATGAGGCTAAACTCTAACAGGATTGAGCAACTTCCATATGAGGCTAAACTCTAACACGATTAAGCAATTTCCATATGAGGCTAAACTCTAACAGGATTGAGCAACTTCCATATGAGGCTAAACTCTAACACGATTAAGCAATTTCCATATGAGGCTAAACTCTAACAGGATTGAGCAATTTCCATATGAGGTTAAACTCTAACAGGATTGAGCAACTTCCATATGAGGCTAAACTCTAACAGGATTGAGCAATTTCCATATGAGGTTAAACTCTAACAGGATTGAGCAACTTCCATATGAGGCTAAACTCTAACACGATTAAGCAATTTCCATATGAGGCTAAACTCTAACACGATTAAGCAATTTCCATATGAGGCTAAACTCTAACAGGATTGACCAACTTCCATATAAGGCTAAACTCTAACACGATTAAGCAATTTCCATATGAGGCTAAACTCTAACAGGATTGAGCAACTTCCATATGAGGCTAAACTCTAACACGATTAAGCAATTTCCATATGAGGCTAAACTCTAACAGGATTGAGCAACTTCCATATGAGGCTAAACTCTAACACGATTAAGCAATTTCCATATGAGGCTAAACTCTAACAGGATTGAGCAACTTCCATATGAGGCTAAACTCTAACACGATTAAGCAATTTCCATATGAGGCTAAACTCTAACAGGATTGAGCAACTTCCATATAAGGCTAAACTCTAACACGATTAAGCAATTTCCATATGAGGCTAAACTCTAACAGGATTGAGCAACTTCCATATGAGGCTAAACTCTAACACGATTAAGCAATTTCCATATGAGGCTAAACTCTAACAGGATTGAGCAACTTCCATATGAGGCTAAACTCTAACACGATTAAGCAATTTCCATATGAGGCTAAACTCTAACAGGATTTAGCAACTTCCATATGAGGCTAAACTCTAACACGATTAAGCAATTTCCATATGAGGCTAAACTCTAACAGGATTGAGCAATTTCCATATGAGGTTAAACTCTAACAGGATTGAGCAACTTCCATATAAGGCTAACTCTAACAGGATTTTATCGTCTGTGTTTACCGGCAACTTTATCTCACCTACTGAAAACCTACTTTCAGTTTTGGTGATCTGCTATCTCTGTAGACATCTGGCATCACTTCAGCCAGTTGTACGGTGTGGTAATGGTGGATTAAATTGCAGCTACCATATTGTCTAATGCCGAAAACCGTTTATGATCTTACGGTACCTAAGTTTGGTACATCGAGGATTCGAGGATATACGGTGCTCACTTCACACCTGAATATGTCAAAGGTTCATGCGAGATGGGTCTCACGGCTTCTAAACGATTCTGAAAAGGAGAGACGAGTGTTTGAGTCAAACATGTTTCTGCAGCGCTATGAAAGAGATGGGGAACGCTTTCTCGACAAAATCATCACCACGGACGAAACATGGTTTTGGTTTTTCGACCCCAAATCCAAGAGGTAGTCAGCCGTTCGGAAGAGGTCTGATTCGCCACCGCCGCTCAAGTCACGAGTCAGTAAAAGTGGTGAAAAACACATATTCATCATGTTCGCAGATAGACGAGGCATTGTGTTGTGTCACGCAGTTCCAAGGGGCCAGACTGTCAACTCTGAGTGCTATTCAATGGTGAGCAATAAATAAATACGAGGGGCGTTCGAAAAGTAATGCAAATGACGTAATTTCTCGGTAACCAATATAAAACAGAACTTCTGATTGCAAAAACACATAAAGCTATATTATGCGTAGGAAAGTCTGCAAACACGGTGTATTTTTTAAAAAAGGGCGCATTTTTATTTTCTTTGAAAGAGGTATACCCTAAAGACACTGCAGAATTTTAGTTTAGTAGGCCGTAATTTATTTATTGTCAGTCTTTGATTTGTTTTTATTTTTGCAACTAAGAGACAATGCCCAGGCAATGTTGTCCTGAAAATATCGCGGATTTTTTTTTTTTAAATCTGGGTTCCATACTGGCCCGAGAATATGGATTATGTAGTAGCAAATTTCCCATTTCTACCAAACATTAAATGATTTCGTAATGAAAACAAGTGTATTAGCATTCAAAATCTTTTCAGCAAGAGCATTTACATGGGTCAACGAAAACCTGTCAATAAATTCAAATTAATGCCAAAAACCAAGCCTCTACAAGCTTTTAAAAATGACGTTAACGTATATTTCAATAACGTCATAAGAATTGCGCATTGCTTTGCCAAGAATAAATCGATAATAGTTGCCAGCCTTCTAACTTTTGTATGAATATTGTAGACAACAATGGACAAGCAGCTGAAAAAGATTAATTTGTATTTTCAATGATATTTGACTTGAATGCCCAACACTGAAACTATTTTACATATGAAATTAGCCCAGTGGCATGACAGGGGCCTAATAAAATGCGTTGTAAGTCAATATGAAAAGGTGTCTTTGTACAGCGTTTGGTATCATTGTAAAGACAAAATGTAGTGTTTTCAGCATGTGCATAGCATTTGTACCCAGTTTTCCTCTAAACAAAGTTATGAGGCCATTTGCATTACTTTTCGAACGCCCTTCGTAAATATAAAAGATAGACAGAAAGAAAGAATAACGAAAGGCTATAAAATGGCACAATGTTTTCAGGGGAACTCTACGAAATTGTGTAGATGTGTGACAGAAATATTCTCATTAAATGAGGTATACTTGTTTTGTCATTAAACGTCTACAGTGTCTACCGGATAAAAAGTCTACGTATTGTTTGGACAACCCTCGTACGTTTGAAATCTTCACGTCTCGTCGTCATTAGTTTTGAACAACTGGACCCAGATGTTCCCGAAAAATTACAGATGAAATTTAAAATAGAGAACGCCATGAATAATTAGACCAACATGCATGGTTGTAGAAAATTCAGAGACAAGAATTTCGCAGAATGCTGCGTTTCGCCTTTCTGTGCATTGTCGAAAACAGTGCGAAAACTAGGCGCAACATAAATGTCGCTGATATCGGAAAAGTTATACCTATGTCTCGCTTCTGCTAGTGACGGGTCGGGCAAAAATAGGACAGGGAGGTTTTACATGTAGAAAGTGATATGCATGCGTCGACAAACATATTAAAATTGACTGCAATGTGATGTCAACGCAGAACAAAGGCACAAAGACATGAAATGAGTTTCATTGTTCTTGCAAATACGTTCAGCTATCTACATAATGAAATGTGTAACTTTATAAAACAGTTTCCATTGTTCTTGCACATACGTTCTTATATACGTATCTGCAAGAACTATGAAACTCTTTTCATAAAGTAGATTACTTTTTAATTCTTTTTTTCCCTTTCTGTCTCTTTTGTGTCATTGTTCACCAAGAGATGGCTAATTTGTTCTATGTTTTCTTTTATTTCTGAGAAAACAAACTTCAGGACTATAAGTCTTCTTTAAATGGATAGAAACTTATCAAATGACCCTTTATTATGATTTACAGCAAGAAAAAGACGTTTTTCTTCTTTTCACCGATTGTATTAAGGACATCCACTCGTGCGAACAATGAACTTGTAAATAAAATATTTTTCAGGTGATCGGATTCACATTATGCATCGAAGCTGATTTATTGAGTCCTTTAAGATGCTCAATTTTAAATATTAAAAAATCTACCAATTCCGTGACTAATAAACTGTATCCTAAAACAAAAGTGTTGAATGAGAAAGATAAGGTCATCTGGGCTATGAGGTCTGAAGATTCTGACATGTTTCACTTATTACAAAAACTTACTTTCTTCCATTTCAGAAGAGAGAATAAATAAATTAAAACCTTATTATGGCATTAACTTTAGCCACACTTTTGTCAATGGGATGTGTGATGTCTTGTTGAATGGATTTTATATATCTTCTGTATCTCTACCTACCATAGCATTTCTGGCCGCCCTAGGCAGGGCTTCTGCTTTGGTTCATCTTTATTATTATTACTATTATTATTATATACACCCGTTTGAATAATGGGATGTTTTTATGTTATGGCGCTGGCGGCCGGCCATCTGTCCGTCCGTTCGTTAGCTTGTTTTTGTTTCCGATAACTCCTCTTACAATTTACAGCCGATCGAGCTGAAACGTAGTTTATAAAAGACTATGCGGTGGATCAGCACATATCATTTTGAGATGAAGTTACAGTGTTGTTAAGCAGAGTCGTTTCCCTTTTCTTAAATTTCATTTGTTTATTTCCGGATACTTCCTCCCGCAGTTTTTATTGAAAGAAGCTGACATTTTGTAGTCTAGTCTTTACCAGTTGCCTGTTATGGGTGGGATGTTGACTGATTGCTATGTGATCAGGTATGTGGTGCTGTTTTACTATAAAATCCCTATTTTGTGATACCATAAATTCTATATTGTGATATCACAAAATAGAACGTTTGACATTACAAAATAGAATTTGTGATATCACAAAATAGAACTTGTGATATCATAAAATAGAATTTGTGATATCACAAAATAGAACTTGTGATATCGAAAATTCATCACTATTTTTTGGTATCACAAAATAGATTTTATTACATCACATATTTGATTTAGTGATATCACAAATTTGATTTTTTATATCACAAAATCCATTTTGTGATAAGAAGGTCATCCAATAAGTCTTGCGAACACCGTCATTTCTGCTTCAGCAATTGAGGTAGGGTTATCAAATTATACTACTAACAGCTTACGTATATAATACACATATGTGCTAAAAATCATACTTGTAACATTCCTTTCTGAGATATGGGAGGGTTTTGAATGCAAAGGTGTAAGCGATACCGGCCTTGAAATTGCACAAACATGACGTCTTTCACAAGAGGTGAGAGGATGAAAATTCCTGCATGTATGTTTATAATTCTTTCAAATTACAAGAATTCATGCTCTAAAGTAATCGCCTTATATCTAAGAACTCAAATAAGAGACATCTATTATTTCACATTATCAAACAAATGTGGTTGCCAGGCAACAAGAGAATATTACAGAATTTTAGCAAGATTCTAGTTTTTAACCTTTACCTCTGGTTTCTGAAGGCTGCAAACGATATTAAACAAGGCTCGAAGCTTATATTTTCTCACAATTTCAGCATCTCGGGACTAATCTTTGATAACAAATTAATGGCAGTTTAGGAAACATTTTAACTGCTGTAAAAGCCTCTTCTTCATAACCTCATATTATATGATATTTTAGCTGCCCGAAAAAGATTGTGATCTTCCTTTGAACAATAATGATATCTGGACTAACGGCAATATCTTAACCATGCTGCCGTGTACATACTTCAGTATTATTTTCCGCATCTCCCAGCATTCTGATCTAAGCAAGGGGATTTTGAATAGACAGCTAGAAGCCACCGCCGCACCCATAAAAGTAGTATTCTTCAGAAGCCTAGCAACGCTATTTGCAAGATCATGACGTTTCTGGAAATTGTTGACTGGAAAGAAGGGGAGATGCTATGTAGGAATGTGGATTGTTTGATTCGATTTTAATCATCATCTGCCTGAAACTTGGTCGTTTGCAGGACTTATTGGATGACCCTCGTATCAATAAATCGAATTAGTTATATCAAAATATCGATTTTGTGATATCAAAAATCAGATTATTTATTGATATCACATTTTTGATTTTGTGATATCATAAAACAGAATATGTGACATCACAAAATTTTAGTAATTTTGCGATTATTTGTATTATGAACTCTAAGACTTAATCTCTAGCGGTTTGTTTTTCGCATGGGAGTCATGATTTCCTAGATGGAAAATACACATTTTTCAGTGTCACAAAATTGCCTTGATCTCCTTATATCACAAAGTTATCACAAAATACATTTCATGATATCATTAAATTAGCCTGATTTTTTTATATTACAAAATGGATTAAATGATATCACAATATAGAATTTGTGATATCAAAAACTGCATTTGCTGATGTCACAAAATAAGCGAGATCTTTTGATATCACAAAATCTATTTATGTTATCGCAAAATCTATTTTGTAGTATCAAAAAATATTTTATATCAAAAATGTATTTTTTGGAATATCAAAAATTAGAATTTATGATATCAAAAATACTGAATATATAGTTAAACGGCACCTCATTATTAGGTACTTTATCAATGCTTTGTTTTACGCTTGCATTTCGGTCTCCTTTAAACAGTAGGTTTTTACCCAAATACACTCATTATATAGACAACTTCACTGGTCTAGACAAACATTAATTTACTTTGCGCTACTAGAATACAGTGTCATCTATAAGCGACCTGTCTGTCTGTTTGATGGGGAGTGACAAACCTTACAACTATCTCTATAAGCACTTCTTGAATGGTATTCCGAGCACGACTTCAATTTATAGATATTGTTCTGGTAATTGAGAGTACTTTAAGGCGAACGTATGTGTCTGTTATGTTACTTTTTCTGTGACCGTATTGGAGCATCGCCTTAACCCTCACTCGTATAAGGCAAGATTCTTGCGCACTGCAAATCATTACAACCCCCTCCCCCCACCACCCCACTACCCATTCACACACACTCCCTCTACACTGAACAAAATTTCTAATTGGTCACTTTGTCCATAGAAATAAGCCTGGAGCAGAGTTAGATTAGCCTGGCTACCAACTAAGACGAACAAATGTACAGATATTCTTGTATTTTACCAGCAGCACAAGCGCTTATGCATTTCCAAAATGATTTACATCAATATGAGGCTTCTGGTAGGGTTTACACAAACATTGAAAGGGAGGTAATTTGAAAACGTCAATATTAAAATTAATACAGGTGAAAAATGCATGAAGACTAAAAACATACCACATGTTTTTATGATATTAAACGTTATTTACTTCTGAGATATCATGGTTTTGTGGAAGTTTGATACAGCCTGTATGTGTTTTCAGAGCATTCTATGGTTTAGATAGAAGGGGTCATAACTCTAATACTACAATAAAGTTTTGATTACAACATTGACTTTTAATAAGTAGCTAATAGCCCAAAATTTTGATTATGATTATATTAAAAAATACAATTTGAAAATCATATTTCTGCATATTAGAAAACTGACCAATTAGAAATTTTGCTGAGTGTACAGCTGTTCCGTACCGAGCTACTGTAACAGTTTGCTCGAATGTTAGGACACTTTCACCGTTTAAATAGAATTCCATTCAAGGCTGGCTGGTCGACCCTGTGAGACAGGGTTTCTATACATAGAGAGAGAAAGAAAGCAAAAAACCAGAGAGAGAGAGAGAGAGAGAGAGAGACCGTATCTAATACTTGTTGCATGCACACCCACTATTTTCCTCACTATTAATCAAATTAGTAGGACGTTCCTGAAATGAAATTTTCCCGGTACCGTTGGCCGACCCGATCGTATATGATGTCATCTGCCTGCTGCTATGAACTAAATAAGCAGAAGTGCGAAACATTCTCTATACCTTGTACACACCTATTAGGTCAACAGGTATATAGAGAATACCATGTTAGTGTCTTTTGATATCAAGTTTATCAGGCGAGACCAGAAACAGCGTAGGAATGGCGAGGCTTGCCGAGCCAGTCCGACGTGTTTCTGGTCGAGCCTGATAAACTTGATATCAAAAGACACTGTCATGGTTTTCTATTTATCATGCATCATAAGACGGTTTTACGGTGTAAAGAGAGTTGAATAAATGAAAAGCAAACGCAGTTTTCATCGAACTTGCTGACGTCGCGAATGCGTTATGACGTTAGTCGGTGACGTCATTTAACCAATCGAACGTTGTTATCACGGCCAATGTCAGTATGTAGCCAATCGTCTTCAGAGATCGCTTCTAAAGGCATGACCTGATAACATTCGCGCAAGCGCAGTTCTACAGTGACATGATATCACATTATGTTATCATACCCCTGTTACCAGTGGAATTTTGCAACAGGTGCATGATAAAACCTAAAATCTTGTAAACTTCAAGTGGCAATATCTATCAAAGCTTAGGTAGAATGAGAGATAAGGAACCAAGCACACTCTCCATTCTACTATATTGATTTACCAAGTCTCCCGATATAAAGTACTGTACCTGTATCCCCAACTTATGGCCTGTAACTGTAGTAGAAAGGTTCTGATCGCAACTCTGATGACATTTGATCCAATTGTGGCATTGGAAGTGAGCGGAAAGAGTGTTGTGTACCGTTGTTAATATATACGTCATCTTCCTCTTCCTTATATGCTACTCCTTAATAGGGAGTGCATGCCTATACTGAGAAGTACTTTAGTAGTCTGTAAAATACTAGCCTTTAAAATGAAGAAAGAAAAAAAAAACAGCACCAACCAAGCGAAAGCCTTTATACAGATTAGAATTATTTTAAACATGGAGTTTATCTTAAAATGTTTATTCAGAAATCAGAATTTTTTTAAGTTCGCAATTCGCGTAGATAATAGATCAAGATATGCAAAGTCAGTAGAAGTCAAATAAAATCGTTTTTGTTCTACTTTATGATAAACTAATTCACAGGGGCCTGTATCGTCTTGTTTTTAGATTTTAGGGGCCTGGTGTATCTATAAAGACTTTATAGATACACTAGGCCCCTAAAATCTTAAAAAAAGACGATACAGGTCCCTGTGGACTAATTGAAGCTAAACATATGGTACTTCAGTTGTAATGAAAATCTATATAAAGAGCTTCACACAAACACGGAACTTCTCGACTATGATACAAACTCCCACAATTAAGTGTAATATATTTCATTGGGCTTCAGTAAATTTGACAAAACTAATGTCAAGCTGCAATGTTATATTGTATGTCTTCTTGCACTTTACTGCGATATAATAGAACTATGATGTTGGAACCTGTAGCATACTATTTTGTGTTAATGAGATCAATATTGCTTTTCATCTCACGACCAAAAGGTTCTGAAGATAAAGCAATGAGTCTGATGTCTGTCCGTCTGTCCGTCCGTACGTTCCTCGTGTCGCATACAAAAAATGTATTCTTTCTATCATGCATTTTGAGTTTTCTCCTGTTTGTTGCTTGTCTCGGCAGATGCATGTCCGCTCTGTAACTTGAGTACCTTTTGAAATATTTTCATGATACTTTACACATATGTAGACGATGTGTTGCGTACAAGAATAACAACTCCTGCTTTCTTTGCTTACTTTTCGAGTTCCCCTTCATTGTTAGGCTGTTTAATGGTTCTGCTTCATAACATGAATACCTTATGAAATATGTTTTATGATACCCACAGCTATGCAGAACAGGTCATGACGATTGTTCGGGTACATATATGACAAAAATCTTGTCTTAGTACTTTCTGAGATATGTTCCCTTAGAGATTAAGATACTTCGCAGTTATGCAGAACAGGTCATGATGACTGATCGGGTACATAAAGACAACTCCTGCATCTGTATTTTCTGAGTTGTGTATCCTAGGAGGTTTGGAGTTGCAGTTTCGTGTCCTCCATATTTTTATATTCATGTGGAATGTTTTCGTGACACTATGTACTTATGTAGAATAGGTGCAAACAGTACGTAACATATCAGAATGGCAGCCTCACATTCACAGTTATGAGTTCTTTCCCCTTGATGTTTTGATTGCAATTTCATGTCTCCTCCATAACCTAAGTACCAGTTGGAATACTTTGTAAACTTTTAAAGTGAAAACAGAGAACTAAATTTATCGGTTTGATAAAATCACTCTTTTCCATTGTATGTATTATATGTATTTCAGGAAAACATCTCATTTATTATTCTAGAGGAGCATGGCATACACTGTCTGCCATGCTCCAATACCAATGACATCATAGATATTTTACCATAGCATCTTTGGAATTTCCAACTGTTGTTCTAAGTACTATGACAAAAAAACGTCTCAATGACATCACTTTGATATCAATATGAACTCCGTGCGTTAAATGTCGCAACCTAGATCTGGCTACAACACGGAAAACAGCACACGTCTAACAATCGTTGAAATCAACATTTCCAACACATTTCCAATTACTATCTATTGTTCCCATAATGCAAATATATTTTATGTCTGGTATGTGGGATTCCTTACGAGAAGTTAATGGCTCTTCTTTATATCTCTTTATGGAAATGTATTCCTACACCGATGTGCACTTTAAGGTCCATGTATATTGGCACATCTCCAATTTCCGCCAATTTACAAAGAGGAACAATTTCCTAAACTTCCTTGTGGGCTTCAGAGACGTCATACCCTTCCAAAACGGGGTCAATCTCACAAGAAAACATATGAGCCGCGACGCGAGAAAACCAACAATCTGATTGTGCGCCCTGCGCAGACTCAGATTAGCCTGGGCATTCACCCAGTCTGATCAGACTCTTTGCTAAGGGCTTAAAGGATAGCTAAGGGTCTAAGCTACCTCCATGCGGACAGCGAAGACTCTGATCAGACTGGGCGGATGCCCAGGCTGATCTGAGTCTGCGCTGGACGCACGACCACATTGTTGGTTTTGTCACGTCGCGGCTCATATTGTTCTTCTTTTCTTTTATAGTTGATCCTCAAGTGGAAAGGGAGTCAAAAACGGAAAGACATGAAAGTGAATATACGAAGTTATCATAAACATTGGAATTCAAGCGATCATACGTCACACTGTACGTTAAAGGCTCTATTGCTTTGCCAGTGGTGCAAGCTAAAATCAATATAAATGATGGGTTTGATGACAAAATTTTGACTGGAAAGCAAGGATTTTTCATACAACTCGCAGAATTAATGTACGAATATGATAAAATGATTTGCAAAAATAGACAGCTCTCTCCACAAATAATTCACTTTTGTCCACAACCTACAAGTTCAGATTCTGGTGAACTTTTCAGCATGAAACTGTTTGTTTACATAGATGGCAGATAAGCTTTTGTAACTATTGCTAAAGAGGCATCCTGGTGTGAAATAGTGGTCAAACGGTTTGATGTTAAAAGATTTTACAATCAGTATAAATAGCTTTTTTGTTTTCTGATATCATTAGAGGGTAGTTAACGAATAAACATTACAACTTTATCAGATCCTTAAAAAAAGGGGAAGTCCAGAGTCTGTACCCTATAGAAAATTGTTTTGTCTTTTTTAATTTTCTGGTAACCAAATGAGCAATGCAATTAATGTATATTGCATTTTACCACAAATGTCAACTGTATTGTTTCGGAAGAGGTCATTTTTGTTGCCAGCTGATCGTTTTAAGAGAATGTAATTTTGGTTGCCAGCTCAATAGTTTTTCAACATTGTTTATGCAAAACTCAAGGATATCTTGTGCTTTTCATCAAAGTTCCTGTTTATTTTTACAAGCTGGTCAGTTTTGGTTATCTACAATGAACGCAAAGTACATTGAGGAGAATAAGGCCTTTAGAGGTTCACTGACTTCTGTGTTTGTTTTGGTGTTTATGCGACATACAAGGCAGTTCTTTTACTTTAAAAAAAAACTTAATTTTTGCATTGTGTTTCACCAGACGGAATTCTTTCGAAAAGTTTGCCAAACTAAGCAGTCTAACTGACTGTCGAGTCCGCTAGAATAATAATTTGAAATTAAGTAAGAGTAGTACAAATGTTCGAAAACGAAAGATTTTACAGTCAGAAATCTTCATTTGCATATATATACGTTGCTTTCGGTGCCTGATATGAATGCCAGACCAGTGCGATAGAAAACACAACTTTCACTTGATCATGGTATGTAAACAACGGTAAACAAAAGGAAATGAAAATAATTTAACAGCGTAGATAAAAAACCAAACAAACACACAAATAAAAAAAACGGCTTTGACTTTTAAATATGACAAAGCTTAGACGAAACATTTTCTTTGATCTGCCAGACTTAAAAATAATTCTCGTCTGCTATTTCGATGCAATTAAGATCAACCGGGTCATAATATTGTTATGTTTCCTCACCAAAATTGATGAGAGACTATGGATCCCGTCGGGACAACATTTTTCCCCACTATTATATTTCTTGAATGTGTGGTTGGAATTTTACTAAATTGCATGGATATATCACTGGGACAATCCGAAGAGCTTATCATGTTTAGGTGACTTTGACCCCATTTTCAAAGTTGAAGAGGCCAAAGGCTGTGAAAAAAAAGACTTTGACCCCATTTTCAAGGTTGGTGAGGTCAAAGGCCGTGAAATTTCCTTCGTCGGCGTCTGGGTGTGACAATTTCTTGTATCAATGATATCTCTTGAGTCAATATGCATTTCACCAAACTTGCTTGGAAATATAATTTAGACAACATAAGAGCTGATTAGATTGTGGTGACGTTTACCTTATTTTCATGGTCACAGAATGGCTTAGCTATGTGAAATTGAACTTTGTTTGATTCCTTCAAACCATGCATTGATATATCTTTGGGACAGTCCCAAGAGTTGACTATGTCTGGCTTACAAAAGTCAAACGCCAACTTACAGACATTAATACCTTCCTAAAATAAGATATTTCTTGGACCATTGGATGGATATTCATCATATTTGCATGCACATATTACTGTACAGACTTAAGACAAGTTTAGTTTTTGGAGACCTCGATCTTTTTTCAAGGTCATAGTCTTGTTTGGAGGATATGTTTTGAAGATGATGGACTGTCTCAAAACGTACATATACAGCTGTATGCATCATTAGGGCAAGCTGAAGAGGTGATTAGACTTTAATGACACTGATGCCATTAAAAATGTAAACTTTATTTATTTTACATCGATTGCATTGAAAGCTCATGCGAGCTTATTTAAATACTCTCGATGGCAGGATGTTGTAGCGTTGGCGCCATTTTGGTGCGAATGTTGGCGCATTGACGACGTTTTAAAGAGGTAGCACTCGGTATTGTTTCATTTCTTGAACCAGTGGATGAGGTGTAATCAGACTTTAATGGATATATTATTATGACAAGCCATATTATAACATTATTAATTAACATTTATCATAAATAATGATTATTCATCCGCTCTTTCCGAATTATTAAAACAGAGCAACACACAGTCACTTAATGTGATACGATTAAAACTAATGGCTTGTGAGAGGTCTGCGAAATAGTAAAAGACCTTTCACCTCAACATATCAAATATCTAATCTATATAAAAGTCTCTAATTATAATTTCAGGAGTGAAAGGACAGCAGATCTACCAAGAGTAAATACCATCAGGTATTGGCTGAGGTCATTTAGATTCGAGGCCGTACAGATATGGAACAGTCTCCCAAACAACGTAAGCCTGGGAGAATCATATCCACAGTTCCGGAAACTGATCAACTTATCAATACCTGGGAGGGCCTTGGATGTAAGTGTCCTTTATGTTCCGCCTACTTTCGTTTTAATAATCATATATTTAAATTCTAGTTGTTTTACTTTTCATAAGAAAAAAAACTTATGTCTCATGACACAAATCTATTGCATGCATCACGTCTTTATCATCTAAACATTGCCTAAATGGTTGCATGACATATGTGTGTCGACCTGTAAGGTAAAAAGACAAGCAATGGTCAAAATCTACTTCAATCAGATCTCATATCCCGCCCTCAAAATCGTATGGGAAAGAAGTATATACTTAAACTGACAAAAATTCACGAGAAATCCGCCTTTGTAGTATTGAAAGTTTGACTCAAATTTAGGCCTTCAGAAAGGCACAATGTAGACGTTGTCTACGCCAACCGTTATCTCGTATACTGGTTGAAATTTGAACTCATAAAAATCTTGTCTGTCTATAGCCAACACAAACGTATTTATCAAACGCCCCGGTTGAAACGTTATTTGGTATTTAAAGCGACTATTTTGGTTTCAGAGCGAATCGCCAGAATGCAGTGAAAGGTCAATGTAGGTTTTCCTGCAATATAGTAACAATTAAGACAGGAATGCCTTTAGCGTGCAATGATTGATACAATTATTTATCTAATAGACGCGAATTTCTTCATACAGACAGAAGCAATTTTGCTAGCCACCTACAGTCTGCTTAAAGCAACTCCTAACCGTGTCATAATATGTCCCCGTAATCTAAATTGCACGTTCTGGAAATAATTCAGTGAAGATTCCGTCTGGTAATTACTATAAAGGAGTAAGATTACTGCACAAGTCTCCAAAGTAAAACTGCAAACTGTTGACCACAATACGCACAAAGCAAGGGCCATGTTATTTTTGAAAAAATGAGCCCCGACGCGAGAAAACCAACAAAGTGGTTGTGCGCCCAGCGCAGACTCATATCAGCCTGGGCATCCACCCAGTCTGATCAGAGTCTTCGCTGTCTGCATAGAGGTAGCTTAGACCCTTAGCTACCCTTTGAGCACTTAATGAAGAATGTGGTCAAACTTGGCGGATGCTCAGGCTGATCTGAGTCTGCGCTGGGCGCACAACCACATTGTTGGTTTTCTCGTGTCGCGGCTCAAATGCGTTTTGCATTTCTCGAGATACTTTCTGCTTCATTGATTTGCCTTCCCAAACTCAAAACGAACAATATACAATAATTAATGTGCGTTTCAATATTGAACGGTTGATTTAAAGTGTATTTCTGTTGTATAACAACATGACGAAATAGTATGTTATACGAAACGGGATTCAGCCGGATTCCACATTCTGCCCTGTACACCAAAACAGGAAATGGACATCAACATCTAAGATGGTACTAATAAACAGCACAATCAAAAAGCCAAGGGGACAGCTTTTCCCAATATATGGCCACAAGACTATCTGACATTAAAAGAACAGTTACGTTAAACAACAGAACAGAATGACAAACAGAAAGTGGACGAACAATTAGAGTCAGAATGAAGCACAACAGACGCAACGCCTCGGTATGCTCAGCAATAAATTTCTTGGAAAGGGTGGTATGGGTGGAGGAGAGTTATTAAAACGTTTTATAACTGCATCTTTGCTCTTGACAAATACACCACTTAAATGTGCAAGAAACAAAAATAGGATACAGATTTATAAAAGTCATCGGACTTTCTTTTGAATCCTATTTGTATGATGCACTTATACATGCATCTAATATCTTTGTTCTTGTACATTATTATGCAAATGAAATAAAGTTCAAACCAATCAAAAATAGCCAAATTAGCATATATCTTGAATGAAGCTGAAACGGTACGCATTAGGCTATCTCGTCTGGATCTATATTGTTTAGTCTTTGAAGTCTAAATATTGTTTTTTTCTGTGTGTGTGTTTCTTTTCCTAATTTTGCGGACGTACATTTTGTTGACTGCTTTCCATGTGGTTAAATTGACAGTGCTGGGGGCATCAAACATAAAAAGTGCATCTTGGTTGAGTTATTGCAGTATCCAAATTATAAAAAAAGAAAGAACAGCATTAGGCATACTGCTACTCTCACCGACGTCCATTTCAATTTGCGCCCACAGACAGTGACAATAAGAGCCGCGACACGAGAAAACCAACAAAGCGGTTGTGCTCCCGCCCAGTCTGATCAGATTCTTCGCTAAGCGCTTAAATGGTAGCTAAGGGTCGAAGCTACCTCAATGCGGACAGCGAAGACTCTGATCAGACTGGGCGGGTGCCCAGGCTTATCTGAGTCTGCGCTGGGCGCACAACCACATTCAATTTGTTGGTTATCTCGTGTCGCGGCTCAATTGAAATGAGAGACTTAACCTTAGTGTGAACTTTCTGATTTTTATTGAGGAAACACACGAAACATGATGAGCATTTTGCTCCTCTAAAATGGATTCTAAAATGACTTCTTCCATTTACAGATAAATGTATGTGCTCAAATCATGATTATTGTGTCTGTGTTAAAAGTAATGTACAAGTATTATTTATTTATTTATTGTTGGCTGGGCCGCATAGCGCAGTCGGTAACGCATCTGACTCAAGAGCTAGACGTCCCGGGTTCGATACCCGGTCCGGCCACATACTTCCATTTACTCCTTCCGCTGATTCAATAAGGGCAGTTGTCAGATACTGACGAAAGTATGTTCACTTAGTACTGATTAACCGGTTAGGAGGTCAATAGTGTAGTAAAGTTAACTTAGTCTGACGGCTCCGACATGAACACAGCTGTTTACCGTGGACGTAAAACAACAACACCACAACAGCAATTTATTTATTGTTTGTTTGTTGCTGTTCTGTGCAACGATTTTGTATGAGGTTAATTTGATAAAATACGCAGTCGCAGAGCATCAGAAATAACCCTTTCGACACATGCCGAAAAGGTAAGCGTTTGCTGCAGAACTTTTACCAAGCTGCGGTTTGCCGATTACATCGACGGTTTTACAGATGAACCCCTTGTTAAACGTCTCGACAAAACCTGCACAATATAGAAAACGGAATTCATAACACTTTGAGTTCTGGCCCAAAGCCGTAGGTTTATCTCAAGGGCTATACAAGCCATTATAGCAGTTTTTACAAAGCTGAAGCCATAATAAAAAGATATCATTAATCATATGACGTCGCTTTTATTCAGTGGATAACGTCGTGTCATAAAAGTCGAATGACCACAAGTATAATAACACATTGGTGCGTACACGTAACTTCGATGACAACGTCCATCTCAACAATGCATTTTTTTTTGTTGTTGTTGTTGTTAAAATTGTGTACAGTTTGAAGGCGTTAAATCCCATTTAAGAGGGTCATATTATATATGAAATTTATGAAACTCCCGAAGCTCGTTTAATAAATGTCATATGAAATGACCACTCGTGTAAGATCATCTATATACATGTATCTCACGGATCAAAGGTTGAACTGGTGATCTCCCTTGTTATATCCATACATCTGTATGCTTGTGAACATTGACCGCAGAGTAAGAGAAGGAACAGAAGTGTTAAAATGAGATGCCATCGAAGATTACCGAACGTCTGGTGCAATTACATATTACTAATGAGGATGCAAGCAGCCGCTGAAGAACAAAGATTACTCCTGACCATGGTCAAGAAATGTAAACGGAAATAGTTTGGCAACATCTCAAGGTCGTCTGGCTGAGCAAAGACGATTCTGCAGATCACATGAAAGGACAAAGGATAAGCGGCAGACAAAAAAAGGAAAAAACCGAACAGGAATACAAAATTAAGGATTGAACAGGGATGTACTTTCGCAAAACAACAAGGGCAGCTGTAGACAGAACTAAGTGGAAAAGGATAGTTGTAAAGTCATTTGTAATATGCAAAATGTCTTTAAGGGTTTTGGAAAGCGCTAGATGAAATAGTCACATGACAATAAAGGTTATCAATGTTGAAATAGCAAATAGCAAAAGATACTCTTCACAAACGAAGATTATATGGAAATAAAAGCCCCAGGCCTATCTAAAAACTGAAGTTGATGATGTTCTTGATGTCTGATGTACAATTATTACAAAAACATAACACTGAATCAGTGTTGATTCAACGTCATGAAATTGAATCGACGTAGATTCAATATTGCATGTCAAGTCGGTACAAACATATAGACGATAGTGGAAGGCCACAATTAAACGACAAAGCCCACCCAAATCACCAAGTACAAAATAGCACAATTGCGAAAACAGGAATACTTGGTCAAACACAGAAGTATCTGCTTGAAGACTAATGGTGCATGGATATATTTTCAGGGTAACACCTCCCCAGTTTTTTATTTGTGTCTCTCGTGTAAGTTGAGGACAAAAAAGTTAATAGAACGGGTCAGGGCATGCCGCAATCACAACCCACAGCCACCCCACGGTACCAAGAAGAAGAGGAAAAGGACAAACATACATACAAGTGCAAAGCCAACAAATGCACAGGAAGCAGAAAAAACAGCTGATTCTTTCCCAAGCAAGTTGAACAGAATGCTTAAACAAACACAGAAACGAGGACAAAGAGCAGAAGACCTTATAACATAAAGCGCATTCTGGTAAAAACCACAAAACAACATAGAATTAAGAATAGCATCGGGACTGTCGCCTTAGAACGGCCAGCGGCATAGACTACCGGAGGACTTAAAAAAATACTGTCGACAAACTTCATCCTGGTCCCGATGCAATTCATAATACAAACATACATAGAAGGCCTAGTCCGTTCAATGGTTCCCTATCTCAATCAATGCACCATAGGGGCGACATAAAAATCAAATTGATAAATTTATGATATCATGATAAAACAAAGAAAAGTACTCTTGGCTTAACCAAACTTCTGTAAGCCAGAGTTAAAGGAACCCATTAGTTAAAGCACAGTAGGACAAACCAAATACAAATCTTCAAGCCCCAACCCACTCGTTAAAACTTTATGAAGATGCCGTCATCGAGTCTGAGGCCCGAACCACCGTCGTGCAGTTGAAGAGTGAAGTATAGTCATCCACAATGATCTGGATCAAACCTAGGCATGCAGTCTGCCGCATAACATATTAGTTATACCCTATTCTTTTATACCGTTTAATAATGTTTCGAAATTGTTCAGAAAAATTAGATTTGTCCACATTTTTTCTTATTTTAAAAAAATTAAAAATTAAAGGATAACATTTGCTCTTATAGGAACATTGTTTTTTGTTTTTATTTCCATAGTAGACCCCGTTTTGAAGGGTCTCGATTACCGGGGAAGGAAACATGATATAACGAAAATTTGCCCACTAGTAAAATCGGAGAAAAGATGTGGAAGCTTTTATTTCAGGTCTTTCTTCACTACTTTGAATATTCAATAATATTTACATTATCAGTGTAGAGCTCTCTGTTAACCCAATTAAGTGATGCGGGCGTCAACGTTGTTTAAAAGTCAATAATTACATTGTATCACGCGCTTCAGAGTGACAGCTCATCTCACTAACTAGCACGTGAAATCTACAACATTCCATGTACTTGAATGGCTAGTAAACATTGAGTGACAGCTCGCTACGCCTACTTGCACGCGAGGAGGTGGAATTTACTGGTAGGCAGTGACAATGCGGCTGTTCCAAACTATTGCTAAATTCGGTCGGTAATGTTTTTTAAACAATCTTTATATATGTATTTCTTAATTTTGTTTATCTTTTTATTGATCAAAAGCATCGTTTAATAATATAAATATAAGGAATGAATGTTATTTTTTAAACGTTTACTGAAGTATAAACTACATCGGGTCACGAGCAAAGTTTACGTAAACCCCTTCGGGGTTCACTTACTTTGCTCGTGACCCGATGTAGTTTATACTTCAGTAAACGTTAAAAAAATAACATTCATTCCTTAAAGGTATGTACCGACTTAAAGGATAAATGATATCGTAACACATGGAGTCTAGTAATCGTTTTGTTCTTTAAGTTTGCTGCCCTTTTTCCCAGCCGACAATAAAAATGACATCAACATATGCAATTAATGTTTATTTCAAACCATAGAATTCCAAAGCTTGAATGGAACTTATTCCTGACCTGCAGTAAATACAAGTTTAAGTCATAAAAAAACAGTATTAAAATGTTATCCACTGATTAAGTTTTTTTGTTGAAACAAATAAAGTATTTAAAAATAAAATTGGGTCTTTCTACTTGTTTGAGATACGGAGCCATGCTCGTAGGCGAGTTAGCACAGGAAAAGGCTTTAATCGTCGAATAAGAATTTTCAATCGGAAGCTTGATAAATCCAAAGCGCAGAATGAAGCTTATATTAATATCAGAAACGTACGACGAAATATTCGGGATTGGAAGTTATAAGAATCGTTAATGTGTCTTTGCAAGTTATCTCTCCTCAGACAGGCAGACAAGATTTAGTTTAAACTTCTATTTATTTGTACAAATTACTCACATACATACAAATGCATTTCATGGACAGTAACTATTTATACAAAAGGGGTTTAGAAGAAAGTCATGATGACGTTTTTAAATATGTCTCCATGCAAAGATTAAGCAGCTACCTCACAGTATGTGCGCACAACCAAGTACCTCCCCTCAGAACCGATATATTTCAGTTGCCACCATGGGGAACAGTCAGGCTAGCCAGATTGTGTGAATATGGTTTTATCTAAGTCTTTGCTGTCAGTACATACTATCCGTCGCTTATTTTCATTGCACATTTACGTAGACATAAATGCTCTAAGCTGCAATCATGTTGTGTCTCGATTAACCCTTTTAAGACAGGGGACCGGTTTTGGGGGACATATGAAAACAGTGGAGACCCAGTTCAGACGTCTCAATGGCGTCTGATCAAATTCAACACAGTTTACTTATAGGAATTTCCATTCAAAATAAAATAAAATGAAAACATGAACTAGAAAACCCTTAAACTAAAACTGGAGGGTTTATTAGTCTAAGCGCCCAAGTAACCTATTACTGACCAAGGCGGTACGTCTGGTGTGGTTCCGAATTTTTACATATTGATATGACTGTTTGTCTATGGTCTCTAGCAGTGTGATCATATGAACAGCTGCCCATTCTGCTGCCTATTTTGTCTTGTTTTGTAATTTGTAAAATACAAAATAGGTAAAATTAATTTTGCTGTTGTTTTCAATAAGGAAAGAGCTGCTCATTCGGTTTAACGTGCGTGTCCTTCTAGACCTTTTGTCAATTTGTGTGTATGTGCTTCTTTTCGTTTTGGTTTTCAGGGCGGGATATGGGATTTGATTGTATAAATACCTGATCGATCATTGCCTATCTTTTAGCTTTACTTATCCAAATGTATAGTAAGGATAAGTCCACTGGTCAAAAAAAGTTAAAGCTTTTGTACAAGCATTCGTCAGTCCCTTAATTGACCTAAAACAGGACTGACATGAGCCGCAACACGAGAAAACCAACGATGTGGTTTTACGCCCAGGGTACGTTCAGATCAGCCTGGGCATCCGCCCAGTCTAATAAGACTCTTCGCTCAGCGCTTAAAGGGTAGCTAAGGGTCTAAGCTACCTCCATGCGGACAGCTATGACTGATCAGACTGGGCGGATGCCCAGGCTGATCTGAGTCTGCGCTGTCCGCACATCCAAATTGTAGGTTTCCTCGCGTCACGGCTCAATACTGTTTCAAGAACCTTAGTCCCATAATTAACCTTCTGTCTATAGTGTTATACAGCGCTGTCGTATTCGTATTCGATCTCAGGTTATTGAATTAACTTACCTTATAATGAAGATAGACAGAGACAATGAAATCAGGTCACAGACTCCCTATTAGAGCCTTATTCTAATAAACAGCTGTATTGTAACGTAATATTATTGCCGATATCTCATTAACTTAAGGTTCATGATAACCGTTAGGCGTGCTGTACGGCCAAAAATTTATAACATTCAATAGGTCAAGTAAAAAGATGTCCATCTTGAGATTTTCGAAGGATATTTCGATACTTTACTATTTTATCTATGTATTTGATTGGGTCAGCTGCGGAATTTGTGCTGTTTTAAATTATATGCGCAAAACTAATGTCACACAGAAACCTGTACACGGTACTCAATAGCACAATAAACAGTTCATAGCCGCTTATGAACTTGTATCAATGTGAACAAGTATGTCACGACCGCGTGCTAATAACGGTAAAATGTCTTCTTTTTGCAAAACAAAAAAATATAATTTAGACCAAGTAAGAAAATTAGCTATATCTCAGGTCTTACAATGATGATATAATTATCGTAAAAAGCAATGCCATTTGTTAAAACAACTGTCATTGATTTATGAAATAGAGCCATTTACCAACACACTTTGGAAAACTGATCATGAGGTCAGCTTTTCGAAGTGTCCAGATAAATGGCTTAATTTCATAAAATGATGGCATTTGGTACAGATAAAGGTCGTTAGTGAGGGGTAACTGCGCTTTATGACAAAAATCGGACTTTTAAGACTTGAGATAAAGCTAAATTTCTTATTTTATTCGAGATCATTTTCATTTGAAAAACAAGCTACTTACCGCTTTAATCATATAATCGTGACATACGTTTTCCACCTAGTTGTAAATGTACAAAGTTTTTGCCACGGAAAGCAAGAAAAAGTTGACAATATGCAATAATGAAGTGCAGGGTAAACAACAGACAATATGCAATAATGAGTTGCAAAGTAAACAGTAGCCAATATCACAGTATCCGAACTACATGTACAATCTCTTCCGGTTTTCATAGCGTTGAATCGAGAGTACAAACGTTCGCTCATAACCAGTAGTCGGAAATCATTATGTTTTGAGATTTTATCCGGAATCTGCTGCGTCATTTATAGCTATTCAGCTTCGAAAATATAAAGAGGTAAGTTTAATATAATTTGCTCTTCGGTCTTTTACTTTATTACCCTGTACAATGTCGTGTATGGGTGGGTAGTAATTGGTACAGTATTCAAATCGCCCTTGGCATGATTCTTAAACCATTTTGAGCATTTTCTTACACGTTTTATAAAAAATCTTTAGAATGAACGGAAGGCGTTATCAATCTACAGTTTGTTAGTTTTGATAAAAGAATGATAGCTAAGTTTTGCACGACACAATCTCGTGTTAAATCAAGCTGTTCGGGAAAAAAAATCTGCGACGGCAAGGAGTTTTTCATTGTACAGGGCAATAAAGTAAAAGACCGAAGAGAAAATTATATCAAACTTACCTCTTTACATTTTCGAAGCTGAATAACTATAAATGAGGCAGTAGATTCCGGATAAAAACTCAAAACATAATGATTTCCGGCTACTGGTTATAAGCGAATTTTGTACTCTCGATTCAACGCTATGAAAACCGGAGGAGATGGTACAGTGCGTTCGGATACTGTGAATATGCAACAAAGAAAGTGCAGGGTAAATGGTAGACTATATGCAATAATGAAGTACAGAGTAAACAGTCGGCAATATGCAATAACGAAAGTGCAGTCTGAGAGTAAAGAGTAGGCAATATGCAATGAAAAAAGTGCAGAGTAAACAGAAGATAATATGCAATAAAGAAGTACAGAGTAAACAGTAGACAATATGCAATAAAGAAGTTCAGCGAAAGCAGTAGACAATATGCAATAAAGAAGGGTACAGAGTAAACAGTATGCAATTTGCATGTACGCACGTGTCATTGCTTGCAATAAACATCGCATTTCAGGTTGCATGGAGTAAATAGCTGACCGAAAAAGATTGTCTAATCGAAAGGTATTTTTTACTATCAAATGTAGATTCCTTGAAAATATCAGGACAAGGATTTTTAGACTTTTAGACTCTACACTACATTGGAGATACGCAACTAGGTTTTGAAAAGGTAAAGTGTCCCATAGCCTGGTGACCATACAGGCAGTTGGGGTTATAGAGGCCCATGTTAGCTTCGGCACAGCATATAAAATACAAGGTCCATCCCTGCCTTATCCTCTCCTGATTCGAAACAGGTACTCATTTACCGCAGCGTTAACATAGAGTTTGCAAATCGTTGGATGGTCCGGCCCGGGTTTAAACCCGCGACCTTCTGAGGCCTTTTCCACCATGACCAAGTCGCTCTAACCACTCGACCACGGCGCCTTTCTACGTTTATTAAACGTTTATGTGAATTTTCGTAGAAGCTGACAGTTATTTGGCTTACACCCGATTCAATTATCATGGTCACGTAACGATTGTATAATGTATAGATCTCCTCAAAACAGGTGATTTTTATGTTACGGAAGTCTTGTTGCATTTCTTTAATTTTGGCTTACTATACAAAATTAGAAGCCTCTGTATATATTATAAGATTAACTCTTCAGCTGAAAGACCATTAATGCACATTACATAGCAAAATTAAATTTATTGTCAAATTTCTGTTTCAGTATGGTAGTCGTTGAAGTAACTTGCCAATATTATTGCAAACATTATATAGGCTGCAGACACTCAGCTTATAGAAAAGCTGTTCTTATATCCGGAGGACTTCCGTAATTGAAATGTATGATTACACAAACTACAAATCTCAGAGAGTGTTACTGGATCAGGTGTAGCATATTCTATTTTCAAAAAGCCTTGGGTGATCCGGCACTCAGACAGAAACCGTTTACAAATAACAAGTAGCTCAAGCTGGACTACTCTTAACCAACAATCTATATCTTTTGGCCAGCTGAATTACATAGACAGACAGGGAAAATACGTATTATATGTCAAATTTGCCTGAAAACTATACAATTTTATACAAGTCCAATCTTAAAACAGGCAGATGCTTCTAAAGAGCCTTTAGTTTTAGAAGTGATAGAAAACAGTTGATTGTAATAAAAACTGTAAAATAAATGTTTTCACTCCATAGCTGTAGAGTTTTTAGTAATCTAACAAAATTGAAAGACTTTTTCAATTTCATTTTTTTCATTAAATTCGTTATTTCATCGAGGAAAGTAATAAATATGTTGCTTTCACCCCCTTTTTGCATCGTGCGAATAGTAATTATTGAACGTTAGTGGTGAAAAAAGGTAATAGATGGATGGATAATTTGTGCGCGAACGTTCTTTTTAACAGTATTTCTGTCAAATCAGGACTCTGGCAGGGTGATAATGAAAGTGGTACGGCTGGAAAGATTTCCTGCCTCAGCGGGTCTCAAATTCGGGACCGGTAGATCAGGTGAAAACGCAATTATCAGAAATCGATAAATCTTATTCCACATCCCACGCATGACAACAAATGGTAAAGAGTAATATGAAATAGCGACGCTGAAAAATCAAATAAAAAAACTTTATTATACTCGGTCGAAAAAACATAGTAGAGTTTATGTCGGTTAAAACTACATTATATAACTATTTCCCAATATACGAGCATCAACTGCTTTAAAACGACGACGTATGTAGCTCCGCAGATTGGTTGAACTACCTTAGTCCTATATCCACAAATCACTAATTTTAAAATGTCGTATAACTTAAACTATTCATTATGTCACCTTTTCGAATGCTTTAATAATGAGTTCCAGTACCCAAAGAAGAGCAGGTGTGCTAGCGCTGCCTTTCTGATTAAAAGTTATAAATAGAAAAGTGATCATATATAGCAGATTTATAAAATATTAAGGTGTAAAGGTTAATCTTCTTGTTTTACCACCACCTTTTATAAAGGAAGCCCGCTGTTGTTGATTTTTCCCCTGAGTGACAAAACCGTTACGAAATGCTAAGAAATCGAATTCTGACCTTTGAGAGTTAACCCTATTGAAAAGCGTGGCTAAACAGAAGCTAATGGAGTTGCTCCTCCGAAAGTGAACGGAAGACCTCAGTTGGATAGCTGCATCCTCCAAAGAAGCAAACAAGAATTCTAGTGTTACTCCTTTGTAAAACTTATGAATTTTTATTTTTCTATCTTTGAGTATGCATACATATTTGTGGGTAGCAGGTCTAACCATCCAATGTTTACGCCAAACTGAAGCAGAGTACGTTATGACGTTACATCAATTGCGGCGTCGCCTAAGGTGACGCCATAATCAACAATGTCATAACAAAGATAATGGACTGAAAAGCATCACAAGAAATGTTAAGTTAATTTCTTCTTGCATTTCCTTTGAAGAAGGCCGGTACAGGCCGAAACGTCAGGAAATAAAGAGTGTAAACAATTACAAAACATTTATTGATTCTTCCTAAGAAGAAACCAGAGATTTATAAAAGTTTTTCTCTTTTTTTTGTGATGGGAGCCATGTTGCGTTTCTTTATTTTTTGTTTACTATACATATTAGAAGCTTAACTCTTCAGTTTACAGACCATAAATGCACATTACATGGCAAAATAAAATTGTTATTTTCAAGTTTCTGTTTTAGTATAGCATGCGTTACATGTTTGCTCTTATTTCTTTTTTTGAAGTACCTTGCCAGTATTACTGCAAACATCATGTAGGCCGCAGACACTCAGCGTCTGTAAAAGCTGTTCTTATATCCGGAGGACTTCCGTATTTGAAATGTATACTTTCACCAATTACAAACCCGTTACTGGAGCAAGTCTAGCATATTCTATTTTCAAAAAGCCTTGGGTGATAAGGCACTCAGACAGAAACCGTTTACAAATAACAAGTAGCTCAAGCTGGAATACTCTTAACTAACAACCAGTCACCACCAATTTTGGCCAACTAAAGTATATAAAAAGACAGAGAAAATAGGCATATATATATATGTTAGATTTGAATGAAAACTTTACAATATCATGCAAGATAAGTGTAAAAAGAGGCAGCTGCTTCTAAAAGAGCCCGTGTTTTAAGTAGTGATTGAAAAAAAAAAGATTTTTATAAAGGCTGTTAATTAGATGTTTTAAAAATATACTCCGTAGTTGTAGAATTTTTTTAGTAATCTATTAAAATCAAAAGATTCCGATTTTTATCAAATCATATTTTATTTCGTCCAGGGAAGCAACATATTAATTTTGTCTATTTCATTTGTGCGATTTTTGCATCGTGCAAGTAGACATTGTTAAACGTTGGTAGTGAAAGAAGGCAAAAGATGAATAGATAATTTGCTATTCAATGTTCTTCTTACCACTATCTTACCAAAACCAAGACGATGGGAGGTGATAAAGAAAGGTTGTATGCAATGGAACACCGTCAATGGATGGAAACTTTCCTGACTCAGCGGGTTCGAATCCGAAACCGCTAGATGTGGTAAAAAGGCAATGGTCATGAACTGATAAATATAATTCCACATCCCACCGACGACAAAAAGGAAGTCGCGACATGACAAAACAACAAAGTTGCATGTGCGCCCGGCGAAGACCCAGATCAGCCTGGGTATCCGCTCAGTATGATCAGAGTCTTCGCTGTGAGTTTAAAGGGTAATTAAGGGTCTAAGCTAACTCCATGCCGACAGCGAAGACTCTGATCAGACTGGACGAATCAGGCTGATCTGAGTCTTCACTGGGCGCACATGCCGCTTTGTAGGTTTTGTTGTGTTGCGGCTCAAATGATTTAAAGTAACATGAAGTAGCAAAGCTTAAAACGTTTCACTTATAAAATTATTCTTCTTTGTCAAAATTACACAGCAGAGTTAACGCCGGTTAAAAACATATGGTGTTTATTTATCAATATTTACGAACTTTATATATGCTCTAAAAAGACCGTATAATTGCGCAAGTAAGTCGGAATTGTTTCGTCATATATTCACCAATTATTTTCGTTTGCATGCCACAGTTTATATTTTCGCAAGACAGTGAATACCTAACATTTAGGTGGTTTTAGACAGTTTTTTGGAACATTTTGTACTATGAATTCAAATCTATCTGTGCTGTGGCTTAATGTTGTATATGACACAAATAAACCTGAATTATATCATAATGTCACCGATGTGGTTGCCGTGATAATTGTAAAAAATACTAACTGAGCTCCAGTACTCAAAGAAAAACAGGTGCGATAGCGCTGCTTTTATGATTAAAAATTATAAATACACAATTGGTCATATATGGCAGATTTTGAAAATAAAACGGTCTATGGGTTCAACTCCATGTCTTCTCGTCATTTTTTAAGAAGGACAGCTTTTTTGACTCCCCTTTTGTTTTCCTAAATGATATAATCGTAACAAAACGCTAAGAAAACAAATTCAGTGTTTTAAGAGTTGACCCCTATTGAAAAGGGAGACAAAACAGAAACTAAAGGAGTTGCTCCCCCGAAAGAAAAACGATTCCCCATAAATGTCATAAATACACATGACAGATTAGAAAGCGCATGAACTTAATATAAGCTTTGACACATTTTAGCAGACAAACCTGTCACGGAACTGCCATGTAGTGTCATTTAGACCTCTTTCTAATGGAGACAGTTAGCAAAGCGAAACGTTAGGTCATGAGTCTCAGGACTATGCAATTGTGCATTATGTGAGCCTGCTGATGGAAATGGCTTTTGATGCTTGCTGTACAAGTAGCATCCTTGTTTGTTTTATGTATTTTACATGGCATTTGATGCTTCTTTTAAAGGGAGAATTGTCAATTACTTTATGTGTTTAATGGCTGTTACTGCTTGTTGTATAGGTAAAAGTATTAAATGATTAATGTAATTTGAAGAGTTTTGATACTTGTTGTAAAAGTAGAATTATAGGTTGTTTTATGTATTTTGTATGGCTTTAGATGCTAAAATTAATTTGTTCTTTTTTATGCTTTTTGTACGGCGTTTAATGTTTGTTTTTCCTTCAAGTAGACTTGTTAAATGTTAATGTATATTTACGACTATTAACGCTGTGATTGTTTGGAAGTCATCTGTGGTGCCCCAACGACCTAGTAAGGTTATGGGATAGAATAGAGAATAGAATAGAGAATGCTTGTGGTAAAAAATAGAATAATTTCATGTCGTATGTATTTTGTATGGCTGATGATTCTTGTTTTAAAAGTAAAATTATGAAATGTTTTACGTAGTTGTATGGCCTTTTTATACTACTGTTTTATGTATTTTGTATGGCTTTTGATATTTGTTGTAAAAGTATAATTATTGCTAGTTCATGTATGTTGCATCGCTTTTGACGCTTGTTGTAAAAATAAAATTAAGCATTGTTTTCTAATATTTCTGTACCGCTTTTGATGCTTGAAGTTCTACAAGCAGAACAACAAGCATTAAAAGCCATACATAATACATAAAAAGATTTATTATTTTACTTTTACGTATTTTCTATTTTTTTAAAACACTATTACGAGGGCGAATGGACTTCTATGTTAGCACGAAATGATTAAATAACTGTTAGAGAAAAACACAGGACTGTGTATGATCAGTAAAGGTTGCATGGACCCTTGAGATCCAAAGGTAACCAAAGTGATTTTTCTATCCTCGTTAAATGTTGACATTTCCCTTGATTTAAATGGTAGCAAGACAATTCTTGGTATGTCTAATAGATAAGCAGCTGTTCTTTCTATACCTAATCTGCGACACAAGTGGAACAATAGAAAGGCGAATGGCAATTAACGCCATCGCCACAAAGACAATAGATGTTCATTTTCAAAATCAATCATTTCTCTCAGACTGTAAGTTTATTTTTGTCTCTGAAGTTCTTATTTGGTTAAACATTCAAAGTCCATTGTAGAAAGTTATTTTATTCGTCTTTTTTCTGCAACCACGACCTTAAAGAATGTCGCACAATTTATGTAAAAGATGAGACAGGCTTGCCGAAATGTTTTTGAGCACATTCACGCATCGAAATAAAACTGCACGTCCGTGCACTCTGTTCAACGTATATCTTGTTTTGCATCAAGAAATTCTGGATCCTAAGTGTTATATTTGTACTATATTTGAAAAAAACTAGAAAAGTGTCCATAGGACACGGATGCCCCCGCCTAGTGCCCTAAGTAAGATGGAGCCTTGTTAAAGGTACTGGCAATTGTAGCATAACTAGGTTCACAAAGGCAGAATTCTGTGGTACATGTTTTATTGGTTTCCTTAGGCAGATGTATTGTGCTTCTTGGATCAAGAGAAGTATGTGGGGGGGGGGGGGGGGGGGGCCTTGGAGCGGGGGTCATGACTGTGATATGTGATAATATTCTGTATCTTTTCACAGAAATGGATGCCATGCAACTTTCCACTAACTAACAAATGGAAACCATTATTGTATGAAATGAAGTCGAAAAAAGGCCATAACTCCCACAATAATTGACGGATTTTACCAAACATCAAACTTGACCTGTATTTTATGATTATATACCTTAGTATAAAATATGAATTCAATACACCAATGCTTTTAAAAGATGATGAACGGAAACCAGGTTTTCATACAAAATGACGTCGGAAAAGGGTCATAACTCCCACAATAATCAACGAATTTTGCCCAACATCAGACTTGACCTGCATTTTATGATTATATACCTGTGTATAAAATATCAATTCAATACACCAATGCTTTCAAAAGATATCGAACGGAAACCATTTTCTCATACAAAATGAAGTTGAAAAAGGGCCATAACTCCCACAATAATCGACGAATTTGCCCAACATCGAACTTGACCTGTATTTTATTATTATATATCTGTATATCAGATATGAGCTCAATACACCAATGCTTTCAAAAGATATCGAACGGAAACCATTTTTCATACAAAATGAAGTCGAAAAGGGCCATAACTCCCACAATAATCGACGGATTTTGCCAAACAGCCAATTTGACCTGTATCTTATGATGTATATAGCTGTGCATAAAATATGAATTCAACATATCAATGTTTTCAAAAGATATTGAACGGAAACCATTTCGTACGGCACGTACGTACGTACATACGCTACGTACGTACTTACGGACAGCGGTGATACTATATGCCCCCCATTTTCAATGGCGGGGGCATAAATATAAATAAATGGACATGACTCTTTGTGCGTACGTATGCACTATGGTACATTTTCTGGTGACACGACTGAGGTACAGTACTTTTGTCTGGACTGCTAGCAGATGTTCTCTTGCCACGGAATCACAAGGTACAAGCATAAGGTACAAACAAGCCTAAGGTTAAATAGCATTTTTTTAATTCAATTTATTTTATTTTTTTCCGACTAGACATATCATCCAACAACAATTGTTCAGAGTGAAAACATTTGTCTTCACAAAACGTCTGCAACTAAATCGGACTCAATCCTTAACACCAGGAATCAACAACAACATAACCATTCCCTGAAACCATCCACTAAAGATGTATGTTTTGATTTTGTTTAAAAGGATACTATTTATGCAAATGCCGATCGTGACTGAGAAGAAGTTTGTTATTTTATGTTTCCAAACCAGCTTCCAGAGCATCCGGCCTCTGTTGATAGGCAAGACTTATGATTAAAATATGAGCATTCGACTTTTGATTAAAATATGAGCTTTAATTATGAGCGATCAACGTAAAGTAGAACAATTTATTATTTAAATTAAATCATTTTTTTCCTTTTAGAGACAGCATTTCCAAGAAACTGATTAAAGACCTGAATGCAATAATGGCAGTGCTGATAAGGCATACCACTCATGACCGATTTTTATGACCGTATATCAATTCTTCACTCTTGTATATAAATACAAATCAAGTATTCTACATAGTCCAGGAGCCCAGAAAAAAATAGGTTCGCTCTCCTTTAATAGTAGAGTTTGGCAACCCTGTGCATTTAAATATGCATTCATTTTACTATAGATTTTGGCCCGGAGACATTTCGAGAAACGACAAGGAGACTCAAAAATGACCACTCGCTCACCTGAGTAATTTCAACAGAGAATAGGCATATCTATTCTGTTGTGCTTCTTCCGACACTGAAACCAGCCTTTTGTTCAGCGATAATCTCTTCAACTTGGGGTTTGAGCCTGCTTAATGTGACTTTCGGCATGAATTTCCTTTGAGGCTGATGGTTCTGTAGTTCTGGCATAGCTGCTATTGGCCGTCTTGAGGGAGCGTAGTAACCAGCGACGGAGGCATTGGGATTGGCCATTCTTCTGGTCTTCAGATCTCTTTACAGACCTGTCGTGGTCTCCCCGCCTGCTTGAACATGTTCTACTGAAATATTATCAACCCCGGCAGACTTTTCCTTTTTCATTGCAGCTACTGCAATCTAAGCTGCCTCGCAAAGGATCGGTTGTAGATCTTTTTCTGAGTGCCAAGTGCAGTCCAGGACTGTATTGTCACCACGATGCAGGGTTGTATAGCTCTGAGCAATATTCTGTCCATTTGCTGAGAATTTAGTGCTCTTTTAGACATGTTCCAGACTGGTCCTGGATATTTGTTGATCTATCCTGTTTCCCTGAAGTTAGATCCTTCACCATCTTCTATGCTGATATTTTTGTTCAGGCAAGTTTCAATCTCTTCGCACTGTCCTCTTTTGCTTTCTTCAGGGTTTTTAACACTCTTGTCAGCTGTTCTGTATTCTTGCACTCCTTCTCTTTCATAACGGCTTCGTATCTCTCCTCTCATCAACGAAATCAAGAACATATCTGGTGACCCAGGGCATTGTTCTCTGACGTTCCTTCCCAAGTGTCTCACTGGCTGTGTCGGTAGTGTTGTATTGTAGTTTGTGATCATGCTACTTATGTCTGTCATCATCCTTCAGACTGATGAATGGTGCAAATTCCCCGCCTATTGTTACTTGGAACGTGCATGTCCACATCTGGGTTTGTTTAGCTTCACGTGAAACCTCAGTCTTGGCTGGGTTGTCTTTCTGTTTTCCTTCAGACGAACTTGAGAGGTAATCATCAACAGGTAATGTACACTTCCTATGTCTAAGCTAAGAAAGCTCCTCACCTTGTCCTCCTCATTGCAATCGCTTCCTCACCAATATGTAGTCAATCTGATCTTAATGCTTCCTGTCTCGACTATGCTATGTCCACCTTGTATATGGTTTGTGGGGCCCAGACATTTGTCGGTACAGGTTGTTAAATTTGCAAATTTAGGAGTTTGAGACCTCTCTCATTTGCCTCGGCATTGCAGTTGGGTCCACATACGTCTCTCCAGTCTGTTTGTGACTGTATATATATACTCCCAAGCTGATGAGACCCACTTGCCATTCCAGTCACCTTGTACAACCAGAATGTCCGTCTTGATTTACTGGATTTAATGCTGGTAGAAATGGTCTACCTTCTTATCATCTTGCTCAAATCTTAATGATTGTGTTGTGCCATTTGAAAGGAGCTGCTCGCAAACGGAGAGTCTGTTGCAGACTTGTTGGCAAACCTTGCGTCTGTCATCCGTTCACATTTAACCAAAGTTCTCAATGTATCTCTCAGAGATCCAGTATGTTCCAGAAGTACCTGTCAATTTTGTGGATCAGGTCTTCAAGTTTCCCGGATGGGCTCAGAGCTCTCACATACCAGGTTCCTTACTGAGATGTTCTCCATACCTCTCATTTTCTCGACCATTGTCACATCAGTCGCACACTTATCACCTACTTACTAACGTCAAACGGTAGTTTAGCCGGGCCCCGACAGATTCAGTATTCAAGTATCTAGCATTGGTGGGGGGGGGGGGGGAGGGGTCGGGCCGCGTAGCGCAGTCGGTAGCGCATCTGACTTATAAGCCAGAAGTCCCGGGTTTGATACCCAATCCGGCCACTTACTTTCATTTTCCCTTCCGCTGATTCAAGAAGTTACTAGTGAAAGTAAGTGCACTGTGTACTGGTTAACCGCTTAAGAGATCTAAGCCTGCCCAGGAACAGTATGGTTAGGTTAACTGACCGTACCGACATGACCATAGATGTTTACCGTGGACGTTAAACAATAACACAACAGCAAAAATTATCCTTGGGTCTGTCTTCCAAAATGTTACTTGGGCAAAAGTCAATCTGATGGAGCCAAAACTTCTCGGGGCTGATTATGTTGACCACAACCGACTTCCAAGAAAATTATATAGCTCGCCTTTGTCATGATCACGTGTTCGTTGGCTGAAAGCTTTATTCCAACCCGGGAGTGTACCTCTTCTAGGAAGACGCTCACTCTTTGATGTTGGGTCTACACCAACCCAAACTGACCCCTAGGCTTGGGAAACTTATCATGGAAGTCGATGTGCGTCTTGTTTTCTCCAAACAGGCCACTGAATATAATACAACCAGACGGAAAGGGCCAAGCTGATTAGGCCTATCCTTATCAACAGTGATCTCTGAAATCTAGATGTTGCACCAAGCTGAGCAAGGCTCGCTCGGGTCTTGCGAGTAACACTTGACTGTTGACCTCATGTTGGTGCTCTACACTGGTCGGTGACTTCTTCTAGTGAGTCTTCAAACCAGTAATGCTGTTTTCACAGATGTTCTTTAGCACATTTTGTTCGCAGACCAAGCAATGATTTCCTAGGTGGGCTGCCAACCAAGGCTTACGATTGCCCTTACCCTTCTACATGTAGTTCCTCTTACTCTCCCAAGCTGATGAGACCCATCTTCCCACATGCAACCGTTAGTATTGGACAACATGGTTCCATGACGATTAGGTTTAACTATGCACTTATACACTTTTAAGTTCGAAGTAGCCCTGGTTCAATGAAATTTTGTCTTTATACAGTATAATCGAATCATATTGTACATTTTGTATAAATTGTATTTTACATATAATATGTCAGTCCATATAAAACGTACATAAATGTGTAACATATATAAGTCAGTTGCACATATGACTATGTATATGTTCTCCTTTAACAGGCTACCGCTTGTAAGGAAACTTTATAAAATGTCTATTTACTGCATTATTTTTCATACAGATTAAACGGGGTTGCGGCTTAACGAAGAGTAGCCTTTTATTTCACTGTTTATATAAACTTACTTTTTAAGACTGACATGTGTGACAAATTTGCATCAAATTAGACTTTTAGAAATTTATATTCAAACATTTCAGTGTTCGTCAACAAAATTTCAAACAAAATACTTTATTCCGTGTCACTGAGAGACAGCTGTAGTTTAAATTTAAATAGTTTGGTCATTGGTTTAAGAGAATTTCGCATTCGTATATCTCATTTTACCGTGCACGCCCGTTACCTTGAACAAAAATGTTATGCACTTAAAAACTGTCACAGGCTATATGCAACCCTCCATACTTAAATAAAAACAAAATCTTTTGGAAGTGATTCAGAACATAACATTTTTATAGGGTTGGGTTAAAATTTCGAAAATTATACCACTAGTAATTATCCCTTCGTGGGGCCCTTTTGGTGATATTTAACTCACCTTGGAAGGTATTATTTATTAGAACACATACGTGGCAACATGCGAGGGTGAATAAAAAAATACGCGGACTACCTGATTTAAATGGTAGATATATAATATGTAAAATTAAATTTTACATCAAACAAAAATGCATCGTTTACACTATATACAAGCATAATTTCGACAAGATATGTCACTGTCCCGCCAGTCTACAGATCTTTAAGCCACACTAGTGTCTGCGGCACGGAGCACGTCACATCTGAGATTCGGCATCGTGTCGACGTCGCCTAGAGCCCCTCATTTTTTCTCAAAGTACGCATAGCGCCCTTCATTTTTTCTCGAAGTACGCACCTGCTGCCAACACGCACTTACGATGGCGCTTAACCCAGTTATTGAAAATATTTCGATACCACTGTTTGTTGGACTTCTCCACCACTGATCTTGCTGCATATCTCAGTTCATTAAGGTCCTGAAAGCGCCTTCCTCTCAATGTTGACTTCAGTTCAGGAAACACGGCAAAGTCCATAGGTGCTAAGTCTGGGGAGTAAGGTGGGTGGCCTAGGCACTGAAATTCTGTTAATATGTGTTGAGTGGTGCCATAGCTAACTCCAAGCCTGGACGCAAGTTCATTGATAGTGACACGAGCATCCTCCTGAACGACGTCACTAACCCGTTGAACGATGAAATCTGACACAATTTTCCGTCTGCCGCTCCGTTTGTCGCCTGCTAAAGACGATCGACCTTCGCGAAACCTCGAATGCCACTTGTATAAGAGAGAACTCATGAAAACTCTTAAACAGTGCTTTGAACAAGAATACTAGCTAAAAGTGTCCACAAGTACTTATTCTCTGTGCTGTATTTAGAAATAATGTAGTACCGGGTGTGTACCTTTTGTGTCATGTGACAAATTGTAATCCCTGACCCAGACATAAAATACTAATAAGTTATTTGTAAAGTAAATTGGTAGTTACAGGGGTTTGCTTATTGGCATCCAAACGTCTTATGAGCAAATTGTTATTTGTTTTAGTTTTGGTTTTTGCATGCCAAATATTTCGCAAATGTCATGATGATGCCAATACTCAATTTTTAGGCCATGCATGTGTTGTTCTTTTGCCACTGAAATTCTGAATTTTAATTGCAAGACCTACCTGTGTTCTGGATAATAACTTGGATCAACCCCAACATTTCCATAGTATGTATGTTAATTTTTGGGTGGTAATGAGTTCAGACTGGAATGTCTTTAACGCAAGAATTAGCAAGAACTGTCACCGAAATTCTGAAATATTAAGCATTAATGCCTTGTGTCCCATAAAACGGATATTGGCATATAGTGCAGACTTGATCATACGCCGCAAAATGCGGCGTAGGATCAGGTCTACACTATTTGCATTTGACAAATTGGCGTTTCTTCTTCAGATAAAATCAAAACTGATATAAACAAACAAAATAAAATAAACTAAACAGAATCCCCTCAATCGATAAATGGATCCATCTTTTTAATAAAGACAGAGAAGTCCACAAGGAATCAATGGTTTAAACAGTTGAAGTTTGCTCACACTTGGATAGACATTTTAGTTAGACTGGGTATGTCCGTTATCGAAGATGTGTTCCGTTTATATATTTGCGTTTCTCACTTCTTCTTGTTTCAGTGTCCTGGGTGGAGTATGTTTGTCATCATGGCGTGTCCTTGGTATCTTTATTAATATTCTTGTAGGGCTCAAAGCGAACTGTTTGAGTCTTGAGTGGACTTTGTGAGCTGGTTGGTCTAGGCTTCGGCTATCCTCACGAAAGACGGGTTTTATGGATCTAGATAAAAGGGTCAGCTATGATAAGGACTGTTTTTGACCTCCCATACAAATTCATTTAAAATAGCATGGTTTGTATAGTTTATCATCTGAGTAAATGGAAACATACAGAAGGAGTTTTATTTATTTATTTTTTGTGTGTTATTTATTTATTTACTTTTTTTCCAAAAATAAAATGATTTCAAATATCGGTAATTTTACAGAAAAATTGCATGAAAAGAGCCCTAATTTGTTTGACTTGAACAGTAAAGAGCTCGATAGTAGGTCTTTATTCATATGCAAGCGATTGCGATAGTGCGGCTAACTAGATATGTATTGTGCAAGCCATACCAAGTTAAGCTACCCACTCAAGTTTGCATGTCCAGAAACTTCAAACAAAATAAATCAAAGCATCAAATTGAAGAGTTACCAAATGATTCCTTGTGTCCTTACTAAAAAAGTAAGTACCTACAATATATGTTTATTTTGTGTATAAGTGAAGACATGGTCAGTGTTATGTTGAGAAAGCTTGAATATCTCCCAAAAATTGCAAGTATGGAAACAAAACTTAAAATAATCTTTGAGTAAGTTATGCTGCACATGTAACATTTTCATGATATGTTAACATATTAAAACTTTGTAATTTCTGGCAAAATATTACATGGGTTGGATGCCGAACTTACATAGTTTGAAAACGGAAAAGGCGACAAAATTTTTGAGTATCGTCAAAATCGTTTGGGATACGGGCATGTTAGGGACTAAAATCTCATATATTTATGTCTGAACTGACTTAATTTGTGACTGCTGTTACAATTTAGGCTGGAATTTTGTTGTATGTGCAGTCTTGTTATTTGTTTGTTTTCTTGTGTCGCGACACAACTGTTAAAGTGGTTAACTTTGTAACTTGTCGGCAGGAAGCAAGAGATCGCGGACAGTCTCGGCGGAAGCCAAATATGACGGACAGTCTCTGAATGGAAGCGAAAATTGACGGACTGGTTTATACCCTCTGCAGAATACAGAATAAGGCTTTCCCCAGAATCAGCTGCTAATTATGATAAATTCCAATAAAATACACAAGATCACTTCTTATCCGTGGAATTTTACCTTGCAGGCGAATGAACTAGACTGTTGGCAACCAGTCTGACATTTTTTATTCAAGTTATTTCAAGACATTAACTAAAGAGAATCATCATTTTCAGAGTCGTTTTGTAGTTATACAAAATCCGTTGATAGTCATAATGTAAGGTGCATGAATACACCAAATGCTTTCCCAATATTGTTCAGAGGAAGATATTTCTGTTTGGTTCCCTGGTTAATAAAGCACTTCTAAAATGGGGCCTATTCTGAAAGGAAGAATTTGTTTCAATGGGAACAAATTCTGTACTTTAAGAAATGACCTTGATGGAAATCGGAGGCTGAAATAAAATTGGCAGAGTTTTCTTCGTCCCCTGAAAACATATCTTTTTACATTAAATAATGAGGCGAAACGGAACGCAACTGCAAATGCAGGAAGTGGAGGGACAGGAATGAAGGAACGTTTACCCTATCAGGCATAGCTGTGATCAAAATTAGAAATAATTAATACAGATTTAAACCTGTCAGAGATGCATTACAGCATTGTCTTGAAAATGCTAAGTGAAGAACCAAATTCGCCGGGACCAAATTCGCGTCATCTGATCTTGCTCGACACTGCGGTGTCTCTTCGGGTGGATATTTTCCGGGTTTTATGGATTAAGGCTACTGCTGTGTGTCCTCTAGTAATTAGAAGCATTTTCCAAATACAGTGAACCTGGTAATAACATTATATCTTAAACATTCTAAAAATTGGGATGCATGGGCAATTGCAAACAGTGCAGACACTGAGTCTAATCTGGCCCAGATGTTATAAAACTTGAGTACATTCTCAAACTCAAAAAAGCACACTGATTGGCTGCCTCCGAGCACATGCTCAGAAGGAGCCAATCAGTGTGCTTTATTTTGAGTTTGAGATTATTCTCAAGTATTATAACCTCGAACCCTGGATCTACACTGTTTCTCAGACCTATCCTTCCCGAAATTTAGAATTTTACAATACAATCCTAGGCAACGAATTACGTTGAAGACAGTCTCATAAATAGGACGAAACAATACAGCCTGAACATTAATGTTACCGATCAGTTTTGAAGTCCTGCCTTAAGGAAAACAGATGTGAAGAAGAGAAATCAGAAGTACCAAAACATATACACATGCCTTCAGAAAATAACAGTGTTGCAAACTTGTCATAAATATCTTGTCGCTATTGAACTGACAGATGTTTTCGACTTATTACCAGTTTAATCACAACAAATCTGCTAAATCTACGGACACATCATCACAATAGTCTTTATCGATGCTGGTTAATATAAGATTACCGCAGCTGTCAACAACAAAAATTTGGTAGTTAGGTGTTTAATAATTTCTGGTTTTTGAAACGTCGTCACGGTCTGATACACTTGGACCATATGTGCCAGGCATCGCATCGGCTCCTTTTCATGTGTTACAATCCTTCGAATGAACAGTCTCGACGTCAGTGCTATGAAAAGGTAGTTACCCCTGATACATGTCCCGACAAGAGTGAAAATAGCCATTCAAAATAACAATTTGACAAAATGTCACCTTTATCTGAAACAAGCAGAATGTCTAAGCTTCGTTACGTCACTGAATAGAAGGAAAAGCAAAGTGAAACAAGCTAGTGCAGAGATCCAAATGAATGCTCGATGCATTCTAATTACGGAAGCCTAAAAAGCGACTGTCTAGAGTCAGCAACTTTTTAGGAAAATGGGACAAATTATTATCACTCAGACATATTTAGATTTTCGGTGTACTTTAAATTACCTCTGCAGAGAATTTTAAGATCAGTCTATTTTACCCATTCTGATGAATCGACAAATACAACGTGACGTTTGATTGGATAACATCAACATTTTGCCACAGTTTAACGTAAGACCCGGCATCATTAGGAGTCGTCACTTCTCATCTACTGATGTTTGGATTTTAAACGCTTGCTTAATGTGCAAAGCGATACACTTTGAAAAGTGAAATTCTGAAAAAGTTCTTAAGAATGCTGATAAGTACATAACTGTATATCAAAAATTGTTATTTGTGGAGGTACGTCGATGTCGTTACCTTAAAGTTGCGACAAACTTTCTATGATTTAACAAGTTTGGGTGCAAATATCTCCTTTTTAGAAATTTGTGTGTAGCAGTTTCATCTCTCGATATATATGACAAAGAGTTGTTCATTATCACTGTCTTGAAAGCACTTGAAATAATAGCAGCTTGCAATATTTTCCCCTTCATATATGGTGTCAGGCACAGTTTTTTTTTACACTGCCCAGATAAGGTGCTTTTTTGCATGGCACTATAACCGGTTATCATTGTCACCAATCGTTTAAGTCTGCGTAAGTACAAAACAGTAGGATTATCATTTGAAATGCTCCATACTGTTATAAATAGCAATAATTTGGAAACAAAATATGGTTTACGTCGTCAAAACAAAATGATCAACTGAAACCGAATAAGAAATGCACACAAACGCTGCGTTTATAATTTCCTGTAATTTCCACCTGCAGAGATGGAATGCACAATCATGCTCCTTACCCATCCTTTAACAAGCATGTTTTTCTTTTAATTGTTTTGTCTGCTAGTATCAATAGTTCAAATAGCATGCGTTAATAATGTCTTTCTCAGCAAGCAACAGTTTTATCCATGTTGCTTCTAAACTGCATTTTCACGAACTGCATATCTAAGTGAAATCGTGACAGCCGCTGTTTCTTCTTATGCTACACATCGTATAATGCTCTGTAATTATATAGTGTTTTTTTATTTAGAACTGTTTTGTTTGTTTGTTTTCATTTCTTTCATTCTATCCCATGGTTCCGTTTTCTGTTTTCTTCACACCAATAACTTCACAATAATTGATGATATTCATTTATTTATAAATTGCTATCATTTCGCTTCTGTGCAGGAATGACTTTCTAATTCAAATTATTTTTGCAAACTACAAGACCTAGAATACATGTACATGAAATTTGATATAATTATAATATATATGGGAGGAGAATTACATGACTTATATCTGTTATGTTGTACATGTATTCAGACAGATCGGGTAAGAAAATTGTACATTATTTTTTTGTATACTCACTGAATTTTCATGCGGTAGAGTGCAGCTTTCTTGTCTTTATTCGCAGCGGAAGACCACTTCATGTTTTTTTATGCTATGCACTGTATTTTTCCATGCAACCTTGAGCAAAGACTTTCATATTTTTGATCGAGATTGTGAGGAAAAGTACAACGTGCATGAAAACTGCTCTTATTTAATGGCTTGCTGCAGACGCGCCGAGTTACTTTCACTTTACGGCATAAAAAATAGTTGAGTATTAAAATAAGACTGAAAGACATTTAAACCCCTTTTCAGACAAAATACGTACTTTGAAAAAAATATAGACACAAATGAACACCTATCGCATATACTAATACCAACGCTTCTAGTCTGTGCACCCAAACAAGGACTCTCAGATGTTTTGACTGGATTTGTCAGATTCCATAGCTTGTTTGTGCATACAGAGAATATTTTGAAAGCATGGCGCTTAAATTAGATTTTCCATTACCGTATGATCATGTTCCACCTTATGTGGTATGGCACATAGACTAGACTGGAAGTGTTTTATGTAAAAGTATAACAGTTATTAAGTCCTATAATACATAAAAGCACATCAATAATTAACTGCTCATAAGCATACAATAGTAATGAGCTACTTTAGTACACTCTGTCAAAGATGATATTTGGGGGTCGCCAGTCGAACGAAGTGTTCTGTTTCTTTAAATTGAATAAAGTTTCGTACGAAGTAGGGTAAATAGTTTGCTTACTTTTTTAACCTGTCACTCTGACGCTTCCGTAGATTTCAAAATTGAAAAAAAGTAATCTTGTCAATATATTACCCAGTGGATCATGAAAATTAGTCAGAATCTCATTTGAGAATAACATTCTCTTTTGCTGCTATACGCGTGATGTCAATTTTAATTCTGGACCTCCATGTATTTTGTTTCAAAACAGAATTCAAGATTTCGAAAGTCGCTGATGGAAATTCTGTCAAACACTCGCATGTGATTTCAACACTATACTTTGGACTCGAAAACGCATTTTGAACAATACATGGTTGTGACTGATATCTTTAGACACTGCCCTAACCAACTAGGCAAGAGACACTAGTGAACAGCATCAATTTTAAGAAGCAAAACAATATTGAACGTATGCCAATTTGACATGTGCGATTACCGCATCCACTTTAAAGTGCTTAGTTCCAAGAAAATAGCCGCCTCCCCACCAAACGGCATATCATGTGATGAAGTAGAATCATGATACCACTCCACATATCAGCAAACAATTAGCCATCTTGATAGGGGTCAGAAAACAGGCCTTATCCAGCTCCCCCCCCCCGCCCCCCCTTTTTTTTTTAAAGAAGAAATAAAACCTAATGCGATTTATAAACAGATTAAAAGTACGAAACCTTAGTGACATAAAACTAATATGAAATAGCGCTGTTCAGAATTAGCTGTCAGAAACCTTGTCAATAATATCGGCAGTATTGCGAAACTCACGTTTGAGCCGACTCCAGTTCATTATTTTATTAGTCTAGTTGCTTGTGTAATTTGAGGGAATTAATAGATTGAGCAGTTGAGCAGGCAGAATTATTTAGGTATTGAAGTGATGGCCTAAAACGAGAAGATGTATATCGAGTTTCAGCTTCAGAGTTTGTTCTTCAAGTATAGAATAAGGCTTTTCCCTGAATCAGCTGGTAAATATGATAAATTCCAATAAAATACACACGATTACCTCTTACCCGTGGAACTGTACTTTGCAGGCAAATGTACTAGACTGTTGGCAACCAGTCTGAGATTTTTCATTCAAATTATTTTTAAGACATTAACTAAAGAGAATCATCCTATTCAGAGTCGTTTTGCAGTTATACAAAATCCCTGGATAGTCATAACGTAAGGTAAGATATTTCTGTTTGGTTCCCTGCTTAATAAAGCACTTCCAAAATGGGGCCTTCTCTGAAAGGAAGAATTTTGTTTCAATGGGAACAAATTCTGTACCTTAAAATATGACCCCGGGTGAAAACCGGATGCTAAAATAAAATTGGCAGAGTTTTCTTTCCCTGAAGGCATATTTTTTTACATTAAATAATGAGGCGAAACGGAACGCAACTGCTCGAAGCAGGGCATGGAGGGACAGGAATGAAGGAACGTTTACCCTATCTGGCATAGCTATCATCAAAATCTGAAATAATTACTACAGATTTTAACCAGTCAGAAATGTATTAGCGCATCTTCTTGAAAATACTAAAGAGAGAAGAACCAAATTTGCTGGGCCATTATGCATCATGTGATCTTGCTTGACCTTGCGGTGTGTCTTCTGTGGATATTTTCCGGGTTTTTATGGATTAAGGCTACTGCTGTGCGTCTTGTACTTATCAGAAGCATTTCCCAAAAACAGTGGAACTGGAAATAACAGTTTACTTTAAAAATTCTAAAAATTGCGCTGCATGGGCAACAACAAGCAGTGTAGACACTGAGTCTAATCTGGATCTACACTGTTTGCTCAGACATATCCGTCCCAATATTTAGAAATTTACGCCACAATCGTAGGAAACGAATTACGTTGAAGACTCTCATAAGCAAGAAGAAACAAACCAGCCTGAACATAAATAACACTATTTTGAGGGCTGACCTTTTATTACCGATCAGTTTGGTCCTGCTTTAAGGAAAACAGCTGCAAACAAGGGAAAACAGAAGTACAAATGATAATATACATGCCCTCAAAAAATAACAGTGTTGCAGACTTGACACAACCAAAGATCCTGTCGATGTTGTACCGAATGATGTTATGGACTTATAACCAGCTTAACCACAACAAATCTGCTAAATCTACAAGCATATTTATCGACGTTGGTTAATACATGTTAAGTGCAGCTGTCAACATAAAAAAATTGTGGAAATGAGGTGTTTGATAATTTCTAGTTTTTGAAGAGTCGTGTCCGATATACTTGGATCATATGTGCTGATAGACACCGCATTGGCCCATTTTCATGTGTTACAATCCTTCGAATGAATAGTCACGACGTCAGAGCAATGAAGTAGGTAGTGACCCCTGATATATGTCTCGAACAGAGTGAAAATAAGTCCACAAACAGGCATTCAAAATACCGGTTTCTTAAAATGTCACCTGTATTTGAAACAAACGCAATGTCTAAGCTACATTGTGTCACTGAAAAACAGGAAATGCAAAGTGGGACAAGCCAGTGCAGAGGCCCGAACGCTCTCCGCATTCTAACTACGGAAGCCACAAAAGCTACTGTTTAGAGGCAGCAACTTTTGAGGAAAATGGGACAAATAATTATCACTCAGAGACATATTTAGGTTAAATCACGGATACTTTATATTACGTCTGCCAAGCATTTTAAGATCAATTATATCTTACCGCGACGTTTGATTGGATATAACTTAAAACTTTGCCACTGTATAATGTAGGACTCTTCACTTCTCATCAACTGATGTTTGGTTTTCGCATTTTTGAAAACGCTTGCTTTATGTGCATAGCGATACACTTTGAAAGGTGCAAATGTGAAAATGTGCTTTAGAGTGGAGATAACTAAGTCATTTTTTGTAGAGGTACATCGTTGTCTTCAGCTTAAAGTTGCGACAAATGTTCTACCATTTGACACATTTGAGTACAAATATACCCTAATTTGGAAATTTGTGTTTAGCAGTTTGCTCTCTCGGTATATACGACAAAGAGTTGTTCATTATCACTGCCTTGAAAGCACTTGAAATACGAGGGTCATTCAATATATAATGCAACCTATCAAATAATTTCCGAAATAGATATTTTAAAGTTGTTACCATTCTACATTCCTTAAAAGTAATATCCTTTGTGGTCAATGACAGACTTCCACCTCTTTGACAGGTCATCAATACCCGTTGCTAGGCAACCGATCTCAAATACCCTCAACCTCGCGGCCAAGACGGATTCAAGCTTCTCTAAATCGTTATAACGAATACCCCTCATATCTTCCTTTCTATTCTATTCTATTCTATCCCAGAACATTGCTAGGTCGTTACTAGGTCGTTGGGGCGCCACAGATGACTTCGAAACAATCCCTTTCCACCTTGTAGTACTGCTTTCAGCTGCCCTAGTTGGGCTGGCAAAATCCATCCCTGTCCACTCCTTAATATTGTCTTCCAATCTCTTCTTCTGTCTACCTCTTCTTCTTTTTCCTTTCACTGTGCCCTGTAGAATTGTCTTTGCTAAACCAGAAGACCTTGAGGCGTGGCCAAACCACTTTAATTTCCGTTTCTTGACCAGCGTCAGGAGTTCATCATGTTCTCCAATGATTTTCTTTAGTTTTGGGAAAAGGTCAAAGTCGCAGGGACTTACGTCTGGTGACAAAGAGGGGTGGTCCAACGTTTCCCACTCGTACCGTCCTAGCAATGACGTCCCCATTCGCGCCGTGCGGCGTTGCGTTGTCATGCAGAATTATTGGACCGGCTGCCAAAAGTTCCGGTCTCTTCCTACGGATCGCTTGTCTTAGTGTTGTTTTAATATACTCCTCATGGTATTTCCAATTAATGGTTTTATCACTCTCGACCTTGTGACTGGTGAGAATCCCATGTCTATCGTGGGCAAAAATCATTAACATCTTAAGTTTAGACTGAGTTCTTCTATACTTTGCCGGCCTGGGGGAGCTTGGTGTATGCCACTCAGCTGATTGTCTCTTCAGTTCCGGTTCATACGACCTCACCCACGTTCCTTCAGTTGCAACAATTCTTTATAAAAAAGTATTGTCCTTCCGAATCAAACCGTGAAAGAAGATGAGTGGCCACTTCCAAACGACGGTCCGCTTGATCCGACGCCCAGCGATGTGGCACCCACGTAGCCGAAACCTTTTTCATCTTCAAATGCTTGCGCAGAATAGTATGAACTGACCCGGCATTATTTCCAACTCCTGAGCCATTTCTTCGCACGTAATCCTTCTATCAGATTTCAACAACCTGTTTACCTGTTCAGCATTATAGCTGTCCGTAGCCGTCACAGATCTACCTGATCGATGGGCATCTTAAACGCACTCCCTGCCAGTCTTGAACTCATTCACCCATCTTGTAACTTGAAAATATGATAAAAGTATGCGCCGCAAGCCTCCTGTAATGCACTAAATATTTCCTTTGCTGATCTATTACGCTGACATTTAATTTTATGTAACTACGCTGATCCTGAGACGTGACCGCGGCCATGACGCTTACAGTGACGTCATATAACGTCATGGTATTATGACGTCATTATCAAAGCCGTCACGTGACGTTACGCGCTAATTGCATTTGTGTTGAAGTATTTACATGTCAATTCTAAAAAGTGATTGAGTCCGTGCTTAAGAAACTATTAGGTAAGTTGCCTTATATATTGAATGACCCTCGTAATAGCAGCTTGCGATATCTTTCCCTTTCATAAATGGTATCAAGCAGTTTCTCTTTAAACAGCGCAGACAAAGTGCTCTTTTTGCATGTCACAGTACGCAGTTGTCATTGTCACAAATCGTTAAAGTCTGAGTAAGTACAAAACAGCAGGATTATCATTTGAACTGCTCCATACTGTTATAAATACCAATAATTTGGAAACAAAATATGTTTTACGTCATCAAAACGAACTAATCAACTGAAACCGAATAAGAAATGCAAAGAAACGCTTCGTTTCTAATTTCCTGTAATTTCCACCTGCAGAGATGGAATGCACAATCATGTTCATTGCCCATCCTTTAACAAGCATGTTTTTCTTTTAACTGTTTTGTCTGCTAGTATCAATAGTTCAAATAGCATGCGTTAATAATGTCTTTCTCAGCGAGCAACAGTTTTTTTCATGTTGCTTCGTAACTGCATTTTCAGGAACTGCATATCTAAATTTACCATGCATCTGCTGCAACATTCACCTGATGTCTGGGTTATGATATCAGGATGTGACATCATGTCACTTTAGAACTGCGCTTGCGCCACTGTTATCAGGCGATGCCTTTAGAAGCAATCTCTGAAGACGATTGGCTACATACTGACGTTGATCGTGATATCAACATTAAATTGACGTCACCGACTTATGTCACAATGCATTCGCGACGTCAGCAAGTTAGAACAAAACTGCGTTTGCTTATCATTTGTTGGCCTTTCTTTACGCCGTAGAATCTTCTAAAGATGCATGATAAATAGAACCCCATATAAGTGTCTTTTGATATCAAGTTTATCAGGCTCGACCAGAAACACGTCGGACTGGCTCGGCAAGCCTTCCCATTCATACGCTGTTTCTGGCCTCGCCTGATAAACTTGATATCAAAAGACACTAACATGGTATTCTCATTGTAATACAGCTGCTATTTCTTGGTATGCCACACATCGAATAATGCTCTGTAATTACATAGTGTTATCTTATTTTGATTTTTTTTTCTTTCATGTCATCCCATGGTTTCGTTTTCTGTCTCTTCTTCCACGCCAATTTGTACTTCACAAGTATTTACGACATCTATTTATTTATCATTTGCTATTATTGAGCTTCTGTGTTAGTATGACTTCAATCATTTTTACAAACTGCAAAACCTGGAAAACCAAACCAAACACATGAAACATATGATATATTTAGGCGGAGAATCACATGACTAATGTTTGTTATTATGCACCTGTATTCGGACAGAATGGGTAGGAAAAGTGTTCATTACTCACTGAATTTTCATGCAGTCATGTGCAGATATCTTTTCTTTATTCGCAGCTAAAGACCATTTAAGTGTTTTATGGTATGCACTATTTTTCCATACAACCTTGAGCAAAGGTTTTCATATTTTTTTATCGAGATTGTGTGAAAAAGAACAGCGTGCATGAAAACAGCTCTTATTTGATTGGCTAGCCAAAGGCGCGACGAGGTACCTGCACTTTACGCATAAAATTCGTTGTGTCTTAAAATAATAATGCAAGACATTTACTTTGAATGAAATATTAACACAAATGAACACCTGTCACATGTGCTTATACCAACGCTTCTAGTATCTACACCCCAGAAAGGACTCTCAGATGTTTTGGCTAGATTTTTTTCAGATTCCATACCTTGTTTGTGTATATGGTGAGTATACCCAACGCATGACGCTCAAATTAGATTTTTCATTACCATATGATAATGTTCCGCCTTACGTGATCTGACACATAGACTAGACTGGAAGTGCTTTAATGTAAAAGTACAGGAATTATTAACTCCTATAGTACATAAATGCACATCAATAATTAGCCCCCATAATACGTAAATATACAACAATAATGAGCTACACTTTAATTGCCACAGATGATTTTTGAGGGTCGCCATTCGAATGACGTAGGTCTGGTTTCTAAAACAATATGCTTAGTTTTTTCTCCAATCTTTCTCTGTATTTTCCAGATTTGGTCAGAGATGATTGAAGTCAGAAATTTTTGTAGTAAATAATAGAATTAATAAGCTTCTGTAATGTATTTAATAATTGTTCAATTTAGGAATTTTAAGTCGTCTCTCTGTAACCAAGCAAGTGTTATCACAAGAAGTATAATGGGCTACAGGAAAAATACAATTAACAAAGCTTGGAGCTCTTATAACTGTTACTGACCTAAACAAAGCATCTACCATAGCCAGTCATAACCCTCTTTGAAAAATTACGGCACAGTTTGGCTGTCCGATTAATTTCATGGCAGTGAAGCTGAAAAATTACAGCACAGTTTGGCTGCCGCTCAATTTCATGACAGTAATGCAACTTTTCCGTGAAGGTGTGCTTCATGACGAAGGCAAGTAACCCGATATATTTACGTTTGCAAGGTCAAGAGGGAGATGTTAAAAACCGAGGCCGAAGGCAAAGATTTTTAACATCTCCTGAGAGATCTGCTAAACCTCAATGTATTGGAAACTAGACAATCACTAAGGGTGATAAATGCCCCCACCATATGCCTTACTAAATGAGTAATGTCTTAAAACATAGTAATGTGTTAAAACATATGTGTGTGAAGTTACATCAAAATCTGTCAATAAATAAAGGTGCTAAAGGGATGACAAAGATGTGTTTCTTCTAAAAAAAGCAACTGTAACCTTGATCTCGGATCTACAACCCTGAAAGGTGAACTCGTCCATGATATTGTTATACTTAATATTTGTGTGAAGTTATATCAAAATCAGTTAACAAATAAAGGCGCTAGAACCATGACAAAGATTTACATGTACCTATAATAGCATATGTGACCTTAACCTTGGACCTACAATGCTGAAACGTGAATTTATCCCAGATATTGTCATGCTAAATATTTGTGTCAAGTTTTGTCAAAACCATTCCAGACGAATGACAACGTATTTTCTAAAAATAGCAAATGGGATCTTGACCTTGACCCAAAAATTCTGGATTGCGAACTTGTCCAAGATATTGTCTCACTAAACATTTGGGTGAAGTTACATCAAAATTGTCAATGAATAAAGGGGCTAGAGAGATGATAAAGTTTTTTTCTAATTATAGCAACTGTGACCTTGACCTTGGATCTCGGAGCTGAAACGGTAATTTATTCAAGATACTGTTATACTTAGCATTTATATGAAGTTATAGCAAAATCGATCCATAGATAAAAGCGCTAGAGCGATGCTCAAGTTTTTTCTGAAAATAGCAACTGTGACCTTGACCTTGATCCTACCAACCTGAAATGCAAACATATTCGAGGTATTGTCATACCCAATATAGATGTGATGTAATACCAAATCGGTTGATAAATGAGGCCACTAGAGCGATGACAAAATGAGCTTGTATATGAGCCATGGAAATAAGATCAAAATATGCATGTCATTCAAAGGGGATATAATTCTGCAATAAAGACCTAACTCAAAGTTCTGTTTCCTTTATGCATATGTTCAATGCATGTCTGAACTGTGTTGCAAGTTCCAAATCCCAACACCAAATACTACTGGAGGAGTTGCAGAGACAAGAACAGTACTACAAAGTGTGAAATGCAGTCAAAACATGTATGTCATTCAAGGGGATATACAGCCCGTTTCATATTTACGCAAAATCTGACTGTCTGAAATGTTTCTCTTTTTAAACTGAATTAGACAGGATAACGGTTTTCTCCGCTACTAAAGTGCAGGTGTACAACGGTAGTTTAGCTTCAAAGCAAACCGTCTTGTCACAAACTTAACGGTACCTGTCAGCGGTATTATTAACGCATAAATCACCAAGCACGTGGCAATGCTCTTCAACTGTGAAGTTACAAAATACGGTGAAATCAATCGAATAATAATAGTAAAAAAGGATAAGCAGTCAAGCCCGACTGCGTAAATAATGCGCAATAAAATGAGATAAGGCATTGTTACTATTATTATTTGATAGAAAAGTGCAGAGTTCCTGGTGGTTTAAAACGGCGGTGATAGTTTAGCACTAAGGGGTAAAGATGAGACAATCTGCAAGTATACGACACTCAGGCAATAAAGATAACATAATTCGCCGCCCGTGTACATACTGGTAATACTGGTCAATACCCCTACCTGAGCTGTCATTTTAATTGAGTCGCGACGTGAGAAAGAAGTACCTTTAGACATGGGCAAATAGCGAATATTAAGAACAGCCTGCAAGTCTGATCTGAGCAGAGTGTTCGCTTTTTGCTGTAGACTTCATTTATTGTTGGTCAGGAACGAGGTGATTTTGCTAACATTGCATATGGACAGGCTGATCCGAGTTTGATCGAATAATCATTATATACGTGCAAAAGTGGCTGTCGTTCGAGACAGTCTATAAAAGGATCTACTCAGTCGACAGGGGAAGACGACTCGGCTTTTGGGACGCTATTATAAAACAGATCCGCGTGTTATGTGTATCTTCGCAGTTTACTGTACAGTCTGGTCAGAGCATACACCGTATGATTCACCTATCCTGCAACATGTGCCTATCATGCTGTTTTTACATATAGGCTTGTTTGGGCAACGACGCGGCTTGAATCCAAATGATGTCATTTTCATAGGGTCAACACTTTTAATAAGAAAAGGATTTGCTCCATTCAGAAAGGGATGTAAAAAATGAAAATGGCAGTGTTGCTTCCCCGAAAAGTGTGCCCATTCACCTTAAGACAGATCTTTCCCGATATCAACCAATACGGGACATACCATGTATCCTTTTCACTTCTAAAGTTTGATCAAATACATTATAAGATCAACTCTTAACCAAAACAAACTGGCCAATCTGATCTGAGTCTGCGCTTGGCGCACAACCACATTGCTGGTTTTCTCGTGTCGTGGCTCATATGCAGGTGTACCCACACACATTTAAAGTTTGTTATAGTAAAGGCGACCATTTTACACATAGGGTATTTAGGTAAAATTTTCAATCACAGAAATCATTTCTCCGATTCTGAAAGGACGCCATCAGACTCAGTGCCGGGCTCAGATAGAAGATACACATCAATGATTCTTCCTTGGCTTCCTGGGAAACAACTTTGAAAAGATAAAATAAGATATTCGAACACGCAGCAAAACGAGGGAAAACTGTTACATGTATGAGCTGTAGGCCTAATGTTTAATAGTCCGAAAACTTTGAGAATTTATCCGCGCGGCAGAGTCAGTTTCGTTTTCATGTAAATACAAGTACTGTGATTTTGCCATGCGGAGTTCTGATTTATAAAACAAACTTCTCACCTCTTATTTTTCCTTCATTTCGATGCATCTTTTAAAGTCCGAACTTTTGATTATTGATCCGTGCGGCAAAATCATGTTTTCTATATTTCATGAATGAACTAATTAATAAGCTGTGACGTATATCTTTTAGCTATCAAACCAACAGTTTTACGGATTTGCATATCTAAGATAGTCAATTCAGTGAACGTCAATCACCTTTGAGACTGCCCTGTTGCAGCTTTCGCTAATCAAGACACGCCACTTATTATTGTCGCGTGCAGGTTTAGTGATACAATCGAAGGTAAAACTTGACAGTTCTTACATCAGAAAGTCTATGCTTACTTGTTCGGGGGCTTATCAAAATACGAAGTTTTACATTTGCAAAGGCATTTGAGCCGCGACACGCGCCCAGCGTCCGCCCAGTCTGATCAGAGCCTTCGCTGACCGCATGGGGTAGCTTGGACCCTAAGCTACCCTTTGAGCACATAAAGAAGAGACTGAGTAAACTGGGCGGATGCCCAGTCTGATCTGAGTCTACCCTGGGCGCACAACCACATTGTTGGTTTTCTCGTGTCGCGACTCATTTGTTTTTGTTAAAATCGCTAAAGGGAAAATCGGCACGCACAAATTAACACTTACATGGACCACAAAAGTTAAAAAATAATCGCACAAATAGAAAATAATTTATTCTGTTCATAGCTCCAGTGTCCTGGTGGGAAAGAGCGCTGGCTCTTACACGTCATCTCTGTGACTGCTGTGGGTTCGAGCCTCGCTCTGCGCACAGGCCGACAACAGTTCTGCTTGCGAAACGTCAGGAGTTTTTCCCATGAGCTCCGGTTTTGGCTATTAAAAGGACCTGTTAAACACTGGTTTTCTTTTTTCTCTTTTTAAGCTTGCCAATGACTATATCATTAACATCATGTCAAATAAAAAGGTCGCATTTTGTACATATTGCAGTTTAGTTCAATTGCGCTCGCTACGCATTTGAAGATCGGGTGAAAGGGAGGCGGGTAATATAGATCAATAATAATTATGAGACTACCAATAAGACTGATGCGCTTTAAGCTGACTAAATAAATTTTTACAGACATAACACAAGTTAGTTCGACACAACCGTAATAGCTATGTTTACGGTATCTTGACCACGGGCTTAATGTGGATCCTGACAATACGGCTCTTCCCAAATGGATTTGCAGTCTAGTTCTTTTGACCGTTCCAAGGCGGCACTTCTGTTGTTTGCTCTCTCTCTCTCTCTCTCTCTCTCTCTCTCTCTCTCTCTCTCTGTGTGTGTGTGTGTGTGATTTATAATAGAAAATAGGTAAAAGTAAATGTTACTGTTGTTTTTGATGACCGCTTATTTGGGAAAGAGCTGTTCAAATGAAATCAAAAACTGTAAGTTAGTGTAAAGAAACCATAATAAATAAGACGAAGCAACATTGGGCATAACATCACCTGAAACTGAACCTTAAAACGAATGGGGGAATATGGAAGGTAAAGATCAGCCTGCGCTTCCGCGCAGTCTGATTGCTTAGATAATCTGATACTGGGGAATAAAAGTGAGGATTCAGTTTGATCACTTTACACAGTGTGATGGCATAGCTTGCATTTTTTGGCGAGGCATATCGTATCGCGAGTGTGTTGTCCATAGTCGAAGTCATCAGCTCAGCTGCATGCAGTCATGCATCAAGAGGTTAATCTTTTACTGCTGGGTTGACAAAATTTTCAGTCGTTGACCGGGCCGGGTTTCGAAGCCGCGACTTTCTGTGCAATTGCTATGCGCTCTAACAAATGGACTACGGCGTGACACGCAAATCACTAGAAAACTGTGCAGTCCAAAAGTCTGTAACTCTGGTAACACACGTTGGTTGGTTGTTTTGAGTTTAACGGCCCTTTGAGACAGTATTTCAGTCTATATCGGGCCGTCTCCCAAAGAGAGGGAGAAAGAAGAGAGGTGTGATAGCTCGAGGAAAATGTCCAAACAGCCCCACCTGCATCTACTGCAAGCAAGGACGCCACGGAATTGGAAGTTATACCCAGCACCATCGCACCACCAAACCACCCCGATAACACACGTGAGAGTCGTCAGGCTAAAAGTAATGCTTTAGCTGTTGTGCACAAAACACAGGTTGGTGTGAGTCACCAACACCTACATATGCCCTAACGCCCTTTTACGCGTCGGTAAAAGGGACGATGGGAAATTAGCGAGCTGCCCAGTCTGGGATTAGACTCTGCATTCGTACATAAATCCCGGGCTCGAGACGCATTGGAAGCGGGTATCTTTTCAGTCATAAACAGCCTTTCATTATCACCAACCCATCGTCCTGATATGGCTGAAATTATGTTAAAAAGGGCGTAAAATCGTGATTCATTCACCATCGACAAAAATTTATAGGTTTGATTTTCAACAAATTAATCTAATAAAGGTAGCAGATCCGAATTTGTTAGCTAGTCAAAGCAGCTAAACATCTTTTCAAGCGCAGAAATTGATTGACACTTCCGGCTACTGATTACATCTCTCTACCGTTATAGTGTCATGTGTACTCAATACAAGAGTCGCAGGTCTTTGAGACGTTACAGTTATGTCTGTCACTGACCCGTTAAATCGTCTAGAGAAAGTAAACGTTGAAGACGCTAAGATTCCACGAAAATTTGAAAACTGCCGTAATTCTACCATAATGGTCTGGATCAAAGTTCTGTTTCCTTGATGCACATGTTCGATGCATGTCTGAACTGTGTTGCAAGTTTCAACTCCCTGCATTAAATATTGTAGATGGAGTTGTGGAGACACAAACAGTACTACATATGTGGAATTTGGTCAAAATATGTATGTTATTCAAGGGGACATAATTCTGCAAAAAGGACTTGAATTAAAGTTCTGTTTCCTTTATGCACATGTTCAGTGCATGTCTAAACTGAGCTGCAAGTTATGACTCCCTGCATTAAATACTGTAGGAGGAGTTGCGGAGACAAGAACAGTACTACACATCTGAAATATGGTGAAAATATGCATGTTATTCTAGGGGACATAATTCTGCAAAAAATACCTAAATCAACGTTCGGTTTCCTTTATGCATATGTTCAATGCATGTCTGAACTGTGTTGCAAGTTTCAACTCCCTGTTTTAAATACTGTAGGAGGAGTTGCGGAGACAAGAACAGTACTAGAAAGTACTACAAATGTGAAATATGGTGAAAATATGCATGTTATTCAAGGGGACATAATTCTGCAATAAAGACCTGGATTAATTTTTGTTCCAACTCCTTGCTTTAAATACTGTAGGAGGAGTTGCGGAGACAAGAACAGTACTAGAAAGTGTGACGGACGGACGTATGCACGGACGGACGGACAAGGGCAAAACTATTGGCCCCTCCCCACTTCGTGGCGGGGGCATAAAAATAGGTTTGATCGCTATTATTGCAAAAATTCAAATACAATGATACAAAAATAACGAAAATGCTTGGGCACTAATTTTCGGCCTCATCGCCATTACTTTGCTGATTCCTGCGCGCAATATGCATGTTAATAAAAATACTCTTTAAGACCATGGTCAGCTAACGAACGGACACTTCTTTGTGTCAGGTGTACAACTATGGCTACGCACCGCTGAGGCACTTGGGGAACGTCGTTACGAGAATTGAAACAAAACAGAACAAGGTGAGCTACCTTGCTTTTTCGTCCAATCTTTGGTTTAAACAGTGGTTTATTCTTCTTTAATAACATACATGTACATAATATTCAAATCAGTTGGAAAGACGCATAGAAAACCGACTGTCTTTCCCAGAAAGGTGATCATTTAGCTGCCCCAATTCAAAATACATTAAACATAACAGTGAACAAAAGCAACTAGATCAGGTAATAGCAACATTTGCTTTTGGAAGAACATTGTCTAAAACTTAGCACAAACACACTGGATATGGTAGGCTTTGAAAGAGTCAGGTCACTAAGGAAAATTTATTCAAAACATTAGGCGAATAACTACAAAACAAATAGAAAAAAAGAAAATCATGATATTAATTAATACACCAGAAAGCACAATGCATTCTCCCTGCTACCTAACGACAAATCTGAGACATGAATCAGACTTCTCAAAGCGACTACCGGTGTAAAGTCCCAAAGACTCCCAACCTGACAGCACTTTTATTCCAGGGTCCGGACAAAGACAAATTTAAGAATTTAGTCATGTTAAGTAATTTGCAGACTTCTATACATACTTGTACCAGATTGTTTTGGACACACTCGGTGCCAACAGGTACATGCTGTGCGTTAACTTTGGGCTACCTGAGAAACATAAGTCTAAAAATTAGACAATATATGAGCAGCGACACGAAAAAAGCAAAAAGGTGGCATGTGCGACCGGCGAAGACGCAGGGTCGTCGCTATGCGCTAGCTCCATGCGTACATTGAAGACTCTAATCCATGCGAACAGCGAAGACTCTGATCAAACTGGGCGGATGCCCAGGCTAAACTTAGTCTCGCTGGGCGCACATGCCACATTGTTTGTTTTGTCGTGTCCTGTTAAAGAACTGTTTATAAATATCCTATACACGCTGACAATCACCTTGACATCGAATTATAAACAGGTTGCGATATCTTCAGAAACATATACTGAAATTGTTCGATAGTATTAAGTTTAGTAACCGGTGTTTGACACCACGTGGTATTTTGCCCTTGTCAGGTGTAAATATGTTCCCGTGCAGTTTTTTTACTGATAAAACCATCATAATTTTATAACATAGGGTAGGAATAAACGGCAGTTTATGGCAAGCAAAGTTTGCATAGTAACAACGTTTTGGTCTGAAATTTTATAAACCGCTGGAAATAGAGCATAAGTAACGCTCTCTCCTTAAACAGTATTTTTGACTTGGTTTCTGTGCTATTAGATTTGTTTCTTTAACACTAGAAGGTCAGCTTAATATATCACTAATGGATAAGCTAAGCTGAGCCCTTTCTAGTCAGAATTAGGTCCGTAGGTTGAAAATGGAAAAGACCGATAACAATCCACGTCATCGAGACAAAGACAATGGATATAAAATTACACAATCAATCCTTCGTCTCTTTCTGACAGGACAATTTTGTCTTAAGATGTCCAATTTTGTAAAACATTGGGGTCGATCATAGGAAGTTATTCCGAGCCGTCTATTTATTGCAGACCCTAAGCCATGTGTTGAGAAAATATGCTTTCAGAAGGCGCAAAAATGAGCAATCAGATTGGAGTCGAGAAATCTGAATTGATTGCCTTAATGTGTTTCATTTTATCAATAATCGGGGCCGTATTTATAAACGACTTAAGTGGTTGCTATGCTGTTGCTAAGACTGAATTTCTATGAAGGAGATTCCCCACAATTATGAAATTTGCTCTGGAGGAACAGTCTTTATCAGACTGTTCCTCCAGAGCCAATTTCATAAGTTAAGGGAATCTCCAACATAGAACTTCAGTATAGCAACGACTCAAGCGGTTTTATAAATACGACCTTCGCATTCTACTGGGGTTACTTCTATTCCTCTTTGTACAAATGGCGGGAAAACAAGGTGGTATACTATACGTCTGATTTCTGTAGGCTGACCCCGGGTTACATTAGACTGTGCATTGCTTAGTCTGATCAAAGTTTGTTTATAATTCGCATCACAAAGAGGTTAGTCTAAGTAGCCTATATTGATGAGATATTCCGAGTGAATTTGTGTATGCTTTTATTTTCTTTAGAATTGGACTTAGGCGCATTTTCTTTTGACCCAGCTCAGACAAGGTCGTTTAAGCCTATACATCTGGCAGATGTTTTTTTAGCACGCAGCCAAGTATCGTTGTCACAAATCATTAAAGACTGAACAAAAAAGCAAGATTTGTGTTCTTTTTTGTCCTCAAAAGTCTCTTTATTATCAACCAAATTTAATTATAGACAGAAATGTTTCACATCTTCAGAACAAGCTAATCAACCAAAACCGAATCACAAAATGTCAACAATTAAATGCAACATTTTTTACCCTGCGATAATGAAATGTACTTCTGACAGAAAGCAGAATGAGCAGCTATATTATAGATGACTATACTAGTACTACTAGAAGACGATAGAGAAGCAAGCATAAAAACATGAACAATTGAGGATCCACAAAGGAGATCCCGTCTTGGAACGGTCAGTAATAGGTTACTAGGAGCTTAAGCTAATTTTACTGGATCCAAATCTTCACCCTCTGCTTCTACATTGTTTCGAAACATTTTGTTTGGTCCATCTGAAGGTTTCCTAACCCATTGATAAATTACCACAGGAAAGAAAACACACGGATAAGTCCTATGATATATCAGAGATGAAGATTCGACTGAAACAACGTATTGTGACGCCTGGAGATCCCTTGGACGTCATAATGACGCTTGAGATCCCTTGGACGTCAAAAAAAAAGAAATACAGGAGCAAAAGAAAACCACCAGTTGAACCCCGAATGGCCAAGCAAAAGACAAGACCAGCTACGGCCCCAGCAAATAGATTTATGTCGGGTCCATCAGTGAGTCTGATGCTCCCCCCACCCCCTTTTTTTATATTCGTTCCTATTGGTTTCTTTGCAAAATGCCCGAAACTATGACACAACAAATATGTAACTGCGCGTGCGCAACGAATATTACCGCCACTAGTACGCGGCCGCCACTGGCCCCTAGCCAGTACAGTAACAGATCATGAAACACACACTGTATAGGGGAGAGTCGGGTAACTTCGGACAGCGTAAATTTAGACAGTGACATTGTTACCTTTATAGGCATATGTCAGTTGTTTGGAACTAAAACAAAAATAACTAGCCAAACAGTGAAAATCCTGATGAGACGGCTCATTATGAGCCGTCTCATCTGCATTTCACTGTTTGCAATGGATACCCGAATGTACCCCCATGTCCGAAGTTACCCGATCCTATCCTATGCTTGTAGTTCAGCCATCATATACATTTTATGTCATAATTAAGGTAATACAATTACCAACAACAAAAAAGGACAAAGACGACTTGAATTCTTAAATATATTTTTTAGATGGTTGGACATCTCTGTGTCCTCATATTTCTGTAAAATTGTGCGATCTGAACTAATTCATTGTCATCAAAATGACAAAATCGTGGTTGATACTGACTGCTGCTGGGCTGACAATCTATACTTATGCTATTTTATTAGCATTGTAATCCCGACGTTAGTTGAAGAGAACAAACAACAAAAACTATTCCAGCATTTACAATGTCATTCAAGCCTTCAGCATTTCAGAATTGCTGAGAGAAATTTCATTCTGAATATACACCTGACAGTTACAATTCTGCATCGATGTTGTTCCTTTTTCATTTTGCTTCTTTGACTGGAAGTGAACTGTTCATGATCTGAACAGGTACCAATGTAAATACTTCAATGAAAAGACAAAATGTGCATGGCACGATTTAAAGATTATTAATGAGCCGCGACACGAGAAAATCAACAAAGTGGTTGTGCGCCCAGCGCAGACTCAAATCAGCCTTGGTATCCGCCCAGTTTGATCAGACTCTTCGCTAAGCGCTTAAATGGTAGCTAAGGGTCTAAGCTACCTCCATGAAGACAGCGAAGACTCTGATCAGACTAGGCGGATGCCCAGGCTGACCTGCGTCTGCGCTGGACGCATAAACACTTTGTTGGTTTTCTCGTGTCGCGGCTCAAATTTTATTTATTTTTGTCTGTTTCCATGAGTCTGTTTGATGTGATACTGGCATCGTGATTACCTGTCGATCTACCCAGTTTCATTATATTTAGTTTATGGTTTGGTTTAAACGTAACTGATTTTGCTTTTTCATTCAGCATGCATATATAAATACATGAACTTATAAGCTTTGGGGTTAGAATGGTAGCTATATGGTTACAGAGTTCTTCTTCTGTGCTTTAGATAGTAAGTAGCTGTTTTGTGTGTCGTATATTGTATACATTTTGAGCCACACCATGTGATTTCCAACAGTGTGTCATTGGTGACAAGCAAATGCTCTGATCAAACTGCACATACGTGCTGTTTGCTCAGAGCTTTAGCATGTCACCTCAGCCGCCTTCAAAGGGGGTAGCACAAGCCACAGAACCAGTGGTAAGGTTTCCGATTACCATGTGCAAATGAAAAGGATCATCTGAATGGCGCATGACAAAATTGCCACACTGTTGGAAATCACTCGACACGGCTCAATTTTGCTTTTAGCATAAGTGACTTATTGAATGCGTTTATTTCTTTCTTCCTCTTTCGATGTCTTGAATGGGTTTGTGCTTTGTATTTGTGGCCTTTTACAGATATCTTAATTTGTATTTTTGCCATCATGTTCTCTTAACCCATTAACGACGAATGGATTCTTCTACCCTTATGAAATGGGTGAGTCCATTTATCATTTTAGGGGTGTCTAGTAAGTGTTTTACAGAAATGCTTGAATTTTAAGCAAACACTGGAGACTCAGATCAGACGCCGCGTTATGCGGCGTCTGATCTGGGTCTGCACTGTTTGCCTATGTCCAATTTATGGGGCGCTAGGCATGAATGGGTTAAACACGCGGCTATTTTAATAGTAGGCTGAATCAAATCTCCTAATACAATTACTTAGACATCCATCACGAATCCGTGTTAAGTATTGCTTTAAGCTGTTATGAGATGAAATTTAAACAGCTGAATACAAACTGATCTGACCGATTCTACTCATATCGGTTTTGCATCTGTGCATGAACGACACACAGCGAGGTTACTTTAAGACTGTATGCCGTACGTTTCATGACATGAAAGATAAAGTATTTAAATAAATATCCCTTGATGCATGATAGTGGCGCTGACAAGCAGCTTTGTCCAGTGCAATAAGCTTGAGGTCAGTATAATTCAGATGAGCCGCGACACGAGAAAACGTACAAAGTGGTTGTGCGCCCAGCGCAGACTCAGATCAGTCTGGGCATCCGTCCAGTCTGCCCAGAGCCTTCGTTGTCCGCATGGAGGTAGCTTAAACCCTTAGCTACCCTTTAAGCGCTTAGCGAAGAGTCTGATCAGGCTGGGCGGATGTCCAGGCTCATTTGAGTCTGCGCTGTGCGCACAACCACATTGTTGGTTTTCTCGTGTCGCATCTCAAATGCTGTGGTTGTTCCATGAGACTTCTGTCTAGGATCAGCAGAATACTCGCAGGATGGTACTTTCATTTTCTCATCACATAGAGCTGCATTACGAAAATTCAAAATTGGAAAATGCATCCTTTTAACAAAATGTGACAAAGCTTTCAACAAGCGTTACTTGTTGGTCGATGTTAACTCGGAGCAATCATACCAACAGTAATAATTATTATTTGTATATGATAGAGTATGTCCGTAAGGAGCTGTAGTCAATAAATTTTGTTCCTATTTAAGACAGATGTTCCAGAAAGAAGAACACTGGCAAAGTAGATAAACAAACAATGAACTGTTAGTCAGAGCCCATATCTTACTCAAAACAAAAAGGGAAAGAATTGCAAAAGCATCGGATCAAGTCAGGTAAATTCAAACAGCAGGTGAATTCGGACAGTGACATGTTTTCCTTTGCATGTCACTTGTTTGATATTAAACCAAATTTAATTGGGCAAACAATGAAAATCCTGATGAGACGGCTCATTACGAGCCGTCTCATCTGGATCTTCACTGTTTGCAATCGTATGTCCGAATTTACCCGTTGTCCGAATTTACCTGTTTTACATAAATTGACAGCACCTCACAAAAGGCATGCAAGGTTAACTTAACAAACAACTCTTTTTCAGACAGGCGGTCATTTCACTTAACAAATAAAATGCCACCTACATACGGAGGTGGTCGGGTCGGGCTAAGTATAACTTTCAGTGCCGGGGCTTTCAACTAATTTGGATAATAGTGATAGTAGGGCTTACTGTACTTGCAGTAAGCGGTGGATGTTTGGATATTTTTCTATCGCCTATCGATAACAAGAACAAGTAAAGATGAAGAACAACAACAGAAGCACCGCTTTGAAACGGTCAGAATGAATGACTATGAGTCTTAAACCGGTAAGTAGTAGTGAAAATGCGAGTGGATAACAAACGAAATAGCGCTTTCCAGATAGGTGGTTACAAAACTCGCTTTAACCCTTTTGACTAGTGGACTTGACCCTACTTATCATCATTCGGACGAGTCCTTTTCTAGTTTTAGGGGTTGCTGGTGATTTTTTCACTTTTACTTGTTTGTTTTTTTATTTTATATTATTTTGGATAGAAATTCCTGTAAGCAAACAGTATAAACCCTGGCCCCGAGGTTATAAAACTTTTTTCATGCTCAACTCAACTGAGCATGAACATTTCTCTGCTGATAAATATGAAAATGCCAACTAATGTTGGCATTTTCATATTCATAAGCAGAGAAAATTACATACTCCGCTTAACTGAGCAAGAAAACAACTGTACTTATCAGTAGTTTGCTATTTATAAGCAGGTAAAATTTCATCCTCAACTCAGCTGAGCATGAAAAAAGTTTTATAACCTCGGGGCCTGATCTGACGCCGCGTGTTTTGGCGTCTGAACTGTGCCTGCACTGTTTGTATATGTCCCCTTAACGGGTATCCGGTCTAAAAAGGGTTAATCAAATGCGAATGTATTAGGCACACAAACCATATATTGTTACCAATGTATTAATTTTATGTACGTAAAACATATATCAGAATAAAAGAGAACATACACAAAAACAAACGATGACATCAGATACTTCGGTGTGAGCAGACACAACAAACAATAATCTTGATAAACCACAACGGAAGCAGTGCCTTGGAACGGCCAGTGATAAATAACTAGCGGGGTTTAACTGATTTAATGGAGCACCAACACTCGCTCTTGCCTAAATCATGACTGATATGACAACACAACAAACACTAAAAGCTATAGAAACTATGCTAAACAATTTTTTAAGAAAAATCTAAGCCCCACCTCCCGCCCCGCCCTGAACTCTAAACCACCAAACAAAACAGAAAGCAAACACTCAGCTTTAACAGTCTTCGTAAGAATTGCTTAAAGAGATAAAGTGACCGAAGCATTTTATGGCTATTCGCTATATTGGTTCGGTTCAAACCTTTTTGAGATTATGAATGTTTTTTTCAGAGTAAGACTCTTTACGAATATTTTCATTAGACATGTGAGTCGCGACACGAGAAAACCAACAAAGTGGTGTGCACACAACGCAGACTCAGATCAACGTGGGCGTCCGTCCAGCCTGAGCAGAGTCTTTGCTAAGCGCTTAAAGGGTAGCTATGGGTTTAAGATACTTCCATGTGGACAGCGAAGACTCTGATCAGGCTGGGCGGATGCAAAGGCTGATCTGAGTCTGCGCTGGGCGCACAACCACTTTGTTGATTTTCTCGTGTCGTGGCTCAATTAGTTTCACTTTTGAGACTAGTATGCTGTTGGGTTCAGAGGGGTTGGTTGGTTGGTTGATTTGATGCTTAACGTCCACGGTAAACAACCAAGGTCATGTCGGGACGGTCAGCTAACCTAACCACACTATTCCTGGGCAAGCTTAGACCTCCTAAGCGGTTAACCAGTACTAAGTGCACATACCTTCGCCAGTAACTGACAACTGCCCTTCTTGAATCAGCGGAAGGAGAAACGAAAGTATGTGGCCAGACCGGGTTTCGAACCCAGGACCTCTGACTTATGAGTCAGGTGCCCTACCGATTGCGACACGCGGCCCGGCGATTCAGAGGGGTGTAGGGCGTATTGAAATGTAGATAATAAAGAAATAGAACGAAATTGAGTATACTTTATATAGAAACTGATTGAAAATGTCTTGCAATCTGAAGAAAATATAATTAATCTTTCTCTTCCTGTGGTGCTTATTGTCCTTATAGTCCGTTTTGTCTATTTTGTCAGCGGATTTGTTCCGCCACACTCCCCCCCCCTCCTTTTTTTTAATAGAGGAGTGTATTTTCCGCAAAAAAAACAGCGGAATGACCGTAGAGATGTTTTCTTCTTTCTTTCTTTTTTATTTAAAAGCTTTTTGTTAATATTTGGGCAAAATAAGCCCTTAATTAAAATAAAGTAAATAACAGACTACGGTCATTGTAATTTGCAGACAGACAACATCGCCGGTTAAAAAACCTCTGCGGGCGAAACGGATAAAATGGACAAAAACAAAATGCGGACATTGAACATCATTAAAATACCACGGTATAAAGCAAATAGGAGAAACAAAACACGGTGTCTTGAAACAGAAGTGCTTCAGACTTATTAGCTCTAAGAAGCTTTGTCGGCAGCGTCTCAGTTCTGGTGCTAAACAATATTTAGGCAAATCAGATTTATTTGTCTGGTTGGTTTTCAATAAGAATGTCAGAGAAGTGCCCCGAATACAGCCCGTTTTGACATTGCTGGGGTGTAGAAGCAAACGTTCAGGATCGTCTGCTCTTTGTGTAGACAAGCAAAGTTATTTGGTTCTTATTAAAACACTTTTCTTACAGACTTGAATATAGCTGCATACCAGGTTCAGAATTATTTCGCTTTCTGTCATTTGACTGCAGCATAATGTCGTAGCATCCACGTTACCAACCGCCAGCTATCGTGTCTCTTTAGAACTGCGCTTGCGCAAATGTTATCAGGCGATGCCTTTAGAAGCGATCTCTGAAGACGATTGGCTATGTACTGACGTAGGCCGTGATATCAATGTTCGATTGGTTAATTGACGTCACCATATTACGTTATAATGCATTCGCAATGTCAGCAAGTTCGAAAAAAAACTGCGTTTACTTATCAATTGTTTGCCGCTCTTCACGCCGTAAAATCTTCTTATGATGCATGATAAATAGTAAATCATGATAGTGTCTTTCGATATCAGGTTTATCAGGCTCGACCAGAAACACGTCGAATTGGCTCGGCAAGCCTCGCCATTCCTACGCTGTTTCTGGTCTCGCCTGATAAACTTGAAATCAAAAGACACTGACATGGTATTCTCTGTATATCACTAATCTAGCAGATGTCCTTTCTATCAGAATTAGGTCTGTTAGTTGGAAATAAGACAACTGGTAACCTACGTCATCGCTACAGAGATGACATATATTCAATTACACGATTACAGTTTTGTATTTAACTGACAGAACAATTTTTTTCCTTAAATTTTCCTTAAATGATTTTGTAAAACATTCGGAGCAATCGTAGAAAGTTCTTTCGAGCCGTCTACCTCTGAAGACCGGATGCTTCAAGAGTCGTTTCAAAACAAATGTGCTGAATTTAGGCATATGCAAACAGAGACGACTCAAATCAGACTGCGCTGTCTTTAAATGCGTCATTTTATTGAATCTAAGGGTTCTAAATAATCACAGCTGATGAAGTGAAACTGCAGCGATGCTCTGGCTCTAATGTTGTGTTTGCCCATTTGCACTTGATCTAATGCATATTTTCTCTTGGTGCAGCTCAGACTATGTGATATATGAGCCGCGACAGGACAAAACCAACAAAGTGGCATGTGGGCCCAGCAAAGACTCAGCTCAAATCGGGTATCCGCCAGCGAAGATTCTGATCAGACTGGGTGAATGCCCAGGCTGATTTGAATTTGCGCTGGGCGCACATACCACATTGTTGGTTTTGTCGTGTTGCGGCTCATATTATCTATGGATGTGACACTTGTTCTTTCAGCACGGAATTATTTAAAACTGTTAGAAATCATTGAAGTCTAAGAAGTTTAAAACATTTTTAATTTCAAAAATTTATTGTCAGCAAAGGTTTCCAGAAATACTTGACTACTTCCAAACAAACAAACCAAAATGCCAACAATCGAACACATTTTTTTCTGTTTACTGAAATACCTACCGGCGGTGATAGAATGTACTGTTATTCTCCTTACTCATCCTTTGAAAGTGCATTAGTAGCTTTTGTTTGTTTGTTTGTAAACATCGTTATTATGGCTATAAATAATAATGTTAGTTTGGGTTGAATAACATGTTTTTGATGTCTGGCTGTATTTACCCATTTGCTTATGGCTCGCAATTATCACATCAGTCTAAGGTGAATAACTTCTTGTTGGGGTTTGGTTTCGTGTATTTGCCTTAATGAGACTAATTCTCTGTTTATGGTGACCTTGCACTCTGGCTGGGACTGAAACTTAATAATTTTAAAGTCAAAAGTAACAAGAAAGAAATATAATACTTTCCACCATCTTCAAATACTTCAGTACCCCCCCCCCCCAACCCTCCCCCAAATGTCTAGACATTGTAGACCCAAAGCTAACAAGCAAATTCGGTGAATTTATATCCCCCGCCGAACGAAGTGGTTTGTTTATGGTTTATTTTAAGTAAGATTAAATTTCGTTCACTGGTTACTTAGTTACGGCTGAACTTGTGAATTGTAAATACAATCAAGGACAATAACTCTGGGATAAGTGAGGCATAAGCTGAAGCTGTTCTTAAACACTTGTCTCAGCATCACTGCACTATGATGATATATTTTTAATTCAGTTTCAAGAAATTTTGTTCACCGATACCTTAGTTATGGCTAATTAGTGGATTTTAAATCAATTCAAGGGCATTAAATCATGCACTACTGGAGCCATTATGACAAAACTTAATGTGCACTCTTGTCATGCCAATACATAATAATCTTAAGTTTCATGAAATTCAATTCATGGGTTACTTAGTTACATGTATGACTCAACTTTTGATTTTAAACCAATTCAAGGGCAATAACTCACTGAAGCAATTCCGACAGAACATAACATGCACCAATGTGATATCGTGATACATATTATTATAAGTTTCATAGAATTCTATTCATTGATTACTTAGTTATGGCTGAATATGTCAACCTGAAATTGATTCAAGGGTAATAACTCATGCACTTACTGATGCCCTTCTGACAAAACTTTATGTGCATAACCGCGTTATGGTGATACATATTCAGTTTAAGTTTCATCAAGTTTTGATAATTGGTTACTTAGTTATGACTCATTTTATTAATTTTTAGTCCATTAAAGGGCAATAACTCATGCACTACTGAAGCCAGTCTGACGAGACTATACATGCATCAGCGCGTTATAGTGATATATATTTATTTTAAGTTTCATGAAATTCCATCCAGTGGTTACTTAGTTATGGCTCCGGACGGAAGGACGGACGGATGGAAGGAAGGAAGGAAGGAAGGAAGGAAGGAAGGAAGGAAGGAAGGACAGAAAGACAGACAGACAGACAGACAGACGGACGGACGGACGGACATGGAGAAAACTATATCCCTCCGCCTTCGGCGGGGGATAATAAATCGTCCACAACGACCGGACAGCGTTGGGTAGACGTAGTGTACCTCTGTTGCGTGTTCAATGAGATATTTTAATTGTCGCTCTTTAGAACAAATGCTGATAAAATCTTAAGAATCACCATTTGAATCAGGCCCTGAGGCTATAAAACTTGAGTACATTCTCAAACTCAAAATAAAGCACACTTATTGGCTGCTTCCGAGCACATGCTCGGAAGCAGCCTATCAGTGTGCTTTATTTTGAGTTTGAGAGATTATACTCAAGTTTTATAAGCTCGAGCCTAGCACGTTTCAAAATACAAGCCCATATTCAATGATGGGATGGTGCGATGGTGCTGTGCCAGTGCATGGGTGTCCTACTGATTTGGATAACAGTAGGGCAAGGGCCTACTGTGCTTGCAGTAGGTGCGGGTGGGGTTGTTTTGACATTTTTTTCTCTCGTCTATCATTTCTCTCTTCTTTCTCCCTCTCTTTTGGAGACGGCCCGATATAGACTGAAATACTGTCTCAAAGGGCCGTTAAACCTAAAACAGCCAACCAACCCATATTCAATGGAACAGTGTCGACATTAGGCAGCTGTGGCACTGAACTTAAATAGAATAGAACTATCACTGAGTTGACAATGTTTTATGATATTTTATTGGCACCTGCGATTAGAGTAACTGAAATGCCGATATAAGCTAACTGTGACAGGTACATGTATTGCTGAACAGTGAAAACTGGTTCTTATATAGAGGATCCTACACGAGTGGTCATGTCATATGAAATTTATGAAATTAGCCTTCGGCGAGTTTAATAGATTTCATATGAAATTACCACGAGTGTAAGATTCTGGTTATCATACGACTCTGGAAAATGGGATTTTAAAGCTTTCAAACTGAACATTATTCCAAAAAGATAATTCATTGTTGACTGGACGTTGTCGGTGACGTTACGTTTACGCGCCAAAGCGTTATTACAAGTGTGGTCATATGATTTTTATGACACGACGTCCACTGAATAACAGCGACGACATATGATAGGATATTTTATTCGCATTGTTTTTTTCCCCGATGTTATGTGATTAAAACCAGAAACACCATTCTAGCGCCTATATCCCTTCAGAATTCCTTAGCGAAAGATAAGTATCCATTAGTGTACTGATATGCCAAGTATTGTTACAAAACATCTGAGTTAATTTTTTTATGATATAAAATGAGCTAAAATAATGATTTATTCTTTCTATAAAGTGCTGTATCTGCCTGTGCGGGCACCTCATATTATCTTTAACAGGGAACAGGGATAAATATCTAATAAATATCAAGAGGAAGACAATAGAGGTTACTATATAGGTAAAGTCGGGTAAATTCGGACAGCGGGTAAATTCGGACAGTGACATTGTTTCCTTTATTTGTCAGTTGTTTGGAATCAAAACAAAATTAACTGGGCAAATAGTGAAAATCCTGATGAGGGGCGAACCTGGACGTTTGATTAATACTTTTAAATTCAGAAAGGAGAAGGACACAAACAGTATATAAACGGCGAAACAGACAGACAGGAATATGTTTAAAAATATCATTCAAAGCCCAACAATTGACAAGCATTTGATGATTTTAACTGAACTAGAAGGTGGATTTTAATGAATTTTAATTGACTTTGCTTTAAAAAAAAGTAATAATATTTATTTGTTCAAATCCCACTTCCACCTCTACGCGGTGAACAGGAGGCAACAGATGAGATATATTTTCTCAAATATATCCGAAGTTTAATGAACTAAACTAGGCACGCATTCGTAGAAAAAAGTCCCGCATTCGTAGGGAAAAAAGTCGCGCCTTCGTATGCTAAAAAGGTGCGCAATCGTATGGGTCGCGCAAATGAAAATTTCGGAAAAGTCGCGCAAACGCATTGCGTCCGGTTTATTATGATCTGGATTTTCACTGTTTGCAATGGTATGTCCGAATTTTCCGCTTTCCGAATTTACCCGACTTGACTCTACTTAGATAACGGTCAATCCTACTGAACGCAGCAGTTCAGATCCAGGTTAGGTAATGCTACGAGGCGTTGACTCAAGATTAAAATTGATCTGGGCTATTGTTTATCATCCCGGTTTTTCATATATGTCACATGAGATAAATGTGATTGGCTTTCCTATTTATCCCCTCGCTCCACGAAGTGGCGAGGGAATATAGGTTTTGTCCCGTACGTAAGTACGTACCTACGTATGTTCACCTTTTGTCATCGCTCTAGCGCCTACATTTCTCAACGGATTTTGAAAAAACTTCACACAAATGTAGGGCATGACAGTATCTCGAACAAGTTCGACTTTCAGGGTGCTGCGTCCAAGGTCAAGGTCACTGTGGATATTTTTAGAAAAACTTTGTCAGCGCTCTAGCGCCTACATTTCTCAATGGATTTTAAAATAACTTCACACAAATGTAGGGTATGACAATATCTTGAGCAAGTTCGACTTTCAGCGTGCTGCGCACAAGGGCAAGGTCACTGTGGCTATTTTTAGAAAAACTTTGTTATCACTCTAGCGCCTACATTTCTCAACGGATTTTAAAATAACTTCACACAGATGTAGGGCATGACAATATCTTGAGCAAGTTTGACTTTCAGGGTGCTGCGCCCAAGGTCAAGGTCACTGTGACTATTTTTAGAAAAAAATTGTCTGCGCTCGTGCGTCTACATTTCTCAATGGATTTTGAAATAACTTCACACAAATGTAGGGCATGACAATATCTCGAGCAAGTTCGACTTTTAGGGTGCTGCGCCCAAGCTCAATGTCACTGTGGCTATTTTTAGAAAAACGTCAGCGCTATAGCGCCTACATTTTTCAACGGATTTTAAAATAACTTCACATAAATGTAGGGTATGACAATATCTCGAACAAGTTCGATTTTCAGGGTGCTGGGCTCAAAGTCAAGGTCACTGTGTGACTATTTTTAGAAAAACTTTGTCAACTTTGTTCGACTTTCAGGGTGCTGCGTCCAAGGTCAAGGTCACTGTGGATATTTTTAGAAAAACTTTGTCAGCGCTCTAGCGCCTACATTTCTCCATGGATTTTAAAATAACTTCACACAAATGTAGGGTATGACAATATTTCTATCATGTGAGGTCTAATCCCCCGAATGCTTACAATACTGTACCTTAATGTCAGGGTTATATACAACCTTTACAATAAGGTCACAGGCTTTCTGTGGAGTGGGGTATAGTGCAGTGGTTAGTGTGCTGGCCTTGCAATCCAAGTGTCGAGGGTTCGCTCCCCCACTTCTCCAGTCTTTCGAATGAGACTCACCTTAGCTGTTAGTGGGACATTAAACTCAAATCAGTCACTAAGCAATCACAGGCTTTTTGTTTTTTCATTCACATAACTATTATATGTCATGAAATTCCCCAGTTCAGTGTTTGTCCACACCAAGTAGTCTTGAGCGAGTGGATTTGTATCGCCTGCGATGCCTTGTTAACATGGATACTGCCTGTCGTATTGTTTTAGGGACCGACCATTTGATATTCTGGGGGGGGGGGGGGGGGGGGGCCTGGTATATTTATCAAAAAAATTCCCTGTCTTTGGATATGCAAGAAAAAAATAACCTGGCTCATAAGGGGGTTCAAAAAAATAATCTGGCATCAAAAGTAAGAGAAAAAAATAACCTGTCTCCACCCAAAATTTAAAAAAAAAAATATAGTCTGCAAATAATTCCATTGGAATTGAGTTTTTATAATCTCTCTGGCTTCTGGGGGTGCGCCCCCAGACCCCCATATTTATAGTTATATTTTAATATTATCTACAGTTGGTTTACACCAGCGGGCCCGCATGTGCATACATTTACAAAAAAATCCTATAAAACATTCACATACATGTATCATTGATCTGCCACATTACTAAGTAAATGTTTCCACTAAAACTGAATTGCAAAAGAGTCACTAGCTTATGGGAGACAAAACCATTATAGCAAAATAAACACTCTAAAAGGCAAAAGTCCGAATATAAAAACCCTTATTTTTACCATCATTCCTAGTTTTTCTCTTGTTTCCAGTCTTAAAATTGCCATTGAAATTGGGAAATTGCTTTAGCTTCTGGGGGGCAACGCCCCCCAGACCCCCCTTTGTTAACTTCTTAACACATAACTTTCAGCCATTTTATTAATTGACATTCATGTAGAATGTGACTCTATCAGTAGGTGTTTATCAAACTTTCTAAAGGACGAATAAAGCATGTTTTGGCATATATTGGAAAAGAAAAAAACCCTTCAATTCCTAATGTTAGCCCTAAAACTTTGCCAAAATAGCCCTAATGTTTGGCCAAAATATCCCTAATTTAAGGTCTAATTTTTTGCCAAACCATACAGGGATGTTTGTATCTGTACCTTAGATGAAAAGAGTAACATGCTCCAGGCACTGGTTTGCAAAAGCAAGCTAAGCCATGCCCTTCGCCTGGTTAAAGACAGCACCATGTTCTTTTTGTGAGAAAAAAGGTGTAAAAAATACTGATGTGGGTAAAATAAAAGGATATTAAGATCAAGTAAACAAGGATCTGATAGTTCAGCTATAAAATAAATAAAAAAAATAATCTGTTTGAGTTAGTTTGTAAAAAAAATAAATTAGCTTCCACATGGTGAAAAAAAAAGAAATTGTTTCCAGAGGCCAGTGAAATAAAATGTTGTGTCTCCATCAAGAATACCAGGCCCCCCCCCCCCCCCCCAGAATATCAAATGGTCGGTCCCTTATTTGAGCACGATAAAGATATTTGATACAAAGAAAATCTCTAGATTAGGGTAGAGTCGGGTAACTTCGAACAGCAGGTAAATTCGGACATACCATTGCAAACAGTGAAAATCCAGATGAGACGGCTGATAATGAGCCGTCTCATCAGGATTTTCACTGTTTGCCCAGTTATTTTTGGTTTAATTCCAAGCAACGGACATATAAAGAAAAAAATGCCACTGTCCGAATTTACCTGCTGTCCGAATTATCCGACTCTACCCTAATATCTCGTGATGCACGACAGTGACAGCTGCTCAGAGCAGTTTGATTGGTATGCTGAAGCGATTCTTTGAGAACTCTGGCAAGGAGCATCAAAATACTAAACAGCTTCATCAGAAATAATATGGTATTTTGCTCGTATGAAAACGTCGTAAATTTGCTTAAATACACATTCTTACACATTCTTACAAATGCGTATCGTTTTCAACTTTCCCCGGCCCGATACTGTCTCTGTTTCTTTCCTGTACTTCGACCTCTTAATCGATGGATGGTTGATGGATGACTTGAGATTGCACGTCCTTTTTAACAGTATTTCAGTCCTACGAGGACGATTAGTGTGTAATAATGAAAGGCTGTGTGCAATGGAACTCCGTTTACGATTGAAAAGATTTACGCATCCAGCGGGACTCGAATCTAGAACCGATAGGTCAGCAGGCAAGCGCTTAACCTACTGCGAAGTATATCTTTCTCATATTGCCTCCACCGTGCATATTAAATAGCGAGACAGATAAAAGCAAACAAGAAAAAAATCTTTAAAAAAAGATAATCGGCGCAGATTAAATGGGAGTGTGTGTTCTTATATGTCTCTAGTTGAAGATTTGACAATAACTTTCACGAATAAGTAAGCTATGTCGGTAGGCAAGCGTAATTTTGACCCTGGGTAGCGACCTCAAAATTGAGCTGTCCAATTTGGAATTCCAAAATGGACCGCAGTCAATCTTGAAACTGATCTGATTTCAAAATAGCTATCAAAATGATGCACTGTTTGTTTGTTTGTGTGTATTAAATCGAAAGTAGAAATCGAAAGTAGATCTACGACGAAAAAAAAGAAAGTTTTGAATATCTGCGTCTGTTTTCGATAACATTCCTCCTGTAAATTTACAAACAAGAGAAACATTTTGAATTACTATAAGACAGAGTGCTAGTATTCACAATGCAATACGACGGGAAAAAACGAAGATTAAATATTTATTGACCTTTGATATCATTGGCTAAATTTTGACATACGCGTTATTTGACCAATGAAATCTTGTGAAATGTGGACCAATGTCGAAATTATACGAGGCTGCGCCTCGAAAAAATATTGAAATTAAACAAAATGAATTTATGGATTTAAATCCAATTAAAGGGGTTGAAAATAAATTCAGTTATTTCTGTTTTGGATTTAAACATGTTTGACGTTACCGACTGTTCATTTTGCGTCCGTCGTTTAAAATCGACAGCGCACCAAAAATTGAATACCTGGTTGAATCTTACAATTAGTTTAGCTTTTAAGATTCTTGTAGCTCATGGTTACTGAAGGACATATATCTGCTCATAATGTATATATATAAGAAGATTGATATTGAAATTATTTCCTTATCACATAGAAAATAACATGATGGTAGGCTTTAAATGATGTTCAAAACTGGAAGCACTTGCAGTGAACATAGTGTGAGAAAGCTTTCAACAGATAACCATATTGGTCGTACCAGTTGTATATATATATATCACTGGGGAGTAATTTGGTGGGTTTTATGTTTTTTAAAATGTGTTACCCTTAATCCATTAATTCCTAGCGTCTAAAAAATGGGACAAAGGCTTACAGTGTAGACCTAGACCAGACGCCGCAAAACGCGGCGTCTGATTGGGGTCTTCACTATTTGCGCACGACAAATGGACATTTCTCTTTAAAATGAAAAGAAAATGATAGAAATAAATGATATCAGACAGTCCTTCATTGACAAATGTACTCGTCCATTTGATAAGGAGGGCATAGATGGGTTTAGACATTGGATTGGTCACGTGATGGCAGAGTAGAAAGGTGTTGGACTTATCAGAGACTTAAATCTGATTTTCTTATGATAAACATTAATTTTTCATACTTTAAAAAGTGGTTATGACAAATAAGGAATATATAAGGAAACGGAATAAACTTTTGGCGACTTGAAAAAGTAGGTAAAAGGCATTTAATAACATTCATTTTATGTCAATATATGAACTACATGTATAAATATATATAGAACTCAATTTGACCTACCGCAGTCTTGTTTATGAACAAAAAACTGGTTGTACTGGTTAACGCTATAAATAAGTGGCTATATATAAAGGTGTGCTCCAAAACAATAACAACACAGTACGCTGACAGAATTTGATAGTTGTGAAACGCTGCTGTGTTAACTTTTTCCATATAACTCTGAACTTACTCCAAATATATATCACTGATCTTCTGAATGTCTTATTGTCTTGTCTAATAGCCCAGCACAAGTGAACTTCTCATCATGAGTAAACCACAAGAGGCTAGAGTCAAAGAGATTAAGGGTTCAAAAACAAAAGCTAGTTGCTCATCTAGTGGGTCAGCTTCTGATAAGCAAACCCGTACTCAGCCTCCCCAGGCAGTAAAATACCAAACAGTAAAAGCACAGGAGAAACAAAGTGTTAATAAGACCAATAAATAAAAAAAATCAGAGAGGCCTGAGCCTGTTCAGGTTGCTTCTACACCAAATTAGGTGTGAGGAAGAGTCCAGTTACCGGGAACTTTCATCGCCGTATGATGCAGCAGATATAAACCCACAGAAGAAAACCAAAATTCCAAATACATCTATAGATTCTAGTGATCAGGGGCCGTATTTATAAAACGACTTAAGTCGTTGCTATGCTGTTGCTACGGAGGAATTTCTATGAAGGAGATTCCCTACAACTATGAAATTTGCTCTGGAGGAACAGTCTGAAAAAGACTGTTCCTCCAGAGCAAATTTCATAGTTGTAGGGAATCTCCTTCATAGAAATTTAGCCTTAGCAACAGCATAGCAACCACTTAAGTTGTTTTATAAATACGGCCCCTGGGTAATATGAGCACTTTATCTGAGCCCCGACACGAGAAAACCAACAAAGTGGTTGTGTGCCTAGCGCAGACTCACCCTGGACATCCGCCCAGTCTGATCAGACTCTTTGCTAAGCGCTTAAAGGGTAGCTAAGGGTCTAAGCTACCTCCATGTGGACAGCAAAGACTCTGATCAGACTGGGCGGATGCCCAGGCTGATCCGAGTCTGCGCTGGGCGCACAAACACTTTGTTGGTTTTCTCGTGTCGCGGCTCATCTAGTCCTACTGGCGAAACAGATATGGACGTTCTGTATAGTACGACACACGAACAAGTGCCAACCAAGAATTTGCCAGCTCTGAATTTTTACTTGGCAGAGAGTGATCCGAAGAAAGTTGCAGTTATTGTTCAAATGGCCATGCAAGAGCAGATGCGGGCTATGGTGAGGGATATTGTTAGTGGTGTTACTGAATCTTTTCAGTCAAAAATGGCTGATCTGGAGGAAGAAGACTGGCAGTTGAAAGAGGAATTTATAACGCGCAATCAACAAGTTGAAGAGCTGAATCAGAGGGTCGAAAAGTTGGAAATTGGCAAAGACGATTGTGAGCAATACAGTAGGCACAACTTACCTCGTAATAGTGTTCTACAAACCATTTAGAGTGAAGATACTAAGACATTGGTTTTGGAATAGCCACAGCTATAAAGGCTGACATTCCCCCCTCAGATATAGATAGGTCACATCGTATGGAAAAGCCGAGTCGGTCCAATAAACGTGATTTGCTGGTAAAAATTGCAACATACCCAACTCGCGATAAATTTATTTGAGCTAGACGTAACTTGAAAGATCATGAAAAAAATGGTCATATATTTATGAACAAGGACCTATCTAAACACAGGATTGAATAGTATTTGCTTATTAATTTCTTTATTTATTTATTTTCACTTTTTCATTTATTTATTTATTCATTCTTTTGCTCCTGAAAGTAAGATTTACTGCGTTGGTATTGTCTGTTGCTACAGCTGTCCGTCCGACACACACACTTCTGTCATACTTATAAATAGAAAAGTTCCAACTGGAATTCAGTTATTCTGCTTTTGTTCTCATTGCCTGCTAAATTGTCAAGTTTAATTTATTCTTTTCGGCGGTATATTCCAAATAATCTTACCATTGCACTATTTGCAATTATTTAAAAGGGGAAAACTTTGAATTTCTTTTGACAAGGTTACTGTTCTTCAACACTGCACTTCCTCTTAATGTATTTGGTCATTCTATGCTTCTTCGCTGTTTTTGGAGAATTAATCCGGACAAAAGTTTTAAGGGCGCACGAGCAGTCTGACGGATACCATTCCATATCGCTCTTTGCCTTCGACGCGGGTATAAAAACAGCTGCTATAAAACTAAGTCCATAACCTGAAATAGGCCGCAACATCGAAGAAGGTTAACAACGTATCTGCAAACTAGGCTACGAATATATGAAATCTAGCAAGAAATTTAATTTTGCGCCTACAGGTATACGTGTATAGTGCGAACAGCAAATTAAAATCTAAAAGAGTTCCTTCAAGAACAGAGAATCCATTCAGAAGAAGGAACATGGGCCAGACTACGTAGTTTCGACTACTTAAGCCTCTTCAGTGAGAGCCGATGACAGGACAGCGCAGATGCGCAAGCTGGTCTAAGCCCTTGGCTATCGCATTGACTGTAAGGGCCATTATTTGTGTTTGCAACTCTAAAACACTAAATATGGTGCACTTCAGACTTAGTTGTAAGAAGCTTTATAGGCTTCTGGTGATGAACAATATTTGGCCAAATCCGATTTATGCATTTGTCTGGTTCGCTTATGTAATTTGAAAGAATTTATGGTTAGAGAGTATTATGCGAAAGATCGTCAATAATAGCAAATATACAACGACATTGATACTTTGAATTTGTATGATTATTTGGAATTCTTATCAGTGATATTTAATATCCTTGGTTACAATACCAGTTCGACTGGACTGTTGCATCAGAGGATTATGAAAAACAATAAACTAGCACATTGTTTTTTTCTTTAAGCCAGTCGTTGATTACTTACAAGCATGTTCGGCAATACTAGGCTTTGATTTGCCTGAAGCAAAGAATGCCTAATTAAGTTACGAGCGCTCTGCTATTTGGATAAAGCTTAAATTGGGACTAAAAAGCGACTGTTGGGGACCAGCAACAGATAAAACAAAATATAAAGACATATTCAATGTTTTCGCCAATTCGTTCTATATAAAGACTTTTCTAGCAGTCTTAAGATATTTTATCCAGCAAAAGAATGACTTTACTACATGTAACAACTGTAGAAAGTTTTGTACCATTTGTCCTCCCAAAGATTTTTCTTGTTTCCGATATGTCTGTACTGTCGCTTTCGGCATTTTTGGTAGTCAGTCAAACTGATTTTAGAAAAAGTAGTACGTAAGAGAAGGGTTGGTTGGAAAATTTTGAACAACATTTGTATGTGGCATTCTGACCAAATTGAATCAAAATCACCGTTATCTCTTCAAATATATTCATTCCGGTTTTTGCGTCGCCATGTTTTACATGTTTATTTAGTTGGTAAATTTGATTCTAACATTTATTAACGTTATAAGCTGATGCTAGGACACCCTGTGATCATCATTCTACAACCTTCGTTGAGTTAAGATAATACAACTCACCCCAGCGACATAAACTTTTACCGGCCTTTAATGTAACTGGCGCTTTACCTATGTCAGTAAAATGATCAAAGAAAAATCGACGAATTCTAACAGATAACTAAACCACACCGGGTAGGCGGCAATCCTGAACACTCGCGGCAATCACGAACGCAGGTCAAAAATTTACGCGACTGTTTAGGATGAGTCGACAAAACTTCTTTTTCAGCAGGAATAATCAGTTAACAAATAAAGGTAACTATGTCACGACTTTTAGATATGTTCAAAGATATTCCTCACAAATTTTAGTTGTTTAATTCTTATTAAGTTGCTTGTAGTTTAGGCGTAAACGTAAAATCTGTGACTTTTAAACCCCCAAAACAACAAAATAGACCAAAATGTTCAAGTTTGCTACACATTTTGATCATTTTCATGATATACAGATAAAATTTAATGTTTTCTAGACAGACTGTGCGTATTCATTTGACTCTGTCTTGTACACAAACGAAGTTACATCGATTTGAAAACAATAGGGTAGAGAACGGCGGCAATCGAAAACGGTGTTCATGGCAATCGCCTAACGTCAAACAAATGTTTGAAAGGCAATCGATGAACATTTATAGCTTCTGCCGATTTTTAATGCAGATTTAGCCAAGAACCTGTAGAATGTGTTTTATTTATTAATTTATTTATTCCTACAAATGGCGCCAGGCATTAAACGTGCAACACATGTACATGTACACTTGGGATACATCTTACTATTGTGGAGCATGTTCTTTCCATAAACTAATTAACTTCTGGAATCAACAGAATAAAGCAAACTTATTCAACCATTGATATTTTGACTCATTTCGCTAATACTCTTGTTATATGATAAATGTCCCTTGTAAGAACGTTCTCTTAAAACATAAACTATGGTGCTCATTATAATTGCCCCACTGAGACAATTTAATGAGAACCAACCATATATGAGCCGCGACACGACAAAACCAACAATGTGGTTGTGCGCCCAGCGCAGACTCAGATCAGCCTGGGCATCCGCCCAGTCTGATCAGAGTCTTCGCTGTCCGCATGAAGGTAGGTTAGACCTTTAGCTACCATTTAAGCGCTTAGGGAAGACTCTGCTCAGACTGGGCAGATGCCCAGGCTGATCTGAGTCTGCGCTGGGCGCACAACCACATTGTTGGTTTTGTCGCGTCGCGGCTCATATGCTTTAAGCAGAAATTATGATAACCAATGTTCAGTCTCACAAACCTCTACTTTCTATGTACGTTATAGGAAGGGAAACGAGGGGCAGTCAATAATGTAATGTACTGTTTGTTTTAAGTTTGAAATTCAAACTTAAGAGAGACGTATCAGGCACCAGTAGAGACGCTGTGATTCAGCCACCGGTCGTCGTTCCTGAATATGTCCGAACTGAAAAACGTTGCTGTTTCCTGTCCACTGTACTGCGATAGAAATTTGTATATCTGCAAGAACATATGCTGTCTTTTTTTCGTATTTCTCACTCTCTGCTGTGTGCTGTTCACAGTCTACTTTCTACTGCGCCCTGTCTACTGTTTACCTTCTTCTTCCTACAACCACATAAATTTTGTGCATGTGATGTGCATTAGTACGCAAATACATCCATAGCATTTGCCCATGTTCTTGCATATGCACAAATTCGATCTTGCAGTAGACCTTAAATAGACAGGAAGCAGTGACAGTTAACAGGACACAGTAGACAGTAAGACAGTAAAAATGGCATAAAAAAAAGTATGGACTACCTGTGGTGTATGTTGACGAGCGTGTATGCATGCAGGCATGTTTGAGTGCTTGATATTGGATAGCATAGGATTCGTCATTAAATTCTGAAGAATATCTTGCATTGCATTTGAATTTCATGTACGGTATGGTCCAGTATGGTACTGGCTATTATGTAGTTTGCCATTTGGCGAATCCTGTGCATGGTAAACGATTCCTATGCATGTAATTACCCAGCATGAGCTTGTAATTCGACGAATCCCATGCGTGATATTTAAACTTCAATTCTGGTATTGCCAAGCATGGTTTTGCCAAGCATGGGATTTTTTTTAAATATGCGAATCCCATGCACGGTATTGACCATTATCGCATTTGGTTTTTGACAATTCCCATGCATGATATTGGCCAGTATCGTATTGGCTAGCACAAGTTTGCCATTCGACGAATCCCATGCATGGTATTTAATTAGCACTCCGCCCTAAGAATCAGGCAGGTCCTATAGAAAAGGTGACGAGTGACCTTTTCAGAATACCAAAAATGTTTAGTGCATTTGTTTCTTTATGTTAAAAAAGTCGCAAATGGAAAGTCACATCGTTGCCATGGCAACGGCCGATAGTAGTTTTTGCCTCCAGAAGCAGGATTTCTTCTCTCTTTTTTTGAAACATGAAAATTTATAATTTTGAAGACTATAAATCAGACCAATTTTAAATAGTCATATAAATTAATCTATTTGATGAGATCAAGTCCGTGTATGAGCTTTTATAAGCATGCATCAAAAAGTAAATACAAACACACAGAATGTGTTTCCATGGTAACCAACAGGAACAGTGTCAAGCAAGTTTTCTGCTGGCTGAAAACGAGGAATTTCCGTCTCAATTATCTCGCAACAGCAAAGCTGGGACGCAAGGAGTGAGCATATGGTGCATACACTAGGATCTTGTGTTGGTAACGCAAAAAAAAAATAAAAGTTTTACAATGTTGCATTTTCCTGGTTTCCATAATGACCAAAGTGGCCATGGTAACGTAAATTAGGAACATTGTAAAACTTTTTATTTCCAATATGAGAAAAGCAAATATGATTTATTTTGATTCTGTAGGAATACTGATATACACCTCTGCTAAAGAGAAATAATGTATTGCTAAAATGCTATATTTTTATGTACGGTTGCTTACAGTTTGACATTTTGGTTGCCATGGTAACGTAAATTTGGAACAAAGAATAAATTTTTGTTTTAAGCATTGGTAGACCAGATATGGGTTATCTATAATTTGTATGGATTCTTAGTATGCACCTTTGCTAAAGGTAGATAATTTGCTTTGAAAATGTTTTTAGATAAATTCACTGACAGTTCGGTGTTTCTATTACCATGGCAACGTCGATTTGGAACATTGTAAAACTTTTTATTTCTTATATAAGTAAAACAGATGTTGATTAGCTGGACCTTGTATGAATTGTTTCTGCACACCATCAACAAATAGACATCATCAAATGCCAAAAAGCAAACGTTCAACCCAATGCCATGCTGTGCATTCAAATTCCATGTTAGGATTTTTTCGAATGACGAAACTAAATCTAGCCAATACCTTGCTGAGTAATAACATGCATGTGATTTGAATACTGGTCTGCATGAGGATTATCGACTGGCAAACCCCATATTAACCAATAAAATACTGAGCAAAATACCATGCAGGGGGATTCGTCGAATGGTGAACGCCATGTATCCAATACCGTGCTGGGCAATACTATGTATGAATTTCGAATACATAAATAATGAACCCCATGCTAGACTTGCTAGTTGACATCATGCTGTGCAATTTCATGAATGGGATTTGAATACCATTCTTGGTATCCATCGAATGGCAAATCCAATGCTACACAATACCATGGTGAGCAATATAATGCATAAGATTCAGATACCACGTATGAAATTTGTCGAATGGCGAACCTTAGGGTATATGTACCCGATACCAAGCTGGACAATACCATGCATGGGATTCGAATACCTGCCAAGGTATTCGTTGATAAATGGCAAATCTCATGCTAGCAAATTGATTCATGGAATTCGTATATTGATCTACGTTGAGCCTGACAGCAGCAATAACAATAATCACAACAGCAACAATATATAGTGACACTGTGTTATATTGGGATACGGTGGGTATTTAGAGCAATAATACATGCACTATGCTTCGTTGTGTTTTTCGAGAGTCTGATTTAGAAAATGACCTGAAAAAACGACAACAATAATTACAACATTCTCAACAACAAATCAATAACAAGAACAACAATTTCAGCGACAAAAACAAGCAAAAGGCTTTTACCCCTATAGAATATATTTGAACGTTTCCAGGCATAACTCTTCTTCAAGACATGCATGGATTTCAGTGCCATCTCGTGTCTGTTAACAGAATCACTCAATCTTGACCGCGCATGTCATTAAATGAAAAATAATGCAGCATAGCTTTATCTAGAAACAGTTTGTTATACAGCTTCTTCGTCATCGATTGCCACGCCCTGCGTTAGTCGATTGCAACCGATTTTAGAAAACAGCGTTTTCGATTGCCAGAAGTTTTTACCCTTGCATTTTCATCCCCCTCCAAGTACGGTGAAAATTAAACGTAGAACATAGAACTTTTACAGGTGTTTAGGAAAGGCATTCAAGTTTATCAGAAGGCTGTGTTTTATTTAATTTGACCTTGAATCATTTGGAATATAAGCCAGAAATCTGAATTTGCCAGTCTAAAATTCCATGGTCAAAATGTAAGTAGGCAGTGCGACATGTAGTAAAGACTTTGTGAAGAAAATTGTTATTCAGGGAAATTTTCAGACATGCTGCTTCAGACCAGTAATAAATGTTTTACCCAAAACCGTTCGATTAAATGAAATAAAACATGTTAAACTGAGCTACCCTAACTCGTCGCGTAAATATTTGATCCGCGTTCTGGATTGCCGCGAGTGTTCAGGATTGCCGCCTACCCGGTGTGTAAACGTTAGCTGTCAGAATTCGTCGGTGTCTGCATTAGCAGAGGGTGAGGGTTTAAGAATTTATAGTATGTGTTTCTTTGGCTTTCGTCTCCAGATATTGTCAGGCTCACTGATGAGGCTTGAGTAGCCGAAACTTCGAAGTATGGCCCGTATTCTGCCTTTTGAATGTGTTCAGTGCTCTTGAAGGAACTATTTAAGATTTTATTTTGCCTTCACTGCAGCTGGTGTTGTGCCGTGTGGCGGCCGTGAAACGTCTCCCCGTACATCATCCATAGTGCACATTATATTTTATTTTTGTCCTTTGAGATCAGAAGATTTTTTTGAGAAATCAGAAATGCGAATTCAGACTCTTACTCTAGATCATCGCATTTTATCATTTGGACTTCTTTGATTCTATTTATCCTTTGAATCGACTGCCTTATAAAGATTGAGAAATTACAGTATGATTTTTCTCTGGCTTTTGTCAACAGATATTGTCAGGGTCACTGATAGGACTCGAGATGCCGAAACTTCAAAGTATGGCCCATGATCCTTCTTTTGAATGTGTTCACTGCTCTTGAAGGAACTCTTTTAGATCTTAACTGGATCCAGTAGCACAAGTTTAAGCCCCCATCCCAGTGATTGTATCCCCGATATATGAATTATGTCGAGGGGTATATAGTTTTCGTCTTTCCGTCCGTTTGTCCGCCGTTCGTTCGTCCGTTAACATTTGCGTTAAAGTTTTGCGTTAAGTTTTTAATGTTTGATTACGTTTCCAATATCCTTTAATGAAGCTTGTTGGTATGTGCCTAGATTTACTTACATGTTCAAGCAGAATACTTATCAGCATCTGGATGCTGCTGCTGCCCTAAGGTCAAGGCCACAGACTGAAACATTTGCGTTAAAGTTTTGTATTAAGTTTTTAATTTTGCATATGTTTCAAATATTCTTTGATGAAGCTCGTTGGTGTGTGCCTAGATTTATTTACAGGTTCAAGCAGAATACTTATCATCACCTGGATGCTGCTGCTGACCTAAGGTCAAGCTGACAGACATAAACCTTTGCGTTAAAGTTTTGCGTTAAGTTAACAGTCTTCTTTTATAATTTTTATATCCTTTCATGGAACCTTTTGATATTTGACTAGGGTTACTTTTAGCTCCATATAGAGTAGTTTACATCATCTGGATGCTGCTGCTGCATACTAAAGGTCATGGTTACAGACTTGTGTATTTGCATTAAAGTTTTGCGTTAGGTTTATATTCTTTTCCATATCCTTCCATGAAACCTTTTGAGATATGACTACGATTACTTAAATTTTCATGCAGAATACGTGACCTCATTTGGATGCTGCTGCTGACCTAAGGTCAAGGTCACAGACTTAAACATTTGTGTTAAAGTTTTGCGTTAAGTTTATATTTTTCTTTTATATTTCCAATATCCTTTGATGGAACCTTATGATATTTGATTAGGTTTACTCTTAGGTTCATTGCTGCTTACCAAAGGTCGTCACAGACTTGTATATTTGCATTAAAGTTTTGCGTTAAGTTTATATTCTTTGTTTATATTTCCAAAATCCTTTGATGAAACCTTTTTGATATATAACTAAGTTTACTTCTATGTTCATGCAGTTTAGTTGACATTATCTGGATTCTGCTGCTGACCAAGGTCATGGGCACGGACTTAAATGTTTACATTTCAGTTTTGTGTTAGGTTGGTTTTCTTTATTGATGTTTGTAATATACTTTAAGGTAGACGAATGGTGAATAAAGATATTGGTGGGGCATTCATTTCATTATACCAGCTGAATAACCCAAAGGGCTATAAAACATTTGGATAAGAAAAGAAAATTTTTCACCGTTTTGTTTTTCTAAAAAAACAAACTTTTGTATTTATACATACTTTTTTTTACACATTTTCCATTAAAGTTCATGTCTCTAGCACAAGGATGCACTTTCATTTCTGCAAATCATATAATCTTTAATATAGGGTATTTGAAACAGACTGGTAAGAAAAATTGCAATTATCTTGATTATAAGTATATTTTTACATTCTTTTAAAAAATGCAAGAAAATTGAATTTCATGAAAAAGGTCATGAAAAATATATTCAGTCGATGGGGCATGCTTATGCATATTGTTTTAGTAAAACTTACATTGTATGATACAGAATAAAACAAAAAAACAAGCATTTCACCGTTTTGCTTCCTAGAAAAACAATGTTTAAGTTTTAAAATATCCCCAAAAAAGACTGTCCAAGTACTGCACCTGCTGCAAACACAGCCGGTCCTTGTCCTGTTATTTATTTTCCTGTTGTTCCGGGTCTACCATAGAGTAATGCCTCAAAAATGCGCAGATGGAATTGAAATTGTAAAGACCTTGATCATTCTGGTTCCTAAGGAACAGTCTGATCACGGTTTCCACTGTTTATACAGATGTATCTGCCCGAAAACTTAGGACCTTTATGGTAGGCATTGTAAGTGTGTATATATTCCATAGTTGATTGATTCACCATGAACAATAACTCTGTTATGTGTTTTAATAAGTCGATACAGAGTTATTGTGTATCTAAATACCTTAATGCAACCATTTGATAGGTGACTAAGTTTACTTTTAGGTTCAAACCATGTATAAGATTGATTTCATTAGGCAGTAGTTTCATAAGGCGGTATTTTCATTAGGGGGTGGCGCTGGTCGGGGGTATACGTGAGCCCCTGCTCACTTGCTCTAGTCTATTTCTGTCCGTTCAAATGCGGTACTTTTGCTGTGCTCCTCGGTGTTAGATGTTGTCACGTCCGCTTGTCTATGGTCATCTAGCAATCTGGTCACCTGAATAGCTAGTCATTTTCAGTGCAGGATGTTGGATCTACTTGTATTCATTCCTGATCATTGCATATCGTTTTACTTTTTTACCAGAAAATTTGGGCAATCATAGATCAAACACTTGCAAGAGCATTCTGATTTTATAATATTTGAGTCAAACGCTAAAGATAAGAAAAATAAAGAAAAGCTTGCAATACCTAGATTAAGGAGAGAGGCCTCAAACACCAAACAATGCGCACTACTAATAAACCTTGTGCTCACAAATAGTCTTGGTCCCCACAAACATAAAAAGAAAGACATGCCACAGCCAGGATGGAAAGCGTCAGAACCCGATTGGTAACATCTTGGTAAATAAGCGGTTTTGATCAGGACTTAACATCCCGAGTCATGGAGGAACAGACATAGGAAGTGATGATGGCCTATTGATGACCTTTGGAGCTAGTCTGTTGTAGTCCAGGGGCCGTATTCATAAAGCAACTTAAGTCGTTGCTATGCTGTTGCTAAGGGTAAATTTCTATGTTGGAGATTCCCTATAACTATGAAAGGACTACGTGCATTAAGGCCCAAAAATGGCCCCCAACCAAAGTGACTCATATTGGTATGAATAATAGCTGTGTTATTCCCCTAAATGAAACTGATAAGAAAACTGGTGACAGACATTATATATGGGGACAAAATGGGGTCAAAGGTTATGACCCTGGCCTTATGCCATTCTCTGTACAAGGAAAATAACATTGTTGTGTATATGTTTGTAGCATGTAATTATACTTTTCTTTTTGAATGAGACAAATTAAACATCTGGCATGCAAACTATTTGCAGGATATATAAATTTTGTCTTCTCATCCGTCTGGCCATTTGTTAGTATATTTGTTCATCCTTCTGTTCGTCTGTCAATTTTTCCTTCAAAGTTTTGTTAAACTTTTTTTGGTTGCTCTTATCTCGTATATTGCATGTCAGCTTCTTTTCATATTTGGTTCATGATATCTCTGAAGGATTTGTTTTGATAAGGGATATAAATGCCTCGGGTTTGGGCCCCTGGGTGGGGCCAGTGATCAATAATTAGGACTTAGGCATTGGTTGTAAATTATTGCTATTTATAGTGTCAGTATACAAGAACAGAGCCTTTTGATCATGTACAGCAAAATTGAAATTGAATATAGTTGACATTATTTTTACTGCTGCCCTAAGGTCAAGGTCACAGACATCAAATCTTATATTGGATTTGCATTAAAGTTTTCTGTTAATAAGTTTGTTTTGATTAGGCAAAGGTAGTGGCGGGGGTATACGTAATCCCCTGCTCACTTGTTCTCTGATCCATCTTCAGTCTTTTGAATGTTTACCTTTCTCTTGAAGGAACTTATTTATAATTTTTATAAGAGATTAGATCACTATCATAAATAAAGTGTCACATGATAATAAAAATGTTTTGCTGTCCATTTCAGCCTATATCTGTGCTGAAATGTGTCACTCAGTTTTGAGAGCCTAATTGGCAACATTTCAAACTATTTGCTGGCTGACTTCAAAATCAGTCAATTTCTGCTTGACATCTGTCAGTATGTACCAAAACAAATCATTTTACTGATTTTATATGCAGAATCTTAGATTTATTTAGGTTAATTAATAAAATAGATAGCTCCTACTTTATAAACATGTATGTATATTCAACAAGCTCTGAATAGTGGCACCATGATCAGAAAACTTACGGTAGGTCTAACTTAAGCAAGGTACCGTAATTTTCCTTAAAAATTCCTAAGCAGTAAGTACAAACCCTAATAAGACTGCCTCTTATTTGGAACGGTTAGCTCAGAGGCTAGGCTATTTTTTTACAAAAATGCTGCTTTGGATAGCTGCTGAACTGTTAAAGGTCAAATTTTATGATAATTCAATCAATGCAACATTTTAGGTTATTTACTGTAATTTGTTGAAAGATTATAACATTTTACGGTAATTCAAATTGTGAAGGTTTACTTAAAATCACATTTACATCTTAGTTCTTATGCCTTTGAATGGACACTTACAGCCAGGTTTACATTTCACCATGTTTATTACAGGCAAATGCTGTAAGCAGAATTCAGTTTTTTTTAAGAATTAAATATGAGCACAATCATTAACCAACAAAATCTTTCAATATGATTTGATTTTCAGCAATATACATCATATGTGAAAAGGATTTTTTGGTTAAAGGTTGTGCTCTATTCTAATTTGTAAACTGAATGACTAAAAATTGAGCAAAAATGACAAATATCATGGTTTTAGCCTGTTTCAGCAACCATTTTTTCCATACTTAACGCACAGCAAGATTCAAACTGAAACTGAAATGAAACACTATAGGTATTGGTCTAATGAAATCATGCAATGAAATACTTTTATCTCGACTTTCATATTTTGACCTCAGATGGGGGCCAAAAAGTGGCCTTAACGCACGTAGTCCTTTGGTCTGGAGGAACAGTCTTACAAAGACTGTTCCTACAGTCTTACAAAGACTGTTCCTCCAGAGCAAATTTCATAGTTGTAGGGAATCTCCTTTATAGACATTCAGCCTTAGTAACAGCATAGCAACGACTTAAGTTGCTTTATGAATACGGCCCCAGGAAGCAATCCTAACCAAAGTAAAAAGATATGCAATCATCAGGATCTAATACAATACACACCACATCCGCCCTCAAGAAGCACACACATAATTGACAAAAAAATCACGAAAGGCACGCACTGTAAACCGAATGAACAATTCTTTCCTAAACAGCTGGTCAGTCAGCTACCCTAATTGAAAACAGCAGCAACATCTGTTTTTTACCTTTGTTTTATTTCTATGACTGTTAAATGACCCGGATGTGGCACATGCTAGCGACAACAAGTGGGAAATTTGCGTCAAGCATCGGTCTGAGGGAGAGAGACAAGGACATTTACACCACGATCAACACCTACACTGTAAAAAAATATTGTAGATTTTACGGTAGAATAACTGGAAACCGGCTGCCAGTCCTTTTCCCGTTATTTTACGGGTTTTTGCCTGTAAGACATTGTTGGAAATCACGAAATGGAAGTTTTATGTTAACTTGGCGCACTCGAAAATAACTTTGTATTGTTGAGGGGCTATCTAACCAAAACGACATCTGCTCTTTTCTGTCCCACTCTGCTTGATGATTCCTGCAATTTTTACGGGCGCCCGTAAAAATAACGGTAAAAGGACTGGCAGCTGGTTGCCAGTTATTTTACCGTAAAATCTACCGTTTATTTTTGCAGTGTACAATGGGTTTGTGACTGATAAAGCCAGTGAGGTGGTTGGAAGTAGGCGTAGTAGGGAATTGCCCCATGTCACCAGAAATATTCTTGATTGCTGTGATAAGGAGAAGAATTTGAAGATGAGGAGGTAAAGTTCAGAAGTAAAAAATACTGTGAAACTAAGAGGAGGTGTAAGAAAGTCATAAGATCAAAACATGCCAGAACGAAAACAGCAGCTAAAGCGCATATTAGTTCGTAACGGATTGGTTAAGAGGAAAATGGGAGATTCGCGACTATTCAGGAAAATCTTCAGATACATACACTCATAAATGCTGAGGTGACAATTCAGATGAATCAGCATCTAGCGAAAGACGTACATTTGAATTTTTTAACAAAGTTGAGATTGTAGTAGCGACATAGAAAAGGGGAAATTTTAAAAGAGTTTAACTTGATACTATACAAGCAGACCTTATTCGAGCAGGAGAGATAATGCCTGACGCTTTATCAAAGCTCTAAAACAATCTTAGGACAAACGAAAACAAGAAAGCAACTATCAAGATAGTAATTATTTTCGGAACACTGGAAATGAAAAGTTGCATTTTGATAATGAAGAAATGCATTTTTCAAAATATATCAATTGCGGTTGCGCTTCAGCTATATTTTAAACTTATTTATAGAAATAATAAGATTTTGACTGTTATCAATATGTAAAAGTCAGTTTGAACCTTAGGTTGTCGCCCTCAATCATGAGCCTTTACAGTGAATCCTTGCCCTTAGTAAGTTGGCACTCATCGAATTTATTATGATTTTCTAAGTGTATTTTTAGACACCTACATAATTTTGTTAAAAATGATGTAATTTTCAAAGAAATGCACATATCCCAAGGTGGAAAGAGGTCGTTTCGAAGTCACCTGTGGTGCCACAATGACCTTGTATGGTTATGGGATAGAATAGAATTACCAGGACGCCTAGATAAGAAGCGGAAACAAAACAACAAAAAACAACTTAATTTAAGCCAGATTATAACTATGTTCACTGCTAAAACAGCATAAAGAAACAAAAATAGCATTCTGAACTGTCAAAGAATGCATAAAAAGAATACCAGTACATTCCATCACCGCAGGTCGATATTTCTCTAAATAAGAAAAGATGCGTTTGATTTTAGGCATTTTTATGATTCCGTGTCATCTGATTGTTAAGTGTGTTTAGCGTTTCTGTCTGTAAAATGTAATTTAGTGAACTTTGGTGAATAATAACAAAATTCTAAATGAAAACTCCTGCAGTTTTATGCTAAGTTCAGACGATAATGGTTGGTGACAATGCTAATTGGTTTCGTGTTAAGAGAACATCTGCCAGCCGTAGACAAATTATTATCCGAGCTGCACTCATAGCAAATGTACGTTAGAACGTAAACAGGCAAGCGTGCAACAAGCAGACACGCAGCGTCAATACAGTATGAAATGACAAATGACATATTTGATATGAATTAAATAAAATTCCAAATATTTCAGTTCTTTGGATAGTGAAGAATATTTAGACAGAATATTGATGCAAAGATAATTATGGCGCAACTTATTCAGGTGATGCTTAACTTATGTCTGACAGTATATATTGTCGCATTTGCATTCATTGAGCCGACTATTTATATTCAATAATGTATTGTTTTTATTTGTTTGTTTACCATGTTTACTTTGTTACATGGTATTTCATTGGCTAAGAAAAAATGGGTATGTCTAGTTACCGGAACCTTTATCAGTCCAGCCTTTATAGGCTCACCACCTAGTACATACCAGACGGTAAGAGCAATAATAAATAATAAAAAAAGTATAAGACTGTACACAGGGACTATCTTTTCAATTTATAACATAGTTGTTTTTTGGAGTAAGTCGAAAATAAAAGAGAAAGTGATGAGTGGTAATTCACGTCGTCGCCAGAAAGATGATATACATTTACACTATCAGTCATTTGTCTGGTACTTGCAGCACAATTTTCTCTTCAATCTCCTATTCTATTAAAATAATATCTTAACAGAATCGGAGATTGAAGAGAAAATTGTGCCGCGACACGACAAAACCAACAATGTGGCTGTGCGCCCAGTGCAGACTCCGATCAGCCTGGGCATCCGCCCAGTTTTATCAAACTCTTTGTTAGGTACTAAAAGGGTAGCTAAGGGTCTAAGCTACCTCCATGCGGACAGCGAAGACTCTGATCAAACTGGGCGGATCTGAGTCTGCGCCGCCCAGGCTGATCTGAGTCTGCGCTGGGCGCACAACCACATTGTTGGATTTGTCGTGTCGCGGCTCAATTATATTATGATGGCTGATTATAGCAAATTGTTTCGAGCCCTTTGTTACTGCCAAACTTAGGCTTAGATGGCATTCACGCTTCTGTACTTACCAGGGATACGACAACGTGACGTCTACACAACGTGATCGTGATTCGACGTCAGACACGACATCGAAACGATAGCATGTCAAGCTGGGTACGGCGTCAAACTTCGTCACTTTAATCCTATGTGCCTGTTGAATAGGCATATCCGAAAAGAGGCAACTAAGTGCATAATGTGCAGTCTGATCTAAAGCGTTCCTATTGGCGTCGTCAATTTAGTGATATCAAGAATCTCAACTAATCTACATTCTTTTAACTATATTAACACTCTTTATCGCACAGTACATATAAATTCATCTCACACATTTTCCTACACTTTTGTTTCAGCTAACCCCCTTCAGAACTTGGTTTGCCGGAACCCGGCTGACGTCCCCGTCGGGGATTAAGACGTAAAGGAAGATATAGATATACATGTAGATAGATAGATAACATGCAAACCGATGAAAATGCGAAGGCTCTGTTGCTGTAGATACACACCAAATAAATAAGTGAATGCAGGCTGAACATCACACCAACACATTGGTCTTACGGAGACTGGACCTCAATGAAAATTCTCATTGTAAAGACCGGAGATGCAGTGGTCAAACCTGCGACCCCTTGATTGGTAGTATAGCGTTTTAACCACTATACTATCGCTGTCCCTCTGTACATCAAACACCCAAAGAATAAATGAGCCGCGACACGAGAAAACCAACAGAGTGGTTGTGCGCCCAGCGAGGACTCAGACCAGCCTGGGCATTTGCCCAGTCTGATCAGAGTCTTCGCTGTCCGCATGAAGGTAGCTTAGACTCTTAGCTACCCTTTCAGCGCCTAGGGAAGACTCTGCTATGACTAAGCAGATGTCCAGGCTGATTTGAGTCTGCGCTGGGCGCACAACCATTCTGTTGGTTTTCTCGTGCCGCGGCTCAAATCAAAGTCGTGAGGATGAATCAGCATTGCATCAGGATCAGGTTAACCGTCGCAGATTTGTTATAAACAGAATCTTACACTCGTGGTCATTTCAGATGAAATTTATGAAACTCGCCGAAGGCTCGTTTCATAAGTTTCATATGGAATGACCACTCGTGTAAGATCCTGTTTATCATATGACCCTTTAAAATAGGATTTTAACGCCTTCAAACTGAACATTATTTCAATAAGAAAATGCATTGTTGACATGAACGTTGTCAATGACGTTACGTGTACGTGCCAAAGTGTTTGTTACACGTGTGGTCTTACGATTTTTATGACACGACGTTATCCACTGAATAACAGGGACGTCATATATGTGACAGTGCCTGCGATTTTGAGCCTTGTGGAGGTGCGACGTTGACGTCACGAAACGTGAAAGGAATGTGACGTCATAAAATTTGCGCGTAAAGTTAATTGTATTTCCGCGCACTGACTAATAAATTTCAAAGCGTCACCTGAAAAGAGTGATTCAACATTTTTATCGGCGTGTTTAATTTTCTTCATCTACACTCTTTTAAGAATGTTTGCATTATAGATCTTTGAAAAGAGATGTCACGAACCAGAATTATAAAGGTTTATCCAGCTAGTATGTAAATTGTATCCAATTAGTGAAACGAAAACAAAAAATCGGGTGGTGTGAATTTCGTTTGCTTTTGCAGTAAACCTTAGCGCTACTTCTTTATGCTTCTCAAAAATTATTCTGGAAGCACCAATAACTACAAAAATGTCAAAAACAAAATTTCCTATTATCGCTTCATAAGGCTCAAAATGCCAGACACTGTCACATATGATAAAACGTGTTATGCGTTCTGATGGCGTAACGTAAATTTTCTTTTGATACAGCTCAGACGATGTCATTTTGTTTATACATCTGGCAGATGTTCTCTTAGCAAGAAACCTTTTAGCATTGTCACATGTCATTGACGTTCAAATTAGTTCGAAACAGCTGGGGCTCTCATTCCGGCATTCACTATATTATCAACCAAAGATTCCTAAAATAACGAGATTGTATAGCCAGGGACGCTTTTGATTACTTCAAAACAAACTAATCAGCTAAATTGCAAAAATGCCAACAATCAAACGCAACTTTTCTTATTTAGTGAATATCGACCTGCGGTTATCGAATGTATGTTTCTTACGCATTCTTTGAAGTAAATAGTTTTTTTTCTTCTTCTTTCTGCTGTTTTGAAAGAAACCATTTTGGACCACTCTAGGCATTGGAGTGGCATATTGACATGATGTCCCGTAAGTGGTCCGCCGCACGAAAGCTTTTATTTTCGTTCTCATAACTATAGCGATAGGGCCTTTAAATGTATTTTTTATCTTTATTTGATTTCCATAATAACATTAGTAAAATTTGGCTGTCATTAAGTAAATGGGCCATTTGAGGTATGGGCCCGTTAGCGGGCCCATAAATTTGGCTTAAAGGGAAACAAACATGTCCAATTAATTCATAAACTATAGTGTCTATATCTTACAATCAAAATAAAAAATGAACATAAAAATCCCTTTTCCAAGTAAATACAAAAACGCTTAGGCCCATATTCACAAACTAAACTCAAACTCCACCTCGACTCGAACTTATCGGATAAATAGCTATAATTGCCTAACGGTGCAAGATTATCTCGAGGTGAGGTCGAGTCGTATTCACAGACATGAGTGTAGCTGGAGTCACCTCCAATAAGTAAGGTTTGGTCGAGGAACGGTGAAGCTCCCTCGACGGCGACTCGAGTTAAGTTTTGTTAATATTTCAGCGTTTTCATGGCTATGCTGTGACAATTTGAAGCAGCACGACTACCTAAAATGTTGTTATAGGCCAGAGGACTTCTGTGTAATACACCATCAACATATTTTGTTCTCTCTCTCTCTCTCTCTCTCTCTCTCTCTCTCTCTCTCTCTCTCTCTCTCTCTTTGTTTGTGACAAATTCATACTTATCAGTAAGGGTGCTGCGTTTCACAGACAGACAGGGGTTTGGCTTATGTCATATGTAATTTGAATCTCCTGACAGCCATAATGTTAACAAAATATTAAGTCTATATTGAGATGTCTCCATGAGAGAGAGAGAGAGAGAGAGAGACCCCCGCCCCCTCCAACACACACACGGGGTCGGGTCGGGTGACGATGCTCGGTAATTTTCAGTGTCGGCGCATCCTACAATGTACAAGTGTTAACAAGAGCATGATTCGTCCGCCTGTACGGAGAGATAATTCACGAACTTTAGCGAGTGTCATATTAATCATGTACAGTCGGACAAACCGCGTTCTGTCTCACTTATAGCACGACACCCAATGTAGGCATTGCACGTTACTACGGGGTATCTCATGCTAAAGATTGGGTATCTGAGGATCATACTATAAATTTGGATAATAATAGGACTTGGGCCAGCAGGTGTGGGATGAGTTTTTTTACTTGTGTCTGTCTTATCTTCCTTTCCTTCTCCCTTTCTCCGGGATGCCGAGCTCGATATATACTGAAATACTGTCTTAGATATCCGTTACCCCCCCCCCCCCCCAACTCCCCCCCTCCCCCCAAAACAGAAAATGAAACAACTTCTCCCAAACCCATCAAAAATAATTGATACCTTTCAATATTACTTTTAATAAGGAAACTCTGACATTATTTACACATTTTAGGAGAAAGCTACCATCCATCCGTCGTACACCTAATACTAGAAGAATTTCACTTATGGTTAACGAAATTCGAGCAATTAAAAGCCTTCGATGAAAATATGTTACCCAAAAATTCCATGGACGGAACCAAAAGACGGACTGACAGATGGACGAACGAACGGACAGACAGACTAACCGAAAACTATATACCCTCATAGCATACATCATATATTGGGGGTAAAATAATATAGAAACTACGAATAATAAAAACGCCCATTACATTATTTATTGTATTATCGAAGTCTGTCCATTACAAGCAACAACATCGTCCCCTTGTCACTATATATGCCAAGTTTGGATAAAATCCGTATAAGAAAAAAAGCTTTATGAAGCGTACACAACGTGTGAAAGCGAGGGGTGGTGGGTGGGGAATGGGGGTGGGGGTGGGGGAGAGTGGGGCAGCCGACTCTGCGCAAAATACCTCAATAATAAACTACGGAGCACTGCCAGGAGGTATGGTCAAAAGAATAAATACGTGATACGAGAATAGGAATTCGATTAAAGTTTCAGCAAAACACTGGAGAAGGACGGGATCGAACCCATGACTGATGTTTAACATGCAGGTATCTTAATCGCTACACCACAGACGCTTCCGCAAACACAGGAACGAAAACCAGACGGACGCTCAGACGTCAGTCATTGTTCCTGCGGTATATTTAATTATAATTTTTGCAAATTATACAGTTAGTACGATCTAGTTCTTAACTGTCTATTAAGTCAGCCATGTCTCAAATTTGACATCATTACAGTTTATACGTTTTAGAAGGTCTGATCTGGGTCTACGATGTCTTTTACATGGGTTGAGTCTAACTGGAGTGTAGCTGGAGTCTCCTCCACGAAGTCGAGGTGGAGTGGAGAACGTGAATACCAAATCTATACTTGAACTTCACTCACTCGAGGCTTCCTCGAGCGTCACTTCAACCGACCTCATTGGAGTTCGAGTCGAGGTGGAGTTTGAGTTTAGTTTGTGAATATGGGCCTTAATCGACTTCTTGCATAGAGACTTTGACCATTAGAGTTAGTCCAGTAATGTATTTCTTAAAGGTATACTCCCTCATATTTCATTACGAAGTAATTACAAAATTATGAAACTGGTTAGTTGTATGCAACATAATTAAGATTTGTTCAAAAAATCTTCAGCGAAAACCTCTTTGTTACGGAGGCAGAGCATACCCTTCTTGAATATTCACGAATATTTTGTCGTAATAAATTGATTGACTCCCACAGGCGTTTCCGCAAGCATGTTTTGAATTTTATGATTGGTGGAGTAAATAACTTTACAATAGCATTAACTCTAATCTGTTGCACGTGAGTTCTTTTCAGCCAATAACTGTATGAAGACGATTAAAGCAAGGGCTTAAGATTATTCATGATATAACTTTAACCTGATTAACTATTATTACTGGGCGTATCCAGTCTTCATTTTTTGGCGGGAATGGTGACCCGCTATTGCCGCTCTTTTTGTTTATTTTCTTAAATTCTCCTATTTTCAGTGACCATCACAAATCGTAAATTTGGCAGATAAATGTACTTTTAATAGCAATCATTATCATGCCTAGGATATAATGTTTTGTGAGAAATTTTAAAATTAATAGAAATTCTTTAAGTACAGTTAGTTAGGTTATTTAGCACGGGCAGGTAAATAGAAAATAAAACATAGTTATCCAGTTCTTACTTCAAACGAAAAGACTATACAACTATTCGAATTTTCATCAAAATGCATACAGCATACTGCAGAAGTCAATATGACTTTATGCCCACTTATTGCACGTTCTGCAAAATGATGTTTGGAACATCTAAACAAACTCATTTACATCAGAATAAACACATCAACCGATGTGAATAAATGACAACTTTTGCACTGACCTTTAATACATGTAACTTACAGAGGCAATGAATACTTACATGTATACTATGCACAATATATTTAGCAAATTTTTATATTTTGCAATTTTTCTCATTACTGAAGTGCAACATTGAGCGAAATTAAATAGCATGGAAGGGAACCGTATTTGGGGTTTACGATACCATGGGATTACAGGGGCCATCTTTAAAACCGATATTGCGGAAAAGCGATAAGCACGGAAGGGATCATTAGCCGAAATTCGCACCAATTGGAAAGCAACATTAAAAATGACAAGCATGTGATTTTTTGTACGGTCTTTCTCATCATTTTCATGCACAGTTTTCTTGTCAAAGCTATTGATTGTGTAAAAAATATGATTAAGCTTAACAACTGACGAATCTTAGCATGCGCCATTGACGTTAAAACGTTATAATTCGGTCCAATGTGCAATGATTCATGGGTGTTTCAGCTCAACGGAGAATCAACACGCGAGAAAAAAACAGCAGGCTAAAACTGAAGGTCACACCATGATTAATTTGACTGTGAAGTTTCTTCCTTGAAGGGTAACGTAACTGTGAGAAAATGGTGACGTTAATCTAAGAATTTTGACTAATGCTCAGAAAACGGGAAGAATTTTCTTTCTGAATTGTTTACGTCATCATATTGGTAGATACCAAACAATCATACACTCGAAAGGGATTCAAGAAATACCGATAAGAAACAGTTTTTTAACACGATAACGTAAAAACAAGGGAAAACGTCAAATTTTCGAACGTTGTAAACCTCATACTCGTAGCATTTTCAAATGTTTTAGAGCGTTTTTTTTATTTTCACAGTAAACCAGCCGCCTCATTATGGTCTTGGCCTTTGTACATGATCAAAAATGTTCTTTACATACAATGGGTTTAAAAACTGACGTCACGGTAGTTGAAACGCTACAATTGAGCATTCTTAAATTTTTTACCTGGCATTCCATCTCGATCGATCGGCCTTTGTATCTTTATGCAGTAAAGTGACAATAAAAGCCTAATATGGTGGATCTGGAACATACAAAAAGTTGCTATATTTATTTTGCATAGTATATAATATGTAAAAATTGATCCTTTACGTGCTTTAGCCATTATAAACCAGACATCTCTTAACTGAAAAAGGGCCTCATCCATTTGATAAGGACAAATAAGTCTAGTTAATATAATATATGAGCCGCGACAAGAGAAAACCGACAAAGTGGATGTGCGCCCAGCGCAGACTCTTATCAGCCTGGGAATCCATCCAGTCTGACCAGACGCTTTGCTAAGCGCTTAAAAGGTAGCTAAGGGTCTAAGCTATCTCCATGCGGACAGCGAAGACTCTGATCAGACTGGATGCCCAGGCTGATCTGAGTCTGCGCTGGGCGCACAGCCACTTTGTTGGTTTTCTCGTGTCGCGGCTCATATTTGACTTGTTAATGCTAGCTTTATGACCACCTATTTGTGAAAGAGCTGTTCCTATTGCTATGCACTTATATTATTTAACTTGATTACTTTTTTATTCCTTCATCGCGTTTGGTGTCCTCAGTGGGACTTCTCGATCATTGCCTTTTCACTTTATCATATTCTATATGCATTGTTTTAGTTTAAACGTATGCTATATGTATAAATTTTGTCATATAAACTAGATTCAGCACACGCAATATTTGCAAATCTAATCTTGAAAGAAGTCTTCGACATATAAATATGTTTTCCAAAGTATCAATTTGCATTTAACAAACGGCTGTGATTATGCACTGTCACAAACATTTTTGTATCATCTGTACATTATTAAATCAATAATGTTTTACCAAATGACTGCAAAAGTCCATCCCTGAGGATTGGAAAAATAAGAGCATTAAATGAATATACCTACGAGGAGACGTTTTAGGGCGGCGGCATACGGCACAACCGCAACAACTTTGATGTGCAGAGAAGTGAAAAGTTCTCTTCTTCTTTGTGGTATAGTTGAGGCCACACAACATTTTCTTTTCGAATGTCCAAGGTACATGAATAATTTGATTCGTTTAACTAGAATACCACAATATCAACTGCTGGTAACCAGAATCTCTTCTTACTGTTTAATGTGATGGCAACAGATTGCTAGACAGTTGTCAGTTCAAGATGTTAAAAATTCACATTAAATCTCACTTGCAAGTGAGATTTAATGTCAATTTTTAACATCTTGAACTGACAAATATCAGATATCTTTATACCTCCCTCCAACGTTGTAGTCTGACATATGACGAAAGAAAACCAAAAACGCTTAAAGAATTTCGTACATCTTTGACTAAAATCAGTCTACACATATGCTGATGCGAATGATACTTCGGTCATTTGTTGCAGCAAGAAACAATCATTTGATATATGAAATCCAGTAGAAGCCAACAGGGAGTTCATGAAGACAGAAACAATTTATAATACAACAGTTCTCGTTAAAATTGGTCTTACATTTTGTGATTCACAAAATATAAATGTATTCAATTGTGCTTTCAAACTTTTGGGAAATTAACATTGATAAATATGCAATAGGGAGTTTACGAGCCATTAAAATAAAATAAAAAGTGCACTTTCTGCTAAGTGTCAGCTCAAACACCTTTCCGAAGTTCTAGAGAAAGTTCAGTATATGTAACTATCTGTAAATGGTGGCACATATACCTATGTCGTTAATCTATGAGTATTGCCCTGAATTCTGATATGGTCAAGAATCTTTTGAACGCCCATACCCATACACCTTCCTGATTTTTTTTCTCCATTTTCAAAAGGCAAATAACTTTAGTGACTTTCTGTTTTCTTCCTGAACGACAAAGCCCTTTAAAAACTGTGTCTACTCGTAAAGAAAGGAAATTGCTCCTAAAGGATTTGGTTGGTTGATTTGATGCTTAACGTCCACGGTAAACAACTAAGGTCATGTCGGGACGGTCAGTTAACCTAACCACACTATTCCTGGGCAGGCTTAGACCTCCTAAGCGGTTAACCAGTACTAAGTGCACATACTTTCGCCAGTAACTGACAACTGCCCTTCTTGAATCAGCGGAAGGAGAAACGAAAGTATGTGGTCAGACCGGGATTCGAACCCAGGACCTCTGACTTACGAGTCAGGTGCCCTACCGATTGCGCTACCCGGCCCGGCGCTCCTAAAGGAGCAAATACTTTCCTTTAAGAGTTGACTCCCATTTAGAAGAGTGGAAAGAAAAAATGGAGGAGTTGCTTCCCCTGAAAGTGTATTCGGTCACCTAAAAGTAAACTATGCATGGTCTTAACAACCTAGGCGAGCATCAATGGCTTTCCAAAACGCGGTCTAGTATTCGGCTATATTTGCGACAGTGTCTGACATTTTGAGCCTTGTGGAGGTGCGACGTTGACGTAACCAAACGTGAAATGAAAGTGACGTCATATTTGCAAGTAAAGTTAATTGGATTTCCACACGCTGACTAATGAATTTCAAAGCGTCACCTGAAAAGAGTGATTCAACAGTTCAATTTTCTTCATCTACAGTCTTCATGGGCAACTATTTCTGAATGTTCGCGTTTTAGATCTTTGAAAAGCGATGCCACGAACCAGAGTTAAAATGTTTATCCATCTGGTATGTAAATTGTATCATATCAGTGAAATAAAAACAAAAAATCGGGTTGGTGTGAATTGCTTTTGCAGTAATCCTTAGCGTTATTCTTTCGAAAACTACTCTGAAAGCACTAATAAGTATAAAAATGTTGAAAATAAAATTTCCAATTTGCGGCTCCACAAGGCTCAAAATGTCAGAACCTGTCACATTTCCCATTTAAAGTGTTTTGCTGCTCCATTGAGCATCATGTTCTCTTCATGTTGTCGGCCTAATTTACTGAAAATAATCTATCCAAAACTTAGCAAATGCCTTCTTTAAGTTGTTTTTAGCAATTTAGAGTTTCAAAATGCCTGTTTTGTACTATAAAAAGATTATATATGGAAAGATCAATGTGTACTTTGCGGTGCAAATATTTTGAAGGTAGCTGACATTATTAAAATCCATTTAGGTCTGAAGGTATTTCAATGCACTCAGAGTAATGTTCTATCATTTTTTCCTTAACTCTGTCCCAAATTATGAAGTTGAGTAGTAAAATAAAAGTATGCTATGTCCAAATGCTTGAAATATTACAGAGATCATGCAGGGGGATCATTCCATGGCTGAATTATTTCACTGAAAAACGTGTCTTGTTTACAGCAATGTAGTCATTATAATGTATTGTGATACAGGTATAACTGCCGAACCTATATTAAAGATTGCACCATTTTTTAACAATATACATGTGTACGTTATTCATAGTCAAGCATTTGAGAATAAGCAACATTTCTAGGTGCATTGGAGCACCTTCAGTCCTTAATCTAAATGCATTTCCAGTGATGGTTTTGTTGTTGTTGTTGTTGTTTTTCGTGTTTTTTATTGTTGTTGTTCTTTGTTGTTGTTTTTATTTTGTTTTGTTTTCATAGATTTTTTCGCAGCCATTTTCCCTTTGATCTTCCTTGTAAACACACTTTTTAATCAGCATGTCAGTTTTGTATTCTAAACTGTAGAAAGCACAAAACTAAAAAATAAAAGAAATCACAAATGACCAGCTGATACACGACGACGAAGTATTTCTCCGAAATCAATTACAGAAAATACGCACGTAAAAATTTGTCATTCCGACTGAAAGAGGCAGGTCATAGCCAGGTTAAGTATTTCTTTTAGTGACTAACCCTGTAACTTGAGGCTGAAATCGAATTAACCTGCATTAAAGTGTCCTGGTTTATTGTTCATCATATAAATGTATCCGCCTTGCAGATGTCACATGAAACGAACATGGCAAGGTTTTCCAATAAACAGGAAGATTATCTATTGTAAGACAGCATATCGAATTGTTTTATTGTTCGAAAAAAAATAATGTTTGACGGAAAAATCTTTAAACGAAAAAAAAATCAAGGGCCGTATTTATAAAACGACTTAAGTGGTTGCTATGCTGTTGCTAAGGTTAAATTTCTTTGAAGGAGATTCCCTACAACTATGAAATTTGCTCTGGAGGAACAGTCTGAAAAAGACTGTTCCTTCTGAGCAAACTTCGTAGTTGTAGGAAATCTCCTTTATAGAAATTAAGCCTTAGCAACAGCATAGCAACGACTTAAGTGCTTTTATAAATACGGCCCCCAAGACACAAAAAATAAGAAAAGGGTATAAATATCACGTGATGCATGAAAGTGACAGCAGAGCTGTAGATAAGCTGAGATTTGAAAATAATTTAGGTTATTTTTTTCTTATTTCTCAACTAAAACATATGTTGTGACCCCTCATTAGAACCCGTCTCGGCGAGACGGTTCTAATAAGGGGTCACAACTTATGTTTATTTGGAAATCCCTAAATTATCATTGTTATCCGATCTTATCTGAAGTGCTTGACTGATAGTAGTTTGGTGCAAGTGCAATTTGTATAGGCGAGGCAATTCGTTTGGAATTGTGTCTAGGAGTAGCAGAATACTAACTTCAGATGGCATTTTCGTTTGGAAATGTACAACTCACCTTGTGTGGTCACAAGTCCGATTTCCATCAATGAAGCACTATGTTGTAATTTTTTAACAGTGCTGATACTTTAAGAAACAAACTTTCCTTTATGATTTGACCCCTATTGAGAAGGGAGACAAAAAAGAAAATGGCGGAGTTGCTTCCCCTGAAATCGCACCCATACACTTAAAAGACGTCCGCATGCATGACATCGCAGCCAATTATTAAACGAGATTAGCTTTATATTAGCTCTGCGGAAGTCACAGTATTGTCCCAAACATTGCCCGTACCGTCTTCAAATGGTTATTTTTCGAAAATATGGCATACAAGTCCTCTCGTGCAAGCTAGCGATTTGGCGCTTTTTCTCCCAGGCTCGGGAGAAAATCTGAATCTACTGCGATGATTCAAACAAACTTTAGTGGGAAGATGTCTTGTACTTCCAGCAAAATATCGGCTAGATTGGCTCAGTGGTTCAGGAGAAGAACAATGTTTGGCTTAGCCCTTTAGGCGCCAAAAAGCAGACAACATAATTTACGTTGCAAAATCTAAAATGGCCTTGTCCAAGATAAATCATATTGAGAATTCAAAGAGTGAACATCTGGATGAGGCGGCTCATCATGCTTGCAAATTCTGCTATTTTTGTCTCTGGTGCTTTAGTGTTAAACGTAACTATTACCTCTCAAAGCCACCTTTGCTATCGAAGCAGAACCATTTGAATAAACTTTCGTTTCGTCTCCAGAAGACATATATTTTGGTGGGACGTTTAAACCCAGTTCCCTCAGAAACTCATGAATTTGTTCTCCCAACCACTAAAGGCTACATATGCAAGATTTTAGCCCCTGAAGCGCCAAAACATAAAACTGTTGAATTGGCAAACAGTGTAGATCCAGATGAGGTGGCTCATAATGAGCCAACTCATCTGAATCTACACTATTTGCCCTCTAGTGTTCGAATTCTCAATATGATATCGCCTTGGACGAGACCTTTTTAGAAATTCTGCAGACGTAAATTTTGTCGTCTGCTTTTTGGCGCATTAAGGGTTAAAATCGGTCCAGCGGTTTTAAAAGAAAAGGCGTTTGAAAATTTCGGCGAACGACCGAGGCTGTCTATCCTGTAAGTCCCCGTAGAGCTGCTAAAAGAAAGCAAATAAATGTCTCAGATTTTCTTTCTTCAATGTTAAATTAGTGTTACTGCAAGATAACCTGAAGGGTTTTATTTAGAAATGTTCATTATCAGATGCCGGATATATTTCCGATTGAATTTTGTGAAAAAATCTTAAGAAAAAAAGTCATATTTAAAATAACGTTTCGGCAATATCCTGTGCCTGTGCAGATTTCAGACTGAATGTTGGAAAGCTTTCTGTCTTTGAAACGGTATTTCAGTGCTAAATGTATTTATCGATAGTGTTTGTCATAACTACTAGCGGCGAGCAGTGGCTGCTGAAAGTGACATTAATTACTTGCTTAACTAGTTGTGACTATGAGCAGTGACTGCTTGTTTTAACAGCCAAAGGTGAGCAGAAACAGCTACATTTGTAACAATTACAAAACACTATGAGCAATAGATGCTGGAAGCATTTTCAGCTTCTAGCTGTAAGTAGCGATTGCACTCTGGGAGTACAGCGTTTAATCAACAATGAATCAAAGTTGATGACGTTGAATCAACATTTCAACACCTTGTGCTCGCAGGGGGGCTCACTGTTGACCTACACCTTACATTACTTGACTTCAATTTTCACATCTCATTCTAATGACGTTCAAATTAATTATGGCTTAGCTTTTCTCGCATACCCGGTTGTCCTTCTTTTTGGAATAACGGGATTTTCCGATTGTCCTAAAATTGATACAACAATCTCGAGAGACACATTGCACACGCTACTGGGTATACCGGACTGATACACCAATCACGTTTGCTCCAGATAACATGCCCTTCCTACCGGAGATGCTGTTTAGTGACATTCAATATCACAAGAAAGTGAAGGACACGACGCTACAATAAACCTTTTTAATGATAAAAAGAGCAGACATAATGCTGGAAACAATATGTTTATATTTGACTGCTACTAGGCTGAAGGTAGCCTAGAGTTGACCCTCGAGCCGCCAGAAATAATATTCAGATATTTGTTTCTAAATTCTGAACGCGCCAAAATGAAAAGAGTCGACCTTGCAAACTGCGTATGAAGCGGCTAATTGTGAGTCAAATTTGTTTCTGCATTTTGCTATATGGAAAATCATGACCTATATGATCGATCATTGATCAAAAAACAGAAGCTACAATCAAGTTTAACAATGTAGGTGCTGATCAGATTCTAAGGATGCATCGGCTGATCTGAATCTCTGTTGTTCATACTAGTTACACGGCTCCTTTTATTAAGTACTTCTTGTCTCACGTTGTTCTCAAATTGCGTTTCCTTGGAGGCTAGAGAAATTATTCCCTTTGTCAACATCAAATATGGGGCAAATTACGTTAGATGTACTTTACTGATATGTGCGCATTGAAAAGATCAAATCAGCATGCATATTTACGCAATCTAACCAGAGTCTTCCCTGTTCTCATGACAAGAAAATCCATGCAGCTACTGTGATTAAATTTCGCAATGCGTAGGCTTATGTCAATGTTTGCCTTTCATTTCATTTTCATTTAACGCCGCACAAGGGTGCCATCAATTAGTAAATGAGCCGCGACACAAAACAAGAAACCACCAAAGTGACATGTGCGCCCAGCGCAGACCCAGATCAGCCTGAGCATCCGCCCAGTCTGATCAGAGTCTTCGCTTGCCATCAAAGGGTAGCTAAGCTGCTTAGACTCTGGTCAGTCTGGGTGGATACCAAAGCCGAGCTGAGTCTTCGCTGTGTGCATATGCAGCTTTGTTGGCTTTGTCGTGTCGCAGCTCCAAGGAATTATTTGAGCTTGCAATCAAAAAGGTGGCATTAATGTAATATAGCAGTTAAAAAGCAAAGAAAAGAAAACAATCGTATCTGAATGATAAAATATCAGTACAAATGCTTTACGTAAAATGGCATTCAGTTTAGGTTCCACATGCCATCTGCTGAGATGTCCACAAGAAGGGGGTATTTGTTTAAACATTTGGGTACGAAGAAACGTCATATACCTGTCGTGTTGTTTAATTCCTCCCCTCCTGTTATCCTTTGATTTTCAAAAAAAACTGTTTCAGAATGTTTATATGTAAAAACTCTATTACAGCAATAATTGATATATTCTCTCTTCCTTTGTTTAAGCTTTTCAATCTATTATTACGTTTCAAAAATTGCATAATGTTAACATCAGAATCAGGTAAAAGCAGTCCTCTTACGTGACCTATTGTAAGTGACACTTCAACGGCTGATAAGTATGTTAACGCTGCTCCTCAAAACCAGGACAATTCCCGCTAAGGCTAGTCTCCTGTGACATTGTCTTCGCATTATCTATGGTGTCAAATTGAAACTGTCGTCCGTGAAAGTGTCCTTTTTGGTTCTTATCTGTCATGTGATGGTTTGCAAGTGTTTACCATGAGCAGTGACTGCTAAAAATTGCAGTACTGTAAACAATTGCTGAAAGTTTTTTTCACTGCTGGTTGGGGACAAAGAACACTCAGTGTTTGACATAAGTAGTTGACTGCTAGCAATGGCAATGCGGCGAGCAACCGCGGACAGTGTCCCTGCTAGGTGGGGACATTGACTGCTGACAGTGTTTGACATGAGATGCGACTGCTAGCTGCGACAATTCAGTAAGCAACTGCGGACAGTGTCACTGCTAATGGATGACATTGACTGCTGATGCCCAGGCTGATCTGGGTCTGCGCTGGGCGCACAACCACACTGTTAGTTTTGTCGTGTCGCGGCTCAATTATAGTCGCTGTTAATTGGGAGCATTAACAACATGAATAGCAACTGCTAGCGATGGCAATGCGGTAGGCAGCTGCTAACAGTCTCTGTCACTGTTGTTGGGAAGCACTGACTGTTGACAGTGTTTACTAAGAGCTGTGAGAAGTGACAACGCGGTGAGCTACTGCTGACAGTGTTTGTTATTGCCAGTGGAAGCTTTGACTGCTGGCACTGTTATTTAGGAGTCATGACTTCTAGCAGTGCCACTGCGATTAGAAATTGCCAGCACTGTTTGTCATGAGTAGCTACAGTTAGCAGTAACATGACTGTGAATAGTGAAAATGCAGTGAGCCACTGCTGACAGTGTCATTGCTTGTAGGGAACACTGACTGCTTGCGGTTTTTGTCAAGAGCAGTGGCTGCGAGCATTGACAATGCAGTGAGCAACTGCATGCTGGCAATGTTATTCACTGAAAGCCGGGAATATTTGCTGGCAGTGCTTGTTATGAGTAACAACTGCTAGCAGTGTCTCTCACACTGACTGCTGGTGGTGTCTGTCAAGAGGAGTGACTACTAGCAGTGACAATGCGGTAAGCAGCGGCTGACAATGTTTGGCACTGCTGTTGGTGTTACTGCTGTGTTAGGCAACTGTTTGCAGTATTTCCCCTGTTAGCGGTTAGCGCTGAATACATTTTTTTTCAGAAGTTGAGCTCTTTTTGAAATTACCAGTTTACAAATAAGACCATCCGGTTATCCTAAAATTGATGGAGCCATCTCGAGATTATGTCGCCGTAGCCGACAATTGATATACATTTCGTCAGCACCCCTGGTTGGCTATGTATAAACATGGGCTGTTATCATACGAAAAAGAGTCCTAGTTCCTAAATGACCTTGTCATCTTGGCTAAACAAATTTGTTTAGCCACAAAGACCAAGTAGTTTTGGAACTATGGCTTTTGTCATTTCGCAAAAGCCTTGGCAACATAGTTACCGAGGTGTGATTAGGAAAGTGGCATTTCTAAATCAAACATATCGACTTGAATAATGAAAATGAACATGGACAAAAATGAAGGAGGCGCCACTAATATAATAAAGTAAAAACCAGCAGGCATGACGCTGAGGGCGATCTACGTTTACTTTCGACTACTACTAGGCTTTGGACATCCTAGTGTCGGTCCATCTGAAGTTATTGCGGTACACTGTTTCTTGTTGTTGTTGTTTTTTTGTCGGTTTTTTTTTTTTTTCAAAAACAATGTTTAATAATCCAACTGTAAATTAGCATTGGTTAAACATGACTTCATTTGAGCCGCGACACGACAAAACAAAGAGGCATGTGCGCCTAGCGAAGACTCAGATCTGCCTGAGCATCTGTCCAGTCTGATCAGAGTCTTCGTCTTGCGCTTGCAGGGTAGTTATTGGAGTGAATACCCAGGTTGATCTGAGTCTTCACCGAGCGCACATGCCACTTTCTTGGATTTGTCATGTCGTGGCTCATTTGCTATTCAGGCACACTTTGGTGATCGCACATTTAAAAAAGCGGTAAAAGAGCACTGGAATAACGTATTGCAGTGCGTGTCTGCTTGGAAGAAAAATACGACTCTGTCTGGTACAGCTGATACATTCCCTTCTTTACCAAGTTGACTATACACGTCTATACCCGGAACATATGATAATTTTCAAATTCTAAAGCCCCACATAAAGGCCCCTTGCACAACAATGTGTTCTTCACTACACCGGGATATGCGAAAGTCTGTATGTAATGAATACTCAAGGATAAGAGTTTAACAGTGGCACAAATGTGTCTGATAAGCCAAGCAGTCAACTCTTGACATCCTAAAGTAGAAGTTCGTCACAAACTATGGATATCTCAAAGTAAATTTTCTGGTACCAGAAAATTTACTTTGAGATATCAGTAGTTTGAGATAAATGAGCTGAATTGTAAATAAAAATAAAAAGTGTGTCCAAACTATCTTCTTTAAGATAAGAGGATACCTTGAGATATCAGTATTCGAGATATCGCGAGTTGGATGTACTTACCTTGAAAATATCGCATCAATATGCACATTGGCTCTCCAAAGATAAAATCCTTCAATAGAAACGCCACCAAAGAAAACGGCATGCACAAAACTGACAGTAATAGATCGCTCACCGCCAAATTTAGCAGAAATAAATTCGTAATTGTATGCATCCTTTTAATTCGTGTCAAAGTAAGAATAACAAGCACATTTCCTGACACCGAAAGCAGAAAAATGATGGAATATAACACAATGTTTGCTTCCACACTTAATAACTGATTAGGTTTTCGGGGGTCTGAAGTACCATTTTCTGCTTCAGTATGAGTTATATTCAGCATTTCTTTTGAAATATTAAATTGAATGAAATTATCCAGTAATCCAGACATTTTCGCGGATTCTGGGTACAATTATATCATTCCAAATGTGTTTTTGCAACTTTTGCTGCACAGTTCAACAATACGCCGTACCCACTCTAATTGATGGAATACAATAATCAATTACCAATATTTGCGATCGCAACGTTGCAAAGCATGTTGTTTTGGTTCATTCCGTGTTTATATTTTATTTACTATTTGTGTAATCAACAACATATTACGTATTCCAGTACTGCTACATTTTTTCACGTCTTTAATTAAATAACAATTTTCCACCTAATTAAGACAATCTGTAAACATTTTCCACCATCTGGCGTAAGTTTGTTTGATTTCTCTCTGTATGTTTTTTTTTTTTTTTTAATTTTGTTTCGTCTTGTTTAGTTATTTCATTTTATTTCACTTTCTTCCTTTATTTATTTATTTGTTTCTTTAACTATTTATTTCAAAAAGAGGTTTGTCTTAAATATTCCAGCTGTAATTCTTAAATACCAGAATTAAAAATATTTCCCCGTCATGTGCTACTGGAATTTCTTATGTCTGATTCTTTTGTTTTCACTCTCTCTTTTTTTTAATTTGTTTCAATTACTTATTATTTCCAAACAGTGGGTAATCTACGCTACTTTGCATTAAATTGCAAATAACACATTATTGCAATAAATGCACCATCCCTCATGCAAATACGACAAAAACAATTATCAGTTGTTATCTTGCATTCTCAAATATTAACCTTAATTTTACGTAATGGTAAAATCCTAATGTCATAATAAACGATTTGCGTTTGCTCATCTCTCGTTACAACAATAACATCGCATTATTTCTGCCTGCTAAGTTCTTCTATTTTCACTTTCCACCAGCTTGAAAATGTCTTTTTACATCGCTATCCAGCTGAGCAAAAAGCTTATAGACTGCCAATATTTGTAGGAAACAGATTTTATGTCTACTGAACAATAGCCAATGCCTGCTGTTTTAACAACCGTGATTATCCTGATTGTTAGGACAGATTTTCTGGGCAAACAATGCAGATCCTGATCAGACTGCTCATACGAGCAGTCTGATCAGGATCTGCATTGTTTGCCGTCCTGCCAGTAATTTTAGACAGCCAGATAAAAAAATGAATTTATTGTTCAAATAGAATAATAAGAAAATGGATGAAATGTCCCAATTTTAAAGCAAATACGGTATACCACACATTTTACAGGAGCCATGGAGAAAACCATGTCGCTTGTGTTTGACAGAGCCCTGCCCTGCGAACGGAAGCACTGCAAGCAAGGGAATCAGCATTTTATGAGCCGCGACACGAAAAAACCAACGATGTGGTTGTGCGCCCAGCACAGACTCAGATCAGCCTGGGCATCCGTCCAGTCTGATCAGAGTCTTCACTGACCGCATGGAGGTAGCTGAGACCCTTAGCTACCCTTTGAGCACTGAACGAAGAGTCTGGTCAAACTGGGCGAATGCCCAGGCTGATTTTAGTCTGCGCTGAGCGCATAACCACATTGTTGGTTTTCTCGTGTCGTGGCTCATATTCAGTTTTCACTACAGTCAAACTTGGGTAATGGAAACGCCCTGAGACTTGAAAATTAATTTCAGCCGCAGTCACATAGTTGCAGAGTGTAGGATTCTGTGTAAACAGAAAAAACTGACCCTTTGGTTACAGTTAACCCTTGTAAATGCGACAGCAGCGTTATCAGACAGACTTAATTATTTTACTGAATATAGAATTAATTATTCATGAAAAAGGTCAAGATTTCGTCACCTTAATGCTATACTTTTCTTATATGAATGACCTTTACCAAATTTTGTGCGAAGATATGCATTTAACTGCTTAAGTGTCGCTAAAACCTAAACGTTTGAATAAAAATGTGATGGACTGGTCTGACATTGCCTCAACGAATGAAATATTCTATTATCTGACGATACATGCATTGTCGGTTTGTTGCAACTCATCTACAAAATCATTTTTCTTTGTTTCTATCTGCAACGTGTTCCTTAAAGTGTTGCAATACTATTCTAGTCTATGACAGACAGACAGACAGACAGACAAACAAAAACAGTTATTTACAGACAGACAAAAACATATATAATTGATATATGAGGAAATTACAAACCTTATACTAATAAATAAGACTGTCTCATGCTTGAAAGCAGAGACTGAATAGACATGTACTCGTAACTTGAGATATCAAAGACGACAATAGTGGAAGAAAGGAGGATAACCAGGTGAAAGCAGTGCTTACTACTGACATGAAATGAAGAAATGAGCCGCGACATGAGAAAACCAAAAATGTGGTTGTGCGCCCAGCGCAGACTCAGATCAACCTGGGCATCTGCCCAATCTGATCAGAGTCTTTCCTAAGCGCTTAAAAGGTGGCCAAGAGTCTGAGCTACATTCATGCGGACAGCGAAGACTCTGATCAGACTGGGCGGATTCCCAGGCTGATCTGAGCCTGCGCTGGCCGCACAACCACATTGTTGGTTTTGTCGTGTCGCGGCTCAAATGAAGAAATATCATGGTTTGATAACACATGTAAGCCAGTGGTACCCTAGGAGATACCGACTGGAGTCTGGCAACACTTAGGTGTGTGGCGGAACCAATGTCCAGACAGCTTACCTCGCTCGCCAGACTCCGCGATAAAGACTCTTGGGTATCGCGGGCTTATGGTATTTTCACGGTTGCAGATAAAAAAAGTTATTACCAAAAAAGTATGAGTCGTCGTGAGTCAGCTGTATACTGATCCAAGCAATGCATGCACCGACTATACTCGGGCAACGTAGGAGCATGTGGCCGGACCCATATCCGGGCCGCAAGCCTGCCCACTGGGCGCCACGATACAGACCCACAATGCAGCTGGCTCACAGCAGATTGAGAGCTGCTAAGAATTAACGATTCAAAATTGGACATAAACTTTATGAATTTTACTTGTAGCAGACTACTATAATTAAATAGATACTTAGTAAAACTAGAAATTGTGTTTGTGAAACACTATGCCCCTAACCATATGCTTGCCACTATAGGTGTCAAACTTTAGAATGTCTAAGTCTGAAAAGGAGTCACCTAATCTTTACTAAAATCTGAAACTAATCAAAAACTACTATTATACCAAATATCAGCTTCCTAGATTAAGCAATTCAGAAGTTGGAAAAATGCCAAATTCAAACAAGGGCTGTAACTCCATCAGAATTTTTTCGGAATTCTCCCAAAAGTTAATCAGGTAATGTACGCTTCATATCTGATCAGTATACGAAATATCAAGGCCATAACTGAAACACTTTTTGAGATATCTTGCTAACAAGACATCCATCTCATGTTTTTGAAGCGGTATAATTCCAAAATGAGGCATAACTTGGAAAAAAAAGGACAATAAATGTCAGTTATTTTTCCATGAGACATCCATATAAAATTTCTAAACCCATAATTCGGAAAAGAAAAAATATATGTGTCAGCTATTTTTCCATGAGGTATCCATATATAAAATTTTTAGACCCTATGCCCAGTGGTTCTGGAACTCAGTAGCTGCATAAGTATTTAACATCAGGTGAAGTAACTCCATTACTGATGGATGCAGAGTTACCTAACTCTACTAAAGTATTTAACTCATCAAGAACTACTACTATACCAAAAATCAGCTTCCTAGCTTAAGTGGTTCAAAAGTTGGAAAAATGCCAAATTCAAACAAGGGCCATAACTCCATCAAAATTTTACGGAATTCTCCCAAAAGTTAACCAGGTAAGCTACTCCTCATACTCAGTCAGTGTACTAAATATCAAGGCCATAGCTCAAATACTTTTTGAGATATCTTGCTAACAAGATAGTCATCTCATTTTTGTAAAAGGGGCATAACTCCAAAATGGGACATAATTTGGAAAAGAAAAAAAATATGTGTCAGCTATTTTTCCATGAGGAATCCATATATGAAATTTCAAGACCCTAGCTAGCAGAGTTCCAAAGTTACAGCAAGCATGAAAAAGTGTGACGCACGGATGGACGGACGGACGGACGGACGGACAAGCCAAAAGCAATATGCCCCACCAACTTTTTCAAAGTTGGGGGCATAAAGATATGAGGAAGAAGCTTTCATGATTATTATTACGAACGCACTTAGCTTACTAAGATTTGGATTTCCTGAATTCATTAACTGGCTGAATTTTAAGACCTGGGGGTGGTGGTCGGGCGATGGTGCTGGTTATAACTTCCATTGTCGGGGCGTCCTACTTATTGTAGAGCAAGGGCCTGCAGTAGGTGCAGGCGGGGGTTGCTTGGATTTTTTTTCTCTCGTCTTTCATTTCTCTTTTTCTTTCTCCCCCTCTCTGGGAGACGGTCAGATATAGACTGAAACACTGTCTCAAAAGGGCCGTTAAACCCGAAACAACCAACCAACCAATTTAAGACATTGGGTCTCGTGTTATAAACTTTTCGGTCTCTGTTAAAATACTGGCACTGCAAGAGTATAATGAAATCCATCACCTTAATCGATTGCACCGCATATGTGACATTTCTGTCAGAGATATCCGACTTAGTCCATCTGCCTGTTTCAATCGGGAGTTTATGGTTTGCGGTTCTGAATTTCAGAAGACTTAGATACTTTGATTCTGGTAGAATTGTCAAGTAGTTTTCAAAATGATATGAGCTGCGACACGAAAAAAACAACAATGTGGTTGTGCGCCCAGCGCAGACTCAGATCAGCCTGGGCATCCGCCCAGGTTGATCAGAGTCTTCGCTGTCCGCATGAAGGTAGATTAGACCCTTAGCTACCCTTTAAGCGCTTAGCGAAGAGTCTGATCAGACTGGGCGAATGCCCAGGCTGATCTGAGTCTGCGCTGGGCGCACAACCACATTGTTGGTTTTCTCCTGTCGCGGCTCATTTAAACAATTTATCATTCTTGCCCTTGGTCCGCTCAAATCAACTTTGAAGAAATTGCTCCGATAAACGCTGTTTAATAGTTTTAAGAACTTTGGTATTATCAAGACTACTTTGTCTCAGCCAACCTGAATTCTCCAATATTTTTTGCGACATGATTTATCCATTTAGTAATATGCGCGACAACTTACTATCTTTACCTGATACGGATATCTCTGACAGAAAATGCCCCAAACACGGATATATATTGTAATCTGAATAAATTATTGGGTATGCCAAGTTCGGTATAGAATATGTAAAGCACATAGATACTGCACTTCAAAGAAAAGTTTTATTGCCTTCCAAGAAATCAAATGGATTGCTCGCATAGACAGCTTTTCTGGGATAGAAACTATCAATTAAATACTTAGCGCAATCTCTATATTTGGCTTAACTGCCAAACATGATAAGGGACTTAAGTAATATAAGAAGGATCAAAGCAATCAGTCACGTATTAGGGTCAAATGTTCGAATGTTCCTTCTGAAAAGAAATAAATGCCACTAAATCTCATTAAGAATGAGGAAATTCGTAAAATGAGCCGCGACACGAGAAAACCAACAAAGTGGTTGTGCGCCAAGCGCAGACTCAGATCAACCTGGGCATCTGTCCAATCTAGTCAGAATCTTTTCTAAGCGCTTAAATGGTAGCTAAGGGTCTAAGCTACCTCCATGCGGACAGCGAAGACTCTGATCAGACTGGGCGGATGCCCAGGCTGATCTGAGTCTGCGCTGGGCGCACAACCACATTGTTGGTTTTCTCGTGTCGCGGCTCAAATAATGATTTTTAGATCTGTCAGTAGCTGGACTCCTGTTTCTCAGTATTGTAATTCACCAAATATCTGGATGCACAAATATTCAAACTCATTTTTTAAAATCTTATGCAATGGCAGATAGAATAGTACAACACTCAGGTTACGATGCTTGGTCCAAAACCCATGAGTATACAAGTCTCGTTTTTCGTTGCGCGGCTCAGCGGGGAATGAATCTATGCCGTGCTCACTGTACGCTTTCTGAAATGTCGGCAACAGCGAAACCTCGGCCAGACTGCGTGTTTTTACACACTAGATGAAACCCTCATCCCAGTTGAACACGACGTAAGAATAACGTCGTTCAGGCCCCAAGGTTATAAAACTTTTTTCATGCTCAACTCAGCTGAGCATGAAATTTTAGCTGCTAATAGATAGCAAATTACTGATAAGTACAGTTGTTTCCTTGCTTAGTTTAGCCGAGTATGAAATTTTCTCTGCTAATGAATATGAAAACGCCAACATTGGTTGGCATTTTTATATTTATCAGCAGAGAAAATTCCATGCTCAGCTGAGTTGAGCACAAAAAAAGTTTTATAACCTCGGGGCCTGATGTCGATGTGGCATCATAAAGTCGCATCAACGTCAAAACGACGTCATTATGACAAACCCAGCAGGCACATTACGTCGTAATGACGCCCAACTGACGTGTGATATCGCACAGACGTCAGTTCGATGTCATTACGACGCCATGTGCCTGTTGGGATTATTCACATGCATAAGCACTTACCCGAAATATGTCTCGTACTCTCTAAGTCTTATATGCAAGCAGTTAAATTTGTCCTCTGCCGCTGACGTTATTCTGGACGATTACATCCTTGAATCATGGCGTATTCTTGACCGCGTTTGTCACTAAGCCATTTGGTACTACCTTGACACTGGCATGTTTGTTTGTCCAGTCGTGTTTGTTTAGCGTAAACACAGTCCCTGCACTGTAAAAAAAATCCGTAGATTGTACGGTAGAATACCTGGCAACCAGCTGCCTGACCATTTCCCGTTATTTTTACGGGCGTTTGTCTGTAGAACATTTTTTTTAAATCTCGATATGGTAGGGTTAACTGACCGCACTCGTAAATACCTTTATAGTGTTGAAGGGCTACATGACCAAAGCAGTACCTGTCTTATTCTCCCCTACTCTGCGTGATGATTCCGCCAATGTTTACGGGCGGCCGTAACAATAACAGGAAATGTACTGGCAGCTGGTTGCCAGGTATTCTACCGTAAAACCTACGGAAACTTTTTACAGTGTGAGTTCGAAACCATTGCGTGCAGGTACAGTTTTGCTGACGCCACTCATGTACCGCCACCCTGATACCTCTTTTTCCAGCTCAGGCCCCATTGGGTGCGGGTTTCCTGATTTGAAGAAAATTGTTTAAACAATATTTTACTTAATACAAACAATTAACAGAGTTACGAAACAGGGCAATATACAATATGGCACAGGATCTAAAACGCGTATATGAAAGTCATCTCCTGGTGGGAGATGACTTTCATATAAGCAGAGTTGAAGAAATGGATCGGACATGTGCCGCCCGTGGGATCAAGTCGTATAAACATGCAATTAACAAATATGAGCCGCGGTGCGAGAAAACCAAAATAGTGGTTGTGCGCCCAGTGCACTCAGATCAGCCTATGCATCCACCCAGTCTGATCAGACTCTTCGCTAAGCGCTTAAAGGGTGCTTGGGATCTAAGCTACCTCCATGCGGACAGTGAAGGCTCTGATCAGTCTGGGCGAATGCCCAGGTTGATCAGTCTTCGCTGGGCGCACATTCCACTTTGTTGGTTTTCTCGTGCCGCGGCTCATAGAAGGATGAAACATATGATCTAATAGATTATCAAAAATCTGTAGTCTAGATAAGCTTGTCTAAATTTAACAGAATATCAGTAAAACTTTCAAAAAATCGGATCAGAAAATAAATCAAAAGAAATTCAGCTTCACTGTAATACAGGGTTAATTAAGCAATGTATATGGCGGCAGTCTATTGGAGCCCTACCGTAAAAATAATAGAAAATTGGGATCATACCTAAAATATTTACTGTAAATAGCCTAAAATAAAGTGGTTTTACAATGCAGTAACGCACCCGAAAGATGCAGCTGGAATGGCAGGCAGTGTAGACCCTGATCAGACTGCTCCTTCTGATCTGGGTCTGCTCTGTTTGCTCGAACCCATCTGTCCCAATACTAACAACTGTTTCGGCATATCGCGTTTAGCAAAATGTTGCTTTTTCTGTCTTCTGACATCATTTTCAATCAAACTGAAATTGAGTCGAGATACATAAAAGCCATGCTTGTTGCGCATGTATTTGTAAAACAGCAAAGGCTTAGAAAAGCCTGCGCATCTGTAAAGACTCCTCAGAGCTTTGCTTTTTAGACACACCATGCTTGGACCCTGAGGAATCTTCAGGCGAAAAAAGAAGGCTATGACAGAACTGCAAGGCTTTACATCCTGGTTTGAATCTTCGCTGTTCGCAGATACGTTTAATGTGTATGGATACATTATCAGGTTTTCCCGCTTTTTTACGAAGGGGGGTAACTTGCGAGATTCCCGTTTTCTTCCCTGGATAACATAGCCACTCCAAACTATGGTTTACCCTTAAAGAAAAGAATTTGTTCTAAAGGAGCAATAGGAGTTGCCCACTATTTAGAAGGGAGGCAAAAAAGAAAACGGTAGAGTAGCTTCCCCTGAAAGTGTACTCATCAACCTTCAGTAACAGTTTTGCCTGACGCATCTCAGTTGATGTTTCTTGATTAGATCTATAATAATATCCACGTTTTTTGTCAGTTTCTTCTCAGATTTCGACAATTTTGATATATTATATTTCTGATTTGGGGTTACCGCACAATTAAAAAAGACAGACCTTTGAGAAAACTGAAAACCCAAATTCAAGATGACGGATTACGTCGCGGATTCTAAACTCCCGTTGCCGCATCAAAATCAGATGCTGACTTTGAATATTGCTGCATAATTTAAAACATGGAATGCAGTGGAATGGAATCGCCTAGTAGTGATAATGTTCCTCTACCTTATTACACTTGTTTGGGATGGTACTCTTACAGGAAAGAATTTGCTCCCTCTAAGGGAGCAAATTCTTTCCTGAAAGATTGCCATCACAGGCTCTATCAGCAAAACCGTAACAAACGGAATATAGATTAGTTCATCCATTCCATTCTAGTCCATTCCCTCTTTTTTTGGACTATGCCGTACATTCCAGTTAATTGATTTGCATCAAAGTATAAAGTGGATGGATGGATGGATGGATGGATGACTTGCGATTTTAAGTCCTTTTCAACATTGTGTGCAATGGAACCCTGTTTACAGTTGAAAAGAGTTCTGCCTCTAGCGGGAATCGAACATGGGACCTCTAGATCAGCAGACCAGCGCTTAATCCACTAATCTACCGAGGCTTCTACTATAAAAATGTAACGGAAATTGAAGGAGAAATGTGAGCCTCCGGAGGTGGTTGGGTGGTGCGATGGCGCTGTGTATACCTTCCAGTGCCAGGAGGTCTTACTGATTGGCACATTGTAGGGCAAGGGCCCACTGCGCTTGCAGTAGGCGCGGGTGTGGGTTGTTTGGACATTTTTTCTCTCGTCTATTTTTCTCTCTTCTTTTTCCCTCTATCTTGAATACGGCCTGATATAGACTGAAATACTATCTCAAAGGGTCGTTAAGCCCAAATCAATCAATCAAAATGTAAGCCTCCATAATAAAGTAAAGGGAACTGTCAGAAGATCCCCACAGGAAAGTATACTTAAGGAAAACAGTTCTGCACGGATCCGCGCAGAACTTTTGTCATTTAGTATACATTGATTTGCCATTGCCCAAGATTCCTGCGTACATGGCAGCTGCTGACCACAATATACCGATTTAAAGGCTGACCCAGTTCTGCACTTCTACATAATATGAAAACAGTCCTTCCTGTGGTGCGGCCCATAGGGCTTGAAGTATATCTCCTAAAATTAAATTTTGAGCCGCGACACGGGAAAACCAACAAAGTGGTTGTGTGCCGAGCGCAGATTCAGATCAGCCTGGGCAGCCGTCCAGTCTGATCAGACTCTTCGTTAAGTGCTTAAAGGGTTGCTTATGGTCTAAACTACCAACATGCGGACAGCGAAGACTTTGATCAGACTGAGCGGATGCCCAGGCTGGTCTGAGTCTGCGCTGGGCGTACAAACACTTTGTTGGTTTTCTCGTGTCGCGGCTCAAATTGCAGGAGCCCCAGTCGCTTAGGAGGTTAAGCGCGGGCCTGCTGATCTATCGGTCCCGAGTTCGATCCCCCTTTGAAGCGAGAATCTTTTCAAATATAAAACGGGTTCCATTGCACACAGCCTTTTCATTATCAACCTCCCATCTTCCTCAATACGTTTGAAAATGAATTAAAATCGCATCATCCATCTATTCAAAATTTAAAAATTCGAAAAAAAAAATAAAATAAAATGTGACTAGATCAAATTATAATGGATTACTCTTATTCAAAAATGTATAGTCCATTTCTTTTCATAAAAGAGACAAACCAAGGTGAACAAAAAATCGACGGCATAGGTTTGTGCGACCAATTCGTTCTGAGAGGTACTCAACCAATCATTATCGATACAAAAGGCAAGTGAGCGCCTGGCAACATGACTTTGTTAACCTCACTTGAGCATCGCTCAGCCGATTGTGTCAATTTGTTAAAACTACTCCACTGAATAATGAACTGATCCAATGTCATAGATAGAAAAGTCCATTTAAATTATTTAGGGTGTAAGGCTACCAAATTTTTAATCGAACACCCCTACAATATATAATGGGCGGGTCTATGGTGGAAGAGTCAATTTCATATATATGGGTGAATTGATTTATTTTGCCAGTAACACCCCTCTAAATGAAAGACTAACCCAAAGACAAAGATGGAAGAGTCTACTTTATATATTCAGGGATGAAAAATGTATTGTGTGCTTTTTAACACCCCTATTAGAAATAATGGACTGCTCCAAAATCGTTAGTGGAAGAGTCAATTTAAGATATTTAGGGATGAAAGAATTTGTGCCATAAATAAATTTTTGTCAAACCCCTTTTCTAAAATAATGGTCTCGTCCAAAATCTATGGAAGAGTCAATGTGGTATAATCGGGTTATGGTCCAGACCCATAACCCCTATTCAACATAATGGACTGCTTCGCACACAAAGGCGGTCGGGTCTATTTCAGAACTGGATGAGTCAATCATCCGGTCAAAGGGTTATAAGGCCCGAGTAGTAATACTGTTTTTACAATGGACTAATCTGAGTTCAACATTCAATCTGCCGGGAAAGGATTTGTGTTTCTCTGCCGAAAATACTCAGTGAGATAATCCTGGTAATCACTTAAAGTTGGATTGGATGACAATGGGAAAATCTGTCCTGGGGCAGCGTGTTGCACCTTGTGTCCCTTCATAAAAAGGATCTTGGCAAACCGTGGCAGACCATGGTCAAATTGCGTGGATTTACAGACTACATGAAACCCTAATCCCAGTTGAACGTGACGTGAAAATGACGTCGACCTGATGTCGATGTGGCATCATAAAGTCACATCGACGTCAGAACGATGTCATTATGACAAGCCCAGCCGGCACATGCCGTCGTAGTGACGTCGTAGTGACGTCTTATACCGCATAGACGTCAGTTCGGTGTCATTTCGACGCCATGTGCCTGCTGGGATTATTCACATGCATAAGCACGTACCCGAAACATGTCTCGTACTCTCCAACACAGACACCTGACAAAAGGATTTTTAGCCCTTTCCCGTCTTTTTTTCAGTCAGAATTTAAAAAAAAATTGTCGGTCTACAACCGTTTCCTAATGGTATCAGGAACGGCACGGCTATAGATCTCCATTTTTATTTTATTTTTTATTTTTATTTTAATTTTGCCTGCAAAAAAATGAAACATACGGGCAAGAGCTGAAACCCTTTCGTCACATGCCTGTACTCTCCAAGTCTTACATGCAAGTACTTAACTTTGTTCTCTGCCGCTGACGTTATTCTGGGCGATTACGTCCTTGGTGTTCAGAAGAATACGAATGAAGGTCGGGACTTTCTTAACCGCGTTTGTCACAAAGCCATTTGGTACTATCTCGACACTGGCATGTTTGTTTGTCTAGTCGTGCTTGTTTAACGAAGACACTGTCCCTGGGTTCCCTGGGTTCGAAACCATGACACACTACCTCAGTGTATGTGTGTTTTGCAGGCATGTGTGCAGTTTTGCTGACGCCACTGCTAAGAAACACTCCAGTTACATGTACCGCCACCCTGATACTTCTTTTTTCCAGCTCAGGTCCCACTGGGTGCGGGTTTCCTGATTTGAAGAAAATTGATGGTTTAAACAATATTTTATTTAATAACAAACAATTAACAGAATTACCACACAATGCAATTAAGAAATAGATCAGCTCTAGCAGTGAATTATTGAGTAATAATTCACTGTTTGGAGATCAGTTGTAAAGTAGATCATATCACGAGCGCGGAGCGCGAGTGATATATTTACTTACAACTGACCGACAAACAGTGAATTATTACTCAACAATTCAATGCTAGAGCTGAACTATTTCGATTCTAACACTTAAAACACTAAAAAAATATTCTTTTCATTCAAATTCTCCCAACCTTGCTGCCAGCGCGTTCATGCTCCCGCCAATATTCTTAACTGTATCTAAGATAAATGTACGTTTTTATGGCGATTTTAAAAAGAAAATGGGACGTTACACCGTCTAACGTCTCAAAACGTCACAAAATTACGTCAGTAATCGCAGTGACGTCAGCATTTAGATGCACGCGATCCGAAACAGTGAATTTTTTGCAGAATAAAACACGGAAACTTTCCATTGCTTCAATAGGCGCACTGTGTTAGAATATACAATATGGCACAGTATCCAAAACGCTTATATGAAAGTCATCTCCTGATGGGAGATGACTTTCATATCCGCGTATATGAAAGTCATCTCCTGATGGGAGATGACTTTCATATCCGCTTATATGAAAGTCATCTCCTGATGGGAGATGACTTTCATATCAGCAGATTTGAAGAAACGGATCGGACATGTTCCACCCGTGGGATCAAGTTGTATAAACTTGCAATTAACTGCATAGGTAATGAATCACATGATCTAATAGATTATCAAAAATCTGTAGCCTAGATAAGCATGTCTAAATATAACAGAATCAAGAAATCAAATCAGAAAATAAATCAAGCAAAATCCAGCCTCACTGTAATACAGGGTTAATTATGCAATCTGAATGGCGGCAGTCTATTGAAATTATAGAAAATTGGGAACCTAAAATAATTACCGTAAATATTTTAAAGAGAAGTGATTTTACAATGCAGTAATGCGCCCGAAAGATGCAGCTGGAATGGCAGTGTAGACTCTGATCAGACTGCTCCTTTGGGAGCAGTCTGATCTGGATCTGCACTGTTTGCTCGAACCCATCTGTCCCAATACTAAGAATTGTCTCACCATATCGAGTATAGCAAAATGTAGCTTATTTCTGTCTTCTGACATCATTTTCAATCAAACAGAAGTTGAATCGAGATACGTAAAAACCTTGTTTGTGGCGTGTGTAAACAGCAAAGGCTCAGAAAAGCTTTTCTGAGCCTTTGCTGTTTACATACGCCGCAAGCACCGTATTTGAGACGTTCTCAGTTAAGCTGGGCCATTAGCTATTAATTTTGTCCTTCGTATTGCCTTTCTTTACATTACAAAATAACGGTCCTGTTTACCCTCCGACACGTTGCCCTCTGTCTTAAGAAGTAGATAAAAGTACCAAGACATGCATGCGTTTTGTTAGACATTTTTAACACTGGTTCGAATAATGATAGCCTGGTTTAAAATGCGACGTTTTTAAATGTCGCAATATTGCGGTTGCGTAGATCACTGATTCTCAAGAAAGTGTAACGAATGGTGTCATGGCTTTAAACGCATGTATAATTTTATTTTGAGTTGTCGATTAAATCAAATAAGTGCATGCTCTTAAATTTCTGCTACTACCTAAAATATTTAAGTTATAATATTGATTCAAATACACGGAAATACTCACATTATCTTACCTGATACTGAAGGACCCCCCTATTTTTTGCATGTCATAATTAAAGATGTCAATTTTTACCTTAAATTCTTTTGAAGACTTTCTGCGTGAAGCAAATAGTCTTGACTTGGAAAGTTTGGTTTTATCGAGTCCTTTCGACTAGTGATTAATGGGTATACGTTGGAACACAATGCTTTGTTTAATTCATGACCGTTTCTTGTCACTGAGTTCTGTGTATTCTACGAGCCCAAGCATTAACAATGCATTCCAAAGTTTCGGATGAGGCTAACAAGGTTTGTTTTTTCATCAAGGAGGTCATAATCAGTCACTCTGACAGGCCATAAATAGTTTTTTTACTATCCATTAAATTCAAATTTTGTTTTGACGCGTTCTTAGTATTCTGAAAAAACGTAATTTTTCAAGTGTATTTTACGAGTCAAGCCAAAGTCACCCAGTATATAAACAAGAAAGACACCTATAGCCTGTCGTAGAAAGGAGACAACCCCTACTGGAAATTGGGCAACTATCGTAACCCTTAACGAATATGCTTCGTAGAAAATAAGTTTCACGTTTCATAAAATTATTTTACGGGACGTATTATACGGGACAGTAATTCTGAGTAGTCCAGGAATGGACCACGCAAGAAGCTTATACACTCTTAAAAAGGGCACATTGTCTTATTCATTTAGAAATGTACACATCAACGGCCAATCGGAAGCTGAAAAAGATTGAAAACATGGGAAAAATTTTCAGTTTTTGAATTTTTCATATTATGATTTCTTGATTCAACAAAATATTCATTTAGTATTTACCTACTTCTTAAACTGAATTTGATATGTCCATATATGTGCTAAATATTTTCCACTGATTGTATTGGGCAATTAAAATGAAACATTGATGCACTATGGTCTATTTTTAGGCAATAAATCGACGTTCGAGCAGTCCCGTATAATACGGAAATGTGTCCCGTAAAATACAGTTACATTTAATAGCAGTTCTTTAAAGAAAAATCGTTCCGACAAACCTGAGGAATAAAAAGTATGTTTTAAATTAATTATAATATATGTGTCTTTATTCTCTGCCCTAGACTGAGTAATCTGTTCTCTTTATCTGTAATTTTAATTTGTTTTCTTGGAAAATTTGGTTAAATTTCAATTCTGCAAAAATAAATTGCCTAATTCGCAATTTATATGGCGCTAGAAATGATGTTCTTCTGTGGTTTAGTTATCTATAAGTGTTATATAAGTGTTATTTTCCTCACAAATTGGATATTTTCTTAGTGGGAAGACTGGAGAAATTGTGCGATCAAATACAACATTAATGTCCCGTAAATTACAAACTTAAAACAAGTTTCACTGCCTTAATAAGATGATTTTATGGTAATATTTTGTCATATAACAATATGGTATATACAAGTCAAAGATGTTTGACCTTTAGATGCATATATCTTGAAATTTTCTTGTCGGAAAGTCTCATATGACAACTATTGAGATTTCAAGTTTTTCTATTAAAGAACTTAGAAAATGAACTTGAAATGCAAAGCAGTACTGCTGACATAAAAAAGCAAACAGGCTGGCAAATTGTAACGCAAACACTTTTCTGTGGTCAAACATAGAACTTGTTCGTGTAACAATATCGCAATTTAGCCATTTATGTTGATATTTGTATCTAAGCACAAACAGTTCACTGTCACACTTTAAGATCGTGTATTTTACGGGACAGTACAGAAGACATGAATGACAGTGTAACCAGTCTAGATGCTCTATAAAGCATATGCGTTTTATACAGACAGGTTGCAGTTTTAAAGCTTAAAACAGGAGTTTTCCTTGAGGATTTCAAATCTTTAACTTTATGTGTTTTGCAGGAATAGTTTTCTTTCATGTTAATTAAGTACAATGAGGTCGCATTACTACTTTTTGGTAGAGGAAGAGCATTTTGCTTTTTCAGAAATAACAGAGTGAAGATTTCTAGAGCTCAACTTCGTCCTAAACAAAATCACTTGCCTCTTTGGTGGATTATACCCTTATACTTCCAGTAATTGCTTCAAGTCTATAGGTATACACGACTCGTAGAATACTCGAGAGAAAGTTTAGTGCCTTCACGTTGTCTCTCGTTATCTGAATTCACCTGATATTTACTGTGCAATACTTTAGATTTAGCTTCGTGAGATACCAACGTTGTGAAATGACAGTGAAATATCTCTATATGACTTGCTTACTTTTTCGATTTTTTAACCACCCAAAAGTTACACTTTCTTGAGAATCAGTGAGATATGAACGCCGCACGGCTAAAAAGATAAATCACTGCTGAAAATCGAATTCCATTATTAAATTCGGGTGATTTCTTACATATTTCCCCGCTTAAACAATATCTAAAGGGTAGTTATTGCTACGAAATGAGACTGGGAACTAATGTCGCAAATTTTATGTAACCTACGTCACAGCGGTAAATTCGTGCTACATGTATTAACTAAAATGACCCGGCATCATAAAACTTACAAGATCACACGAAGAAATATGTGTTCCTCAATATCTTATATCATTTGTGCAAATTTGCTCAATTTTGTATATTTTAGTCGACTTCAAAATACATTACCCCAGCATTTTTCTGTAAGAATGTAACCTTACGTCACGGGCTTTTCTTAAAACTGAGCAAAGCAATCGCCCTGAAACTCAAATTCAAAATCCTGCCTAGTAACAGCTACAAGATGGTGTGCTTTGATTTCATGCACTGAAACATTAAATGATATAAAAACGTTAAAATGTGTGCACTGTAACCTACGTCACACGTAACCTACGTCACAACGTCACTACACGTTTTGAAAGCGTTGACGTCATTTGATTAAGCAGCGCTTCATAGAAAACCCCTTTCTTCCAAAAAAGCAAAGAAACACATTTTAAATTGAAATCAGCCAAAATAATCAAATGTCAGTAGATTAGTAAATGTGCAATGCTACGCATGCCAAAGAAATCGTATGCGACATCGTCTTTCAACGTATCTTGATAACGTCATAAAATACGCCGTTTCTGATTGTTAGGGTATGTCTCTAGACACGGTTGGTATTCCATAATCTAAAACTATTATCTGAAAATATTTTAAAGAGTTGAAGCACATATAATAAGCATTATGTGCGTGATTTTTTCTTGAATTCTGAAATGGTTGTATATATGGCCATTTTTGTCCGCGAATGGCCCAGCTTAACTGAGAACGTCTCATTTACGTAGCTCAGGGGGCTATGGTAGGACTGCAAGGCTATACAGGGTGGCCTGAGTCTTCGCTGTTCGCAGATACGTTTAATGTGTATGGATACATAATTAGTTTTCCCGCTTTTTACAAAGGGAGATAACTAGCGAGCTTCCCGTTTGCTTCCCTGGATAACGTAGCCTTTCCAAACTATGGTTCACTCTTAAAGCAAAGAATGTGTTCTAAAGGAGCAAAAGGAGTTGACCACCATTTAGACGGGAGGAAAAAACGGTAGAGTTGCTTCCCCTGAAAGTTAACCCATCAACCGTAAGTAACAGTTTTGCCTGACGCATCTCAGTTGATCTTCTTGATTAGATCTATAATAATCTACTCGTTTTTGTCAGGCTGCTTCTAAGATTTTGACAAGTTTGATACATTATATTTCTGATTTGGGGTTACCGCAGAATTAAAAAAGACAGACCTTTGAGAAAACTGAAAACCCAAATTCAAGATGACGGATTACGTCGCGGATTCTAAAATCCCGCTGCCTTTAGGCATCATTTAAAACATGGTATGGAGTGGAATGGAATGGAATGGAATGACCTGGCAGGCATAATGTCCTCTATCTTATTCCACTTGTTTGGGATAGTACTCTTTACAGAAAAGACTTTGCTTACTCTGAGGGAGCGAATTCTTTCCGAAAGAGTGCCACCACGGCCTCTGTTAGCAAACCGTAACAGCTCGTCCATTCCATTCTATTCCGATCCATTCCTTGTTTTAGGCTATGCCGTACATTCCAGTTGAGTGACTTGCATCAACGAGCATTTTACAGGTATAAAATGGATGGATGGATAGATGGATAGATGGGTGGTTGACTTGCAATTTTAAGTCCGTTTCAACATTGAGTCATATCAGGAAGAAAGTAGGGTGATAATGAACGACTATATGCAATGAAACCATGTTTACATGGATGGATGACTTGCGATTTTACGTCCTTTTCAACAATATTTCAGTCATATGAGGACGAACGCACGGTGATAATGAAAGGCTGTGTGCACTGGAACCCCGTTTACGGTAGGAAAGATTCTCGCCTCTAGCTGGACTCGAACCCGGGTCCGCTAGATCAATAGACCGGCGTTTAACCCACTGAGCTACCGGGGCTCCCCCTGTTTACAGTTGAAAAAGTTTCTGCTTCCAGCGGGAATCGAACCTAGACTTATAAATAAGCAGGCCAGCGCTTAACCCACTAATCTACTACAAAAATATAATGGAAATTGAAGGAGAAATTTAAGCCTCCATAATAAAATAAAGGGAACTGTCAGAAGATCCCCACAGGAAAGTATAATTAAGGACAAAAGTTCTGCACGTATGTTAATCTAACATCCGTGCAGAACTTTTGTCCTAAATTATACATTGCTTCGCCATTGCCCAAGATTCCCGCGTACATGGAAGCTGCCGACCACAATATATCGATATAAAGTGCGGTCCAGTTCTGTGCTTCTACACATATGAAGGCAGTCCTTCCTGTGGTGCGGCCCATAGGGCTTGAAGTATATCTAAAATAAAATTTTGAGCCGCGACACGAGAAAACCAACAAAGTGGTTGTGTGCCGAGCGCACTCAGATCAGCCTGGGCAGCCGCCCAGTCTGATCAGACTCTTCGTTAAGTGATTAAAGGGTTGCTTATGGTCTAAACTACAAACATGCGGACAGCGAAGACTTTGATCAGACTGAGCGGATGCCCAGGCTGGTCTGAGTCTGCGCTGGGCGTACAAACACTTTGTTGGTTTTCTCGTGTCGCGGCTCAAATTGCAGGAGCCCCAGTCGCTTAGGAGATTAAGCGCGGGCCTACTGATCTAGCGGTCCCGAGTTCGATTCCTCTTTGAAGCGAGAATCTTTTCAAACGTAAAACGGGTTCCATTGCACACAGCAATTTCATTATCAACCTCCCATCTTCCTGATATGAGTTAAATACGTTTGAAAATGAAGTAAAATCGCGTCATCCGTCTATTCAAAATTTAAAAATTCGAAAAAAAAATAAAATGTGACTAGATCAAATCTATAATGGATTACTCTTATTCAAAAATGTATAGTCCATTTCTTTTCATAAAAGAGACAAACCAAGGTGAACAAAAAATCGACGGCATAGGTTTGTGCGACCAATTCGTTCTGAGAGTTACTCAATCAATCATTATCGATACAAAAGGCAAGTGAGCGCCTGACAACATGACTTTGTTAACCTCACTTGAGCATCGCTCAGCCGATTGCGTCATTTTGGTAAAACTACTCCTCTGAATAATGAACTGATCCAATGTCATAGATAGAAAAGTCCATTTGAATTATTCAGGGTGTAAGGCTTCCAAAGTTTTAATCGAACACCCCTACAATATATAATGGGCAGGTCTATGGTGGAAGAGTCAATTTAATATGTATGGGTGAATTGATTTATTTTGCCAGTAACACCCCTCTCAATGATAGACTAGCCCAAAGACAAAGATGGAAGAGTCTACTTTATATATTCAGGGATGAAAATGTATTGTGTGCTTTTTAACACCCCTATTAGAAATAATGGACTGCTCCAAAATAGTTCATGGAAGAGTCAATTTAAGATATTTAGGGGTGAAAGAATTTGCACCATAAATATTTTTTTTTGTCAAACCCCTTTTCTAAAATAATGGACTCGTCCAAAATCTATGGAAGAGTCAATGTGGTATAATCGGGTTACAGTCCAGACCCATAACCCCTATTCAACATAATGGACTGCTTCGCACACAAAGGCGGTTGGGTCTATTTCAGAACTGGGTGAGTCAATGATTCGGTCAAAGGGTTAAGGGCCCGAGTATTAATACTGTTTTACAATGGACTAATCTGAGTTCAACATTCAAGCTGAAAGGATTAGTGTTTCTCTTCCGAAAATACTCAGTGAGGTAATCCTGGTAATCACTTAAAGCTGGATTGGATGACAATGGGAAAATCTGTCCTGGGGCAGCGTGTTGCACCTTGGTTCGCTTCGTGAAAAGGATCTTGGCAAACCGTGTAGACCCTGATTTGACGCCGCCAAACGCGGCGTCAGATCATGGACTACACGGTTTGCATTGGTGCAGGAATTTCTTAGAAACAAGGGGTGACCGTGATGATCCTGTAACCGTGATTCCCTTGAGATTTTAGTTAATAGGTCGAATAGTCGAGGCGTATGTAACCTATCATTCGCTTGTCATATGGCTGGATGGATAGATGGATGTGATGATTTGCTATTTTACGTCCTTTTCAATAATATTTCAGTTGTACCAAGCTGATGGGAGGCTGGTAATGAAAGGCCCAGCGCAGTGGAACCCTGTTTACGGTTGAAAGGATTTCTGCCCCAGCGTGACTCGAACCCTAGGCCGCAAAAACAGCAGGTCTGCGATTAACCCACTGAATTACCGGGGCTCCTACCTTGCATCCCACCAAGAGATCTTAGCAAACAGTACAAACCTAGATCAAACGCCGCAAAGTGCGTTATATTTCAATTGCTCTTCGGCGCTCGATTAAAGCCTGCTGTTGAAATAGTTGTGTTTTGATTACTTGTTTTTCAAAATGCAGCGACTGATTTATAGAATTATAAACATGCATAAAACCTGTGGGGCTTTTAGCCTTCAGTCATGAACACTGGTTGGACGTACCTTGTTAGAAAAGAATCTTCCAAAATAAGTTCGAGAAGGGAAAAATAGGTAAATATTACATAAGTAAGAAAACGAAATTGTACATTCAATCACGTTGACATCCCTTGTGGGTTGTACCGAAGTCACTCTCACTACCTGGCACTCTTGGAGGGGTAAAACTCCATTATCCCACTTTCATTCCCATGCCTGAAGTCGATACTTCGGTAATTCTAGCCACCACCTAAACAAACATTTTGGAAGACTTTGCAACCACAATCTTCCATCAATCGGAACACCGCTCGGCCAATTCCGTGAGTCTGATTCACTGAATTGGCCGAGGAGTTCCGACTGAACCTTCCATCTATATTCCAACTTAAGAGTAGTCCAGGACTCCTCCTTCTAAAACTGAACGGAAAAAGCTCTTGATTAATGCCGTGCACAGTGCAGTTGAAGCTTCTTGGAAATCAGACATACAGAGCAAGCCCTCCCTAAAGTATGTAAATTCAGACTCCCTGAAAATTAGTAAAAGCCACCATGTGTGGGCCACTGTCAGAAGCAGCATCCATGATAGCCGAATAGTCCAACTTTAGTGTAAACTACAAACGGGGGCATATAATAAGCGAGTTCGAAGTTCCGAGTTTCTGGTTGGACTGGAGGAGAAAGGTCAAAGATCAAGTGTGGATGGATTGATTGATTGATTGATTGATTGATTGCTTAACGTCCACGGTAAACAGCAATGGTCTCGTCGGGACGGTCAGTTAACCTAACCACACTATTCCTGGGCATGCTTAGCCCTCCTAAGCGGTTTAGCAGTACTAAGTGCACATACTTTCGCCTGTAACTGACAACTGCCCTTCTTGAATCAGCGGAAGAAGAAACGAAAGTATGTGGTCAGACCTGGTATAGAACCCAGGACCTCTGACTTATGAGTCAGGTGCCCTACCGACTGGGCTACGCGGCCCGCCTCAAGTGTGGAAAATCCGATAGGTAATCATTACTTTTACCTGGTCAGTCGATATAAAACACGTTTTTCATGATTAAAAATCATTGATATGATTGAAAATTGTTTTCAACTCAGAGAAAATGGATATTCACATTATTTAAGCAAGATAGAATAGACAGGGAATGTTTATAAATTGAAATGGTATGTTACGCTTTGCGTATACGGCTTTTGGCATCCGTGACCTCTGACCACCGAGAGCAAAATCTGAGCGTGCGCATGCGCAGTGCGGAACTCCGAAGTCGCTTATTTACAAATAGGGCGCATCCATGATAGTCGAAGATTCCAACTTAAGTGAAATCTACTAACAGGGACGTATAATTTACAAGGAAATAAAAGGTAAAGGTTTCCCATAACCTAATAGCCGTAGGGGCAGTGGGGTTAGAGACCCACTGTATCTTGGACACAGCAGATGAAAGTAGCCCATCCCTCTCCTTTAGCTGCCTTACCCTTCCCTGATTCGAAAAAGATATCCATTTACTGCTGCGTTGACAGAGAGAGTTTTCCAATCGTCGAATGGCGACGGTGGACTGCGAACTCCCGACCTTCCGAAGACTTTCTGCACTATAACCGAGCCTCTCTTACCACTCGACTACGGTGCCTCTCTCGACCACGGCGCCTCTTTAGGAAATAGGGCATCCTTTAACCAACATCAAGAAAACGCAACCTGTAGACTGAGTTCATCAGCTCCAGAAACAAGACAACACTTCTTTAGTGAATGTTGATCTCTTCATACAGAAAGAGTGGTGCCGATAAACTTCTCAGTAATATATATGCAGCTTTGCAAAGTATTTCCAACGTCAAAAGTACATAGGGGTCCTTTCAACATCTCACTATAAGAGTTACAACATCCCCCTCTTGATACAGCTGGAAAACAAGTTCTCTGGGGCAAAGATAGGTTATATTCGTATACCGCATATTACAGTAGCAGATGACCTTGCAGTGTTGAGCAACTCTCCACCAGAGTTGAAATGATGTTATCTACAGCCGGCAGTTTTGCAGACCGGGCAAGATTAGTAATTCATCCAACAAAGAGCTGTGTCTTGACGTCTATTCTATTCTATCACATAACCTTACTAGGTCGTTGGGGCACCACAGATGACTTCGAAACAATCCCTTTCCACCTTATCCTGTTTTCAGCTGCCGTAGTTGAGCTGGTAAAATCCATTCCTGTCCACTCTTTAATATTGTCTTCCCACCTCTTCTTCTGTCTACCTCTTCTTCTTTTTCCTTTCACTGTGCCCTGTAGAATCGTCTTTGCTATACCAGAAGGCATTGAGACGTGGCCAAACCACATTAGTTTCCGATTCTTGACCAGCGTCAGGAGTTCATCATGTTCTCCAATGGCTGCCTTGATCTTTCTGCGAACCTCCTCATTGGTTATATGGCCCTTGTACGAATGTTCAGTAACCTTTGGTAGCATCTCATCTCAAAGGCCTGCGTTCTTTTCTCTAACTCTGCTGTCAAGGTCCACGATTCACATGCATACAGACATATGGAAATATTAGGACGTATTGGGAGCAATTCTCCCAATGTCCTAATACTGTATATTCTATGAATGGAACGTCTGTGAGTCTGTGAGTCAAGCGGAACATACAAAACACCTTGGTGTGCATAGGGAGGTAGGCAATAAAGTGAACACTGTTGAAATAATTGCTTTTGGAAGGACAGCTTACTCCCTTATGAAAGCTGGCCTCCATAGTGGAAGTGGTCTAAAGCCAAGTGTCTGCGGGAAGATATGGTCCATATATGTTGTTCCTCGCTTTACATTCGGTCTAGAAGCTCTTGACTTGAAACGTTGTGATTTCAAGCTGCCCAAACAGTTCCATCTAGGAAGTTCTTAAGGCAGATAAGTCCCTTCCAGACAAAACGCAAAGTTCTGTTGTTCTTGCACTTCTTGGGATGTTGCCTATTGAATCCGTGACGCTGGATTATGAAAGAGAGAATTGAAAGAGAAATTGCTTTTCGCCAGTTAGCCATAAAATCTTCAAGAAACTCAGTTGGTTCAATAAAGATAAAGAACTCCTGTCCTACCACAACCTGTCTTCAGCATCTCTGTTGATGGAGAAAGCCCCTAAAAGAGTAATTGGAAGAAGATGGTTAATTTCTCTATCAACTCGGCTGTGGAAGCGCAGTGGAGAGAGAATATTTCTTCAAAGCCTTCGTTGAAGTACATAAACCCAGAAAGTGTCAAGTTTGGTGTGTCACATCATGTCTGTTCAACAGTACGATAGCCGTAGAGCACAGCCTAAATGTCGTCTACTCACCGGCACGTACACGCTACAGAGCAATAGGGCCGTGTTTAACCAGTTCACCGTAGACCCTAGTTGTAAGCTTTGTGATACAGACCCGGAAACTAAACACTTCCAGCCTCTTCAACATGTTCGAGACCCTTTCTACTGGAAAATTCAGCAAGTTCCTGGTCTCACCTCACTCAATACTACGTCCGCTGGTGCTGTGACACAACGTTTACTTGACCCGAGTGTATTCACAAATAACAAGTCGGAAATTCATATGCTTAATAAATACTGTATAGCAGAGCACATATCATCCTTACAAACGGATCTATGACGAAACATAGAACGACAAAACATAGAAAAAACAGAACATAGAAAAGCCAATACATAGAAAGACTAAACATAGAAAAAAAGATCGAAATAATATCGAAATAACATCGAAAAAATTCAGAAACATCGAAAATTTTATTTGCAACCGTTCTACGACAATATTTTTTCTCTCATACACCGACCAAACAGATGGAGCAAATGGAGGTTCTCTCCAAGTAAGACACAAATGACATAAACATAATGCATCAGTACCCGTATCTGGAAAACTTTTCAAAATATGTCCGTTCAAAATACAGCGCAAAGTCTTCCGCTTCGTGTGGCAAAAGTGATTTGATTCCCTGGAAGGCATGACGGACTGTATCGGGTGGTAGGAACACAGTGCCGTGTTCAATGACGCATGGCATTGCCGAGCGGTCAAGTGATTATTGTTATGCCCCCAACTTCGAAGAAGTTGAGGGGGTATATTGGTTTGGGCCTGACCGTCCGTCCGTCCACCCGTCCGTCTGTCCGTCCGTAACGCCCCCTTTTCTCAAAAAAACGTAACTGATGGGGCCTTGATATTTCATAGGTGGGTAGACTATCAAAAACTAGAGAACGCGTATTTTTTTCTTGTCCATCAGCCCTTTACTCACAGAGTTATGCCCCTTTTTCAAAAAAAATAAATGAAAGTTTGTTCCCAAAATCCTGGGAATACCGTTTGAGCTAGGATGCTCATATTTGGCATACTGCTAGGGGCTAAGGTGTAGATCACCTGATTAACTTTTGGGCAAATTCCGCTAAAAAATGACTGAATTATGCCCCTTTGTTGAATTTGGCATTTTCCAACTTTTGAACCGGTCGACCTAGAACCCTAATTTTTGGTTTACTACTAGCATTTGACGTGCTGATCATTCTGATGTTAGTTGCGTTATGATGCATCCACTATTAATGGAGTTATTTCCCTTTTCTCATCTGCATAAAGCATAATAATGGGTTGTCTGTTTCTCAAGGGCAATAACTGCTGGGGCCTTGATATTTTAAAGGTGGATAGAGCTTGAAAAATAAGCAGACCCGTATTTTTTTTTTCTTTTCCGTCTGCCATGTACTTACACAATTATGCCCCTTTTTCGAAAAATTGCATGAAAATTTGTTCCCAAAATCCTGGGAATACCGTTTGAGCTAGGATACTCATATTTTGCATACTGCTAGGGGCTAAGGTGTAGATCACCTGATTAACTTTTGGGCAAATTCCGTTAAAAAATGACTGAATTATGCCCCTTTGTTGAATTTGGCATTTTTCCAACTTTTGAACCGTTTGACCTAGAACCCTAAATTTTGGTATACAATTAGTATTTGATGTGCTGATCATGTTGTTGTTGGTTGCGTTATGATGCACCCACTATTAACAGTTATTTCCCTTTTCTCATCTTTATGAAACATAATTATGGGTGGTCTGTTTCTCAAGAACAGTAACTGCTGGGGCCTTGATATTTAAATGATGGATAGAGCATGAAAAATAAGCACATCCGTATTTTTTTCTTTTCCGTCTGCCATGTACTTACAGAATTATGCCCCTTTTTCGAAAAATTACATGAAAGATTGTTCCCAAAATCCTGGGACTGCCGTTTGAGCTAGGATTCTCATATTTGGCGCACTGCTAGGGGCTAAGGTGTAGATTACCTGATTAACTTTTGGGGGAATTCCATTAGAAAATGACTGAATTATGCCCCTTTGTTGAATCTGTCATTTTTCTTACTTTTGAACCGTTTGACCTAGAACCCTAATTTTGGGTATACTATTAGTATTTGATGTGCTGATTATTCTGATGTTGGTTGCATCATAATGCATCAACTATTAATGGAGTTATTTCCCTTTTCTCATCTTATAAAACATAATTATGGGTGGTCTGTTTCTCAAGAACAATAACTGCTGAGGCCTTGATATTTAGAAGGTGGATAGAGCATAAAAAAGTAAGCAGACCCGTATTTTTTTTATTTTCCGTCTGCCATGTACTTACACAATTATGCCCCTTTTTTCGAAATATTACATGAAAATTTGTTCCCAAAATCCTGGGAATACCATTTGAGCTAGGATGCTCATATTTGGCATACTGCTAGGGGCTAAGGTGTAAATCACCTGATTAACTTTTGGGGGAATTCTGTCAAAAGCAAGTTATTCCCCTTTGTTGAATTTGGCATTTTTGTAACTTCTGAATAGCTTGGCCTGGGAACCTGACTTTTGGTAAATAAGTATTTCTTGCTATATAAAATATTTCGATAAAGGTAAGGTAACTCGGCGTTAAGTGATTACGGAGTTATTCCTTCTGATAGTCAGTACTTATGCAGCTGTGGGGCTCAAGAACCACTGGGTGTATGGTTTTGAAATTTAGTATATGAATAGATCATGAAAAATAAGCAGACCCATATGTCTTTTTAGCTCTGTGAAAATTGACAGAAATGTGCCCCTTTTCAGGCTTAGACATCTAAAGTTTGACACTTTTAGTGGCAAGCATATGGTTGGGGCATAGTGTTTCATAAACACATTTTCTAGTTTTCACACTTATTATTCTATTTTTGGTCGATCTATTATTCGTCAATCTATCAAATGTCCCGTCTATGTTTTGACTTATCTATTAAGTGTCGCTTGTCTCTTTTGTCTTTCTATGTCTCGTCGTATACCGTTACATACAACCCGCACTAAACTCTTTCTTGGCAAAGAAGGATGTCCAACAGGGTCTCTTGGTCCCCCATTACAAAGTTTCCTCGAGGCAGTTTCAGCAAGCGACAGAAACTCAAAATCCAGATAAAGAAATTGAATCCCTCTACGTCACAACGACGGTTCGCCTGATGTTCCTGTCTTACCTTTCAGATTTTGTATATTTTATTATTACTCTTGTATATATGCATGCACTGATATACCACTCTTCTTAATTTTTGATTTACCTTTGTTTGTCGAAATAAAAGCCCTTCAGGGCTTATGTTAAATAGATACTATATTCGACAATAAAGAAATCTTTCTGTTCTGTTCTGCCGACAAGTAACCGGCGGAACACTACGAAACAACAACAACATAACATAGAGTTCTTGACACACTTTACATTGGATGCTTCAAAAGTTCTTGAAATGGAGCAGACTGACAAGGATACATGGGTTTTTTTGGTTTAAACATATTTTATTCATTCAGAAAGTACATATGTTCATGACAACAGCAATGTTATAAATATGAACACAATAGGACAAGAACAAAAGCATAAGCTTATTATACTACTAAGCTTATTTAGTTCTTGAACTTACACGAGAGTCGAGAGAACATAGCCAAGATTCATAACAAGGCGATCACAGTTTTAAAATGATATCAGACTTCTGAGCGACGGTTAATACAGAATATATGTACAAATTCATTTGTAAATAAAGACTCGCCGATTCTTAGTACTTATTATAAAGATATATACGAGCTCAGTTTTCCCTACTACGTCGAACACCACCGGAACAGACTAAGAAATAACAAGTGATGGAGACGTAGAGCTGGTGTCACAGACTGGGTTCAGCCTTTTACCAGAAGAGGATCTGTAAGTATCTGTAAGAAAGGCGGTTCTCCGAAAAGTCAACGGAGGAAACCTACGCAACAGAACATGGTCAAAGGGAAAGAACTACTGTATTTCGCATTGATTTAAGCGACATTTTCTGTACCCACAATTCCATTATGCGCATGCGCTTAAGTGTGAAATTTTGGTGAACTTGTTCAAAATACAAAAAGAAACAATTTGCAGTCGAAAACTTAAACAGTTATTGTCATTTCTGACAAAAGGACATCTTGCATAGATGAAACTTTAATAAGGGCATCGGTTTATCATGACAAGTGCGGCTCCAATCGGAAAGAAGCCCGCACTTTGCCGATATTTCATGAGCTCAGGCTCTTGTGTTTACGGAGAAGACTGTCAATTTCTTCACCAAAATCCAGTTGCTTTTCAACAAAATTTTCCAAATTCATTTTTGAATGGACCACCACAGCATAATGGACCAATAACACTGCCAGATAATCCGGGTATGTGGTTGATACACTTGGCAACCATAATTTAGCGGAGTTAACTAACAAGTCACCTGAGGCTGTGAATTCTGCAACAAATTCAATATGAAATTCAGGCACTGCCTTTGGGCTAACACACTCTTTACGGTCCTTATTGTTGACACCATCTTGTTGCTGCAGAAGTTTGGTTCAACCTGGCCAAAGACTGGGTTTGAGAGGCGCAGAGATAGGAATGGTGATGTTGCTTCCCCTGAAGGAAGGGGAGACTGCTTTTGTTTCTTTGCCATGGCAGTGTCCCTTTTTGCGGGTCCGCTCCAAAGCCAGGGAGCAAATTTTTTATTTTGATAGTTGGCCCCAGTTTGGAAGTGACAGAGACAGGGGTGACATGCTTCCCCTGAGTGTGTACTCATTGATCATATAGTCAGATACTTAAACATACATTCTTAATAAGCCAGCTTAAGTCAGAGTGTGAAAAAATGGTGGCAGTAACTGCTAAACCCCTTTACCATGGTTTTTTACTAGAATATAGGACCAAAACTGACACAGTTTAGCGAACATACTTCGTGTGTTCGCAATAAGTCTGACAGTATTTGGAATTGGAAGAGTTCAGGGAATGCCTTGGATGCGACTTTTGTCTGGGCATTTGGCATTGGGTGTCCTGAAAGATGATATTCATGTCACCTCGTTGTTTTTTTTCTTTGGAAAATTTGCAAAATGGTCTAACATAATTTTAAACTCATAAAACATTTAGCTGTTGCATATGTTTGGTTTGCAGAAGAGCACACAGAATTTAGAATATAAGGATATATACGTTTCCAAGGATGCTGTCAAACTTACATTAAACTGGACTACTGACAACTGTTAAGATATTTCAACATGTTGGTGGTCTACTGTGTGTTCAAGTACAGTTAAGCAATGTGTAAATTTTGTAATACCGTTTAACAGTGTAAACGTAGAAGCCTTAACCAGGACTGAGAGTTGATCTCACTATATTTCGCGGACATCAACTTGGACAAGAGTTGGTAACCTAATCTCTGAACTCTTTCTTTCTTTCTTCGTATACTGCTACACCCTCTCTCGAGGATTATGAGCAGGTGTACGATATACACTCCAGTATTGTCTGAAGAAACCAAGATCATACGTATCTTATTTACCTGTTTGAAAAAGGTGTGAATCCTGAGTTCAAAGTATTGACTTAGATGTGAATATTTTTGCTTGCCAATTGCTTTGACAAAAAAAAAGTGTTTCAATTTTGATGTTGAAATTCACATCTTGGTCAATATTTTAAGTTTAATTTGTGTCTTTCCTATATGCACACACCATAAAGTACTCTTGTTATAAAAGTAATCTTTGAAGCACAATTTCGTCCTGTTTTTAAGAAAAGTCGCCTTGTTTGAGCTGGAGTGGGAAGTTGAGTCATCAAATTTTTGGGGTCCAGGGTAGTAAGTCCCTGAAATTTATGACAAAACATCAAACAACAAGATTAAACCAATATCAGCAAAAGGACATATTTCACAAGTTTATCATTTGTAGTCTTGGTCCTCATACAGGTTTGAGGCCGGCTAGATCACAGGGGTATTTGATGGAAAATTTGTAAAATTTCTACGTATTATCAAATGACAGTCTGTAGTCCACCTCCTGGGCTGGAAAAATCCTCTCGTCTGCTTGCCATGACAAGTGGCTTTGACATCCTAAAGGCGGAGTGAATTTTTTTTATTGTTCCTAGTGCAAATTATTGAAATCAAAATTTCTGTGGTCTTGTTGGACGAGCGAAAATTTCAAGAATTTTCCAGTTCTGACTTCACAGGCTCTTTGTAAAATTTCAAATCAATCAGCATGATCAGTTGCGAAGTAAAGTTTCTCAGGGCTTGACAAATCAAAATTTTGTCCACTTGTCGGGTAATAAGCTTCTACACTTTATTGCCTCTTACATGATAACTATTCTTCTTTTCTCTAGAATTGACTGAGCCACCACTGGGTACTAACAATCCCCCACCAGGAAGTAACATCCCACCTTTGAGAGGCAGTAATCAACCACTTGACGGTAACAATGCTGTATTAGCAGGTGGTAATCCCCCACTTGGAGGGAGCAATGAGCCGTTCTTCCCACCCGGGTTCTCTGGAGGAGAGACGGGGCTATCTGATCAGTTCCAGCCTTTCTCGGTAAGTTATCAGCTCTTTTGCATCAGGATAAGTTGAGGTTCCCATGGGTCTGACAGGGAAAATTAAGGAATTTATTTAAATACTTGCAGGATTTGACAGGGAATTCCGAAATTAAAAGGAAATATTGTGAAGTTTCAGCCATCAAATTCAAAGTTGCTTCAGATGCCCTGTACAGTTATTTATGTTCTAAAGTTTCTTATATACTCGTCTGTAGCAAAAATGCTATAGCACAGTACAAACCAAGACGGGACTGCACCCAGAGCAATCTAATCAGAGTTTACACTCTTAGCAGTTAAACTGAGACGTTTGTGATTCTGGTTTTGAGGGTCAGATCAAATAAGTTTTGTTACTGTCAAACTACTTACAAGGGCCTGGGCTGTAAACAGATTTAATGTTATGCATTCACTATTGTATAAATTAGAAAAATGAGCCGCGACACGAGAAAACCAACAATGTGGTTGTGCGCCCAGCATCTGCCCAGTCTGATCAGAGTCTTCGCTGTTCGCATGAAGTTAGCTTGGACCCTTAGCTACCCTTTAAGCGCTTAGCGAAGAGTCTGATCAGCCTGGGTGGATGCCCAGGCTGATCTGAGTCTGTGCTGGGCGCACAACCACATTATTGGTTTTCTCGTGTCGCTGCTCAAATCCTGTTTCTGTTTTCATCAAGCCATATTTATAACTGTAAAATTTCTAAGCCTTGCAGATATATACTTCCTTTAAATCTACATCTATTGGATGCATTACTGTACTGTAAATCCAACCAGCTTAAGTTTTAGGACAATTACAGCAATTATTGTAAGGTGTCCAATGTTTTTAGAAGTTTTGTGTTTCTGTAATAACTCCACCTATCTGGAGGTCTGGTAATGCCAGCTTTGCTTTCAGTTCAGTGCTCCAAATGAGAAGGGGTACCAGTGATTTAAATATAACTTTCCTTAGTACTCCTTAAAAACATTGTTGTGACCCCTCATTAGAACCGTCTCACCGAGACGGTTCTAATGAGGGGTCACATCATATGTTTTCATTGAAAATAAAGAAAATTATCTTTGCATTATGTATCGCTGTTACCCCTTCTTATCTGGAGCTCTGCTTATATACATCATTTCTTTAACAGAGAGCAAGACCAGTGTCAAGAAACATCCGAAATGGCAGTCTTGGTGGGTTGCCAGGCAGCGGTAACCCTGGCAACCTGATGAACAACAGCCCCTTATCACAGAACAACAGCCCCATGTCTCAAGCCAACCAGCTGCCAAGTCCCTTCAACAGTTCCATGACCCCTAACAAGGCCCCAATATCCCAGAGTACCCCGTTGTCCCAGCAACACATGACAAACATGCCCCCACAGAATGGACCAATTTCAGTTATGAATGGACAGATGCCACCGAACATGAAACAGTTTGTTACTGGAGGGAGTGGCTTTGACTCCAGCATAGCCAATGATTTCTCAGCATTGAATCTCTCAGTACCACCCTCAACAAAGGTAAGTGTATATTTTACCATGTGTATATATTGTATAGGGTACTTTAACCCTCTGAAAGGCTAGCTGAGGTAAGCAAAAACCTGTCTTAAAAAGCCAGTATGTTGTATCCCAGAGTGGTACTTTTTGCTGAAATTAGCCTGAATTAAACCAGCACCTGCCTTAAGCAGTTCTTGCTCTGATTTTGAGTGCTTGCTTAAAACAGGTTAAATTACAGTACTAAATCCTGAGCTGTGATTTTAAGCAACTCTGACAACACATAAGTAAGAGAACATTTAAATCATTTTAGACTTGTATTTTGATTGAAACTGTTGAAATGGAAAATTCTTCTCATCCATTTACCAAATTATGTTTTGACTTTTGAAAAGACAAATAAAACTTTGACTGCATCTTGTGTAATTAAAGAATGAATTTCATTTTTCTGATGTTTATCGAAGTATAAACTACATTGGGTTGGATGCAAAGTAAGTGAACCCCAATGGGGGCTCATGTAAACTTTGCTAGTGACCCAATGTAGTTTATACTTCGATAAATACCATAAAAATTAAGTTCATTGCTTATATTTACATTCTTTTCTACCTTTTATTTGACCACAAATTTGCGTTAGGGGCTACAGTTGAAGCAGAAAAACGTTTATACGCAGTTTTCTACTAAGAGTGGAATAGCGTCAACGACGTCATAACGCCGCCTATGTCCAATCCAGTGCTGCAGATAAGGCCGCGTACCGCGTATTTACGCATAATTTTATTGCCGGTACGCAGGAAATTCTGCGTCCGCCGAGTACAGAAAACCCCATCAAAATTAGCGGTACGCATCCTTTCAACGAAGTCACACGTACCGGATAAACCGATTCAGAATATCCGGTGCCAAAACACCGATCTGTGTTACCGAACGCTGATCAATAAAATTGTTGATATACAAGCATCTAGTGATAGCGGACTAACGGTGTAGCGGTAAATATCATTTCAAGGAATTTGCGAGTCAGAAAATGATTTATTCGTTTTTTAAAACAGAAACTGTCGAAAGTGGCAGAAGCGTAGTGGTCCTAATTCTAAACGGTCTGCTACAAACTGTTGTGAGGCTTTGCCTCGATAAGTCAGTCAAAGCTGTTGAATCTGCTGAAAAACAGAAGAAGCTCGGCAAGCGCACTGAAGTATAGCCACTTCCATAATCAAGCCATCTTTAAAAGATCTGTTTTGGTAAAGATCAGGTCAACATTCAAACCATAAATAAATGAAAATATGTATTCCCACCACTTTATGAAAGTAGTGGCAAAGGATATTGTCTCAAAAATTGAATGTTGATCAATATATTCTCTAAGTATGGCACTAAAATTGGCGAGTAACCCATTTGCTCTGAAAACAAAGAGTTAAAAGTTGTTGCTGTGTCTGACTTCACCTAGTAGGTCAAACCTGGCACAGCAACAATTGTTAACTCTTTGTTTACGGCTAACAATTTAATCAGAGTAAACATTACCCTTCATAATAGGAAGAGAAAACAAGCTTTTTTATTCATTTATTTTATTTTCTAAGCACAGCTATTGAAGAATAATTGACTATTCTTTAGTCAGACCAGGGCTCAGCCTAGAGCTCCAAAACAGGGATAAGTTTTTAGACATTTTCTAAATTTCTGTAGAGATTTTGGTCCAAATTTATGACTTCCCTATATGTTCTAAACAGTTAAACTGCCTCCTCCCTGTTCTGAGCTAAGGGAGAAGTTAAAACTTTAACTTCTCCCTAAGCTCAAAACAGGGAGAAGACAGCTAGTTTATGGACCTTCTAAAATGTCCCCCCCCCTCCCAGAATGAGCCCTGCTTCAATGTCATGGATAGAAAAGTAACCAATGAGTCATAACTCTTTTAATCTGAAGCTCTTCAAGAAAGTAAAACAATCAAATCAAAATGAATTCTTTCTATTTCTCTAGGTCCAGTGGCTCATCTACTGATACTGTTTAATAATACTAAACAGTATCAGCTGATACTATACATAGACAAACATAAAGATACAAGATTCTTCATGTCAGCTGGATTGTGTACTCCACTAGCTTCCTTGTACTCCTGTTTTCAGCATTTTGAGGAGTACAGTACTCCACTGTAAAAATAATTATCTGCAGCACTGCAATCAGATGTAGAGAATCATGGTTTATTTTGATGTCATTTAACCGCATATAACATCGCATGAACTGATGTAGTTATTGAAGTATAAACTAGATTACATTCTAAGCATGCTAATGGTTTACCATAGGGCTTTTCAGTAAGTGCACTGAGAATGTAAATATTTATTGATAATGTAGGAAAAGTAAATAGTAATAAAGAAATTTCTATCTATTACGTTTCTCACAGTAATGCACCCACTTTCGCAATAAGGGTACATACATTAGGCATCAGAAAGCAAACTTTTGAAATTTTATCTCTATTATAAGCATTTTTCACCATTTACAAGTGCATGATATGATTTTGTCAAGTCTTTCTAGATGTCACCTAAGTTATCTCTGTTTACAGGGTGCCAATCCCCAGGGTGCTACCCCTTCTCTGATGACAGAGTTTATTTCCAGTAAACTGTCCCACAGCTCCAGCTCCCCAAACTTTACAAATTTCAACATGCAGCCTCCAGGGCCACCGCCTATTTCAACAACAACTAGTAATCACCTTGGAGGTATGTACCTGTAGTATACATATGAGAAAACCAACAGTGGTTGTGCATTCAGCCCATACTCAGATCAGTCTAGGCATCCGCCCAGTCTGATCAGAGTCTTTGCTGTCCGCATGAAGGTAGCTTAGATCCTTAGCTACCCTTTAAGCACTTAGGGGAGATTCTGCTCAGACTAGGTGGATGCCCAGGCTGATCTGAATCTGCGCTGAGCGCACAATCACTTTGTTGGTTTTCTCATGTCGCGGCTCAATTATTACTTGATAATTACCTATTTCAGATGGTAAATTACCAAATCCAACTTGAAAATAAAGGAGTTTGCTTGAAAATTCAAGTGATAGTCCCAGTGTTTTCATGTTTATTTATGTAAATAGAAATAAAATATTGTTTAAATTAATGCTAGAACTATCCTAAGTAAAGTATTTTGCTATATTATCTCCATTTTACTTCCCTATTTTTAGCTCGCCTGAAAGAAGTTCAGGAAGAGCTATTGCACTACCCTCGGCGTCAGCGGGGGCGTTGGGAGCGGCGTTAGCAAAATGTTAAAGTTTTACGTTAAAGTTTTTTATGTGATGGGCAAGGCGCTGTCAGGCGAGCTATCCTGGCCCTGTGACAGGTCTTGTTTTCATATTCAGTAATCAGTGTAAATTGAAATGCTAGCCCTAACATCAGTACTTTGCAATATTTTCTATTCAGGAATCAGCCTAAATTCTAATGCTAGTCCTAACCACAGTCCACGGCTCTCACCTGCTGGTTCCCCACTAATGATGAGACGAACTGGTTCTCCAGCTACTCCTCTGAGACAGGGAACATCGGGAACCAGTAAGTCAGGATCAGGTAGCACAATACAGGTCAGTATATGGTGTTGATTATATACATTAAAAGTGCCAACAATGAAAACAAATGAGCCGTGACACGAGAAAACCAACAAAGTGGTGAGTGCCCAGCACAGACTCAGATCGGCCTGGGTATCTGCCCAGTCTGATCAGAGTCTTTGCTGTGTGCTACCTCCATGCGGACAGCAGAGACTCTGATCAGACTGGGAGGATGTCCAGGCTGATCCGAGTCTGCGCTGGGCGCACAGCCACTTTGTTGGTTTTGTCGTGTCGCTGCTCAATTATGAATTTGCAAACAGTAAAGCTTGTCTTACAAACCAATGAAATATGGTAGCTTGAACGAGACCTGTTTTGAAATTTTGCAGATATAAATGTTGTTGTCTGTTTTCATGCTCTTTAAGGGTAAGAATTCAAATGTGACATTATCAAGCACCATTTTTTCAGAGATTAATTTTTGCACAAGTTTATCATCAAAACCTGACATTAAAGGTGATCTGGTTGTTTAGTGAGCAACAAATAATGTATTAAAGTACAATGCTTCCATTTTGTCCCCCATGGGTTTTAAGCCCCAGTTGTGGGGTGTTAGATGTAAGGGAAATAAAAAGATGCTCAGAGCTTAGAAGCATTTTCTTGAAACTTAAAAATAAGACATGCATATGTTAGGGGCATTTAGTGGTTCACAAACTGAAATTTTACAGTTTAAATCAACCGTGCCAAGTACAGTTTTTGAGCTGGGTTCAGAGGGTTGTGATATTCTTACTTTCCTCTGGTTATCAGTCAGTTGGTCATAATACTCAAGAAAGTAAAATGAAGAGAATTATCATAACCCACCTCGACCTTTCCTCGTGTATTAGAGCTCTAGCTTTGCTAGATACAATATTATTGTGCCACAACACGACAAAGCCAACAGTGTGCCCAGCGAATACTCAGATCAGCCTTGCCATTAGTACAGTCTGATCAAAGTCTTCGCTGTCCGCATGGAGGTAGCTTAGACCCTTAAAGCAACCCTTTAAGTGTAGAGTGAAGGCTGATCTGAGTCTTTGCATGGCACACATGCCACTTTATTCGTTTTGTCATGTTGCGGCTCATATAATTTTACTGTTTCAGGAAAATGTTGGTGGAACCACTTACTTCTACAACGCTGAAGACTTCACGCCACAGCGGGAAGGAATTGTAAGTCTTTTCACTCTTATGGTGTGTGGATGCAGTTTATGAGCAGTGGCAGCAGCATAAACTGTTGTCAAGTTTTCTGGTTAAACTCTGTTTCTCTGACAGTAGACAGACAGGCAAAGCACAATTTTGTGTGAAATTCCTTTGAAAATCTTAAGCTCACTGTGCCCTAAGTATGTTGAATATGGTAAGCAGTTGTTACTGATTTCATGTCTGACATTAGATACAGTGGACCATCTTTACAACGACAACATTTGTTCCCAAACATTTTGCTGTTAAACTGAATCTGCTGTTGTAAAGAATACATATTTAGAACAACATAGCCATTCTGTGCTTATCAAAATGACGCTATAAAGAATTTCACTGTTGTAATGAGTGGCGTTATAAAGAGGGTTGACTGTATATGATTAGAAACATCTTTGATGCATACGGAAAAGTTCTACATATTGGGACAGACAGATCAGAGCAAACAGTGCAGACCCAGATCAGACTGCTCCTTAAGGAGCAGTCTGATCAGGGTCTACACTGTTTACCATTCCATTTGCATTGTTTTGATGCATTACTGCATTGTAAAATGGAACTGTTCCATTTTTAGGACAATTTTTAGCTCACCTGAACGAAGTTCAGGAAGAGCTATTGTACTACCCCAGGCGTTAGCGTTGATGGCAGCATTGTCATCAGCGTTAGCAAAATGTTTAAGTTTTACGTTAAAGTTTTTTAGGTGATGGGCAAGGCGCTGTCAGGCGAGCTATCCTGTCCTGGTGACAGGTCTTGTGATAATTATTTTAGGTCTTCTAATTGTTTGAACTTTCTCAATAGTTTGGCGTATTTGGCAGTTTACTAATAACTTTCAGGTTGGACTGCTCCTTTCCTTTCAGTAGCTGTCTGATCTAGGTCTATGCTCTTTGCTCAGATACTTCTGTTGCATTATTAATTGTCTTGATGATATATTTGGTTCTTTTTTTCAGCAACTGCCTAATTTCTCGATGTATCAGGGTCAGCCAGCCCACATTGCGCATATGAAGGTGAAATCCAACATGCCGCAGTTCTTCATGCCTGATGAACTAAAGATGGAAGTACTGAATAGAAACGCTCTCACTATGGCCCATATTGATCTTGGACAAAATATAGGTAAATATATAAGATCCTATATAAACATAATTGAACCACAACTGGAGAAAACGAACAAAGTGGTTGTGCGCCCAGCGCAGACTCAGAACAGCCTGGGCATCCCGCCCAGTCTGATCAGAGTCTACCCTGTCCGCATGGAGGTAGCTTAGACCCTTAGCTACCCTTCAAGTGTATAGCGAAGACTCTGATCAGACTAGGGATGCCCTGGCTGATCTGAGTCTGCGCTGGGTGCACAACCACTGTGTTGGTTTTCTCAAGTCTTGGCTCAATTATAAGTTTGTTAAAGACAATGGATATAAAGCCAGCATTTTTTCGTCTTACCTGCAGCTGGAAGAAAGAGACACTTCCATACTTTTTAGAAGGCATCGTAATTTCTAGTGTAAACTTTATCAAGATTTCTGGTTTGGCCATGTCTGTTAGATTGCGCAGACAGGAGTGACACAGTATTTCATGGAAGTCTTGCTGGTCGCAATTTGTGATAATCAGAGCTCTAGATAAGATGGAATATTTGGTGATAATTCAGGATTTTTTTTTTGCTATTTCTACATAAAAGCATATGTTGTGATCCCTTGTCTGAACGGTCTTGACAAGACGGTTCTGATGAGGGGTCACAACATATGGTTTCAATGAGAAATAAAAAAAAATATCCCTCAATGGTTTCAATGAAAAATAAATTATCCCTCAATTATCATCAAATACCCTTCTTATCTGGGGCTCTGATAATCATTAAAAAATAAAAGTTTATGTTATAGAATTATCATCATTTCCATACAACTTTGTAAATGAGTAAGTACTATTATTATTATTATAGAATTTGAATTTCAGACATCCCAACAGAAGTGGACACCTACAGAAACTTGTTTCCTCTGGAGCCACCCACTGACAACCCTCATCATAAATCTAAGACATTTGGTTACCCCACCACCTGTTACAAAGCTTTAAATACCAAAGATGGTTTAACATACTGCTTAAGGAGAATTCATGGTAAGTTTGAGTCAGGCCAGAGCAACAGGAATGTGTTTCAGCGAGACATTTCTTATGACAGAGCTCTAGATAAGAGGGAGTATTTGGTGATAATTAGGGATAATTTTTGTTTTATCTGCATAAAAACATATGTTGTGACCCCTTATCTGATCGTCTCGACGAGACGGTTCAGATGAGGGGTCACAACATATGGTTTCGATGAGAAATAAAAAAAATTATCCTTAATTATCATCAAATACGCCCTCTTATCTAGAGCTCTGTTATGAGGGACAAAACTTGCCTTTATGGAGAAAATAATGAAATTCATAAATTATCTCTGTTGCCCTCTCTCATCTGGAGCACTGCCATGATAAGTGCCATCCCAAGTGAATTTGCCATTCCGAATACATGTACACATAGTGATGACATGTCCAATTGATCATTCTTCTGTTTTCACAATAAAAAGGTTCCTCAGGATCTATAGATTGTAGATGCTAACAGCCTGTTAGACTTCTTTTCTTGTAGGCTACCCCAAAAAAAAGAACATTATTTCTAGCTACACGAGTATACAGGCTTCTGTTGCAAACAGCTTTTCATTGTCACCTTTCCCTGTTCTCAATATGACTTAAATACTTTTGAAAGGGCCATCTGTCCATCAACCTCATTAGAAACCAAGGTGGCTTTAATGAGTAGCCACAATCATGTATGAATTACAGAGAAACAAGGAGAAATATTTCAGACTTGTTGTCAGAATCCTGCAATTTCACGAGCTCTAAAAATTCAGTGAACTTATAATTCCAGGTTTCCGGCTAGTAAACACCAAATGTATGACCCTTGTGGACATGTGGAAGAAGATGTATCATCCTAACATTGTTCAGCTTAGAGAAGTGTTCACTACAAAAGCTTTTGGAGATCATTGTAAGTTGTGTGCTCATGCAAAACTTTTACTTTTGCAAACTTGAGAAGACAAACTGAGGTTTTTCGGAAACAGTGTATACCCTGATCATACTGCTCCTAAGGAGCAGTATGATCAGGGTACGCACTTTATGCCTTTTAGTTTCCTTCCATTCAATACACCCTCATAAAAGTGATGTCTCGTCAAATTCAGAAGCATAAGAGACCATAATGAATGGTGAAGGCTAAAGTTTCATATCATTCAGTACCAAAACATGCTTTGTTTTACATTGGGCTGTCCTGAATATTTAACGTGATTTCCTTTGTACACAACAGGGATAGCTTCCAAAAGTGCCCATATTGACTAGGATTTCTGAGGTCTGTTGCCTGGCGTGAGACAGCAAAAACAAGACTATAACAATCCATCATGAGTGTCCATGTAGGATAGGGAAATTTCACCCGAGGGGTTGGAATTTCAACCAGGGACGAGGCTTGCCTTGCCTTGTCCTTGTTGAAATTCCGACCCCGAGGGTGAGATTTTCCTATCCTAGTTCCTACATGGACTGGCTCATGATGGATTGTTTTTATGCCCCCGCCATTTAAAATGGGGGTGCATATAGTATCACCCCTGTCCGTACGTACGTAACGTATGTACGTACGTAGCGTACGTACGAAATGGTTTCCGTTCAATATCTTTTGAAAGTATTGGTGTATTGAATTCATATTTCATACACAGCTATATAATCATAAAATACAGGTCAAGTCCGATGTTGAGTAAAATCCGGCTATTATTGTGGGAGTTATGGCCCTTTTTCGACTTCTGTTTCTATGAAAAAATGGTTTCCGTTCAATATCTTTTGAAAGCATTGGTGTATTGAATTCATATTTTATACACAGCTATATAATCGTAAAATACAGGTCAAGTTCAATGTTGGGCAAAATCCGTTGATTATTGTGGGAGTTATGGCCCTTTTTCGACTTCATTTTGTATGAAAAACTGGTTTCCGTTAATTATCTTTTGAAAGCATTGGTGTATTGAATTCATATTTTATACACAGGTATATAATCATAAAATACAGGTCAAGTTCAATGTTTGGTAAAATCCGTCAATTATTGTGGGAGTTATGGCCCTTTTTCGACTTCATTTCATACAATAATGGGGTCTGTTTGTTAGTTTTTGAAAAGTTACTTGTTTCCGGGCTATAGTTGCATGGCATCCATTTCCGCGATAAGATACAAAATATCATCACATATCAGTCATGACACACCCAACACCCCCCCCCCCCCCCCCCCCCCCCCCCTGTACTTCTCTTGATCCAAGAAGCATACATCTGCCCAAGGAAAACAATAAAACATGTACCACAGAAGTGTGCCTTTGTGAACCTAGTTATGCTACAAGTGCCTTTACCTTGAACAAGGCGCCATCTTACTTAGGGCACTAGGCGGGGGCATCCCTGTCGTATGGACACATTTCTAGTTCTCCCACTGTTAGTGGATTTTAAACCTCAAGTCGGATTAGGCTTCAGAACAGAAAAAATTTAACTTTTAACCTAGTGATCTGTAGTACATTTTGAGCAGCCCAGTGTGGTTATCGGGTCCTAAAATGGGTGTAAACACAGTTTGCATGTTATAAATAGACGTAAAACAAGATATGTGGACTATATTGTCTTCCAGAGGGCGAAAACAAAATGCAACTTACACGTAGCCTCCTACTTCACATAAGTTTGCTAGTGACGTTTTATAACCGGTTTTAGTGACGTCATTAAAATTGAGTGACGTCACAAACCTATGATCTGCTATCATACGTCATCTGACATGCTTGGGTGTCCAATTTGTTAATTTAAAATTAAAATATTAGTCAAAAATTGAAAAAGTTTGGTTGCTAATATAAGAAAGATGTTGCCAGGTGTAAGATAGAAGTTTCTTATATGAGCTGAGGGCATATCTTATATATGCAAAGGTGGGAGAAATAGATATTATTTTTATGGTATCTGCAGCTTTAACTTTTGTTGAGTTTGTTTTGTGACAATGCACTGTACACAGTAAAATTGCAAAACAAATGGAGTAGGATCACAAAACATTATCTGGAGAAACCCTAACTCTGTCAGTAGTGGGATAAAAAAGAAAAAAAAAAGATGCAGTCTTCCAACCCGATGCTTTCAATCATTTCTTTTTGGATTAGCCCTTAGGAAAAGTGAATTAGTTTCATGTCGTTTTATTGTTGCATGAAAATGTTGAGTCTTACATTTGTAACAATGTTGTTTTTCCATATTTGTTTTTCAGCCATTGTATTTGTGTATGATTTCTTCCCCGGAGCAGAGACATTACTCACGAGACATTTCAGCCAAGCATCATCACAGATTAATGGTTTCAGTAGTCTTTTCAATTTGGAAGGCTCGGCGAGGCCTTTCAGTTCGGGAAAAGGTAAGATATTAGGATAGAGGGGAAGTATCTCTGCAATTTAATTTGCCTCCTCAGTTTGGGTCGAAACTTTAAAGGAAAGAATTTGCTTCCTCTCATTTTGGAAGGGCTACATTGTCAAGAGAAACAAACAGAGGTTATAGATGGTCAGCTGTCGTGATCAATGTCGACACTGCTTTAATATTAGAAATGGGTTGGTTTGGCATTTCCATTGAGGGCACAGTTACTTGTATTACATGTATGTATAATGAAAATACCAAAAAGAAGATAGATTCAAAGGCTTACGCCTACACTGCTGTGAAATTGCATGAGAGATTCAAAGGCTTACGCCTACACTGCTGTGAAATTGCATGAGGCGGGACATCGATATCATTGAGTTCTTGCGGTTTGAAAAGTATCCCTTAAACAGAGGCTAGAGGGTCTGCAGTCTGAAAATCAAGTATCCCTTAAACAGAGGCTAGAGGGTCTGCAGTCTGAAAATCAAGTATCCCTTAAACAGAGGCTAGAGGGTCTGCAGTCTGAAAATCAAGTATCCCTTAAACAGAGGCTAGAGGGTCTGCAGTCTGAAAATCAAGTATCCCTTAAACAGAGGCTAGAGGGTCTGCAGTCTGAAAATCAAGTATCCCTTAAACAGAGGCTAGAGGGTCTGCAGTCTGAAAATCAAGTATCCCTTAAACAGACGCTAGAGGGTTTGCAGTCTGAAAATCAAGTATCCCTTAAACAGACGCTAGAGGGTCTGCAGTCTGAAAATCAAGTATCCCTTAAACAGAGGCTAGAGGGTCTGCAGTCTGAAAATCAAGTATCCCTTAAACAGACGCTAGAGGGTGTATGCAGCCATGCAAATGAATTTTCTGTTATGCAAAGCGGCTCAACAAAATCAAGACTGATTTTCCTACATGTATGTATGTGTTCTTTGTTTCCAAGAGCAACCTTTATAGATTTTATTTTACATTATCCAATTATGAGCAGCCTACTTTATTTGTGGTTTTACCAATATATCTTCTTCAGGGTCAACAGGTCCAAGACAGCACGCTGGTTTGTTACCAGAAAGTTTGATTTGGGCCTATGTGGTACAACTTAGTTCTTCTTTACGTGCAATACACGCAGCTGGCTTGTCGTGTAGGACATTAGATCCTTCAAAAATAATAATTTACAGTAAATCAAGGTAAGCTTGAGTAGAAGCAGCTAAATATGTTTCATGTTACATTCTTGAAATTGAGTTTATAATGCGTAGGATTGCATATGGTGTATCAGTTGGTGTTAGCAATAAGGTCCTCTTCAGAATAGAAAAAAACATGCAAGACATTAAAACAAGGATAAATAAAAGGAAACAGAACCCTGAAAGCTTTTCTGCTCATGTTTGTTGTATATGGCATCCGACAACCCATCAGGGTAAAGAGTAGCTAAGGGTCTAAGCTAGTTTCATGTAGACAGCCAAGACTTTGATCAGATTTGTTGGATACCTAGGCTGATCTGAGTCTTTGCTAGGCATACATGCCACTGTGTTGGTTTGGTTTTGTTGCAGCTCATACGTATTTGTATATACTATGGTGCACCTATATTCTTTATCTGGATTCCAGAAACCATCTTTCTGAAAGGGCTAGATACTGATGCAGGTATTTTTTTGCAGCTAAATTTTTTTTGATCCAGTTTATGGCCTTCAGTAACATTTTGCTTCTGATATTTCAGGTTACGGTTGAATTGTTGTGGTATTTTTGATGTGCTAACCTATGACAACAATCAAAGTAATCCCATGGCCTTGACCCCTCATTATCAGGTAAGCCAGATGTAGTTTTCTGCTTCATATAACATTGTACCAGATAGGAGGATAATTTTATAGATAGTTTCTGCTAATTTTGCCTGAAAACATGATCACTCATTAGAAAGGCCCCAGTGAGGCAGTTGAAACAAGGAGTCTGAATGAATGTTTTTGTTGAGAAATAAGAAAATTTATCCCAGAATCCTGTAAGCCAACTTTATGTTGAGGTCAAAGAAGTTTGTCTCGCCAGCAGTTAGTAGAGAGATTCTTACCTATCTATCCATGATGTGAAATCTCTTTGTATACTGTGCAATGTAAGCAGTCACTTTTATTGGAGAACTTTAGTCATCTGGGGCCGTATTCATAAAACTACTTAAGTGGTTGCTATGCTGTTGCTAAGGCTAAATTTCTTTGAAGGAGATTCCCTACAACTATGAAATTTGCTCTGGAGGAACAGTCTTACAAAGACTGTTCCTCCAGACCAAATTTCATAGTTGTAGGGAATCTCCTTTATAGATATTTAGCCTTAGCAACCGCATAGCAACGACTTAAGTGGCTTTATGAATACGACCCCTGGGCTTTGTTGCTCAAAACTAATAACATATTAAAAAAAGATGTAAAGTATCAAATGTATTAATGCAAACATTCTACCAGTTGTTGCAGGAAAAATGTGCGGAGTTTTTGCATTGCAGAGTAGAGCTGCAACGATTCACCCAACGACCGATTCGATTCGATTTCGATTTCAGACACCTCGATTCGATTAATTCGATTCGATTCATGATTGATTTTATGCTACCTTAATTCATCATGTTTATCACTTTATTTTGTTATATTTACACTTCTATTTATCTTTGGGTGCATCTTTGAGCACAGGTTTCTGCGAGTCATCGTTAGACCCCATTTTGATAACCCTACCAATAAGGAAACGAAACACCCGTATTGATTGGATGACCTAATTATTACTGACCAATCGTACGTTACGTTATAAACAGCGTTATAATATTAAGAGCGGGTCTAAAACACGGACTTCCGTTTTAATTGAGGGCCCATGCGGGGGATTGTGAATCGAATCGAAATTAGTGGAGTTTTTATCGGAATCGAATCGGCCCTTGTGAACCGGATTTTCGATGCATCGAAGTGAATCGTTGCACCTCTATTGCAGAGGCTTCTCACAATTTTTTAGAAAAAAATATTACTGCAATTGATTTTTTTGAGTGCTGTAAGACTGTAGAATCCTCTACTAATAACTTTGTTAAGCTTATGATGCTTTGAATGACCAGGCCTACATGTAGGCCAGCGGTTTGTAGCAGACTTCAGCAGTAGTGTGAAATATGTCTAGTGTACTCTTTTAAAAATCTCTGCTCTTGTTATTTTCTTCCTTTGGCAGAAGGTTACCTCTCTGGATTAATAGTCTAATGGTGAAATGGTTTTACTTCCCCAGCCTTTTTAGCTCACCTGAGCACGAAGTGCTCAAGGTGAGCTATTGTGATCTATATTTGTCCGTCTGTCTGTCCGTCCACCCGCCGTCTGTCTGTCCGTCCGTCAACAATTTCTTCAAACGACATCTCCTCCTAGACCAGTAAGCCAATTTCAAAACAATTTCACACAAATGTTTCTGTTATAGCCCTGAACCAAAATTGCTAAAATGGTTTCGCTCCGCTGAACAAAATGGCCACCAGAGCTAAAAATAGAAAAACCTTTAAATGACATCTCCTCTGAAGCCAATGGCTCGATTTCAAAAATATTTCATAGAAATGTTTGACTCATGGCCCTGAACCAAAATTGCTACAACGGTTCCACTCCGCTGAACAAAATGGCTGCCAGAGCTAAAAATAGAAATCTAAAAATAGAAAAACCATTAAACGACATCTCCTCTGAAGCCAATGGCTCGATTTCAAAATAATTTCACAGAAATGTTTGACTCATGGCCCTGAACCAAAATTGCTAAAACAGTTCCACTCCGTGAACAAAATGGCCGCCAGAGCTAAAAATAGAAATAAATCCCAGAATGACACAAAGGGCACAGTTTTGACCCAATCATCATGAAACTTTGTCAGAATGTTTATCTTAGTGATAGCTAGACCAAGTGTGAAACTGGGTCATGTGGGGTCAAAAACTAGGTCACTAGGTCAAATCTTAGAAAAACCTTGTGTACACTCTAGAGGGCACAGTTATGATCCAATCATCATGAAACTTTGTCTGAATGATAATCCTTATACGAGCTAGGCCAAGATTGAAACTGAGCCATGTGGGGTCAAAAAATAGGTCACTAGGTCAAATCTTAGAAAAACCTTGTGTACATTCTAGAGGGCACAGTTATGAGCCAATCTTCATGAAACTTTGTCAGAATGTTTATCTGTAAACAGTCTAGGCCAAGATTGAAATTGAATCATGTATGGTCAAAAATAGGTCACTAGGTCAAATCTTAGAAAAACCATGTGTACACTCTAGAGGGCACAGTTATGATTCAATCTTCATGAAACTTTTTCAGAATGCTTATCTTTATGAAGTCTATACCAAATTTGAAACTGGGCCATGTCAGGTCAAAAACTAGGTCACAAGGTCAGATCTTAGAAAAATCATGTGAATGCTCTAGAGGGCACAGTTTTGTTCCAATCTTCATGAAACTTTGTCAAAATGTTTATTTCCAACAAATCTAGACCAAGGGTGCAACTGGGTCATGTTGGATCAAAAACTAGGTCACCAGGTCAAACCTCAGAAAAACTTTGTGTATACTCTAGAGGGCACAGTTTTGGTTCAATATTCATGAAACTTTGTCAGAATGATAAATCTTAATGAAATCTAGGCCAAGTTTGGAACTGGGTATTGTCGGGTCAAAAACTATCCGTAGGTCACTAGGTCAAATCATAGAAAAACCTTGTGTACACAATTGTGGCTTTATTTTGCATTGAATCTTCATGAAACTTTGTCAGAATGTGTATCTTCATGAAATGTAGGCCAAGTTTGAAACTGAATAATGTCTGATCAAAAACTAGATTGCCAGGTCAGATCTTAGAAAAACATTGTGTACACTCTAGAGGGCACAGTTTTGATCCAATCTAAATGAAACTTTGTCAGAATACAGATTAGAAAGTGCAAAACTGCTCCAATTGAACCATCATCAAATAGATGAACTTCCATGTTATTTCATCATAGCTCAGGTGAGCGATATAGGTCCATCATGGACCTCTTGTTTCAGCATTGTCTCACTCATTCTCCGTTGGCCTGAAATGATTTGAAATACTGTAAATAAGGCTGTACAGGCCTACAGCACCACTGGGTCCTATTAAAACAAGTTGTATTTTATTTATGGTTTTTTGTCTCGCCTGTAATTTAACAGAAACAAAACAAAGGCATTACTTTTCTGGCACCAGCAAAAAAATTTTGTCAGGTTTTCTGGCTTAGCTCTGTTTTGTGACGTTGAGTGAGTGAACTCGGGTTTAATGTCCCACCAACACATAGGTCATATGGAGATGGGAGTTTGGCTTAAAGTCCCATCCAAAAGACTGCAGAAGCAGGGGATGGAACCTGCGACCCCTGGACTGGTATTCCAGCACTTTCTGACAGTACACAGACAGATTAGACTTAGCGTTCCATGGCTTGTCATGTTTAGTTGTCACTTTGAATTAAAAATAACCCATGTACGATTGAGTCGCGACATGAGAAAACCAACAAAGTGGTTGTGCGCCCAGTGCAGACTCAAATCAGCCTGGGCATCCTCCCAGTCTGATCAGACTCTTTGCTAAGTGCTTAAAGAATAGCTAAGGGTCTAAGGTACCTCTGTGCCAATAGGGAAGGCTCTGATCAGACTGGGCGGATGCCCAGACTGATCTGAGTCTGTGCTGGGCGCACAACCACTTAATTGGTTGTCTCATGTCATGGCTCCATTGCTTAATACTTTCACAGCAAGACGATTTGATCTCTCTGGGTAAAGTGGTGCTGGCACTAGCTTGTAACAGCGTGATGGCAATACAGCGGGAAAACCTACAGACATCGATGGAGCTGGTGGCTAGGAACTACTCCGCGGACCTCAAAAATCTCATCTTGTCGGTTTAATTTTAATTTTGTTTTATATATTGTGAAAGCTTAAGGTGTATGTGTACACTGCCATGTTTTCCTTCATTTTATTTTTATACCCGGGGGCATATAGTGTTTCGGTTGTGCGTACGTTTGTACGTTATTAAGTACGTCCGTCCGTATGTGATCCTGTTAGACTCAGGTTATGATTTTTGTAAGAGGTAGATTTCAGGGTTTCTGTTATTGTAGCAACTTGAAATTTTGTATGAGGATTAATATCTATAAGTACAAAAGGAATATACAAGAATCATGGTATGACGATCCATATGTCACGGTCCACTGACTTCGGACTCAGGCCAATTTTGCAAGGTTAAGATTTTTGTAAGAGGTAGATTTTAGGGTCCCTATTATTGTAACAACTTGAAATTTTGTATGAGGATTTATATCTGTAAGTACAACAGGAATACACAAAAATCGGGGTATGATGGTCCATATGTCATGGTCCACTGACTTCGGCTAATTTTGCAAGGTTAAGATTTTTGTAAGAGATAGATTTTAGGGTCCCTATTATTGTAGCAGCTTGAAATTTTTGTATGAGGATTTATATCTATAAGTGCAACAGGAATTTACAAGAATCAGGTTGTGATAATCCATATATCACAGTCCACTGACTTTCTACTTTGGTCATTCAGTGACTCTTAAACTAAATAAATGGCTGCAGTTTGTTTCACATTGCAAACTTTGGGAGTTACTTGGCCTATGGCCTTTTATATGATACAAGTCTGCCTCTATAAACCTAGTTACCTGCAAGTGTTAGTACCTTAATCAAGGTGCCATCTTACTCAAGGCACTAGGCGGGGGCATCCTGGTACTGTTGACACATTGCTAGTTAAAAAGGGGAATAACCTTTGTGACTTCCTATTTGCTTTCCTGGACCATGAAACTAGTCTGAAAGCGGATTAACTCTTTAAAGAAAAGAATTTGCTCATAGAAGAGCAAATTCTTCTCTTTTGAAAAGTTGACCCCATTGAGAAGGAAGGCAGACTTGCTCCTCATGAAAATAGACCCATTCGCATTAAGTATCAAATTCTGTTTTTCTGGGCCCAGTTGTTCAAAACTAACGACATAGTTAGTTAACGAGGAGGTTAAAATTTCAAATGTTAATATCTCAGATACGCCAATATTTTTTATTGCAAAAATGTGAAGCTTTTGCAGTGCAAAAGCTTCTCACATATAGTCAACAAAAAATTTCAATGTGTTTTGTTATAAAGTTGCAAAACACTTAATGGGTTGACCTCTTAATGAGCTCATTAAGCTAACGATGCTTTGAACAACTGGGTCCAGATGTTCATGAAAGTGTGAATGAATGTGGGTCAGTTGCAAGTGAACTCAAATTCACGTTATAACTTTATTAGTGATCTATGCGTGTTCATACTTCATACATCAGAAATTCGAAATTCATGACATATATTCACATTATTTTGCTGGTATGAATCACGTAAAACTGTGCACAGAAAACTGAATTGGAAACACAAACTAGTATACTATTTTCTGATGGACAAGATCACTGTTTTGACATTGTAAAACTGTCATTGTCCATTCAAGTCACCCATAATGACACTTGTTTTGATGTTAAGTCACATCAGTTGACCCAGTGTTTATATTGAATTATGAGGTCCCAGAGTTCATACAAGTCCTTGCAATGCAGGGCTCTCAATCACCGAAATTTGGGGCCGAAATTCGGCCCCATTCCCAGTGCCAAAAAGTATGTTTTTTTCCCAATTCCAGATGAAAAATTCCCAATCTGACTAAGTGTGTTTGGTCCAAGAATACAGTATCAATGCAAAATGTATTAAAAACCACCTAAAACAAAAAATGTTAACATAATTTATACCTTTAAAAATCAGAAAGCAATTATTACATTTTCAATCACATTCGTCATCTTTTGTTACTGGAAACCGGTACCGTGTTTTATCATCTACTGTTAGAGTTACTTCCCTTTCAATGGAGGGCGAATAGCCTAGCGATTTTGACTGCAATATGTTAATATTTTCTTTGCTTTAATGGCCAATATTGTTGTGGTGAACAATATTTTGACTTATTCTTTAAATTAAAGCCTTCCAATATCTAAAATACTAAAATTTGATCGGAGTTTTCACCAATGGTGGATGATTCTGCCGTTTATGCGTTTCGTACCTGAATCGATTTTCATAGACATTTTCGGCCATATCCAAAATCATAAACAGGATTAACGGGACAGCCAAGAGTTATTTTAGTGATAGTGACATACCGTGCAGGTTTTGTACTCGCAGGACTGAAAGTTTTGTCATGTTCTGCAGTGTGAAAGTCCACTTTCAACTTCACACAACTATGGTAGAATTTGTCATGGCAGTAGAAAATACATGTACTCCTATTCCATAGTAACAGCAACCTAACCGGGGCTACTGGGGTGTCTGAGAGTATAATTTTTTACCTCTGATATATTGTTTTAAGGGAAAAAGGAATTTAATCTCAAGGAAGAGGGAAATTTTTCTAAGTGCATTTGTCATATTTTGCAACAAAAATAGTTGAATGAAAAATAAACATCCAAGTTGTTCTTGAAATTGCATAAACATTTTCAGTGAATGATGATATGCATACTTACCACAGCTTACAAGGATAAATTCTAAGCCTTAAGTCTTAATGAATTAGTTCACTGATACTTCAAACCTAGAGTGTGATATACTGTTGTCATAATGTAACACTTTTTTCTAGGTCCCAGTCTTGTCTTCAATTTGAGAGTGGCAAGATAGGGAAGTTGCCAGTTCAAAGGAAAGAAAGAAAAACTAAACACGCACAAATAATTTTGTTATTATCTAATATCCCAACTATTTGATAATTTTTTTATGATTCACACTATCTGCTATGTCTGCTTATTGACTAGATTCCTCAGAAAATATAATAATACCATATGTAAGTTGTGTTGGTCTGACAATGAAAACTTCACACATAAAACAATTGTAAATTTTCCCAATTTTAGACAAAACAATGCTATTTTTCCCAATTCTAAAGGCCCCGGCCCCATTCCCAAAAAGGGGTGTGAGAGCCCTGCAATGTAAATTTAAACCAGCAGATGTTAGCACATTCCTTTTGTATGAATTTAAGATCAGAGAGCTAGGTAAGAGAGTGTGGATCACATTTCGGAGATAATTCTGTTTATTCTCAGTAAAAGGATATGGCAAGGGAAGCTGGTTTATTAAAGGGCCACACTGTACCATATTTATTTGGTTATCGGACAGGGGTGTCCCCCTCAAAACAACCGCAAAAATTCAGATCTGTCATAAGAGAGTTTTGTGATTGTTTTGGAAGGGAAAACTATCTTATAAATAGCAGAATTACACGATACTGGTTTAGAGATATTTGAGATCAGTTTTAGTTGGGTAAAACCCCAGTCTTATAGACAAAATATAAAGTTGCGTTTGTCTAGAAACGAAAAGAATCAAAATAATCATCGAAGACTGTCTGACTTAGAGCTCTGTTTCAGTAGCAAATGAATGAATTTTTAAAAGGACCAATTAATAAGTTGTAATTGATACGGAATGTTAGGTTTGAAAGCCACTATAATGAATTGGTTTCTGTTTCAGTAGCAAGTAAATAAATATTCAAAAGAACCAATTAATAAGTTGTAATTGATAAGGAAAGTTAGGTTTGAAAGCCAATATAATGAATTGGTTTTCCCTGTTCCTTAGTAAAACTTAATATTTTGGGTTTTTAAATGAAGCCTGACATGGATGCCTTGCAGAGAAAAAAAATAAGCACATGGTCTTGCAGCTGGAATGTAGAAAATGAAAAGAATAGAGTTTCAGAGCTCTGGATAAGATGGAGTATTTGGTAATAATTAGGGAAACTTTTTGTTAACTCTGCATAAAACATATGTTGTGACCCCTCATCTGAACTGTCTGAGAGACGGTTCAGATGAGGGGTCACAACATGGTTTCAATGAGAAATAGAAAAATTATCCCTCAGTTATCATCAAATACCCCTCTAATGTAGAGCTCTGGAGTTTACTATAAGTATATTTTATATTAAAGTATACTGTCTTACAGGTATTTGCTGGGAAACCAGAATCGTCCTCGAAGTATCAATGACATTATGCCTATGATAGGAGCTAGGTTCTACACACAGCTGGACTCAGCCCAGTTGAGAAGTGACGTCATTCAAAACGAAATGGCAAAGGTATTAAATGATGAGGCTTTTATTCCCTTCAAAAATAATAATATTAATATTTAAAAATAAATAAACAAGTCACACCCGCAGAGATTAACGAAAATTTAACCATTGCATGCAGAAATTTTCTGATTTATAGACAGCAGGAAGGCATCTTTTGGTAATTTTCATAAACAATTTCTCTGAATAACCTGAAATTGACTTAAAAATAACAAACTGGCAATGATTTTGACAGCCTGACCAAACTTGAATGTTTTTTTTCTATGCACAATGTTAAGGTGTATTCATACACCTCCATATTTTTCCAACATTGTTACAAAGGGGAACAGCTTCCGTGATAACCTCTTTGCTTTCCTGGAGAACAAAGCCTTTCCAAAATGGGGTCTTCTCTTAAAGGAAAGAATTTGCTCCTAGTGGAGCAAATTCTTCCCTATAAGAGCTGACCACATTGAGAAGAGAAGCGAAAAAAGAAAAATGGCAGAGTTGCTTTCCCTGAAAGTGTACTCCTTCCTCATAAATGAGCCAGGAAACGGTGCCTTAGGTAAGGTGGGAACAATTGAAGTTCAAGTCCATATAGTTTGATCAGTCTGCTTTGACAGCAACTTACGAATCCTTAGAATTCATACAGGGAAAGACAGACTTCTATTATCAGTATGTGAACATGTGCCAAGGCTAATGAGAGATTTAGTAATCAACACATAGGTCCAATTTCACGTTCTTTTAAATCTCAAATATTCTTTGGACAAGAATTTTTTCATTACACTCTATGGGAAAATTCAAGGTTTAAACCACAGATGGGGAATACAATGTGAAATTGGCACATACTGTGAAAGAAGTTTTTGTGACAGTGCTAACTTTATAATTTACGTTTCAGGAGGTTGAGAATGGCAGGTTGTTCCGTCTAATGACAAAACTAGCAGTGATGACTGAGCGGCCAGAGTAAGTCAGAAAAGTGTACACAAGAAGTGTGGATCTACTTCATTAATTTTAGAAATGTTTTCTTCTTTTTTCTTCCCATTAACATACAGTCATATAGTGTGGTGCTATTTTAAAGCAGAAGTTTTATTGAGAAATAAGCTGCCATATTTATCGGCCAATAAAACAAGGTTCCCCATCCCGACTCCAAAACATAAAAAAAAAAAAAAAAAAAAAAAACAGATCCATTTTATACACTGAACGAAAATTATAACCGTCCTTTTTCCAAATTGCATTTTTCGGTCTAAACGGGATAGTATCAAAATGCATAAAATCAGAAATTATGTGCATGATTATGGACTTCAGTTTAGCGATATTTTGAAATATCTGTGAAGCTTTGGCACAGTTTTGGGGAAGAAATATCCAAAATGCATTTCTTTGGAGAAAACGTTGCTTAAACGCAATTTTCATGCAGGTTTTAGTGCGAATGTTAATAGTGTGGACTGCCAGAGCAATAAACACTAAAAAGACGAGATTTTTTAAGAGCCATAGTTTTTACGCAATTGTAACACTTGAATTTTCCGAGAAATGAAAACAGATTTCAAAAATCATCGAAAACATCAAGTTGAAATCAATGTATGTACCTTTTTAGATCTAGGCCTTCAAGACCATGCCCTGTAGAGTCTGGTGAGTCCATATGGCAACCGGAAATCATCACCCATTTCGCACACTTCCGGTTTATGGATAAAATTTAAAATTTCAAATAGGTAGTATGTCCGTTATGAATTTCATTCTTCGAAATGTTACCGAAGACATCAAGTAACGATGCTTTATCGCCCAAAATTTCAAAGCCGTACGGCCAATAATTACGTCTACAGAGCAGTGCGAACTTTGTATCTGGGTTATGTGCTTACAGCTGAACTTCTGGGATTTATCTAGCGACAGTGCATTTCTTTGCGTTATTGCGTAGACCTGACGGCAAGTCCACTCGCATCAAATCTTTCATTTCTTTTGAATCTTTAATAAAGGTATTTGACTACTTCTTTAGGATAAGATTTATCCACAAGAACTACGGCATTTGAAATCATTTATACTGTAGCAAAAATTGTGACTTTTTGAAACAAGGGTACCTTTGTTCGGACTGCGGCTATGCAAGAAGTAGGCGACCGACTGAAATGAAATAATTTGAAAAGTTTTGACAAGGGGCCTATTTATGTATGAAAATTACTAATTTTGACCACCAACTTTTATTTGCAGAACCAGTCGCCAAAATGTAGGGTGGACGGTTATAAGTTTCGTTCAGTGTAGTACAGAGCTAGAGTTTTTGTATTTATTTGGAAACAAAACCCATCTTAGATTAGATATTTGATAGATTAGATAGTTGATGTTATCCTGGAGGGAAAAAAGTATTGTGTTTCAGCCAAATTATTATGATGCCTTCTCAAGGTGATTCTTTCGCTACAACAAATTGTGAAATTGACAGATAGTTTTGTTCATATAATACAAAAGGTAAAGTTGATCATACAACTTTCCACTATTTTAGTAGTTACAGATGACCTCTCTCAGACCACCAGACAGACTTAGCTCAAAGTCCTGGTATTGGGGAATAATTGTTTAAAGGATAACAATCTCCAAATCGAAATAGCCACTGTGACAAAAAGTAGTAAAAACAGAAAAAAATTGTCATTAAATATCATAACAGTTGAATAAATATTATGCTCTAAGCATGAAGCCTACTTTCCTGTTTATGTTGAATCAATTGTTTGCCTCAGACACAGTCTATTTTCTGTACATACCATGAGACTTTTAGAACTTAACAATGTACTGAGTAATTAAAGAATGGCTTGCATGAGAAAATGTTTTGTTTCATTAAAACACAGAAATTAATAAAATTGTTACATTTATAGATCTGCATTTGTTGATATGATTAATATGATTTGACAGGTTCAACCTTGACCCCCAGTGGTCTGAGACTGGGGACCGTTACATGATCAAACTGTTCCGAGATTATGTTTTCCATCAAGTGGACGAGAATGGTGCCCCTTGGATAGATATGTCCCATATCATACAGTGTCTCAATAAGGTATGTAATGTTACCATAGCAGCCAAGAATGGTGCCCCCTGGATAGATATGTCCCATATAATACAGTGTCTCAATAAGGTATGTATTGTTGTTACTGTAGTAATCCAGAAGGGTTCCCTTTGGCTAGCTGTGTCCCATATCATACAAGATCCCAGTAAAGTATGTTTCATTGTTACCATAGTAACCAAGAACAAGGCAGACCGGATAGATAAATGCCATAATATCGTACAGACTCAGTGTCTCGATAATGACCATAGTAACAGAGAATGGTGCCCCCCACCCCCCCCTCCTCCCCCCAGCATCACCATAGACAGAGATCTAGTGAAGGGTGACTGTAGTGTAGAGGATATTGCAAGATAATTTGCATTCATAGTCCATGAGGGGTTACAGTAGGTTTTACTGAGAAATGATACAAAAAGTAAAAAGAAACAAAACATAAATGATCCAGATTCATTTTCAAAATGCCTTCTCTCAGTTGCCTTTTCTCAGTATCTTTCTGGTGACATTTGAATATACGTTATACCATAATGTTTTGTCTCAATCCATTTCTCTTGTATTTCTTTTCAGCTGGATTCCGGCTCTTCGGACAAAATCAGCTTGATGTCACGAGACGAACAAAACATTCTAGTTGTCTCCTACGCAGAAATCAAACAGTGTGTTGAAAATGCTTTTGGAGATATTCTCAGTGCAGCTAATCAGAGTAGCTTATCATAATCGCTACAGGGAGTGGTTGTATAATACATAGTGCTGTTTGTATCATAGTTCTACATATGTTTCAGTTTTGGAGATAAAAAGTTTGGAAATTTGCCTTTTCTCCACAAAACATTTGCATTTTAGCCTGTAAAGGGCTAAAAAGCAGGTGACAAAGCAAAATTGAGAAAAAAGGTCTAACCTATATCGATACTTCAAAGAGTAAGCAGCAAACATAGTAGATCCAGATAAGGCGGCTCATGATGAGCCTCCTTATCAGGATTTACCCTGTTTGCAAACAGAACTATTTTCGTTTTTGGGGGCTTTGAGTGTTTTATGCCACTATCATCAGCAGACCCCTTATTGCCTAGTGGTTTAAGACTGGCGATTGTTCATGATGTAGTCTGTGCACCACTGTGGGTTGAGGCCTTGTTCTGAGTACAAGGAAGAAAGACATGTTTGCTTAAGAGAAAAAAAAGTGGAGAAAGCAGAATGTCAGATTTTTTTCGTCTGCAAAATTGAAGTATATTTAGAACTCTGTCTGAGTGCTGTTTCATTCTGAGATTAGGATCACAGAGAAATGGGAAAATATATAAATTATATTATAATGATTCATGGAGCTGAAAAATGACAGGTTGACATTTTGACATAATATCAATAAAACTGACCAAATTTTGCATTTTGATAAATGCCACAAACTTGTATATATATTTTTGTTTGTCATTGCCAAAGGAAGGTAATTATTCTGTTACTGGAGATGTGAAAACTATGACACGAGATTGATGTGACGGATAATTGCAGTCAGCTTGTAACTTAATATGGAAACTAATATACATGACTACATGTAGATGTGATTAAATGACTGAAAAGATGAAAGAGTGAAAGTAAGTCAGCATCTTGGGGTCAAAAGATCTTTTGCTTCAATAATGCTTGAAAAAATGTTGCAGGATCTCATCAGAATTACCTTATTGAGGCAGTTCTGAAGAAATCCTGAATATACATTTTAAAGTAGCAACAAGACAAAAAGAAGGTTCAGGGCCCAGTTGTTCAAAGCATCATTAGGGTAGCAAGCTGGTTAAGAGGTCAGCTCATTGTTTTACAACTTCATTACCAAATATATTGATATTTTATGTTGAGAAAATGTGAGACTTCTCACATTTTTTCAACAAAAAATATTGGTGTATTTGAGATATCAACGTTTGAAATTTTAAGGAAACATTAACTAAAGATGTAGTTAGTTTTGAACAACCAGGCCCTTTTTCTGTTCTCAAATACTGGCATTTATTGAGATCTCTAAGAAGCATGGGAAAGATACATGTAGTGGACTGGATTTGAATTTTGAATTCTAAAACTGAGCCTCAGTGGGAAGAAAATGTGGAAAGAGCAAGAGGAACAGATCTTCAAACAGTAAAGCCCAGACTAGCAAGACTATAATGTTTTAGATACAGGTAGTATTTAAGTAAGCTTTAACATCATGACGCCCCATTTTGAATCACCTGACTGCAGCAGTTCTAATGAACCATGATATATATATAGGAGCAGCAAAGGTCCAGGCTCCATTGCCTAAATTGTAGGCTATCCTAATGATGCCCTTGCTGTTTGGATGTGATATGTTGCTTGTTCCTGCATGAACAGTGCTTTAAATAAGTAATAACAGGAATGATTTTCCATATTTCTGCATGAAAAGCGTATACTGTGACCCCTTATAAGAACCGTCTCACTGAGACGGTTCTAATGAGGGGTCATGATGGTTTTGATGAGAGATAAGAAAAATATTAGAATTATCCTCAAAATTCCACCTTATCTGAAGCCCTGATATGTGAATGGCTAAACTGTATGGGTATACAGCCATGGTTGTCTGCCATCTTTACAAAGGGGAACAACTTCTATTACTTCCTGTTTGCTTCCATAAAGAGCATGGCCATTCTAAAATGGCATCTACTCTAAAAGGAAAGAGCAAATTCATTTACTTCAAAAGTGGACAACAGTTGAGAATGGTGGCAGAGAAGAAAATGATGCATTGCTTCCCCTGAAAATATACCCTTTGCCTTGATGCATATATAATCACAGACCTGGCCCCGAGGTTGTAAAACTTTTTTCATGCTCAACTCAACTGAGCATGAAATTTTACCAGCTAATAAATAGCAAAGTACTGATAAGTACAGTTGTTTTCATGCACAGTTTAGCTGAGTATGAAAGTTTCTCTGCTTATGAATATGAAAATGCCAACACTAGTTGGCATTTTCATATTTATCAGCAGAGAAAATTTCATGCTCAGCTGAGTTGAGCATGAAAAAAGTTTTATAACCTCGAGGACAGCTTTAATACACTGTTTAGTGCACTGCCCAGACTGCTCTGGACATATACATTTGGCATATGCCGAAATAATACAGATTACAGTAATGTCTTTAAGTATTGGGACACTTAAAATAATGAATTTTCCATTTATTCCAAATGGAAAAATATTTATCAAAGGTGTCCCAAACTTTAGTCACATTACAGCCGTAATGAGCTTATCATGTATTGGGGCACCTAAAATGATTAATTTACGTTTTTCTGCAAATAGAAAATTTATCAATTGTGTGTCCCAAAATGTATCTTAAAAGTCAAAGCAGTATGTTTCATCTTTTGTTCAGAGATAGCTCTACTCATAAAAGTTTGTCACTGGTAAAAGGCATACATGAAGGCAGCTTTATATATTATTCATGACCGTCAGAACATTTTCACGAGGAAGACTTGAGGGCCTGGATTGAAATTTGGCTTGAAATAGGAAAGTGGTCTGGTTTGATTTCATGGTTGGCAGTGGAGGACATCTGAGATTGAACATACATTTTCAGAACTCCAGATAAGATGGGACATTGAATTCTGATACGGGTACACTTTCGGGGGAAGCAACTCAGTCATTTTCACATTTACCTTCCTTCTTAATGTGGGTCATCTCTATAAGGAAAGAAATTTGGTTATAAAGAAATTTGCAACCATATGAGGGTATTCCAGAGCTCTAGATAAGACAGCGTATTTGATGATAATAAAGGATATTTTTTCTTATTCCTCATTGAAACCATATGTTGTGACCCCTCATCTGAACCGTCTCGTCGAAACGGTTCAGATGAGGGGTCACATTATATGTTTTTATGCAGAATTAACAAAAATTATCCCTAATTATCACCAAATACTCCCTCTTATCTAGAGCTCTGGTATTCTTTCCTTTAAGAGTAGCCCCTATTTGTGGGGCACTTGCCGCTTTAATGGTTTTGTCGTGTTGTGGCCCAATTATGACAAGAACTGAGGCATGTGATTTTACTATTGGAAATGAGCTAAACTATCTCAGAATTCTTATCTGGGGCTCTGTAATTGTGGTAATTAATTTGCATTGAGAATTCTGTGCTCCAGATAAGAAGGGGTAACAGGGATAATTTAGCGATAATTTTCCATATTTTTCCATAAAAACATAAGGTGTGACCCATCATCAGAAACGTCTCCCGGAGACGGTTCTAATGAAGGGTCACAACATATGTTTTCGTTGAGAAATAAGAAAAATTATCTTTGAATTATCCTCAATACCTCTCTTATCTGGAGTTCTGTGGATTTTGCCATTATTAACATTCTACCCTGGGCATTATGATGGGTTTATCATTTCATTTTCCTTTATAATATCAGAAAAAAAAATATTACATTTGTTTCATTGCAGTGTTATTAGGACACAAAGCCCGAATCATCATTTGAAATATTTCACTTTTCCATGAGTAACTTATTATTATTTATATGATAAATGAATTCGTTTTCATAAATTAGTTGACCCCATGTTCCTTATTATAGGAATATCCCTTACACAGGAAAATGTTTGATAAAGAAATTCTGGTTAAAGTATTTATTTTATTTGTTACAGAAGATGTAATATTGATTTTTATACCATTTGTAAATGTATTATGAGAATTATTGTAAATAATGATGTAAAATGTTTTGTGATTCTGACACCATATTTTTTTAAACCTTTGTTGAATTTCCATATTTAGAGTAAATGTATTCACACAAAAATGCATAAACAAACATTGAGTGACCCAGATCAGGCTGCTTTTACGGTAGATGGCGGTGAATCTGTCTATTTCATTTTTGCCTTCTTCCTCAATGGGTCAGATCTTAAGTAGACCCTCTTTGTAGCCCCTCTTTGAAAAGTGGGGCTATACTGGATTGGTTGGAAGGGTTTTATTTTCCAGGGAAGCATACAGGTCACAAATTTGCCTCCCTTTAAAAAAAGAGAAATGATGGAAAAGCACAGCAGTGTAGCCATACCTCTTGAGTAGTCTGATCCAGGTCTACATTGTTTACCAATAAAATAGTGAAATAATCCCTCACAGAACAAATAGACTTGTCCAGATATGAAGACGAGGGTCCACTATGGAAACAGGTATCAAAGCTCCAGATAAGAAGGGCTAACAGGGATAATTCAGGGATAATTTTCAATATTTCTCCATAAAAATATATATTGTGACCCCTCATTAGAACCGTCTAATTTTTAGCTAGCCTGAATGAAGTTCAGGAAGAGCTATTGCATTACCCCCGGCGTCGGCATTAGCGGCGAAGTTAGCAAAATGTTAAAGTTTTACGTTAATGTTTTTTATGTGATGGGCAAGGCGCTGTCAGGCGAGCTATCCTGTCCCTGTGACAGGTCTTGTTCCCCTGAAAGTATACCCATTACTTTTAAGAGTAAATGGAAAATACTCTCAATTTACCAGATGGTTCGAATGATGGGTCACAACATATGTTTTTATTGATGAATAAGAAAGATCATCTCAGAATTATTCTTAAAAACCCATCTTATTTGGAGCTCTGCTGTATGACATGCAAACATTTACGTTAAATATGGGTTTAGCTCTGACTGGTATATTTGTATGATGAGATTTGTATCAGGGTTTAGGAAGGGATGATCTTTTTTGAATGAAGATGTAAGCCATTAAGCAATAGCTACTGGAAGATATTTGTTCAAGGTTTTCATAATTTAGCACACATTTTGCAATCTTTTCATTGCAGAATTGATAAAAAGTAAGTTATATCAGATCTTGAATAAATACTGCCTAAAAGTCATTTCTAATATAGAAAAAAAAAAATTGAAATGTAAAGGTAAATTCCTGTTAACCTAAACATTTCTGAGCTGCTGTTTCTGATGTTTTCTAAAAAAAAAAACACAAAGGGCCCTGCTTTGAGAAAAATGCATTAGTCAAGCAGCCTTTCTGGTAGGGGGCTTGTGTGCAGCATAGTCAGTTTGGAGCTCTAGATAAAAGGGAGTATTTGATTATAATTAAAGATAATTTTTCTCTTATTTCTCATTGAAACCATAGGTTGTGACCCCACATCTGAACAGTCTCATCGAGACGGCTCATATGAGGGGTCACAACATACGTTTTTATGTAGAATTAACAAAAATTATCCCTAATTATCACCAAATACTCTCTCTTATCTAGAGCTCTAGTCACAGATTACATACAGAGGATCAGTGGAAGTGTGTTTTCTGAGCTTGACCTGATGTGTATGATGTAATTTGATAGTCCCCTCACCTATCGGGTCACCCATCCATGTACAAGCAGAGCAAACTGTTGTAAAACTTGCAGCAAAGGTTTACCACTGTGCAAAGACAGAGCTCTAGATAAGAGGGAGTATTTGATGATAATAAAGGATAATTTTTTTCATTTCTCATCGAAACTATATGTTGTGACCCCTCATCTGAACCGTCTCATCGAGACGGTTCAGATGAGGGATCACAACATATGGTTTTATGCAGAATTAACAAAAATTATCCCTAATTATCACCAAATACTCCCTCTTATCTAGAGCTCTGGCAAAGAGCTAGCAGTGGTGTTTATACCTTCACTACATATTTTTGCATATGCCAGAACCATGCCATAGTATTCATTGACCAGACAGTCCATGATGAGTTTATAATGGTTTTTTGCATGTGGCTTCTGCATACGTTGTTAGACAAGTTTTGCGGCTGCGCAATTCTTATGTGATATAATTTACATCTGATTGTACAGTTGTTAAATTTTTTTATTCACGATACTAGCTGTCTTTGAATAATTAACATGGTGCACATTTTAAGAAGAAAAAAAAAAACAGCATTTCAGATATATAAAAGCAATACACATTCTGTTGATTACAATGTTATGTAAGCTAAGGTTGTGAAAATGAGTTTTCATCTGTTTTCATCATCATGATGTGTGTCTCCATTGACCTTACGGCATGTCAACACTTTTTCAGTCATCTATCATGTCAATGTTTATAATTGACAGAGCTCTAGATAAGAGGGAGTATTTGATGATAATTAAGGATAATTTTTTTCATTTCTCATCGAAACCATATGTTGTGACCCCTCATCTGAACAGTCTCATCGAGACGGTTCAGATAAGGGGTTACAACATATGTTTTTATGCAGAATTAACAAAAATTATCCCTACATGTAATTATCACCAAATACTCCCTCTTATCTAGAGCTCTAATTGACAGTGCACAGGAGAATTTTGGTTAGAGAAGGTGGGTTTACAAGAACGAAAAGAAATGATCTCAAAATTACCATCAAAATCCCACTTTATTGGGAGGTTTGTATGTGAAGACCAGATCCAGAATATTAGGGGTGATTGGCTTCTCTGTTGTGGGGTGATATGGACATCTGAAATGGATAGGTTGGACTTAATTGTTCAATACACTGTTTCCAGTCTTCGCATCATTTGGGTCCTGTTATATAGAACTGTTTTGTGGAATGTTTCTTCCCATTTCATTTTCCTCATTACAATCACTGCTAGTCAAAATGTATTATTAAAAGTGACAATTCTTTGCTTCGGTATTTGAACTCAGGTACCATTCTAGTGCCCCATGCCATACTTACAGATCTCATGGCTGTGTACAGAGCTGTCCGTCGCCATTTTGATTGTTGTCCAACATATCACATCATTTGTATCTACGGAAAAATAATGAACATCTATTCATCTAGAAATCCATGAACAGCTAAAAGTTTTAGAATGAAGAGTCAGAGCTCTAGATAAGAGGGAGTATTTGATGATAATTAAAGATAATTTTTCTTATTTCTCATCGAAACCATATGTTGTGACCCCTCATCTGAACCGTCTCATTGAGACGGTTCAGATGAGGGGTCACAACATATGTTTCTATGCAGAATTAACAAAAATTATCCCTAATTATCACCAAATACTCCCTCTTATCTAGAGCTCTGATTAGAGTTTAACCCATATTACATAAAAATTGTGGACAACATTCCTCACGTTGATGTGATGCTAATGGTAAATTACACAGATTAAGAAAGAAATAATCTCAGTATGGATAAGAAAATTAGTTATCTCAAGTTCTTGAAGGCCAATTTTGATTTAATTATCTCCAGCCTTTGAAGGCCCAAGTTAATTGAATTGCATAGAAGGAAAGGTCCTTACCAGTAGCAAATTCTGTCCATTTAGGATGTTAAGCCAGTTTCCAGAATATTTCAAAACAGCAATCATGTTATGTGAGAACGTTGGCAGGGTAACTGGCTTGTGAGAAAGTTGGCAGAGTAACTGGCTTGTGAGAAAGTTAGCAGGGTATCTGGCATATTAATAGTTTCATCCATTTCTTGCTGCGGTCAGACCTAGTTAAATTCAATACTGAAGATGTAAACTGTTAACGCAGGACTAATACATTTTGTCATTGTTATTCAGGCTGGTGACACAAAAAAGTGAGATTGTATATCATATCATTTTGTCTGAGAAGCTGCAATGTGATGAAAACTTGTCTCCAGGCATGTGCAGAGTTTGCTTAATATTTATTTGTAAAGGTAAATGGTTACACTTTCATGATTTTCTGCCATTTTTACAAAGGGAAACTATTTCTTTGATTTCTCTAAATGAAGAAGCCCTTCCAAAATGAAATTCTGCTCATAAAGGAAAGAATTTGCTCCTCTTGGAGCAATTTCCTTCCTTTAAGAGTAGAACCCTTTTGAGAAGGGGTGCAAAACAGTGAGAGTTGTTTTCTCTGAAAGGGTAAACACTAGTAAATTCCAGATATTGCAAAAGCAAATCACGTATGCCTAAATTGCACATCTGTGCAGGTTTATCTTGGCTTGCGGAGTTCGTAAGACACTTTAAGATTGGTTTTCATCACAAGGCAGTGTGTTTAACATTTACATCATGTGACATATTCTGTTGGTATAAAAATGTGTTGAAACATGTGAACTTTTTATGGTCATCTGAGTCATTTGTCTATAAATGATATTTTATTTTTTGCCTTTTATTGTTAGACCAAATCATCTGGAGTTGTTTATTCCATTCATGATGAAGATAGTTTGGTTATCTCCCAGTATAACTATGGTAAAAATGAACTCAGAAATTATGTAAGAGAAGAGAGTTAGGCATAGTTTATTACTAGTGCATAGTATTTCAGTGTCAAATGTACTGTAATAGCTGTGTATATTCAGCCACCATTGGCAGTTTACAGATAAGCAAATGGGTTCTGCCTTCAGAGTGGAGCTCCAGATAAGATGGGGTTTTGAGGATAATTCTGAGAATTTTTTTTATTTCTCAAAGCATATGTTGTGACCCCTCATTAGAACCGAGACGGTTCTAATGAGGGGTTACAACATATGTTTTTCTTTTGGAGAAATATAGAAAATTATCCATAAATTATCCCTGTTATCCCTTTTTAACTGGAGCACTGCTTCAGATATAGATACAGCTGAGACTCAGATAAAACAGTTAGGTTTGGGGGATAATGTTTTGGCTCTTTTGCAGACATCTGAATTGGTCTAACAATAGAAGATAAAAGATGTAAGTTTTGCTCATGGTTTTAAATGACTGTCTTGATATAAGACTTTCCTTTGCAATATTTTTATTAAAGTATATATATGTTTTGTACAATATTGTACACTGTATATTTTTACCACTCTTATTTATATGATCTCTCCTGCTTTGTGCCCATGTTAAGTTCATGCACACCCAGATGACAGTTAAATGAGACAGCTAGAACAGAAAGACAATCAATCAGACTTGTGGTATACATGCTTTTTTCATGCATTTCTTTTAGACTTAGCATGACATGGTTAACATCAGTTCCATTTTTATGGGAAAAGTATTGGAAAGCAGCTGTATTTGAAAAGCTGGCTCTTGTTTTGAAAAAATTTGGCATCATCAAAAATCTATGCCTTACTCCAGAAGAATGTTTGTGGTTGCTGATTCTTACACTCAACAAAACAGTCTAAAAATTTTGAAAAGTATAAAACAGGGTCTTATGGTCCCTTGTTTGAATGATTTAGGACGTATACCTGGTTGATACAAAAAACAACAAAAAAAACATCCTGTTTGTCAATGTAGGTATACATGTGAAGAGATTGAAGAAGGTATACATGTGAAGAGATTGAAGAAGTTACCAAGAAAGATTGTGTGCTGAAGTTCAGGATTGGTCAACATTAATGATTAATAGCAAATTTCATTAGAGTGCTGCTGTAAATTTCATCAGGGTGCTGCTGTTGTTAAGGTGAATTGGAACACCTCTATGTTTTGCCATCATTCGTTCAAAGGGGAATAACTTGCTGTTAACTTCCCTGGGCAGCATGGCCATTCCAAAACAGATGTCTTCTCTTAAAGGAAAAAATTTGCTTCCATGGAAGCAAATTCTTTCCTTTAGGAGTTGACCCCTATTTAGAATGGAGGCAAAAATAAAAATGGCAGAGTTCTTTCCTCAGAAATAGTTCCTGTCATCCTTAAATAAGGTCTTGAAGGCAAACTTATGATTACTTTGATTATAAGATCTGTTGTGGGTACTAGCTGGTGAGATCATGTGTATCTGAGAGGTAAAATGTTATTTTTATGAAGTAAAATGTGAAAATGCCATGAATAAAAATCAATAAAACCCTTTGAAATGAAGAAGTGTTGTTGTTTTCTTTTATCTCCTGTTTGTTGTAACATGTTCTGACTTTGGGTTATGCAAGACTCCTCATTTATATAAAGGGTCTTTAGCATGCAGCCTGGTCAAAGTTGCTGCCCTTCATTCATAATGTACTGACCCAGAAGTTAATCATAATTGAAAGTATATGCAAAAAGATGATTATCCCCCGCCGAAGGCGGAGGGATATAGTTTTCTCCATGTTCGTCCGTCTGGAGCCATAACTAAGTAACCACTGAACGGAATTTCATGAAACTTAAATATGTATTACTATAGTCCGCTGATGCATGTCAAGATCATTCAGACTGGCATCAGTTATGCATGAGTTATTGCCCTTGAATTGTTTTAAAATCAATAAATTGAGCCATAATTAAGTATCCACTGCACGGAATTTCATGAAACTTAGATATATATCACTATAACCCGCCGATGCCTGTCACTTTTCATCGACTGGCTTCAGGAGTGCATGAGTTATTGCCCTTGAAGTGACTTAAAATCAATAAAATTAGCCACAACTAAGTAACCAATTACCGAAACTTCATGAAACTTAAACTTAATATGTATCACCATAAGGCGGTTATGCACATAAAATTTCAGCGGAGGGATATAGTTTTCTCAATGTCCGTCTGTCCCTCCTTCCTTCTGTCCGTCTGGAGCCACAACTAAGTAACCACTGAACGGAATTTCATGAAACTTAAATATGTATTACTATAACCCGCTGATGCATGTCTAGATTCATCAGACTGGCTTCAGTAATGCATGAGTTATTGCCCTTGAATTGTTTTAAAATCAATAAATTGAGCCATAATTAAGTAACCACTGGACGGAATTTCATGAAACTTAAAATAAATATATATATCACTATAAACTGCCGACGTCAGACTGGCTTCAGGAGTGCATGAGTTATTGCCCTTGAAGTGACTTAAAATCAATAAAATTAGCCATAACTAAGTAACCAATTACCGAAACTTCATGAAACTTAAACTTAATATGTATCACCATAAGGCGGTTATGCACATAAAATTTCATCAGAATGGCTACAGAAGTGCATGAGTTTTTGGCCTTTGAATCAATTTAAAATTGACAAATTTAGCCATAACTAAGTAATCAATGAATAGAATTCTATTAAACTTTTACTAAATATCTATCACCATATCATATTGGTGCATCTTACGTTTTGTCGAAATTGCTTCAGTTAGCAATGAGTTATTGCCCTTGACTTGGTTTTAAATCAACAAATTGAGTCATAACTAAGTAACCAATGAATGGAATTTCATGAAACTTAAAATATTTATGTCTTGTGTTGACATAGCAGTGCACTTTAAGTTTGATCATAAACCCATCATTAGTGCATGATTTAATGCCCTTGAACTGACATAAAATGCTCAAATTAGCCATAACTTAGATAGTGGACTGAACAAAATTTCTTAAAACTGAATTATAAATGTATCATCATAGTGCAGTGGCAAGTGTTTAAGAACAGCTTCAGAGCTTATGCCTCATTAATGGCAGAGTAATAGTCCACACACCCCAGTGAAAGAAATTATATGACACTTAAAATAAACCATAATAAGAAACAAATCATGGCCACTTCAGCGGGGCATATAAATTCACCGAATTTGCTTGTTAAAAATCATTGTGTTTTTTTTTTTCTCTGTGTGTGGAGAAAATGCATTCAATGATCACTTATGATCTAGAATAAAAGTAGATGGTTGTCCAGGGACAACTTTTTGAGCCGCTATTTGTTTGAGTATGTACCTATAAGTATGTCAAGACTAACTGCTTCACACCCCTGTTAGAAAGAAGCCAAACAACACCATGCTTAGTGTCCTTTTTTTTTTTTTTAGTTTTTCATTAAGGAAAACCGATAGAAGTAATGGACCAGACAATCTCAATTAATGACAATTTTATCATTTGATCACTTGATCTTGGACCTACCAGAATAGCCGGGTCGGGTAGCGCAATCGGTAGGGCACCTGACTCGTAAGTCAGAGGTCCTGGGTTCGAATCCCGGTCTGCCCACATACTTTCATTTCTCCTTCCGCTGATTCAAGAAGGGCAGTGGTCAGTTACTGGCGAAAGTATGTGCACTTAGTAATGGTTAACCGCTTAGGAGGTCTAAGCCTGCCCAGAAATAGTGTGGTTAGGTTAACTGACTGTCCCGACATGACCTTAGTTGTTTACCGTGGACGTTAAGCATCAAATCAACCAACCAACCAACCTACCAGAATAAATGTTTCACTTGACATTTTTACTCTCAAGGAGACCAATTGTGCCAAATTATTTTGAAAACCATGCATAAAATTTAATGTAGAAGTACTAGTAGCTGGGACAAGCTCAACTTGAGACAGTTTTATCATTTAACCTTCTAGTGAGACCTTGACCTTGGACCTGTCAGAATAAATGTTTCACGTGACACTTCTACTTCTCAAGGAGGACAATTGTGCCAAATTATTTAGAAATCCATCCATAAATGTAGAAGTAATGGTCTGGACAAACTCTATTTATAACCATTGTATCATTTGACCTTCAAAAATGACCTTGACCTTCAATCTACCAATCCAAATGTTTTGCATGGCACTGCTACTCATCAAGGAGAACAACTGTACCCAATTATTTTGAAATCCAAAAATAAATGTAGCAGAAATGGCCTGGACAAGCTCAAATTATGACCATTATATCATTTGACCTTCAAGTGTGACCTTGACCTTGGCCCTACCTGGCCAAATGTTTTGAATGGCACTTCTTATCAAGGAGAATAATTGTGCCATATTATTAGCTCACCTGAGCCGAAGGCTCACAAGGTGAGCTTATAGTATAGGCTTGGTCCGTCGTACGCCGTCTGTTCACACTTTTAAGCATTAATATCTGCTAAAGTAGCTAGCCAATCTTGATCAAATTTTATGTGTAGCATGGTTGGGGTGGGGGATTGATTGCAAATAGTTTTGGGACAGATTGGTATAGAACTGTGGTTACCATGGCAACGAAAAGGTCCCATAGACTTATAATGGGGAAAATGTTGTCCCGGCCCTAGCTTCTTCATTTTTTATCACAACTCCTTGTAACTTGCAGGTATCCAGGACAGCCAAAACATCTCAGAGCAGTTCGAATTTGGGCCATGTTGGATCAGTTTTTTCAGAGTTACTTGCCCTTGAGTGACAGAATATTTTCCCATTGACTTATAATGGGGAAAATGTTGTCCAGGCCCTAGCTTCATCATGTTTGATCGCAACTTCTTGTAACTTGCTGGAATCCAGAAAAGTCAAAACATCACGGACCAGTTTGAATTTTGGGCCAGGTTGGATCATTCTGTTCAGAGTTACTTGCCCTTGAGCGATGAAATATATAATGGGGAAAACGTTGTCCGGGCCCTAGCTTCATCATTTTTGATCGCAAGTTCTTGTAACTTGCAGGTATCCAGGACAGCCAAAACATCTCGGACCAGTTCGAATTTGGGCCAGGTTGGATTCTTCTTTTCAGAGTTACTTGCCCTTGAGCGATAAAATATTTTCCCATAGACTTATAATGGGGAAAATGTTGTCCGGGCCCTAGCTTCATCATTTTTGATCACAACTTCTTGTAACTTGCAGGTATCCAGGACAGCCAAAACATCTCAGACCAGTTCGAGTTTTGGCCAGGTTGGATCATTCTTTTCAGAGTTACTTGCCCTTGAGCGATAAAATATTTTCCCATAGACCTTGTCATCGCTCTAGCGCCTTGATTTGTGGACCAAATTCAATTTAATTTCATACAAGTGATTAGTATGACAATATCTTGGATGAATTTGCGCTTCAGCGTTCTGGGATCAAGGTCAAGGTCACAGTGGCTATTTTTAGAAAAACTTTGTCATCACTCTAGCACCTTCATTTATGGACTGACTTTGATTAAAACTTCACACAAATGTTTAGTATGACAATATCTTGAATAAATTTGCGTTTCAGCATCGTAAGGTCAAGGTCACAGTGGCTATTTTTAGAAAAACTTTGTCATCGCTCAAGCACCGTCATTTGTGGACCGAATTCATTTTAATTTCACACAAATAATTAGTATGACAATATCTGGAATAAGTTCGAGTTTCAGCCTTCTGGTATCAAGGTTAAGGCCATAGTGGCTATTTTTAGTAAAACTTTGTCATCCCTCTAGGGCCTTCATTTATGGACCCATTTTGATTAAAACTTCACACAGATGTTTAGTACGACAATATCTTGATCAAGCTTATGTTTCAGCCTCCTAAGGTCAAAGTCAAGGTCACAGTGGCTATTTTTAGAAAAACTTTGTTACACTCTAGCGCCTTCATTTATGGACCAATTTTGATTTAACTTCACACAAGTGATAAGTATGGCAATATCTTGGGCAAGTTTGCGTTTCATCTATCTGGGTCAAGGCCAAGGTCACAGTGGCTATTTTTAGAAAAACTTTGTCATCGCTCTTGCCCCTTCATTTACAGACCAATTTTGATTTAACTTTACACAAATGTTTAGTATGACAGTATCTTGAACAAGTTTGCCTTTCAGCGTTCTAAGGTCAAGGTCACAGTTGCTATTTTTAAAAAAAATGTAATCGCTCTGGCAACTTCATTTATGGACCAACTACACAAATGTTTGGTATGACAATATCTTGAACAAGTTCGTGTTTCAGCGTTCTCTATGTCATCGCTCTGGCGCCTTCATTTATGGACCAATTTTGATTTAACTTCACACAAGTGATAAGTATGGCAATATCTTGGGCAAGTTTGCGTTTCATCTGTCTGGGTCAAGGCCAAGGTCATATTGGCTATTTTTAGAAAAACTTTGTCATCGCTCTTGCGCCTTCATTTACGGACCAATTTTGATTTAACTTTACACAAATGTTTAGTATGACAGTTTCTTGAACAAGTTTGCATTTCAGCGTTCTAAGGTCAAGGTCACAGTTGCTATTTTTAAAAAAAATGTAATCGCTCTGGCAACTTCATTTATGGACCAACTACACAAATGTTTAGTATGACAATATCTTGAACAAGTTCGTGTTTCAGCGTTCTAAGGTCAAGGTCGCAGTTGCTTTTTTCCGAAAAACTTTGTCATCACTCTGGCGACTTCATTTATGGACCGATTTTGATTTAACTTCAAACAAATGTTAAGTGTGACAATATCTTGAACAAGTTCGCTTTTCAGCATTCTAAGGTCAAGGTCACAGTGGCTATTTTAAGAAAAACATTGTCATCGCTCTAGTGCCTTCATTTATGGACTAATTTTCACTTAACTTTTTGCAATGACATTATCTTTGACAAGTTCACGTTTCAGCATTCTAGGGCTAAGGTCAAGGTCACAGGGGCTATTTTTACTGTCAGTACAATTATCTAACCTTCCCAGTAAGCTTATTCTGTGACAAACAGCCGAATTTTTCAATTACACTGCATGTGCTGTCCGCAAAGTTTCCTTTCAGCAATGTCTAAAACTAGTTGCCAATTATGATGAAACAGTATTCTCGTATAGTTTGCATAAGAATACGCAGAATTTAGAGTATAAAGATTTAGATGTTTCCGAGGACGCATTAAGTACATTAAAACAGACTAATACTGACGACTCTAAGATATTTGGTCATGTTGGCGGTCTACCATGTGTTCAAGTTGGGTTAAACGATATGTAAATTTTGTAAACGTTTACCACATATACACGAACCGTTACCCTTTATCCGTGTACACGTAGAATCCCTAGTGGTGCTATTCAGATGAAAGCGGTGCAGGTAAAAAATTAGGTCACTGCATCAAATCTTAGAAAAATCTTGTGTACACTCTAAAGGGCACTGTTTTTATCCAATTCATGAATCTTAAACAGACTGTTTAGTTTTATGAAATCTGGGACAGGTTTGTAAGTTGGTGTTGTCAGGTCAAAAACTAGGTCACTAAATCAGATATGAGAACAAGAGGCCCATGGGCCACAAAGCTCACCAGATTTCCAGCTCGAAATTGCTATCACGTTTGTATAGGCTTGAAATTGTACAGCAAAATACAAAGTATACAACTACAAAGTCTCAGTCTGACAGTCTGTTGAGTTGACAACAAAATACATAGCTAGTTTCCACATTTGATTGCCGTGGAAACCAAAAAGGATAATTTTTAAAGGATTTTGGCTATTTTTTTCCTTTTGGTTGCCATGGCAACCGATCAAAATTAGCAGTGTAAAGAAGAAAAAAATAGAGCTGATGGAAGACCACTCAAGGAATATTTCTGAAAATGTAAGCTCAGAATATCTGCAATGGCTTAGCAATGAAGCTCATTTTTTTCCATTATAAAAATTCCATACCAAACATGTCCTTTGATCAAGAACAATCGAGAACATAAAATCTGTAAAGGCTAATATGATTTGTATGTCTATGAAGTCTATGCCTCATAGAGCATATGGTTTCTGAGAATCTGAGAATTTTTTTTTTTTTTTTTTTCATGTTGGTTTCCATGGCAACAAATAAAAAGAGCAGTGGGCCAAAAATCATATAGCTGATAGAAGACATTTCAAGGAACATTTCTATAAAACTTTTGTCAAAATATCTGCAATGGCTTGACAGCAAAATGCCATTTTTCAATATTCCCCATCATAAGTCTATGGGAACTCTAAGTTGCCATAGCAACCAAATTAAAGAGCCTATTTTCATAGAAAACACAAACTTTCAATCCCCCAGCCCAAGGATGCTATTTAAGTATTTTTTGTTATTTTTTTAAATTTGAGTTTCCATAGCAACCAATAAAAAGAGCAATGGGCCAAGAAAACATATAGCTGATAGAAGACTTTTCAAGGAACATTTCTATAAAAGTTTTGTCGCAATATCTGCAATGGCTTGGCAGTAAATGTCATTTTTCTATTTTCCCCATTATAAGTCTATGGGAACTCTAAGTTGCCATAGCAACCAAACTGAACAGCCGATTTTCATAAAAAACACAAACTTTCAATCCCCTAGTCCAAGGATGCTACAGATGAAATATGGGCCTAGTCGGCCTAGTGGCTTCAGAGGAGATAATTTTTTAAGTATTTTTTTGTTAATTTTTTACATTTTAGTTTCCATGGCAACCAATAAAAAGAGCCATGGGCCAAAAACACATAAAGCTGATAGAAGACTTCTCAAGAAACATTTCTATAAAAGTATTGTCAAAATATCTGCACTGGCTTGGCAGTAAATGCCATTTTTCAATTTTCCCCATTATAAGTCTATGGGAAGTCTAAGTTGCCATAGCAACCAAACTGAACAGCTGATTTTCATAAAAAACACAAACTTTCAATTCCCCAGCCCAAGGATGCTACAGATGAAATTTGGGCCTAATTGGCCGAGTGGCTTCAGAGGAGATGTTTGAAAGTGTTGACGGACGACAGACGACATACGAAGACAGACGACGACAGACGACGACGACGACGACTGACAACTGCCTATCCTATAAGCTCCCCCGGAGCCTTCGGCTCTGGTGAGCTAAAAACCTTGAGTACACTCTAGAGGGCACAGTTTTGATCCAATCTTTGTTCAGAAAGTTTATTTCTATGTAATTTAGGACAAGGTGCCCTAGTGACCTCCATTATTAACCAGTTTTGTTACCAGTATAACTTCACAGCTGTATTGGACTTGTTTGACTTCAAAATCTGCACTCTTCTAAAACCACTGGTTTAAGGTTGGTAACAAATGAGTGAAGTAACAAAATGTGTCTGTTGACAGTAAGATCGCAGGTGAGCTACAGGACCATTGGTCCTCTTGTTTTGTAATCCATTCATAAACGTTGAAGTTATAGTTCAATTTATGACCATTTATCATGTGACCTTGACCTTGGACCTACCTGACCAATGGTTTCAAATGGCAATTCTACTCATCAAGGAGACCAATCATACCAAATTATTTTGAAACCCATTCTTAAATGTAGCAGTTATGGCCCAGACAAGCTCAATTTATGACCATTATATCATTTGACCATCAAGTGTGACCTTGACCTTGGACCTACCTGACCAAATCTTTCAAATGACACTTCTACTCATCAAGGAGAACAAAAATTGCTGCAAATTATTTTGAAACCATCCATAAATGTAAAAGTTACGGACCGAACGAATCGAGACGAACACACGTTCGTTCGCACATACACCGAACTGAAGTTGTAAAAGCTATGTCTTGCTCATAGCAAGCGGGCTCAACAAATGCACTAGGTTTTGAATATGTTGAGTAAAAACAATGCAAAGCAAGTGAGCAATGCCATATATGTCCAGAAATGCATATTTTAGAGAGAACAAAATGTTCTGTTTTACTGCAGTGAGTGGAGTTTACCTATTGCATCAATTTGATGCTTCGTAACGCTAGAAGTGGTGGATATAGGTTTATTACTGCTTGTATAACTTCACCAAAATATGCTCGCTTTGCAGTTCTAACTCGCCGATTCAGATTTGAGGTTTTCACAATGCTTAATCATTAGTGTGCATGACACAATGCATTTATTAAGGATTAAATGGTTCTGATTTTTGTCGAGCCTGCTTGCAGTGAGCTAGACATAGTTGTTACAACTTCAGTTCGGTGTATATGTGCATTAGTGTGTGCGTCTGGATTTGTCCGAGCCGTAACTGCTACATTTATGGATGGATTTTGAAATAGTTTAGCACAGTTATTCTTGATAAGTAGAAGTGCCATTTCAAACATTTGTTCAGGTAGCTTGAAGGTCAAGGTCACAAAAGTCAAATGATAAAAGGGTCATAAATTGAGCTTGTCCGAGCCATTACTTCTACATTTATGCATGGTTTCAAATAATTTGCCACAATTGTTCTCCTTGATGAGTAGAAGTGCCATTTGAAACATTTGTGCAGGTAGCTTGAAGGTCAAGGTCACACTTGAAGGTCAATGATAAAAACTTGTCCTAGCCATAACTTCTACATTTATGGATGGATTTCAAAATAATTTGGCAAAATTGTTCTTGTTAAGTAGAAGTGCCATTTCAAACACATTTGTTCAGGTAGCTTAAGGTCAAGGTCACAATTGAAGGTCAAATGATAAAATGGTCATAAATTGAGCTTGTCCTAGCCATAACTTCTACATTTAAGCATGGATTTCAAAATAATTTGCCACAATTGTTCTTCTTGATGAGTAGAAGTGCCATTTGAAACATTTGTGCAAGTAGCTTGAAAGGTTAAGGTCACACTTGAAGGTCGAAATGATAGAAGCTTGTCCGAGCCATAACTTCTACATTTATGCATGGATTTCAAAATAATTTGGCTCAATTGTTCTCCTTGATGAGTAGAAGTGCTATTTGAAAATTTGGGCTTAATGACATTACGTAATAATTACGTTGTGAATGGATAAAAAAACACCAAAATTTAAGATTCTTCGGACCCCTCTTTATTTCTATGAAAATACCTTAGGTGCTGAGATATAACAGAAAGCCTGTGAATTCGGACAAAATCCAGTTATAAATATGACCTATGTTGCCATGACAATGCTTGTTCAACGGTAACCCCAAAGCCTTGAAAACATATAGTATTCCATCACAAAGGCCTATCATTTGAGAAAGATAGTTAAATCATGCAACTTGTCATGGGTGTGCTTTGAAATACACACTGAAAATGCGCAGACACACTTTTTGTCCGAGTTATTTTGTGTTACAAGCACCGAAAGGTCGTTCAAACAAACGCAATGAAATTGACGTCAAAACATACATGCATGACGTTGATAACATCATATAAAGAAACTGCACTACCTGTGTGTTTCTAAAGTCTATAACTCAAAAATGAATAATGGTAAACATCTCAAATTTTCAGGAAATGTTTAGAAAAGAATATGCTTTACAGTGATGCAGTTAGGTAATTTTTTATTTTTATGTCATGAAGCCCGGTTTTCACAGAGACTGGCTCATATATATATCTTTTGGTGTACTTAATGGCAATTAAAATACATGATGTTATCACCAAGCAAGTGAAAGGAATCCCAGTCTATAAATAAACTTCTATAAATAAATGGTGTATTTATTTATAGAACCTGGGATTTCCAGCAATTGTTTACATCCTGTGTACAATCATTCTAAAAGTAAACAGGTCCTAAAGTTTTTGTCCTGAATTCAAACATTCTAAAGGGTAACATTTTTCTATAAAATTTGTAATCCAACTCCTGCATTCCTGTAATGAAACATTTGCCCGCAAGACATCCATAGTAACCCTGTTGAATAAACAATAAAACACACAGAAAATAATCAATATAAAATGGTGTTATATATTAAAAGTGCAGAAAAGGGCCTCACAGAAGACAGTATGTTACCTTTTGCATTTTCACAATTTTAGCTGCATTTTTGTGAAATTGTAAAGTTGCAAAGTTTCACAAAAATATAAGTTTTGCATATACATGTATTGTCGATGTACAGTAACATCAACATAATGTCAGTGTCCTGATATAATGATCAATTTCTTATATGTAAATAATATTATGCTACACTTGTGAGATTTTCTATACTAAAGCAAATTCTTAAGCACCGTAAAGCTTCAACCTTTTTAGACTGGAAACCCGTTTAAGGGACATATGCAAACAGTGCAGACCCAGTTCAGATGCCGCAGAATGCGGCATCTGATCAGGGGCTACACTGTTAGCTTACAGGAATTTCTATGCAAAAGACAACAGAAGTGAGAACAGTCACCAGAAACCCCTGAAACTAGAAATGAACTCATTCCAATAATAAGAATGGACAGGTCCACTAGTCAACAAAGCGTTAATTTAACAGAATAACAAGAATTCTGCATAAGTCTATTACTGCAACTGCTAAGATACTTCTACAAATTTTCAACCCAACTGGTCTTGTAGCTCCCACCAAATACAGCTAAACAAAAGAGGAAAACATTGTAGACAATGCAATAAAAATGACTACAGAAAGTGAGCCCTATGATGCTCCTCTTAGCTAAAGCAATCATGATAATATAATTGTCTCAATCATAAAGCCCTAAGCTGCTGGAGATGAACAGGAAGTTTTCTTATAAACAGTGGAGACCCAGCTCCAAAAGTAACTATTTATTTGGATATAAAATGGGATTTCCACTCTCTACAATGACCCCAATATCTAAATCAGTCTTATGAAATTCTGCTGTACGATGGATTTTCCTGTCCAAAAAAATCTCAAAAATCTAGATCCATCTTATAAGATTGATCTAGATTTTTGGGATTGTTTTGGAAAGGAAAAAACTCCATCTATGGTAAAACTCTGCATAAGACAGAAGACTACTTTACAGAAGATCAGCAAGGTAAAGGTAAGCGGCATACCATTGGACCCCATTTAATGTCTTCTTTATACATGAAGATGACATAAACACAAGAGTACCTAATATATTACAGCATTATCTAATTAAGCCATAAATAAGGATGATACAATTTTACACTGAAAAGAGAAGATGCAAATTCAAAATGATAGTCAAATACATCAACACATGCAAATGTTCATGCAGAGATCTGTATGTGTACAAACAAAGTCTAAGAACATAGGTCACTTCATAAATGACTCATCCTTAAGGTAAAAAGATACACTTAAGGGGAAGCAACTCAGCCATATATTTAATGTTTGCCTCCCTTATCAATATGGTTCTACTCTTAAAAGAAAGAATTTGCTCCCTTTGGAGCAAATTCTTTCCTTTATGAGTAGAAACCATTTTAGAAGGGCTTTGTTGTCCAGGTAAGCAAACAGGAAGTCATAAAAGTTGTCTCCCTTGGTAAAAATGGCAGAAAAACATGGAAGTGTACTCATTCACCTTAAGGAATACACATGCTTTGGCCAGCTTGCACACATGCCTGTCTGGCTGTGCACAATAAGCTAACATTAAACATTAAATGAGCCGCAACACGACACAACCAACAATGTGGTTGTGCGCCCAGCGTAGACTCAGATCATCCTGGGCATCTGCCCAGTCTGATCAGAGTCTTCGCTGTCTGCATGGAGGTAGCTTAGTCCCTTAGCTACCCTTTGAGCACCTAACGAAGAGTCTAGTCAAACTGGACGGACGCCCAGGCTAATCTGAGTCTGTGCTGGGCGAACAACCACTTTGTTGGTTTTCCTGTGTCGCGGCTAAAGTGGTTCCACATTTACATGGAATGTAATAGTCACTAGAGGCAGAAAAAGGTTTGTCTCTTTAACCTAGTGGTGAGCACAAAAATACACAAAAATGCAGATATGACACTCATGAATGTATTTAAACAAATAGAAGTGAACAAGGTAGACCCACATTAGCCTGCTCCTCAAGCATCGTTTTCAAACTGTGTAAACCACAATCAGACTGCTCCTAAGGAGCAGATCTGATGAGTCAGCACAGTTTGCAATTTTATCTGATTTCAAGTAAAACAGCCCTCAAAATGACAGTGAAAAGAAGCCATTATGGTAATGACCTCAATATAGTAATGACCTCATTATGAGCTCCGACACGACAAAACCAACAAAGTGGCATGTGCACCCAGCGAAGCCCCAGATCAGCCTGGGTGTCCGCCCAGTCTAATAAGTGAGTGAGTGAACTCGGGTTTAACTTTCCACCAGCAACGAGGTCAAATAGAGACGGGCAGTCTAATAAGAGTCTAAAGGGTAGCTAAAGATCTAAGCTACCTTCATGTGGACAGTGAAGACTCTGATCAGACTGGGCGGATGCCCAGTCTGATCTGAGTCTGCACTAGGCGCACTATGTTGGTTTTGTCGTGTCGCAGCCCTTATGGTAAAAAATTAAGGTTAAGCTGTATGGGTACACCTTCATATTTTTCAACCGTTTTTATAAAGGGGAACAACTTCTGTGACTTCCTGTTTACTTCCCTAGATGGCAAAGCCCTTCTGAAATTGGGTCTACTCTTAAAGAGTTGATGCCAATTGAGAAGGGAGGCAAAAATGAAGATGGAAGAGTAACTTCCCCTGAAGGCATACCCATTCACCCTAATGGTGAAGCTTGCTGTCAGCAATAGTACAGCCATTTCACTACAGTTTTTTACAGAAAATTAATAATTACTGAACATAATGTGTAGAATCCTAATAAGCATAACCACACTAGCTACATTATAGTTATTTATTATGGCACATATTATCAGATCACTAAAATGTCAGCTGTAAAGAATATTCTTACTCAAATCAGAACAAACTAAATGAGTGCTGATGCATACAGAAACAGCTTAGACTCCGATCAGCCTGGATATTCATACCTTCATACCTCCATAATGTATAGGCCCTGAAAAATCTAAAGGCATAAATAACTGTAAATTATATTTATGAGCAGTATGAGCCTGAGGTTTTATTCACAGTGTTGGTGGATTACAATGATTTCACATTATACCTTTATGAAAACATCATGTTCTCAGATATTAAAGTTTCATGCATTTACACTACCTGCAAAAATTGTAAACAATACACAGCAAACAGTAATGGCTCTAGTTAGACTGTACAGATGCACAGACTAGTTGAGTCATGCTGCTCATACCTGTGTTACACTTCCTCGTTGAAGTCAATACAGAGAATGGAAGTTATGGTAGGTATCGATATTACAGAGCTCTAGATAAGAGGGGTATTTGATGATAATTGAGGGATACTTTTTTTTATTTCTTATTGAAACCATATGTTGTGACCCCTCATCTGAACCGTCTCATTGAGACGGTTCAGATGAGGGGTTACAATATCTGTTTTTATTCACAATTATCCTTAATTATCACCAAATACTCCCTCTTATCTAGAGCTCTGGATATAATAGGATCATAAAATAGCTATCCACACATAGTGTACTCTATACAGAAAGGAATAAATGTATTAAAGTTGGGATTTTGAAATTATGATATAATTTCTGTTCATATTCCATCAAAGCTTATGTTGTGAGCCCTTAAAAGGACTGCCTTGGCAAGGTGGCTCTAATGAGGGGTAACAAAATATATTTTTACAAGCAGAACTATTCCCTAAACCTCTGCTTTCATATCTGCAGCTCTTTAAGGTAGTATTATAATTAGTTTTGCTAACAAAGGCATTCAAAAACTTAAAAATTTCTATAAAACACAAAATAATAAAAATTGGTATAGTTATTCAAATGAAATGATACTAGCCCACTGGCCTACAAAAATATAAGGCACCATCTTATTGAACTACTACCATGATCACTGTAATTACTCGTGCATCATGGGTCAGGCTGAACCGACCACCACTGACCCTAAGGACAAGAAACTGTTACAGTGGACCCTCTTTACAACAACGGCATTTGTTCCCAAAAATTTTGACCTTAAACTGAATTTGCTGTTGTAAATAATGCATATTTAGAACAATTTAGCCATTCTATGCAAATCAAAATGTTTATAAAGGATTTTGTTGTTGTAATGTGTGCCACTGTAAAGAGGATTAACTGTACCTTTTAAGGCAACTGGTAATGATATTCCAATACTTTGGGCAATTACGGTAATACTACATGTACAGTCAACTCTCACTATCTCAAAGTCAAAGTTTGCCTCAAACTACTAATATCTCAAAGTAAATTTTCTGGACCCAGAAAATTTACTTTGAGATATCAATAGTTTGAGATAAGAGAAGTTGAAATGTAATGAAAAATAGGAAATATGTCCATATTTATTCTTTGATATAAGAGAATACTTTGAGATATCAGTGTTTGAGATAACAAGAGTCAACTGTATGTGATTTCTGTTAAGTTCTAAATGAGCTATTCTTTAATTATCTGTACCCAGTGGCTGGTTCCGCTAATCCTAAAAACACTCCAGAGGGATTAATAAACATTGTTATATTTTCTGCAGGTTTAAAGTGACCCATAAATTTATTGCCAAATACGTCTGTAATATTATAGCCCGCAGGGGCCGTCAAACCTAGATCTTCTGCTGGGAACTGAACCTGGAAAAGAAAACATACAATATATGGTAAACGTTCCTGTTTTATTTTTTTTTCAGAAATCGTGATATTCAAATGACTCATTCCACTCTTCTTGCCAAAGATGTAGTTTACTAACAGAAATAGAGGATCTTAAACGAGTGTTCATTTCATATGAAATTTATGAAACGAGCCTTTGGCGAGTTTCATAAATTTCATATAAAATGACCACAAGTGTAAGATTCTGTTTATCATATGGCCCTTTAAACTGGGATTTTAATGCATCCAAATTGAACATCATTTTAATATGAAAACGCATTGTTGACATGGACGTTGTCAATGAGCTGTATGTGTATGCACTAAAGTGTTATTACACGTGTGGTCATACGATTTTATGACACAAATATCCACTGAATAACAGCGACGTCATATGATAAAGATAGTTGCTATTGTTTCAGCATTCAAACACTGCTGCATGAAATACAAGAATTGCAATTATGACATTGGATACTACTTCATCTAGTTCACATACACTTTATAATCACATTCCCTTTGATTTTCCTTAGATGAACCTATTTCGGAGAAACAATTTTCATACTTCCATGAACAACAGTTGGTCATGCAAGGTCTTCCGTATGCAACGTCACATGTAAACACACAACGCCATTGGCTACTGTAACATTCTATTTGACATCACTTCATGGTGATGATTGTTTAACGTAAGCGGTTTACCTGTTGGTTAGTGACAGCTTTTTGTCTTATATTTTTCAAATGTTGCTCTTAAAAATCGAAAATGATGCTCAAAATTATTTTAGAATAAAATGTAATTATCAGAGACACATTTCATTTTTCCGAAGTTCATGGTGGTATGAACACGAAGGGCCATGCGCAAAGTAAACATGAACGCCCTTTGGGTGTCACTTACTTTGCACATGATCCATTGTGTTCATACTTCCATGAACATCGTAAAAATGAATTTATTTCTTAAATGAATACAGAAATTTTTTCATGTTTATGATTTAACCCTTAAAGCGCCAAAAATTAAAACTGTTGAATTGGCAAACAGTGTAGATCCAGATGAGGTGGCTAATGATAAGCCACCTCATTGAAATTCTGCAGACGTAAATTTTGTCGTCTGCTTTTTGGCGCATTATAATTTAACTGACAAAGGTGAAAAAAATGTTAGGATGTATGGGCACTACACTATGTTTTTTGGCCATTTTTTGAAGACGGACAACTTTTGTGACTTCCTGTTTGTTTCCTTTGACAAAGAAGCATTTCCAATAAGGAATCTACCCTTAAAGGAAAGAAGTTACCCTAAGTGGAGCAAATTGTTTCCTTTATGAGCTGAACTCCTCTGAGAAGGTAGGCAAAAAGAAAAGGGAGACTTATTCCCCTTAAAGTGAATCATTTCATCCTAAAACCTCATAACAGGTGCAACTAGCATACACTGAGCAGAAATCTCATACTTTTGACACCAGGGAAGACTCTGATCAGAAGTCATCTGCACAGTCCTTCTTCACATTTTAACCATATCACCTGAGGCTCAATTCATACAGATTCCATGGGGGCGGACATTTACCTCCAATTTTCAAATACTCTTATTCAATGACTCTTATGTAAAGAGGCAAAGTGCAACAGTGGCTAGAATGCTCAAATTCAAATCACACTTGTCCATTCACAGTCCACTTCTGTATCATCATATCTCTAAAACTGAGCCGTGACACAACAAAACCAACAAAGTGGCATCAGCCCTGTCCAATCAGAGTCCTTAAGCTGTGCACTTAAGGGTAGGTAAGGGTCTAAGCTATCTCCATGTAGACAGGGAAGACTCTGATCAGATTGGGCAGCAGCCCAGGCTGATCTGAGTGTTTGCTGGGTGCACACGCCACTTTGTTGCTTTTGTCATGAGGCAGCTCATATTGTTTTGCAGTGGTGGTGCCTTATCTAGAGATCTGTCTTACCTTCGTAGGTGCCCCTCCATTTGATAAATTTAGTATAGCAAATGCTTCTGAAGTCTTGTTGGGTGCCAAAAATCTTATCCATATTTCTATATTTCCAAACTGAAAATAACAATGTACAAAATACTGTCAAGCCCTTGCACTAAGGTACACATTCCATTACACAACCCAATGTAATTACCGTAATGTGTATAAGTATTGGGACACCTAAAGTAATTAATTTTTCATTTGTCCCAAATATTGGGACACATAAAATAATTAAATGTTCCATTTGAACAAAATGGAAAATTAATTAATCTTAGGTGTCCCAAAATTTAGGCACTTCCTTGTGTAAGTATTGGGACAGCTAAAATAAAATTTCCATTTTATGTGTCCCAAAATTTAGAAACTGACTACTTGTGTAAATATTAGGACACCGAAAAATAAATTCTTGTTTTAAATGGGATACTAATTATTTTGAGATGTTCCAATTTAGGAACTTACTTACTTCTGTAAGTATTGGGACACCTAAAATAATATAATTTCCATTTGTCCCAAATGGAAATTATATTGTTTTTATGTGACCCAAAATTTTGGACTGTTACAGTACATGTACTTAAGTATGAATAACAGTACACTATATAAATTCATAGATGACTGTGCACTGAATAGGTAATATTAGCTTTAAGACAGGAAAAAGGCAACATCCTCACACAAATGCAAATTGGCTGGGCATGTTTGTTAATAAATATAGTTTCTGGGGAATGAAGTCGGCTATTCTGGTTTTGTTTTGTTTTTTGTTTGTATTTTTTTTCCTCCCTTTTGCATGTAAATCCACATTCAATAGAAAGAATTTTCTCCCTAGAAAGGTCTTTATCAACCAGAAAAGCAAACAGGAAGTCACAAAAGTTATATCCCATTGTAAAAATGGTGGGATGTTTATACACCTAAATATTAGGCCTCCCAAACCAGTACTTGTAACTATCCTAAAACATAACAAGTTAATTCTACAACCTGGCATCATGTCAAAAAAATACAGTATTTATATACAATTATTGACTATTTAGGCATTAGACATGATGTGATGTCAATATTGACCGATGACACAGCGGAGATCAATATTGGTATTCCTGGGTTGACATCACATCATGTCTTGTGACTCAATAATTAACAATTGTTTTAATATAAAATCCTATAAATTATCATATTGCCTATTTGGGCGATAGAACTTTGTCATTAACAGACATTAAGATACATCAAATTGCCCATGGATGTTGCCGCCTCTCTGTGAAAATATGACGCCAGTAATGTTTGCAGAAAGTTTGTCATCATGAAAGTTTGGTGTTAAAACCTCACTTGTCCATGGATCCACGGAAGGATTAAACAACAGCACCAACTACTTGGGGTATATATCTGCAAAATTTCCAGCAAATCAATTTTTAGAAAGTAATGTTGCATGAGAAGCCTCCCCCCACCCTGCATCAGAGTAGACATTCAGTATGTCAAGGTCAAGAGGTATTAATCAGGTTCTGCACCAGATTGGATTATAATTATCATTGTTTGGTGAAGACATCTGATTCATTTAATGATTGGGGTATCCAAATCTTTACCTTCAATACTGCCAATTAAGACAATCATCTGCATAAAGGTGTTTACAGTATAAAATTAGCTCGGATAGCACTCTGTACAAGTTTTAACTCCAATCTTACATCTGTTTAAGTATCAACTAAATTCATCCATGGTTAAAGACACATGCGTCTTTAACAGAGCTCTCGATAAGAGGGCGTATTTGATGATAATTAAGGATAATTTTTCTTATTTCTCATTGAAACCATATGTTGTGACCCCTCATCTGAACCGTCTCGTCGAGACGGTTCAGATGAGGGGTCACAACATATGTTTTTATGCAGAATTAACAAAAATTATCCCTAATTATCACCAAATACGCCCTCTTATCTAGAGCTCTGTTTAAAAGCTTCCTAATCCTGATGCGGATGCCAGGGTGACTACAATAGCTCTCCTGTACAGGCAACATATGAGCTGCGAAACAACAAATCCAACAAAGTGGCATAGGTGCCCAGGGAAGACTCAGATCAGCCTGGTCATCTGCCCAGTCTGATCAGTCTTCTCTATGCACTTTAAGGATAGCTAAGGGACTAAGGTAGCTCCATGTGGACAGTGAAGGCTCTGATCAGACTGGGCAGATGCCCAGGCTGATCTGGGTCTTCATTAGGCGCACAAGTCACTTCGTTGGTTTTGTCGTGTTGTGGCTCATATAAACCCTTGCAAATATCATGTGACTGAAAACAGTACCTTAAAAAGTCTCTTTCCCTGTAGACCTAATGGATCTTGATTTATTCTTATCATATTTTTGTTCTGTAGTAGACTTTTAGACGTGGGACTTATATTTCCTAAATCATTAGACATAAATAATGGAGATGCCATAATTGCCCACATGGCCAGCTGTGCCTGCTGCTCATCTATACTGAGGCCATAGTTGCCTACAATTATCTGAAACAGAGAATAAGACAATATGGATGAAGAGAGGTGGGAATACTGATTGTTACAAACGCCAATTTATGTTGCACATCCCTGGAATATTTATTTTTGTTTACCAAATGAGGATTTATATTGTTTAACCAGCTCTGAAAAATCTGATCTCAAATCCCTTATCCAACCTTGGGGCTGAATAACCTAGAGCAGGGGCTCATGTATATTTTGTTGTTTTGTTGCTTTACATCCACAGTAAACAGCTAGGGTCATGTTGGGATGGTCAGTTAACCTAACCACACTATTCTTGGGCAGGCTTAGACCTTCTAAGCCTGCCCAAGAATAGTGTGGTTAGGTAAACAGCTATGGTCATGTTGGGATGGTCAGTTAACCTAACCACACTATTCTTGGGCAGGCTTAGACCTTCTAAGCCTGCCCAAGAATAGTGTGGTTAGGTAAACAGCTATGGTCATGTTGGGATGGTCAGTTAACCTAACCACACTATTCTTGGGCAGGCTTAGACCTCCTAAGCCTGCCCAAGAATAGTGTGGTTAGGTAAACTGACCATCCGCTGGCCAAATTTAAGGACCTGATGTAAATATAAATAGATGAACAGACAGATGGACAGAGAAAATGGTGGAAATACAAAGTGTACCCATACAACATCAAAGTTATCATTCAACTCCTGTATCCTCTCAGGCAACAAGAGGGCCAAGAGGCCCTGAATCGCTCACCTGAACGAAAAGGTTAAAGGTCAAACTAGGGTCATCATTTGAACAAACCTGATAGTTTGCAGCCACTTCCAAATGTTTCTGAAGAAGAGGATTTTTTTAATATTTTTCTACGTATTGCTATGGTTCAAACCCTGGTCCCCCTGAGGCGGGGCCATTTTGGACCATGGGGCCATCATTCGAATAATCTTGATAAAGGACCACTAGGCAATGCTACATTCTAAATTTCAAGCATCTGAGCCTTGTAGTTCTGAAGAAAAAGATATTTGAATATTTTTCTATGTATTTCTATGGTTCAAACCTGGGACTCCCTGCGCCAGGGCCATTTTGGACCCTGAGGCCACCATTTGAACAAACTTGGTAGTAGAACACTAGGCAATGCTTCATACCAAATTTCGAGCATCTGAGCCAAGCAGTTCTACTAAGATTTTTAAGTATATTATAGTTTCGAACCCAAGACCCCCTGCCCCAGGGCCATTTTGGATCCCAGGGCCACCATTTATACAAACTTTGTAGGAGTCCACCAGGCAATGCATCATACCAAATTTCAAGCATCTGAGCCAATTGGTTCTGAAGAAGAAGATTTTTGAATATTTTTCTATGTATTTCTATGGTTCAAACTCAGGACTCCCTGTCGCTGGGCCATTTTCAACCCTGGGGCCATCATTTGAACAAACTTGATAAAGGATTACAAGGCAATGCTACACACCAAATTTCAAGCATCTGAGCAAAATGGTTCTAAAGAAGAAGATTTTTGAACATTTTTCTATGTATTTCTATGGTTCTAACCCAGGACCCCCCTGGGCGGGGCCATTTTAGACCCTGGGGTCATCATTTGAACAAACTTAGTAAAAGACCACTAGGCAATGCTACATACCAAATTTCAAGCATCTGAGCCAAGTGGTTCTGAAGAAAAAGCTTTTTGAATTTTTTTCTATGTATTTCTATGGTTCAAACCTAGGACTCCCTGCCACAGGGCCATTTTGGACCCTGGGGCCACCATTTGAACAAACTTGGTAAAGGATTGCTAGGCAATGCTACATACCAAATTTCAAGCATGTAAGCCTTGCGGTTCTGAAGGAGATAATTTTTGAATATTATTCTCTGGATTTCTATGGTTCAAACCTTGGACTCCATGCCAAGAGGCCATTTTGGATCCTTGGGCCCTTGTTTGAACAAACTTGGTAAAGGAATATTAAGAAATGCTACATACCAAATTTCAAGCACATGAGCCTTGGGGTTCTGATGTAGAATATTTTTGAATATTTTTCAATGTATTTCTCTGGTTCAAACCCAGGACCTCCGGGGCGGGGTCATTTTGAACCCTGGGGCCATCATTTGAACAAACTTGGTAAAGGACTATTAGGCAATGCTATATAACAAATTTCAAACATCTGAGCCTTGCGGTTCTGAAAAAGAAGATTTTTGAATATTTTTCTATGTATTTTTATGGTTCAAACCTGGGACTCCCTGCCCCTGGGCCATTTTGGACCCTGGGGCCACCATTTGAACATACTTGATAAAAGACCATTAGGCAATGCTACATACCACATTTCAAGCATCTGAGCCAAGCAGTTCTGGAGGAGAAGATTTTTAGGTATATTTTAGTTTCGAACCCAAGACCCCCTGCCCCAGGGCCATTTTGGACCCTGGGACCACCATTTGAACAAACTTAGTACAGGACCATTAGGCAATGCTACATACAAAATTTCAAGCACCTGAGCCAAGCAGTTCTGGAGGAGAAGATTTTTAAGTATATTTTAGTTTCGAACCCAAGACCCCCAGCCCCAGGGCCATTTTAGACCCTGGGGCCACCATTTGAACAAACTTGGTAGAGGTCCACTAGGCAATGCTTCATACTAAATATCAAAGCCCTAGGCCTAGCGGTTTCGGAGAAGATGTCAAAATGCAAATTGTTGACGACGGACGACGCACGACGCACAACGGACGACAGACACTGGGTGATCGCAATAGCTCACCCTGAGCCTTTGGCTCAGGTGAGCTAAAAATGGCAAATTGTCCTTACCCAGTGAACACTCCACACTCCACATTTGGATGATGTTGACCCAGCATTGGGACAACATCAATAAATTTTGGACAACACTGGACAGACATTGTACCAAGGCTGCATGTTCCCTGGTTTAGTACTGATTTACTGTAAAACACATATTTTTGGCTGTTACTGAATTTTGGCGATATTGGCGGTTAAGGCAAAGAACGCTAAAATATAAGTCTGCCAATATTTTGGTTTTCAATACACTTACACGCACAGCTTAACAGAGGCTCAGCTACTTCGAAAAGGAGAACCTGATGCGTATTCGAGATATTTTCTATGAAACTATACATTGTGGCATTCCATTAGAATCGCCTCCATGATGCGTTTCTAATAGACGCCACAATGTATAGTTTAATAGAAAAAAATGTAACAAATTTGCATCAATTTTTCTTTACTATCTGGAGTCATGGTATACCATGAACGCCAAAATTAAAATGCGCCAATATGTCATTTTCATTAGACCGCGAAATTTTAATACCGCAGATATTAAGTGTTTTACAGTAATACAGTCCTCAGCAAAATTCTTTATAATTTCAATTTTGAAGACTTCAGAAAACATGATAGAAACAGCTAATGAATTTTAACATTTATGGAAAATTCAGCATCTTAAAGAATCAAATCAATTTTTCTGACATCCTTGATAGTACATATGACAATGGATTGTGTGCAAAGTGAGTGAACCTCTTGTCCTTCATTTGAACAAAAGTAGTTACTGAAATGTCAGAAAAAACATGTCCATTAATTTACTTATATTATGTTCCCCTCAAGAACCTTAGGAAGAAAACTAAACTGATGGTGATGGCCATTGGTAATTACTAATGTATGAACTAGTGGATACATTTGGGTTCTGTAAGGCTTTATATAGGAAACGAAAATATTACAAATGTACAAAGCAACAATATGATTTAAAATAATACAGTTCAAAGCCACGCACATACAGGGCATTTTGTGAAAATTCTGAGATAAGATTTTTTTTATTTCTCAATAAAAACACATGTTGTTATCCTTTATAAGAACCTGCTCAGTGAGGCAGCTCTAATGATGGACAAAAACATTTAACAGAGAATTAAATTATTTTCGACTGAATTATAGATTTCAGCAAATCACACTTTTCAACTGTATGAATTTCAGGTAGCATCTCATAATTCAAGAGGGGCATGGCTTGCAAGGTCCTCTCCAATTATAAGTGAGATGATGCCATGAATCTGTTACTATAGCAACTATGGAATTACCAACAGTTGTGCTTACTGCTTAGACAGAATGATGTCTCAATGACGTCACTTAGACATCAATATGACTTTTTAGTTGCTACAGCAACAGATATATGTCATTGGTTCTGGAGCAATTTTCCTTCATTTTTTCAATAACATTACAAACTGAAATTCTCTCAACAGAAACTTGAGATTTTTTCAAATACTTATTTTCTAATCATTTAATTTATATTATATGTGAAAAAGTATCTAGAATTCATCTCAAAATCATTATAGCCCCTATCCCTCTTATTGGGAGCTCTGGGATACATACCATATCTGGATCATTAAAGGCCCCTGGTCCAGCCACATCACTGAACTGCCCCTTGTCAGAACCATAAAACTCTATAATACTTTTAACACTGTCCCAGGAGTCAGATATATCACCATAGTTACGCCATATATTACAGTATTTTGCTATTTTCTTGTAATCAGGCTGAAAACAAGGAATAATATACGATATCATAAAAATTCTAATACCTGAGACACCAGAAATAATTACCTTAAACCATTGCATTCTGGGTATTTTTTGTCGTCTGCTGAAATTGTTGTCTGCATCAAAAATCAAGAATATTTTGACAATATTAGTCTAACTAACTCTTGTGGAAATGATGTCTAGGCAGCAAACAGTTTGGATCTCAGATCAGGCCCAACGTTTGTGGGGCCTGATCTGGATCCAAACTGTTTGCTGAATGGAATGGGTTAATTGTTCTAAAACTTGAACAGTTTTTCAATGCAGTTATGCATCTAAAATATGTAGATGGAATGGCAAACAGTGTAGAACCTGTTCAGACTGCTCTTTAAGAGCAGTCTGATCTGGGTCAGCACAGTTTGCTTAGACCTATCTGTTCTAACATTTAGAATTATGGTATACAAAATTACATGTATAAGAACCATACATCGATGCAGGATGTGCCTAAAGCCACTCAACATGCTTGATGTTTACTGGCTTGGGTTTCTCCCATGTGACATTAGTTTATAATATTACATTTCTTAGAATTTTTCCCACCTGAAGTACACAAACTGTATTGTCCTATGGATTTGAGAAGTGACGATTTTATGTAAAAAGTTATGCAAACGTAACTGACGTCATGTAAATGAGCGACACAGGCGCTAACTTTCACGTGATTTAATGTTATGTCTGATGGCAAAGCCGTTTGCTAATGCATACAATGCAACAGTTTGTTGAATCATGTAATGAAGCCAGTATGCCTGGAAAAGTGATACTATTTTCATTATATGTATAAACTTGATATCTGTTTGATTTTCCCCCAAGCTGTGATAAAGAATGGCTGATAGACAGATATACTCCTTAGTACACATTCAAAGTCATGAGCACAAACACGCTACAGTATATTCTCTGATGTCATGACTCGGTATAAACTAAACAAGAGGTCGATGATGGACCTAAATCGCTCACCTGAGTTATGATGAAATAACATGGGAGATCATCTATTCGATGATGATTCAACTGGAGCAATTCTGTACTTTCCAATCTATTATTCTGACAAAGTTTCATGAAGATTGGATCAAAACTGTGCCCTCTAGAGTGTACACAATGTTTGTTCTAAGATCTGACCTAGTGAACTTGTTATTGACCTGACATACTTCAGTTTCAAACTTCTTTTCATGGAGATAAACATTGTGACAAAGTTTCACAAAGATGCAATGGAAAATGAAGCCTCTATTGTGTACACAAGTTTTTTTTCTATGATTTGACCTATTGACCTAGTTTTTTATATAACATGACCCAGTTTAAAACATGGCCTATATTTTAAGAAGATAAACTTGTAAGAAAGTTTCATGAAGATTGGACCAAAACTGTGCCATCTAGAGTGTACACAATGTATTTCTAAGATCTGACCTTGTGACCTAATTTTTGATCTGACATTATTCAGTCATAAACTTTGCCTAGATTTCATAAAGACAAACATTCTGACAATTTAGATTGGATCAAAACTGTGCCTCCTAGAGTGTACACAAGGTTTTACTAAGATTTGACCTGGTGACCTAGTTTTTGACCCGATCTGACCTAGTTTCATACTTGGCCTAGATTCATAAAGATGATCATTCTGACAAAGTTTCATGAACATTGGATCAAAACTCAGCCCTCTAGAGTGTACACAAGGTTTTATTAAGATCTGACCTAGTGACCTAGTTTTTGATCCGACATGACCTAGTTTCATAGCTGGCCTAAATTTCATGAAGATAATCATTCTGACAAAGTTTCATGAAGATTGGATGAAAACTGTGCCCTCTAGAGTGTATACAAGGTTTTACTAAGATTTGACCTGGTGACCTAGTTTTGACCCGACATGACCTAGTTTCATATTTGGTCTAGATTTCATGAAGATTGGATCAAAACTCAGCCCTCATGAAGATAATCATTCTGACAACGTTTCATGAAGATTGGATCAAAACTGTGCCCTCTAGAGTGTTCACAAGGTTTTTCTAAGATTTGACCTAGTGACCTAGTTTTTGAACCCACATAACCTATTTTCAAATCCAGCCTTGACTTAATAAAGATAAACATTCTGACAAAATTTCATGAAGATTGGATCAAAACTGAGCCCCCTAGAGTGAACACAAGGTTTTACATAGATTTGACCTGGTGACCTAGTTTTTGACCGGACATGACCTAGTTTCATACTTGGCCTAAATTGTATGAAGATAATCATTCTGACAAAGTTTCATGAACATTTGATCAAAACTGTGCCCTCTAGGTCATTTAAAGATTTATTTCTATTTTTAGCTCTGGTTTTATTTCTATTTTTAGCTCTCGCGGCCATCTTGTTCAGTGGAGCCAAACCGTTTTAGCAATTTCTGTTCAGGGCCATAAGACGAACATTTCTGTGAAATTATTTTGAAATCCATCCACTGGCTTGAGAGGAGATGTTGTTTCAAGGGTTTTCTATTTTTAGCTCTGGCGGCCATCTTGTTCAGTGGAGCAAAACCATTTTAGCAATTTTGGTACAGGGCTATAAGAGAAACATTTGTGTGAAATTATTTTGAAATTGGTCCGCTGTTCTAGGAGGAGATGTCGTTTGAAGAAATTGTTGACGACAGACAGACAGATGGACGGACGACAGACAATTTCAATCACAATAGCTCACCTTGAGCACTTTGTGCTCAGGTGAGCTAAAAATTTGTCCCAAGTTTTAGAATTCTGAACAAACTTACAATTTGGTTTGAAAAGACAACATATGCTGGCCAGCTACATGAGTATAAAATAGGACGTCCAGTTCTGTTTAAGAAGCCTTCCATAATAGGATAACCTGGTGATAGAAAATTAAAGGACTTCTATGCTTAAGGCGTGAATTTTCCCCACGATTAAAAAGTTATACGGATCATTGACTTCTGCTTTGCATTTATGACTATGACATGTAATTTGCATGACAAATGAAATTTCAAGTGTTTGTGTCTATGTAAAGTACGTTAAAAATACATTGACGTTAATGTCATTGTTGAGATAAATTCTAAATTATCCTCAAACTGTTCGTTGAAGTAATGATTTATTGTATGCATTTCACCCTTTTAGACTTACATTACTTACATAACAGACAACGCTGGATAGTTTTGACTATATGTATGTGACCTTGACCTCATTTCAAGGTCATGGTACACAATATAATCCTTGAAGATCACAGTGCTACTGTTGACCATTCTTCTTCTTTGGCTTACTGAGTATCGTTCCGCCCCGTGACCTAGCTTCCCACTCATATATATTGGGTACTTGCATCGCATAAGTCTGCTGCATGAAGGAAATGCTGGGTCACGGTGGGGAAAGTACTTGTATTTTAATTATAGTGAAGCGTTCTCTTTTGGCCGCTTTTACCGGAAGTATAACTGTGGTTTTGCATGGTTAAATGCCAGTCAGGCGTAACAAGATGAAAATCATTGCTTTGTATTGTGACTTGCGTGTATTTAGCATGCATTTATGACAAAAAATATGGAATGAATGACTGATTTCAATATTTTTATTACCTCAAAAAATGAGGTATGCAAAAAACTTGAATTTAGGGTAGGTATGGTCAGACTGGGTTATCTCCCCGTGTCTTTGGGTCTGAATCACCAATGATCTGATTTCATACGGTTTACATATTTGTGGAAGCTCTGCTAAGAAAAATCTGCACAATTTATACTTTTGAAATTTCGGACCTGTCGCGCCGGTCCAATGGGGAAAATCCTCGCCTTAATCATAGAAGTCCTTAAGGTTTATGGGTACATCTCCATATTTTTCTGCCATTTCATGAAGGGACACAACTTTTGTAACTATATTTGCTTCCCTGGGTCATGAAAACCTTCCAAAAAAGAGTCTACTCTCAGAGGAAAGAATCTGCTCCTTGTGGAGCAAATTCTTTCCTTTAAGAGTTGACTCCCATTGAGAAGGGAGGCAAAAATGAAAATGGCAGAGTTGCTTCCCTTGAAAGCGTACCCATTTACTTTATGCTGCATCAGTAAAATAGAAGCCTCATGTCATCTAACAGAGAATTATATTATATGAGAATGTATTATATGTTTGAGAAAATCACATTATTTCAGATAGCATCTCACTTTTAATTTGAGAGTTGGCAGGTTCCTCTCAAATTATAAGTGAGATGATGCTATAGATTTAGTACCATAGCAATGATGGAATTACCAACTGTTGTGCTTAGTACCTTTGCAGAATGACCTCTCCATGACTTCACTAAGACACCAATATGAACTCATAGTTGCTATGGTAACATTGGTACCAGAGCATGGCAAACAGTGTATACCATGCTCCTCCGCCAATATTTTAATGACATTACAAACTGAAATTCTTTCAACAGAAACTTCAGATTTTCTCAAACAAATAATTGTTCTCAAGTCATTTATTTTCCAGGTCATGATTTGATTTGATTTGATGCTTAACGTCCACGGTAAACAGCTAAGGTCATGTTGGGACGGTCAGTTAACCTAACCACACTATTCCTGGGCAGGCTTAGACCTCCTAAGCGGTTAACCAGTACTAAGTGCACATACTTTCGCCAGTAACTGACAACTGCCCTTCTTGAATCAGCGGAAGGAGAAACGAAAGTATGTGTCCAGGTCATGTATGAACAGTGAAGACTCAGATAAGCCTGCACATCCATGCAGAGTCTTTCCAGAGTAGTCCCTGCTCTACATAATTATTCATTCACAAGACAGTTTTTTTTTCCATTTCAAAACCACCACAAAAATAAGGCATATATATCTAGATTTTTTGGATTGTTTTAGACAGGACAAGCACATCCCATAGCAGAATTGCACAAATTTGAGATAATTCTAGAAAAAAAAATCTATCTTCAAAGAGAATAAATTTGGTATATCAACACACTATAGATCCAGTGAAAAGCAAAAGTTTAATTGGCCTGATAGTTTCGCTGACTGCCTATGGAATTAACACTGCATATTATTGTGTGTTCTGAACAACAGTCCTTTTTATAATTATAGGTCCTTTTGCTGCAAGCTGATAGATTCATATAGAGGGATGGATGACTTGTGATTTTACATCCTTTTCAAGAGTATTTCAGTCATATCAGGATGATGGGAGGGTTATCATTAAAGGCTCCATGCAATGAAGCGTCGTTTAGGTTTGGACAGAATCTCGCCTCAAACGGGACTCAAACCTGTGACTCCCTGACCTAACGTCAGAGGGGCAAACGACTAAGCCATATATGTGCTTCTATAGATTAAACAGTTCTGAAAAGTTGGTATGTAGCTTATCAGAATGACAAGAAAAGTTTCCTTGACTACATGAATATCAATTACCATAATACACCAACTACCATTTTAATTCTATTAAATGCCTCAGGGTATTTCATTTTACAAAAGCAGGGGGTGTTATTTAGAGCCTAAAGAGAGGTAAATCAGCTACTGCCAAAATACTTGTAATAACAGTATTAAGGTGAATGGATATACTTTCAGATGAAGTAATTCTACTATCTTTTTTTATTGCCTCCTTTCTTGAAAGGGGGCAACTCTTAAATGAAAGAATTTACTCCTCTAGGAGCAAATTCTTTCTTGAAGAGTGGACCCCATTTGAAGAGATGCATCCTCCAGAGAAGAAAACATGAATCCATGTTATCCCCTTTAGTAAAATTGAGTGAAAACACAGAGGTTAGCAAGTCAATATATAACATTATTTCTGATAAAAGACGTAAGGGGCATTTATTACAGCAGGGGCATTTACTAGGATTAATACGGTAATTAATCTTAGCAGCATATCCAAATATTGCTGTCAGAATGCCAAATAGTGGAGACACTGATCAGGAAGAGACTGTGAGCAGTTTGATCCTCAATCAGGGTCTATATTGTTTTCTTAAACAGTCCTTTAACAATATTTAAGACAGTTTACCAAAGTCCATATCTCCAATATCAGTATAGCAACCATCTAGTTTCAGCATGTCAACACCCCATGAAGCAAATGTCTCAGCATCTTGCTGTAGGTAGAACTTGCTCCCAGGGTACCCGACACATGTGTGGGTACCAAAGTCCTCATAGATACCTAGCTTCAGACCCTTAGAATGCACCTATAAATAACAAGCAAATTTAGTGAATTTATATCCCCTGCTGAAGTGTCCCTGATTTGTTTATGGTTTATTCTAAGTTTCAGAAAATTTCACTGGTTACTGTACTTAGTTGTGGCTGACCTTGTGGATTTTAAATTATATCAAGGGCAACTACTCTGGCATAAGTGAGGTTATGCTGAGGTTAATCTAAGCCACTTGCCTTAATTTCACTGCACTATGATGATACATTTTCAATTCAGTTTCAAGCAATTTTGTTCACCGGTACCTTAGCTATGGCCAATTTGATTATTTAAAGCAATCCAAGGGCAATAACTCATTGCTTACTGAAGCAATTCCAACGAAACATAAGTCACACAAATGTTTTATGATGATACATACTTAGTGTAAGAGTTTTATAAACATAATAAAATTCTATTCATTGATTACTCAGTTACGGCCGACTTTGATTCAAGGGCAATAACTCATGCACTATTGATGCCATTCTGATGAAATTTCATTTGCATAGCCTTGTTATGGTGAAACATTTAGTTTAAGTTTCATGAAGTTCCAGTAATTGGTTACTTAGTTATGGCTCTTTTCATTGGTTTTAAGTCAATTCACAAGCAGTAACTCATGCATTACTGAAGCCAGTCTGATGAAACTTGACGAAGCATCAGCGCATTAGAGTGATATACATCTATTTCAAGTTTCATGAAACTCTGTTCAGTGGTTACTTAGTTATGGCTCCAGACAGATGTATGGACATGGAGACAACAATGTCTTTTCATCTTAAGTGGGGGATAATTATTAAGGTCTTCAGATACACAATAACTCTGTATTGACTTGTTAAAGGCCCCATTGCTCTATCAGCGTGAAAAATTTTATCATGAGGTATCGCTGCAAGCTTCTCGTCATAGTTTCATCATTGCAAATGACCACAATTCTATCTATTCTATTCTATTCTATCCCATAACCTTACTAGGTCGTTGGGGCACCACAGCTGACTTCAAAACAATCCCTTTCCACCTTGTCCTGTCTTCAGCTGCCCTAGTTGAGCTGGCAAAATCCATTCCAGTCCACTCCTTGATATTGTCTTCCCACCTCTTCTTCTGTCTACCTCTTCTTCTTTTTCCTTTCACTGTGCCCTGAAGAATTGTCTTTGCTAAACCAGAAGACCTTGAGACATGGCCAAACCACCTTAGTTTCCGTTTCTTGACCAGCGTCAGGAGTTCATCATATTCTCCAATGGCTGCTTGGATCTTCCTGCTAACCTCCTCATTGGTTATATGGTCCTATAGAAATGTTCAGTAACCTTCGATAGCATCTCATCTCAAAGGCTTGCGTTCTTTTCTCTAACTGTGCTGTCAAGGTCCATGATTCACAGGCATACAGAAATATGGAAATGACAAGGGAGCGCATAAGTGTTACCTTTGATCCAAGAGATATGTTGTTATCTCTCCAAATTGGTTTCAGCTTGGCAAGAGCTGAAGTGGCTTGTGCTATCCTTGAGAGAACCTCCTGTTTTGAGCCATCATCTGAGACAACTGCTCCAAGGTATTTGAAGCTGCTTACAGTACCCAGCTTCTCCCCCTTTACCTTGATCTCCCTCTGGATGCCATCTGCGCTGTTTGTCATCAGTTTGGTCTTCTCAGCACTGATCTCCATCTTATACCTTGTGCAGGTCTGGTCGAGACTTTCAACTAGAGCTTCTAGTTCCTGCTCTTCCTCAGCAAGAGCATCTATGTCATCGGCAAACCGCAGGTTGGTAATATTTCTGCCGCCTATGCTAACCTTTCCATCATGTTCTTCCAGAGCATCAGACATGATCCGTTCGAGAAAAATGTTGAAGAGGGTGGGTGACAGAAGACATCCTTGTCTTACTCCAACTGTTGTTCTGAACCATTCTCCTGTGCTGCCATTTATCAGGACTGCACTTGTAGCCTTGTCATATAGCTGCTCAATGGTGCGAACTAGGTTTGCATTGATATTGTACTTCCTCATGGTGGCCCATAAGGCTGCATGCCATACCCTGTCAAAGGCTTTTTTGAAATCACTGAAGACATGGTACAGATTCTGCTGATGTTGGAGATACTTTTCACACAGGATTCTAAGGTTGAAGATCTGTTCTGTGGTGCTCCTTCCTGCTCGGAACCCAGCCTGTTCCTCAGCAATTATCTCTTCGGCTTGTGGCTTAAGCCTGTTCAAGATGACTTTCAGCATGACTTTGCTTGAATGACTGATGAGGCTGATGGTTCTGTAGTTCTGGCAGAGCTGTAGGTTGCCCTTTTTTGGTAGAGTAATAATCAGCAACTGAGTCCATGGGGTAGGCCATTCTCCTTTTCTCTAGGTCCTGTTACAGATATCTGTTAAAACATCAATCATGGTATCCCCTCCAGCTTGAACAAGTTCTGCTGGTATATTATCAACTCCGGCAGATTTTCCCTTCTTCAGTGCTGCTACTGCAATCACAACTTCCTCACGAAGGATCGGTTGTTGATCTTCTTCTGGGGGCTGACTGCAGTCCAGGACCGTATTATCACCATCAGTCTCATGGTTGTATAATTCTGAGCAATATTCTGTCCATCTGCTGAGAATCTCTTGTTCTTCTGTAAGGCCTTTCCCAGACTTGTCCCACAATTAGCCAACTTTAAACAAACAAAACATCATTGAGCTTTGCTTAAAAAAGGTTCGAAAATTGATTTGGGTCATTTTAGTTGCCAACTAAAATGACCTATTTTCGTTTTCATAAACAAAGAAAATATGGTAAAAATACAAGGTACAGCCGTGGAGTCCCATTCAATGTACCGCTTTTGTTTATATTGTATCGCTCAATGGGGAACCAGGAAAGGAAACCTGTAGTTTGAAGATAGATTGGTCTTCTTTCAAAAACACATTTTCTATGCTTTTTGCTAGGTAAATGAACAAATATTTCCACATCAACCCATATTTTATCACCAAACGTGAAGGTTGAAGCACTTTTCATGATGATTTGCGTTTAGAAGTTTTTACCACTTATAGGACTATGGAGACTTTAAAACACAAAACAGAGTTATTGTTCATGGTGAAATCGATCAACTATGGAGAATATACACACTTACAATGTCTACCATAAAGATCCTAAGTTTTGGGGCAGATACGTCTGTACAAACAGTGGAAACCGAGATCAGACTGTTCCTTAGGAACCAGAATGATCATGGTCTTTACAATTTCAATTCCATCTGCGCATTTTTGAGGCATTACTCTATGGTTAACCCAGAACAACAGGAAAATAAATAACAGGGCAAGGACCGCCTGTGCAGAATTTGGGCAGTCCTTTTGGGGGATATTTTTGAACTAAAACATTTTTTTTCTAGGAAACAAAATGGTGAAATGTTTTTTTTTATTGTTTTATTCTGTATCATACGATGTAAGTTTTACTAAAGCAATATGAATAAGCATGCCCCATAGATTGAATATATTTTTCATGACGTTTTTCATGAAATTCAATTTTCATGCATTTTTTAAAAAATATAAAAATATACTTATTATCAAGATAATTGCAATTTTTCTTTCCAGTTTGTTTCAAATATCCTATATTAAAGATTATATGATTTGCAGAAATGAAAGTGCGTCCATATGCTAGAGACATGAATTTTAATGGAAAATGTGTAAAAAAAAAGTATGTATAAATACAAAAGTTCGTTTTTTTAGGTAAACAAAACGGTGAATTTTTTTTTTTTCTTATCCAAATGTTTTATAGCCCTATGGGTTATTCAGCTGGTATAATGAAATGAATGCCCCACCAATATTTTTATTCACTATCCGTCTACCTTAAGCAGAAAACAATTTAATCCTGCAACCATTTAAAAGCATATGGCTATACTCACAAGACAATTATTTAACAAGGGAAAAAAGAAAGTTCTGTATTATGCTTTCCTAGCAGATGAAGTCCTTCTCTTGTAAATGTACATATAGAGAAATAAATTTGCTCCCTTCGATGGCATATTCTTTCCTTTATGAGTACCAGTCTGTGAAAAGGTTGAAATATAGTGTAATAAGTCCACTATAAAACAGAGCTTCTCACATCTAAAGTGACCCCTTACATCTGTCTTGTGTGCTTAAAATTGATATAAGATAGGGTTCACCCTCCAAAAACAAACCCATAACTCTATGTCTGTTCTATAAAATGGATCTAGAGTTTTGGGGTTGTTTCCAAGGAAAGGAAACTCTTGCCTTATAGCTGAAAAAATATGGTACTTCAAATATTGAGGGTATCCATAAATACTGACATCACTGTCTTGCGGCTATGGATCCATTCCGCTGAGGTGCAGGGGGAACATCTATAGGAGAATTGAAATACATATTATTTAGCAATTTGTCAGGTTTGAAAATTGAGAGCTCTGGCTGGGGTTGTATTTATAAAATGACTTAAGTCATTGCTAAGCTGTTGCTAAGGCTAAATTTCTATGGAGGAGATTCTCTACAACTATTAAATTGGCTCTGATGGAACAGTCTGAAAAAGACTGTTCCTCCAGAGCAAGTTTCAATTTTATCATATCAGACCTCCAGATAAAGGTGAGTATCAGCATAATTTTGAGATAATTTTTCTTATTTCACATTAAAACTAAAAATTGTGTTTGTGAAACACTATGCCCCCAACCATATGCTTGCCACTAAAGGTGTCAAACTTTAGAATGTCTAAGTCTGAAAAGGAGTAACCTAATCTTTACTGAAATATTTAACTCATCAAAAACTACTAATATACCAAATACCAGCTTCCAAGATTAGGCAAATCAGAAGTTAGAAAAACGCAAAATTCAAACTAGGGCTATAACTCCATCAAAATGTTACGGAAAGCCAAAACTTAATCAGGTGGGGTAGGCTTCATATTTGATCAGTATACAAAATATAGAGGCCATAACTCAAATACTTTTTGAGATACCTTGCTAACAAGACTTCCATCTCATGTTTTTGAAGGGGCATAACTCCAAACTGAGGCATAACTTGGAAAAAAAGAAAACAATAACTGCCAGTTATTTTTCCATGAGGAATCCATAGATATAAAATTTCTAAACCCTATGCCCAGTGAGAGAGGCGCGGTAGCCAAGTGGTTAGAGTGGCCCGGTTATTGTGCAGAGCTTAGCCGGAAGGTCGTGAGTTCGCGGCTCACCGTCGCCATCCGACGACTGGAAAACTCTCTCTGTCAACCCAGCAGTAAATGGGTACCTTTTACGAATTAGGGAAGGATAAGGCAGGGAAAGGAGAGAAATGGGCTCCGCCTTTCATCAGCTGTGCCCAAGATACAGTGGGTCTCTAACCCCCACTGCCCCTACAGCTATTAGGCTATGGAAAACCTTTACCTTTATGCCTAGTGGTTCTAGAACCAAGTAGCTGCATAAGTATTGAACATTAGGGGAAGTCACTTCATAATAAATAAATGAAGTGTTACCTAACCTGTTCTAAAGTATTTAACTAATCAAGGACTACTACTATACCAAAAATCAGCATCCTAGCTCAAGCTGTTCAAAAGTTGGGAAAATGCCAAATTCAAACAAGGGCAATAACTCCATCAAAATTTTAACAGAATTCTCCCAAAAGTTAATCAGGTAAACTACTCCTCATACCCAATCAGTATACCAAATATCAAGGCCATAGCTTAAAAACTTTTTGAGATATCTTGCTAACAAGACAGTCATCTCATTTTTCTAAAAGGGGCATAACTCCAAAATGTGACATAATTCGGAAAAGAATAAAAAATATGTGTCAGCTATTTTCCATGAAGAATCCATATATAAAATATTTAGACAGTATGCCCAGTGGTTCTGGAATTCAGTAGCTGCATAAGTATTGAACATCAGGGGAAGTAACTCCATACTTAATGAACGCAGAGTTACCTAACCTGTACTAAAGTATTTAACTAATCAAAGACTACAATTATACCAAAAATCAGCTTCCTAGCTCAAGCAGTTCAAAAGCTGGGAAAAAGGGCCATAACTCCATCAAAATTTTATGGAAATCTCATAAAAATTAATCAGGTAATCTACTCCTCATACCCAATCAGTGCACTAAATATCAAGGCCATAGCTCAAATACTTTTTTAGATATCTTGCTAACCAGATAGTCATCTCATTTTTCGAAAAGGGGCATAACTCCAAAATGGGGTATAATTTGGAAAAGAAAAAAAGATGTGTCAGATATTTTTCCATAAGGAATCCATATATGAAATTCCAAGACCCTAGCTAGCAGGGTTCAAAAGTTACAGCAAGCATGAAAAATGTCAACAAGTTACAGCAGGCATGAAAAAGTGTGATGCATGCACAGACGGACGGACAGACAAGCCAAAAGCAATATGCCCCACCAACTTTTTCAAAGTTTGGGGCATAAACATACATTGCGACCTTTCATTAGAACCATCTCAGGAATGGCGAGAGAATTCTCTTCCAAACATTTGAATGGAGATAAAATGCTTGTCTTATGTGGGTAATAACGTGATTTTATTTTTGTTTCAAACTGTGTAAGCAAGTCCAAAGGACGATTTTTTACCTATTTTGGTGAATGAATGATGTTTTTGCAATCTTTATGTCTTTACATGTATTTACGTTTTTCAATGGCAACAAACTCTATTTGCACAACAAAGTCTGGTGCCACACTGAGACACCATTTCAGAAGCACAACTACAATCCGGTGCATTTCAAAATGCAAGGTAGTGTTTTATGAATACTATTTTTCAAGCAACTATTTGTTTTATTTATTGGAGGAGCTTGCAAATAACTTGACATACAATTCTCTGCTAACTACTATAAAGGACGCATACAGTCTTAGACTGTCTATCAAGTAAAAGAGAATTTTCTTTGTTTCCATGAAGTTAATGTTTTGTGACTCATGAAACTACACTTTGCAATGCCCCAGATACACAGAAACTGGCACTGACTCTCAGTGGGAATACACAGCTTAAGCTGTGTCTGTGACATCCGACTTACAGACCTCTTTACTGCTTTTCTGCCTTCTTTTTTGCCCGCTGTGGACATGTCCACCTTAATTTCACAAATAGAATCTGTATGAGTCAAGAATAGAGTTCGAAAATCACAGAACCATGATACAGTCCTGTTTTCACTACTAGAATCTGATACCCTTGTGCACCAAATTATCCCTGTTACCCCTTCTTATCTGGAGCACTGCAATACACAAGCATGAATAGAGCAACTGAGACCAGTGAGATACAAATCAGGGCCCAGTTGTTCAAAGCATCCTTAAGCCTAAGGAGCTCATTAAGAGGTCAACTCATTAAGTGTTTTATGACTTTACAACCAAATACACTTATATTTTTCGCTGAAAAGATGTGAGAAGCTTTTGCAATGCAAAAGCTACTCACATTTTTTCAACAAAAAATTTTGGTGTATTTGATATATGAACGCTTAAAATCTTAACGAAAAGTTAACTAACGATGTAAGTTTTGAATAACCGGGCCCTGCAGATTAAGTCTTACATAATCAGCCAGTGCTTTTATCCCATGAGGGAACCTGTCTGGGTCTGGTATCAGGGATCCATTCTTGGCCCTCTCTTTAGCCATCCAACAATCATCAATGTTAACATACTGATATCCAAGGTCTTTATAACCCTCTGATACTAACAGGTCGGCCATACGCTTGTACAGATTCTCACTGAAAACACAAATAACATCCATGATGATGATCATGTAGCTGATAATTTGCCAAAACCAGCTGCATATGAAATTTTATCAGCTTGACAAAATGGTTGCCATAGTAACCACAGTTTTGGCTAGACAAGCCCAAAAACTTAACAAAGCCTTTTCCTTGCCCTGGCTAGACATGCCCTAAAACCTAACACTGCCTTTTCCCTGCCCAATAATGCTATACATAAAATTTAATCAAGACGTGGCCTAGTACCTTTAGAAGCTTTAGTAGCTTTAGAGATAAACGTTTTGAAAATGTTGACAGACGGACAACACACGGACAAGGAAGCCTGTCTATCTAATAAGCTCCCCCAGAGCCACTGGCTCAGGTGAGCTAAAATGGCAGAATTGCTTACCCTGAATGTGTTTCAATTCTTTTTATTTACATGGATGTGAAAAAAATCACAGCAGTTGCTAAACATGTTATTTACCTGATGCAGGAATCTGGGTAATTGTGACAGTCTGTTTGACACCGGTAGCGTTCCCATGACAACCAACCCATAGGCGGGGTCAAGGCCAAACCATTGTCCAATGATACAACACCATGTGTGAAGATCAGGAACACTGCTATGCTGACACTGATCATTCTTAACATCTGTAACAGACATGTAACAAAACTGAGTTGATTTGAATTTACTAGTCATTTACAAGATATGCTTGTCAAACAATGTTAACACAGATCAGACTGCTCTTGTAACCTCCTTTCATTGTGCTTTTATTGTTGCATTGTTTTTCAGGGTAAACACAGTATTGCATAGGATGGGGCAGAGTTCTTTTCACACTGACTAGGGGCAGTGTGGAGCTTGATTTCTTGCACACCGGATAGAAAATGCCATTCTTTTCACCTGGGATAGAAAATCTTATCTTACCCTGGTGTTCTGACCCAGGACCGGAAAAAAATCACGAGCTGTCAATGTACTGGTTGTATAGGAACTCACCTACCTACGTCGTCAAGTGATGTTGGCATTTCAGATGATGACGTCACGAAGACGGTAAAAATGACTTCAGTTTATGCAAGCCAGTCGTTGACGTAAAGAGCCGAATGGTGGTCGTTGAAAGCAGCGCCTTTTTTCAAAGTCAGATTGAAACCTCTCAAGCACTAGAATTATGCATTTTAACAAGTTCTGAAGTTAAAACAAAACGTGGTGTGCAAGAAAAAGTATCTATCATGGGTGTGAGATGTGGATAGAAATATCGTCACTCGGGATCACTGTTCGGCATCACTCGGCAAGCCTCGTGATGCCAAACAGTGACCCTCGTGACGGATTTTTCTATCCACATCTCACACCCATGATAGATACTTATATTCTAGCAATTGAGCTGATACTTGTGATGTACTACCGCTTACTTCAGTGTTTGACAGCTCTAAATTGTGAGCTCTTATTTAACCTGTGCTAAACTTTTATGACAAATCAATGTTATGTTTCACCTTAATTCGCTTCAATGTCATTCTTAACCTATATGGATGTGTCCCACTCCAGGCAAAGAAACACATCTAGCTTTAGCGATATGTTAGACCCTTTGCAGGCAGAAGCGGCAAGACCGACAGAGTATTACAGCTGATTAACAGCCGACTGCCGTACAGACAGGCCTGTGGAAATAGAAAAAATTCTTACTTGTCCAGGGACAAGTAAAAAGTGAAACTCCACTTTTCCGCCAAAAAAAAATTACTTGTCCAAGACCATCAATATGTTAAATGCATTATTTTAAGATTTATTTAGCCACAAACATAAAGCTCATTTATATCGAACAAATCTCATTTCTCACTTTAAATAGCCTCAAAGCCTTAAAATGTGAATAAAGGCATCTTTTCTGTACTAAATGTCTGAAAAAAAAATCAAAACATCTTTCTCTTGGCCTCTAAACATATAAAACTTTTTCAAGGTAACTGTATAAATTGGAACGGCAAACAATGTGGACCCTGATCAGACTGCTCCTGCAGGAGCAGTCTGATCTGGGTCCACACTGTTTGCTAAGTATTTTTCTAAAACAAAAAATCAGTTGTTGTAATTGAAACGAAAACCATATACTTTCTTCATAGTTGTCACAGGGCAAGTACAATGAAATTTCACACTTGTCCAGAGTGAAATGGGACAAGTAGGACAAGTCGGGCATAGTATTTCCACAGCCCTGGACATAAGAAAGGTGTCATTCTTTACATGAATAGTCAGGGATAGGAATTCACTCCCCCCTAATATTGCCAGCCTGGAGACATTGAAGGCTTTCAAGGCCAAGGTGTCAGCCCTTGGGTATTGATCGAGCCAGCAAGAATGATTTCAACTGTTTTTTCTATGTCCAAAAACAGTGTTGTAAAAACTTATATGACAACAGGCTTGACATCCAAATAACATATACAGGGTTGCTATAGTCAGGGAAAAACATCTGGAAGATCTTTTTTTTTACCAGACCATGGAAAAGTCAGGGAAATTTGTTGTTGGTCAGAGAAATTTGGAAGTTACTTGAGAGTCAGGGAATTTGAAAATTAATGGCTACAGCAGTCTTTGGAGAGGCGCCATAATAGATGGTTAGGGTGACTCAGTTATGGTGCAGAAAGTGCCATTAGCCTAATGGCAACTTTTTGAAAATCTCATGGGGGAGAAAGCGTGAAAGACTTTTTAAGGAAAGCTGTACACAATTCCAAAGTCACTGCAATTGCCATGGGGGAAATTCTTTTAAATTTTGTACAATTTAAAGGAAAAATCTTTAAATTCAAATAAAAATAGGGATATGCCCTTCAAATAGGGAGTTTTGGCTATTTTGGCCAGATGAGGGAGAGTGGGAGTGCCTCCCAAAATAGGGAAACCTGACTATTTATGGGGGGGAGTTGACAGGTATGCATTAGGTCTTGAGATTGTGCCCAGGTTTCACCATCAGACAACTGGAAAACTCTGTCAACCCAGCAGTAAATGGGTACCTTTTTAGAATCAGGGAAGGATAAGGCAGCAAAAGGAGAGGAATGGGCTCTGCCTTTCATCAGCTGTGCCCAAGATACAGTGGGCCTCTAACCCCCATAGCCCTATGGCCTATGGCTATTTTTAGGCTATGGGAGACCTTTTTAAACTATATCAACGTTTTTAACCTTTTGGCTGGAAATCACCGAAAATGACTTAAAATCCCAATTTGACACAAACTAACACGGAATTGTTGGGTGCACGTGGAGATTTCATGAGTGACAGACGCATTTTTTTGCTTGGGAAATTTAATTTATTTTTCAATGTTTTAACTAGGATAATTTCACGTTGCCTACATAAATTAATAGCTTAGGTGATGGTGCTTCTGACTGTGTGTTTATTGAGCCGCGTTTTACCTTCTCAAAGCAGTTATTTGTTTGTAAAATGTCAGGCGTTTTTCAGCACGTGCCCGGCCGCGTGGTGTAATTAGACGTGTGTCCGCCATTGTGAGCTCGAGGCTGCTGTTTATGTAATTTAATTAATATTGTTAGGTTTGTTCGCCATTGACATTAATGATGTAGTATGATTTATGTAAAAAAACCTGGTTCTGATTTTCTGGCTGTTGTGCACCAACCTAGGCGACTTGTAATTTTGTAATATAGAACTTTTTGTAAATGTGGGTGGCGGGTATAAAATTTGCGTCTGTCAACCGTGAAATTTTGGGTTTGTTGAGAGGGGACAGTAGGACTGACATCTTTTGAATTTATTTCATGAGGGGTCGGACTACTGCCCTCTCTATGATGCAGGCTGCCGAGGAAGATTTTGCCTTCCAGTGAAGCAGTGTACCCCTCCACTGGCCCGAGGCAGCTTGTTTGTCAAGGGTTTCGACCTGCGACAGCAGACCACTGGTCTCTGACGCCTTAGGCAGAAGAGACTACGTCTGTTTCGGTTTTGTCTGTATACCGAGCAAGCTTGCTGTGGTTCTTTCTCCGGGTACTCCGGTTCTTCTTCCACATTAAATACAGACTCTGACTGTTACACTGGCACGAAAGTTCGTGACCGGCGTGCGGTCCGAAACTTACATTAAACCCCACAATTTTTTGGGGAGTTTTTTGACCGCATACCGGTCTCGGGGTGTCTCGTGTCCAGTCATGGTTACAATTACCTCCTCTTGCCATGTGGCATGTAGGAGGGTGAGCCTCATATAGGCTGGAATACCTGAGATACAGACAATTGTTGCTTAAACGTCATGCTAAAACCCCAACTAGCATAATCTTCAAAATGTTGGAGGCTAGCAGCCAGAATCTGGCGAAATTAGATGCCCGGCGAAATTCCCCAACTTTACTGTATAAAACGGTATATAGAGAAGCTGTAAGGTCCATCTTTGTATGTAGATGCAAATTGTTAGTCATTTTTAAACACTTACGTTTAACTAGAAAACTTCTTACTGATGAAATTCTATTTCTGATAAGAGTAGACAGACTGACTTACCTGGTTGTTTTTCAATCTAGCGGCCATCTGTTCTGTTCTGTTCTTCTTAGAGTTCGTCCGCTGACTTTCCGGACCACCGTCGTTTTATGACGACGTCAACGAGGGAGTTGTCTTAAATTTGTAAATAAAGAACTCATTTCAAAATTTGCTGGTGATATATACAGCTGTGCTATTTACAAACTAACGTGTTTTTTCTTTTTATTAATTTGTTGAAATTTGTTTTAACCTGGCGACTCTCTTTTTATGGATCACATAGATGTATTCTCTAGCATAAAGTTCTATTTGAGAAATCACACCCTGGTCCGTAGTATCGTGGTTAAACACTGTTGATGAGTCTAGGAGAAGTCTTGTGAATATATCTGGGTCTTGAAGGTTACAGTCCTGGAGCGGCAAATAATTACACACTTTTCGTTTAAAGGAGTCTCTTTCAGGTTCAAACACAGTACACTCTGCTACATAATGCTGACGAGTCTCAGGTGCAGAGGAGCATAACTTGCAAGTCGGATCTACTTGAAACTGATTAAAGACAGCTCTATTTGCTTGAAGAATATAAGAGCCAGTGAGCAACTTGCATTTGAGTTGAGCCCTTCTGCTATCAATTATATTATTTCTTACAGTAGACCAGATTGGATGGCATCTACCAACACTCAACATAGCTGGGTTAACATATTTTAGTGAAGATTTTTCATTAGTGTCTTTTTTCCATTCTGCCTCTATAACAGAATTAACAGAATTATTCATCAGCGCCTTCCACTCAGACTTAGACGGGGGATTTTCAAATAGTTCAAAAATTGAGGGAAGACCATACACGTCTAGAAGATCCTTAATGTAGTTAAACCAACTATGTTCATGCCTATCTTTCATAGCTAACTGTCTCCTAGCAATTTCAAGTTCAACCGAGTCTGACAACCTAGCTATGTTCATGAACAGATTTAAAGCGTTTTTATGAATAACTGTTCTCAAAGGCAGAATTCCAAGTAAGGCTAAAGTGATACTATTTGGTGTTTTGTCTGGAAGTCCCTGAATTTGCCGGAGACTCTGCCTTTGAAACCTTTCAAGGTATTCAAAGTCTTTATTAGTTAACAGTAAAACTTCTAGTCCGTAGACTGTACGAGGAACGACAAAGGTCTTCCAAATATGCGAATTTTGACTGGTTTTTAACCCATTTACACTATGGAAACCGGCACCCATCAAGGAGTAAGCAGTCCTACGACCTATGGATACTTTTTCCTCCACATTTACCTTCCCTGATACATCCCGTTTGATTCCCAAATGTACAGTGTTACTCGCAGAGGTAACAGATTTACCAGCCAAATAGAAATCAGTGCATTCTATTTTTCTTCCAGGGCAATATATCAGACTGCTACTCTTAGATGGGTGTATTCCATATCTTTCCCTGTCAGCATTATTCTCCAAACAGGAGACATCTTTGAATCACATGACAAGTCATATGATCTTGTTCTTGTTCTTTACTGTCCTTCGTGGAACAACCTCATGTCGGAGTAGGCATAGAAAAGCATAGCATTTTACTTTAAAGTTCACATAGAGCAATTTATGTCCACGGATCATTCAGTTAAAGTTCTCATCTCTCGTGAGAGCTAGGGACTAATTTTCCTCCAGTCCAACCCCCTTGTGAAAGGTTGTCAATTTTGGCGTATCATCAGTAAACAATTCAGATTCAGATTCAGATTCAGTTAGCCATCATCAATAAATATATACTTCCCACAGTAATCATCTTTTTTTTTTTTTTTTTTTTTTTTTTTTTTTTCAATTTTTTTTTTAAGATTAATTTACAGAGACTGACTTATAAATAACAACATTTGAGCCGCGACACGACAAAACCAACAATGTGGTTGTATGCCCAGCGCATACTCAGATCAGCCTGGGCATCCACCCAGTCTGATCAGAGTCTTCGCTGTCCACATGATGGGTAGCTTAGACCCATAGCTACCATTTGGATACCTAACGAAGAGTGTGATCAAACTGGGTGGATGTCCAGGCTGATCTGAGTCTGCGCTGGGCACACAACCACATTGTTGGTTTTCTTGTGTCGCGGCTCATTTCTTTTTACAAATATCCTTTTTTCATATCATGACTGACTCCACTATGATTCTGTAGTCAGATATAATATGAAAATATGAAACTAGAAAATGTGTTTACGAAACACAATGCCCCCAACCTTATGCTTGCCTCTAAAGAAGGTTTATCGGGTCATCTACATCTTAGCCTGTAACTGTATGCAAAATAAGGAACATAGCCTAATTAGTGGTTTTTCAGATATTTTGTTCACGAAATTATTCATATACACATGTAGCTTCTTCGTATTCAAAATGCTTATGTCTGAAAATGGGAAAAATTCTACCCAAATTTCATGAAATAGGACCAAAAGTTAATCAGGTCATCTACACCTTGGTCCAAACCTGCATGCCAAATATAAGGATCCTAGCTTATGCGGTTCCTCAGATATTTTGTTCACAAGCTCGTTCCTATACAAAATACCTATGTCCGAAAAAGGGGCATAACTCCGTCAAAAATTAACCAATGTTTTTCAAAAGTAAATCAGGTCATCTACACCTTAGGCAATGTCTTCCTGCTGTGGGGTGGAAGTCAACTCTTTTGCTCCTGTAGGTCAAGACACGGAAACTGAAGTAGTTTGGCCACATTTCAAGGTCTTCTGGCCCAACTAAATTGAATCTATAGGACGCAGTGAAAGACAACAGAAGAGCAACCTTCATTGTTTGCTTCGTGACCATTAAGAACAAGAACACTTCCTGGCTGGATGTAGGGTGTGTTCATTTCGACATGCTGATCAGTGTTCCCGAGTGTTCGTAGGCTGTTAAAGCGAACGGAGTAGGCTCTGATCAGACTGTGCATACGTGCAGGCTGCTCAAAGCCTTAACCTGACAAGACTGAAGTAATTCCAGGTAACTCCTTGTGCACCGTATTATGGCTGCAGGAATCATTCGGATGACCAGTGTGAGCACATTTAATTACATGGAACTCGTGCATTATACACGATTCTGGTACCCGATCTCCCTGGCGACGTAACATCATGAAGACAGGATACCAGTCTAAAGAGTACATGTTGCAGACACCTGTGAGTATCATCAGTATGTATTTATTTTTAATATGTGAAATTTAGATATTTTATGGAATCCCCGGAAAGGCCTCGCTATATTATCTTGCGCAAACATATCATCTTGTAAACTCAAGATATAGAGAATACAATATTAATTCGTGTCTTCTGATATCAAGTTTATCAGGCGAGACCAGAAACAGCGTAGAATGGAGAGGCTTGTTTCTGGTCAAGTCTGATAAACTTATCAAAAGATACTTACTTGGTTTTCTGTTTATCATGCATCGTCAGAATATTTTCAGATGTAAAAAGCGTCACACAAATAAAAAGGAAACGCAGTTTTGTTCGAACTTGCTGACGCCGCGAATGCGTTATGATGTACGTCGGTGACATCATTTAACCAATCTATCCCTTCATTACAGTCCCGGTTTAACGCGAATTCCATTCCCGCCCAGAAATTCTGCAGTTACTGAGCCAAAATATAACAGTGCTATTCAACTTATATTTGTTGTGCACAGTATTTGACTTTAAGTAAACTAACTGATAGAGTTATTGCAAAACTCTTGAAGGTGGCCAAAACCGAGATTTCGGTTTGGCCAGTTTAAGTTTTTTTGTGATGACTTTTACCAAACTAAAATGTTGTACTCGTGGGTATACTTCGAATACTGAGCATTTCTATATTTTGGCTATACATTTCCAGAATCCTGATTTGAGCCGCGACACGACAAAACCCAACAATGTGGTTATGCGCCCAGCGCAGACTCAGATCAGCCTGGACATCCGCTGTGCGCATAGAGGTAGCTTAAGCCCTTAGCTACCCTTTAAGCGTTTGGCGAAGAGTCTGATCAGACTAGGCAGATGCCCAGGCTGATCTGAGTCTGCGGTGGTCGCACAACCACTTTGTTGGTTTTCTCGTGTCGCGGCTCATTTCCAGGTGGAAATGGCATTGCGGTCTTATGATTATTTGCTGTTACAGAGAACCATTCTGCTAAAGTCCATAGAAGACTTGAAAATGCAATTCTTGGCAAGGATACCGTTTCTACGTTTCCGTCGAAATAACTCGAAGCGTAACATTGCATCTTCCCTCACATTGTTTGGTAAGTTAATAAATATGTGAGATACAGACCAGCGTCTGCACTCATGCAGTATACCATGTCGGTGTTTCCCCATAAATACTAAACGAAGCATGCCAAATGCCAGTACAGAGTCTGTAAAACCTAAGGGCAAAACTGGAAAAAAAACTAGGCAGTGAGGTTTACTTTATTCGATTGTATTGTGCCATTCATGGATGGAGCTTCTACACGCAGCCTGTTTTTGCTTGCACACAATATAAGGATATCCGCGTGCTTCCCCTGTACCTACAAATCTTATCTCACTCATGTTATCTCACCCAGGACCGGATAAAAATCACGAGCATTCGATGCATTGGTTGTAATGGAGGTCACGTAACTGCGTCGTCAAGTGACGTTGGCGTTTTAGATGATTACGTCACGAAGACGGCCAAAATGACGTCAGTTTATGCATGCCAGACGTTGACGTAAAGAACCGAATGACGGTCGTTGAAAGCGGCGCCTTCTATTTAAATCGAATAGAAACCTCTGAGGTACTAAAATTACGCATTTTAACAAGTTCTAAAGATAATACAAAACGTGGTGTGCAAGAAAAAGTATCTATCATGGGTGTGAGGTGCGGATAGAAAAATCCGTCACTCGGGATCACTGTTCGGCATCACTCGGCAAGCCTCGTGATGCCGAACAATGACCCTCGTGACGGATTTTTCTATCCACACCTCATACCCATGAAAGATACTTATAATATTTTCCTTGTTTTACAATTACAGATTGTACAGGGTCTGTATGTACTGAAAGCATGTATTATCATGCCTAATACTGTACATAATGAAAAGCCTATTAAGGATAGCTGACAGCTCAGGAATTTATATTGTCTTATTCACACTGGGTGGCTGCTTAGTCCCGGTAGGCGGTGATTTTTTCTGACAATTATCAACGATTTTTTCTTAACATGGTCCCGGATTTTTTCCAAATTGTCAATGATTTTTTTCTCCGTGACGTCATAACACAAATCTAATGCGACAAAATGGTGAATTTTGTCAATTAAACAATTAATTTACAAATCTTAAGCGTATTCCTGGTAGATCTGAGGTAGATTACATACAATACAAATGTTTAACGTTGTCAACAGATTAGGTAAACCCGGAAATTTTCATTTAGGGTACATCTTGATGAACTGTCCGCTCTGTCTATTGCTACGAAGTTTACCATAAGGAAAAGCTATTTTTAATCATAAATCGGTGTTGGGAAACATATTATATTACTTTTTGACACTTTACAATGATATAAATGGGTCTTTCAGCAGATTCTAATTTTTCATAAGTCCCGGATTTTTTCCTACAAGTCCCGGATTTGCTCCTACAATAAAATTTAAGCGCCTGATTTTTTCTGACGACGCAAACACAAAATGAGTAGTCAGTATCTTACTTTATTGCGCATAGATTGAATAGCAAGATTTAAGCATGTCTCAAACTTTAATTGTGGTGCATAAATGGAAGAAGAAATACTTGTTGGTCATTAAAAGACCAGCCTTTTCATTATATACAGACCATTCTATTGCTCCATATATAAAAAAAAAATTACAATGGCATGTCGTGTAGTAAAGAGCTGAGATTAAAACAATATTCAGTGGCCTTCCCAATGCAGGCGAGACTGCTGTACTAACTCTACCAACTGAGCGACGTGGCCACATGGTCGTCCGATGCCAGGAAAGCTCAGTTGGCAGAGCAGTCCCGATCATTGCCTATCTTTTGACTCAGTAGTACCGAGAAGGTTGAAGACTCGAGTTCCATCGCGGCCAGGGTGTTTTTTTTTCGCTTAGGCGGCGTAGAAGATTTATGTATTTTCTTCAAAATTGTGCGTGCGTGCCTCTGTGTGTGTGTGCGTGCGTGTGCGCGTGTTTGTGTGTGTGTGTGTGTGTGTGTGTGTGTGTGTGTGTGTGTGTGTGTGTGTGTGTGTGATTCCAATGCATCAATTTGTACTATCCTTGGTGTGCAAAAGCTACCTGTTCCTCACTATAACGTAGTTAATGTGAGGCTTCATAATTCTGAAATTAGTGCACATCTCCAGCAGGTGCTGGAGCCCCGTAGGTTAAACGCTGGCTTGCTGATCTAGCGGTCCCAAGTTCGAAACCCGCTTGGGGCGAGAATCTTTTCAATCTTAAACGGGGTTCCACTGCAGAAAGCCTTTCATTATCGTCCTCCCAACGTCCTGATATGACTGAAATACTGTTGAAAAGGACGCAAAATCGCAAGTCATCCATCCAGCCAGCCAGCCAGTACTTCTATTGAGGGCCTGTACAGTTTTTGTATACTGCACTGCAAAACTTTAACAGAAAAAGTTCTGAAAAGTCAGATCCTTTGAAAGCAAGGAAAACACCAAAGAAATGAAAATAGCATACTCGGTTTAACTGCGGCTGCTCATGACCAGTCATGAAATGTGCAACTCCGGCCATGCCCCTAGCAACGGCTACTGTATTATTAAAATAAGTCGAAATGAAATAAATAATTCCAAAGGACCAGAACTTATACAATCTACACTATGAATGAATACCTAGGGACGATTAAGGGCCGTCACACGGTACCTAACACCAGTTTCAGTGAAATTTCAATAAAATGTGCAAACCCAGTCATGCCCCCTAGCAGCAGCTGGGCTACTCTTTTTTCAGAATGACTCGAAATGAAATCATTGATTCGAAAGGACAAGAAATTATATAATCTGCACTATGATGGAGTATGGGGAGACTTGACGGCCGCCGCACAATACCTCCGGCATCCTGTGAAGTTAAATAAGATTTGAAATGTTAGAGTTTTTGGAAGCAAGAAATGGCCAGAAAGAATGAAAAAAACAACAACAGACTATGCTTATTGAGTTTGCACTTGAAAAGAGGACTCAAGTAAACAAAGACTTCTGATGTAATGTCTTTTACGTACTAGTATTCTTTGCTTCTAAAGGGTCCATACTTTCGATTTCATCACCATGATAAGGCAAACACGACAGAAATGTTATGATGTTCATTCGGTGAAGTAAAATTAGTTCCCACACTGATAAACATCTAACTGCTGTTACTATGCAGCTAGTTTAAGACTCTGAAATGCAGTATAAGTGGTAGGAAAAAATCCGGGACACTGTGGGAAAAAATCCGGGACACTAAACCCGTTGTAGGAAAAAATCCTTGACATTTGCAGTATTTTTTGTCCTTGGTTTGCCGAGGCTATTTCACAAAGAAAAATATGACAAACGACAAAATACGCCTATAAAATGCTCAAGTAGGCCTAAACAGCCTGATTGCGAAAGATCCCAAGAAAGTATTGAAAATAAGTTTGATTGCTCCGTCACGCTTATGAGACATAAATTGGCAGAAAAAATCGTTGACGGTTGTCAGAAAAAATCACCGCCTACCGGGACTAAGCAACCACCCAGTGATTCATTCACGTTTTGTGCATGTATTAAGGTAAGAATACGTAAATGACTGGCGCAATAAATTACGTGCGTCGCGAAGGACGTTACGTCACGAAGTACTTCCTCGTCACTGCTATTTTCAATATGGCGGCCCCATCGGACATTTAATAAAAGAGTCAAACATGGAAAAAACGGAGTTGTTATCATTGCTTCTCTGCTGCTATTGCAGTGTTCTTCTTTTCCTGTATTTATGAAGTTATTTCATCTACACAAATGTATTCCTATAAAATTAATAAGAGAGAGTGAGCCTCGGAAAGAGAGAGAAACAGACAAACAGACAGACAGAGCGTGTTTCGTGTGTGTAACGATTTAAGGTTGGTCGCAATACATGTTCTGGAGCACATCCTTCTTCCGCTGCATTATCCTTCCCTGATTTGAAAAAGTTACCCACACAAAGAGACTTTTCCAGTCGCTGGCTGGCCAAAACCGGATCGAACCCGCAACCTTCTGATGTAATCGAATGACTCTAATCACTATTCCGCGGCGCTGGTTGATAAACCCAGGTGATTTTACAGCTCTATGGGATCGGATTGTAGATATGTATTATAATGCCGCTTTTTGGCGATTTTAACCATGCATATCCTTTCACAAATACGAATGAATATTTCTTCCACTTTGTGTGTGGCTTTGCCAAAGATACAGCGGGCCTCTTTCCCACACCGCCCCTACGGCCACTAGGATACAAGAAGCCTTCCGCCGATAGTGGAATTTTGCCTTGTAATTTTTCAGTATGATTCTACCATCATCTCCATATGACTAAAATACAGTCCAAAAGGGCGTAAAAGTCAATGTTATCGGACTACCATGAGCCACACCGAAAAACACGAGTCGGTATTAAATATACATGCACATAGATCAGCCTGCGCATACGCGTAGTTTGGTAAATCTCTTCGCTGTTCCTCACGGAATCATTGTACCAGAGGACAACAAAGGCTCTGGTCAGTTTGGGCGGTTGCGCAGACTAATCCGCTGACCGCACATGCCCCGAGGATCCGCTGACCGTACATGCCCCAAGGACGTATTTACAATGTCAGGGTAACGCAGTTTTAAAGAGGAATTTGGGTTTACTCATAAGGGTTTTCCTTTTTTCTTTGCGCGGCTCATTTCATGCCGGCTGCAGTAACCATATTACTGTTAGAAGTTTGTTTTCGAATTTTTGTTGTCACTAAAGCATTCATCATGAATGGCGATGGCGCCATCTTTCCGTATTCTCATTACCGTATTCTGATTACGGACAATACGGTCTTAGCATGCCTTACAACGTCGCCCGTAAACAATTGCAACGTCGCTTATAAATGACGTCGACGAACGGCGAAAATTTAAACATACCTATGCTTGCGTATCAAGCGCTACTTGAAAAATGAGCCTCGGTAGTCAGGGACTTTAATCGACAGTTGCTGTGACATAAAATATCAGTTGAAAAAATATATGTAGCTGTGTACGTCTAAGTTTTAAAATCTGAGTATTTTCATTGCTTTACTACGGAGCCCGGGAGAGGACATGACAATACATATACTGATTTCGTTCCCACGCATTACTTTTTCGATCCCTCAGTTTAGTATTTTGTTCCCTCAAATTAATATTCCGTTCCTACGCTTTGCTTTCTCGTTTCCATGCATTACTTTTCCGTTCCCTCAATTAAGTATTTCTTTCCCTCAAAATAATATACCGTTCCCATGCATTACTTTATCGTTGCCTCAAAATAATAATTCGTTCCCTCAAAATAATATTTGGTTCCTCCAAAACAACATTTCGTTTCCACGCATCACTGTTTCGTTTGCACGTTCTAATATTTCTTTCTCTTGCAAAATAAATTCGTGTCCTTAAAATAGTATTTTGTTATCTCGCAATAATAATTTGTTCTATCACAGTAGTATTTTGAGCGCACAGATTACTATTCCGTTCACACGAAATGATATTTCGTTCCCACGATTTACTATTATGAGGCCTCGCAATGAATGAAACTACATCTATTTTTAGCTTTATACAGATCAGTGTATCATCGGCGTTGACAAGAGCTCTGATTTGAATAAGGGCATTTCATAATGATAATCAGTTTGGTCAACATTATATTAAATCTTTGAACATGACAATCGAATTACATGTACAGATTCTACCAACAATTTAAAAATAAGAAACTGTGAAAACGTAGCATCATTATAATTATAATAGGAAAACTTTACGCTGGCACAACGTCTACCCAACGTTGGACAAACATCATTGGCGTTTCTGAACGTTGGGTCAGCGTTGTCCGAACATCGCGTGCTCACTCGGCGGTGTCGACCATCAGTTCGCGGAGTACTTGTATGGTTCGCGAGGGGCTCTGGGTTCGTGATCAGTAGAGCCACGATTTTGTCCACATCTGTTACATTTGGGAAGTGACTGGAGGGGCGCAGAGATGGTGATAGCGATGGCTGAATTGCTTCCAGTGAAGGGGAGTCTGCTTTTGTGACTTCCTGTTTATTTCCTTACGCAGTGTGACCATTTCGAGGGGCCTGCTCTGGAATGAAGAATTTGCTCCAAGGGGAGCAAATTCTTTCTTTTGAGAATTGGCCCCATGCAGTTTTGGGTTTGCAGAGACTGGGATGGCTAAATTGCATCCCTTGAAAGTGTACACGTTCACCTTATCATGTAGGTACTTGGTAAGCCAGCTAACCCAGGGCCCGGAAATACTCCAGTAATTTAATCGTGACAGTTGGCATAATAACATTTGAGCTATGATAAAGCTGTGGTGTATGGGTGTATCTCCATATTTTTCCGCCAGGTTTCAACAGGGAGACAACTGTTATGACTTCCTTCTTGCTTCCCTGTGTGACAGTGCCTTATCTGACAGGCCTGCTATGGAGCGAGAGCATTTGCTTCGATGGGGGCAAATTCGTTTCTTAGGAGTTGGCCCCGAATTAGAGGGGCCACAGAGATTGGGATGACTGAAAGTACTAGACTGGCTGCAGTTAAGAACATAGATAAAATGACAATAATAATAATAATTGTAATAAAAAGTTATAATAATAAAAAATAATGAGAATGTTGAATAGAAAATATTGATAAACTAAAAAATATAGTTGGCCTTCAAAACAAACGGAGTCAAATTAAGACTTGTAACATTTAGAATAAAGCATTTAGCCTGGAAACCAGGCTGCTAAAATACACTATGGTTTTGCTTATACCATTACCGAATATTTTTGTGAGAAAACGAAAAGCTATTTCATAGGAAAGAAATGTTAATTTGAGTGAACGAAATATAATGGTAAGGAAATGAAATATTATTGCGTAGGAAAGAAATGGTAACCCGTGGCCACGGAATATTATCTTGAGGGAACGAAATTTCAATCTGAGGGAACGACAAAGTAATGCGTTGGAACAAAATATTATTTTGAAGGAACAAAATGTCATTTTGAGCGAACAAAATTGTAAAGCGTGGGAATGGAATATTATTTTGAGGGAACGAAATGCTATTTTGAGGGAACGAAATAGTAAAGTTGGGGAACGAAATATTATTTTGAGGGAACGAAATGCTATTTTGAGAGAACGAAATAGTAAAGTTGGGGAACGAAATATTATTTTGAGGGAACAAAATGCTATTTTGAGGAAACGAAAAAGTAAAGCGTGGGAACGGAATGTTACTTTGAGGGAACGAAATATTAAATTGAAGGAACGAAAAAGTAAAGCGGGGAATGGAATGTTATTTTGAGTGAACGAAATATTAAATTGAGGGAACGAAAACGCAATGCGTGGGAACGAAATGCATTTTGCAGGAACAAAATCAGTGTATATATTGCTATGTCCCCTCCCGGGCTCCGTACTTTCCCGTTGCCGTCAATGGAGACAGCCTCAAAATTTCACGTTTTTCAATCTGATCTAGCGACTAAACGAACTCGGTGACCTATCTTTTTTATTGCATATTTTGATGTAACACATGAAAATGCACTCCTGTGCAAAATTAAAAAAAAATTCTATTAATATGCAATTTACGTATTCTTGACCTTAAACCTATATGAGCCGCGACATGAGGAAACCAACAGAGTGGTTGTGTGCCCAGCGCAGACTCAGCTCAGCCTGGGCATCAGCCCAATCCAATCACACTCTTCACTAAGCGCTTTAAGGGTAGCTAAGGGTCTAAGCTACCATCATGCGGACAGCGACGACTCTGATCGGACTGGGCGGGTGCCCAGGCTGATCTGAGTTTGCGCTGGGCGCACAACCACTTTGTTGCTTATCTCGTGTCGCGGCTCAATTATGTGACAGAGGGTCTGAAAAAAATAATCTGAAGTAATACATGGTTAATGATTTTTAAATACCAGTTAATTGAATATTTCTTATAGGCCTTTATCAAAGTCTGACATTGTTACTGCGTTAGAAATGTTGCAAAATAAATTCGAAATCTAAAACGTGTACAATATGATCTAAATTTCATTTGATGCCATCAAAAATATGTAATAATTTCCCCTTATTATTGCAGGCCTATGTTAATCTATCACTACTAGAGTCTAGGAGTAATAACATCTTAGTCAGTGACAAGTGCAATAACATTTGATTTAAATTTAAATATCATGAAAATAAATCTAGAATAAGGAGATATCTTCTATCGGGATACGATCTTTCTTTTCAATGTTATGTTTAAAAAGGTAAAGGTTTCCCATAGCCTAATAGCTGTAGGGGTTAGAGACCCACTGTATCTTGGGCACAGCTGATGAAAGGCGGAGCCCATCTCTCTGCTTTCGCTGCCTTATCCTTCCCTTATTCGAAATGGTACCCATGTACTGCTGGGTTGACAGAGAGAGTTTTCCAGTCGTCGGATGGCGACGGTGAGCCGAGAACTCACGACCTTCCGGAGACTTTCTGCACAATAACCGAGCCACTCAAACCACTCGGCTACTGCGCTTCTCTGCGTTTATGTTATGTTTGGTGAACTGTATATATGTATACTTTGCTCAGCTCCTTGACTGTTTATTGCTACGAGTATATAATTGAGCCGCGACACGAGAAAACCAGCAATGTGGTTGTGCGCCCAGCACAGACTCAGATCAGCCTGGGCATCAGCCCAGTTGGATCAGACTCTTCGTTAAGTGGTCAAAGGCTGGCTAAGGGTCTACGCTACTTCCATGCGGACAGCGAAGACTCTGATCAGACTGGGCGGATGCCCAGGCTGATCTGAGTCTGCGCTGGGCGCACAACCACTTCGTTGGTTTTCTCGTGTCGCGGCTCAATTATACAAAGCACCAAATAGTAAAGCATTCCACAACCAATGAGACTGACAAAAGCTAAGCTGTATCATATTATATTCGAATTATTCACCGTATATAAATTCAAATGTAAACAGATCCTATCGACACCAGTCATGAAACAATACTATACCAGTCCATTCAAGAGCAATCTTTTATAAGTTGAACGCCAGTCCAATGGTCGAACGCCAGTCTAATGGGCGGGCACGGATAGAGCATAATAAGGATTTCTATTAAAATAGACTGATATTGGTTGTATCATGACTAGTGAGGAGCAGATCTGTAAACACTCAAATGTAAAGTGTAAAGTGTAATGTTAATGATAATATTTGAGCCGCGACATGAGAAAACCAGCAAAGTGGTTGTGCGCCTAGCGCAGACTCAGCTCAGCCTGGGCATCCGCCCAGTCTGCTCAGAGTCTTCGCTGTCCACATTGAGCTAGCTTAGACCCTTGGCTACCCTTTAAGTGCCAAGCGAAGACTCTGATCAGACTGGGCGGATTCCCAGGCTGATCTGAGTCTGCGCTGGGCGCACAAGCACTTTGTTGGTTTTCTCATGTCGTGGCTCATATATATCGCTTTCAGTGGTGACGTACCTGTTTATGGCATACGGTGGCTGGTTTGTTTTGGTGGCGCCAAGAAGTGATGTTCCTCGGCCTGTACATTCTAACATTGCAAGAAAATCAATTTGGAGCGCTTGGAAAGGTACGAAAACAAGAAGAGATCCCAGCAGGCACGTTACGTCGAAATGACGTAGATTAACGTCGATGCGACGTCATCACGTCGCATCGACGTCAATACAACGTCATTTCGATATTGTTTGCCCGTTGGGGAAACTACTGGTTTTTAGCTCGCCTGAACGAAAGTTCAGGAAGAGCTATTGTTGTCACCACGGCGTCGGCGTCGGCGTCCGCGTCCGCGTCAGCGCCAGCGTCGGCGTTCGGATTGGATGTTTTGGTTAAAGTTTTTTAAAGACCTATATCTCCTTAACCCATGGATGGATTCTTTTGATACTTGCACTGTAGTTAGATATTGGTCTAAGGTTTACCAGGGTACCACCCCCACCCCACTCTGTGACCTTGATGTCAAGGTCATGGACTGAGAAAATTGGTATTTTTTTGGACTGGATGTTTTGGTTAAAGTTTTATAAAGCCCAATATCTCCTTAACCCATGGATGGATTCCTTTGATACTTGCACTAAAGTTAGATATTGGTCTAAAGTTTTCGAAGGTACTACCCCCACCCCCCTCTGTGACCTTGATGTCAAGGTCATGGACTTAGAATATTGTCTTTTTATTGATTGGATGTTTTGGTTAAAGTTTTTTAAAGACGCATATCTCCTGAACCCATAGATGAATTCTTTTTATATAAATTTGCACTGTAGTTAGATCTACAGAATACTACCCCAACCCCGCTCAGTGATCGTGATGTCAAGGTCAGGGACTTAGGAAATTTTCGTCTTTTTTAAAGTTTTGTAATTGCATACTGATTCATAATGCTTTGCAGAGATTTAGTTTATACTTGAACTGATGTTAGACTCTTTTTTGAGTTTTTACGAAACACCTTATACTTACCCCACTGGATGACCTTGAAGTCAAGGTCACCGACTTAGAATTTTGTCTTAAAGCTTTTGGTTAAAGTTTTATATTTATGAAGACATAATTTCACAGTGCCACGATGATGGACTCAGTTGATACTAATACTTGGACTGATCTTAGATAATTGTTCAGGGTTTTGATACATCCTAGCCCCCACCCCCCTCCCCCCTTACCCGTCAGTTTTTTTACCTCAAGCTCATGGACTTTGAAATTTCATTTCATTTTTTTTATTTTAAATTTGTTTTAAGACTTATTTCTGAGATAGCTTTTGTTTATAAATGTGTTTTCATTATGGACATGCTTGCATGAAGTTTTATGCATAGCAGTCCACATACCCTCCCCGCCCCCTTCCTGTCAGTTTGTTTTTTACCTCAAGCTCATGGACTTTGAAATTTCATTTCATTTTATTTATTTTAATTTTATTTTAAGACTTATTTCTGAGATAGCTTTTGTTTATAAATGTGTTTTCATTATGGACATGCTTGCATGAGGTTTTATGCATAGCAGTCCACATACCCCCCCCCCCCCCCCCCCCCCCCCCCCCCTTCCCGTCAGTTTTTTTTACCTCAAGCTCATGGACTTTGAAATTTCATTTCATTTTATTTATTTTGATTTTATTTTAAGACTTATTTCTGAGATAGCTTTTGTTTATAAATGTGTTTTCATTATGGACATGCTTGCATGAAGTTTTATGCATAGCAGTCCACATCCCCCCCCCCCCACCCCCCATCCCCCCCACCCCCCTTCCCATCATTTTTTTTTACCTCAAGCTCATGGACTTTGAAATTTCATTTCATTTTATTTATTTTAATTTTATTTTAAGACTTATTTCTGAGATAGCTTTTGTTTATAAATGTGTTTTCATTATGGACATGCTTGCATGAAGTTTTATGCATAGCAGTCCACACCACCATAGCGGCTGTGTGATGGGCAAGCACCTATTCAGGCGAGCTATGCTGTCAGGCGACAGCTCTTGTTTTTTCGCTTATTATTATGCCACTGAAGGAACTTCGGGAGGCATATTAAAATCGATCCGTCCATCCGTCCGTCAATACGTCCGTTCGTTCGTCCGAATGAAATCATTTCTCAGCGATAACCGAAAATTACTGAAGCAGATACATGTATGATGAAGTTACACAGAGAAGATGTGTCACACACAAGGTTTAGGTTCTCATGCCCGAGATCACGGTCACAGTTGGGTAAGAGGTCTAATTGTGACTCAAATCGTGTCCCAGCTATAATGAAACTTCAAAGGACGAAAAAGCATAATGAGAAGGTGGGTACTATATATACTACTAAATAACCTAAGGATTACATAAATTTTACTAATTTAAGAAAATAATGCATCATGTTGCCACATAAATTTCACACATTTTGATATCAAATGTGCTTATACTGTTCTCTAAATGCGCGTGTACCTAAATTACATCATATACGTGGCTGGAGTGCCATTTTTTTTTTCTTTTTTAGGATCAAGTGGTTCTTTTTTAGATTAATCTTGGGACAAATGTCCTAAGTTTGACAAATGACAGACGTATAATGACCTCGACTGAGATTGTACGTATCAGCCGCATGAGCCGCAATACTCGAAAGTATTGAAAATATCATCCTAAATCTTAAAAAAAAAAAAAACAACAAAAAAAAAAAAAAACTGTCAAATTATTTCAGTCTAAGCGAAATATTCTGATCAAATACCGTCATTATAATTAGCTTATGTTCACCTCTTTCACTCAAAACCAAAGTTATCGAAAACTAGAGAGCGCTGCGGTGTAAGGCGGTCATGGCAACGGTATCAGTGGAAAATCGATGCAATCAAATATACCTAGCCGCACAATGCACTTATCCTTATAGCGAGACTCTAGCCTGTAGGGATTCCGAAGCTCAGTGGCAGAAGAAAATTGAGCCGCGACACGACAAAATCAACAATGTGGTTGTGCGCCCAACGCAGACTCAGATCAGCCTGGGCATCCGCCCAGTCTGATCAGAGCCTACGTTGTCCGCATGGAGGTAGCTTAGACCCTTAGCTACCCTTTGAGCACTTAACAAAGAGTCTGATTAAACCAGGAGGATGCCCAGACTGATCTGAGTCTGCGCTGGCCGCATCACCACATTGTTGGTTTTCTCGTGTCGCGGCTCATATACATGACCTAAACATCCTCTACCATGCATAATATTTTCAGGTTGTGATCACATAGACGACCAGCCTGGTCAAGTCCATATTCTACTTAACGCTTTCATGCGGAGTGGTTCGTTCTTCACTGGAAGGTTGCTTGGACACATCCCCAGCACATTTTCCTTCATGGAGCCTCTATGGAAACTGACTCTCTTTGGTTATTACACTACTGATAATCGGCTCTGTGAGACAAGATGGTCATACTGCAGGTGGGTCTTGATATGAGCCACGACACGAGAAAACCAACAAAGTGGTTGTGCGCCCAGCGCAGACTCAGATCTGCCTGGACATCCGCCCGGTCAGACTCTTCGCTAAGCGCTTAAAGGATAACTAAGGCTCTAAGTTACCTCCATGCGGACAGCGAAGACTCTGATCAGAATGAGCGGATGCCCAGGCTGATCTGAGTCTGCGCTGGGTGCACAACCACTTTGTTGGTTTTCTCGTGTTGCGGCTCATATCTCAGAAGGTTTGGGCTTGTCCTGCTACCCTTTACCCATCCATCTATTCGTAACAGTTGCGTAGGTTGTATGACTCAACACTGTCTGAAATGAGGCTTTGATAAGCGGATGCATGGATCCGAATACAGGAAGCGGTTCCATATGTTTTCCCTTTCCGTCCACCATATATTGACAGAACTATGCCTCTTTATTTAGCTGTTTGTTTTGGAAAGACAGAAAGAAGTAGTCAAAGAAAGATTGTCAGCGGCTAAATAAAAAAAATAATTAGAAGATTGAGCTAGGATGTTGACACATTGTACTTTGTTTATTGTTAGGAGCTCCATGTATCCGCTTATGAAACATCTATCAGATCCTGTGAGCTAATTTAATAATTTTTGCGTATGACTGCATTATGTCCTTTTTTACCATTTTTGCATTTTATAGCTGTTCTCTCTCTAACTTAGGAAGAGGCCTTTTTAGTTAAATGTTACATGCAATACTTGATGTGTGAAGTAGTCTGACAAAGGTTACATTATTACAGAGTTACTCCCCATTTTCAGATTAAGTAAAGGATAACTCAAGAATAAACTCGACTTTCTGTTTCAGACATCTCGATCGGTCTGTGGTGGAAATAAAAGATATTCAGAAGTTTGTAAAAAGGTAAGAATTCAAACTTGAATTTGAAATATGAATGGTACAGTTATCACCACGGTTACTTTACGAGTTGGCACAATTCCGGAAGCCCGGATTGCCAAAATAACCCTTTATATTGAAAAAACAGAAAACAAATCCGGACCAGACTGCTGCTTAGTCACCACAGTAAAGCAAATAAAATCATAAAAGCTATGATGAGTCGTTGTTTATGACAATAAAGAAATCATGCAGTAGCAGAACTAAGTCTTGCTTAATTAATTGGCACGACCGAAAAACGGATGACAATGACCAAATGCCAAACTTATGAAATAAATTCAGGAGTGAGCTGTCGAACATCCGGCCCACCGCCAAGCAATGAATAGTCTAGAAAGGGAAACAGTAATTTACCGATAAGTAAACACTCTGCGAGTGATATTTATGACGAGTTCCTAATATTAAGCAAGCTCTTCTCAGAGAGGACAAAGCGGGAACAGCGCGTCATGTGAGCCGAAAAATGCAAAAATGGTGCTTGCTGCGTATGCGAACAGCAAAAGCTTAGACCATCCTGCGCATCCGCGCAGTCTGATCAGATCCTTTGCTGTTCGTATACACTAGCCATGGATCCCTAAACAAGTACTCTGGCTACTTACTCTTCACGTATGCACAGACTGGTTTTTGAGTCTTTGCCATCCGTAAATACGTAAAACACGTGTTAATGGATTAAAATGTCTTGAAAAAAGTTATTTTATTTGAGAAAATCTGAAATTTCTGTTGAAAAAATTCAATTTGCTATATCATTCAAATATTTGCGGAACATGGCATACACTGTCTGTTATCATGGGCTCAGATACCAATCATGTCATAGGTTTGTTACCATAGCAAAAATGTAATTACCGACTGTTGTGCTTAGGACCATGGCAGAATGACGTATCGATGGCGTCACTTTAAATTGAATATCAATTCTTAGTTGCTATGGTAACAGATCTATGATGTCACTGGTATCAGAGTATGGCAAGCTCCGCCAGTTTTTCAATGGCATTACAAACTGAAATTATTTCAACGGAAATTTCAGATTTTCTCAAACAAATAATTTTTCTCGCGTATTTTTACAAATGACGCGACTCAAATAACGTTAGTTCGACGTTAATTTGAATTGTTTTCAAGATGTATTTTTACTAGAAATGGTTAGCTGTACTCATCAAGTAGAATCTGATAAAACTGAAAATACCTTATCCCCAAAATATACCCTTTGAGTGACATTTTGATTTTTTAGTACAGAGTCTTCTGACCTGCCTCTGGAGACGGCTTACAGAATCCTTCGTGATATTTATAGCTGCCAATTAGATGACCTCAGGTCTTTGATTGATGCACAGATTCTTTATGGACAGCAACAAACACGTAAGTGGGAAAATTAAGATAAATGTAAACATATAGTATATGCAGCTACGAGGATTCTGATCAAATCTCTTGCTTTTTCACAGTATAGCTTTCTTATGATCCGTTGATTATGTATGCGGTTGCGGGAAGGTGTAACAAGTCAGGCTGACTTTTCTTATCATGCCCGAACCCAAACGGCGCTCCTTCAAAATCCCCCCCTCCCCATCGTCTTTATACGATTGGAATATACTGCCGAAGAGGGCGTGAGGCCGCCAAGTATTCCATCCGTTCATCTATAAAAACATGTTTTTGCATAACCTAAATTTGAATACATGTATATCAAAATCCTGGTAACTTGAGAGGGATAAAATCCATCCCACCTTGACCATTAGATGCCATGCACCAGGGTTCTCAGCTATTTAGTCGCGCGCACATTTATGTTTTAAAATATATGAAAAACAATTTCTTTCTTAACAAGATGGGGTTTTTTTCACAGGACAAGCATGGGTAGACTACAAAAACTGCCACACAAGTATAAGACCATGCTTTCCCGATCTTATAAAGAACTGCACAGGAAGCAAAGTTCGACTGGCAAAGGTAATCCGAATGAGTCTTGCTGCTGCCCAGCCTTTACTAGAAGCTTGCAGTTCCCTTAAGGTGCTACAGCTTGTTCGAGATCCGAGAGGGACTATTTGCTCCCGTTTGATAAAAACGAAATGGTACCCATTGAAAAGAGAATCAAAAAACTACACAGGTATAGCTGAAAATGCTCGAACTCTGTGCAGAAGAATGACCGAAGACTATCAAGCAGGGAAGCAGCTTATGAAACTTTTTCCGAACAGGGTAAAATTCATCCGGTATGATGACCTGGTATCTAGTTTCCGCCAGTCTGTGTGGGATAATTTGACTAATTTTCTTGGAGTCGACAAGATGATGCTGACTGAAAAATTCAGAGACAATCCTTTTGAATGGCGAGACCTTCTGGGTCAGTCAGTACTAGAGATAGTTGACAGAGAATGCTCATCTGTTTATAGCGCGCACGGGTATGTTCCACTTCGACTCCAGCTAGGAAATCCTTCTGTGTTGAGTTTTATTCCTCATTTTGACATCATTTTAAGAAGTTAACATGCATTTAATTCTATCAAATGAGCCACGACACGACACAACCAACAAATTGGCATGGTGCGTCCAGCGAAAACTCAGATCAGCCTGGGCATCCGCCCGGTCTTGGTGCGTCCAGTCTGATCAGTGTATTCGCTGTCCGCATGAAGGTAGCTTAGACACGCAAGGTAAGACTCAGATCAGACTGGACAGATGCCGAGGCTGATCTGATTCTTCGCGTGGCGCATATGCCACATTGTTGGTCTTGTCATTTCGCGGCCGCTTAATTCAGACTGGAGCCGAGCAATGAAAAAGTGATCTTTTAACGTATGCAAACAGGATAGACTCAGATCAGCTTGAATATTCATACTCTGTGGTGAAAGTAGTTTCTTTCGCATCTCTCGAGCCAAGAATTCAACACTGTTAGCTCAGGTACTTAGAAACATTACGTTACCGTTTGACTGAAGTATGAGAAAGATTTTTCAAGGCGAGATCAATTGTCACAGAGATTGACAGAGAGAGAGAGAGAGAGAGAGAGAGAGAGAGAGAGAGAGATCTCCCATACTTTGATGGTTTTCTGTTAATTAAACTATGTGTCCAGTAATTTTCTTCGCAAAAATACGCAAATTGACAACATAGGGTGTCTTGGCACTTTCGCTTACAGTAGACCTCCTTTTATAACAGCATTAGGCCATAGATCGGTGAAAAATCAGAATGTAGACAATACAAGAAGAAAAACTGTATTGAAAATTGTCATTTGCGAAGGTAAATCGTCGGTTTTATGGTCGCAAATTGCGTCGCCGTAACACGAAATTTCCGACCATAAAACCGACGATTTACCTCCCAAAATGACAATATCCCCTAAAATTATTATCGATGGATTTTCCAATAATACAAGGGTCATCCAATAAGTCCTGCAAATGACTGAGATGTAGACAAATGATGATCAATAGCGAATCAGACGCGCCATATTCCTCTTGTGAACATTCCCTTTTTTCCAGTTAATTGTTTCCAAGAACGTCACTATCTTGCAAATCCAGTTGCTAGGCAACAAATGAATACTTACATTAGGGTTGCGGCGGTGGCTTCGAGTTGTCTGTCTAAGATCCCTTAGCTTGGTGTAAAATACTTGTACATATTTGAAATTTGTTTGCAGGCACGAAAAATAATGCTAATGTAAATATACGGTACCAAAGTTAAGATATTGTCGTAAGTCAAGATATTATGTTATTGTTATTGTTCCAAGTAAAATCATCATGTTTTTCGAGGTACCTACAATACCATAAAAAGATGCGTTCACGACAAATGAAATGTTTCCTTAAATGGCATTTATTTGTTATCAAAAAGCACTTGTTGAACTACAAAAATTAAAGAAAATATAAAAGAAGTGACCTGTTAAATATCATATGCAGCCTTCAAAAATAAGGAACAAACGTCCAAAGCAAATCATTTGCTAAAATTCTGTAATATTCATTTTTGTCTAGCATACACATTTGTTTGGTAATGTGAAATGAATTATAGACTGATATGCAGGGATTTTCTTCCCCTAACTTCTTGTAGAAGACGTGTTTATGCAGTTTTACCCCCGGTATCGCATACACCTTTGCATTCAAAAGCCTCCCAATTCTTAGGAAGGTGAGTCACATGTATGATATTTGGCACATATGTGTATGTTATGCATGACCTGTTAATGGTATAAGTTTAGTACCCTAGCTTAAGTAATGAACAATCGATGACGGCGCTTGCAAGACTTCTTGGATGACCCTCGTAAACTATTCCTTCCGATGACCGGCATATGCTGAGGTGCTGCTTAATTTTAAGAAAGCGAGGTCATCGATCATGACCAAACAACACAGCTGACACCACCAATCAGGTCATAATATATTTTTGAAGCTGTTATTTCAACAGAAGATTAGATATAGAATCACGTACACTTGCACATCATTCACTTTCCTCCCTAAATATACCATGTGAAAATTAAAACCATAAAATATCAGAGCGGATTCTGCTGATCTGATTTTATACTGATTTTACGTAAAACGATAGTGTTTACGATTCATTTGAAACCCCTACATCTCCAGGCAGCTATCTTGAATTGAGGAAAAAAAACAACAACTATACAATACAAAAAATACTTTCTGAGGCATGTTAGCAGTAGCAGACTACTCCAGTTAATTTATTTTAACATGTGTTCTTTTGTTTAAAGCAACTGAAGCTTTTGCTAAAAAACAAAACAAAATAAAAGCTGCTGGACTCCCTCACTTATCGCTATGAGATGCAAGTTCTCTATGAGTCGCACATCATTTCTACAATGCTACAGATAAGAAGGGGTAACAGAGATAATTTAGGGATAATTATCCACATTTCTCCATAAAAACATATTTTGTGACCCATCATTAGAACCGTCTGAGGGGTCACAACATAAGTTTTTCGTTGAGAAATAAGAAAAAAAAATCTTTGAATTATTCTCAATACCCCCTCTTATCTGGAGCTCTGAATAAAGACATTTTTGAACGACCAAAAAAAAACAAAAAAAAAACATGTTACTAATCTTCAATTAGGGTCTGGTGAGCATCTGTCGCCTTTCTGAAACACTTTGAGTATTGTCGTGGAAAACCTGGCTGCTGGCAGATATTGATTGCTTTCTTTTAAAGGTAGGTTCCTGTACTTTGGAATGCATCATAATTTTGATGATCTTTCATCCAAATTGTTGGAAAGCACTTATAAAAAAGGAATGAATAAGTTTCACTAAAAATGTAAATCAAAAAAATATTAGAAAAGTTGTTTTGCAAGGGATTTCCTAACTCTGCTTCGCACACCAGTTAGTGCTATTTTTAGTTCGTGCCGAAAATAGATAACACAGCTGACGTCATGCTGCATTGCATTTTGGGATAGTTTTAACCCATCCGCCATGCCAGGACCTCTAGGAGAGCTCACAGCGAGAGAAAATTGACCTTTGGAGAATAGCATCAGAAATCGCGCACTTATAGACGTAATAAACGTAGTTATTTTTAGAACTGGAATTCCAACGAAAGAAAATAAACCAAAGGGGAAAATGACTATTTTCTTCAACATCTGACGATTTTCTCAGTAGCAACAAATTCAGAAAAATAGGAGAATTCAATACTACTCAGAAAAAGACGAAATTATTTTGTGAACATAATTGTTATTGCTAGTCCAGGAACCTACCTTTAACACATGAATTTTTGTCAAGGCAAGTGCAGCTTGCATTATTACTAAATAACAATATTCAGTTGTAGTTGTTTTAGAGCTATTACATGCTCGCGGGCTGGTATTAATTCTGACAAATTGTGCAAATCCGAAAACATCTTTTCCTCACTGCACGGATTTTTTTTATTGCTGAAACTTGCATGTAATTAAGTAGATGAAGACGTCTTTCCGATTGCAATCTCTTGGCACACTTAGTTTGGTCAAGACAAGTATAGTTAAGTCTTTGTTTAGCGAACATAATAAGTCTTCTCACTATGTCTCTTCACAATTTGAATATATCAAGAACCTGGTTTTCTTCACAACGCAAATTTTGTTTTATTTTAATTGCTGACACTTAAGATGATGAAGAATTCTTCCGATTGCTCCCTTTGGGCATAGGAAGTTTGGTCCAGACGAGTGCATTTCGTGTTATGTTTAAACAGTATTCAGTTGTAGGTTCACATAATGCTGGCGACTAAAAGCACACACAGTTTGTAAATGTCCGCAAACAGTTTTTCTTCTGGACGCAGATTTTGTTTTAACTTCTAACAATTATTTAAGAAAAAAATACTTTCGGTGCCATTTTATACGGAAGATTTGAAATCTGAAGAAAGAAACTGACGACAAGTATTATTTTGGGTCTGGTGAGGATCAGTCGTCTTTCTGAAACAATTTGAGTGTCGTTGTAAGAAACCTAGCTGTCATATACCTATTGCTTCTCTTTGGCACACGAAGTTTGGTCAAGGAAACTGCAGCTCATATTATGCTTAAAGAACTCTTGAGAACTACCCCAGCGGGCACATGACGTCGTATTTACGTCGATGCGACGTCATTGCGTCGCATCGACGTCCCTATGACGTCATTTCAACGCCATGTGCCTGCTGGGATGCATGTTCTGACAGTCTCCACATTTTCGCACACTGGTATGAACACTCACAGTTTGTACATGTCCGAAAATAGTTTTTACTCGCGGCGAGGATATTGTTATAATTACTACCAATTATTCAAGAAAATAGAATCGGCAAAATTTGATAGTGTCAAATAACTTGGGTCTGATGTCCAACGAAATTTGAAGAAAGAAATTGTGAAATAATATCATTAATAAGGGGTTGCTACAATAACGTGTAGGCTTTCATTTCACTTCAGTATGACAACTGAAAACAGTCAACAACATTTTTAACCTTGTTGTAAGAAATGATAAGATGATTTGTTGTTTTGTCATAAATTATGGCACTCATGTCTTCACTTAACCCGTCTTCTTCAGACAGCAGAATTCTCTCCTCAGACAAGTCATTATTCAGCACAGCCACTTCATTCGTTTCCATGTAACAGACATAAATATTACCAGCCGTGTCAGTGGTAACTCCTCTTGGATACTTTCCCGGCACCTTACGTTTATTAACAATCTCTCCAGTGTTACCATTTAATAATGTCAGTGTTCCGGCATCGCTATCTGATACTATCACATTTGACGATCGTCCACCATCATGACTGCAGACATAGCATGGGTAATTAAAAAGTGGTGTTCCTTCTTCATCTTTGTTCATTGACCAGTCAACTTCGCCTCTCAGATTTATCAGTGCCACGGGGTCATGTTCGGAGTGGTTGGTCATCACTAGTTTATCATCAAAATTACTGATACCATAAATGTCATATGGGACTTCCACTGTATTTTTGACAGACAAATTTCCATCAGATATGCCGAGAATGGTAAGTGAGTGGTTTCCACTAATAACGGCTTCTTCGTCACCAATGGAAGCAATATCCCAGAGACCAGGTAATGAGATTGAGGACATGTAGATCATATCTCGAGAAAACATTTTCACTTTCTCATTTGAGTAATCTCCCATTAACAGTCTCCCGTCTTTGGTTATTGCAATTCCAGTAATCCAGCAATTTTGAGTGTCATCTTTGACCATAACATCATAGCTGTCTAGTTTAGTTGCCTGTATTGCTGATAATGATATCGTTGATTGTCCTGGCTGTCGCTTGACTCCATCTGGTCTTTGTCCATCAGACTGACGCATCATGACCCCTGGGGTTGTAGATGAATACTGTGGGACAGATACAGGAAACACTACATTAATACATGTAGCTGCAATGACAGTGCCAGGTTCTTCTGTCTTGGTGGAAATTGTTCCAAGGTTGAATGATGATGCTAAAAACTCTTCAGTAACTTTGTCTGGCTGAAACGACATTGAAAGATCACGAAGTGACATGTTTTGCTGTTTGAAATCTTCAACACACTGCTTTGTTTCATCAACGATTTCCTGAATTCTGAGAAATAGTTTGGTATCAACATGTTTTCCTTTTAATTGATCTATGTCCGTAGTTGATAGGCCCATTCTTAAAATTGTATCTTTGATTGACCTTTGATGCTCCGACAGAACTGCAACCTGGGACTGATACTTTTCGTCAATTTCTTCCTTCGAATTTCGCAACATTTGACCTGCTTTGAAAACAATTTTATCATAAGTTGCTTGCGCATTCTCCAGCATTATTTCTCTTTCTTCTTTAATCTTACTGAGGGTTGTTTCAACCAAAGCGACTGTTGACTTCATGTTCTCCCTGTTGCCTTTGATTGCATCATAAAATAAATCTGTTTCGGAGTTCTGGATAGTTTTACACGCATCCTCTATGCTACTCACTGGACATGTCTCATGATATGCAGCCGAACATAAGGCACACAATATGATTTTATCCAAAGGGCAAAACTTATCTTTCAGAAGAGTTGGGTGTACGTCACAGAAATCAAATCGAGGTGGTTTTGCTGACTGCGACTGAGGCATGTCAGTACCTTTTAGAATTACATGACCCTTCGTCGCCGGAAATGTGCTATGAGTTGCATGGCAGTCGGTACAGAGAAATTGGACACAGTTCCGGCAGTAGTCATTCACACTGACGTTACGGCCTCTAGCGTCAAAACATGGGTCACACCAAGGCTCATGATATTCGTCACTGGTACCGTGCTTGTTATCGAGACTTTCGGCCATTCTGTGGATTAAAAAACAAACAAAAACGTAGAAAACACTAGTGCCACTAAATATTTAGAATTGAAATAATGTTTTTGACTTCATGGAATCAAGAAACACAGTTGGCTTCTCGTGCTTTTCTTAAAGAAAGGTGTTCCGCGATTCCATGAAAACCAAACGAAGAGACCTGAAGTTATATTTAGATTTCAACTATATTCATTTATCATTCACGAGACCTGCAGCCTAAGCTAGAACAAGTTGTCATTACATCTGGTCTAGCGAGTGCTTGACGTCGCGTTTGAAATAGACAGAAAGCAGAACGAAGCACGCGATGTCATGAAAATATGCTTATTAAATCAGGCTAACGCCAATAAACGAGGAAGTTGTCAGCAGCTGCCGTTCAGGTAATGTAGCTATTGCTTCTGCTTTATGATACTTTTTGACACTGGTTTTCATCGAAAACTGAAGCAAAATACATGTAGTATAAACGTTCCGATACAGAAAGTTACATTGGTATTGTAGCCATTTCACGTTAACAACTGGATGACTTTCAGTACTGGACGACTTTCGATGTATGGTCTATGATCCTTCTCTCGAACATGTTCTCTGCTCTTCAAGCAACACTTTAAGATTTGTTTTTGACTTCGCTGCTGCTGGTGTTGTGCCGTGTGGCGGCAGTTTTCAGTGATTCTTGAAATAATGGTGAAATTACGGATAAAAAAATCTAAAAATGATCTTCGTTGCATCATTTCGAAGATAATAGGTTTTAACAGCAGGCAGATTTTAGGTTTTAATAACAGGCAGTCCCTAGTTTATGTATTCAAAACTTAACCCAGACCAAATGAATATTAAAAAAGGTTTTCGCTCATAATATGTTGTTAACATCATCGTTACGGAGGAGAGATATCATCACGCAATGCATATATCTACAGGTTTGGCAGGTCTAATATGCATTTAGTATGTAGAATAAGTGCTCATGTCGTAGTATTGGTGTAAAGCTCTAATTTCTAATTTTAGTATAACATTGATTGCTTTGAGGATCTTACATTAAAAGGTTCTTCATAATAAAACAAGACGTCTATATTCAAACGAACTGTTTAATAAAACTACCATATTTGCATTCCCTGCAATGAACGAAATAGCCAAATAATTTGAAGAAACATTGAATTAAACAGCTCCTGAACACATTTGTGGTTACTTTATGTGACACTTTTAGTGAAACATAGTATTTGGATATTTTCTAAAACTATTTTCGCTACGGAGGAGAGTGCATTTCCTATATGCAAACAGTGAAAATTATTTTTTCAATAATTCTTAAAAGTGTGACACATCTTCTTTATTCCATCTCTTTTCTTTTAAATACAAATCAGTGGAGATGCATGACAGTGGTATTTTAAGCAAATTATATATGTTGTAGTTTTTGTCTTATTGTTTTACGTCCACGTAAACAGTTATGGTCATGTCGGGAGAGTCAGTTTACCTTACCACACTATTCCTGGGTTTAGCTTAGACCTCCTTAGCGGTTAAACAGTTCTTAGCGCACTTCCTTTCGCCATTAACTGACAACTGCCCAACTGAATCAGCGGAAGGGAAACGAAAGTAGGTGGCCGGCCCGAGTATCAAATCCGGGACCTCTGGGTCTACAGTCAGATGCACCACCGACTGCGCCACGCGGCTTGACTAAAATATATATGATTAAGCAATTAATTTGAAATATGAACCTTAAAAAATAGTGAAATCGAAAGCTTATCCACAAGTGGTCAGTGTCTCTTGGCAATAAACATATTTTTGACACCTACAGGTAATACTCTAATCATAATTTCTCTTTTCTAGCATTCAGTTGCCATTTTTTATCATCATTTTCCTTAGGGATGAGAGAAAATTTAACGTGTGTTTAACGCGCATCTCCTTTTTTGCTGGTAATTTGAAGAGTTCAAGACATATTGCAATTCCAGTATCTTCCCTGATTTCAGTAAATGTTTAAGGTCATTATTGATACACATATATTTGAGCTAACGATGGAGCTCAACTGTATGTGACATTTCAGTTTGCACCCATCAAGTCTGATCAGTCTCTGCTGTTCGTATTTTTCATGCGGACAGGACGACAGGAATAGCAGAATGATCTGAGTTTTCTATTTCGCCAAAGCAATGGATGGGAGCTTTATACTGAGTGACTGGAACTACCGGGGGCTTATTTTATATAGTAGAAAAGTCTCCATTTCCACTAAAGTTATTATGATTTTGTAATGAAAACAAGTTATGGTTATGTCGGGAGAGTCAGTAAATCTTACCACACTATTCCTGGGTTTAGCTTAGACCTCCTTAGCGGTTAAACAGTTCTTAGCGCACTTACTTTCGCCATTAACTGACAACTGCCCAACTGAATCAGCGGAAGGGGAAACGAAAGTAAGTGGCCGGACCGAGTTTCAAATCCGGGACCTCTGGGTCTACAGTCAGATGCACCACCGACTGCGCCACGCGGCTTGACTAAAATAAATATGATTAAGCAATTAATTTGAAATATGAACCTTAAAAAAATAGTGAAATCGAAAGCTTATCCACAAGTGCTCAGTGTCTCTTGGCAATAAACATATTTTTGACACCTACAGGTAATACTCTAATCATAATTTCTCTTTTCTAGCATTCAGTTGCCATTTTTTATCATCATTTTCCTTAGGGATGAGAGAAAATTTAACGTGTGTTTAACGCGCATTTCCTTTATTGCTGGTAATTTGAAGAGTTCAAGTCATATTGTAATTCCAGTATCTTCCCTGATTTCAGTAAATGTTTATGGTAATTATTGATACACATATATTTGAGCTAACGATGGAGCTCAACTGTATGTGACATTTCAAAACGCATCCATCAAGTCTGACCAGTCTCTGCTGTTCGTATTTTTCATGCGGACAGGACGTCAGGAAGAGCAGAATGATCTGAGTTTTCTCTGAGCATACATGCCTTTTTGTATTTTGAGAAAAAGGGGGTGGGAGGGGTGCGGGGGATGTTACAATGAAGCCCAGCCCTATGTGTCAATTCGATGTGCATCCGCCGATCAGTTTTTGCTGTCTGCTCTATTCATGCTTATGCTGATCTGACTCTTCGTTAAATGGAAAGACAATATTATTGGCTTCGTCACAAATCGTGTAATTTTCATTATTACAGCCTACCCGCGAAGCTACAATTAATCGACATTGAATTACATTTTCGTGCCAGGTTTGGTGCTTTTAGATATAATATTTTTGACAGCATTTAGCTGATATTTGTGGAAATTTGCAGCTATTTCGCCAAAGCAATGGATGGGAGCTTTATACTGAGTGACTGGAACTACCGGGGGCTTATTTTATATAGTAGAAAAGTCTCCATTTCCACTAAAGTTATTATGATTTTGTAATGAAAACAAGTTTATTAGCATTCAAAGTCTTGTTAGCAAGAGCAAAAATACATGGGTCAACGAAAACCTGTCAATAAATGCAAAAAATGAAGCCTCTACATACGAACGTCGCATTTCTAAAGTTACAAGGATGTTGCTACCCTTGTAACTTTTGTATGGGTATTATAGGCAACGATGGGCAATCCACTGACAAAGATCAATTTTGCATTTACAACGGTATTTGACTTTAATGCCTAACCCTGAAAATTTTTACTTATGAATTTATCCCAGTGGTATGACTAGAGCCTAAAAATGCGTTGTAAGTAAAAACAAAGGTAAAGTGAGTTTGTAGAATGCTTTATATCATTGTAAACACAAAATTTAGTGCTTTCAGCACTGATATGCATAGCATTTGTACCCAGCATGCCCCTAAACAAAGTTATGAGGCCATTTGCATTACTTTTCGAACGCCCCACGTAGGTTCTTAAAACCGGTTTCTTCCTGAACAAGGAACTTACACATTAAGGAACGTGTTTATGCACTTTCAAGATAGAAAGACTAAAACGCCAGGAACATTGAAGATTTGAAGTTTATTTTAGTTCTGAATCCTTTGAAAAATAGAAGAATGCTGGTCTTTTTCGCAGCAAATATGCGAGCGGAGATATGGGTGTAAGCACGAGTATGTCTCATACAGAAAGAGACAATCTAGTATGCGAAGTAATATACTTCGGATTATAAAAACTGTAACTATTATGTCATTCCAAGTACCCACTCTTTATACGAAGTAATAAACTTCAGATTATAAAAACTGTATTGTCTTTCGACTTTATCGGGAGTGGATCCAACATTCATCTCACTGATGTCCAGATAAGTATCTGGGGCCGTATTCATAAAACGACTTAAGTGGTTGCTATGCCGTTGCTAAGGCTAAATTTCTTTGAAGGAGATTCCCTACAACTATGAAATTTGTTCTGGAGGAACAGTCTTTGTAAGACTGTTCCTCCAGAGCAATTTTCATAGTTGTAGGGAATCTCCTTCTAAGAAATTTAGCCTTAGCAACAGCATAGCAACGGCTTAAGTTGTTTTATGAATACGGCCCCTGTTGTTGCTCTAAGCGCCCCAGTTCCGGCGAAAATCCATTTTCTCTCGAGACGTCTATGGATTTTTTTCGAGGCGTCTGTGGATTTTTTTCGAGGCGCAGACTCGTATAATTTCGATATTGTTCCACATTTCACAAGATTCTATTGGTCAAATAACACGTATGTCAAAATTTAGCCAATAATATCAAAGGTCAATGAATATTTAATCTTCGTTTTTTTCTCGTCGAACTGCACTGTGAATACTACTATTCTGTCTTATATTTTACAATAAAAATATTATCAAAAACAGACTCAGATATTCAAAACTTCCTTTTTTTCGTCGTAGATCTACTTTCGATTTCTACTGTCGGTTTAATACACACAAACAAACAGTGCAACATGTTGAAAACTATTTTGAAATCAGGTCAATTTCAAGATTGACCGCATTCCATTTTGGAATTCCAAATTGGACAGAACAGTTTTGAGATGGGTCGTTGTCGCTACCCAGTGTCAAAATTACGGTTGTGGGTGCCTACCGACAAAGTTTACTTATTCATAAAAGTTATTGTCAAATCTTCAACTAGAGACATATAGCAAAATACACTTCTATTTACTCTGCGCCGATTATCTTTTTTCTTGTTTTCAGTAACCTTGTGCTATTAGGTGGATGGATGACTGGCTTGCGATATAACGTCCTTTTCAACAATATTTCAATGTCTTATCAGGGCGATGCCCAGCAGCACACAAGGTTGAATCAATCTTGAATCAACCTTGATTCAACGTCGTGACGTAGAATTAAGGTTGATTCAAGGTTGATTCAACCTCGTGTGCCCAGTGGGCGGGAGAGATAATGAAAGGCCATATGCAATAAAACCCCGTTTACGATTGAAAATATTTCCGCCTCCAGTGGAATTCGAACCCGGGACTGCTAGGTCAGCAGGCCAGCCTTTAACCCACCGAACTACCGGGGCTCGTGCAATTAGTAAGCTGGACTTTGGCGACATATGCTCTTATTTTACACGTTTTCTGGGCGTCTTTATGTTTAAGACGTTTAGTCATTATACTTTAATGTTTTGAGCCGGTCAACTTATTTCAAAACTATGCAGAGCTTCATCAGAAACTCGGTCTATACCCATGAATTTAGTGTAAAATCGGCTTTACCTGGAAAACAATGACATGTTTGATTATCAGTCCTGTTGCTGCATATTACATTTGAAAAATCTTTAGGTGACGTATTGTATACTAATAAGATCCGTGCCTGAAATGTACTACATATATATTTTTGCCGAGGTTTTCAACAGCTCCCACAGGACCTGGCAAATGCGATGAAAATTCTGTTCGGTTTTGTTTCAATTCACTTAACGACTTTCTCAAAGTGGCTCAGCGGTAACCATAGCTGCACACACCTGGCGCCGAGTGTCCGTTCAAAAATGCAATGAAAAATTGTGTTTGGTTTAAACATATTTATTTCTCTTTTTTTTTTCATAACATAATATTATATATAGTACAACATACAAAATGTACTAGGATTGGAACGAAAGCAACTTGCTTATTTAGTTCTGTGTTTGATCATTTATATTGCAAACACTTCAACGACAATGCTTCATAGATAAAGAAAATGTTTAGGCACAAATTTTCGGCCTCATCGCCATTACCTACGCGCATATGCATTTCTATAAAACGGAATCCTTGTTTCAGGCCATGGTCAGCTTTGTGAATTTTTGTCAATCCTTTAGTAACAGTTCGCAAATCAAAATTGAGCTCACTAATTTTTAAATTCGTTTCGCCAGTTCTTCAAATCTTACAATATTTGAATCATAGGCACCTGATTACAGAATCCAACGTTATAAATACAAATACAGTGGACTCGACAGTATCGGATCAAGTTCAATAAAACTCCTGTTTTGTTATATATGAATGCTAAAATTATCTATGTTATTACACATAACAATTGCAAAATATCACTGCTATCTATCCATGTCAAAATATTTATTAAATGTATTCCTTTAAGGGCAGATAACCTATGCAGACTTACAGGAAGGTCTTACGACAGTAACGAATCAGTTGCGACAGTATCGGATCATATGATATTATTTTATAAGAGAGTTCCTCCGAGGCGTTCGGCCAAATTTCTTAGCTTCAAAAATTTGGCTACATAAAGAGCCGGACCTATTTAACGTTCAGAGGAAACTTTTACGGCCTTTCAACGATATTTTTCATGTGGTCTATCACTAGCAACAGTAATGTCTGTCAGATAACAGTTGAATGTGTACAAATGTACAAGCATGTCAATAATTCTTAACTCAGTCTATCCCCTGCGCCCCTTTAGCACGGACCAAGTCAAACAGTAAAGACCATAATCCGACTTCGCAAAGAATACACCCTGATACATGTAACACTGTTTGATCAGGATCAAGAAATTTTCGGTGATTTTCCGCCTTAGCATTGAAATATCAATGCAAACAGAGTATAAACACTACATGGTCATTCAACGAGTTCTGCTGCACTAATCTGAGTCTACACAGTGTACAACTGTCCATCTGATGAAAGCAAGTCATTAATGGGTTCACACACATGCGAGCTGACCTCGAATTTTCTTCTGAATGTTTAGCGGAAGCTTAGATGCGCTACGCATAACCGTCATTATCAGACGCTAGTGTGTGGGGCGTGGGTGGGATGGGGATATTTTACAAAAAGGATATTGTATTATTTTTATACCGATCTATTTTGAAAGAAACCACAGCAGCCACTCAGGTAGTTGATTTATGACTTGCTTTCAGCATCAGACCATGCATCCGACATAATTTTTCCAGCTTATGCCTATATTTCAGATCAAATTATATAATGATCCGTTACTGTCGCACACCGGTGCCCAACTTTCAAGTCTTTAGTTTCATCAAACACTGGGATGTCACAAAAATAATGACTTCCTGCATTTTTAGGGATGTCAGGACACATTACAAAGCAGAATCGGTTTCATTCGCCTTATGATAAAATTGTGTAAACAACCGAAATTTGTTTTGGGGGTAACGAGCAACAGGCAAAATGCAAGCGCCGCTGAAGAGGGGACAAACTTTTCAACAACTCTGATTTGTTTCACAGCCGCACAATTCAATCGAATTTTTCCCCCTGCTTTTTGTCATTGGTTTAACTCGATGACTGTGATATAATGGTAAAAAATATTTGCTTCATTTGTGAGAAAAATGGGTGATAACATAAGGGTGATCCGATACTGTCGATGATCCGATACTGTCGAGTCCACTGTAGTATAAACGAAAGGCTTCTCACTCGTCATTTCCGAATTAACGGAACAATCGGAACACCGCTCGGCCAATTCTGTGAATCAGTCTCGGATGTATGACGTGGGACTACTTGCCAATCGCACATCCTCGCCGGTACTCGGACAAAACGGACCATGGACAAAACGGACCAGACAAAACGGACCACGGTTAGGACAAAACGGACCACGTTTCAGAACAAAACGGATCACGTTACAGGACACAACGGACCACGTTTCAGGACCAGACCGACATTGTTGGAAGACAAACCAGGCCATTAATTGATGCCAGTTATATGATGAGAGAGTATATAAATTCCAGAGACAGTGTTAAATGGACACATTTACTTGACTACTGTCCATGATCTCAACTTTATTTGATTGTCGCAACCAGCTAACCACAACTCAATGACTTCAATTACAATAGTTACCAAGTTAATGCATTTTGATAATTATTAAAATAATGAGCTGTGTTCAGATAATTATGACTATAAAACAAGAAAACAAATCTTATTCAACAAAATGACATATTCAGACAGTAGAAGAAATACGTATTTATTCTAGAACTAATACGTTGATAAAGGGGCATTTTTTTTATCTTTGTTAGTGTTGCAGCTTAAATGAAATATGCTTTCCCAAGATTAAAAGAGGATCTTTAATGTAATTTTAATTCAAATATATTCATGTACAAGACTAAAAACGTGGTCCGTTTTGTTCTTAAACGTGGCCCGTTTTGTCCTGAACGTGGTCCGTTTTGTCCTAAGCATGGTCCGTATTGTCCTAAGCGTGGTCCGTTTTGTCCGTGGTCCGTTATGTCCCTAATTCTCCTCGCCGATCAGTTGGAACGCAAACCCTCGAAAAGCGGTGATTGTATTTACAACGATGGATCCTTCCACATAAGATAAGATAAGATAAGATAAGATAAGATTTATTTAAAGTCGGCAAGTTTCATAACAATACAACATAAGCTCTTGATGAGCTTTTGAACCGACTGCTAAAACAAGAGTATATAATCAACAAGTGTAAAAAAAATAGGCCCAAAAAATGGCGAACATGGTTCTTGACGAAATTTCCCATTATTCTCAAATGTATTTAGAGGTATTGGTTATATAAAATTATTTAAACACATAAGAATGTTTTGCTAACTAGTATTAAGCAGGCTTTCTCAGCAAAATTCAGGGCCAAAATTGCTCGAAATGCTAAAATATTCATCGTCAAATGACAATACTCTATCTTGATTCTACCGAAAACTTGCATCAACATAAAACATAATTTACAGAAAGCTGAGACTTTCTCCAATACGCACACCCATGCCATCGAAAACTTTATTATTTCTTCTTTTTGCATGTGAAATTTCAAGCAATATCGTTTTGGAACAATTTTAAATTGCAAAATAAAACATGGCATCTGTAGTTTTAACGCTCAGGAAACGGTCTTGCACGTGATATGAGCACCAGCAATACTTGCCGGACAGCCACAATTTAGACAGAAAATTGAGGTCGACAGCTTGTCAAACATTAGCTCAGATTGCTAAATACTTGAAGAGGAGAAAAATTACGGAGCTTAGTTAGCTAAAAAAAGACTACAAACTGGTAGAGCGTACCTTACCTGACTGCTGACCTGATTGGCATTGTACAAATCTGACGTTCTGCCACTCAAATTTGTGAAAATAATATCCTTTTCTAATATTATTTATCTTTCAAACAGTCATCTGTTTTCTGTCAAATAAGTAATAAGGGCACTGTTGTGACGTAATAAAAGAAATGACGTATATTGCCTCGCGCTAGATTGCCAGTCCGCATGCCATGTAAACAGATTATAAGTCGGACATGAAATGCACCAGTACGAAGTAAAGAGTTTCTTTCTTGTCGTTTTGTTTGTCTAGTTTTCGAAAAATTTACGATCTGATTTTATAATTTGCTCAACAATTACAGAGAACATATGAGCCGCGACACGAGAAAATAAACAAAGAGGTTGTGCGCCCAGCGCAGACTCAGATCAGCCTCGGCGTCCGCATAGTCTGCACAGAGTCTTCCCTAAGCGTTTTAAGGGTAGCTAAGGGTCTAAGCTACCTGGAGACAGCAAAGACTCTGGTCAGACTGGGCGAATGCCCAGGATTATCTCTACACCGTTGGTTTTCTCGCGTCACGGCTCAAGTTACTTAGAAAGAAACAAGCCAGGTGGGGATGGAAGGAGGCTGTTGGTGACGAGGGTGGGGGTGGGTGGGGGCCAGGGAAGTATTGGAATTCATCTTGACTGATGCCTGGAGTGATGTATAGGTCCCAAACATGACTTGAGCAGTCGTTGCTGTGACAGCGTATTATCTCTCTCTCTCTCTCTCTCTCTCTCTGCCCGATTTGGCTTCATTGTTGTTACACAATACACATACTGAGATTTATTACTTACCAACAGCTGAGCCGCAACAGGGAAAGAGGAATCTTGTCGGATATGAAAACAGCAAAATCTGCTTAGTCTAACAAGACTGCTTCAAGATACAAAACTGTATATATATTAGCGAATAGCAAAACCCTGATTGGCTTGCAAGCAAACTCTTTCCGTTCTGAATTAAATTACGAAGCGCATTTCGTGTGTTCAATGATGAGCATGAAAATGTGTCGGGATGTGGGAGGTGTGGGGAAAATTTGGAGGCTTGCTACGTGGCATCCGACGTTTGGCATGTGGCACAAAAACAGCCATTTATTCCGTGGAAGCAAAGTACTGTAAACATGAACTTAAACTGTATACGAATCGCTCCACTTTGGCAAATTCCACATCCCGAATAAGCGTTAAGACCATTGACAGTATACTTAAACAATCTGCTTGAAAGTTGAAAATAGCGGGCGTGTGAGAAACTGTTGAAATACGCATGAACTTTGTATACTTATTCAAGCAACCCATCATTGCCTTCATTTAGCAAAATGTGCATGAACAAAAAAGCTACCAGCCAAGATCCATAATAGAATGCACAAATGCAAGCTGTTCATCTTAACTTTTATAACTTTTGTGGTGCAAGCTATCTTAGTCTTTGCTTGTTGCGGGTCACCCGTGTACTTACTGACCCTCAGAAAATACTACAGTAAGGGAAAAAGTGAAAACCTTCCCGCACGTCACCACATTTGGTAGTGTTCAGATGAGAATCTGAAGGCCGTTAGCTCAATTCCTATCATTGCCTAATGAATGTATTTCGACTGTTGTCCTATTCGATCCGGAAATCGACTGCCCAATTATTTAATTTCAGGACGCAGAGTATGAAGAATAACGATTAAGCCCAGAACTGAGTATAAAGTGTATTGGATTGCCCTTTACATGTGCCTTCGGGACGATTCGTAAATGCAAAAATATCATATCTTCTGGTGACCTGCTAGATACCCGGGCCTGCTAGTCAACCGGACAATTACAATGTTACAATTTTAGTCGGCATACAAATGAAGAATGAACATGTTAAGCATTGAAAGGAACTGAAAAGAAATTGAGAGTGTACATGTAAATGTGTGGGCCTAGGGCAACCGGGTACACTTTCAGGGGAAGCATCTCGGTAATAATATTTATGATTTATCCTACCTTTCCAATGGGAGTAAACTCTTTAAGGAAAGCATTTGCTCCTTTGGGAGCAAAGAATTTTTGAAGAGTCTCCCAGTTCAGGAAAACTAACAGGAAATTGATAAAGTTGTGTATTGATAATAAGTATACGATAATTTGTGCCAGTTATCCATGAAAACGTGTTGCGGCTGTATATAGAACCGCCTCGCCAAGACTACTCTAATGTGAGGTAACATCAGTCATTTTAATAGAAAAAAATCGGAAAACACGATCTGAGTTATTAGTAAATGTTTTTGTTTGTTTATATGTGACTGCATAACGGAAAGGGTTCGTAATTGGAGAAATAAATGTTCTATTCTATTCTATTATTTTATGTAGATCTACCCGTGTACCTGCAGATTTGTAAATGTTGCCCCCCCCCCCCCGCCCGAAAAAAAAAACCACTCAGATGCCTGACGAGTTTTTCAAACTTATACAGGAAATGCAAAAACATCGCATGCATACAGTGCACTGCTAACCCTTCTCAAAGGCGTAACTGCCTGTACGCTAATAGCCAGGTGCGTATTGTAATTTTGTCAAATAGACAAAATTTCAACAGGTATCGCCATATTTGATGATGCTGGTATTTGTAAATTGAACAAAATTCCAATAGTAGCGGCAATATAAAGTATCTTTGGGGCCCACCTCTTATTCTTGCTCTCAAAGGATAAACATAATTGTGCGTAAAGTGTAATAACCCTTCTAATCGGCAGTGCTTGACACTCCCTAGATTAAAGTGGTGGCCCAAAAGTTCAGCAGGCCACATTTTCAGTGGCCCAAATTAGCCACTAGCTAAATATCCGATGCATTTATTATTGCCAGACAGGTAAATTTGGGCCACTAAAGTTCATAATTTGAAACTTTATGGTGGCCCCAGACAAAATTGCGCATATGGCCACTGGGCCACTGGCTGTTTCCAGCACTGTTAACCGTCCGACGAAGGGGGGGGGGGCATTCCTCATCCTACAACCGTTTATTTGACTTTTGAAATCAAGCGCGTTATCTGCTAATTAAAAAAAGAAATAACCGTTAAATTACCGTTCAATTATGAGGGAAAGGCTAATCCTGAACGATAGCATGAACTGTACCTAAATAAACATCAATTGCTGATTAAGTCCGTCTTTTAAGCCAGGATTATACAATCTTCTAATCGATTCAAAATCACGTCATAAGCTTGTGTTTACGATTTGCTAGAGCATAGAGGTGAGAGTTGACATTATTGTATCTGACAATAAAATATGAATAAAACGTATTTGCTTGACTGTTTTATTCGGTCTTGGTTAAAGATTAATCAGTGAGGGGTGTTACGTTTCTGCGGACAGGCCGAATTGTGTGTTTGTAAATTTGGCTGTGAAAACTTAGCGCGTAAGGCTGGCATGATTTCGACGCCATTTAATTTTTCGGTTTGTTTTCAAACCGGGTGGTCATATGTTATTTTGCAATTTTAAAACGTTCCAAAACCAAATTTTCTGAAATTTCACATAATAGTAGAATATATATCAATATTTATCATGGCATAGGTCTGCGTTTTGGAGAAAGTCGAATAAGCTGTAAATCGTAATTTTTTGTTCACATGTTTGACGCTGACGTAAAGGGCACTGTTTCGTCAATAATTATACAGGCGGAAAAGGATATCCTGGAATCACTTTAACAGAAAAATTCAATAATGGAAATCAGAAAAGTGCTCTTAAAATTTCAACCGGTGGGGCGATTTGATTAATCTGTATGGTGGCGTTAAAGTACTATGGGGTTCGTCGATAGCCATTTTGATGGCGACAATTTCGAACAAAAATTCGTTGCTATGTGTTTGATTATATCCCTACTCCTTGGAGCTGCGTTCCAACTGGATATCTTCGATATAGACTCGGAGATAATAGCCATTACGGGAACTACTTTCGGTTACATGATCAAAACATGGTGCCTGTCAATGTGCTTTTGTTGATAACGTCAGATCGGCATTTTGACGGCATTAAGCGTAATATCGGGGTCTGTTCTAAGTAGTATACGGGTCAAACAAATGAGAAGAGGCTGCGTGATAAGTCACTAGCAGGCGAAATTTTTTCTTGAGTTTAAAAGGTAATAATGTAGCAACCAAGTATGTAATGGCTCATTTCCCGTCATGTCACCTATAATTCGTTGTTAGTTAAATTGCTTTTTGTTTATACATGTAATGCCATGTGATACACTTTGTGGTACAGGTAGCTGAAACCACTCTGTCAGTTCAAGTTCCTGTTGTAAATATTCATGCAATTTTGCTGTATTATGGGGCTCCATTTTTTAGAATTAAGGACTTTTGTTTAGTAGGGTTTATTTGCCTATTGGATTACCATAGCTATCAGTTAAGATATGTTGGAGTGTCTCACCTTCCGTGTATTTATTTTCCTTTTGCCACTAGATAAAAACTGTTACAGCATGTGCAACAGGTTAGACCTCAGCCTGAGCATCTGCATCAGCCCCGGATCCAGGGGGTGGGCTTTGGGGCTTCAGCCCCGCCATCTGGGCCTCTGTGTTTTGTATAATATGTATGCATCCAGATAATAAGGAGTATCTGATGACAGTTTGAGGTAATTTATCCATGTGGTTAGATTAAAATATATGTTGTGACATCTCATTAGAATCGCCTCGCCGAGGCGATTCTAATTAGATATCACAACATATATTTCAAGGAAAAAATGACATCAACAATTCTCATCAATTGAGCCCTTATTATGTCATATATTTTAAAGCCCCTCCCACATGCATACATCTCGGAACCTCCCAGCCCCACCAGTTATCCAGAGCCCCACCAGTACGGTGTGGTCTGGATCCGGGCCTGTGCATTATGCAGTCTGATTAGTCTTCCTTGTGGAACCTATATAACTAACAGTCAAGACTCTGATCAGACTACACAGATATAATATACAGACAAGACGTGAACCTTCATTGTTTTTCAGACCATATTGTAATTATACCATGCTTTCCACATACCACTATGTACAACACACAATATTTTCAACTAATTTAAGCCCTATTTAAGGCCATCACCATCCCAAAATTTCCTCCCACTATTTTGAGCCCTATTTACCACACTTAACACAAGGAAAAGGACACCTTAATATCATAGTCTAGTTATCACTATTATAAGAATGATATTTTGGGTCTATTTCATAATTCTTCAATTTGATATAATTTTTATGTAAAATACTGCATTTGGAAATGCTTTTAATAAGTATCTTGCCTTAAGAATTCTCTCAAGGAAAATAGGTGTAAAATCAACATAACTACAGTGACAGAGAGATCTTTAATATGTAGTAATATTGCATAGTTATAGCATGTTGGGCATATAGGCTAATTTAAAATCATAAAACTGTCCAAATTATTTGATAGTATCACTTAGTAAATTAAAGTTACATGTAACCATTTTAACTTCCTTAAACATGGTATAATTCACATCTATTTAGGGCTATTTTGATTGGTCAGTTTGACATTTTCATTTTCCTAATCAAAACTCACGTTTTAGATTTTAGGCAGTTAAGATTTAGATTTCAAAGAGAAAGGTTTATTTATGATATGTGAAAAACACAAAATAAATATGTGACTTTAGAACCCAATTAAAGAAAGTCAGGGGCATAAGGCCCCTGATCCGAAAATGGACTTATGTGTGATACTGGACAAGTTACTGATATTATGACTTTGTACTTATGCTGCATAAACAAAATGAAAGAAACACAAAAATAAAATACAAAGAAATGACATTCTGGACTTTTGTCTCACTTGACGTTTTACTTACTGGGACTTCCAAAATAAAGACAAAAGACAAAAATAACAAAAAGAAGAAACAACAAAGCAACACCCAAAATATTCGTTATGACAATTTGGTGGATGTAATCCTGGTAGGAAAGCTTTTTAGCCTTTCCAAATCCCAGACCTCTCTGATTTCTGGAACTAGGATGAAGATACCAACAGGAACAAATTTGGATAGCTTTTCAGATGAAATTCCCCAGATGTTTTACAACAGGACTCTAGTGAAATTTTCCAAGATGTTATATGTGACCAACTTTAAAAGACTTAATTGGAAGAAACAAACTTTAAAAGACTTAGTTGGAAGAAACAGACATCACAGATGAACCTTTAGAAATTCTTTTATCTATTTTATGTGTATTTGATATTTCATGTGTGAGAACAGAATTTAAAGGACTTTGAATAACACTAAATTTGTGGAAATATGAAAATATGAAAAATGGACTTCAAGACTTTATATTTGTTTTGGAAATATTGGTTTATTATGTTTTAATTGAAAATCATCAAATATGTTTCAGTTCAAATTGTTGTCATTGGTTGCAATTTATTCTTGATTCATTTATGTGTTTGTTTAACAAAATTTCATATGTCTTGGTATAATTCACAAATGTTTACACTGATTACTTATGTTAACTTGTTCAGTATCCACACATAAAGTAAATTAAAATCACATTATTTTTAAGGACTTTCAAAAATTTATGATTTATTGCAAATTATTACCTACATTTTAAAACAATGCATAGAATAAGTAATAATAATGAAAATTAATTCAATACATATTAGACGCTGAGGAAGTTGGATTTATTTGAATTGAGGTTAAAAAAAAAAGATAACTTTTAATGCCTTTCTGTTTCTTTTCTTTTAAGGATGAAAGTTTTCTTTGGTAACAGCTTAATTACTGCTTTATCACCTTGTGAATATTTTATTTAATCCGGGACTTCCTTACATTGATTATAGGTGACTTCCAAAATCTGTCAGTAGCCACACATTTAATCATAGTTGACTTTCGAAAAAAAAAGAAGAAATCTTTTATAGGTAGGCATTATAAAATGAATATGTTCATAAAGTGACAAAATTAATAGGCGTTAACTGAAACTGAAAGAAAATATTATTGAAGATGCAACATGAATGATTATAGGTGACATATAAAAGCTGTACAGGACTACTGGTATTGTGCAAGAGGTTGGGTGACCATCCTTGGCCAGGATGATTCATTTCAAGCTCAGTTCAGTATCTGAGTCTCATATTCCCTGGTTTGTGAGTCTCATTTGCTGCGCGTATGTAGGCTTCATACTAATATGTCATCTTCAATCAGCTTGCAAAATTCTGTTTTAGAAATTAGAAAAATAAGAAGATAGTAAAACCAATCAATTAAATGAAACTGTGGTCTCATTAATAAATATGAGCTGTAGCTATGGCTTCATCTGCTTAGCAGTAATATGTGAGATCTGGTTTAGAATGCCAAAATTATACTTTGAAAGAAAAAAAGGTATGGTGTTTAACAGAGATGTGCATATAAACAAAATAAAATAATAAATGGGTAAAATGTATAATGAGAAATATATATACTGTAAGCAGCAAATATTTCATAGCTACCCAACAAAGGAAAATGTTGATGTAAATATGTAAATAGGACTAATGAGAAACTTAAATTTGATTTTATATTATTGTTGTTTATTTTTTCTTTGTTATTTAGCCATTAAATAAAAGAACATTTTTGTTATGGTTGAAGCCATGAGCCACACTCTCCTGCTAATTTTCTGTTTCAAAGGGTCTAGCTAACCTATCATAGTGTCTAGATATAGTAAATATAATAATTGCCTTTCAGTCAAAATAGATAATGGCGTCTGAATTACATTTCTGCTGGAAATAAAATACACTAGAAAAATAAGATATAGTGGATCAGTAAGAAATTGTGAGAGGTAGGCGTGCATTAAAAATAATTGTATTTTCACGTGGTTGTTAATACTAATGGAGATGTCACCGTTCACTAGTAAAATAAATGGTACCATAGATATAAGGAAATTAACTGATTGGAAGCATAAAATAATATTATTAATATATCAGAAATGACAACACTAGATTAGCTGGAATCTTGATGGAATGAAATTTGCTTATATAATTCATAAGAATTATTGCAGGACAATGGGGACCTAGTCACTGAATTTTAAACTAATTATGTTTTTGATGAGGACATCAAAATTTCAATCGAGGGAATATTATAAGAATGATATTTTGGGTCTATTTCATAATTCTTCAATTTGATATAATTTTTATGTAAAATACTGCATTTGGAAATGCTTTTAATAAGTATCTTGCCTTAAGACTTCTCTCAAGGAAAATAGGTGTAAAATCAACATAACTACAGTGACAGAGAGATCTTTAATATGTAGTAATATTGCATAGTTATAGCATGTTGGGCATATAGGCTAATTTCATAAAACTGTCCAAATTATTTGATAGTATCTCTTAGTAAATTAAAGTTACATGTAATCATTTTAACTTCCTTAAACGTAGTATAATTCTCATCTATTTAGGGCTATTTTAATTGGTCAGTTTGACATTTGCATTTTCCTAATCAAAACTCATCTTTTAGATTTTAGGCAGTTAAGATTTAGATTTCAAAGAGAAAGGTTTATTTATGATATGTGAAAAACACAAAATAAATATGTGACTTTAGAACCCAATTAAAGAAAGTCAGGGGCCTAAGGCCCCTGATCCGAAAATGGACTTATGTGTGATACTGGACAAGTTACTGATATTATGACTTTGTACTTATGCTGCATAAACAAAATGAAAGAAACACAAAAATAAAATACAAAGAGATGACATTCTGGACTTTTGTCTCACTTGACGTTTTACTTACTGGGACTTCCAAAATAAAGACAAAAGACAAAAATAACAAAAAGAAGAAACAACAAAACAACAAAAACACAAAATATCGTTATGACACTATAACAAGTACTCCATTACCACATTTACCGAATGTAATGAAACAGTAAACTACAAGTTATCCAAAACATTATTACCACATGTAGCCTCAGCCCTTGGACACTTCAAACACTATAGATCTTAATGATCCTGTCTCCTGTCCCATTGTCCATTTGATCCTTTTGCCCCATATATTGGAATCACCATAACAATTTAAATATAAAGATTTGGACACTAGTATAACCACTCAAGACACAATTTTCTTCCTTTGACAATTTTTAAGGAAGTAGGGAAAATTCTAAGGAACTGACACAATTCAATCCCAGATCCCACCCAAGACATCCTGTGGGAAAAGATAACACAAAATAAGAAACCACCAAATACATCACCAGCGACAGCCAGGTAAATGGCCATTTCCCATGTACATGGTCACAGGGCTAGTATTAACATCACAAACATATATCCATAACAGACATAGCAACAAACAACCAAGAAGTACAAACACAGAGGTGCTGCTTTGAAACTGTCTGCAATGAAAATACTAGGGGGTGGGGGATGGGGTGGGGGAGGTTAAATGGTTTGCAGTTAACTAACCCTCATCCTTGATTCTACTTTGGTTCATCAGACACTTAGTTGTTTGGTTTGTCTGGCAGATTCCTAGCTCATATAAGTGTAATATCTCAGACACACAAAAAGATAAAAAGCAACCATGGGGACTTACAGAAATAGCAACACTGAAATTCTGGAACAAATTCTTTCTTTGTCATAATTATTACAGCCACTGCATGGAATACCTAGCTTTCAATTTATATGGAACCTTATGTATCATATATAGCATACATGTGTTTCAACATTACAAACTCTCACCATTTCCACTATACAACCCAAAATGTTTGGACACCATAACCACCCTAAAGAAACCCCAGTCTTCAAACTGACCAGCCACATACTCAATGTATAATACCCAAAATGTTGGTTAGTATTATGCCAAAACAAATAAATTTCTCCTGTAAATTCTACTATACTTACCCCAAATACTAGGACACTTCAAGGTTGATTATGTGTAAAAAATTGTATTGCTTGGATAAAATATGTTTAAAATTTAATTATCTAAGATATATGGAATTAAACTCTTGCACAGCCCTATATCCCATACAAAGAGACAAAAGCTCACATGATGATAGATCAGTTGGATCTTGAAACTATATGATATATTTCTCAATCACATATTATAATCACATCAATGCTGGGTCTGTGTTTGAACAGAAAAAGCTGTCACAAATCTATGTTTTTCTTTCATAGTTGTGAACAAAAGATCTGTGGCTGTATTGGTGCTTTAAATATTTGATATTTGACCTGCAGTGTTTTGCTTAGAGGGGGCATTATGGGGCCTTTTTGCCTGATAACTGATGGCTGTTTCAGCATCAAACAAGCGGCCCAAGTGACACTTACAGATCAGCCAGTATGCTTAATCATTTCATATACTTTATAAAGTACAAAAGGGCACTGTGACCATTAATGACCCCAAGTAACTGGACCTACACACACTACTGTCATTAAATTTTGCTGAGAACTAGTGAGACGAATATCCAGTGGTTTTATCAAAATCTTTTTTGCTCCTCTGAGAGCAGATTTTCATAAGATTTCGAATCTCACTTATCTTTTACTTCAATATGCAGTTTTTGTGTAGTACATGGATTTCTTGAAATATGAAACTGGATGTCTTTTAAGAAATTACAGAACAAGCAGGGCATATTGTTATGGTAACCGTAATGGGCCTAAATTTTAGGACACCTAACCTAATTTATTTTCCATTTGGAGCAAATGGAAAATTAATTATTTTAGGTGTCCCAATACTTAGGCACACTATTGTATGTCTTGCATAAAATCACCAGTTTATGGTTTCATGCAGGTTTACTTGACATGGAGGAATTTTTTTGAAAGTGTTGCTTGATTTGATCAGATCTCACTTGTTACCTCATGATATCTCACAAATTGCAGTTTAAAGCCTATGAAATTATGAATTATGGAGTAGGAGTTCTGCAATGTAATTTTTTAAGAATTTCTGATATTTCATAAACTCCCAAAATAGAGCATCAACTCCTTTTTTTGTTCAGTGGCTACTGTCTTTAACAGGAGTCACTAAAGCAAGAAAAGCATTTTATTTTAGGAGTTTGTAGGAATGAAGACAAATGAGAATGGGTTTTGAAAATAATTCTTGGGATTTTTTAGGTATTGAACCATACCAACACATGTTGTGGTCCCTCTTTTGAAACACCTCAGTAGGACAGTTCTAATAAGAGACAACAATGTATGTTTATAATTAATAACTTAAATTATCTCAGCATTATCAAAGGATTATCATCAAAATCCTACCTTATCTGGAGCTCTGCTCACAGAGAGGGACAGAACAGATTCTGTCTGTACATTTCTGACATTATTGTGGTTTTCTAAATGAAAAATATTGCTGGATTTTATGGGTGGAAAATAGAATGGAGGGATAGGACAGTTGCATGGAAGTTGCAAAGGCCTAAATGTGAATATGTATTATATGTTGAGCCAGTTTAGCATTCCATAACAGACTTTACCCAAATTGCAGCACAGTGATTTTTTTCTCTATATAAGTGGTGCCCATAAAAGGCACCAGTCCCAATTCAAAATAGTATCTTTTTTTCCCAACTGCAAGCTGAAAAATTCCCAATAGCAGAGAAGAATTTTTCTAGGGACCATTCTACAAGCATAAATTTACTTGCTTGCTTAGAGAACTGGCAGATATATAGCTATAATTGAATTTAAATATTATATATTCAGTTACATGTCCCCTATCCCACCACTTGAGCCAATAAAAGTGTTTCTGAAATTCCAAATTTAAGGAGAATACAACGCGGTTTTTTCCCAATGCTGTGGGCACCAGCACCATTCCCAAAATAGTGAAAAAAATCACTGCAGCATTTTGTATCATATCCATAATCTACCAGCACAATTACATTCAGAATATATTAGCAGACTGTAGCACTATTTGCAGCCTTTATCTTAAGGAAACCTGTGTTACAAATTCTTAAAAAATAAAAAAGACTGGATGCTTTTCATCATGATTTAAAATCTAATGGAAGACAAACAAGGGCTTCGCAAGCGGCGCATAATACGCCCGTTTCAATGTCCTAAAGGAGTTACAGAATGAACAAAATTGTTTACAAAAGGATAGACAGGCAGACAAAGAGAGGCAACCACTCTATAATTAAGTAGAACTGTTGGCGAATCTGACAATACCCCCGCTTAACTGCTTAAATCAAATGGTGTTATTTTCGTAACAAAACGCATAGAGAGAAAGAGAAATCATTGTTACCATGTATACCAAATATGAATTGTTGCTGTGAAATCTGTTACAAAAAATTACATCATTCAAAGTAAAGAGAGAAAGAAAATCGAACAAATACAGGGAAGAATAAGCAGGAGAAGGCTGGTTCTCAATCCCACGATACAACATGTCGTCATCAACCTGCATACCAAATACGACTACTCTAGCTTGCATCGTTGTAGAGAAATCTTTGACGTAAAATTTCATTATTCAAAGTATGGAAAGAAAGAATATTGGACAAATACAGGGAAGAATAAGCAGGAAAAGGCTGGTTCTCAATCCCACGATACAACATGTCGTCATCAACCTGCATACCAAATACGACTACTCTAGCTTGCATGGTTGTAGAGAAATCTTTTACGTAAAATTTCATTATTCAAAGTATGGAAAGAAAGAAAATTGGACAAATACAGGGAAGAATAAGCAGGAGAAGGCTGGTTCTCAATCCCACAGTACAACATGTCGTCATCAACCTTGATGCCAAATATGACCAGTCTAGCTTGTATGGTTGTGAAGAAATCTTTGATGAAAAATTTGATTAAAAGGGGACGGAAGGACAGACGGACAGACAGACGGAAGGACGGACAGACAGATGTAAACCTGTATAACCCCCACTTTTTCAAAGAGGGGGTATAATGACTGCAACATTATTTAAAAATTTTAAACACATCAAGTTGCTTGTCAAAGTGGACAAGGGAGATAACCTAATTATACTAGATGTACCATTTTTTGCTCTACTATTCTCCCCTGACAATGTATGTACAAGATAAATATACACAAAAAAGCCTGTAAGAATTTATGAAAGGGATTAACTCTAAAACGAAGAAAGGTAGAGCAGCCATTTTTGAACGCGACACACCGTTGGGACTTCATACACATTGCTATGAAGTTTCATGAAGATATCCCGAACGGTTATCTAGTTATGGCTCGCACAAGACTTGCAGGGAAAAAAATAATCAAAGGGGCATAACTTGGAAACTAAGGAAGGGGGAGCAACCATTCTTGTACGCGACACGTTCACCCAACCTAATACATATGCCTACCAAATTTCATGAAGATATCCCAAATGGTTACTGAGTTATGGCGCGCACAAGAATGTTTACGGACGGACGGACGGACGGACAACGCCACGACATAATACGTCCGTTTTTTCAAAACGGGCGTATAAAAAGGACAATATCACAACAAGACTCTGCTCTGTTCTTCTGCCTAAGCTGAATCTTTTTTTTAAAAACTTATATAGAGGGATCACAGGGAACTGCTTTTACATTTGCATTATGTTCTTTTATTCAAAATGGACTAAAACATTCACTGCTGAAACTCTTTTTAATGAAGTGTTGACTGTTTCAGACAAAAGAATGGCTCTTTGAAAATATTCTTCAGTGAAGACTGTTGAATGTCTTGGGCAAAGTAATACATGTACCTTATGCACTCTTATTTTTTATACAAATTTCAGTTGTAAAAATGCTGGTTTTACACACCTTATGCCATTAGCAAATAATCAAAACTTTGGAACAGTTTGAATGTACAATTCCCCTGTGAGGAATTCAAGAAATCTTCCAGAACAGTTCTTGAACTAGTTCTAGAATTGTTCTTGAACATTAAATGGCCGTTCTAGAACTTGAAGTTCAAGAACTAGTTCAAGAACATCAAAAAAAATGTTCTAGAAGTTCAAGAACTTCAGAGAAATTGTTCTAGAACAATTTCTCTGAAGTTCTTGAACTTCAAGTTCTAGAACGGCCATTTAATGTTCAAGAACAATTCTAGAACTACTTCAAGAACTGTTCTAGAATGATTTCTTGAATTCTTCACAGGGGAACCAATCTGAATGCACAATCATCCCGTTCTCAATGCATGTGACATAGTATGCCAAGAGTGTCCATCTGTAATGATAGACAGAATGTCTCTAGGCCCTCTGCCTTACAGGCAGACCCCCATTAACAAACTATATTGTTTTGTTATTGGCCTGTTGTATTTTGTATATAATATTCTGAAAAATCATAACTAATGGGTATTCAAAGTGTTGTTGTCAAATTATAATTAAAATTGCCAAATTGTAAGTTCTGCATGTATAATAAGGTTAAAACCTAGATGGTGTTAATTGTTTTCTTGTCTATTTAGATATTTTGAGTAATTAATTGTTTGGAAGTAATTAATTTAAATAACTAGAATTTTGTACTTAAATTTAAAGGGAGGCTACTTTAACTTCAGTTCTAGTACAGTTCTAGAACCAGGGTTTTCAGAGCTTCCAGTCAGGTGTTGAAGATTGAACATTTATTTTAAATTTTTATAATAGGACAACAGTTCTAGAACCCACAAGTCAGTTCAAAATCTATGGTAGTTCTAAAATTTTTGTTCTTTCACTGTTGTGATTTTGTGACAACTGTTCAAGAACCATATGAATGTTTGGCCAACAGTTCTAGAACTTGCAAATGATTTCGAAGAACTGGTTTAGTTCTAGTATAGATGTTCTTCATATCTCATAGTTTTAGAACCAGTGTTCAAGAACTATTTGGGTTCCAGAACCACAGTTCAAGAACTGTTTTATTAGTTCAAGAACAGTTCTAAAGGTTCAACAAAAGTTCTTGAACGTTCAAGAACTTTATGTTAGTTCTAGAACAAATCTGGTTCCCGAACCACAGTTCAAGAGCTGTTTTATCAATTCAAGAACAGTTCTAAAGGTTCAACAAAAGTTCTTGAATGTCCAAGAACTTTATGTTAGTTGTAGAACAAATTGGGTTCCAGAACCACGGTTCAAGAACTGTTTTATCAGTTCAAGAACAGTTCTAAAAGTTCAACAAAAGTTCTTGAACGTTCAAGAACTTTATGTTAGTTCTAGAACATATTTCGCACGGGATGCAGGCTGATCAGAGTTTTAATTATTTGGTTTCCACACACTAATCTATTCATTTTATAGAATGTATAAAGCTGACAGTTGTTTAGTAATGATTAATGAGCAAACTCCAGTACCTGAAAGTCAGTATTTTCTTTCACCAAAACAGTACTTTATCTTTTTTTCTTTCTTTCCATCTCATATGTTATTACTGATTTATTTGTCAGAATATTGTTTTATTTAAATGCCTTTTATCTTAGTTATCAGCTCCCTCAAAAATATAGATGTCACAGAAAAACAGTACACATTTTTGGATTCTGATGTCAGCAGACATGCCATATGTTTTGGACACATCTGGGACATCTATATCTTTGAGAGAATAGTGTTACCTTATAAAATTAAGTATCAAAGTGTCATTGAGCTTTGCGTGGCCCTTTGAATAGCCTGTTACAATGCTGTGAGAGTTTGAAACTGCAGTTTATGTCACAAGATAATGTATGTACCAGATTTGCTAATATTTAATATTTGAAAAAAAAATCATGGATTTTTCCATACTAAATTTTACCTCTTGTTCAGTATCATATCTTATACAGTTTGATCAGCTTGACAATGTCTATTTGTTATTATATTTTAAAAATAGAATAGAATAATAAATAAATAAAAAAAATTATTTATTTATTATTCTTTAATTATTTTATTTTTCTATTTATTTATTTGTAATAGATCTATTTATTTTATTATAATTTATTCATTTATTCACAATTATTATTTTCTTAAAGAATTACATGTTAACTATAAAAATTCACTATCAAATCAAATAGATTTGCAATAATGGCTTACATTTTATTTATTTTTATGTAGATTTATTTATTTTTTGTTTTTATGTATTTATTTTTTTAATGATAAATTTAAAACCTGAAATTCTGTTGCAAAGTTTAGCCTCTAGGATGCATTATATGAACTTTATTTCAGAACTATTTTGCATGTTGAAAGTCATTCCCTTTTTTCTGTTATTATTTTTTCCTACTTCCAGCCCAAAATTGCACCGGTAACTAGTCACCAACGGTAAAACGCGTCCTCGATTATAAAGTGGCGCATCCACCGAATGTTTCTCATTTTTGATGGCAGTCAGTACTGTAATGTCGTATCAACGATATTTTCAGTCAGTCTTTCTTTCAATATTAACAAAGTTCTTTGTTTGTTCAACGTAAAACTTCGACAATTTTCGGGATTACACACTATTTACAAACGCATTTCGAACGTAGTCCTTCGCCGTATACACAGTGTATAAGCTGACAGTCACCAAATCGGAAGCGACAATTGACTGTACACCCGAAAATCGTTAGTGCGACATAAACAACTTGTGAGGTGAAACGGTCGAAAGCAGGTACATCCTTATCGAATCTGTTCTTTTGGAGGCGGTTTTCGACATCGTGGAGACAATTGGATTTACTTCACCTGTAGCATTGTCAGTTTGACATATCAGCACCCAATCTCTGTGTAAAAATCAAGTTTTCCTGCTTAATCACCAGTTTTGTTTTATTTTCTGTCGGTCGACACGGACAATCGGGGTTAAAAAGACTAGAATTATGGCATCATTTCTGTCTAAACCAACATGAAATAATCGCTACATCTTTATCCTGTGATATCCAATAGCTTCAATCCATCGAAACGTTACTGTAAACAAATATATTGCCTCCTGAATCGCACACGTTCGTCTCATTCGACTGTCCGACTAGTGACAACTGTACCTAATCATTAGCGACATATCAAGAAACAAAAACTGTCCGACTAGTTGTGATTGTATTTTCACATTTATGACGACCATTTTTAACAAATGTTTGAAAAAGGTAATGAAAATATCGTTTTGGATGCTTTCACTGAGATCATCATTTGGGGAGAAGGCTATCAAGCATTTCTTGATAAAAAACATGATCATATGGCTAATTTTTTCCGGTGTACCTAAAACCAGTAATGTCCAGTAGTGTACAGTAATGTCCAGTAATGTACAGTAATGTCTAGTAGTGTACAGTAATGTCCAGTAGTGTACAGTAATGTACAATATTTTATGCCCTCGTGACGTTATTCAGGGACAGTAATATCCGGTCCTGTCTGTATGTCTGTCTATCTGTCCGTCTTCATGTATGTCCGATCGTCAAACTTCTGGGATAAAGTTCAAGCAATCATCAACTTCTGCAATTTTCTTCTTCAAACTTTTGCACATGTTGTGGACATAAAATCATGCAATTGGCTTTTGACTTTTAATAAAAGCAACATTAACATAATTAATCAAGGACTTTTGAACTTGGTCATTTTAAGCAACGTAGAGCTCTCATACTCAGCTCCGCAATATTTCTTTGTTGATATTATGAAAATATGTTTTTGTCTTTTTGACGGAAATAATAGAACTTTTGATAAAATTGTGGACTGTTGAACTTAGTATTTTTGAGCAACGTATTTGCAGTTTGGAGTTTTTGCTGTTTCAGTTTTTTCCACAACATATATATACACACTACAGCATGAAAGTTTTAGGATTATAAACGAAAGCATATTGCTTATTTAGTTCTTCTCCTAGCGTTAATGAATTTGCAAATGTTATATGGCAGAAAAGTAGTTGTAAGTGAAAACAAACTATAGAAGTGTACAATAAACTCTCACACACGCACAGTCACATAAGCGACCACACACTCACGTGCACATTGAAATGCTAGTAAAGAATAAATGGAAACAATGCGCCAAGCGAAATAAATGGATGAGCGGCATCACACGGAAACTGACCTCATGGCATGCACAAACATAAGATACTCAAATCAGCCTGTGCATCTACACAGTTCCGACACAATCCTCCAAGTTCCCATGAAAATGTAAATCACAGGGACTACATTAACACTGTAGTCTGCACATATATTTACCGTCTTACCATTTACGATTGACAAACTAAATCAGATGGATGGCTGGATGGATGTCTTGTGATTTTACGTCCTTTTTAACAGTATCTCAGTCATATCAGGACAATGGATAATGATAATGGAAGGCTTTGTGCAGTGGAACCAAGTTTACGATTGAAAAGGTTCCCGCCTTCAGCGGGGTTCGAACCCGGGAACGCTAGATCAGCAGGCCAGCGCTTGAGCTACTGAGCTATCGGGGCTTCTTACAAATTACATTTAAATCATATTGATAGTAAATATTTCTTTATAAACCGTATTGTTATTTTGACATTCTGGAATGGAGGGGATGGGGACGGTGTCTAACTTTATTTCAAAATCCTTTTGAAAACATTGTTCCAAAAATTCGGCCTTGATTATGATTGTATTGCTTCGAGTGTTTTACATACAGCATTGATGCATTTGCGAAAACGGTTTGCAGAATGTTTGGAATTTTTGGACGGGTGCATGGAATTTGGGGGTGTTTCATAAAAAGTGTTTTTGTAACTTTAATTAAATGCAGTAAGACTACGACCGCGTAAAAAGATTTGATTTATAATGCGTTCTCAAGGCAGAAAGGAAAATTCTAATGTCGATAAAAAGTGCAAATAATATATGGTCAATTTATTTCTACTTTATCTCATTTTTTCCCCTCTCCTTAATTATTTTATTTTTTTTTTTCGATCATTTTCGTAAACGAAGCGTGATTTTTAGCGTTATTGTATTGGTGGCAGTAGTTCGCAGAGGAGAGTAATAATTATCAGGCAGGTGTCAATTTGTTGCACAAGCTCCAACCTGGGGTATAATTAATGGTAATGAGATTCGTCGAATCGGCGTGAGGATACGGGGAGGGGGGGGGGGGCAATTTATATAACTTGCTCAATTAGTTTGCAGGTGCGCGTAGCTGTATACTTCAAAAAACGTTTCACAGCAGTGACCTATATATATGTATTTATAGGTCACTGTTCACAGCAAGAGATCTCTGCTGCTATGTTTAAACAAATGCCGAAGCATGATAGATATACGTTATGAATAACAAAAGTTAACTAGAATTGTTTTCCTACGAAAAAACAGACGTCTCCCCCCTTTTTGATGTCAAAAGGATCAGTCATTAAGACGCCAAGGGAAAAACAATATGTTTCCCTACCCTGAAGCAGGGATTCATAATAAGTAAAAAGTATAAATGCAAGAGTTATAGTTGTTATGCTCTGCATGTCATGTAATGTTGACTAATATTCATATTTAGTTTTTGTCAAAAAATATATATGCAAGAGATACAGTGCTCTGAATATCGTCTATTTATATGTTGACTGATATTTGTATGAAGTTTCATGAATATAGCTTAAACGGTTTTCAAGTTATAGAGCTTAGATGATTGAGACACGATTTTGTGAATGACAAAGTTCCAAGGTAAATAACTAAAATAGTATAAATGCTGTGCTCTGCAGGTTGTCTAGTGTTGACTGACATTTGTATGAAGTTTCGTGAATATAGCTTGTCCGGTTTTCAAGTAATAAAGCGATTGAGACACGATTTTGTGACTGACAAAGGTCCAAGGGAAATAACTCAAGAAGTATAAACGCAAGAGTTATGGTTCTTGCACTATGCAATTCTTCTAATGTTGATTGATATTTGTATGAAGTTTCGTGAATATAGCTTGAATGGTTTTCAAGTTATACAGCAGACACAACTGAGACACGATTTTGTGACTGACAAAGTTCTAAGGGAAATAACTCAAATAGTATAAATGCTAAAGTTATGGTTCTTGCATTCTGCATGTCGTCTGATGTTGATTGATATTTGTATGAACTTTCATGAATATAGCTTGAATGGTTTTAAAGTTATAGACGGACTCGACTGAGACGCAATTTTGTGATGGACAAAGTTCCAAGGGAAATAACTCAAAAAGTATAAACGCCAGAGTGCATTCTGCACGTCGTCTGATGTTGACTGATATTTGTATGAACTTTCATGAATATAGCTTGAACGGTTTTAAAGTTATATACGGACTCGACTGAGACGCAATTTTGTGATGGACAAAGTTCCAAGGGAAATAACTCAAAAAGTATAAATGCCAGAGTTACCAGTTGTGCACTCTGCACATCGCCTCATGTTGATTGATATTTGTATGAAGTTTCGTGAATAAAGCTTGAGCAGTTTTCAAGTTACAGAGCGGACCCAATTGAAACACAATTTTGTGGTGGACTAAGTTCCAAGAAATAACTCAAAAAGTATAAACGCCAGAGTTACCTTTCTTGCACTCTGCACGTCGTCTCATGTTGATTGATATTTATATGAAGTTTCATGAATATAGCTTGAGCGGTTTTCAAGTTATAGAACGGACACGATTGAAACACAATTTTGTGATGGACAAAGTTCCAAGGGAAATAACTCAAAAAAGATAAATGCCAGAGATACCATTCTTGCACTCTGCACGTCGTCTCATGTTGATTGATATTTATATGAAGTTTCATGAATATAGCTTGAGCGGTTTTCAAGTTATAGAACGGACACGATTGAAACACAATTTTGTGATGGACTAAGTTCCAAGGGAAATAACTCAAAAAGTATAAATGCCAGAGTTACCATTCTTGCACTCTGCACGTCGTCTCATGTTGATTGATATTTATATGAAGTTTCGCGAATATAGCTTGAGCGGTTTTCAAGTTATAGAACGGACACGATTTGTGACAGACAGACGAACAGACGAACAGACGGACGGACGGACGGACAGACAGACAGACGGACAGACGCCCGGGGAAAAACAATATGTCTCCCGACCCTGAAGGGGGGAGACATAATTCATAAAAAAATACATACAGATATATGCAGTATTTTCAATATCAGAATATGAGAAAGTAATGTTTATGAAGATGAATGGGAAAGTAAGAGACGGTCCGTTATACATTGAAATACTGACTCCAAGGGCTGAAAAACACAAAATAACCTTAGCTGTGTACGGTAAACATATATGGTCATGTCGGTACGGTCAGTTAACCTAACCATACTATTCCTGGGCAGGCTTAGACCTCATAAGCGATTAACCGGTACTAAATGCACTAAATGAAAGTACCTGGTATCGAACCCGGGACCTCTGGCTTATAAGTCAGATGCACTACCGACTGCGCTACGCGGCCCGACCCCCAAAATAACCTACTAACCAACTACATGTATACTGTGCAAAAATAAAAACTTCAGAGTTTTTATTTCACATTCTCGGCCATTCTAGCAAACATTTAATTTAAATATGGATTATTTCGGGTTGGACAGACGTCTGCTTATGAATTCAAATTATGGACAATTATTCGTGTCTGTACTGCCCGGAGTCATTTCACTTTTTCTTATTTTAATAAATCAGACCTTAATTTTTGGTTTGCGCTTGCGTAGAAAATGTTTTCTTGTACACAATAATTATTAGTTTTAGCAAGCACGCCCTAAAATAAAGTTTAAAGATTCTAAACGTTCAAATTACCTCCCTTTGAATTAAAAATTCTCAAAGCCGAACATTGATTAGAAGCGTGTTAAAACGGGAGTTTCAGAGAGAGAGAGAGAGAGAAAACTAAATTCTCGTTTGAAGACCCAATTGCTCTATATGTGATATAAATTCATGAAATAATTCATCAGAAGGTATTGCTGCAAGATTCTCACTGCAGAATTATGGTAATAATGCAGACTCTGAGCAGCACACACCTATTTGCAGGCCAATATAAACTGCCAGATATGCTCAAATGCATGTCAATCACATCACAAGTGAAATAAATTAACTGAAACACACAGCAATAAGCAATAGCAAAACAAAAGGAAAACAAAACAAAATTTAAATTAGCTTGGTCTACCTGACCGCAGTACAACTAAGGAACATAAAATGTAAATACACATATACAGTGCTTCAGACATGAGGGTCATTTGATGACAACTCTGTGACAATCCCTCCTATCTTTAAATAAAAACATATATCGTGACCCCTCACCAGAACCATCTTTTTTAGATGGCTTTATTGTGGTGCCACACCACTCATGTCCACGGACAACTATCCCAAATCTATCCATAGATAAGAGGGGTACTTGAGGACACCTCCAAGACAATCCCATCCATCTTTGACCAAAAACATATATTGTGACTCCCCACCAGAACCGTCCTATGAGACGGCTCTAGTGAGGTGCTACCACATACATTTCCACAAAAAAAACTGTCCTCATACATCCCCAACTTATTCATGAAATAGTTCATCGCAAGGTATTGCTGCAAGATTCTCACTGCCTTTTCGTCATTGTAAATGACCGTGATTAGCCAACTTTAAACAAAATAAAAAAAAAATTCACATAGAAAGTGTTGAAAAATGATTTGAGCCGTTTTAGTTGGCACCTAAAATGACCTACTTTCTTCAATATTATAATGTTGAATGAAATGGTAAAGATTCAATGTACATGAGTTGGGCCCAAGCCATTGTCTTGGTTTTGTTTACTACATTCCGCGATACATCTTCCCCATATCGTGACATGTATCCTAGAAGAGCAGTTTATAATTAGAAAAAAAAAAATAATAACAACTTTTCCCCTATTATATGACTCAGTAAGTGCACATTAAGCGACATTTGATCACCAAACAGGAAGTTTGAGCTGCTTTTCATTTGAATTGTGTTTTGTGTTTAGATGCTTTTATATGGACACTTTAAAGTCTCCATGGTCCTAACAATGATAAAAACGTCTAAACACAAAACATCATGATCATTATGTGGGTTGATGGCATATATGCATATTGAGTCATATAACTGGTAAAATTACGGGAAACATGTTCTAGGAAAAAAATGACAAATTGCTTCAAAAAATGTTACGCAATATAAACAAAAGCGGAGGACTGGATTGGACCCAACGCCTGCACATTGTATTTTACCACTTTTAATATTCAAGTTTATGATTTCGAAAAGTCAGTCTAGCTGCAAACTCAAATGACCTAAATCATTCTTAAACCATTTTTACGAGGAAGTCGATGATGTTTTATTCGGTTTAAAAGTTGGCTTTTAACGGTCATTTACAATGACGAAACTATAATGAGAAGCTTGCAGCGATACCTCTCATGGATGTTTACCACTGATAGAGTAATGGGGCCTTTATTGTACTCGACCTTGGCTTTCTCACATATAACCTATGGAAGGCTCGAACAACACCGATGAGATTCCTAGTGAAAGAGTCAGTACTTTCATATACGATATATTTTTTCCTATGAAAGTTTCCATATTTGATTTACCTCGAGGTCTGGAAGTAGGGTGATGGTAATTGAGCGTATTAACTTATCAATTGGTTGCAGAAGATAAGGTAATAGACCCCATACAGTGAGGTTGTTAATACAGTGCCGGTTATAAATTAGTGTCATTAATGTTTTGATACTTCAAAATAAATGCTAAAAAATTCATAAGCATACATTTTAGTTCCGATTTTTTTAGCTCACCTGAGCCAGAGGCTCCGGGGGAGCTTATAGTATAAGCAGCTCCGTCGTCCGTCATCGTCCGTCCGTCGTCCGTCCGTCAACAATTTCAAACGACTTCTCCTCTGAAACCGCTGGGCCAATTGTAACCAAATTTCATATGTGGCCTCCAGAGGAAGGGGGAACGAAAAGTTGTTCAAACGGTCCTTGTCACATGACCAACATGGCCGCCACGCCCATATATGGTAAAAACCTAAAAAATCTTCTTCTCCAGAACCAATAAGCCGATGGCCTTGAAACTTGGTATGTAGCATCGGGTACGCGAGTACTACCAAGATGACCTTGGGTTGACCTTGACCTTTTTTACGGCAAGGCCAAATTTGCTTCCTTGTGCATTTATTGGCAAAATGCTAGAACTTAAGATATCTTGGAAACTGTTGCAGATTTTGGGCTAAAAATCAGTATCTACAGTCATTTTAATGAGTACGTGAAGATTTATGAGTATAAGAGGTCAAGGTCATTCATTGACATTTGACCCAGAATTCTCATATTTTGACGATTTCAAACAATCTCCTCAACAGCCACTGGGCCAATTGAAAACAAATTTCATTTAGAGCCTCCCGGGGCTGAGGGAACAAAAGTTTATTCATACGGTCCAGGTCACATGACCAACATGGCGGCCACGCCCATATATGGTAAAACACTTTAAAAATCTTCTTCTCCAGAATCAATGGACCCATGGAGTCGAAACTTGGTATGTAGCATTGGGTACTCGAGTACTATCAAGGTTGTTCAAATTCGATAAGGACTTACCTGCTTTTGACCGTTTCACCTCACAAGTTGTTTATGTCGTACTAATGATTTTCGGGTGTACAGTCAATTGTCGCTTCCGATTTGGTGACTGTCCGCTTATACACTGTGGTATAGAGACATTTTACACCCCCATTTCTGGGTTAGTAGGCATTTCCGACATAAGCTACGGTACCATAATGAACGAACGTTAGAAGGCTAGTTTTAGGGAACAATCATTATTTATTTAGCTCATCTGTAGAAGTGCTATATATGCTTGTAATATTGTCTCGCCGTAGGACGAAAACCATCTTCAGCTGCGGACGACCATATCAGCCTGCACACATGCGCAGGTTAGTCAGGACATAACTGCAAGATTTAATCAAAGTTTAGACGAACTGCGCTCGCTATAGCGAGATGTACTCATGCGCTGGTTAGTCTTAGTATCAGCAGATAGTATCCAGAAATTCGCGCGGCGCATCCCAAACATTGTATAAATGTATCACCATCAAGCGTAACCAACAAAAAATTAACAATATATACATGTATTCTCAGTGTTTACCTATTCTCATTGTGTATATGAATGCTTGTTTTGTGTTAAAATGTCCTTTGAGATATCGCTGTGTATCAAGCGCTTTCACATACTTGCAAAGAGAGGGAGGAAAAGAAAAAGACGAAGGAAAAATAAAATTTATAAAAAAAAAAGAAAAAAAAAGAGAGTCCGAATGCCACACATACTGCAGTCCAATACAAGCAGTAGCTTTTACAAAAAGCAAGCAGTAATTGGAAGCTTTTATCAAAAGACCGTGTCCGATGTGACACTTAAAGGCACTTTTCATGTATCATGGCTGTCAATAATGTGATACAAAGGTTTTATGAAAGCATTGATAATTATCAGATTACATACGCTGCGTCACCTGTGTTCTTGCGTCATTTTCTTACTTCATTTTGAAAGAGGAAACCACGGGGATTCTTCATGGTTTACTCAATAACTTGTCGTTTCTGTATGCATTCTGTTAAAATGAAGCCCAGAGAATGTGTAATCATGAGTTCTTTCAGATAATATTACCGATTTTGTCTTGGGTTTTAAAGTTGTTTGTTTTTTATATCAGGGACAAGCCATTTATTACCAATGGGGGGTACAAGGCGGGGCGGATTTTTTTGTGAGCTACTTAAGCGGGAGGGGAGGGGGCGGGGAAATCATTAAGCCATGGAGCAGGGGGTGGAGGTGTTATATTTCTTTAGGCATATGGGGGAGGGGTTGGAGTCAGAATTCTTCCATCAGTCTTCATTTTAAAAAAATGTCTCAGATTCTGGGGGACCCGTTACTACTACATTTTCAGATTAAACGTGTATTTATTAAAAACAGTTACAACAACAACAAAAAAATGCCTAAACAAATGGACCTTTAAGGTAGACGAATGGTGAATAAAGATATTGGTGGGGCATTCATTTCATTATACCAGCTGGATAACCCAAAGGGCTATAAAACATTTGGATAAGAAAAGAAAATTTTTCACCGTTTTGTTTTCCTAAAAAACAAACTTTTGTATTTATACATACTTTTTTTACACATTTTCCATTAAAATTCATGTCTCTAGCACAAGGATGCACTTTCATTTCTGCAAATCATATAATCTTTAATATAGGGTATTTGAAACAGACTGGTAAGAAAAATTGCAATTATCTTGATTATAAGCATGTTTTTACATTTTTTTTAAAAAATGCAAGAAAATTGAATTTCATGAAAAAGGTCATGAAAAATATTTTCAATCGATGGGGCATGCTTATGCATATTGTTTTAGTAAAACTTACATTGTATGATACAGAATAAAAGAAAAAAACAAACATTTCACCGTTTTGTTTCCTAGAAAAACAATGTTTAAGTTCAAAAATATCCCCCAAAAAGACTGTCCAAATACTGCACCTGCTGCAAACACAGCCGGTCCTTGCCCTGTTATTTATTTTCCTGATGTATGGGGTCTACCATAGAGTAATGCCTCAAAAATGCGCAGATGGAATCGAAATTGTAAAGACCTTGATCATTCTGGTTCCTAAGGAACAGTCTGATCACGGTTTCCACTGTTTATACAGACGTATCTGCCCGAAAACTTAGGATCTTTATGGTAGGCATTGTAAGTGTGTATATATTCCATAGTTGATTGATTCACCATGAACAATAACTCTGTTATGTGTTTTAATAAGTCGATACAGAGTTATTGTGTATCTTAATACCTTAATCTGTATAAATAATAAACCTGTTCAAAAGACAAAATGTTCATTGTCTTTTGAAGGTTTGACTGAGGTCAGTCTGACATAAGATATATAATATGTTCATTATCATGTGAATTTAGGGTTGCGTGGTGGTGTGTGTGTGTGTGGGGGGGGGGGGGGGTGTCATTAACTTTTTGTCACTTATCTGGGGGGGGGGGTCGAAAAAAAATATCTGGTGAGACTACGCATCCCACCCAACCTGATAACAAATGACCCGTCCCTTAAATCGACCCCCAACATCAGAAACCGAAAGTAGGCTTTGGTATTCTAGATCTCCATTTATGTTGTTGCTCCGATTGTTTGAGGTTTAAACTGTAAAACTTGTCAAGTCTCAGCAAAGAGAAGAATACCAGTTTAAAGTACTTACAAGTACGCATTCTCTACGCTATCTTCTATAAATCTGCATTCGGACATAGAAGCAGATTGTTGTACTGGAATTCTCAGTATTTTCTATACCGTGAAATTCCACGTGATCATCCACACTGATATCCCAGCCAGCAAAATATATGGGACCCATATGGGCCCCATGTGGGTATTTATATGGGTCCTATATGGGCAAACCATATGGGACCAACATGGGTTTTGCAACCGGGCTCCATATGGGACCCACATGGGCAAGCCCATATGGGTTGCATATGGGAACCATACGGACCCCATCCCAGATTTGGCTCATGTCCAGCCCACTTTTGTACATCTATTACTGGTTTAACTCTGATATTTTTGTGTTACTGATTATTACAATAGCTTCCACGAAGACGTAGAAGATGTCAAATGTGCACAAATGCACAATTAATGAAGTATCCCATCATCGCTCACTGAGCGGTATGTGGGAAGTTTTTCGAGATGTTAAATCCATACTACATGGGTAAACTTATTGCAGGAAAATATTATTTCCAGTAGGTTTTGAATTTTGATGGCACATTTGTAAGAGATAAGATGTAAATGGCCAACAAAAGAGATGCAAATGGTGAAAGAAGTATTAAACTTGATTGAATTTATTTTCAGTTTTGTAATTGAATGAGTATATTGATTGTAATTAAAACATTACTAGATGTTTTTCAGGTAGAATGTGGGCAAAATGTGGGTTTGCCCATATGGGACCCGTTTGGTAATGATTTGAAATAAAGGTCCATAAAAAAACCACTTGAACTTTCTTGTGAAGAGAAACAGTATACATGAAAATCAAATAGCACCCTTTATATATATTTTCCTTTCACCACAACAAAATTGTATGTGTTTAGAAAATAAGATAACCAATAATGGCCCTATGTGGGTCCCACATGGGCTTAATTTCCTATATGGGACCCACATCGGTCCTATTTGGGCATTATGCCCAGATTCTGCCCATATGGGACCCATTTAGCCATGCTTGCTGGGATTTACGTCGTCAAAAGCGCAAGTCATAACATTGTTTGAAATATGTAGTTTTGAGAATTGCGATATATATACTAAGCCATTTCGTGGAATCTTGTTAATGCTGTTAAACTTTTATGAAAAATAAAATCAAATTACAAAACGCCGTTTTGCTGTAGATTGTACTCTATTGACCCCTGGGTACATAGAGAGTGTTACGAGCCAAAGATGTATCGAAATATTTGCAGCAGCTGGGACAAATTCATGACCCTCAATTCTCTTATGTTGCTAAGTTTGCAGAAATGTCCATACCTTAAAAAAGTAATATAAACTAAATCGGTCTATTGAATTTGAAAGGAGGTGTATCAATAAGGTGTTTTTTCTGCATCCTACCAAAGTTTTCTTTTTTTAACTGATGATGTACTTCTGTTTATCTAGTTTATTGAACCAAATTTGATTTTGGTCGAAAGCCCTTGTTACTGAGCTTTGGATGGGGTAATTCAACATGGTTTTAATCCGTCTTGTAAAACTATTCTCATTTGGTAGGAGAGTACAACAGACAGACAGTGTTTGATAAAATGATTAACAGAACATCTAAAATGTATTTCCGTATGATTTTATTTGGTTTAATTTGAACATATGATGTCAAAATTTCTTGGCGTCATTGCTAAATAATCTGACCAGTAATCATTTACCTCATGTCAAGGAAGCACCTTGACCAGGACAATTGGATGATGTGACCAGAATTCCACAATGACCGAGTTTTCATGGTTGACTGTACATATAACCCGTCTTTTAAATCTATTCTCATTTGGTATGAGAGTTCAACAGACAAACAGTGTTTGATAAAATGATTAACAGAACATCTAAAATGTATTTCCGTATGATTTTATTTGGTTTAATTTAAACATATGGTGTCAATATTTCTTGGCGTCATTGCTAAATAATCTTACCAGTAATCATTTACCTCATGTCAAGGAAGCACCTTGACCAGGACAATTGGATGATGTGACCAGAATTCCACAATGATCGAGTTTTCATGGTTGACTGTACACATAAACCTGCTTGGGAGATGATTTTCCTTCAATTTGTGACCTAGAATTACGAAACTTTGGTAAAATCAATATCTTAACTGCTATACTATGCTCCACAACCCCGCCATTAATGGTGAGGGAATATATGTTGGCTTCAGTGCGGATCTCGTAGGCATCTGCGTCACATTTTAAGTCCTTCTGTGACCATGAAAATAAGGTCAAGGTCACCAAAATTTGATCACTTCTTAAGCTTGTCCTGATGATATATCCATGCAAGTATCGTGGAATCGCGCTTATTGTTTCAAAAGACATCGTTGGTACAGGAAATTGTCACGCCTACGCCGACGCAGAAAATTTAACACTTTAAGACCTCCTGTAACTTTAAAAATGGGGTCAGATTTAACTGAACCGAATTAGCTGTTGGGCTTGTCCCTATTGTGTTTCCAAGCAAGTTTGATCAAATTGCACGGATTCAAGTTTGGTAAAATTCCACCAATCGATTCAAGAAATGGGTACAAAGCTAACTGTCACGCTAACGACGGCACAGACGCCGACGGGATCCGCAATGAAACCAATACGTCTCCTTTCATCATACTTATGTGGTGGTGGGGGGGGGGGGGCAAAATCTAGAAGATAAGATATTAATTTGGCCACAGTTTTATATTACTAGGTTATAAAGTTGAATGGAAACCATCTTCCAAACAAGTATATGTGTTCAGTCAACCATGAAAACTAGGTCATGGTGATATTCTGGCCACATCATCCGATTGTCCTAGTCAATTGCAAGGTACTGCCTTGACATGAGTTGGGTGATTACTGGTCAGTTTATTTAGCAATGACGCCAAGAAATATTAAACAAGAGGGCCATGGTGGCCCTGAATTGCTCACCTGAGCATTAATCAGTTCACTGGCTCTGGTGAAGATTTATCAGAGTTTTTACCATACTAACATTTGACCTAGTTTTTGACCCAACATGACCCAGTTTCAAACTTGGCCTGGATATTGTAAGAATAAACATTCTGACACAGTTTCATTGAGATTGGATCAAAACTGTGCCCTCTGGAGCGTATACAAGGTCGTTCTTATATTTGACCTAGTGACCAAGTTTTAGACCCAACACGACCCAGTTTCAAACTTTACCTAGATTTCATTAAGATAAACATTCTGACAGAGTTTCATGAAGATTGGATCAAAACTGTGCACTCTAGGGTGTACACAAAGTTTTTCTAAGATTTGACCTTGAGCCGACGTGACTCAGTTTCATAGGGGTCTTAGATAAATGGACAATAAACATTTTGACATAGTTTCATGAAGATTGGATCAAAACTATGCCTTCTAGTGCTTACACAACGTTTTCTAAGATTTGACCTAGTGACCTAGTTTTTGACCAAACATGACCCAGTCTCGAACTTGGCCGAGAGTTTATGAAGATAAACATTCTGACAAAGTTTCATAAAGATGAGATCAAAACTTTGTCCTCTAGAGCGTACACAAGGTTTTTCTATGATTTGACATAGTGACCTAGTTTTTGACCCAATATGACCCAGTTTCGAAGCTCTCCTAGATATTATGAGGATAAACATTCTGACAAAGTTTCATGAACTTTGGATGAAAACTGTGCCTTCTAGAGCGTACACAAGGTTTTTTCTAAGATTTGACGTAGTGACCAAGTTTTTGACCCGACATGACCCAGTTTCAAACTTGTCCTACATATTATGAGGATAAACATTCTGACAAAGTTTCATGAACTTTGGATCACAGCTGTGCCTTCTAGAGCTTACACAATGTTTTTCTAAGATTTGACCTAGTGACCTAGTTTTTGACCTGACATGACCTACTTTCAAACTTGGCCGAGAGTTTATGGAAGTAAACATTCTGACAAAGTTTCATAAAGATTAGATCAAAACTGTGTCCTCTAGAGCGTACACAAGGTTTTTCTACGATTTGACCTAGTGACCTAGTTTTTGACCCGACATAACCCAGTTTCAAACTTATCCTACATATTATAAGGATAAACATTCTGACAAAGTTTCATGAACTTTGGATCAAAACTGTGCCTTCTAGAGCGTACACAAGGTTTTTCTAAGATTTGACCTAGTGACCTAGTTTCTGACCAAACATGACCCAGTCTCGAACTTGGCCGAGAGTTTATGAAGATAAACATTCTGACAAAGTTTCATAAAGATTAGATCAAAACTTTGTCCTCTAGAGCGTACACAAGGTTTTTCTATGATTTGACATAGTGACCTAGTTTTTGACCCAACATGACCCAGTTTCGAAGCTGTCCTAGATATTATGAGGATAAACATTCTGACAAATTTTCATGAACTTTGGATGAAAACTGTGCCTTCTAGAGCGTACACATTTCTAAGATTTGACGTAGTGACCAAGTTTTTGACCCGACATGACCCAGTTTCAAACTTGTCCTACATATTATGAGGATAAACATTCTGACAAAGTTTCATGAACTTTGGATCACAGCTGTGCCTTCTAGAGCTTACACAATGTTTTTCTAAGATTTGACCTAGTGACCTAGTTTTTGACCCGACGTGACCCAGTTTCGAACTTGTCCTAGATATTATGAGGATAAACATTCTGACAAAGTTTCATAAAGATTGGATCAAAACTGTGTCCTCTAGAGCGTACACAAGGTTTTTCTATGATTTGACCTAGTGACCTAGTTTTAGACCCGACGTGACCCAGTTTCGAACATTCTGACAAAGTTTCATGAACTTTGGATCAAAACTGTGCCTTCTAGAGCGTACACAAGGTTTTTCTAAGATTTGACCTTGTGACCTAGTTTTTGACCAAACATGACCCAGTCTGGAACTTGGCCTAGAGTTTATGAAGATAAACATTCTGACAATGTTTCATAAAAATTGGATCAAAACTGTGTCCTCTAGAGCATACACAAGGTTTTTTCTATGATTTGACCTAGTGACCTAGTTTTTGACCCGACGTGACCCAGTTTCAAACTTATCCTAGATATTATAAGGATAAACTTTCTGATTATGTTTCATGAACTTTGGATCAAAACTGTGCCTTCTAGAGCGTACACATGGTTTTTCTAAGATTTGACCTAGTGACCTAGTTTTTGACCCGACATGACCCAGTTTCAAACTTGTCCTAGAGTTTATACAGCTAAACATTCTGACAAAGTTTCATAAAGATTGGATCAAAACTGTGTCCTCTAGAGCGTACACAAGGTTTATCTATGATTTGACCTAGTGACCTAGTTTTAGACCCAACGTGACCCAGTTTCAAACTTGTCCTGGATATTATGAGGATAAACATTCTGACAAAGTTTCATAAAGATTGGATCAAAACTGTGTCCTCTAGAGCGTACACAAGGTTTTTCTATGATTTGACCTAGTGACCTAGTTTTAGACCCGACGTGACCCAGTTTCGAACTTGTTCTAGATATTATGAGGATAAACATTCTAACACAGTTTCATGAACTTTGGATGAAAACTGTGCCCTCTAGAGCGTACACAAGGTTTTTCTAAGATTTGACCTAGTGACCTAGTTTTTGACCCGACATGACCCAGTTTCGAACTTGGCCTAGATTTTATAAAGACTAACATTCTGACAAAGTTTCATAAAGATTTGATCGAAACTGTGCCCGCTAGAGTGTACACAAGCAAAAGTTGACGGACGGACGGACGTCCGGACGTCCGGTCGGACGTACGACGGACGACGGACATCAGGGTATCCCAAAAGCTCACCCTGAGCACTTCGTGCTCAGGTGAGCTAAAAAAGAGATCTAAAATATCAAAAATGCTGGATGTAAAAGGAAGTTTTTTTGTCATATGTTAAAATCAAACCAAGTAAAATGATATGAAAACACATTTTAGATGTCCTGTTAATCATTGTATTACATGCTGTCTGTCTGTTTTACTCTGCTACCAAATGAAAAAATATTACAAGACAGACTTAAACCATGTAGAATAAACCCACCCACTTCTGTCGACCCATAGCTCAGTAATTAGGGCTTTCTGTCCAAAGTTACGCATGGTTCAATAAACTAGACACACTTGAGTATACCATCAGTCAAAAAAGAAAATTTTGGTAGGATGCAGAAAACCCACGTAATTGATACCCCTCCTTTGCGTTCAACTATATTTTTTTTTGTAAGGATAAAATTATCACAATTCTATTCTGTTTCAATTCTCGTAACGACCAACCCCAAGTGGCTTATTAAAAAACCAGATATTGCCCTTGCTTAAAAGGGTTTTTTTACGGAAAAAATTGCATTTTTGGACTGATGCGAGGGTGAATTTGTTTATTTTCAATAATCGCATAGAATCTTGGTTATGCTCATCTTCGCTAGCCAAGGATTCTAAGTTCACTTTGTCCCTTACTTACCTGTAGCCGAAGGCCCATTCGCAAGTCGGATTTTCCGCAGCGCAGCAGTGACTTGTTCCCCTTGGCGCGTTATTTTCAGGCCAACTGCAAAACAGTCCCACAACTTCGCATAATTGTTCAAAAACACTGATTGTTGTTTTGTTGCTTTACGTCCACGTTACACAGCTATGGTCATGTCGGGACGGTCAGTTAAACCTAACCACACTATTCGTGTGCAGGCTTAGAACTTCTAATCGGTTAATTGCACTTACTTTTGTCAGTAACTGACTACTGCCGTTCTTGAAACAGCGGAAGGAGAAAAGAAAGTATGCGGCCGGACGGGGTATCGAACCCGGGAGTGACTGTCTCTAATTGTTCACGGTAAACACGATATTTTTCTGTAGACAAGGGCGCCTGTTATGCGGAAAATGTTGTTATGGATAATTTGATTGGATGCGATGGGAGTTCCATCCAATAAAATGGCACACTGGGAAATTCGAATCACTATTTTATTTCCGGGGAACATCGTTATGACAATCGAAACAACAACGACAGTTAGAAAGAGTACCAATCCATATTCAACTTCACTTTTTTATATTCCGCTTCTCATACATGTAACGGTTGGAAAGATTTATATCTCCATGAAGTCCGATTGACTCACAGTGCCCGAGTACTGCGGCCTTGGCTGAGTTTCGCTGAGGGGTGGGAAAACATCGTAATACAAGAATGTATATATATATACACACCCAATTCTACCTCCAGTGGATCTCGGACACGGTACCAGCCGAAGGCGGAATATTTCCAACAGTAAACGAGATCCCATTGCACACAGCCTTTCATTATCACTCGCCCGTCGTCATGATATGACTGAAATACTTTTATAAAGGAACTAGCCTGGCTCCAGTCGGATCTATATGTTGTTACCCTAGTGGTCAAGAACTGCGACTGCTTGGGGATAGTATATACTCTAATGAATATCCGCTGATAACACCCTACAGGGCAGTTGCTATTAGAAATGTTGCCAGATTTGAGCAGAGGCGACAGCGGTTGTTTAACACGAAACTGCGCTCAAGACGGGTGTGTGTGTAGCATATTGTAAATGACATTAAAACATTTCGGTGGCTAGCAAGCATTTATAGACACTGTCGGCATTTACTGCCATCAGTAGTTGAGTTGCGTGCGTGATTAGCACGGCAGAAAACTGATTTTCTAAATACTTTGTAATGTTAGACGTCAATAGACAAATGGATGAATTGCCATTTTACGCCCCTTTTAACAGTAAAGCTGGGACCGCTAAATCACCAGCAGCGGGTAGACATTTAACCTACTCAAGCTACTGTGGCTACGTGAGATGTAAAACATATGTATTATGTCAATGGCCTATTATATGAGCCGCGACACGACAAAACCAACAATGCAGTTGTGCGCCCAGCGAAGACTCAGGTAAGCCCGGGCAGCCGCTCGGTTTGCTCAGACTCTTTGATAAGTGCTCAAAGGGTAGCTAAGAGTCTAAGCTGCCAGCATGAGAACAACGAAGACTCTGATCAGACTGGGCGGATGCCCAGGCTGATCTGAGTCTGCGCTGGGCGCAGTAGTAGTAGTAGTAGATTTCAATTCTCGTATCGACGTGATCCCTGCACCTCAGCGGAACGAATCCATAGCCAAAGTAACAGGGCGCCGAGCCGCGCAACCACATTGTTGGTTTTGTCGTGTCGCGGCTCAAATTATTATGGTGTTGTACAGAATACATTCATACAGTATATATTTCCATGCTTTATTCCTTTGCCTATTTCTATACAAATGTTATTCATCTACGAATGCTCTTGTTGGATTCGGCGAATGTGTAAAAATTAAATAAAAGTGAAACTTTGGTAAACAAATAATGAATCCCCAATAAACAGCTTCTAACGTCTGCTATCGTTCGCCTATCGTCGCTAACGTTCGTTGGTTATTGTACCGTAGCTTATGTCGGAAATCCCTAGTACTACATTCACTTACGAGGTTTAATTCAGGATACGGAATTGGCCGAAGTGTTACGATTGACTACTTGCGTCACACGACTGTTGTTTGGAACAACGACATAAACAAAGATGGCCGCACTGTCGCACCGAGTAAATAATAAAATGAAAAGAAACAAATGTATTTTCTGTCTCGGCATCAATAAACGACTATTTTGTAGATGAAAAAGGTCGCAAGTCGAGAATTAATTATCGGTCGTAGACATAGAGAGCTACGCCATCGGCGTATATTGTTCGGGCGAACTAAATGTTGGATATTGCTGCATATCTCACCGCCGCACATACGCCCGAGGTCTTATTCACGGAATTGCCCGAGCGTGCTCCGATTGTCAACGGAAGTGTGTCTGGTCCCCGGTTCCTTAAGCGACTATTAGGAGGTATTTATTGATCCAAATTTGGAGTTTTTGCGCAGGGCGCAAAAAGTCCTGTGGTTGAGTTTTTGCATATATTTCTATTTCAGGATACTTTGTGGAGTATCTGCGTACTACGCAGAATATCCATCATTGTCACTTTTTTTTCATAATCTGAGCATGGATTTTGTGCGTATATATACGCAAAATTGTAATAGCGGCGTGAATATTTTTGCGCACGTCCGCAAATAATCCATGCATGTGTATTTTGCGCATATATGCAAAAATTCCACAAGCGGATTTTGTGCGTATATATACGCAGAATTGTAATAGCGACGTGGATTTTTTGGCGCACGTCCGCAAATATTCCATGCTTGTGTTGTTAAGATTTTTATTTTGAGCATGTATGCAAATATTCCACATGAGGATTTTATGCGTAGGCTTATAAACGCAAAATTGTTATAGTAACATGGATATTTTCTGCGCACGGTCGCAAATATTCCGCGCTTGTTTTGTTTGGAAAGTCTGCGTGTGTACGCAGATAATCCGAATTGAGTTCTACCCAGAACTTGTCATGTGCAATCCCGAAATGTGTGTGGAAAATTTGCGCATATCCGCAGAAAATCTGAACCTGTAAAAAGACCTAACTGTGATGGCAATGCGTAGTTTCATCCATCTATGCAAAACAGTGTATTATGGCTGATTAACGTAACGTTTTTGGAGGGCAGATTCTGAAATAGTAATTTACGACGGTGTCGCCGAAGTGAATTAATATTCGCACCTGCGCGACAGCATCATGCGTTTATGAAATCAGCAATCATACGCGGGTGAGGAAAAAATGCTTCGATTTTAATATGATATTGAGAAAGCATGAAACAGAAAGACTGGTCTATTGCAGAATCATAAATTTATTTGATATTTATTCAAATAACAAACATGATATGAAATAACACAAAAGAACAAAACATGGATTGTGTAAGGTTATAAAGTTTCACGTTGCTCGTTTATGGACACTCTTACACAAAAATAATTATTTAAAACTCGGTGTTGCATAGGTACGAAAAGGTTAACAATTTTGCGAACAAGATTGCTGGACCAGCAACCCTGCTTATCGACAAGCATATTTAAAAGTCTCCATAGTCGTATGACTGGTAAAAATCATTATGAAAAACGCCTCAGTCTTCACGTTTTGTGATAAAATGTGGGTTGATGTGCATATACTGACCCATATACCTGGCAAAAAGTATTCGGAACATGTTTTTGAAAGAGGACACTCTTTCCACAAAATACAGTTTTCCTTTTCTGATTCCCCGTCAAGCAATATCATATCAACAAAAGCGCGATAATGAATAGGGTCTCATGCCTGTACATCGTATTTTTACTATTTCATTAATTGTTTATGAAATCGAAAGTAGGTCACTTTTGTTGGCAACCAAAACGACCCAAATCAATCTTCGAACCTTCTCTATGCGAAATTCAATGATTTTTTCCCTTTTAAGTTGGCTAATCGCGGTCATTTACAATGACGAAACTATGGCAAAAAGCTACGATGAAATATATCATACTAATAGAGCAATGCGGCCTTTAAAGGCCCCATGTCTCTGTCAGCGTGTAAAATTTTATTATGAAATATAGCTGCAAGCTTCTCATGTTAGTGTCGTCAGTGTAAATGATCGTGATTAGCCCGCACACGCACTGTAGAAATGCGATATTTACATTATTTTTCGATATTTAATTATTTATTATTCTGTGTCTAGAGTATGGACAGTGCAGCTCTGAAGCACCCTAAGGAATATTTTAATTAATCCACTTTAGATCTAAATAAATGCATGTTCAGCTTTATGGGGCGCCGATTTACTATTTATTCCCTGATTATTATTTTTTTTGGACATTCATAATGCAATTTATGGATATCCACATTTCGATTTTTTTTTTTATATCGATATTTCGATTTATGGGTACCCGTTATTCTGCTAAATTTTAGGGTAGAGTATCCATAATTCGATCAAAGAATATCCATAATTCGATTTTTGTTTTGAATATCAATGAATCGATTTTAAGATATCCCTTATGATTATTTAAAAATGGGAACGTCCGCAAATGAATGTCTTCCGTATCATGTCTGGCATATCATTTATATAAAGTAGGAACAGACAGGGCCCAAGAACGGAACCCTGTGGAACGCCTGACATGACAGAGCAAAAGTCAGACTCCTCGCCATCGAGCACTACTCGTTGCGTTCTGTTTGAAAGAAAGGACCCAATCCATGAAATAGCGTCTTTATCAATGCCAAAGCGGTGGAGCTTCAGCAAGAGCCTTTTATGATCTACCTTATCAAAGGCCTTGCTGAAGTCCATTACAATGACGTCGGTACGTCCTTTGTCATTTAGTGTGTCCGAGATGTCTTGGACAAATTGAATAAGCTGAGTTTCGCAGCTGAGTTTTTTGCGGAAGCCATGTTGGTTTGAATGGAGAAGATGGTGTTCATCCAAGTAGGCCATGATGTTTGAGGTTATGATATGCTCCATGACCTTACAACAGATACACGTGAGGGATATTGGCCGGTAATTTTCTGCCTATTCTATCGACACTGACAGAACCACAAAGATTTCACACTTTAGGTACGGACTCTGTCACAAAATTTCTGTCAGAAATTATCGAAATTAAAAGGGCAGCGTAAACCTGCACGGACGTTCTGTCAGCTGAAATTTTGTAACAGAGTCTTTGCCTGAAAGTACGAATTGTTTTGGTTCAGTCAAGCTGTCGTTAGCCGTGAACTGGAAAGGGGTGCATATATAGCTAAGAGTGCTACTATATTGTTATAAGCTACCTGATTATGGTTATGGAATATTTTTGTTAATTCGCGACAAAAGAAAAAACGTTCTCCCAGTTATGTCAGTTATGTTTTGATGGTAAAATAAATTTATTATGATTCCTCTGATAATAAACTTTTCTAAGTTGTGCCCATTTAATAAACAAAATGAACAGAAAGTTCTTGTTTTTATTTCTCTCTCTCCAACTTATTATTTTCATATGCACATAATTCAAAGCAGCTACCGTACTAATCATATGAAGCGCCTGGGGGCGTTGCATTTTAAAAAGGCGTAGAGCTTAAAATTCATGACTAGGCACTGTACACTTCCAGGAATAACTTCATCATGCAATATACATGTATATTGGGTGATTCTCTGGGCTAATGGTATTGTGCGGAACGGAATGGAAAAAAAATGTAATTTTACGGATAAATTGCAATGTCACGGTGCATAACCATTTCGGACGCTATCTGTGAAAACTGGACTCTATCTGTGTATTTCGGAGTCTATTTGCGTTAGTTTAGGATTCTATCCGTCCCAAAATGGAAAACGAGGTAAGGGTGGGTGTTAATAAACTCTAATATAATTATAAACAACAGATTTTCTTATGAGGCATAAGGTGCAAGGAACATCAGACATCCGTGTCTTCCAGTATCTATAGCTGTTATGCCTAATTCGTATTTACTTTCGAGTCTACAAGCTGGAATGAAGGTCAAGATTTGACAATTTTGAAGAGTGTGTCCACTTTGAACGCCGATCAGTTGCGAACGCAATGGAAAGAAAACAGATTGGTTGGATAAGTTTGACCCTAATGAATGAATTAAAAATTTTTTAAGGCTCTGAGTTGAAAGAATATTTCCTTTTTGAAGAAAATCGGATTTTTTTTACCTTTTACAATGGCACCGGATGCTATATGCGCCTGGCACAAGACTCTATCAGCGGCTAATCGTGCTTCACACAGGACTCTATCTGCCAATATCATCGGAAACTATCTGTGCTTCAGAAGCATGTGCCGCTACATTTGTGTAGATAGCGGCATGTCTCTTGGATCAAGGGTGGGACTTATGCGCTCCCTTGTCATTTCCATATTTCTGTATGCCTGAGAATCGTGGGCCTTGACAGCAGAGTTAGAGAAAAGAACGCAGGCCTTTTGAAATGAGATGCTACCCAAGGTTACTGAATTTACTTGGCAAGTGACAAATAGAGTCCGTAGCACTCAAAGATAGAGTCAAGTAACGCAGATTTTCACAGATAGCGTCCGATATGGTTGTGCACCGTGAATGTTAATATATCGGATTGAAAATGGAAGTAATCAATGCTCTTTATTCCATAGGATAAAATGCAAATGTAGCAATCATATTTATTTTAATAATCAATAATTATTGATTTAACCAGGAGGATGGATGAGTAAGGAGGAAGACGGAGTCTAGTAGATATTCCATCTGTTCTGTTACTTTCCGTTCCGCAAAATACCAATACCATTCTCTGCTTGGAATTATGCCATTTTGATACTTCTGAATACAGTTGGTTACCGGCTTTATTAAAGATTAGCGTATGTTCGCAAAAACTCTTCTGGTGGATTATGTGCGGTTATCCGCAGAAATGATCCACGGCTTTATTAAAGACTAGCATATGTTCGCAAAAACTCCTCTGGTGGACTATGTGCGGGTATCCGCAGAAATGATCCACGGCTGTATAAAGGATCTTTGCGGGTATCCGCAGAAATGATCCACGGCTTTATTAAAGATTGGCGTATGTCCGCAAAAACTGCTCTGGTGGATTGTGTGCGGGTGTCCGCAGAAATGATCCACGGCTTTATATAAGATTAGCGTATGTTCGCAAAACCTCCTCTGGTGGATTATGTGCGGGTATCCGCAGAAATGATCCACGGCCTTATTAAAGATTTGCGTATGTTCGCAAAAAATCCTATGGTGGATTGTGTGCGTGTATCCGCAGAAATGATCCACGGCTGAATAAGGGATCTGCGTTTAGCCGCAAAAATCCTCTGGTGGATATTGTGCGGGTTCCGCAGAAATAATCCACGGCTGTATAAAGGATCTGCGTATAGCCGCAAAAAATCCTCTGGTGGATAATGTGCGAGTATTATTCTATGTGCAGAAAATCCACTTTTGGATATTTTGCGCCCAGCGCAAAAACTCCGGATGAGGAATACGTATATACCTGCTATTAGACTGATTGCCGTCTATGCCATTAACGTGTGCAGATAGTTTCCGAGCCTGGTTTTACCAAAGTTACTTATTTCTTTTTGTTCTCCTTTCTGTCAAATGATTTATCCTCGATTCAGTATTTTAATATGATTTCAATGTTGATTCTTTTGTTTACAACCGCTTTTTATGACAACAGTCGGTCTTTACCAAAACGTCACATATGCCAATAGCATAAAACGACAATCGGTCTAACAGTCCCTTGTGGAAGCGGGAACCAGAACACTTCCGTTCATTCGAAAATGGCGAGTGAGAAGCCTTTAGTTTATAGTAACTATTTACAACGTTGAATTCTGTAATCAGGTGCCTATGATTTGAATGTGTATGACTTTCGCCTTCAAGTCTTTTATCGATAGCTGCAACTGCAAACTATCCTCGTGCTTCTGTATTGACTGATTACCCAGAAACTTGCAATAATAAAAGAAATAATAGGAAAAAAACGCAGAACAGGCAATAAACATCACGTGAATGGCCTTTTACGTTTAGGTTTTTATTTTTTGTGTTAATACCTGGATCAATATCGGCGTCGCATGCTATAAATAGGCATGTTTAACATATAAATGTGACGTCAGACTTAAAAAAAAACAACATTTTCAGTAACACGAAACATACATATACGATATAGATCTAGTTAAATTTCATCAATTTCTGAGGTAGGGTCGATTTTGACTCTTCGTGAACCTAATACTTTGTACTGTACTGTTGAAAGATGTACCGTATCACGTAAAGTGACGTTATGTTTGGCAAGACAGGTATACATTATACTTACAGCAAAGATTTGCCCACTATACATATCGGATTGTGGGGCACCAAACCAGTGATTTTAAGATTATAGCAACCCATCATGAGTGTCCATGTAAGATAGGGAAATCTCACCCGAGGGGTCGCAATTTCAACCAGGAACGAGGCTTGCCGAGTCCCTGGTTGAAATTCTGACCCCGGGGGTGAGATTTTCCTTTATCATATACTTTCACTAGTATTGCCCTTGATACTAGGTATTTGGCCCAACCATTATAGCCCTGTCAGAAAGCGCTGTCCAGCCCTGTTGTCCAAAAGCCACGTGTAGGGCCGAGATCACCTCACGTGTAGGGCGGGACAGAAATATCTCAGCCCTGGTATCAGCCCTCAAATTTGGCGCCAACGTCAAGTATTGTCGTCGACGTCATCAAAACAATTCAGCGGGCTAAAAGACGTCTGCCGCCATGTTTTATTGCTGCACGTCAAAGGTTGAAAGTGGACACGCAGAGGCCATGTAGTTTGTTCTAATACCAGAAAACTATTCTCAGTAAGTTTTGATTTTGTAATTTTAGCTATTTACGATTAAAATACCTAAAATTTTGTTGTGTTTAGCCTACATGCTTTTATGCTCAGTTGTAATTCCAGCTGGAAGAAAAATGGCGGCACGGCTCACCATCCATGATCTTCCGACTCGACCATCTTCATGTTATTTCATCCAATAAAAAGAGAAATAGAAAAAACAGATAGAATTTATTGGAACGAAAAATATTGCAATATTTCTTACAAAAGTTCAATTTCTATAAGAAAGTATATGATAAAAAGATCATAACCGTGTAATAATCTCTATATCCTATATGGACTAACTCATGATGGATTATTTTTCTCCCACTGTTAGCGGATTTTAAATGTTGGATTAGGCTGCAGAACAGGAAAATTTTTAACTTTTTAACCAGCGATCTGAAGAAAATTTTGGGCAGATCGGTGTGGTTACCGGGTCCTAAAATGGGTGTAAACACAGTTTGCACCTTAAAAATAGACGGAAAACACTATATGTGGACTGTTTTATCTTCCAGAGGGCGAAAACAAGCTGCATCTTAGCCTCTCACGTCATGCTTGCTGGCGACATTTTATAACCGGTTTAGTGACGTCATTGAAATTGAGTGACGTCACAAACCTAATATGAAAGTAGGCACTGCCTTTAGGCGAGTACATTTCTTTTTTCAATGTATGGGTCATATGATAAAGCCTCTTTGGCTGTTACAATGTTAACTCTAAAGTTTCGGACAAAAATGCATAGAGGAAGTGTAGACCCTGATCTGACTACTCACTGTACGATTCTGGATTCAATCTCACAAGTTGTCTATTGAAATTTGTAATGAAATTATTGCAACTCAACAACTGCGAACTCCGTCTGACAAACGGATGAGAAACTGACCGAGAACAGCTTTCCCCACCTAATCTTTCCCCTCGGAAAACTGGCTAATAATATTGTTTTTCAGTTTCTTCTCTGTGGCGCTTTCTGTTTCCTTCAAACTTCACCCAGAGCTCAAGCTCCTTGCATTTTGTGAATCAGCATGTAGTGATCTGCACACGAAAGCGGTAACCGTTGACGCCATTTTGATTTTTTGCAACGTTAGACGTCATTACGTAACGTAGCGACAGAAATACGTCACTTCCGTTTGGTGTCGCTACGAAAGAAATTCCATTGAGAGTAATGTATTTTAAATGCAAAAATATGCTTTACCAATCCTCTACCATAGAGCTCCCGCTCTTTCAAAGCTCCTTCGGAGCTTTGAATTGGAGGCGCTGCGCGCCTGCAAGCGAGTGCTCGCTATAACCTGCTATCAAACGTCATTCGACATGCTTGTGTGTCAAATTTGTTCATTTAGAATTAAAATTTGTCAAAAATTGAAACAAGAGGGCCAAGAGGCCATGAATCGCTCACCTGAGCAAAAAGGTTAAAGGTCAAACAAGGGTCATAATTTGAACAAACCTGATAGTTTGCAACCATTTCGAAATGGTTAATTAAGAAAAAAAATGCATGTTTTTCTATGTATTGCTATGGTTTAAACTCTGGACCTCTGGGGCCGGGCCATTTTGGACCATGGGGCCATCATTTGAATAATCTTGGTAAAGGAACACTAGGCAATGCTAAAGTCTAAATTTCAAGCATCTGAGCCAAGTGGTTCTGAAGAAGCTTTTTGAATATTTTTCTATGCATTTCTATGGTTCAAACCCAGGTCCCCCTCGGGCGGGCCATTTTTGACCCTGGCACCATCATTTCAATAAACTTAATAAGGAACCATTAGGCAATGCATCATGCAAAATTTCAAGCATCTGCACTAAGGGGTTCTGGAGAAGAAGGTTTTTAAGTACATTTTAATTTTGAACCCAAGACTACCCGCCCAAGAGCCATTTTGAATCCCAGGGCCACCATTTACACAAACTTTGAAGGAGTCTACCAGGCAATGCATCATACCAAATTTCAAGCATCTGAGCCAAATGGTTCTGAAGAGGTAGATTTTTTAAATAGTTTCCTATGTATTTCTATTGCTCAAACACAGGACTGCATGCCGCAGAGCCATTTTGGACCCTAGGGCCATCATTTTAACAAACTTGATAAAGGACAACAAGGCAATGCATCATATCAATTTTCAAGCATCTTAGCCAAGTGGTTCTGAAGATTTTTGAATATTTTTCTATGTAGTTCTATGGTTCAAATCCAGGACCCATGGGGTAAGGCCATTATAGACCCTGGGGTCATCATTTGAACAAACTTGGTAAAAGACTTCCAGACAAAGCTACATACCAAATGTCAAGCATCTGAGCCAAGTGGTTCTGAAGAAGATGATTTTTGAATATTTTTCTATATATTTCTATGGTTCAAACCTAGGACTCCCTCTTGTGAGGCCATTTTGGACCCTGGGGCCACCGTTTGAACAAACTTGGTAAAGGACTACTAGACAATGCTACAGCATCTGAGCCTTGCGGTTCTGAAGTAAAATTTTTAAATTCTTTTTCTATGTATTTCTATGGTTCAAACCTGGGACTCCCTGCCCCGGGGCCATTTTGGACCTTGGGACCACCATTTGAACAAATATGGTACATGTAGAGGATCACTAGGCAAAGTTACATACCAAATTTCAAGCATCTGAGGCAAGCATTTCTGGTGAAGAAGATTTTTAAGTATTTTTAGTTTCGAACACAAGACCCCCTGCCCCAGGGCCATTTTAGACCCTGGGGCCACCATTTGAACAAACTCGGTAGAGGACCACTAGGTAATGCTACATACCAAATTTCAAGCATCTGAGCCAGGCAGTTCTGGAGAAGAAGATTTTTAAGTATTTTGCAGTTTTGAACACAAGACCCCCTGCCCCAGAGCCATTTTGAACCCTGGGGCCACCATTTGAACACACATGGTAGAGGACTACTAGGCAATGCTACATGCCAAATTTCAAGCATCTGAGCCTGGCGGTTCTGGAGAAAAAGATTTTAAGTATTTTTAGTTTTGAACACAAGACCCCCTGCCCTAGGGCTATTTTGAACCCTGGGGCAACCATTTGAAAAAACTTGGTAGAGGATTAATAGGCAATGCTACATACCAACTTTCAAGCATCTCAGCCAAGCAGTTCTGATGAAGATTTTTAAGTAATTTTTAGGTTCGAACACAAGACCCCCTGCCCCAGGGCCATTTTAGACCCTGGGGCCACCATTTGAACAAACTTGGTAAAGGACCACTGGACAATGCTACATACCAAAATATATCAAATATACCAAATATCAAAGCCCTAGGCCTTGCGGTTTCAAAGAAGATGTCATTTAAAGCAAATTAATGACGACGCACGACGGACGACGCACGACGGACACTGGGTGATCACAATAGCTCACCCTGAGCCTATGGCTCAGGTGAGCTAAAACGTCTGGTTGCTAATATAAGAAAGATGCTGCCAGATGTAAGATTTTTAAAAGTATCTATTATGGGTGTGAGGTGCTGATAGAAAAATCCGTCACGAGGGTCACTGTTCGGCATCACGCAATCGACTAATCCATACTAGGCACTTTTGTGTTTTGAATGTTGTGTTTTGTGTAATGACTTATGTTCTGACTTATCTATTTTGGAATGTGTTTACTAACTTTAAACGATCGATAGGGATTAGTATAATGTAATTTGTGCTTAAAGGATGTCGTATTTTATAAGGATAAGATTTACACAAGCAACACGAGTAATGAATAATTAAATTGTACATCAGAAATCGCATTCAATAAATAATATTTACACTTGCCACTGACTTCCCATAGGCAAACCCTTAAGAACAACTAGCTTCATACACCGATGAAGGACAGTTGATCATGTGACGTTGTCGTCAAGCGATGTCTAAGGTAAACAAACGTCTTGATTGGTTCACGTAACGTTCGATTGAGCCATGTTATGGCGACGGCTGTTTAACGTACTGGTCGAATACTTCGTGACTATATTTTCTTCGACGCATATTTTGCATATTCTACACTAAATTACCACGGAAACACCATGTGTAGGAAGGGTTTAAATAAGAATAAAAATTTGATTTTCAGCGTTCATCATGTGAAGAAGCCAGTGGTCGTCGCTAAAATTCTACAAGAAGCGCCTCGCGCTTCATGGAATTTTAGCTCCGCCCACTGGCTTCATCACACGATGATTACTAATGTATCGGCAAGATTCTGAATTGCTTATTTTTGTGGTTGAACATTTTTAAGGGTGGGTAGTACGATAGTTCGACAAGCATAGCTACAGGTCTTTTCGTCATGTCAGCATGCGTTTTTTGGGTTTTTTTTTTGACTGTATATTGTCTTGATGTGTTTTATTTTTACATTTAACTTAAAAAAATATTCTGCTTTCGACTTCAAAAGATGCACAAGTACTATTTCTTCAAATTTGCCATTAATTTTGCTTGAAAACCCCGTATCTACATTACGAATATTTTCTGGTGTATTTCGGTTCAGGATTAATTAATCTTGTTGATTTCATGTTATGTAAGGGCAATCATTTTCAAAGAAAACGATAGATGCGTCAAAACTATTATGTACCGTGTGTTGAAAAATATTGATATATTGTTTGTGATGTTAGGGCTAGCCCGATGACCACTTACATGGTATATGGCTGTTCACGTGGCTGCCGCTAGTGATGTCTTTGGTTGTGACTAATTTTGTGTTGTATTTTTCCCACATGGTGTCTTGGGTGGGGTCTGGGATAGATTTGTGTCAGTTTCTGAGAATTTTTCTACTTACTTTTTCAAAATAAGTGTAGATCCCGTAACCAACAGTGGTGCCGATTTTTCTGTGATGACTTTTCCTTAGCCTACCCACTGACAATCAATAAAATGTGATAAATGTGCGTAATGCACACGATTTTGGGCACAGAAGGCACACCTGTAGTAGATATCTTATTAAAAGAATATGTTTTTATCCCATGTGAGTTCACAACTAATTCAATTACCTAGTAATTGCGACTGAGATACATATTCTTCGGTTTGGTTACGTTAAATCATCCTTCAAATGAAAGTTATTCATAAGTACATCTTCTTTTCCAGATACACATTGAAACAGAAATAACTGTTATAACTGTAGAAATTGTGATTTGTTATCCTATGCAGTAATCTTATTCATCCTACATAGAACCAATAACATAAATGTAGCTTACGTTACCAAATATTTTATAGAACAATACCGGTAATGCGCAACATACTTTATTTTGATTAAGTTGGAACCGGTATGTTCTATAAAATATTTGGTAACGTAAGCAATAAGTTCATAAAACTATTAGAATTACGGTTAATGACTAAAATCTAAAATACTTGATTTAAATAGTATTTTATTCAGTTAAGCTACATACATATATACAAATACAAATAATTCCAATGTAGAATCTGACGGTAAGCGCAATGCTTATATGATAGTCATCTCCTAAAATACTTCTTTCAATATATACAGAATATTGCACTGCTATGTATGTTTCCGAGTATGTGGTGCTAGAGTATGGCATAGATTAAGGATAGTGTATAATTATGCTAGAAGCAGGCACTACAGTGCTAATTTAGCCGTCTGTTAGTGCCCTGTACTCTAAATAGAGAAATTCGGTAGCAGCTTCCGTTGCAACTATGTTTTACCCGGCAGTTTTGTAGTTTATTTATTAGTTTCCACTGTGGACTGTCAGTAGTCTCAGCTGGTACCACAATATTGACAGAGGCTGTAGTTGCCAGAACTGGCAAACAAGCTCTAAATGAGCTACAATAATCAGAGTAATCAGAAGATTCTTTGAGAGTAAAGAGGGCATACTAAGTTTGCGAAAGGCAGACTTGATTGACTGAGCCTGTTCGAGAGATGCAGAATTTACACAGCCTGAAAGTCCCACAACTTGGAACCTGTTGTTGTTGTACATATTATCATGACAGCGTTTTAAATAAATATAAAGTGAAGATCAAACAGATAAAAATATCATTTAAATGCAGTAAATGATAGAACGAATTTTGGCATTTTGATTTTCTATAAACAGTAATTGCATTAATGCTTTGCACATTGAGACATAAACCGCCCCGCATGAATGAAAATTCAGTTATTTTCCCCCAATACTAATAAAAGGCTTCTCTGTTGCCTGTTTTTGGTGTCAGAGTTTCTGTGATGTTTTACCTTATGTATGTTCTTATTATTTTTGGTTCGGTTTGGGTTGCTGAGTGGCCACCTTTTGGGAACAAGCTGCTCACTCGGTTGGCCATATGTTCTCTGTATCTTGATTGTTTGTAATCTTAGTTGTTTCCAACTATGGTTTGAGGGCTGGATTTGGATTTTGATTGTTTCAGTTCCTGGTCTTTGCATACTTTTTACTTTCATCGCGTTTGCTTGTTCATGTTTAAGATTCCAAGCAGTCACACATTAGAAATTCGAAAAGGGAAACTCTGATTAGACTGTGGTCAGCCTAGGCATCCGCCAAGTATGACCAGAGTCTTCGCTGTCGGCATGGAAGTATCTTCGACCCTAGCTACCCTTTCAGCGCACATCAAAGACGCTGATTAGACTTAGTGGATGCCCAGACTGATCCGAGTCTTCGCTGGGCAGACTTTGTTGAATTTGTGTCGTGGCTCATTTCAGCATGATCAATTGATTATGATATTCATGCGCAGACAAAATTTCGACTTTGAACGTTTCACGCTGCCTCAGTTTACTCTGACCACCTTTTACCTGGGAAAATGACAGACGTGTAGGATCTTGTCACCTCTGGGGCTTACCGACGCTAGCCAACACACTGATTACACAAAATCTAGGTAACTACAGTCACAGACAATTTATTAGTCGGATTAAAGATCATACAATTAATTAGTCGGATTAGTGTTATCGTACCTGATGTCAGAAATTGTTCGGATTGCACTTAAAAGTATACTCCGTCGTATTTCATTACGAAATAATCACAAAAGTATAAAACTGGTTATTTGTATGCAACGCAATTAAGACTTGTACAAAATATCTTAAATTCTCCTATTTCCGGTGACCATCACAAATCATAAACTTGGCAGATAAAAGTACTTTTGATAGCCATTGTTATCATGCATAGGATATAATTTTTGTGAGAAATTTAAAAGTTAAAAGAAGTTTAGTTTAAGCATATTTTATTGATATAAGTGACAAGCAATGGGGTTGGGCCACAAGTTTTCACAACATTAGTTACGGCCCGCCCCCTACATCATACATTAACAGATATAAATAAGCATAATAATGACAGCAAGCAAACATATTCGTAACATAGCTATAAACAGTACCAAATAAGAAAAAAAAAACCTGGATAAACATAGGAGTCTTTCCAAGTGATCCGGGCCAAATCTTGGTGGGAATTGAAAACGATGGTGGCAAAGTGTATACATATACATGTATGTATATACCAGCCGACTATGTATATAGCTGTAACTAGTCTTAAAACCGCTTTGAAGATTTAATAAAATTATGGATAGCCGTAAAAAGAATTATGTTGTTTTCAGTACCCAATTCTGGTTTACCAAATAATACAGTGTCAGTACCGAGAGTGTGACAGTTTCTTGTAGCGTTAAATAACAATAGCCTCTCCGTAGTGTATTTTGGGCATCGGAAGAAGTAATGTTCGGCATCTTCTGTTTCATTTGAACAGGAACAGGTAGGGTCAAGTGCTAAGTAGTTTGTAAAGAGATCGAAATTAGATTGCTACATTTGTTACGTAGTCTAGCATGCAATACAGTTATGTATCTACAGCCATACGAATAATAACTTGGAGTTGCAGAAACATTCGTGTATATTTTCTTAGTATTCAATTTAAAACTTGTAAGTGTGTTTATTTCTGTCAGATTGTTGTCGATCGAGTTTCATAATGAAATTGACGAGGGAATACATGATTTTTGTGAGATTTATGTACGGGTATAAGGTACAGAATAATTATTTTGATTTCTAAGTGGATAATTAGAAACATTTCTAACTAGTGGTGGGATAAGGTTAATGAAATAAGAAGGGACTAGATTATTATGGACTTTATACATAAAATTTAATTTCTGTTGACGCCTCCTTTCTTCTAATGAGACCCAAACACATTCACAAAAAAGGTATGCTATTGATACAGATCTAGTTAAACCCGTTACAATGCGCGCGGCTTCACTTTGAATTTTGTCTAATAGATTTGAATTCTGGGCTGAGCAGCCATCCTAAACAATGGAATCATATTCTAATATAGGCAATAGATAAGAAGTATATATCTGATTAAGTGCTTTTCAACTAAAAGTGTATTTAAGTTTACGCATTATTCCAAGGACTTTTGAAGCTGAAGTTATAATATTATCAATATGAACAGTCCATTTACCATCGCTACTAAGAGTTAAACCAAGGTGTTTATGGTTTTCGACAAAGGACCTGGCATGATAAGGCCCACATTTGGCCCCCAGACAACTCATTTTTCAAAAGTTCTATTTCGATCACTAAAATGCATTCATAGGACAGTTCTAACCTAAAATGTAACAGCAAATACAAAATCAACCAGTTCTTGCATAAAATGTGTGTTTTTAATATTGAAAATACCCATACCCCAGCGGATTCTGACGAAAATGAGGAATTTGGTAGACTTTCCGGCTTTCAAAATATATGAGCCCGGCCGCCAGCACATTTTATATTTTATATGCAGACATAATTTTGATATATTTACATGCCATGAAAATATTAAATGTGCTGGAGACCGGGCTCTATGTTTATTTTTAACTTTTTGTTACCAAACTGGCAGCGTTTGGAACATTTTCCTTGTTTTCACAACACAAAATGCCCATATCTCCGCTCACAGACAAAATAAACATATGTTTTGGGTATTCCTTTTCTTAGAGCACAAGGAATAATTTGGTACACATTTCAATTTGATCTGTTGGAATTTTTTGGTTAGCGTCTCTGGACTTGCAAACTTGAGTGTGTGGGGAACCTTGACAAGCCTTGTGCAGTGCACAGGTAATTAGCCGTGGTACCCAACGTATAAGCATTTCATCAAAAGCCTATTATCAAGAGCTTTCAAAAGCTATTGTAAATGACTTATTTCTTTAAAGGAAAATTTATGAAACTCAGTTTATCTTACAATTTTCCTTCATATTATTGAACCAACATAGGCATGTCAGAAATCGCGTTATTCTGAGAATTAACAAAAGTCAAACATATTATTTTTGTTTGTTCCCATACGCACAAATGATAAGCAATAGAAGCCATGCAATTTTAAGAGAATTTGAATGGGGGCCAAAAATGGCCCTTATCATACCAGGTCCTTTTATTTGAGTATTGCCAAACGTTAGACGGGGCAATGTATCAAAACTTCTTAGGGTGAATAAAACTGCTTCGGTTTTGTTAGGATTAAATGTAATTAGCCATTGGCTAGCCCATGCAGATAGCAAACTGAGGTCGTGATTTATAATACAGTCAATATCATGCAGGCTAGTTTCTGGGTAATAAAGAGAACTATCGTCGGCAAATAATCGTGTCAAACTAAGGAGGGACTCAGAAATATCATTCACATATATCAAAAATAACAGAGGGCCCAGTACAGATCATTGTGGAACACCAGCATTTAATATTTTAGGAGAAGAACTACTTGCTTTCAGCACAACCTTTTGTTTTCGTTTGTCAAGGTAATTATATATCCACTGTGTAATAAGCTTCCATGTACACCATGTTGTTTTAATTTAAACAATAAACTTTTGTGCCAGACCCTATCAAAGGCTTTGGAAATGTCGCAGAAAACCATACATGAAAACTGATGGTTGTCAAAGGTCTGACATATATTATGGTAGATATCAATAAGCTGGAATACTGTTGAATGGTTAGGGAGAAAACCAGACTGATATTTATATAACAAATTATTTGCATAAAGATAATTTTATAAGTTTTTAAAGACAATACGTTCATGCAATTTACTGAAATTACTCAATAAAGCAACTGGCCTGTAATTCGACGGCGATGTCTTATCACTTTTTTTTTGCGAAATTGGGATTATATCGATTCCTTCCAGGGATCTGGAAAAAGATCGATTAAATAATAAAGCTAAAGGTTTAGATATAGTTTCAGATACTCCTCTCAACATTCTGTTACTTATATTATCATTTCCATTCGCCTTATTTGGATTAAGATTTTCGATTAATAGTTCAATTCGTTTTCCGAGCAACTAACAGTAGAAATATTTTAAGGTGTCTTGCTTTGAAAAATAGGTAACTGAGAGTTTTGGTCATTCACACTAGATATTGAAACAAAGTAATCGTTTAAACACTCAGCATTTTCTGTATCAGTATAATAATAATTTGAATCCCCGGTGTCTGATAATGTACATAAAGGCGGAATAGATGAAGACGTATTATCATTTTTAACAAAGTGACGAACTACTTTCCAGAATGTTCTTTTAAAAGTTAAAAGAAACATCGAGGACGTAAATCTTTAAAGTATTCTGTTTTCAGATCAAGTATTTGAGATCAATCAGCCAAAGGAAAAGAAAAAATCTAACTCAGCGATACTCTGGCAACTTTTTAACAGCCGCCGTACAAACATAAAATATTTACATTCTCAGTGCATTTATTGAAACTATTAGAACGTAATGCAGTTTATACTCCAATATTTATATTCTTGGTGATTTTACTGAAAAGCCCTATCGTAAACCATTTGGAACGTAATGTAGTTTGCATAATAATAATTAAATTGAGCCACGCGACGTCAATGACGTCAAAATAAACAACGGCTATCCACAATCTGATTGAACGTCGGCGACGCGATGACGCCATTCACGCTGTTCCGCTGTTAGCAGAAAAAACTGCGTAAACATGTTTTACTGCTTCAATTTTTGCGCTCATAAAAGATTTTTTATCAAGGTTTTAATTGAAACGAATGTAAATATAAGCAATGAACTTAATTTTTCTGATGTATTGAAGTGCAAACTACATTGACTCACTAGCACGTGACTCAATATAGTTTACACTTCGATAAACCTCAGAAACTGAAATTCATTCCTTAAATAACTGCATCGGTTCCCGCGACGTTACATGAGGTTAAGTGACGTCAAAATAAACCATGGTTCCCTCCAATCTGACTGGTCGTTGGCGACATTATGAAGTCGTTGACGCTGTTCCACTGTTAGTAGAAAAACTGCGTATCCATGATTTTTCTGCATTAACTGTAGCAATAACACAAATTTATTGTCAATTAAAGGTATACTCCCTCGTATTTCAATACGAAATAATCATAAAATTATGAAACTGGTTATTTGTATGCAACATAATTAAGATTTGTTCAAAAATCTTCAGCGAAAACATCTTTGTTACGGAGGCAGAGACGATATATCAATGCATACCCTTCTTGAATTATCACGAATATTTTGTCGTCATTAATTGATTGACTCCCACAGGCGTTACTGCAAGCATGTTTTGAATTTATGATAGGTGGAGTAAATGATTTTACAATAGCATTAACCTCTACTCTGTGCACGTGAGTTCTTTTCAGCCAATAACTGTCTAAGGTCGATTAAAGAAAGGGCTGAAAATTATTCATGATATAACTTTAACCTGATTAACTATGATTGCTGGGCGTATCAAGTCTTCATTTTTGGCGGGAATGGCGGTCCGCTATTGCCGCTCTTTTTGTATATTTTCTTAAAGTCTCCTATTTTCATGACAATCACAAATTATAATATTGGCAGATAAATGTACTTTTAATAGCAATCATTATCATGCCTAAGATATAATCTTTTGTGAGAATTTAAACATTAATTTAAACATCATTAGTACCACCAACTATTGGAAGTACAGCTGATTATCAGTTACGAAACTCTTCGGATTTACTTACTGTGCATGCAAGTTCTCAGCTGTATTTTAATTCTTTTCTTCCGTCTGCGATAAGGGAATGGAATCAACTCTCAGAAGTAACATGCGAATTACAAAGCATAGATACCTTTAAACATGAGTTAAATGCAGATATCATGAAAATACCTTCGTACTATTTTGATGGAAATAGAGTTGGGCAGATTTATCATGTTCGACTAAGAACAAACTGTAGTTCCCTTAATCATAATCTTTTTTCCAAAAATATTATAGAAAGTCCGTTATGTATCTGCCGAGCAGTCGAGGATACCAATCATTTTCTATTTAACTGCCATCGCTTTGATAATCTAAGACAGGATCTCTTTGACAAAATTACTCCTATTTGCCAGCCTACTGCTAACATTCTTCTTTACGGTAGTGAACACTTGACTCATATTGAATATAAACAAATTTTCGCTGCTGTACAAGAGTTTCTGATCAAATCTAAACGATTCGAAATTGCATAAGGTATACATTATGATTGTATAGATATATGAAACATAAAAAGAGTCAAATTTTGGCCCAATAACAATAATAATAATATTGATAAATTTTAATATTGTATTAAACATTTTTTTATTTCCTGGCGACTAAAGCCGTGATATTATTGTTGTTTATTTATCTTTAATGGTAATGCAGAATATCTGATTGAAACTCACATTCCATTCCCCGTGGAGCCTTGAGAGACCAGTAATAAAACCTAGTAATCTTGTTGAATATATTCTTAAATTCGTAAATTTTCTAGTATGAAGAGTCTTCTTTTCGAAAATATCGATATTTGTGGTAGATTTGCAATTCCTCGAAGATTCTTCGATTTTCATACTAATGTTTGTTAAACCAGTTTCAAATTCAATAGTGGAAATAATGTATTTCAAATCACTTATTATATAGTACTTTATTTACAGTAACAATGGGATACAGATTATACAAGTCGCAAGACTTTCTTCTGAATCCCTTTCAAGCTACTGTAAAATAGGTTATCTTATTGTGAATTTGTATTGTTTTGTATATGTACAGTAATTTGAATAAAATATTGTTTACACTAAACATTAATAGAAATATTGAGGGTGTAAATCATTAATAAATAAAAAAGAATGTAAATATAAGCAATGACCTTAATTTTCTGCAAAGTTTACATGAAGCCCTTCGGGATTCACTTACTTTGCACACGACCCAATGTAGTTTATACTTCGATAACCACCACAAAAATGAAATTCAGTTTTTAAATAACGACAAAACTTTCGCGATATTTTCGCTTATTTATCTGTAAAATCATATGTTGTGGGGTACCCATCAGAAATGCATCTGCAAAGCGATCCCAGACAATATCTATGTACATGTTTTAATGAACAAATACAGATTTTCGTTAGAATTATTAGTAACATAGATGACTTATTACATTTACATTGCAAACCTTAAACGTTAATAAATATGGGAGGTAAGCGTATATATTAGTCCATATTTGAACTCCATGTGTCGTTGACTTTTTGTTATGCCCCCGCATTAAAAATGGGGTGGCATATAGTATCTCCGCTGTCCGTACGTACGTGGCGTACGTACGTACGTACGTAGCGTAGCGTACGTATGTACGTACGAACTGGTTTCCGTTCAATATCTTTTGAAAGCATTGGCGTGTTGAATTCATATTTCATACACAACTTTATAATCATTAAATACAGGTCAAGTTCGATGTTGGATAAAATCCGTCGATTATTGTGGGAGTTATGGCCCTTTTTCGACTTCATTTTGTATGAAAAAATGGTTTCCGTTTGATATCTTTTGAAAGCATTGGTGTATTGAATTCATATTTTATACAAGTTCGATGTTGGGCAAAATCCGTCGATTATTGTGGGAGTTATGGCCCTTTTTCGACTTTATTTTGTATGAAAAAAATGGTTTTCGTTTGATATCTTTTGAAAGCATTGGTGTATTGAATTCATATTTTATACACAGGTATATAATCATAAAATACAGGTCAAGTTCGATGTTTGGTAAAATCCGTCAATTATTGTGGGAGTTAAGGCCCTTTTTCGACTTTATTTTGTATGAAAAAAATGGTTTCCGTTTGAATCTTTTGAAAGCATTTGTGTATTGAATTCATATTTTATACACAGGTATATAATCATAAAATACAGGTCAAGTTCGATGTTGGGCAAAATCCGTTGATTATTGTGGGAGTTATGGCCCTTTTTCGACTTTATTTTGTACGAAAAAATGGTTTCCGTTCGATATCTTTTGAAAGATAGATTTTTACATTTCAAGTACCTTTCAACATGTTCAATAGGAAGCGTTAGTTTGTTTCTTCCGACTCCTCACAGTGCAAGCCTTAAGGGGTTATACACAGCCTCACATCTCATGGGTGGGGTGGAAGTCAACTCTTAAAGGAAAGAATTTCCTCCTGTATGTCAAGTCACGGAAACTGAAGTAGTTTGGCCGCATTCCAAGGTCTTTTGGCCTAACTAAATTGATTCTATAGGACGCAGTGAAAGAGGCAAACAGAAGAGCAACCTCCAGTGTTTGCTTCGTGGCTTCTAAAAACGAGAACACTTCCTGGCGTTATATCATTTGGATGTAGGGTGTGTTCATTTCGACATGCTGATCAGTGTTCCCGAGTGTTCGTAGGCTGTTAATGCGAACGGAGTAGGCTCTGGTCAGACTGCGCATATGTGCAGGCTGCTCAAAGCCTTAACCTGACATGACTTAAGTAATTCCAGGTAACTCTATGTGCACCGTATTATGGCTT